>OU452275.1:24159503-25459009 GCA_911728535.1 Pammene fasciana
ATTTCTAGTGTTATAGCTGTGGATATCAGAATTCTTTTTGAATGTGTGTATATTCTTTACAACAAAAATAATATTATCATAGATATATTGGGACGCAAGAGTCAAAATATTAATTTCTTTAAATAATTCTCTAACTGATGTACCTGCCTTTAAGTTATACATAAAGCGAATGGCTCTTTTCTGTAAAACAAAAATAGTCTGTATGTCAGCTGCTTTGCCCCAAACGAGAATTCCATATGACATTACACTACGAAAATAACTATAATAAACTAAGCGAGCTGTCTCAATATTAGTCAGTTGTCTAATTTTTCTAACAGCATGAGCGGCTGAACTTAGTCTAAGAGCGAGTTTTTTTATATGAGTTCTTTATATTAAAATTAGATTAAAAACTAAATAATAATAAATATAAAATATAACTACCTAAATAAAAACCCTAAGCTAGGTCCCCCAGGTCTGATCCCTGCGGAAGTGTGCCCATAAGGCTGGCTACATTACCTCGTTGGATGGCAATTCCTATTCTTTGCCCGAGGAATGAGCCAGCCCTTAGGGTCACGGGTTGCTTCATAAAGTTTTTTTTTAATAATTTAAAGAATATATAATGGGCATCCTCAGAGCCGGAT
Organism: Pammene fasciana; assembly: GCA_911728535.1. Lineage (NCBI taxonomy): Eukaryota > Metazoa > Arthropoda > Insecta > Lepidoptera > Tortricidae > Pammene > Pammene fasciana. The sequence goes on from OU452275.1 coordinate 24,160,124, forward strand.
TATTAGCCTTTAGTCTGAGTAGGCAACTGCCTAGGGGCCAAGCGTGCACAGAAAAAAAAAATTTCATAGTGAGAAAATAAAAGTAATAACTTTTACCTAGGGATGTCACGAATATTCGCATTCGTATAATGCGAATATTCGCATCATTTTTGACATTCGTATCAACATTCGCATTCGCATGAAATGATGCGAATATTTTCCGAATGCGAATGTGGGCAGTACGCATCTTGTTTTGACTGCGTTGACCCAGCCGATGGGCATATGATTGTTCATACACAAGAAGTGAAAACGACAGTATCACTTGTCTCCTTTTGATCAATAATATAGGACTCCGTTACATATCATGTTCTGTATTTAACTATGGAAGCAAAAATGATAAGCATGAAGATTAACTTTTTTGAATCTACTCCATAACATTCGCATTCGGACATTCGTATCCTGAATATTCGCATTCGCGTTCGCGAATGTGAGGAAAACGACATTCGTGACATTTTTACCAAATAATTATTTCGAAACCATTTTCAATTCTCAATCTCATAGTTGGGAAATGAAAATTATACTAGGTTGGGTTAGGTTAGGATATATTATGTAATGTTGGTTAGTGAAATTCGGCCAAATGAAGTTTCTGCGAAAAGTTGGTTAGCAAGTGAAATTCGGCAATACAATTATCGGCGAAAAGGCAGCGAACCCTACCTAGTATAAAAATGTTTGTCTTCACGTAACGATTATTCTGTGTAGTGGTTTTTCAGAAAATATTCTGGAGTAGTCCTTTTTAGCGGGGACAGCGTTAAGTTTTACCACTCTTTCACGGCGTTTTGTGTTGATTAAAGATTTTATAAATAGTTTTCTTATAAAAACAAACTTACAAAAGCATATTCCCGTTTTATGTTGCCGATTCATTCTTCTTCCTTCTAACGTTTGTCCCGGCTTGGGGTCCGCTTAACAACCTTATCCCATGCATTGGCATTGACACTAGTTTCTACGAAAACGACTGCCATCTGACCTTCCAACCCAGAGGGAAAACTAGGATTTATCGGGATTAGGTGCGGTTTCATTACGATGTTTTCTTTCACCGAAAACCAAGTGGTAAATATCAAATGTTATTCCGTAGATACGTTACGATAAACGTAGTAGTACGAGGCGGGGTTTGAACCTGAGACCTCCGAATTGAACCCGGGGGAATTTATTGTTTGTATTGTTTGTAACAACGCGTAAAACAAGTATTTTTGTGGCACTTAGTTACGTACTTGAACTAAGTGATTACACTGATTACACTTAAAAATTCAACCTACTGCAACGAATTCTTGGTGAGTAATCCCAACAAGGCTTAGTTTTCCCTCTGGGTTGGAGTGATAGATGGCAGTCACACTCGTAAAAACTAGTGCATGCGGCATTTCATGGGATTGGGTTACCAAGGGGATCCCAGACTCCAACGAGCTGTTGCAAAAGCTGGGACATAACGCTCGAAGGATGATACGAGTTTGCTAAAAAGGGGGCCCAAAAACTGCACTGCCTAGGGGCCCCGAAAGTCTTAATCCGGCCCTGGGCATCATGACTCCACGGCCCTAAAGTCTCTACTGCAAACGCCGTAAATATGTGATTTCTCGTAAGATCAGCATATTTGCGGCGCTTGAGGGCTTCGGCGCTTGACGTGGAAGCCAAATGGGACGGCGCTAGGGTATCCACACAAGTGGCATCCCAAACTAGCGGCCGTCCCATTTGCCAGGGGATGAGGGTCATCCCATCGGGCCTCTTGCCATCGTCGCGTGCCAAACCGGGTGGTTCCAATACGGCCGGCACGTTTGCGCTGGCAAGGACCCGACGGATGACGTCGTTAAGGCTGGCATGGCGGGACAGGCGACCTGCGCTTCTACGGCAGGAGAGGCCGTGGTAGCCTAGGCTGTCTACTTCGGTTCCGCAGGGACAGCAATGGGAGACAACAACTTGAGCACCTAGGCGGAGGCCGACAGCCAGTCTTAGCGAATTGTTGTCTAAGAGGGTTGCGTAGTTGGTGGAGGGGAAAGCGTAAAGCCAGTAACCGGATTTTTATAAATGTATTAAATTTCGTTTATATATGTATCAAGTAGATTGTTTTAGATACCTAATAAATGTTTATCACACTTAAATAGGAAATATAGAAACTCTCTGTTTCAAGTGTTTTCAAGAGAGCTAAACAAATAAACCGGTCAAATTGCGCGGAGAAGACAGCTTAGCATTAATGTCCAATAAATCAGTCACTCGGTGGCGAATCTATAGCTAATATGCTAAATCTATGAGATCAGATTTACTTTGTTCTTTGAAATTCTTATTTTACAATCTATCGGATAGAGTACGAACCATATATATTGTAAAATTTGTAAGTATCTAATAATCTATTAATATAATAGTATTTGTAATCTAGGGAACATTTCAAATAACACGATTTAATCAAATTTAACAGTCGGATGGGCGATATTCACATGAAAAATACCTACAATAAAAAATAATGATTATCTACTTTTTTTATCCAATAAGACATTTTGTTGAAATCGCATAAAATCGTTCGCGTGCATTCGTCTATTAAAGGGAATGAAAATAAAACGTTTATGTATCGTCTCCCCGTCACCTATCTACAATACAAAATTGGGTCGGACAAGGTCAAACATATCGGTCGGGACCCGCACTCAGTCATGCTTATAATATTTACCCGTAACAGAGATTCCCAAAAAACACATTTCATCGACGTCTCCACTAAGATGAGCATTTTGTACAACATCATGTTGGAGCATCAATGGAAATCGCACAAGCGCAGACATTCCGGTTTCATAATAAAGGTTTTGTAGACAATCGGTCACGGCCACGCAGTGGGGTGAAAGACCCTGTTTTAGCGAGGGCTTCGAGATAAAACAGTGTTTTCCTTTCCCATATTAAGGGAAGATTTCGTTTGCTTTTTATTACACGACTGCCCAAAAAAAGGAGTGTATTGTTTTCAGGGTTCATGTATGTATGTGGGTAAAATAAAATTCTTTGTTCTACTAGAACAACTGAACGGCTGTACCGATTTAGATGTATGGGGTATCATTAGAATCGTTACGTTATCCCAAGTAACATAGGCTATGTGACGTCACAGTAAAAACAATACGGAGAAACCTTTTTTTTTGCAAACCTATCGAGTGGGGTATCAAAATGAAGAGCTTTTCACGCTGATTACAAAAATGTATATAATACATAATTATATAAAATTCTTCTTTCGTGAATACGAACATTTTAGAAATTTAATTAAAAGTCAAAAGGAAGGGCGTTGGAAGTTGGGTCGAAAGATGTATAAAACTTACATGTTTACTTGTAATAAATATTAGAGACTAGGCAGGAATAATAATAGTTATAGCAATGGCTCGTAGTTACAGTATCCGAGAGGCAACCGGATAGCTCGCGGTATTTAACGGCTCTCTACGTGTTGTGGAACAAACCTGTGCAACCCCCAGATTTACCCACGTTGTACTTTGTGTTTCATCCCCCCCCCCCCTCCTTTTTCTAATGGCTGACGAATCGATTACCGACCAGCCGGTGCACAGGGCGATTTGCATGCTCGATCTGGATCACATAAAAATATTGGAAATTGAGAGGAGGGGGATGAAAACCGAAGTCCAACGTGAGTCATTTCGGATTGCATAGGGTGGTTCCACAGCACGTAGGGAGCTTAAAGGTCACAGCTCATTAGAGCGCCTCGGCACCCGACTCTCAACGCTTCACTTCGAGCGGTTAAATAGTTATTCTTTATATGAATTTGTATGACCAAGCGCTCACTACAACGACAACGAGTGGACGCTGAGCGACGAGGCGATGTGGGTCGGCACAGTCGGCTGCCGAGGCGCTCTAATGACCTCTAATACCGTGAGCCATCCGGTTGCCTCGCGGACACTGCAACTACGCGTCATTACTCTGAATGTAATTAGCCTCTTGGATCCTAAAAACAAGTAAAGAGGTACGTATGTAAATGAAAAGTTATCATCCTCCTAGCGTTTATCCGTGCTTTTTGCCACGGCTCAATTGAGCCTGGGATCCGCTTGGCAACCTTATTCCATGAATTGGCGTATGCACTAGTTTTTTCACGAAAGCGAATGCCATCTTTTCTTTCAACGCAGAGGGGAAAACTGGGCCTTATTGGGATTAGGTTATTCGGTTTGTCTCACGAAATTTTCCTTCACCGAAAAGCGACTGGTAAATATCAAATGATATTTCGTACAGAAGTTCCAAAAAACTCAGTGGTACAAGCCGGGGTTTGAATACCAGACCTTCGGACGTCTTACTACCAGGCTACCAGCGCTTTTTACGTGATAAAAAGTTATTAAACAATTTTTTAGGGTTCCGTAGTCAACTATATAAAAACCTTTATAGTTTCGCCATGTCCGTCCGTCCGTCCGCGGTCTAGCTCAGTGACCGTTAGCACTAGAAAGCTGAAATTTGGTTTGAATATATTATGTGCATTAACCAAGCCGACAAAATGGTAGAATAAAAACTGGAAAATATATTTTGTTAGGGTACCTCCCGTACACGTGAAGTGGGGGGAGAAATTTGTTTTGTTCCAATCCAGTTGTGTGGGGTATCGTTGGATAGGTCTTTTAAAAAAATAGGGTCTTTTAAAACAGTTTTTGATAAAACTAATGTTTTCGTAAATAATAGCTCCGAAAGTTTAAAACAGGGCGTCCCCCCCATCTAACTTTTAAACCGTGGGTCCAAAAATTTTGCAAAAATCATGAAAGTGAGGCATATTTAATAAGTACCTTCAATGAAAACTATATTGAATTAAATCGGTTGAGCCTTTTTTGAGTTATCACTAAAAACCCATAGTGAAAGGACGTAAGTGACATGACGTAAGAGCCGCCAAATTTCCCGTAAGAAACGACCTTTTAAATTAATGAATTGTAACAGGCCGGCAACTACGGAACCCTAACATTGAGCATGGCCCGACATGCTCTTGACCGGTTTTTATACTTTCGACTACTAATCCAAAGTTCGTTTAATTATTCTATGTCACTAGAGACTGTCTACTGAAAGCTGAACCCAGTTGTTATTTAGATTGGCAGCATTAAAAGAAAATGTCATTCTGACACTGACATCTTTGACAAGCTTATCGTTTTTGAGTCTATGACATCCGCGTGTAAAATAGAAGAGTTTATTTGGAAATTTGCTGCTAAAACATGGGTAAAACTATTAGAAGTGGTGTGCGGCAGATACTTTTTACCATGTTAAGCAAATGTAAACAAAAACAAGAGGAGAGGGAAGCCTTGTTTAAACAGAAAAAAGAGTGTCTAGATGAGGTGACCAAATTTGTAGGTTAGTAAAGCATGTTATTTTTGATACTTTTCATTTCTATATCCTCAATCTACAGTTTCTTAAAAATGGTTGTACCGTCCTATCTTTTTAAATTAATAAATTAATCAATGTATTCATTTCAGACCAACTTGATGTTTCAGATGAAAAAAAGATCCTTTTGGAAAATCTTGGGAAGCTGAAAGACTTGGAGCAAAACGATTTGCTAAGTCAAAACAAGTATTTCGAGGAACTGGTAAATATCAAACTAGACCACGTAATAATATTTTACAAATGCAGATGATAAGCATAGCTACTTGCCTACTTTGATGATCATGTTAAATTACTTGGCATTTGCAGTTTTATTCAATATACTTTTAATAAGTATAGTTCGTTTGGTTAGGTACTTAAAATAATGTAAATAATCAAGTATCATCTCTCTATCTATCTATACATAATATAAAATAAAGTTTCCCGTCACGTCTGCCTGTCATTCAGTCTGTCTTAATTGTCAACCTTTATAATCTCTGTACCTTGAACTATAAATCTTATGGTCATTAATTCATCTGTAGTCTGGACACATTAGATTACTTATATAAAAAATTGGCTGTTTTTAGTTACCCCAACTGTCCCAAGTTCCACTGTTTTACGGTATATACCGTAAAACAGCCATAAGTCATAATTTATATGTAGATGGCTCTTTAATGCTTAAAGATATCAGTTTTTCGACATTGAAGAGAATTAACAATGAGGGAAAATCAAACCATGGTGTCTTCAGTACTCCGGGAAAGAAACCACCTCACAAGCCCACAGTTTCCAATTTAGATAGTTTTGATATCCAAGCTATCCGAAATAAAACAATGAATTTTATATAGTAAAAAAGCAAGTGCCTACACTCAGATGTTTGTTAGCAGAGTTGCGAGAAAGCATCAATTTCACTGGATGCCTAGAAACTTTACGCCGAATACTGATTGCTAATGGATATGAGTTTAAACAAAATGTTAACCAACGCTCGGTTCTTATTGAGCGTTTTGATATAGCAGCTTGGCGACACCATTATTTAAGGACAATTGCATCAAAACGTGCTGAAGGTAAAAAAATAATATACCTGGATGAGACTTACGTTCACCAGAACTATAAAACAAAAAAATCATGGCAGGGGCCTTCCACCCAAGGTGTAGTTGACCATATTTCGCCCGGAAAACGGTTTATAATTGTTCATGCAGGTTCAGAAGACGGTTTTGTGCCTAATGCCTTGCTGACCTTTAGCACGAAATCGCTTAAGGCAGACTACCACCATGATATGAATGCTGCTAATTTCAATAAATGGTTGCGTGAAAAACTTATTCCCAACTTAAACGAGCCAAGTGTCATAGTTATGGACAATGCGAGTTATCACACAGTGCAAATTAATAAGCCACCAAATACAAACAATCGAAAAGCTGAAATTCAGGAGTGGCTTCGTTCGAATGGAATTCATTATGAACAATATTATACCATTGCTGAACTTCTTGTTTTGGTACAAAAACACAAACCGGACCCAATATATGAAGCGGATGAAATTTTAAGGGAGCATGGCCATGAGGTCTTAAGACTTCCGCCTTATCATTGCGACCTTAACCCAATTGAGCTCATCTGGAGCTCAGCAAAAAGAAAAGTTGCAAGTAAAAATATTGGCGTAACGGCAGCTGAACTGGAAAAAATTATTAAGGAGGCGTTTGACAGCTAGCATAACACCAGAGCATTGGAAGAAAATGACGGATCATGCACTTCATATTGAAGCACAGTACAAAAACAGGGATGGAATAACTGAAGAACTAGAATCGTTTATCATAAGTGTGTTTGATGATGACTCTACCAGTAGCTCAGAATCAATGGAAGTGGAGTTCCTACAATCAGATTTTGATTATAGTTCTTAATAAAAAATAATACTTTTTTGGTTATGAGATGACTTTTTATGATTTCATTTTTTCGAAAAGAGAGCCGCTCACAATTGAGTAGAATGCTCGCTGGTAGGTCTGCATTTAGGTCTGTTTTTCAATTACTTCTGAATGCCAGTTTACAAAGTTTAAAAACGCAGCCAAAGCTTCATCTTAAACACACAGATATATGGTTACTTTCGCTTTAATAATATAAGAATTAATACGTAGCCTCTTCTGGCGACTTCGTCTATGTAATAATTTAAGAAGTTGCAGACAGATAGACACTTTCGCATTTATATCTGAAATATTAGTTATAGAGGCACTATAGCAACTAATGCCCCTTTGTTTGACTAACAATATTTTAAAAAAGCGAGCGGACGGTATGAAACTTGTCCCAGGAAAAAGATAGGATAGTTTTTGCCGTAGGTTTTAGCATGTTTTTATTTCAAGCAGACAAAGTTGCGGGTATAAATTAGTAAATAAACCAAGGTCAGTTAAAAAGTTCGGGAAAATAGTTTATTTGAATAAGTCTTAGTATGAAGAAGTACGCGTTACGTCTTTCTTACTGCCCGTGAAATATGTTATAAAAAAGGACAAGTATCTAAACCGTTTTTTCCTACTCAGGCCGGTAATACCATATGTTTAGTTTTTAAATTTGCCGCTGTTTTTCAGGTTCAGCTTTCATTAGACAGTCTCTAAAAGGTTTATTTTTATTTTTCATTAAAATTTGCAGCATTTTTACACGACTGCCCAAACAAAGGAGTGTATTGTTTTCAGGGTTCATGTATGTATGTGGGTAAAATAAAATTCTTTGTTCCACTAGAACAACTGAACGGCTGAACCGATTTAGATGTATGGGGTATCATTAGAATCGTTACGTTATCCCGAGTAACATAGGCTATGTGACGTCACAGTAAAAACAATATGGCGGACAAAATTTTCCAGCTTGCGCAGCCCTAAGAAAAAAATTTTTTGCAAACCTATCGAGTGGGGTATCAAAATGAAGAGCTTTTCACGCTGATTACAAAAATGTATATAATACATATATAAAATTCTTCTTTCGTGAATACGAACATTTTAGAAATTTAATAAAAAGTCAAAAGGAAGGGCGTTGGAAGTTGGGTCGAAAGATGTATAAAACTTACAAGTTTACTTGTAATAAATATTAGAGACTAGGCAGGAATAATAATAGTTATAGCAATGGCTCGTAGTTACAGTATCCGAGAGGCAACCGGATAGCTCGCGGTATTTAACGGCTCTCTACGTGTTGTGGAACAAACCTGTGCAACCCAGATTTACCCACGTTGTACTTTGTGTTTCATCCCCCCCCTCCTTTTTCTGATGGCTGACGAATCGATTACCGACCAGCCGGTGCACAGGGCGATTTGCATGCTCGATCTGGATCACAAAAAATATTGGAAATTGAGAGGAGGATGAAAAACGAAGTCCAACGTGAGTCATTTCGGGTTGCATAGGGTGGTTCCACAGCACGTAGGGAGCTTAAAGGTCACAGCTCATTAGAGCGCCTCGGCACCCGACTCTCACCGCCTCACTTCGAGCGGTTAAATAGTTATTCTTTATACGAATTTGTATGACCATGCGCTCACTACATCTACTCGACAACGAGTGTACGCTGAGCGACGAGGCGATGTGGGTCGGCACAGTCGGCTGCCGAGGCGCTCTAATGACCTCTAATACCGTGAGCCATCCGGTTGCCTCGCGGACACTGCAACTACGCGTCATTACTCTGAATGTAATTAGCCTCTTGGATCCTAAAAACAAGTAAAAAGGTACGTATGTAAATGAAAAGTTATCATCCTCCTATCGTTTATCCCTGCCTTTTGCCACGGCTCAATTGAGCCTGGGGTCCGCTTGGCAACCTTATTCCATGAATTGGCGTATGCACTAGTTTGCGAATGCCATCTTTTCTTTCAACACAGTGGGGAAAACTGGGCCTTATTGGGATTAGGTTATTCGGTTTGTCTCACGAAATTTTCCTTCACCGAAAAGCGACTGGTAAATATCAAATTATATTTCGTACGGAAGTTCCAAAAAACTCAGTGGTACAAGCCGGGGGTTTGAATACCAGACCTTCGGACGTCTTACTACCAGGCTACCAGCGCTTTTTACGTGATAAAAAGTTATTAAACAATTTTTTAGGGTTCCGTAGTCAACTATATAAAAACCTTTATAGTTTCGCCATGTCCGTCCGTCCGTCCGCGGTCTAGCTCAGTGACCGTTAGCACTAGAAAGCTGAGATTTGGTTTGAATATATTATGTGCATTAACCAAGCCGACAAAATGGTAGAATAAAAACTGGAAGTATATTTTGTTAGGGTACCTCCCGTAGACGTGAAGTGGGGGGAGAAATTTGTTTTGTTCCAACCCAGTTGTGCGGGGCATCGTTGGATAGGTCTTTAAAAAAAATACAGTCTTTTAAAACAGTTTTTGATAAAACTAATATTTTCGTAAATAATAGCTCCGAAAGTTTAAAACAGGGCGTCCCCTCCATCTAACTTTTGAACCGTGGGTACAAACATTTTGCAAAAATCATGAAAGTGAGGCATACTTAGTAAGTACCTTCAATGAAAACTATATTGAATTAAATCGGTTGAGCCTTTTTTGAGTTATCACTAAAAACCCATAGTGAAAGGACGTAAGTGAAATGACGTAAGCACCGCCAAATTTCCCGTAAGAAACGACCTTTTAAATTAAGGAATTGTAACAGGCCGGCAACTACGGAACCCTACATTGAGCATGGCCCGACATGCTCTTGACCGGTTTTTATACTTTCGACTACTAATCCAAAGTTCGTTTAATTATTCTATGCCACTAAAAGGTTTTAAATAAATAAAATAATTAAAAACTAAAAAAACACGACTGCGTTTGTTTTAAATGAACTGAAAAGTTAAAATTTAGTTCTAAACATGATAGAGAATGTCTTTGAAACCTTATTATGGTTGAGACTGTGCCTTCCTACACCCTGATGTATGCTGGATCTTTTAAAATCTTATTTTAGTTCGATCGCAGTCGGGGGACCTTTTTATAGGTACCTATTGGTGTTATACAGTTTAAAAGGTCCCCCGACTACGGTCGAAGTAAAATAAGATTTTAAAAGATCCAGCATACATCAGGGTGTAGGAAGGCACAGTCTCGACCATAATAAGGTTTCAAAGACATTCTCTATCGTGTTTAGAACTTATTTTTAACTTTTCAGCTCATTTAAAACAAACGCAGTCGTGTTTTTTAATTTTTAACCGACTTCAATTCCATTGAGGAAGGAGGTTCTGCATTCGGTTTGGTGTTTTTTTTATGTAGTTCACCGATTACTCCGAGACCCGTGGTCCGATTTGAGTAATCCTTTTTTTGTTTGAAAGGATCTACATCCAAGGTGGTCCCATATTAATATGGTGCTGTTCTGATGATGGGATCCATGAGGAATTGAGGGAACTCCTCAATTTTTAAAGGCACATGTATGGTGATTTGGGTGTTTTCTTAAGAAACTCAAGCATTTTCTCACGAAAACCACCATTTCGATGTAGTGGACTTGATGATGATGATTGTTTTGATGATAACGATAAAGATTTTTTTTATGCAGGATGTTCAGCTATTACTCCGAGACCCGTGGTCCAATTTAAATTATATTTTTTTTGTTTGAAAGGAACTACCTTGAAGATATGGTCCCACATTTATCTGGTGCTGTTCTGATGATGGGATTCATGAGCAATTGAGGGAACTCCTCAATTATTAAAGGCACGTGTATAGTGATTTGGGTGTTTTTTTAAGCTACTCAAGCATTTTCTCACGAAAACCACCAATTTGACGGAGTGGACCTGATGATAATGATTGTTTTGATGATAATGATTAATATTTTTTAAATGTAGGATGTTCAGCGATTGCTCCGAGACCCTTGGTCCAATTTGAATAATTCTTTTTTTGTTCGAAAGAAACTACCTCAAAGATGGTCCACATTAATCTGGTCCTGTTCTGATGATGGAATCTATGAGCAACTGAGGGAACTCCTCAATTTTTAAAGGCACGTGTATGGTGATTTGGGTGTTTTCTTAAGCTACTCAAGCATTTTCTCACGAAAACCGCCAATTTGATGGAGTGGTACTACTGATGATGATGATTGTTTTCGTGATAATGATGAAGATTTTTTTATGTAGGATGTTCAGCGATTACTCCGAGACCCGTGGTCCGATTTGGACAATTCCTTTTTTTTGTTTGATAGGAACTACCTCGAAGATGGTCCCACATTAATCTGGTGCTGTTCTGATGATGGGATCCGTGAGGGATTGAGAGAAATCCTCAATTTTTAAAGGCACATGTATGTTGATTTGGGTGTTTTCTTAAGCAACTCGAGCATTCCCTCTTGAAAACCACCAATTTGATAGAGAGGACCTAATGATGAAGTACACATATTATTATGATACGTGGACCTTTCCATAGATAGAATGGGTGTATTATGAACTTTTTTATATGTCTTTACCGATTATTCCGAGACTTGTTGTTAAATACAGTGTGTAAATTTAATACGGGCGAACCTTTTAACGGTAGTTTATATAGGTCATACTGAACAACTTTCACTATAGAGTCTACCCCGAAATCGCGGTTTTTTTTTGCCAGACTCATACATTTTGTCGCATCGGTGTCGACATTTTGTATGAGGCAGCCAAATTTTTTTTTGAGATTTAGGGGTTACCTTAATAGTGAAACTTGTTCAGTATGACCTATGTAAACCACCGTTAAAAGGTTCGCCCGTATTAAGTTTACACACTGTATAAATATAACCACTAAAAATGGAAAAATAAAAACTTTTTACAAAAAAAGATAAACCGACTTCAAAAAAGGTAAAATGAATCATTATATTATTTATATGCGTTACCAACTGATATGTTTGAAGTCGGTGCCAAGCCAAATTTGGAAGAGTTAATACGAACGAGGCGATGTGTTCAGTGAATTTTTATTTTTACTAGATAACTAATCTAATACGGTATGTATTGTAAGGTAAATTGACAATACTTACCTAATGTTGCCGTGATCTACGGCGAATGTCAATCGGTAGGACGCCGGCAGGGCGAGTGGCAGCGCGCTCATCAGGGCCGAAAAGAGCCAGATGCCGACCAGGTAACATATCACGCGCGTTTTAGTCAGCGTATGTGTCACACATATGCTAAAATGGTATCTCTCCACCGCCATTGTTGTAATAGTATACAGGGATACTAATCCTGTAACAAATATATTTAAAGTTTAGTCAAATGGAAAGTAGCTGGTAAGTACTTATCATAGTTCGGACAATTCATCGCAAAAAATAATTTTGTAAAGAACAAGATACACACACTTTTGACACTTTTTGGGTTGTGGTTATGAATCCTAATATAGAAATATATTATTAAAATACTGTAGATAATACAAATGTATTATATTGAACTTGTGTTATTTCGGTGTTATACTCGTTTTGCGACGTTTTTCGACGAATTGTCCGAGCTATGGTACTTATAGCACAGGTTTTTGCGACGTTTTTCGACGAATTGTTCGAGCTATGGTACTTATAGCACAGGTTTTTGCGACGTTCTTGACGAATTGTCCGAGCTATGGTACTTATAGCACAGGTTTTTGCGACGTTTTTCGACGAATTGTCCGAGCTATGGTACTTATAGCACAGGTTTTTCCTAATTTAAGTATCAGCGAAAAATATTTGGACAGTGCATTCTATGTATTATAGTTAAGAAATTATATATACATATTTAGTTGTAATCCTTTTGATGTTAATACACTTACTTACTTTCTTACTATTACCCATATATATATTTAATAACGAAACAAGCTTTCCGCCGGCGACTGGATGGTCCGCGTATAATACGGTTCCTCATAATGCATAGTTTTATTCCAATATTTCATGTTCTTAACCCCTTTCCAGGCGTAGTACGTATATTGACCACATCTGTGGCAATCGAATGGGTCTATATTGGAACGCATAAATTCATCTTGACTATTTTTACTTAGCATAACAACCATTGGCATAACAACGTTTGGCATAACTATTGATCCGAATAGATCGATTGTCCTAATGGTTATACGCATAAGCTTGCAAATCCTAAGAGATCTCCGTCCTATTGGTTTAATGTCATAAAATCCCCATATCGAATCCATCCATACGCATAACCCAAAAAGCCTAAATCTTAATATCCTAAAACTTACACGACTAATAAAAAAATGACATAATACTTACTTTTCTAAAGTAGTCTAATTCATAATCACTACTACGCATAATCCGAAAAGCCTAAATCTGTTGTTCTAACCTAACCTAAAGCTATCTATCGGGTTTTTTTAATTCATTTTTTTTACATGTATTTAATAATATTTATTCCGCATAAAATTATTTCAATTGGTTATATTTCGTTATCGAAACTTAACGCAATCACGTCAGTCGGCTGACTCTGCACGATTATAGCTATGTGGGTAGTTTCAGATATGAAATTGTTTTTCTGATCGAATAGTTGATCGTCTGAAGTGATGTAATTACCTGTGTATATTATAGTATTTATAGTATGGTGAAAAATGAGTGATACAGCGGAGACACTTGTATGCGAAGAATTTAAATCAAATAGAGGAGCATTAAACCTGTCTGTTTTCTTGGGGATCGCAGTTCTAACCTAACCTAACCCACTTTTGGCAACAGTTCGTTTTTTTGGGGGACGCAGTTCTAACCTAACCTAATCCACTTCTGGCCACAGTTCGTATTCTTGGGGTTTCCAGTTATAACCTAACCCAACCCACTTCTGGCAACAGTTTATTTTCTTGGAGGGCGCAGTTGTAACCTAACCCACTTCTGGCAACAGTTCATTTTCTTGGGGGTCGCAGTTCTAACCTAACCTAACCCACTTGTGGCAACAGTTTATTTTCTTGAGGGACGCAGTTCTAACCTAACCTAACCCACTTCTGGCAACAGTTCGTTTTCTTGGGGGTCGCAGTTCTAACCTAACCTAACCCACTTGTGGCAACAGTTTATTTTCTTGAGGGACGCAGTTCTAACCTAACCTAACTCACTTCTGGCAACAGTTCGTTTTCTTGGGGGTCGCAGTTCTAACCTAACCTAACCCACTTCTGGCAACAGTTCGTTTTCTTGCGGGACGCAGGGACATATATTATAAAATTGTATTAAAGTAATAAGTCGAAGAAATGAATTGCAATGTTTTGTAGTTGTGCCAATTAACATAATTTGAAACAAATGAGCGATTAAGTAATATTCGTTGAATAGTATTTCTACGTAGTAAGATAAATTTAAATAAATAGTACTTGAAATAAAATAACGCCAAACAATATTACTAGTACTAAAGTTTCGATGAATCGTTGTCGATGAAATAATATTCGATGAAAAGGTTGTCGACAAAACAAGGGCACACCCTTTTCATGATAATCTCTACCAAGGCTCCCTTTGCTTCCGCCTTAGACTTTTAACCTAACCAATCGCTTCTAACTTTTACAGTTTGGTTTTTGAGGTTTCGCAGTTCTAACCTAACCTAAACCTACTTTCTGACGCAATTCGGTTGTGTTATCACAGTTCTAACCTTACCTAAACCTACTTTTCTGTAAACAGTATGTTTTTTAAGGTTCAGTATAAGGTTGTTAGGAGTTTCTAAATGAATAGGAACATATGTGTATGTACGAGTATGTCCGACTTAGTATATGTTATGCACTACATATAGGATGTTCGGATTTTCTAAGTTATTAGGAATATATTTTCGATGTAAATAAGTAGTGCACTAGGATGTTAGGATTTTCTAAACTAGTAGGAATAAATGATCGACTTAGTATATTTTATGCACAAGGATGTTATGATTTTCGAAATTAGTAGGATCAGATGTTAGAGTTAGTATGTGTTATGCACATTGAAATTAGGCGAACTGAATTTTATTCTTCTTCATGTTATACCAGAACATTTTATGCTCATATAACGTTATGAAAATTACTTATTAGGCGAATATATGCATTATTATAGTGACTTTTATGTGAAATGGCATTATGCCAATCGTGTTATGCCATGTGCAAATATGACAATCCATTTTATGCGAAAAAGAGGGCACCCCAATCGAATTTAAACCTTAATGTTTGGAGTTAAGGCTCAAATTAGGTTGGACTATCGCAAAATTTTGCTCGCCTTTAAATTAATTACCAAAACGTAACTATTTTATAGTATTTTATGCAATAGTTGTATAAGAGGGTTCAAAAAAGATGAGTGGCGTGTGTAATAATTTGAGGCGAAGCCGAAAATTGTTAATAAAGACGCCATGAGCCTTTTTTTGAACTACTTATACAACGTTGCATACATTACTTTTTCTACGACTAGGGATTAAATAAAAAAATACAAAATTAAACGCAGTTTGCTTTAAGAAAGAGCGAGAAGTTGAAAAGTGGTGGCAAATGGCAGTTGAGAGAACGTAATCATAGACACGGTAATGTATTTTTTCCCCGACTGCGCGACGCAAAAGAGGGGATAGTGTTTAACAGTATATATCTATATGAATGAATGAATGAATGAATGAATGAATGAATAATTATTTATTTCAGGCAATAAACCCATTACATATTGTAAAGTATTAAGTATAAAGAAATAAAAAATTACGGTAAAAAATAGAACAATATAAAATAAAATAAAATTAAACTTACTACTTACGATTCGGTTGCTGATGCGCAGACAACCAATGCAGTAAAAATACATTTTGGTAGACATTTTCATTGACCGTCCTAATAAGCCTATTATTAGAAATGCGTACTCCGTGCCAGAACGACGCTATTCTGTTTCTAATAATGGCAAAGAAGTCAGGTACCCTGGCTTCAACAAACATCGCTGACGCACTGCAAAACCGTGGCTGTTTGGTGAGGATTCGCAATGCGTCATTGTACTGTACTCTAAGGGTGTTGTAAGCTTTTCGTGTATACTTTGCCCAGAGTTGGCAAGTATAAAAACTTTGGCAATATGCCCGAAATAGCACCAGCTTCACATCCTTAGAGCACTTAGCGAACCTGCGCGCCAGCATATTGCTACGTATTGCCAGGGCCCTTCGTTCACGCTCCATATCTTGGTCGTCCTGCATGTTGTCACACAGTATGTGTCCCAGATATTTGAAGTACTTTACAACTGATTCACCATTTAGAAAAACCGGTGGCACTCTCTCCGGACCCTCACCATACTTAAAAATAAGCATTTCTGTCTTAGCGGTATTGTATTTCATGCCATTTTTTAGGGCAAAATTTTGGCAAACTGCTAGGAGCTCGCGTAGTGCACTGATCGATGGACTGAGGAGAACCATGTCATCCGCATAACTTAAGTTATTATAACAGACGCCATCAATATGGCAGCCGACACGAGTCCCCCTCAGTTCATCGATAAGATCGTTAATATAAATATTAAAAAGGTCCGGTGAGGTTAGCCCTCCTTGGCGGACTCCACACTCTAGTCTATACTCACTAGATTGTGAGTCGCCCCATCTTACGCTGTTCGTTTGGTTTCCATACCAAAACTTGAGCAAGTCGACCATACTGTGCGGCACCCCCACCTTCAACAGCTTGTTCCACAGCACTTTGTAGTTGACGAGGTCAAAGGCGCGGCTCAAATCTAGAAAGCAGGCGTAGATGGACGTTTGTCTTTGCAAATAGTAGTTAACTGTGTTTTTTAGACACAGTATGGCCGAGTCAGTTGAAACGCTTTGGCGGAAACCAAACTGCGCGTCATCTATTACCACATTCCGCATCAGTTCGGGTTGCAAAAGTCTCTCTAAAATTTTACTAATAACAGTACCCAAAGAAATAGGCCTATAATTATTCAAATTTGACAGGTCACCCGTCCGATTTTTAGGTATAGGAACCACAATAGTTTTCATTAAGCCCTTGGGAAGGCAGCTGTGTTTTAGGCAAAGATTAAACAATATAGAGAGCACCCTATATATTTCTTCACTAGCATACACAATGTGTTCGATACTTAGCCCATCATGGCCGGCAGATTTCCCACGTTTCATAGATTTAACTACTCGCGCGACGTCCTCAGCGGTTATCGTCCAGTCAGTGTTCTGCGGCACTGACATGGGCCCAGTATCCAACACATCGTCAACCTGTTCAGGAGTAACCTTGAAGTGGCCAGCGAATAAATCTGCAATCTTTTTGGTGTCATGTACGTTATTCACGCTGGTTGGCAACTTCGGTCTCAGACTCATATTTTTGGTTGCCTTCCAAAACTTGCCAAAATCACGATTACTATTGTGTATCGCTAAAATGTTCATTTTAATAGTTTCCTGGTTATTTTGGCACCAGTTAAGTTTGTTTTTAAAACGCTTTCTGGCATCGCGCATTGCTTCAAATAAGTAGCATCCCACTATTAGGTCTCCCATTTAAGACCCAGTTCTGAAACTCAAGCTTAGCCACTTCATGACTACTCCTGACATGATAATTCCAGCCAGTTATTGGCTTCTTACTCTTTGGCGCATCAGCATCCGAACCTGAACTTTCTTTGGCACCACTTTGTAGAACAGTAGTAATATTATCGTAAAAGCTATTAATATATTCTAAAATAAAATCACTATCACATTTGGAGGTATCGTTGCATTGACATTGACTAGAATCATAAATTACGGATAGTTTTGATTTACAAAATAATCCATAATTATTAATTTGCAGCATGTTTCTGCGCCCCCTTTTTATTTTACCAAGATCTGTTGACACTGTTCTAGAAAGTGGCTGTGTCCTTACACTATCAGAGAAGCTACAATCAACCACCAGGGGGAAATAGTCAGACCAGTGGACATCATACATAATACTAATGTTGTTGATCGTACTATGCGCAGCTGTAGTAGTGACACAGTGGTCTAACCATCTCTCCGTCGCATGAGATTCACTATAAAAAGTAGGTATGGGTATTCTGAACATTCCCAAGCAAGCTAAAGTCACTCCAGACCCATAACTGCTCATCACAAAATGACTGGAGCTCCACACCAAACCTTGACCCTGGATGCGCGTTCAGGTGGCCTAGTATGTACACGGAAGCTATGTCACTTTTTTCTATAATTGCACTAAGCTCAGCAAGGACGTCTGTAAACTCAGGCAGGTTCTCCTCGATGTCAACAGGCATATACACACTAAAAACCAGAAATTGACGGTCACTCAAATTTACTTGAACGCCAGCCAATCTATTACTGCAGCATTTTACAATCGAAACACTGTTGAACAACGACTTTCGCCATAATAACGATACGCCACCGAATGGACGCCCTCGCAAGACACCGGCTCCCGTGTCATCAGCTGACTTAGAATACGACGCAAACTGATCGTCGATCTCGTTCGTGAGTCCAAGGTCAAATTCCAAAAGCCCGTCAATTCCAATAATTCCCGAACGTGCTCTCTGGATCGTTTGATAGACTTGCAATCAAACGAAATCATTTTAATATTATTTTGTACTACCATTGTTGTTCATATTAATTGCGGTGTTCATTATTCGTTCTCTAAATCTGCGGTATCTAATACCTACTGGCCAGAAACTACCATCCAAAAAAGTCTTCAATTTGCTACTAAATATCGTGATCTTGAATGAGTTAAACGTTGTGGCATGGAATTGCTTCAGCAATTCGACACTAATACAATCCTCATTCTGTTCCCGAATGTGCTCTTCCATATCCGACACACCGATATGTTTGGCTACCCTGGAGACGTAAATGGAGCATGTAGTATCCGCTACTTGTATACGTGAACACGATTGAATACCTGTCCCCTGCATATTCTTTCTTTTATTTTTCTTATATTGCACGGTCGTAAAACCATCGTTATCGTTATGACTCTTAACGCCCCTGTCAATAGGATCCGTCTTGCTATGCTCGACTCTCAATGGCAATACAATATCCCTATAACTACACGGAAAAAAAAGCTTCCGGGATATTCTCATTCCAAGAGATTATTATTTTCTTGAATATATTTCCTCGTGACAAGTATTTATCTCCTTTACCAAAAATATGATTCTTCGCTTAATAAAACCACGATTTCTTAACACAGAACTACAAAAATGTATTTTTTCAAGAGTATATATTGAGTAAATAAGAGAGATTGTACTTTAATCAAACAAATATTATCTCAGGTAAAAGAAAACTAGAAAATCTGTAAGAACATATTCGCTTCGTTATATTTAAAACTTTAATTTATTTTCGTTAAAGGAAATAAATGCTTGTCACGAGGAAATATTTTTAAGATAATATAATAATGTCTTAGACTGAGAATATTCCAGGAGCTTTTTTTCCGTGTAGGTGCACGTTCTGAGTGGTCGTTATCTTTTTTGCTAAGTTCAGTTTGCTCGTCAACAGATGCACATGCGACCGGTTTATTACCGTTGGCCGCCGCAGTAGGTACCTGCCCGCGGTAGCCAATCATTTGGCAAACAACATTTCATAAATGTTCATTTCACAAACAACGTTAGGCAAACTAACGATTCCCAAATTAGACATTGTATAAAATTTTGTTTTACAAATAGTTCAAGAGACAAATTATTTGCTTGAAAAAACCCTATATTACAAAACGTTATTTGGCAAATTATTCATTTGTTATTCAGGGCAATTAACAAAATAACGCATACTAAAAAACGTTAGTAAAATGCATTACTTGGTAAATACTTCGTTTAATAAATCATAATGGTGTGTATGTCATTCATATTTGTAATAATTACAAATATGAATGACATTTATCTACGAGGACTACGAGTAGGTATTACATTTTAAAACTGATAGATATTTTGTAGTTTAAAAGTTAAGTTTGTTTTTGTTTAATATATCACGGAAGACTATTATTTGAGAGAGCCCAGATAGGTGCGACGACGAGCGAAGCGAGGAGGAGCGTGTTAGGTTAACCGCGACCGTAAAATTATCCATTAATTACTTATATTTCATTGAAAACGAAATTCTTTTATAATATTTTGTCTTGTGTCAAATGCTCTTTTGCCTAGAAATGCAGTTGTCAGTCAGCCATTCTTGTTTACCTTATTTTACTATTGTCCCCAAAAACCAGAACGACTGATTAACCGACTTCAATTGAAGGAGGGTGTTCTCAATTCGTTTGTATTTATTTATTTTACTTATTAAATTGAGTAAAAACAATAGTTTATCCATTGACATTTTGCAAAATAACTGATTTTAAAAACGATTTATTCGCGAAATGAACATTTGTTAAATAATAATTTGTCTTTCAATATGTTTATAAAGCGTCCAAGTTACAAAATGTATATTTATCTATTAATGATTTATAAAATGAACATATTTAGCAATGACAGGTTTGTGAAATGAATAGTTTGTGAATTGTTGTTTGTTAAGTGATTATTTGCGAAATGGTGTTTATCAAATGATGATAAACCACCTGCCCGCTTATCAGCGATAACGAGTTAGGCTCATTCCTTACTCGGTTAGCGCTGTCCCGGCTGTCGTTGTTTTGTTTAGGGTTGGTTTTTATCAACCGCATGTCCTCCCGTAGTAACTGAATCTCAGTTTTGGTAATTGAGTCATTTCTAGTACTCTGTATCTCGCTCTTCAAATACTCTATGTCTTTTAATAAGCGGCAAACATCCACATGGTCGAAGCCCACAGGTGGTAGGCGGTCCAAATTCCTGGCTACAAAGGTAGGCTGGGTGTTAGGTTCCGACTCACGCAGCAGCTTGATGACATCCTTAATGTCTTTCTTGTTTTTATCGGCACCCTTTCGCTGTACACATCTCGATCCATCCGGTATATGTTCATACACTAATAATTTGCCGGCTTCTATTTCCGACTCCGAAAAGTTAGATGCACATATTTGCACAATACTCAAGTCGCCGAGAACTTTTATTTTGTTCTGCACGAAGGTCAGAAACTCGTTAATAATTATTTTACTACTGTCATTAGCCATATTTACGGCACACGGTCACATATAGATTATACATAAAACATTTAGGTAATTGCACACGTAATCATCGCATCTTATGCGTGTCGCGCACCCACTCGCGGCGAGATACGAGCGGAGACTGTATATGTATGTTTGTTCCTTGGTGGCACTCTAGAAGCAAAACGAGTGGGCCGATTTAGATGATTCGTACGTCAATCGATTCGTCTTGATTGCGCGAGTGTCACTAAAGACAAAATAGCAATCCAAATTCAATATGACGGCAGTCAGACGTCATATTGTAAAAAATTCAAAAATGAAAATTGACGTACTATGCCGAGTAGGGTATCATTGTTTAGAACTTCGAAAAGTATTATGAGGTCTCATTCATCATTTTTGATTTTGAATGACCGTTTAGGAATTATTATAATTTAAAATTGTTTAGCAACCATCTTACTTACATTTCCATTTTATTAGGTATTTAGTTATAACAAAAATACGACGAACATATTATAAAGGTTGTTATTATTAACGTGAACATAATAATATGTGAAATTCAAGTAAAAGGTACGGTCGACATCAAAAATATGTTTACACTTTTGCACCTTACTCCTTTCTAATAAGGTCCAAAAGTATAAACATTTTATGTGAATTTCAAGTAATAGGTACGGTCGACGTCAAAAATATGTTTACACTTTTGCAACTTACTCCTTTCTAATAATGTCCAAAAGTGTAAACATTTTTTTGACGTCGACTGTACATCAAGTTAATATTTTGTTCAACTAAGAGTGAAGGCGGTCCAGCCGTCCTCGAATAATCGGTGAACATACATAAAAAAAATCCTAGCTAAAGTCACCAGGTCCAGATATAATGATGAAATCCTGGAGAAATCGAGGGAACACTTCAACTATTATAGGCACACCCATAGTGATTTCACTATTTTTTACAGCAACTCGGGCACTTCTTCTTGGAATAGCGGATCCTAAGTGAAGTCGGTTCTTTTTTGTTTAAAATTATTTAATTTACTGGGTGATGATTGTTTGGTAACAGTGTTTGCATGAAATGTAAAATGTTCATCAGTCCCACGCCCAATGCTATCACTACATAGCAAAGTAGGATAAAACAAATTATATAGGCACGCGCCGCCGGCCCCCCGCCCGCTACTGCTATGTCCCTGCATTTTAAATCTGTAGTATCTTCGCAAATATTCATTTAAATTACATGTTGTAAAGGGCAATATTGATCTATATTAAATGTACAATGTATTAAAGGTTTAATGCTGTATTGCTTCAAATCGCTTCGTCTTAAAAAGTAATGGATTTAAAATGGTTCTTCTTCTCTCTTCTTCCTCCTAGCGTTTATCCCGGCTTGGGGTCTGCTTGACAACCTAATCTCAAATCCATTCTTGGACATTAAGGAACAATCATGACGAGGGAAATATTTTGTTCACGAAAAGCCATATTTTATGGTTATACAAGCCAATATCGGAAACTATGCGACGTATCTTAAATTTTAACATAAGGTGTATTTTCTGTGCCGCTACTTAGTTTTGTAGTGAAATTGTTGAAAAAAAATATTTGGGGGGGGGGGGGGGAGGGGGTCAATCCAAATATGTAACGAATTGCCCAAAAAACTTACTAATCGGTACGGTAATTCGGTAACTCGGCTTAGTTGTGACTTGTTGTACAGGAACGGGTGGCATTTCGTGTAGCACGGACGCAAGCTAGGAACTCTTCTCGTTTTCACAGTTCAAGTGTTTAACAACCTTTGTGATTTGAATTCAGTACAGTTATTAAACCAGTGCTTATGTTTTATTTCATTACCATGCGTCCGTGTGTAAGACGTTAGGTTAGGTTATCCTGATAGTGTCAGTTTTGAGTTCCAAATCACCCCTAAACCACCCTTCTGCCTTGCCCTCGGCGGTCCTCGATGACATACATATAGACCAAAAGTACTTTTTTGCAATAACAAGACTTCAAACTATCATATCAAATACAATTCATGTGATTCATGTTCAAATCGTTACCGGACTCTTAAGGAGGTCAGTCACGCGAAATTATTTACAATGTTAATAAATATTTTTTGACCCAAGCCAAGCGATACTGTTTTCGATACATAATTGGTTTACTCCAATCCAAAGTTTAGGTACATGTCATCGCTTTGACGTAAACTAATAAAGTCCATAAAATAAAGTATTTATTTGATACTAGCTGTGCCCGCGGCTTCGCCCGCGTGTGTTTAGGCGGTTTGGTAATTTCACTATTTCCAGACCAATACTCTAAAACTTACGCTTACTACACGTTAAATAGCACATTTTTGTTGCTAATTATTTATTTATCGTATGGCTACATGTCACTGGATATAGATAGGTATTTCTGCTCTCGGATAGTAAATAGTAGTAGAAAAGCAGATCAAAATCCGATGAGCGCTGCGAGGTCCAGATGGGACAGTGCAGCTGCCAAGTTTGTTACTCTTTTAGCACCGTCCAGGGATCACGTGTAGGGTTGTGTAAGGTATTTCCTAATACGGACGCAGTGTAACATTGACTAATTATGTAAGGGAATGTATGAGAAGGCCAAATGCCATCAAGCACCGCATTATAGTATCCATGCACGGAACGTCGTAGCGGGTTTTTTTTCAGCAGCAGTATGATAGGGCCGGGTATAAACTTAACGGTCAAATGTATGAGAAGGCCAAAGGCCGAATAGGTACCACGTAGAGCTCAGGTTCGCAACTTCGCAGTGAGAATTTCTTCAGCAGCAGAATGACAGAGCCGGATATAAACCCAATGGTCAAGTGTCTTGGTAATATAATGTATGGGAAGGGTTTACTAATATTTCGAAGAAAATTATTTAGCAAATTCTTAACTCCCCGAACTATTACGTATCCCATATTTTTATTTGGTCAAATTATTATTTCCCAACTCAACATTTCGTACTGATATCATTTCTGATTTTTTTAAGATGTCAATTATGTTTTCGTCAAACGTATTGATTGGCATACCTTATTTCATCTCGGCCAAATTATCTACAGGTAAGAATCTCCTTTTAATTTTTATTATTAATGTATCCAATAAAACATGCCAAAATAAGCATGCTCCATCTGTTTTTAGGGTCATAAAAAATAACCCTAACCGACCTATCTCTGGGAGCACTTTCGTTTTTAGGGCCATAAAAAAAACCCTAACCTACCTATGCTCTGGGAGCAGTTTTGTTTTTAGAGTTATAAAAAAAATAACCCTAACCTACCTATCTCTAGGAACAGTTTCGTTTTTATGTTCATAAAAAATAACCCTACCTACCTATCTCTGGGAGCAGTTTTGTTTTTAAGGCCATAAAAAAATACCCCTAACGTAGGTACGTTATACTAAAAACAAAACTGCTATCTCTGGGAGCAGTTTTGTTTTTAGGGTTATAAAAAAATAACCCTAACCTACCTATCTCTGGGAGCAGTTTTGTTTTTAGGGTTATAAAAAAATAACCCTAACCTACCTATCTCTGGGAGCAGTTTTGTTTTTAGGGTCATAAAAAATAACCCTAACCTACCTATCTCTGGGAGCAGTTTTGTTTTTAGGGTCATAAAGAATAACCCTAACCTACCTATCTCTGGGAGCAGTTTTGTTTTTAGGGTCATAAAAAATAACCCTAACTTACCTATCTCTGGGAACAGTTTCGTTTTTAGGGTCATAAAAAATAAACCTAACCTACCTATCTCTGGGAGCAGTTTTGTTTTCAGGACCATAAAAAAATAACCCTAACCTACCTATCTCTGGGAGTAGTTTTGTTTTTAGGGTCATAAAAAAAATAACCCTAACGTACTTATCTCTGGGAGCAGTTTCCTTTTTAGTGTCATAAAAAAAATAACCCTAACCTACCTATCTCCGGAACAGTTTTGTTTTTAGGGCCATAAAAAAAATAACCCTAACCTACCTATCTCTGGGAGCAGCACTAATTGCTACACAATTATTTACCACATAAACTTTGACAATATGATATTTGCCTTAGCAAATCATTTGCTACACAATTATTTACCATATAAAATTTGCCGTAATATTTTGCAATATAAAAATTTAGCGAAATAAAAAAATTACGTTGTAAAATTATGCCAAGGATTGGTTTGCGAAATTAAACTTCGGCGAAAAGTTGGTTGCTAAATGAAGTTTGACAAAACATTATTCGGCAAAAAGGCAGCACACCATATGGGAAGGCCAAATGCCAATTAAGTTCGTATAGGGCTCAGGCACGGAACGTCGCAGCGAGAACTGGTTCAGCAACAGCATGAAAGGGACTGGACAAAACTTAATTTTTAAGTGTCTTGGCAATGTATGCGAAAGCCTAATGCCGCATGGGGCTCAGGCACGAAATATCGTAGCGAGAGTTGCTTCAGCAGCATGGACGGGACCGGACAAAACTCAACGGTCAAGAAGAATAAATTGTTTATTTTATGTTGAAACACTACAATGATAAATTATGATCTTATATAGATGTCATATACAAAGAAAAAAGTGGCCTAGGCCTCCGCTGCCCAGGGCTAGGAATGAACCAGATAGATAATTTAATTTATTGAATAAAATATCCCACAAATTGAAGGTACATATTAAGAATGATGCACGGTGTTCAAAACCGTCTCCGACACGACACTTCCGACATACAGGTGACCTCCTAGGATCATGTGACGCTTTTCTATACTAAACGAAGTCTCGGAATTGTCGTGTCGGAGACGGTCCGGAGCACCGTGCATCATCCTTTATTCGATGACAATTATATTTCCGGTTACTTTCAACTTTCACAACGAAATTGACTTGTTCGGAAAGAGAAGTGTCGTAGGATGTATGAGCTTCCATATAAACCACGGCACTTCTCTTTCCAAACAGACTTGCTTGAATTGAAAAAAAATGTTTTTAAATAAGCGGAATAAAAACTACCCTATATGTTACCTCGGGGTATAAACTACTATAATACAAAATTTCATGAAATTCTGTGCAGTAGTTTTGGCGTACATCGCGAACAAACTCACAGACAGACAGACAAAAATTCCAAAAATCACCAAAATGAATTCAGTCAACGTTTCTAAGGCCCCCTAAATTAGATTTTCTTAAATATCTTCAATGTACATTTTTTTTCTCCTTACGCGTTTATTATATGTATAGATTTTAAGATTTTTTATTATTAAGGACCTCTTGACGAGTAAAGGCGTCCTCCATTTTACTCCACATTTCCCTATCTTGAACTATTGTTAGCCAGTCGTCGCTAGCAAACTCTTTTATTTCCTCTGTCCATCTTTCCAGTGGGCGGCCTGGCTTTCTCTTACCGGGAGGTCCTGCCCATGTAGTAACTGATTAATACACGTACTAATACCAAATTTCCGCTTTCTAGTAGGTTCTTATGCTTAATTGATTACTGGTCTAGCTACAAAACAAACGGACAGACATAAAGACACAGATGGTCAGGGTGAAACTATAAGTTCACTACGGAACATCAAATTCCATGTTGTTTTGCAATCAATTTGAAGGCATATATACGAAAAATTAATTTTATGGCACACCTGGCCAAGTGTAGACATAAAAAGATGTACACAACACGGGAGGTAATAAAGAAAGCCCTCGATCGCATATTTACGTCCCTCGCTTGCAGCTCGGGCCGCAAACTTCTGCGCTCTCGGCCTTTCTTTGTTTTACCACCCTAGTTGTGTGATGTACTATTACACTTACCTTTCGATCACATATTGCCATTATAAGTATGGCAAAGTTGAGACTTGCACCAGCTATGACGAATATTCCCAGAAAGGTGGCCCCTGTCACGTACACCCACGGTTTCATCGCGAGGGAGTCTTCATTCGTTGTCGACATCTTATTTCGTTATCTGAAAAATAACATAACATAACTTAAAATAATAGTTTTAGTATGTAATTGTGTTATGTACGCTAGTCTTTAAGGTATTTATCTATGGGCCACTCGTTGCCTGAAAATAGAGTTGGTTTCATGGGTGAAATAAAAACTTAAATTCAATATTTTAATTACTTTTAAAAGTATTTTTAAAAGTAATTAAAATATTGAAAAAATAGGTATCCCGTATAACATACAAATATTCCGAAAAATATTCTCCCGATTTTCATAATCCTGATAAAAGATACAAAAAGATAAAAGATAGGTATTTATTCTTCAATTTAGGCACATTACAATGCACTTATGAATGCCAGAAAGCTCAGAAAAAAAAGAAACTACCACCGGTTCTAACTCTACACCCCTGACCCAAAAAGTATTACTCAATTAATACCGGCAAGAAAGTCAATTTTTCAAAACAGTAAGACCCCGTTCCCATTTGTCGCATGTCGGGTCCGATTTTCAATCGGGTGTCGGCGCCTCATACAAAATCGTGTCCGACAAGTGTGAATAGCTTCATATAAAATGTTCTGCCACTGGTACGACGGATTAAAATCCGGATCCGACATCCGACAAGTGGGAACCAGGCCTAATACATTAAATCTTAATATTATATAAATATTATTTTTTTATTTTTTATTGGTAAAACTTCATTAAATTATTTTAGTATTCTGAGACACCGCAAGAAATGATTGACTTTGACTTTGACTTTGAACAAATATCTTTTATCTTTTTTTTTTATCTTTAATTACAAGACACTAATACTTTAGTTACGTCATTGACCAGTAAAACAATTATTGTAATAACTCAGGCAGGCGTCCGCTTCTTCACCCAATAGCCCAGTAATTAGCCCATACTATTCACCCAATAGCCTAGTACATTTTAGACTCCATTAACTCTCAATAGTCCTTACACCATGGCGGGTGCTGTCTCTGCGTGCGTCCCATGACTCGGGCAGGGGCAGCATCCGCTTAGTGTATATCTCACTTTTCATCAAATTGTCGAAAGGGCCTCTGCGCGTTGGCTTCGGCTCCGCATACGCCTTCCAAAGATCCGAAACACCATTGTTCCGTGGTCGGAACAGACATACAAAATGTAATCATAATTTTTTTTTACGTATTTTTAAAATCTAACTATGCCAATTCGTGGTGTGGCTCATACGAAAAAATATTCTAATATAAATAATTTGGCTTGGCTCCAACTTCAAACATATCAGTTGGTAACGCATATAAATAATATAATTATTTATTTTATCCTTTTTAAGTCAGTTTCTCTTTTTTTTGTAAAAAGTATATTCTTATAATGTTTACTGGTCATTGAATGTAACCCATTTCAAGAATATATAACATATACCACGATAATATATACCACGTAGGCTAGGTAGTATTAATTAATACTACGTAGCCCAGGCTAGATAGTATTAATTAGTCTAAGTTTTCTATACACTGTTGTTTGTCCTTTTGTTTGTATTTTAATAAATGTATCCTTCAATTAAAAAAAAAAATATATATATAACTGTATTGTTGACAAATCAAAAGTATACAGGACCCCTATTCGACATGGCAGAACTGACAGTCGCTTGAGATAGTGAGACAACTATGATATCACACATTTGTGACAGCTGAAATCTCTATAGATTCACAAAAGTGTGATATCCACTTACGTCAAAATCAATTCAAAACTCTAGCGAGACCACAGCACTGCAAATTTGACATTTAGGTGTGGACATAAGATTTTGACGTAAGTGGATATTACTCTTTTGTAAATCCGGTGGTAGAAATTTAAGTTGTCAGAAAAGTGTGATATCATATTTAGTTGTCTCAATGGTGACTGTCAGTTTTGCCATGTCAAATAGGGATCTTGGGGTGACAAAACAACCCAGTGATATTAGTAAATATATGAAGGAGTGAATGTAATGAATTGTTAAAAAATATTGACTTTCCTTAGTGAACGTGCAGATAGATGTTGTTATGTCTCTAATGACTACAAGCATAAGTCATAAATAAGTTGTACCGTGACATAACTTGTGCCCTTATTTCGGCTTCGGTGTCATGCAGTAATGACTCACTTAACAGGAAAAATAAGCACATAATGGGTTGGAATAAACATGTGAGGGAGGCTCACCGTGAGGCCAGGTCTAGATTTCTGAACTGGGTAGCTTATGGGAAACCCCACAGCACTGCCGTGTTAAGCCAAAGTCACGTATCTTGAGATACAGTAGTTTCCGTTAACCGGGCTTAATCGAATTTAAATAGTGTCTTTTATATGTATTAAAGATCTCATAACTTTTCCTCTCAATTTTCGGAAATAATTGATGTGCCAATCTCCTGTAATTTCCGTTTTTGACTATAGATTTACGCGTATTACTGTATGTCTAGTTACCGCAAAAAGCTTAAAAAGTGCGCTCTAGGTGCGACAAGTTTGAGTTTTGCCTCTTTGCGGTAACTTTAAATTCATGAGTTTGGCGTAACCGCATTAGTATGAAGCTGTACGTAAACATGCTGGAGTGACGCCAAATTAAGCTAAGTCCCTATCTTACAGGACATAACATACAGGACATTCATTCAGTTACTTTCTTCCGGTACGGTTATAAATAATTACGCACTCCCGTATATAGAACTTTAGATTACTTAGGTACCTACTGTAATAATTTCCTTACAAATGGAAAGTATGTTAAAAATATAAAAATAATAAAATAGTTATTTGTGCAACAAGAGAGCAAAGTTAGTTTTTGCTTCGAGTGCTTATTTTGAGTCCTGAGCAAGCGAAAGATTGTATAATAGAATCTAATTTAGAATCTTGAGCGTAGTGAGGGACTCAAAGGCACGAGGTGCAAATAACTTTGGTCTCATGTTGCACATACAATTTTTCACCTCAGCAGTGAGAACATAGCAGAAAAACTTCAGAAACTTTGGAAATTTTTGTAATTTTATTATTTTTAGTAATTTTAGTAATTTTATTAATTTTAGTAATTTTAGTAATTTTTAGTAATTTTAGTATTTTTATTAATTTTAGTAATTTTAGTAATTGTAGTCATTTTAGTAATTTTATTAGTTTTAGTAATTTTAGTAATTGTAGTAATTTTAGTAATTTTAATATTTTTAGTAATTTTAGTAACTTTATAAATTTTAGTAAATTTAGTGATTTTAGTGATTTTAGTTATTTTAGTGATTTTAGTAATTTTAGTTATTTTATTTATTTTAGTAATTTTAATAATTTTAGTAATTTTAGTAATTGTAGTAATTGTAGTAATTGTAGTAATTGTAGTAATTGTAGTAATTTTATTAATTTTAGTAATTTTAGTAATTTTTAGTAATTTTAGTAATTTTAGTAGTTTTTAGTAATTTTAGTAATTGTACCAATTTTAGTAATTTTACTATTTTTAGTAATTTTAGTAATTTTAGTAATTGTAGTAATTTTAAGAATTTTATCATTTTTAGTAATTTTGGTAACTTTATAAATTTTAGTAAATTTAGAGATTTTAGTGATTTTAGTGATTTTAGTGATTTTAGTTATTTTAGTGATTTTAGTATTTTATTTATTTTAGTAATTTTAGTATTTTTAGTAATTTTAGTAATCTTAGTAATTTTAGTAATTTTAGTAATTGTAGTAATTGTAGTAATTTTAGTAATTTTAATATTTTTAGTAATTTTAGTAACTTTATAAATTTTAGTAAATTTAGTGATTTTAGTGATTTTAGTTATTTTAGTGATTTTAGTAATTTTAGTTATTTTATTTATTTTAGTAATTTTAATAATTTTAGTAATTTTAGTAATTGTAGTAATTGTAGTAATTGTAGTAATTGTAGTAATTTTATTAATTTTAGTAATTTTAGTAATTTTTAGTAATTTTAGTAATTTTAGTAGTTTTTAGTAATTTTAGTAATTGTACCAATTTTAGTAATTTTACTATTTTTAGTAATTTTAGTAATTTTAGTAATTGTAGTAATTTTAAGAATTTTATCATTTTTAGTAATTTTGGTAACTTTATAAATTTTAGTAAATTTAGAGATTTTAGTGATTTTAGTGATTTTAGTGATTTTAGTTATTTTAGTGATTTTAGTATTTTATTTATTTTAGTAATTTTAGTATTTTTAGTAATTTTAGTAATCTTAGTAATTTTAGTAATTTTAGTAATTGTAGTAATTGTAGTAATTTTAGTAATTTAAGTAATTTTAGCAATTTTACTATTTTTGACTAAATAAGATAGGAGGAGCTTCGTCAAAACTTTAATCACATTGATTAGAATCTAGTGCCTGCGCCAAATCTTGTGATTAGGTTTCCAAGCTAATTTAGTGCTCATCGGGGTTCTGCTATTCAAAAAGCGATAATATGA
The DNA here is from genome assembly GCA_911728535.1 of Pammene fasciana. NCBI lineage: Eukaryota > Metazoa > Arthropoda > Insecta > Lepidoptera > Tortricidae > Pammene > Pammene fasciana. The sequence goes on from OU452275.1 coordinate 24,191,440, forward strand.
CGTTTGAAATATTACTTCCTCTTTCTTTTAACTGCAGAAATTTCAAGGTCATTTTGTCTCACTCAGTGAGCAAAATTGAACTTTGCTCACTGAATTTGGGTAGCAAAGGTGCTAGTGAGTAAAGGCTGACGGAACTCAAAATGTATGCAATTTTAGACCGTCAATATTTAAAAATTAACATAATTAAATCATTTAAATGCAGATTCAGTTAAAATTGTAGGACACACTACTAAGTTGGCAGGCTCAGCGGCAGAGACTGCCGCCAAAAACAAGCGCCTGAAATAGTCTGCCCTGGAAACCGCCTACGACTTCGAGACAGCCGAGACAGCCGGGCCCTGGGGGCGGGAGGCACGTGAGCTCTTCCGGGAACTCGCAAGCGCCTTAGGGAGAAAGGCAATGACCCCCGTTCGGAGTCATGGCTGGTCCAACAGGTCTCCATCGCCATACAGCGATTCAACGCTACTAGTGTGATGGGGACCTTTGGACCCGGCATGGCTCAGAACGGGTTTTTTTTAAGATTAATTTTTAACTGTGCTATTTATCTATACATATAATAAAGTTAAAATTTGTCTTGTTAATAATTATGTGTTTTTGTTATTCACATATAAAAAAAGAAAAAGCAAATGACCGTTATTCTGTGAGTTATGATAAGTTTTTTTTGTTTATAATTATAACTTTAACATCGTTTATCTCGAAATGGCCATTTCAAAGATATGTGAATTTGGCTTAACACGGCAGCAGTGGGCAACGCGAAATAATCGACTTCTGGAACAAAAACCTTATCCGCAGGCTCACGCAATTTATTTTTTCCATTTTGCACATTAACAAGCACCCTAAATCCAGTCCAAAAAATCAAATAAAAGTAAGTAACTAAATAAAGTAAATCCCCCAAGCACATTAGGTATAAGAAAATAGGTAAATAGTTACAAATCTATGCAGTTATTTATTTAAGTATCTGCTAGACACGGCTCGCATACGAAATACGAATAAAGGACATATATACAAGTAGCATCATAAGTGTACCAAGTCACGATGCTTCTATAGTTTAAACAAAAAGTGAACAATAGTTAGTTACCAGAGTAGAATAGTGGTGACTAGACACGATCCCTGGTTTCCATTTTATAAACACGTCAAAAAAACATTAACCTGTAGCAAAATACCTTTGCAAACCTCAAGAGGTGAATAAGTCTCATTATTTAATTAAACCTAAAAACACTAGAATACCCAATTACGTCTAATAATAATAAAATTATCTAAGCTTTACTTGGCCCCTATAATACATTTACTATAAAGAAACCAATGCCGGTAAATAGAGAGCAGTGGCGGCGCGTCCATAGAACACGATTCCCGTCGGCTTGCCTAAGTTACAGGCGCCTCAAAAAGAAATTTTAAGCCAAATGTAGCACCGGCTTGCCTAAGAAATATTTTGACCCACCGCCGCTGATAGAGAGACTCGCTTTAGTCGAACGAGCTGAGCGTAAGCGGAGCGGGTTCTTACAAACAACTTTAGACCCAACTGTCACGTGGCTACTGGGACGTCTCGGCATTTGGATGGCTTTTTTATTTCGATAGTTTGTCCGACGATAACTTTAGTAACGTTTTTCTGATCTTTATGAAATTTCTTGGGGCTGTAGCAGAGATATATAAAATTGGAGAGTTCGTAAATATATGAGCAGGATCAATCAAGTGGTTATGGAGCTAGAAGGAGAAAAAAAATCCTCCTTAGGGTCTTGTTATATTGGTCAACTCGTTTGCAAGTGAATAGCGAGTTCTCAGTTCGAGGCGGACTACTAGTAATAATTAATTTCAAGATTACAGGCATAAAAGAGACTGACCAACTAAAAACCGTGCTACACCTACGGCTACAACAAAGTCATCATTTAACATAACACAATATGTGTTCCTCATATTTACTGGTTGGGTGCGAGCAAGATAGTCACTGGGATATTTACGCATATGCATAATAAAAATAAGACACTAAAAACATTTAACTAAGAACGTATAAAACCTTGCGTTGTTGCTCTATTAATTGGGTCAATCAACTTTTTCTTGTTTTTTGCGAGAATTGCCCTTATTCATTATTAGTTTAACTTTTGTGGGTTATAACAATGTCAACATGAATCAAGATCCTTTACACGCATACCAGTTCAGGAAAATAAATAATAACGATACATTATTCATTAAAAAAATGGGTGACCCAGCGGAAGAGCCGTTATTTTCATACAAAAGTGAGGGACACCTATGTCCACTGGGTCACTGGCATTAACGAAGATATAACGTATTAAAATGTGATAGAAGAGATTGCAATTCGTAGCATGTTTATCTGTATTTTATATAAAGTGCATAACTTAGTTAAATATAATCCGCATAATTTATTTTTATCACTATTAGTCGAGGTATGCGAAATTTCGCTGACAAAGAATAGTTGATTGACCCAATTACATTACAGTATTCCCAAGAACATCTAAAAAACTGCAACATAAGCTAAAAAGTGAGGGATAAAGATTAACGAACGGGACTATTGACGCAATAGAACTTTCCCTTTATATCACACAGCACAAGCCGTTAGGCCTTATTGCTTATTGCTTATTCGGTAATAATATAAAGCTTTCTAAATAAGTAGATAGCAAAATTATTGTTAAATATCGATCAACAGCCTTCAGAGCGCCAAACTACGATCGCAGGCCTCCAGACAAGGGGATCAAAGATTCTCCTCAAAGAACTATGACTGGATTGTAATCGGAACAAAGCGCGCGAGGACTGAGAGGCGCCACCATACTCATTATTAGCAAAGCAGCGAGGGATATAATAAATAAAATAATTAAAAAACACGACTGCGTTTGTTTTAAATGAACTGAAAAGTTAAAAATAACTTCTAAACATGATTGAGAATGTCATTGAATCCTTATGGTTGAGACCGTGCCTACCTACTCGTACACCCTGGCAAATGGTCATGTGCACCGGCTGGTCGGTAATCGATTCGGCAGCCTTCAGAAAAATGAGGGGGGGGGGGGAGATGAAACACAAAGTGGAACGTGGGTAAATTTGGGTTGCACAGGTTTGTTCCACAACACGTAGGGAGCCGTTAAATACCGGACACTGTGACTACGAGCCATTTCTTTAACTATTATTATTCCTGCCTAGTCTCTAATATTTATTACAAGTAAACATGTAAGTTTTATACATCTTTCGACCCAACTTCCAACGCCCTTCCTTTTGACTTTTACGTATTCACGAAAGAAGAATTTTATATATGTATTATATACATTTTTGTAATCAGCGTGAAAAGCTCTTCATTTTGATACCCCACTCGATAGGTTTGCAAAAAAATTTTTTCTTAGGGCTGCGCAATCTGGAATATTTTGTCCGCCATATTGCTTTTACTGTGACGTCACATAGCCTTTGTTACTCGGGATAACGTAACAATTCTAATGATACCCCATACATCTAAATCCGTTCAGCCGTTCAGTTGTTCCAGTGGAACAAAGAATTTTGCCCACATACAATACATGAGCCCTGAAAACAATGCACTACTTTTTTTGGGCAGTCGTGTTAAAATGGAGAATATTATCAGTAGCCGAAGAAAATATCAGATATTTGTGACCGCCTTGGCCGCTCCGATATATCTGATGGCGACTGTACAGTCGCTATCAATAATATCTTCCTACCCGAAGGCCGCAAAAATATCTGACAGCTTATATGTAAGCTTAGGTACTTGTAGAACCATAGGAGCGTGTCACATATTTTTGCGGCATTCGTGTGGGAAGATACTATTGATGTTGACTGTACATTACAGAGTGTGTGTACATTCGCCATCAGATATATTGGAGCGGATAAGATGGTCACAAATATCTGAACAACGCCTCTATTGTCAAGGCGATAAAGTGCATGTTCAGATATTTTTGAGTATCCAGGCCGGTCCGATATATCTGATGGCGACTGTATCTCCAAGTCCCTACATCTGCGTATAACTTATGCCTAAAAATAATAGTGCTTGTAATTGAAGTTGAAAACGATCGATCAAGACTATTTAATTGAAACACGCATATCGTTGTTATTGCCAGCGCAGCGGTCGTGTACTGAGCGGTAACGTCATCTATCGAGTAAGAAATCGTGAAATTGAGGAACGTTCCTGGGATGTGACCGATTCAGCGTCGAGAATCGGTGCCGTATTCTAATTTTAAAATGCATAAACAATACTTTGACAACACAATCTGTCTCAAACATAACTCCAACACTCACGCGATAACCAACCAATATTGAAGTTGTATTGTAGTTGCATCACAGTAATTTTCAAGCAAATTCCGTTAGCTGTACTTATCGTGTTGTATTATTGTATTGGATTTGCATTGAAGTTAGATCGTGTCTGTGCGTGTTTTAAAGTTAGAATACGGCCCCCGGACTGTCGAGTTCTCTGTCCGTAGCTACTACGCGCTCCATACGACGAATACCTGGCTACGGGCTACGAGCGTAGTGCACGTAGCACTAGGCGGCACTGAATGTGATAATTAAAGTAGGTACGGAAATTATCATTAAAAATAACGTGCTAGTATTAAAAAATAATACGTCTTATTTCGGTTATTTAGAACTTAAGGTATTAGATGTCTTTCTACCTTAATATGGTCACAATGTTCTGTACTAATGGTACTATTTGGAGGGATGTCTTAAAATCCGTAAATGATGTCCTATTTCCTCTAAATTTTAATCGCGGAAATTTCTGCGTGAGTTAAGTTGTTCCTAGTTGACGCGGTAGAAGGCGATTTTTTTACGAACTAGTCAATTATTACGTCAATGCTCAATTAACTTACGAGTAGAAGTAGTACCGGTTCATAAGCACTTACATAATAATTGTAGCAAAGTAATGCACACAATAATAATACTTTTTATATGGAACAACTGCGGCTGCACAGCCGGGTTAAATTCAGTGGCGGAATTTAGCCTTGCACAAGACTATCCAGGATATTAATTTTTAGGGTACCGTATCCGAAATGGCAAAAACGGAATACTTATAGCTTTGTCATGTCCGTCGGTCCGTCCGTCCGTCCGTATGTCACAGCCATTATACTCACACGGAAAAAAAATAACTTTAGCCTAGTACCAATTTCGCTCGGTTAAGATATTTTTAGTTGCAAGACATATTTAAAACACGGATGAAAGAAATACTTTTCTCTACTATATTATGCATATACTATACATATAAACCTTCCTCTTGAATCACTCTATCTACAAAAAAAACCGCATTAAAATCCGTTGCGTAGTTTTAAAGATCTAAGTATACATAGGGACGGACAGACAGCAGGAAGCGACTTTGCTTTATACTAAAAAAAAGCCCGTACCAAAAAGTTTTTTTACAATAACACATGAAGACTAAAAAACTTTATAAAGTACCAAATGATTTAATCTATAACTAATATGTTACTTGTACAATCCTTGCCTGATGATTAATAACAAAATAATCCACTTTTATACGTACATACCCAATCCCACCCTAATGCAAAAAGGAAGTAAATATTTTTTGCACAACTCGCACTCGATTTGCGGCTGGTATTTTGTATTTGCATGAAAATTAGTCAAAGCAGAAACAAGGTTCCGGAATCCAAAGAAGAGGACCAAATCATTGCTAAGACCTAAAATTGGTGACCGAAAATTATTTTAATATTACTCAAAAATAGTGATAAATAGGCCTCAGTTTTAAAACGAGATCGCATGATTGAAAAATATTCAAACCGTTATAATTTTGTTAAACTTTCACAAAATGCTTCATATTTAGCATCTTACCGGAATTTATTCACATTTTCAAATTTATGGAACTTAATTATTAACATTTCAAAAAAATGTTGTTAATAAGGTCTTAAGAGGTCTTAAAAGAGGTCACAAAATAGGCCGGTTTTTCGAAAAAGTTCGGCATGTATTACGTACCGTTTATGCGTTTCGGATCGGTCCGCGCAGCCTTGATGCTCCTAGGCAACTAACTGGTAGTTCGTTCCGCACTAGACCTGTAAACTTTATAATACGGCTAGATGATAGGAAGTGCATAGTGAGCTTTCAAATATATAGTTGTCTCTCTCGCGATTTCGTAGCCCCGCCTAATGCTTTTCAGGTTTTCACAACATATGAGATAGTCCAAGGCACGGTACAGTTGATTCCTTCTTACTCGGACACGGGAGCAGGATTTAAAAAGCCTGCGTAAAATGCGAACTGTGGCGGCGCGTCTATAGAACTCGATTCTCACTGGTTTGCCTATTTTCAGACACTTAATCAGTTTTCGTACAACTCATGAAGAAATTTTAAGGTAAATTAAGCTCCGGCTTGTCTAAGAAAATGTTCAACCCACCGGCACTGCACTGAACTACTTCCGGTAACGATTTGAAAACGAAAATCGCTAATAATGACATTATGCACATGCATCGCATTTGGTAAGATAGTTTGAAGTCGTGTTATAACAAAAAAACCGGCCAAGAGCATGTCGGACCATGCTCAGTGTAGGGTTCCGTAGTTGCCGGCCTGTTACAATTCCTTAATTCAAAAGGTCGTTTCTTACGGGAAATTTGGCGGCGCTTACGTCCTTTCACTATTTTCAGTGGTAACTCAAAAACGGCTCAACCGATTTAATTCAATATAGTTCTCATTGAAGGTACTTATTAGGCCTCACTTTCATGATTTTATTCAAAAATTTTGAATTCACGGTTCAAAAGTTAGATGGGGGGGGACGCCCTGTTTTAAATCTTATTTATTCCTTATTCAAAAGGTCGTTTCTTACAGGAAATTTGGCGGCGCTTACGTCCTTTCACTATTTTCAGTGGTAACTCAAAAACGGCTCAACCGATTTAATTCAATATAGTTCTCATTGAAGGTACTTATTAGGCCTCACTTTCATGATTTTATTCAAAAATTTTGAATTCACGGTTCAAAAGTTAGATGGGGGGGACGCCCTGTTTTAAATCTTATTTATTCCTTATTCAAAAGGTCGTTTCTTACAGGAAATTTGGCGGCGCTTACGTCCTTTCACTATTTTCAGTGGTAACTCAAAAACGGCTCAACCGATTTAATTCAATATAGTTCTCATTGAAGGTACTTATTAGGCCTCACTTTCATGATTTTATTCAAAAATTTTGAATTCACGGTTCAAAAGTTAGATGGGGGGGACGCCCTGTTTTAAATCTTATTTATTCCTTATTCAAAAGGTCGTTTCTTACAGGAAATTTGGCGGCGCTTACGTCCTTTCACTATTTTCAGTGGTAACTCAAAAACGGCTCAACCGATTTAATTCAATATAGTTCTCATTGAAGGTACTTATTAGGCCTCACTTTCATGATTTTATTCAAAAATTTTGAATTCACGGTTCAAAAGTTAGATGGGGGGGACGCCCTGTTTTAAATCTTATTTATTCCTTATTCAAAAGGTCGTTTCTTACAGGAAATTTGGCGGCGCTTACGTCCTTTCACTATTTTCAGTGGTAACTCAAAAACGGCTCAACCGATTTAATTCAATATAGTTCTCATTGAAGGTACTTATTAGGCCTCACTTTCATGATTTTATTCAAAAATTTTGAACTCACGGTTCAAAAGTTAGATGGGGGGGACGCCCTGTTTTAAACTTTCGGAGCTATTATTTACGAAAATATTAGTTTTATTCAAAAACTGTTTTAGAAAACCCTATTTTTTTTAAAAGACCTATCCAACAATATCCCACACAACTGGGTTGGAACGAAAAAAAATTTCGCCCTCCACCTCACTTGTACGGGAGGTACCCTAACAAAATATATTTTTCCAGTTTTTATTCTACTACTTTGTCGGCTTGATTGATGCACATATCCAAACCAAATTTCAGCTTTCTAGTGCTAACGGTCATTGAGCTAGACCGCGGACGGACGGACGGACGGACATGGCGAAACTATAAGGGTTCCTAGTTGACTACGGAACCCTAAAAAGTACTTTAGGTCTATATATATTAATATTTAATAACCGAAAATTCAATTCTTACAGAGCTTTTTTAGTGAGGACTTCGATTCGTGCAATTTTGTCGCTTAATTATTTTCGTTTATTTATCTTTTTTCTTACGTTAGGCCTTTTTACAATATGAATATGAAAGTAAAATAAAATACAACATACAAAAAACACTATAAAACATAAGCACATTATAAAAAAACCTAACATAGGGTGCCGCCGGCAACGGAGCAAGGCCCAGGCTGCCGGTGGTTAGGGCCGCTCGCTTAATTATTAATTATTATTTTTTATGTCCCCTGATACCTTTTATAATATTATCTAATTACATCATGGTGTAAAGTTTATTTCTGCATTTTTATTCTTGTGGAATACTTTAATACCTCTTCAAAAATATCACCTACACTTCGGCAATTTTTCATAAAATTGATCTAGCTAAACCAGAGTAGGTTAAAAAATATATGAATAAAAGACTGTTCCACTTATTCCTAAGACGACTCGTTTTCCGACGTATTGATATATTTTACATACAGTATAACTTAATTTTAATCAATAAAATCCTTACTCGTTTCACCTCTCCAAGTAAAAATTGCGAAACAGGTGATAGATTAGGGTGAATTATTTATAAATGAAGCATAAAATCAAAAAAAGTTTCACTTATACAATTAAGAAATAAACGTGCTTTCAAAACATGTATACCAACTAATGTATTTTTTGTTAGTTGCTGCAAAGTAGTATTGTCAACAAGTTGAGCGAAATCGCAAAAAAAAATTAGCGGACTCTATATTTCGTTTTTTTTTGAGATTAGAAATTCAGTAAACATAGAAACAGAAGTTGCCAACCTGTTCTAACCTGTTCTGTTTGAATGTTCAATTTAAATACACTGCAAGCACACCAACAAACGATTAGTTAACATGATGAAGAGTTCACATTTGTAAATAAATAATGACAATTTGCAGATTATAATCCATAACAGCAATAAAAACACAATTTCGTTTCGATTATCACGTTAGAGACACATGACAATTGAAAAACTGACAGTGACACACGCATACGTTATAAATCGAAAACCATATGTTTCGAACCTCTTTTTCTCCAGGTTTTTTATTGTGCAACATTCACTAAAACATTAACAATGATAAGAATAAATTATTTCGCAATAATGACTACTATTACAATACTGTAAAATAATTAATATTATTCAATTTAACATACAAATACCTACGCATGGCTTTATTATAAATACAAATATATTTAATTTTTTTTGGCCGCATTAACACTTTGTCACTTGTGACATGTATCGTGCCGTATTGTCCCTGATAAAGAACCCTGTACATGCGCTTTTCAACTTTTTTCTAATCTAAAAAAGTCAGTACGGCTACCATGAGTTTCACATTGACATTTTTCGTTAACGAGTAACGAATTTTCTATCTGTGCATCTCGTTTACACTAATATGTAACAAGCAAGATGCGCAGATAGAACACTCGATACTCGTTCTCGATAACGTCAATGTCATAACTCATGGTAAGCGTACAGGTAAGTAAGCACCTAAGTTTTATAGGGATTTTTTTATACACGAATCAGAAAACTAAGTAATGACGACTAAATTTAAATCAACAACTCGATTATATAAAACCAACATGGCACATATTGCTTTAAACATAATATTTGGCTGATTCAATCCAATGTATAAATATCTTTTAACAAGTTTAACCTTGTTCTTCGTACAAATTCGACTTGTAAGTATCAATTTTGTGATCGATTCCGTTTACTAAAATATTTGCAGCAACAAGTGAAATTTGTTAAATTCACAAAGCAAATTTCTCTCAGTGTAGTTAGGCTCCAAATAGCAAATATAACTTCTGACTATTAATAGAAACTCACGGACATTTCAAAGAAAAGCTCAAAAGCCGATTTTTTTTCCGAATCTGATAGAATCTCCACGTTAACAGTAAAGATGGCAAAAGATATTAATAGTAAGTAGTTTATGTAACTGTTACGTAATAGGGGTCCTTAAAACACGAGTGTGGTTTTATGAAAGGAACGAAGTGAATTTCATAATAAGATCACACGAGTGTTTTAAGGCCTAATTACGTACAGTTGCATACACTGCTTTATCTACACACATATTATAAACCCGAAATGATGATTGAATGACTGCCATTGCACGGATTGCAGCGCCATCGCCATGGCCAACTCGATTGTGCTGGCGGTCGGAGGGGCGCGTGCCGGTGGGCGGGGCCCACCCGGATTTTCATAATGATATCGAATTTTTGCTTATTATTTGATAATAATAACATCGTTACAGATAACACATTTGTTCTAACTACTAACGAAACAATATATTTTTATGGTGGTTATAACGTGCGGTTTTTGAACGCATCATGGAGGGTTTATGATATGGGTGTAGATAAAAGGGTAGAACGATATCGACCTGATCCAAAAGTCGTAACGTTATAGTATGGACCTTGTATGGCATTTTGGCTTTGCAAAAGCACGGATTGACGGATCTAATAGCTAGGGATACACGCACAGATGTGTCCGCCGGATTTGTCCGACGAATATGCCCGGCGGACAGATCCGTTCGTGTATGGCGCTATTCAGATGTGTCCGCAGACAAATCCGTGTTCAATTCACGCCATACACGCACGGATTTGTCCGCCGGGCACATCCCTCGGACAAATCCGGCGGGCACATCTGTGCGTGTATCCCTAGCTTATGACAGCAGTATCTAAGCATGTATGTAGCGTTGTACTTAGCTGTTTATATGTATTGATATCGGTAAAATAATTATGTTATAAATTATATCATGCCATGGGTTCATAATTTTGATCAATCGTCACAGAGGATATCAATAAAGCAATAATATGTAATCATTTTATTATTTTTTTTAATTCCTTGCACAATTAATTTACACCTTAACAACTAGATCTTATGTTTATTGCCACCATATTCAGATAATCATGTTCAGAAAGAGAGTGCGATATACGATTTTTTGTTCCGATTGCGGAATAAATTCCCGATCTTCGATGAAGTGAATCTCGTTGTGTAAAATTAACATAAATGAGAATAGCGATAATAACAATGTACCTCAGTACAACACTGGTTTACAAACAGACTAATGTTCATTGATTTACATTTTTAACCGACTTCAAAAAAGGAGGAGGTTCTCAATTCGACTGATTTATTTTATTTTATTGTGATTAAATGCATTATTTTAGTTTTCACGATTAAACCAGGAAAAAGATAGGTAATCTTATACTTACTGTTCAATGTCTTAATTAGAACACGAAATCCAGCCATTACATTAAACATCCGTTTTTTGCCTACATAACTATTTGTCGCTATTCTAATTTATGCTTCTTTTTGACGCACCTGCCGAATTGGGATTGTTCATTTTTTTTGGAAATGTATATTTCCAAAACCATTTCGAGGTCTACGTTTATCGATCATCTTTTGATTAATATTTCGCGAAATTAATGTGTGGATTCGGATATTTTCGCAAAAATATGAATGACCTTTGTTTGACTTTGTCCTCACAACCACCATGTAAAACCTCTTAGTAAAACCTTTGTAAGCATTACTATAAAAATAAAATCAATGTCATACGCTACGACATTGTCAAATATGTAAACAGAAATTTGTAAACAAACACTACCCCAACGTATTTAAGTGAAAAAGTAAGTATTAATTACAGAAATTAAGACAAAAGTGCAATAATAATCAATGACTAATCTTTTAAAATGTATAAAAGCTTACAAGTAATCGTATTGTCCTGTCTCACATAAGTATTTTGGTTCATCTTATTTCAATCAAATTATAGTTTGAACTTGATTCGATTTACTCCAGCATACAGATATTTTCCAACTTGGGTATGTTTCTTGAGTCGGCTTTTACAAAATTAAGCGCCATGTGTATTATTTCTTGCGCTTTACAAATAAGATTTGAATTTGTATATTTTTCGCGGTCAAGAGAAGTGCGAAGTGATGTACCAATACGTCAATCTTGACGTGACAGCGGCAGTTGACGACAAGCAAGGGTTTTTTTTATACGAATTTTTGACTTTGTCAATGCTATTCAGCCTGAGACTGTAACTTACAAGACATCGTATCAGATTTTTTATTTTAATTATAATAAAATAACTAAGCTGTTTTAAGTTAAACAAATCAAATTGATATCTTAAAATGGCCTATAATTTCAGAATAAATTATCAAAATGGGGGGTAAAAAAATATGAACAATCCCAATTGCCGATGTTACAATTATTATTGGTCTAGGTGATTTTAGGGTTTTTTGATTTTCATGGTTTTTTGATTTGTTGCTCTTTTTAAAAATGAGCTGGACACGACTTATTGTTAAGAGAATAAGTGTAAGAGGTGTCGTAAGAGGCGACTAAGGGATAAGGGATAAGGGGACCTCTGTTCCCTACTACTGGTGGGAACGCTGTGGTGATTCATTTAATTAATAAAAAAATATCGAAAGGACGTATGTGCGGCATAGTAAAATGACGAAAGCGCCGTAAGTATACCTTAATAAACGACCTTTTTGAACGGATGTAATGTAACAGGCCGGCAACTACAGAATTCTACACTGAGCATGGCCCGACATGCTCTTGGCCGGTTTTTATTATTTGTGAGTACCTAATTCATAAATCAATAGAATATGGCTATGATACCTAAAAAACAAAACGCACACAATTAACAACCGGAAGAAGGTTGTGTCATTCAGTGATAGGAAACCGAGGGAAGACCCAAAACTCGATTTTAGTACTTTATTTGTGCTTTGAGTAAATAAGAAGTGTCCGTTGGAATTTATTATATGTACGAAACAGCAAAAATCTGCTATAAATTGTCGTAAATATAGCATGCTTGTTGAAGTGTAGGCTCAATTTGCGTTATGTCCCTCTCTCTAACGCTATTGTCACTTCGAAATAAAGAGACGCAGGTAACGCAATATCAAATATCGATTTCCGCGGCACGGAGCGGAAGCTTCGAGTCCTATGTGAGTAGGTATGTCTGGCGGGCTAATATGTATGTACCTAGGTGACACGTGCAGTCGCTATCAGATAATATGTATGTTGCACATCAATTGATAATATTGATAAAAATAACATCGAGCTTTATTTGAACATTTCGTGATTAAGTGAATATTTTCAGAAAGAATGGCTCCAAACAACTGACAGTCTGAGATTGTCAGGCGGATAGAAGTAATGTTTCACAGTAGTATAAATGAATGTTCTGCATTCTGCATTGTTAGTCTGCACGTTAGTTTTAATTATTGTAAAAATATTGTATTCTAATTTAAGTGAATTTTGTATTAATTGTGATATATCGGATTAATTTTATACTACGACCGTGGCAAAGCAAACAAGCATACGGCTCGTCTGATGGTACGCATGCAGCTACCGTAACCTATGGGCGCCTACAACACTAGGGGAGTCACATGCATGTCTCCAACCCTTTATAAAGAAGGACTCACTGTGTTTTTGGCTACAGAGACAAGAGGGAGAGACGGAGAAAAATAAGTACCATGTATTGAAAAATACTTTAAGAGTCCGGTAAACTTTTTTTTCGATTTCGCTCAACTTTTTGATGCTTTTCTGCAGTAACTAACGTAATTTCTATTATTATGCATACATATTATGAAAGATCGATTTTTTTTGGATGGAATAAATACAACAATTTTTTATTATATGTTTCATTTATAAATAATTCACTCTAATCTAACACCTGTTTCGCGATTTTAGCTTGGAGAGGTGAAAAGAGTAAGGTTTTTCTTGGTTAAAATTAAGTTATATATGTAAGTACGTAAAATATATAAATACATTGGAAAATGAGTCGTCCGAGGAAAAAGTTTAACAGTTTTTTTCACTTTCATATAATTTTTTTAAGGGAGAGTATGTTTTGCTAGAGCAATTTTATGAAAAATTGCTAAAGTTTAGGTGATATTTTTGGGAATATATTAAAGTATTTTACAAAAATAAATATACAGAAATAAACTTCACTTTATGTTATATTCAGATAATGTAAAACATATTAGGGCCCATAACAAATAATAATTAAAAATCAAACAACAAGATTGCATGAATCAACGTCCGCACTAAACAAGCTCTGTAAGAATTGAGTTTTAGGGTATTAAATATTAATATATAGAGACCAAAAGTACTTTTTTGCAATCACAAGACTACAAACTATCTTATCAAATACGATTCATGTGAGTAATTTCATTATTAGCGATTTTCGTTTTCAAATCGTTACCGGACTCTTAAAGATATTTTAAATGCGTGTTTTTTGCGTGGCTTTTATACAAACAGGAGTTTTATTATTATGTATAATAGGCTATAAAAAAAGATGACGTCGTAACTCCTCTAGGTCCTTCTTTTTTTTGGGGCCACGAGTCTAATTGATTAATATGACCTAAAAGTCAATGCGTGCCACTAGGACTATGGGTAGGCAAAGTGACAGCCCTCTAGAAGAACCCGTTAAAGGTACGGTCGACGTCAAAAATATGTTTACAATTCTGCACCTTACTCCTTTGTAATAAGGTCCAAAAGTGTAAACATATTTTTAATGTCGACTGTACAACCCCTGCCCTGTGAGCCTGCGACCATGAACCAGCGATGAAAAAGTAAGTGTAAGCAATAGTATCCCGCTTTATTTTTAACTAAGTACTTTATACCTCCAAGCTATCTACATACATACTGGCTAAAATCTAAAAATAAAGTTATCATGAATAAAAGACCGGGCAGGCTACCAGGTCTGACCCTTGTTAATTAACTTTCATTTTGAAACGAAGATAAAAGTAATCACTCTCTTTCATTTTATTACCATATTTTTTAGTAACTTGTGGAATATATGTTAATAAAATTTACTAAACTAGTAGTTCGCCCCGAACTGTGAACTCGCGAATCTTGTGTTTCGCCTTGCAATAGTAGAATTACTACAAATACCAAAAATAGGTATCGGGTATTTTTTTCTCAACTAACCATCACGGTGTAACTAAACGTCTATATTAAATTGTGCGGTTGATGCGCAAAATTCGCGACGAAATCGCTTCAGGTTTTGTCTCATCTAAATTTAAATCCACCTCTCACTCTGTTGCTTTGACATGTCGTTCTCATCTGTGGACCACCTATATAGGTTTCGGTCACCATCATTATGCGTCTATGGTAACTCTCTCTAACTGTCAGTATGCTGATGGCCCTAGCAGCCAAAGCTCTAATAAATAAATAAAAAGTCAGTTGTCAAAATATTCACACCAAAATCAAAATATAATTGAAAATATTTTTGAAATCAATTTTATGTTGCTAATAGGGAATATGACGCAAAACTCTGCGTAGGGGGCGGCACTAGCACATCCATAGGGCTACCACGAAACACGAAAATAAAAATTTCGTTACCTGGTTCTCTGTCATTCTTTCATACTCGAGCGATAGAGAGGCACATGTCAAAATTTCGATTCTCTCGTTTCATGATAGGCCCTTTGTAAACAAACCGCCTTGGTGCACAAATGACATATTTATTCGTTATAAATTGTGTATGAAAACTTGTAAAAAACTGTTTAAGGCCTAGTATGTATTAAGAACTCTATGGTTTACCGGTGTGCTAGTGCTGCACTCTGGTGGCAGAACATTGCAGTAATATCCCCTATTGTTATGAAACAGTAAGCAGTTAATAAGGATTTGACGAGAGTGTTAATCAATACCTTTCGTTTGATACCAAACTCAACCATACTTGCTCGTAAAAGTAGCTAATAAGATGACCAATGTAACAGGACCTCTTTACAAAACCTTTTTAGGCCTTCTAATTTCAGAACCCCCGTCTCAATCCAGCTCATATACGAACTCGCAAATTTTGTTAGTCTCTGCTACAACCCCAACAAATTTCATAAAGATCGGAAAATCGTTACTAAAGTTATCGTCGGACAAACTATCTAAATCAAAAAGCCATCCAAATGCCGAGACGTCCCAGTAGCCAGGTGACAGCTGTTGTTTGTAAGAACGATCTTCGCTTACGCCCCGCTCGTTCGATAAGTTTTGATTATTTTCTGAGTCTCGTAATTTAAAAAAAACCAACAACTACTCCACTAGCCTAATGCCTCAATCTGTTGCTATTACTTATTCTGTGCCTCAATGCTGTCAGTTCGGTTTAAATTTACGAAACCTTTACTTCTTACCGCCAATTGTGCCTAGAGTACGTTGACCTTCATGTTGTAGCATTTAAGCCTTAGAGCTTTAAACCAAGCGGAGTAACCATTGACAGGCGTTCCCCTCTGCCGATAATGTATGACCAGTGGTCATACTCATTGTTTGGACTAACGTTTATTTGTCGTGGCTTTTTTGTCGTTTCGCATACATTTGACGTTCCCGTCTCCCGCAAAAAACGGCAGACTTTTCCCGATAGAAATGAGAGCGCGTGTCGCATCCGGTTGGTTTAGTAATCAAAGATTTCTCGCTCACACTAATATTGTATTGTATCGAAACGTTTGTTAGTCCTCGGCTCGGGCACGGCTCTCTTCGGCATGAAGCGACGGGGTTCTGACTCTTTTTACGTGCTTTTTACTGTGCCACATTTGGTGTGCTGATTTTATATCTTTCATACAGTGTGTTACCAGGACCCGGGCTTTTATTAAACCTGATAATAATATGCTCCCTTAACAATCGTTTGTACGTATTAGTAAATCATAATTATGTGAATTGACTCCACAATTAAACATTCTAAATCGGCAGCTTCAATGTAGTAGACGTACTACGTATTTGTCGCAATTCCTGTCGTTGATTCACTTGGTACAAGGCATGTCGTGGTACGGGGGTAAAAACTGTGACAACCAGCTATTGTCGTCTTCGTCATTGCGTTTATGCATGGAGGTTTGAAATGAACTAACGAATTTTTCTTTCTATTAATTTTTGACATAAGTGACAATTTCAAAAGTGTTTACGTCGAGTTGTCAAATTAAAACGAAATTCTCAAAATTGATATTCGTTTTTCTGTAAAATGGTTTTCGACGCACGAGAATTGTCTGATTTGCTTTTAATTTACGGCGAAACACGCGGAATGCAGCTCAAGCGTTAATAGTTTATCGCGAACGCTTCCCTGACAGACAACATCCACATAATGCTTGAGTAATAACAGCGGCTCTTCAGCGAGTGCGCGGAGATAGGCCTGTAGTCCCTGGTCAGCCGGAAGGGGCTATGGACGGGACGGGATTGTGCCGGTGCACGTCGAAGATAGGATTCTCCGGCTCTTGAAATTAATACTCTTGATTTATCATAATAATCAAAGTATCTGTCAAATGCAAGAGATAAGCAAAAGTCACTAAGTCCTTAGCGAACTATTAGCAATATTGAACCATACCCCTATTACAAAAAGGTCGATTTTTGTTTAGTTATCTTATTGTAATTAGTGCGTTTTGCTCGTCACCTGACGATTTACACTTACCTTTCAAAATACTTAGCGTTACATTGCTGGCAATTATTTTTTTGTTAGAAAGTTAACGAAGTCTTAAAATTTAGTTTATTATTTAAATTAATGTCATGGTTACATTATTGATATACGATATTTTAACCTCCCTTAAAAAAAGCCCGGGTCCTGGTAACACACTGTATATAAAATCATTGTTCTTGCCATGTGTGGGGTCATTTTTAGGGTTCCATACTCAAAGGGTAAAAACGGGACCCCATTACTAAGAGTTCGCTGTCCGTCCGTCTGTTTGTCTGTCTGTATGTCTGTTCGTCTGTCACCAGGCGGTATCTCATGAACCGTGACAGTTAGACAGTTGACATTTTCACTGATGAATGATGATATATTTCTATTGCCGCTATAATAACAAATAGGTACTAAAAAACCGGCCAAGTGCGAGTCGGAATCTCGCATGAAGGGTTCCGTACCAACTATCACGGTTCAGTTGAAAAGTTCACAGATTATGTATTTTTGTTATCGCTATAATAACAAATACTAAAAACCAGAATAAAATAAATATTTAACAACAAACATGATTTTTTGCCGTTTTTAGGGTTCCGTAGCCAAAATGGCAAAAACGGAACCCTTATAGTTTCGCCATGTCCGTCTGTCCGTCCGTCCGTCCGCGGTCTAGCTCAGTGACCGTTAGCACTAGAAAGCTGAAATTTGGTTTAAATATTTGCATTAACCAAGCCGACAAAACGGTAGAATAAAAACGCGAAAAATATATTTTGTTAGGGTACCTCCCGTACACGTGAAGTGGGGGGCGATTTTTTTTTCATTCTAACCAAGTTGTGTGGGGTATCGTTGGATAGGTCTTTTAAAAAGAATTAGGGTCTTTAACAACAGTTTTTGGATAAAACTAATACTTTCGGAAATAATAGCTCCGAAAGTTTAAAACAGGGCCCCCCATCTAACTTTTGAATCGTGGGTCCTAAAATTTTGAAAAAAATTCTAGAAACTGAGGCCTAATGAGTACCTTCAATGAAAACTATATTGAAATAAATCGGTTGAGCCGTTTTTGAGCTATCACTCGAAAACCCATAGTGAAAGGACGTAAGTAAAAATGAAGTAAGCGCCGCCAAATTTCCCGTGAAAAACGACCTTTTGAATTAATGGTCTCAGTTTACGGAACCCTACACTGAGCATGGCCCCCGACATGCTCTTGGCCGGTTTTATAGATGCTTCGGAACCCATCATGCTCGAGTCCGACTCGCACTTGGCCGGTTTTTTGGGTGAATTGTATATCCCATTATTTTTATCACATCGTTGGTATCAGATCTGTTGTTAGAGACTAGATTGGCACCGATTTGTCAAAGTATAGTCTCTCTCCGTGATTGTTCAGTCATTAGGGTTCTATATAAACTAACCATTCATTTATTTATTTATCGTATGGCATATAACATGTTCTCTAAATATTAATAGCGTAGGTATAAACAACCAATTTAGCTTGGACCCTAAATTGCCCAACAATGATAATAGTTAGGGAGGCGAATAGGGGAATTTTCTGCAATACTCGAGCGTGGCAGTTTAAGATATGAGAGATACCTTAGACCTAATAGAACAACCTTGTAAAGTATTTAGCTCTATATGTAGTGACGCGCGCCTAGGATAGACGATCAGATTAGTAAAAAAAAATGGATAGTCTGAAATACTCCAGCGCGTCAGTTTAAGATATTGGGGGTTTATTTTAGTGTTTAAAGACTAAATTTAACTAATCTGACGATAAGTCCTTGACGCCGCCGAGTTATAGGGTCGCGAACTTGTAAAAAAAAAACGTTAATCCGGCATTCTCGAGCGCGATTTTTTTTTATTTTGTTTTGAAGAATATAATCTAAAACTTACTAAAAATACAAAATCTGCCGGTTTCCGCATGACCGGAAGTGTGGAGGAGCCATTTCGTCTTCCTAAGAACGCGTTACGGCATATAAGTCGCGAACGATACATTTTACAAAAAAAGTTTAAATAAACAAAAAAGGTAATTTTATTTTACACAAAAAAGGTGTCTTTACATTTTTTTCCAAAGTTAAAACTTTTTGACTTGAAAGTTAAACCTTTTTCGGTCAGATTAAGAGAACCCACCAACATTTTTGTCAGATTAAAAAAATATGCTTTCAGGATACCGAGATAAACCTCCCCTATGAAAATCTGACGCGCTCGAGTATTTCAAAAAAACTTTTTTTTTTTGCATTTTCAAAAATTCATCGTAACTTATCGTCACGCCGAAATCGTCAGTTTTTTTAAAGGGAGCTTCCTTGGGGCCTACTTAACACCCCTTCCGAAAATCTGACGCGCTCGAGTAAATTTTTTTTTTTTGCATTTTTGACTACTTTATATGCCTACCCCCACCACGCAAACCGGCAGATTAGTATACCGTTGTTATCAGAGGCACTCGGGGCATACGTAGTATGAATATCTGACGCGCTCGAGAATGCCCAAGTAACTGTTTTTTTTGAACATTTTTGAAAAACCGTACACGCCAAACCCACCGCTAAAATGGTTTTTGCCATACGAGCTTTTCTTTTCGAAATTATTTTATCTTTCGATTTTGATAGGTCTCGACGGCGCCGTTGAATTACGCCATTTAGCTACCTCGCCTCCCTAACTATAAGACAAGTCTGGATGAATTCACTGCAGGTGCGCGACTCTGGCTTGCATTGCACTTGAATTGTTCTTTTCACCGCGTAAGCTCTCCTTCTGTGTTCGTTCATTCAATTTGTTCACTCGCTTTCACCCTTTCATGTAGGTAAAGGTACTTAGGTTACTTTGTACGCGCGTTCATGGCTATTGGGGATTGATAAATTTTTCGCCTTCCTAGCACTCTGTTTCCTTTTACATTTGAACGTTTGAACGTTTGGCATGATCCAAGCTTAAGTTAATACATACCTACATTGTTGTCGGGGTAAGAAACGGTGGCCTTAGGTGCCATGTTTCGTGTATTTCAAAGATTAAAAGCCGAATTCGGACACGAACTTGTATGCAATTTTAGGTACATTGTTGCATTTGTTCGATCGATTAGTACCTCGGAACGCTGCAATGTACTTATAACGGGTGTTGTCTGTAACAAAAGCAAAAAATTAGAACGTAAGTAAAAGTTTTACTCCTAAAATTATGCATAAAGTTTATTATTATGTATTTATTTATAAATGCATTTTAACGTATATTGAAATTACTATTTAGTTTGTATGAAAAAGAGACACAAAAGTTTTATTGTTTGAGGAGTAGCATCTAAATTTAAATTTTTCACTCGTGTAACAGACAACCCCAGCATTAAAGTTCTGGCACCGTCTAATTGGGGCTAACATGTAGGTATTATGTGTGACGCGAGGGAACGTCTGTGTTTAATAACTAGTACAGAGGCCGGGAAATATGATTGGTATAGATTTTCGCTCTTTCACGCAGAGCCCTTTGATCTATGGTTTTTAGTAAAATCTATTAATAAATTAGATAAATACGTATTTTTTATATACAGGGTGTAACAAAATCGTATTACGAGTAAGAAAAAGTAGGAGAAAAATTTTTTGGACCCGATTTTTTTTTGTGTGGGAGATGTCTTCCCAGCTGGCCAACCCTCCATACAAAAACCAATTTTTTTTCCCAAGATTTTTTTTTAATTGCCTTTAAAATGATTACCTACTAGCTTTTTGTTACACCTTGTATTTACTGTAACGTTATTCTTGACAAAAAGCACCACACAATATTTACACAATAAAACATTTAAAATGGACTATACACTAAAAAATAAAACTAAATTTAAACAACTCACAAAAACAATACCCAGTCAAACAACCCGTCACGAGCTAGAGACGCAAAGGTTGGGTCTCTTTTAATTAATAAGCTGTAGCCTCTCAACGACGACGGAACCATTTCTGGCAATTTTCTGAGGTCTAGATGACTCTGGTACCATAGACTATGTAACAACATGTTCGTTTTTTTTTGCATATGCGACCCCCTCTGCACATATTTTTGCGAGTTTATTTATACCTATGGTAACTGAAAAATATCAGATCATTATGAATATTGTATTTCGTCTACGGTTATACAGGTTGTAACAAAAATATTGGTGATCCGCGTAAGGGCATAATTGGTACCTAGTGTTACAATCCTGAATAAGTCATCCGAGCCTCAACAAATTTTTTACCAAAAACAATGCGCTTATAAATCGCTGGCCCAATGTTACATTTTCAGGGTAGTTAAATTTGGACTTAGTGTCACTATGACAACGTTCAAATTTAAATTCGATAAAAGTGAAACATAGAACCCTGTAATATTGTGCCAGCGATAAATGTAGCTATATATACTGTATTATAAGCTAGCTCTGCGGGCCGCAATGAATGTGATTGCAGTGTTTAAAGTGTCCGTTGATCAAAAGGGGATACTTACACACACTGTTGCATTTGATGATGTAGTAAAATTCCGAATAAAAGCTTTTTAAGAGGCCATTATTGTTTTTTTTTTCAATTTTGCTCAATCTTTTGATCCTATTAATAACAGGATTTCTATAAGTTTTTTTATTATTATGATTTATGAAAGATTGTTTCAATTCGGACTGCATGTAGTACCTATGAGTCCGTTTTTATTTTTACGAGTCATTATAATATAATTTACATTATTTACATTGATCTGACGGCTGATTTGCCAATTTTGCTCACAAAGGTAAAGAAAGTAAGACATTAATGATGGAAATTATTTTAAATTGATATAAATAACTACACTTTTACAACCATATCTGTTATGAAATTTATTTGTGGGAACACTTCTGCATCCGTTTTTTGACTACCTTCATCATATAATACCTACCTACTTTTAAAGCATCTTGAAGAGTGTAAGGTGTGACCATGATTTTTTAAATCGTGAATACTTTTGTCGTTTGATTTTAAGTGAAGTTTATTTCTGTATTTCTATTTTTGTAAAATACTTTAATATCTTCCCAAAAATATCACCTATCGTACGGCAATTTTTCAAAAAATTGCTCCAGCAAAACATACTCTCCCTAAAAATATATATATGAAAATGAAAAAAAAACTGTTACATTTATTCCTCAGACGACTCATTTTCAAATGTATTTATATATTATACGTACTTGCATAACTTAATTTTAATCAATAAAAAAAAACCTAACTCTTTTCACCTCTCCAAGCAAATCATCATCATTACAAAGCAAATCGCGAAACAGGTGCTAGATTAGGGTGTATTATTTATAAATGAAACATAAAATAAAAAAATCGTTCTATTTATTCCATTCAAAAAGAAACGATCTTACATAATATGTATACAAAATAATACAATTTATGTTAGTTACTGCAAAATAGCATCAAAAAGTTGATCGAAATCGAAAAAAAAGTTTACCGGACTCTTAAACAATAAAACTATTGTTTAACAACTTTAAATAAAGATGTAGTTTTTTAGATTGTCTCTTTTTCATAGAAACTAGGTAAATATTATTTTCAATGTACGTTAAAATCCGTCTAATTGACATTGCTTGTCACTCTTGTCACCCTACAGACATAATCACTTTCGCAATACATTGCGTGTTCGAATAAACTTTAAAGTGTACCAAAAATCAAACCCCAAGTTATTTTTTAAAGTCTCCGAACAAACGTTGTCTGGCTTGAGGAGTAGAATCTACGTTTTAATTTTATCATGTTACAGGCCACACACGGTATTCAAAAATCATAAAAGGCGGAATAAAGACTACCCTAAATGTTGCTACGGGGCGCGGGGTATAACAGTAATGTTATTATACAAACTTTCATGATATTTCGAGAGCTAGATTTTGCGTTTTTTTTGTAAATTTATTCATTCAGTTAACATTTTTAAGAGTTAGTTTTTCTCCAATATCTTCGATGTAATTTTTTTTCTTCATACTCATTTATTATATATGTAGTAGAAATCTACTACGTGGTGTTTTTGTTGAGATATGTGTCATTACGTTTCACAAGATATTATGAATCATGATAGACTAGTAGTCCGCCTCGAACTGTGAACTCGCGATTTACTTGCAAACGAGTTGACCAATATAACAAGACCCTAAGGAGGATGTTTTTTCTCCTTCTAGCTCCATAACCATTTAATCGATCCTGCTCATATACGAACTTACAAAATTAATGTATCTCTGCTTCCAGCTCCAAGAAATTTCATAAAGATCAGAAAAACGTTACTAAAGTTATCGTCCGACAAACTATCTAAATCAAAAAGCCATCCAAATGCCGAATCGTCCCAGTAGCCAGGTGACAGGTCTGGAGTTGTTTGTAAGAACTCACTTCGCTTACGCTCCGCGAGTTCGATAAATAAAAAAACTTTTTCCTAAACATTTAATAATAAACTTTTAAATTTGTGTGTTATAATTGATGTGAGAAGATACAGTATGTGTATCATAACGAAAGGCAAAGTTGAAGCCTGGTTGATGGTAAAGTGGAGTATGTTCTAACAGCATAGGTACTTACAAATAACTTATATTTGCTTTTTTAAATTTGCTCAATCTCAACATGACTTTGGGTCCTCTTATTTGCAGTCGGTTAAAAATTCTTGTAACAGTCTGTAGGAACAGTAAGATGTCAATTTATAATTATAAACGTAAACTAATTAAAACCAATCCACATCACATCAGATTACTGCAATTACAACTATGACCACATACTGATAAGCCTAATAAATACGAAACACTACCCACTTCTTGAAATAAACATTTAAGGACTTTCTGTTATTATTTTATTACGTTATTATTACAACAGGGATTTTGCATATCATTGTAGTTCACTTTGAAATTAATTCTGACATTCCATTAAATTTGTCATCTTGTTGTTTTTATTTTGAAATTATTATAGAAAGCGAATGTATCTTGCAGAAAAAAGTTAGTAATTTAAGACAACAGATATAGTTTTGGATTGTATATATTGACAAAACATACACAATAAAGATGGATGGTGTACATAATTAGATAATTTGTACAAGGAGAAGTCATTTTTGTCAAAAAATTATCGCGCGGACGGCGGGCAGAACAACGTGTAGCGTGGTTCACTGACCATCCGTGCCGCCGGTGGCTCGCGGCGCGATCTCGGCGCGTAGGTATAAAACGAGGCCTCGCGGGAGTTTCATAGGCCTGCTATTGCGCACAAAATTACATCTGATTTCTCCTTTAGGATTATTTACCTTTCTACCTGAGATCTGAGATACAGGACTCGCCGAGGTCAGGTTAAATCACTTACATACTTGGACTTTTTTCCTTTAAATTTAAACTTCAAAGTGTTATATTCTCTTTGCTTCAAGTCAAAGTTTGACGTTCGTCAGCGTCGTGGGTTCGCCAGATAAAAAGAAAATCAAAATAAAAATTTCAATTAAAAATTACTGATAATGCCTTTAAATTTTTCTGCGGAGGAACTTGTAGATATGATCTTTCTTTACGGAGAGTGTAGGGGAAACGGGAATGCCGCTCTTCGTCTGTGCCCGGAGAGGTTTCCCGCACGGAGGCAACCCAACAACGGCCGTGTGATCAATGCGCTAATCCGACTGCGAAATAACAATCCGCCGGTGCCGGTGAACCGAGGAGGGGCTCAACAATTTCGCGTCGCATTTAATTACCTACGTGAGTGTGCACTAAACTTTAGCTGCCTAACATTATCACTATCAGCTGAAATTTATGACATTATCGTCATTTTATTTGTTATCATTGATAAAACTGTAAATAAATCATACAGGATGAAATAATTGTTTTTTTTTCACTACCATTAAAAGATGCTAAATTTCCATAAGCCCGGCACCATAACCTCTACCCTACCTCTTCCTTTGCCTTTCGTTCTGATACATACTGTATACTTAGGTACTATATTTCTATTAATTTCTGAGTGTCACCCAGCACTTTTTTGTAAATATTTTTTCCCCTTTCATTGTAACATGTAGTCAGGTATAAACAAGATTTTAGATAGCCCTAAGTTATCCTAGTGCGTTGTATGGAAACACGCTGGATGTCGTCCAATCTTCGACTATGATGAAAAAATGTGCTTAATAAGACCTTAAGAACACCGATATACGGTGCAATATAAATAAAATAATAATAATATAAAAAAATGGTTGCCTGTAAAGTCGGTTTACGGACGATAATTTTGCGTGATAACGTCATAAGAAAACATTGATGAAAAATACTTACTTTTATTTTTGAATTGAATTATTATAACTGAAATTATTTAGGAAAAGAACCATCGCCATGAAATATATCGGAGCGGCCAAGGTACTCAAAAATATCTTATCATGCACTTTATCGCCTTGACAGTAGAGGCGTTGTTCAGATATTTATGACCAGTAACGTGTTACCATGAAGATTTTGTCCACGTGGCCGGAACGGAACGTGACACTTTCGTGCGTGCTACCGGTGTTTATGTTAATAAGACGTTATGACGTCAGTACGAATTACAATTATGTCTAAAATTTAAAGATTTGGCCAAAAGAATTGACTCTACGAGTGACCGAAGAGCTGGCAGCTTCCTCGTGCAACGCATAATAGTACGGGCGGCGGCCGTAGGATCTGCTACCTAACGTGATACAAAGATAAGCCCTATGGCACATATTCATAAAAGTGATGCTGAGTTCCGGAAAAATAGTAAATAAATTAGAATTGGCCGAAAGCACAAAAAAGTATCACTTCCGGTTAAAAAAAATGAATGGTATTTACCTACGTCATTGGATATAAAGATGACACATGTGGCAACGAATAGTAATTTATTTTTAGGTATAGAAAAACCCAGTTTGCCAGTTCCTGCATGGCCGGAAGTGCCCGGCAGACTAGTTTAAAAGTAACGAATTTGACTCCACATATATGTCACTTTTGAACCAGTCTGCCGGGCACTTTCCGGCCATGCAGAAACTGGCAGACTGGGTATTCTGTACCTAAATTCAAATTACTATTTGTTGCCACAATAATCATCTCAGTATCAAATGCCGTAGGTAAATACCGACCATTTTTTAAACCGGAAGTGGTACTTTTTTGTGCTTTCTGCCAATTCTAATTTTTTAAACTATTTTTCCGGAACTCAGCATCACTTTTATGAACATGGTGTCATAAGGCTTATCTTTGTATCATGTTACGTAGCAGATCCTACGGCCGCCGCACGTACTATAAGTATTGCGATACAGCGGGGAAATGCTGCCAGCATCCTCGGCATCATGCCGAAGGGGCCCAATTTTTTCGATATTTTTTAGTTTTATTTAATTCTAGTTTTTAGTTAAGGTTTATTTAATTAGGTAAGTCTTATTTATAAGTCTTGTTTGTTATTTATTTATTTAGTTGTACAGTCGCCATCAAATATATCGGAGCGGCCAGGGTACCTACTCAAAAATATCTGAACAAGTACTTTATCGCCTTGACAATAGAGACGTTGTTCAGATATTTGTGACCACCTTGGCCGCTCCGATATATCTGATGGCGACTGTACCTGCCAATAAATATGTCTAAAATTAAACAAACCAATCACTAACATATCTATATATACTTGTGCAATACAAAAAAACATTGTGTGGTTTTATGAAACCACGATGCAAGTGAAACTTTACTATGTTAGCATGGCGCTTAGAAACTGGTGCCCAATTGGTTTGTCATGCTAGACGTACAGAGCTGGAATGACTTTCCAAATGTGATTCATTAAATATAATCGAAAAATGTTTCTAAAATTTAGAAAATTTAATCGTCCCACGGGGTTTGAGCCCTCACCCATTCGATCGTAAGTCTCATGCCATACCACAGTGCTACCGCTGCTGTTACGCTAAGATGCGAAATATAGATTTGTATACCTACCGCGCATTTGAGGCGATGGAATAAAAGTTTCACTTTAAAATATCCTAAGTACCTATACATATACAAATATACAAAATAGCCTACTACCTATATGTCAGTCAGTCAGTCCGTGACAAAACTAAGGAATTTTGACTTGGAATAATTCTTTAATTACATTTATACGTTAAAAATAAATAATTTTGGGAATACATTTTCCTTGTGTTATGGCCTCTTCTCACTGAAATTCAATTTCAATTCAGACTTCTAGCTTTATCCACAACAGTGTTAGAGGGGAATAGAAAGGATGGTATGGCCGTACCTTTGTTGTTTGTTTCGCTCGACTTGGCGGGGGCAATACCGTGCCCTCGGATTCCTCCACGAAATTGATATCTTCCTCGACTAATCTACTACCTACAATTCAATAGATACAACTGAACAAAAGTCGTTTTCAATTAAGTACGGACTATATTTCCAGAAATATATATGTATTGCTGTACGAAACAAAGGCAACGTGGCAACAACAGCGTGGAACGCAGGATATGCGATATATACTTATTATAAGTTATTATTACTAGCGACCCGCCCCGGCTTTCGCAAGGGTGCAATAATCAAGGACCGGAATTCTTCATAGCAAAAATCAAACTGTCAGAGGGATTGACCATGATGTTTTATCGACTTATCGATGTTACGGAATAATATCGCATTAGGCATCCATTACCATCTTAAAAGATTATTCTGTAACATTCCTCCATATTAAAATAAATTATGTCAATGTCTCATACGTCACTTGATTTTTCATAATTGATCCCCGTGCCGTGTTACTAAAATGGGTAATCCTAAAAGAAAAACCATATTCAAATTGGTTGTGTGTATATCCAAAAGCCTGATTTCATTAGGTACTTTAGCTTTGTTTCGTTAAGTGACAAATATTTATCGATAAGTCGATAAAACATCATGGTCAATCCCTCTGACAGTTTCATTTTTGCTATGAAGAATTCCGGTCCTTGGCAATAATACATATAAACCTGTAACGGGTCGCCTTCCTTACCCGTTCAATATAGGTGATTATAATTGTTAAATTATAATATAGGTTTCCTTTATATATTTAACTACCACTCACTGCTTATTACGTAGTGTATATGTGCCTTTAGAAGTCTACTCTTGTCTATGCTTTAGAAGAATGAATACTCTCCGAATTTCGAATTCAAATTTACTGTCATTAGAGTTCCCATGAAAAAACTGTCAAACATAAATACGAAAGGATTGAGATGAAAATACTAGTAAAATCAAGTTGAAATAACAGTAATCGCAGTTTGTGAGCAGCAAGATAGTAAAATCATATATTATATCTCGAAATGTAAGTTCTGTGGGAAACTAGCCGCTGCAATGACGGACTCCAGCCGCAAACAATTTAAGTATTCTTACGCTTATATATTCCCTATTCTATTAATTATTCCTATTCATATATATTTCCTATTTTATTAAGTTATTTCTACCCCTATATTACCACTCTTTCAGTACCGTACCTTCTCTATAGGTCCTAATGTTTGAATACTATATGAAGTTCCGATTTACGAAAATATTGTGTATTTGCGTGTATACAATATTAAAGACCCTCCATTCCTTACTGACCTTTGAGTGACGAGAGCGGACGACCTGCGGTTCCGATATTTAGACTAAGATATTTCTAGCTAGGTAAGACAGCGAAGTGGAGTTACCACAAAACCGATATTCCTAACTTTATTGATAACTAAGTGAGACACGGTGGATAGTCAGCGGTAGTATACCTATAAGGCCAATAGTGATGAAGTAAAGTGAGGATACTACGGTAAGGTAGGAGATACTTTAGATGTAGGTATAGGTACAAGATAAGGAAAATGGTCATATGTTTTCTAGGTACAGTCTGACACACATTCTACAATAGGGGTGACTCTTGTATATTTATTCGATTATCACGCCGTACGACAGCTACAAAGTATTAGTTATTCTCCCAATGTACAGAGACCAATCCTAGGGATTATGACGCATAAATAGTTTGAGGAACTATGAGTGAAGATAACTAGACATGCTGACTGTACCATTCCTATCTTAAGGCCCTATTGTTCTATTTTTATACTTACTCGGACTACCTTACATCAGTACAGTTCGGTGGCCATTTCTATATTTACTCGGACTAACTGACATTGTACAATGACGATCTTCATGAAAATACTCCCATATAGGTTTAGGGATACTTAATGACCGTATGGTCATAGAATCTTTAAAAAACAGGTGAATGATAAGCGGTATAATGGAGGACAGAGAGGACATGGACAAGCTACACTATGTAAGGACAGGTTACCACGAACACAGCTTTCCTAACCACTAGAAGATCACGAGCCCGATTTAAAAGGAAAATATACAAGGACATCAGGTACGAGTAACTGGCATAAAACTAGGTTAAGTATTTAGGTAGTTCAAGTTAGGGATCACTACAGTTTGGTGCCGTGACCAGGATGTGTTCGATGTTTAGCGTACCTATTTAGAATGTTTTATCGCCAGTTCCTTGTATTTTCCTTGTGAATCAAAAAAAAAGTGGCCTTTTGCCACAGTTTGCTGCTGTTGAAATGGATGGCATAGTGAAAAGCTTGTTCTTGTGCCTCTTCTGTCCTTAAAAACTTTAAAACCTACAAGATATGATAAAAAAATAGTATTTATTAACCACAGAAAGCTTTTGTAGATTTATATTTACCAGATACTATTTAGAGTAGAATGACCGAACTGGAATTATTACATAGTATTAGTAAGTAGTTCTGTAAAGCCACTACTGCCATAGTTTATGCAAGCGCCTGATCGTTTTTTATGAATAAGTATTTACTTCGACGGTAAAACCTTATTAAATAAATAAATAATAAATAAAATAAATAAGCAGAGTACGCTTGATTCTCATGTACTAGTCTATAGCTTGAACTGGAATACTTCACCGAATCCTTGCTATATGATTTTACATCAAGCCTTAATCTACATAATCTTTAGATATTCTTAACTTCATGAAAAGATATGAGATGAGGAAGGCCTTGATAATAGATTTATGTTTCTTGATTGCACTAAAACTGACAATTCTTTGTTCGGGAATGGTTTTGATGGTGCAACAACCCAAGCAGATGCAATGGTTGGAGGATCAAGTAGGCAAAGCAAGCTTGTGACTCATGTACTCATTAAAGACTATGTACTTGAATAGAAAATTCAGTTAGTAGATTACTTACCTATTGATCATTTGTCTGGCCTTTGTCATCGAAGTCTTAATATGTAGAGAGATACTTCTAGCTTTAATTAGTTCAAATAAATAAAGTTAAAATATATTTAAAAAAAAGTTGATTTAGGACACTTCTAAGGGTTTCAGATCACGTCTTCCCTTAGAATCTGTAGGTTGTGACGTGATGGTAGCTTTCGACTAGGTTAGCTAGGCAGATAGTTGATTTTTAGTTGGCAGGCTCCATCCTAATGTAGTACAGTCAGTGTAGATACAAGCGTATCACACATTAGCTAACCATCCTAACTATTTGTATAAAACCTATAGCTAGGGCATATACTTAATTAAATAAAAAATAAAAAAATACAACCCTTTCATAAAAGGTTGTAAAGACTGTATGCATCAACCGCCAACGCACCCTAGGTTAGGATCGCTTCAATTGGTGATACATAGGTCATATTCAAATCTTTGACTACATATCTCTAATATTTAACTACTAAATCAAGCGAAATAAATTAATTTTATTGTGTAATTTAATAGGTAGCTCGTACGCAGAAACATTTTACAGCTGTTTTACTTCAAGTGTATCTTGACGTCGTCAGTAACTTGGGAGGTTATATCCAATGATTTTCTAGGTCTAGGTATTCTGATATCTAACATTTTCTTCTTCGACCTGTAAAAACAACTTATTAATATATTGACTAAACTGCTATTAATTTACCTAACCAAAATAGACCACCTTGCTAAATAAAAATGACTTATATTTTATGTTATCAAGTCGCTTTAAACTGGTCGTATTTCTACGATACCAATTTAAATTAGACTAGATATTACATATATTCTATTACATCTAAGAATCATAAATAATAAATAATGATTCTTGTCACATTCATACAAAAAGGTGTATGTGAACATTTTAAGAATTACTACAAAAGAATTCTTATATTCATCACATTCATACAAAAAGGTGTATGTGAACATTTTAAGAATTACTACAAAAGAATTCTTATATTCATCACATTCATACAAAAAGGTGTCTCTGCACACTCTAGGAATCAGAAGGGTTCTTATACTTGTCACATTCATACAAAAAGGTGTCTGTGCATACTATGGGAATAAGAAAGCTTCTTATTCTTACCACATTCATACAAAAAGGTATCTGTATATATATGTATGTACCTAATAGGAATTACTAAAAAGGGATTCTTTACTTACCGCATCCATACAAAAGGTGAAGTATATATTATCTATTTACTCGTATAATATGTTTATTATCATCGGTAATTTAAATGTTTAGGTTATTGTTATAATCTTATAATATTACGACGCACGCGAGATAAACATAATATATAAACATGTCTAATATTATTTTCATTTTATTGACAAACTGTTGTCGGATTGACTTATGCCATAGGAACATTAACTTTCCAGCCTTATAAAATAGTTTCAATAACCTTCATGCTAGGAATAATTATACAAAACCTACACAGACATTTTATGCTATAAAGGATAATTTTGATAAATTAAAAATATATTTTAGATTAAATTATTATGTATGTAAGTACCGTCAGTAGGAAAAGTCTTCAGAAATAAAATAAAACTTAATCAAATTCCTTCGAAATTAAATTAATTTTAATTGAATAATAATACGTTATTGGGATTAAACTCTGGTTTCTGCACAAATTATTTAAACTCAATTAAAAAAAAAAAAAAAAGGGTTAATATACTTGAGTTTCGTTAGGGTCTATTTTACAAAGTTTATATCGAGACGTGTTGTTCCATTGTTTTGGAAGAATGTATGAGGGACTGTAGATTGATTGTGTGATGCATGCATTAAGACTATAAGAGAACATCACAATTCCATCACTGACTACGACTGAGATCTAACAGTATGTAGAGCTCCTAACAATGGAATTGGACTTAAGATATAAACATTAGTTCATTGTCATCTCGCCATTACATGTACAGTACAACGAACATTTTGGATATTGCTATTAGTTAGTGTCATTTCAAGCTGACAGTTTGCAGGTTTCCCTAACTGTTATCCAAGTGGATCCTACTCTACCCTGGGAAACACACCCCCTGATTTATTTGACACACCCAACAATTACGAGATGTCAATTAAAGTAGGAGAAAATATATAAATTGTTTTAAATAATAACACAAATATGAATAATAACTAAAATTATGGGATGGTCACTAATAGACCAACCCTCAATATAAGCTAAATAAAACTTATAAAGGCTAAAACTAAGATAAAAGCCTAATAGCTATTGTTTATGACATCTAGTCAAGACTAGATGATATGGCTAAGATAGCCTCATGTAAACATCATGTAATTGTTGAAACAAGGTCCCGGCTGAGAGTGGTCCGTACTCTGGTGAAGTCTAGGTTTTAGTGTTGGTACTTTGGGTAATTAACGGCAGGGTACCCACTTAGGAGAAGCTTCACTTTTCAAGGGATGCATTGATTATCTTCCTTTCCCCATCCAATAAAGCAAAGCAGGATGTGGTCGGAATTGTCCTTGCATTACGGCTAGAGTTGATTCATGGATTCACAACCCAGAGTTCCTTTGTGGGAGTGAGGTCATCTGTGGAGTGCTTTTGGATTGCCCATGCCATACATATGGGAACTTGGAACCTTGACCATATACGTTATCACTCTTGGTTTGGTTTAAAGTACACACTACATAAGAGGATTATAAAAAAAAAAAGTCTACGCTAAATGGAAAGATCCCAATGAACTTATTTAGGTATCTTATCAAAAATTAATTGTCCTTACAATATCTTATGCTACCAATCTATTTATGTTTAAAATTTTTACTTCCATGACACCTTGTCATATGTGTCTATGTTCGAAAAATTTGGGGGTAGTGTGGTAGTAGCATAAGTCTTTTTCTCCTTTTTTTCCTTTTCTCAATCTATGGTTATGTTTCATATAGTTTAGTATTTACTTCCATTACTTAATTGCGTCCATGTTAGCCTTTGATTATTAAACCAACTGGATGCGACACGCACTTTCATTTCTATCGGAAAAAGTCTGCCGTTTTTTGCGAGGGAGGGGAGCGTCAAATGTGTGCGAAACGTCAAGATAGCCACGTCAAATAAACGTCAGTCCATACAATGAGTATGACTACTGGTCATACATTTTCGGCAGAAGGGAACGCCTGTCAATGCCGGCTCCGCTTGGTTTAAAGCTCTAAGATGTTAGCAAACGCTGAGGGTAGTATACACCGTGTGATTGATGAATTAATATAACTTTATTTTCTTCATAGTATTTTGAAATTCCTTAATATACAACGGGTGTCTGGTGAATTCGCATAACTTTTCCTTCAAATATTTTTTATTAATGATTCATGTTTATTATTTTCAAATTAACCTTCATGACTTAGGTGCGTCCACATTTGCAAACTTGGGGGGTAGTATACAACGTGTGTCTGATGTATACACATAAATTCTTTTTTTTGTAGTATTATTACTGTTTCTTTTTTAATTGTTAAAATTTTGCTTTCCATGACCCAGATGTGTCTATGTTCGCAAAATTTGGGGGTAGTGTGTAACGGGTCGCCTTCCTTACCCGTTCAATATAGGTGATTATAATTGTTAAATTATAATATAGGTTTCCTTTATATATTTAACTAC
Source organism: Pammene fasciana (assembly GCA_911728535.1). Lineage (NCBI taxonomy): Eukaryota > Metazoa > Arthropoda > Insecta > Lepidoptera > Tortricidae > Pammene > Pammene fasciana. The sequence goes on from OU452275.1 coordinate 24,225,480, forward strand.
CACTCACTGCTTATTACGTAGTGTATATGTGCCTTTAGAAGTCTACTCTTGTCTATGCTTTAGAAGAATGAATACTCTCCGAATTTCGAATTCAAATTTACTGTCATTAGAGTTCCCATGAAAAAACTGTCAAACATAAATACGAAAGGATTGAGATGAAAATACTAGTAAAATCAAGTTGAAATAACAGTAATCGCAGTTTGTGAGCAGCAAGATAGTAAAATCATATATTATATCTCGAAATGTAAGTTCTGTGGGAAACTAGCCGCTGCAATGACGGACTCCAGCCGCAAACAATTTAAGTATTCTTACGCTTATATATTCCCTATTCTATTAATTATTCCTATTCATATATATTTCCTATTTTATTAAGTTATTTCTACCCCTATATTACCACTCTTTCAGTACCGTACCTTCTCTATAGGTCCTAATGTTTGAATACTATATGAAGTTCCGATTTACGAAAATATTGTGTATTTGCGTGTATACAATATTAAAGACCCTCCATTCCTTACTGACCTTTGAGTGACGAGAGCGGACGACCTGCGGTTCCGATATTTAGACTAAGATATTTCTAGCTAGGTAAGACAGCGAAGTGGAGTTACCACAAAACCGATATTCCTAACTTTATTGATAACTAAGTGAGACACGGTGGATAGTCAGCGGTAGTATACCTATAAGGCCAATAGTGATGAAGTAAAGTGAGGATACTACGGTAAGGTAGGAGATACTTTAGATGTAGGTATAGGTACAAGATAAGGAAAATGGTCATATGTTTTCTAGGTACAGTCTGACACACATTCTACAATAGGGGTGACTCTTGTATATTTATTCGATTATCACGCCGTACGACAGCTACAAAGTATTAGTTATTCTCCCAATGTACAGAGACCAATCCTAGGGATTATGACGCATAAATAGTTTGAGGAACTATGAGTGAAGATAACTAGACATGCTGACTGTACCATTCCTATCTTAAGGCCCTATTGTTCTATTTTTATACTTACTCGGACTACCTTACATCAGTACAGTTCGGTGGCCATTTCTATATTTACTCGGACTAACTGACATTGTACAATGACGATCTTCATGAAAATACTCCCATATAGGTTTAGGGATACTTAATGACCGTATGGTCATAGAATCTTTAAAAAACAGGTGAATGATAAGCGGTATAATGGAGGACAGAGAGGACATGGACAAGCTACACTATGTAAGGACAGGTTACCACGAACACAGCTTTCCTAACCACTAGAAGATCACGAGCCCGATTTAAAAGGAAAATATACAAGGACATCAGGTACGAGTAACTGGCATAAAACTAGGTTAAGTATTTAGGTAGTTCAAGTTAGGGATCACTACAAACCTTCCTCTTGAATCACTCTATCTATTAAAGAAAACCGCATCAAAATCCGTTGCGTAGTTTTAAAGATCTAAGCATACATAGGGACAGACAGCAGGAAGCGACTTTGTTTTATACTATGTAGTGATTAATCAAAACTGGCAGAAAAAAGTTTGTTACATGTGTCCTTTTTATAAAACCAGCGATAGTAATTTTAATCAAAAAACAACCGACTTCACTTAGCTTCCACCATTCCAAAAGCAAATGCTTGAGCTGCTGTAATAGATATGTACTCAGATCACTATAGGGTGTGCTTATAATGTTTAAAGAATTCCCTAGATTTTGCTAGGATGCCATAATCAGATGACAATGAGACCAACTGTGAAGTAACTATTATTAAACAAAAAACATCCAAATCGGTCCAGCCGTTTGTGAAACTAATACCTACATAAAAAAAAAGAAATAAAGATTTCAAAAAATATTTGTTTACTGACACACTTTTATTACTGACTGTAACTATAATAGGCCAATAAAATTAGACTTTTTCGAAGAATTAATTCCCAGCAGGCTGGAAATTGTTTTAATACATTCATTTGGTCCTAAATTCGTGTTATCCGAGTTTGCCCAATCCCTCAATCTGTGTTGATCCTGAGGACCTTATTTCAGTATGTCGGCAATTCCTGGCATCCCTATATTCACCTAAACTTTAAATTTGGTTTCTCTACCCCCAACAAATGCAGCCGAATTTAACCCTCCTTAACATTGAATGGAGTGACTTTTTCCGACAGACCTATCGTATTTGAGCTATAAGCAAACAACTGAAAAAAGAGCGTTTGCTCTTTAGCAGTTATTTTCCTGTCTAAAGTTATGCACACCTCCTGGAACTGTGCAAACTCGGATGACATGCCTTTAGGACCACATGCAGGTATCAAAACGTTTTCCAGCCTGCTGGTAATTAATTCATCAAAACCCTTTTTATTGATCTTATTTTCTTGGCCTACCAGTAGATAGCAGTCATGTAAATTACGGACGTACCTATACCAAATTTCAGCTCAATCAGACACCGGGGAGTGGTTGAAATTTAATTTACAAGATTTGATACTATGATCATGGCAAATATTGAAAGGCTGGCTCTACACGTGGCCATCATAGGGACGCAGCTATCGTTAGCTCCCTCTAATGCATAGCTGCGTCCCTATGATGGCCCATCAGTAGAGGAGCCATAACATGTCGAGCAAAAAGTCGACCAAAATTACGTGAGTGACTCGTTCTTTAATATTTTAAGATGTTAGAGTCTCACGAGATTTTTATAGTTAAAATAACAGGATTTGATGCATATAAATAAATAAACATACTTACAAAATGTGTAAAAATAGAAAAAAATCCCTACAAATTGAAAACCTCCTTCGAAATCTTGAAGTCGGTTAAAAATATACGTACTTTGTGTATTCAAATTAAGTAGTATTTTCGTAATTTATACAAAAAAGTAAAAAGGAGCACTTGAAATATATAAGAATAAGAATAAGAAATATTTATTGGTACGATATGTATATGAAATGTCATTAAGAGGGCGTCGTCCAAAATCAGCAAAAACACCAATCGCCGTTTAGGTTCCTGAGTTCACAATTCTTTACAAAAATCTATATAATTTATATCATTGTTATAACAAAGAGTGTGTCTACAATTTAAAGTAATTAGTACTGGATTATCATTTGTAGTTTCCTCAATACAATGAAGTAAAGTTGTACAAAAACTGAAAAATACGCTTGTGCGGTTTAGAAAAAACATGAATTAAAAATGCATATTCTTATTAAACAGTAATGATATTTTGAAAGCCAGATAAATGGACTAGAGAATAAAGTGTTATTCATATTTTTCCTTCTAAATGCAACGAAGAAATTCAATCATAAACATAAACTTTCGTGAAATTCCCATACATTCGCCACATCAGTCAAATAATGTTTTTGACTCAGATGGCCGATGGGCCTCATTGGAAGCACACGTGTCGTCAAATTTCGTCCTGTGACATTTCATTTTGACAATTATTCTGACAGAAAATCATATATATACACGAAAAGGGATACCAGTAGCCAGAATGTATTCCAAATGAATAGGGAAAACAAATAGAGACCGTGTGTCATATTAAATTATATTTTTTGATGTTTACACGTCGTAATACTAGAAAAATACAACTAACGATTGAATAAAATAAACTTTTCTACCGAATCCTTTAAATTCGTTTCGTCGCAAGCTATTTAATGCTAAAAGAGTTTTAGGATTACCTTTTAATTACTGGAGTTTATGTTTATTATGCTGGTCATAATATTACGGCATTAAAAATGTAAGAATGTCAATAAACTTGATTGACAATTTTCTTATGACACAAATTTTGTATTTTTTTATAACAATTTTAATTATTCTACTTAGTATACGAGAAATAATTACCTGTAGGTATATAATATTTCCGCAGTATATGAAAAATGTGTTACCTATTATTTATTGGCCGTTGAACCGACTTATTTTTTGCTAAATTTGCTGTAAGAATATAAAAGATTGAGTGCACATGTGATGAGATAAGTAAATAAGACCAAGAAATTAAAATAATGACAAAGCCAGCAGATCTACCGAATTTTTTGTACACCACATGCGTAATGAAGAACGTCTCCGCCTGTAGCACAAACAAATTGAGAGACACGTGAATCGGTAGTCGTTCTTATGGACAGAGGGGCTTCATGTCATGAGCTCACGCCAGTTACGCCATGCCTCTCGATCATCTGGAGCGCTCATAACATCACTCCAGGTCGTCTGAATAGTTTATTCTTAACAGAGTGCTACGGAAGACGAGATCTACGTTCGTCTCCTGATAGGACCCAGTGAGAGCAGTGTATTACGTGATAGTTTTCATCCCGGCGGATTGTGTGCCTGCTGAACTATCTGAAATCTATTACCTTTATACAAATGTACCTATTTATAAAAAATAAAAAAATAAACATTGTTGTTTTCTGATTTTAACTTAGGTACATACAGTTTATAGAGTTTGTCAGGAAACAGAACTGTCGTGGTTTATATGGATTTGGAAGCTCATACATTCTACGAGACATTTCTTTCCGGACAGACTCTACGGGACAATTTAGTCATAGCTATGAGCAAGAAAGTAACTTCGCGTTCGGAACAGGCGAAATAATAAAAGTAGGTAGGTACCTAAGTGTACAGTCGACTACAAAGAGATGTATCCACTTTTGGACCATTATTACAACGCAATAAGTTGAAAAATTAGATACATCTCTTTGTAGTCGACTGTACGAAAATGTGTAGTTTTTATTTCATCTATATTCGGTGAAAATCAACATATTTACTGGACTGAACGAAGCAAGTATACTTACAACTAAAATTTTAAAAGGCAATTATTTAGATCTGGAGCTAGCCATACTGTAAATTTATCAATCATCTTAACGGTTGGCGTTGTAAAGCCCATCTCTGTGGTGTAGTAGTGATATGCTGTTCCCGGGAATATTCCGCAGGTGGGACCTCGATGGGATATTCGGGAATTTTGAAATTATTGAATGAATACAAATTGTATTTTCAAGGAATTGGTTAAAACTAAGACCACAAAACTCTTTATTGGAAAATCAAGTACAGGTAACTCCACCTAAAATGTTAATTCCTAATATGCCCGAGTAAATTCCCTAGGCTTATTCCTAATGTTCCCGGGAATATTTTCCCTCTCTTTTCTGTTTATAGGATATTTCCATATTTGATATGAATGATCGCGTAACCGAAAGAAAAATAGAAGTGATATAAATATTTTTCATGGTTAACCAACCAAAATGGCTAAAGGAAGCTTTTATAGTTGTTTCATACCTTTCTTTTCGTTAGCTGATCAGTCATCAGTCCATGAGTCCGTATGTTGCAGACATTGTATTCATTGTAGAGAATTTAATAAAGATTATTTCGTTCATTGGAAGATTTGTTGTGAACTCAACCATTTCTGATAAAAATGTGAAAATCTACAAATCTGGATACAATAGTGAGGAAAGGAGGGTGAACAATCACATGACGACTTGTTTCTATTTCAACTCTTACTGTTACAATACCAAAAATTTCGGTCGTAGCTTTTACTGTGTAGTAGCCGGCGCGTAGTGCATACTCCTGCTCAAACGATACCTTTATGAAAACGTTTAAGGTTTCGCAAAAAATAGCGGTATCGATATATTTCAGTTCAGAAAATTTTGGTTTCAATACTGAAACCATACCGAAGTAAACGGTATGAGGTACATCCCGTTTTAAAATTGTACCTTTATTTTTTGATTATACAGTCCCTGATTCTTTCGGCGAGTAAGGTGAGACGAGACGCCCCCACCCCAACACTGTATGGGAGAAAATCGCTGAGAAATACATTGATTTATTATGTAGGTAGATGGAGAAATATGATAAATTTAAACAACCGTGGCTTCAATATTGTACTAAACTAAATCCACACGAAAGAAGTACCGTCAATCACTACAACTTTGGCTATGATGCACAACTTTTCCTGGCTTGTAAAACACGGTTTTCTTCACCAAACAGCTATTTGTATCTTATTCCAGAGATGGAAGAAAGACGACCATCTCAGGAATTTAATGTAAATCTGTTTGGGGAAGAAAACCATATTTTACAAGCCAGGCAAAGTTGTGCATCGTAGGTAAACTTGTAACAGTTGTTAGCGGTATGCGAAACGTTAGTTAAAAATAAAATTTGAATTTATTGAAAGTCGAATAATTGTTTATTTGGTGTTGCGTACTTGCGTACTGCGTGTAGTTCGACATGCAGTGCCAAATAACCAATAACGAATATGTATAAATTAAAATAAACATTTTGAAAATATTGCATAGAAAATTAAAAACCGTAGCTGTAGATATTACGTAGAGTCGCCGTAAAATAAATCTGAGCTATCAACGTACTCAAAATATCTGAACGTGCACTTTATTGCCTTGATAATAGAGGATTTGTTCAGATACTTGTGACCACGCTTGGCTGCTCCGATATATCCGACATGGCGACTGTCCAATCCGTCCTATTCCTATTACAGGTATACAGGTCATTTGATTTTACGCCTTATAGAGAGCTGTATAGAGTGGTTATTGGCATTGTCAATCTGATTAAGTGACTTCTGTAGATAGCTTTACAAAAGTCGTATCTCAAAACCGCAATACAAAAGTACTAATCATTTAATTTAATCAAACCATTATCAAATCACATTTCAATACGTCATATGTGACATAAACAGGACAAACAAGGAAAGCAAGATAAAATTGATTATTTCTCTGTCTTCTTGTAATGCAACCTACGGGTTCAGTTTCTCAAAGGAGATGTAGTCAAACTTATTATGCCAACTTAAAAAAATAGAGGTGAATGACCTGTCCCCCCAAAAGTGTGGTAGTGTGCGTGAAGTCTGGACATGTGTGCATCGGGGTAATTTGACAGATTCTGAAAATTTACCCTCCTCGATACAGTCTTAATTGAGTTTGCTTCATTTTGTAATTTACTTAGGCTCGAAAGCTCAGCATAGGCACAGCGCAGGATTTGCAGGACGGAAAGCAAGTAAATTGTGTTAAGACAGGCTATTTGCTCTGAGGTTCGCCGTTCCTAGGTAAACTATTTATTGGTTGAAAATTGGCTGCAACCTAACACAATTTATGGGAATTGGCGGACTTCGTTGCTTTAGGTTGCTCTAGCTACTGGCCGTCACCCTTATTTCCTAAGCAATAGAGTCCACTGAAAATTTTAAAGCAAGAAGCCGTGTGTTTTTTTTATATTCCTGTGAACAGAAGAGCAAGGTTAATACAATTTTAATGATTTTCTTTAATAGTAGGTACAACCTCATTGTCGAGGAGGCGACTTAGCACACTGCTGGCTGAGTATTAATTTGAATTCGCAGCCAGCAGTAGCCCTAAGCGCTAAGATATATACAGTGCTCTTTAAAAAAACCCAGCTAAGAGTATGTCAGGCCATGCTCAGTGTAGAGTTCCGTAGTTGCCGGCCTACATCTATTCAAAAAGTCATTTATTAATGGATATTTTGTGGCACTTACGTCCTTTTACTATGTCGGGTCAGCCGATTTTATTCAATATGGTTTTCATTGAAAGTTCTTATTAGGCCTCACTATCATTTTAAAAGTTAGAGGGAGGGAAAAGCCCATTTTTAAACTTTAGAACCTAATATTTACAAAAGTTTTCATTCATTTTCCCAGCGTTTATCCCGGTCTTGCCACCGCTCAATTGAGTCTCGGCAACCTAATCCCAGGAATTGACGTAGGCACTAGTTTTTACGAAAGCGACTGCCATTTGACCTTCCAACCCAGAGGGGAATCCAGGTCTTGATCAGGTAAGGGCCGGTTTCCTTACGATGTTTTCCTTCACCGAAAAGCGACTGGTAAGTATTAAATATATCTACAAAAGTATATATTTAATTAAAAAACCGGCCAATTGCGAGTCGGACTCGCGCACAAAGGGTTTTTCAGAAATTGCAGCACCAATTTATGACACAAATTGATGCTGCAATTTCTGAACCTGATGGTTCAAGAATACGATAAAATATTTATATATTAAGATTGAGTGCTACAGACACAAAAAGCATAAATTAATTCAAAATATTGGGCTATTTTGGGGTTTTTGCAAAGAACGGTTGCATTTGATTCCCTGCAAACGTCTAAAGATTTGGCTTCGCATCGACTTCAATCATATCAGGTGGTAGCGCATAATAAAAAAATATTTTTGGCTCGGGTTTACACTTCGGGGACTACGCTTGTGAGTAAAATAAAAATGTAAAAAAAATGGGAATGAATTTACAACGTAAATTGTTAATATTGTTGGTATGAATAATATTAACATTGTAATATTTTAGCAAGTAAATTTAAATGACGACGTAATATTGTTTTTATCAATAAACGAATTGAATTCAACTGTAGCGGCAGAATGCGGCACGGACGAAGTTATGATGATAATGATAAACAAATGTTGTTTTGCCGCGCCAACGATAACATAGTTTCGGTCTTTTAGATAGGCAAGATGCGATGCAAGTAAACTGCGCATATAAGTCAATTACGATGCTTTGATGCTCCTAATAACGGGCGGTCTACGTAGGCCTAACACATTTAAAAAAGCGCCCATCTACCCCGCCCGCTCGTAATAGCCTTCATGCTGTAGGTTTGATGCGACGATGACACGTAATTACATTATTAATACAGGAAACAGGTATAGGTTGTCTTTATTGGCAAAGGGCTGCATCATTTTACCGGCTATTACCTATAATGGCTTTTAATGGAATTATTAGGCTAACATATTATTATTATATTTTTAAACATACTTTTATTATTATAAAGATGTCATTTACAAAGGAAAAAGTGACCTAGGCTTCGGTGCCCACGGCTGGGATCGAATAAAGGTCACAGAAGCACCGGTCGAATTTGTAAAATGCTAAGGCGCAATTTGGCCAATCATGCATACACGTTTATAATTTATATTATAGTAGTGCGACTACTTAAAATAAACAAATTAAAATGTTTATTAATAATAGGTAATTTGATTTGTTCTTCAGTTATACTTTTTTTTATTATATCGTCAATAAAGAGATACTAGTGATACATATCTCAAAATCGCTTTTTACAAAGTTGCAACAAGAGCATGTTGTTTTAGTGACATTCAATTAAGATTTATCGTAATATCACGCTGGTAGCAAACAAGCATGCAGCCCGCCCAATAGTTAATAATATTCGTAGCCTTCGGACGACTGTGACGTCAGTAATAATGATGCTGACATATGTCACATATATCAGCGGGGTGAAATAGGGGATGGTGTTTATTTAATTTATACATTGCTACTATGAGGGTTCCCCTCATCCTTAAGTTGGTTAAAAAATATAAAAAAATCTTTAGAAAGATTTATCTCGAATATTAAATAATGAAAAAAATGGTAAGCTTGTTTATTTATTGGAGTGCGCGTTGCTTCGAAACGAGGACCCTACAAACAACCTTTTAATTTTGCTGAAAAGATGGACCTCAGCCATTCCATTACTAGTTGAAGAAACAGGAGTTCGATTTTTGAATCTTACCGGTGCCTTTTTTTGTATGCAGCAGATGACTATTTAGTACGAAATAAGTCACCCGGTGAGATTCAAAAATCGAACTCCAGGTACTGCATACTTTTATTTATCGCGTGTCACCCGAATGCCTATTTTATATAGGCATCTATTTGAAATATTTAGTTGTTGTATTAATAATTGGTAACGATTTGTTTTAAGACAATGTATTGATTGTTACTTTATTATAAGTCAGTGAAGTGTAGTGGTCTGACTTATAATAAAGTAACATCCTAATTACGGGTTTAGAATTGCATGGCATCAATTAATTCATTCACAAATTGGTGTTGCACATATATATCAGCGGGGTGAAATAGGGGATGGTGTTTATTCAATTTATACATTGCTACTATGAGGGGAACATTACAAAGGGTTGATCAAAATCAGCAGCGGGGGATGCTCGGTTCGGCGGAACTACTATAATAAAATGGACATGTTTGTTAAGTCGCATTTAATGAAAGAAACATTATGAAAGCGATTTTTGTATTAGTGATCGCTGTAGTGATAGACGTCTAATAAATAACATTTGCGAAGTGGTCAAGAAGACATTCAGTCATGTATTGCTTTCATGATTTTAATTCACTCGCTGTTCTTCATATCAGGATACCGTAGCAGACGTGAAAACCTTTATTGGAAATACACAAATTTCACAGGAAGATATTTTTACACATGCACTTTTATTTAGCTTGAACCCGTATGTTCATTTTATTTATATGCATCAGATCTTGTAAGTTAAATTTCAATCACTTCCCAGTGTCTGATTGAGCTAAAAGATAAGTATATTATTATTTAAAGGTATAATATGCTAAGGGTTTTCCTGACAATGAAATAAGGTATATAATAACAGTACAGATATTTTTGGGAGATACTTTTTTTTTTTTTACATTAAAGTTTCATACACATTTACATAATAATAAGCGCCGTGAAACCCCATATCGGGTTTGAATCGACACCTCATTCGCGGAAATGAATATACATTTTTAAAACAAGTTGACAATTCAAAAATAAAATAATGATAAACTAGGAACCAAAGTGATAAAATATAAACTTAGGTATAATTTTGAAGGGAGGTAATTGTTGGATAGCCTCACTCAGGTATGAAGGTAGGTACTCAGCCGTCCTGTCCATGCATTAGCTTATCGCTAAACAGTGTGCATGACAGGAACGTCTTAAGCGGCTTGATTTTCCTTAACAAGAATGCCCTTAATCAGGCAGGATACAATACAATAGGCCGAAGTTGTTTACGCATAATCCGAGTGGGGCTAGTTGCGAGGTACAGGTTGATTCAAACTGTAGACTCCAAACAAATATTAGTTAGTTTTAGCTATTTTAGTACGTTTTGGATATAGATATTATTTGCCAATAATTACAAAATGTATGTCGTAGTTATTAGCCAATTATGATATTATTATTGAGTATTATTTATCAGTATTACTGGATATTGTTTATTTATAGTTCCATTAAATTCTATCGAAAAAATATTTTTTTAGGATGTTCTCTTATTCTTTTCATTTATTGTGGCCCTTAAATTCAGGGGTATTTCATTAAATAATCTAGGAGCTATATACGCTAACGTTCGTTCTCCGTATTTATTATTTTTACTAATCGTTATTAATTTTTTTTTGCACGGTTTTTCTCAAATATTTTAAATATATAAATTTTCTCAAATCATCTAACATTTAGAGGACACAGTTCAAGTAAGAAAGAATATCAAACGTATTGCGAAGCAGTCAGATTTGGATTTTATTTTTATTTTTCATTTTAATTACACAATAGGCAGGTACATGTCTGTCTCTCAAGCTGTTTTGATATGCCTTCTTGAAGAACTACGCATTTGTATATAGTATCTTTAATGTATTTGTAGTACTGTTTTGAAAAAATAAGTCCCGCCGAGTTCCTTGCCGGTATTAAGTAATACTTCTCGGGTCAGAGGTGTAGGGTTAGAACCGGTGGTAGTTTCTTTTCTCTCTGACGTTCATAAGTGCATTGTAATGTGCCTAAATTGAAGAATAAATATCTTTTATCTTTTTATCTTTATCTTTTTATCTTTTGAATTGAATTGGTTTCATTATTGATTTATTATGTATGTTTTCCAATAAAATTAAGTAACTGATTTTAGAATGTACAGGCATTACTCTACAGAATTTGAAAAATTTACTATAGTCCTCTCCAAATTAGAGTTTGATTTTCTTAGGGACTATTTGTTTTAGCAATCTGAGTTGTAGGTTATATATTTTGTCTAACTTGCTTTAACTAATAAATAAAATAATGAAAAATTAAAAAATGTATTATATACATTTTTGTAATCAGCGTGAAAAGCTCTTCATTTTGATAGCCCACTCGATAGGTTTGCAAAAAAAATTTTTCTTAGGGCTGCGCAATCTGGAATATTTTGTCCGCCATTTTGTTTTTACTGTGACGTCACATAGCCTATGTTACTCGGGATAACGTAACGATTCTAATGATACCCCATACATCTAAATCGGTTCAGCCGTTCAGTTGTTCTAGTGGAACAAAGAATTTTATTTTACCCACATACATACATGAACCCTGAAAACAATACACTCCTTTTTTTGGGCAGTCGTGTAAAAACGACTTATTACAATATTATACATATAATACCTAGCCATGGAGAGAACTGATTGTATTCTGGAGGATAAGTATTATGCATTTGGGTCATCGACTATTTCCTTTGTATACATAGACAATCACATCCTTAATAATAAGATTCATAATTAAAAACTGTTATATTATTCTAACTGTGCAAGTTTGTAGCACTTACAATATTCTAAATTATCTAAATAAATTAAGGTAATGTGATATATGTAATAACATGTGTAATTAACATACCGTCCGCGACAAAAATAGCTAACCGGGTAGGGTGTTCAAAATGAGCTAGACACGAATTTATTGTTAAGAGAATAAGAGCGTGTGTATGTTATTTTGAACACCCTACCCGCTTAGCTACTTCTAGTGCTGACTGTACATCGGGGTTTTGGGTGCAGCCTGCGGGGACGATTTAAGAAAGAGTAGAGATAAACAGTAGATAGGTTAGTCTGAGAAAACATCATAATTTTTATTAGGGATGTTACGGAAGTGTCTAAACGGAACCGAAATCGGAATCGAATGTTTTATTTCTTTTTTAACGGAACCGAAACCGAAGTCGGAACCGAAACCGAAGTCTCTTGCCAATTTATTTTAGGCAGGCGCCTAATAAAATAACAATAAATTTACATTTTAAGTAGTTATTTATTTCATATATCAGTAGTACATATATCCAAAAAATAGTAGGTAGGTAATTAAGTATAATTCCAAATTCCTTTGATTCCTTACTCCGAATCCCCTTTTTCGAATTCCTTCGATATGAGGTTTGTTTCAAGTCTATACAGATAGATAGAAATACTAATCAGATTGTCGTGTATAACTCTAAAGTTGTTTCAGTAACAGAATAAATCAAATTCGCGATTGAGGCAGTACGCGGTAAACTTGATACGCAACGCGCAAAGGCAACAGTAAAGTAAAACCGTTGCTAAATCATTTAAAAAAACGAGAATGAAGTATATACGTTTCACCAGGCTAGAAAGTGATAATGTGATAAACAAAAAAGTAGGGAGGTGGTACACAACACAGACATCATTGTGACGGGATGACTATTCATGACAACTTTCGGTATAACATCCGATTAAATATATCGGAACCGAAATCGGATTCGGAAGTGTAAATTTTATCGGAAGTTCCGATATTTCGGAACCGAAGACGAAGCTCCGTAACATCCCTAATTTTTATGCTTAAGAGTCCGGTAACGATTTGAAAACGAAAATCGCAAATAATTACATTATGTACATGAATTGAATTTGGTAAGATAGCTTGAAGTCTTATTATTGCAAAAAAGTACTTTGGGTCGATATATATTAATATTTAATACCTTAAAACTCAATTTTTACAGAGCTTGTTTAGTGAGGGCGTTGATTCGTGCAATTTTGACGTATTATTTTTAATTATTATTTGGTATGCACTCTAATATGTTTTGTACTATCTGAATAAAGCATGAAATACAGTTTATTGTTATTATAGTAAAATACTTTGTTATCTTCCCAAAAATATCACCTAAACTACGGCATTTTTTAGAAAAATTGCTCCAGCAAAACGAGCAAAACACACTCTCCGGTTGGGCCAACCCGTGACCACGAACGCGGTAAAGTATTCGAACATCGGGACGTAATTTAAATTCAGTATGCGCGATATAATCCGTTCAAAGTTGTTTTATTTCATGAATAACTATCGCGGCAACCGTAGACAATATTATGTACCTATTTTTAACCGACTTCAATTCCATTGAGGAAGGAGGTTCTGCATTCGGTTTGGTGTTTTTTTAAATGTAATCATAATCATAATCATAATCTTTATTTGCATAGAATAAGTACAGAGGTAGTGTCAACAGGTGTAATATAGACATTTGTGGCTTATTCTGCTATATGTATCTAATTATACTAGCATGCAAAACTATATACAATCCTAGTGTCATTAACATTATTATTAATATCATATCTTCTTTATTTATCTTTTTTATATTATCAATTTAATTTAATTTAATTTAATTCAATTATTCAGTATTCTGCGAGAAAAAATCTTTTGTACGATAGTAATTTTTATCCAATAAGTAACTTGTTAGGCTATTTTTAAATTTATTAATTGGCAGGTCCTTTATATTATTCGGCAGCTTATTATACATATTTATGCATATTGCGAAACATTGGTTTTGATATAATGAAGTGTTGGGAATGATATCGTCTACAAGACGCCCTTTATTTCTCGTACCTCTTGGAAAAACTGTACTAGCCGTTTTGAATAGGTCTATATGATTCTTCACAAAAACACATGATTCAAAAATATACATGGAAGGAAGTGTCAGGATCTTTAAACGCGTGAACAGTTTTCCACATGGCGTATAAGGAGGTTTATTGCAAATCGCTCGGACACAGTCTTTCTGTGCAATAAACGCTCTTTCCAGGTTTGAGCTCCCTCCCCAAAGAACCAGGCCGTATCTCAGGTTCGAAGCAACATACCCGTGATAAGCAGCTAAAGACGCGTGTAAGCCCGAGATGCGTCTAAGTCTTCGTAAAGCATAAACAAATCTATTTATCTTAGAACAAATATTTTCAATCTGTTCATTCCAATCCAGGTGTTTATCTAATTTTATACCTAAGAAAGTTACATTATCTAATTCGTCTATAGTTGTAGTTTTATAGTGTATATTCAAATTCATTTCGGGGATTTGTGCCATTTTGTTCTTGAATTGCACATAATTCGTTTTCACAACATTAATTTGCAAGTTATGTTCACTTAGCCATTTAATTACGAAGTCCAACATTTCATTTATTTTTTTCTCATGCTTCTCAGGACTATCGTTCCTGCTTGATGTAACAACAATTGAAATATCGTCAGCAAAAAGGATGGATTTATATTTAATTGCCTCACATATATCGTTTATATAAACAATGAACATTAAAGGACCTAATACACTACCTTGAGGGACTCCGAAGTTATTTTGTTGAGTTGGAGATTTGTAGTGAGTCTCCTCATTTTCACTATTTATTGTAACAATATCTACATATTGCTTTCTTCCAGATAGATACGTTTGAAGCCAATTTAGTGCAGGTCCCCTTATACCATATTTGTCCAGTTTTTTCAGAAGTAAAGAATGGTCAACAAAATCAAAGGCTTTTGACATGTCTAAAAATATTGCCGTTGTATGATTCTTCTCATCTAAGCTTTTCGCGATGTAATGGACTAGGTTAAAACCAGCAAGTGTTGTAGATTTATTTTTTTGGAAACCGTTTTGTTCCTGGCGTATGACTTTGTATTTGTCGAAAAAATCCATTATTCGTTTATGCATGCATTTTTCGAATATTTTTGAGAGGATAGGTATCAGGGTTATGGGACGGTAATTTGCCATGTCCATTTTGTATGTTCACCGATTACTCCGACACCCGTGGTCCGATTTGAGTATTTTTTTGTTTGAAAGGATCTACATCCAAGGTGGTCCCATATTAATATGGTGCTGTTCTGATGATGTGGTCCAATTTGAATAATTATTTTTTTGTTTGAAAGGAACTACCTTGAAGATGGTCCCACATTTATCTGGTGCTGTTCTGATGATGGGATTCATAAGCAATTGTGGGAACTCCTTAATTTTTAAAGGCACGTGTATAGTGACTTCGGTGTTTTCTTAAGCTACTCAAGCACTTTCTCACGAAAACCACCAATTGGATGGAGTGGACCTGATGATGATGATTGTTTTGATGATAATGATGAAGATTTTTTAAATGGAGGATGTTCCGGGATTACTCCGAGAACCGTGGTCCGATTTGGACAATTCCTTTTTTTGTTTGATAGGAACTACCTCGAAGATGGTCCCACATTAATCTGGTGCTGTTCTAATGATGGGATCCGCGAGGAATTGACAGAACTCGTCAATTTTTAAAGGCTTTTAGGGTTCCGTACCTCAAAAAGAAAAAACGGAACCCTTATAGGATCACTTTGTTGTCCGTCTGTCTGTCTGTCTGTCTGTCTGTCTATCAAGACCATTTTTCTCAAGAACGCGTGGAGGTATCAAGCTGTTTAATGCTGTAATTTATATCAAATACTCAGGTCTATTGTCCCTTGAAGCTGTGAAAAAATCAAACTTAAAAGCCAACGCAATCAAAAGATACAGTCGTTTATGCTCCAAATTTTAGAGTTTTCGGCACTCGCAAAACCTACTACGGGGTACTTCCCGTGAACTCAGAAACTTGAAATTTGGCACAAAGCAACGTCATATAGCATAGACAAAGGAAAATTTATAAAAATTAAACATTTTTAGTAAAATAATACAAAAATATATATTAAAATTTTAAATTTATGTCAAATACTCAGGGCTATAGGACCTTTCAGAATTAGTAAAACCAAACTTTTATGTCAACGCAATCAAAAGAAATAGCAATTTAAGTTGCATATTTTGGAGCTGAGTACTCGCAAGAAAGTCAAAAGCTAAAGGGTATTTCCCGTAAACGCAGAAACTTGAAACTTGCCACGAAGAAACTTCATATAGCACAGACAAAGGAAAAATTACGAAAAGTAGACATTTTTAGTAAAATCGTATAATGAAATATTTTTTTAAATTTTAAACTTGCCACCTGTTTCCTCGTAAACGCGTAGAGGTCATAAATTGAAATTCATATCATATACTCAGCTCTATAATATCTTTCTGCTGTAGCAAAAGGAAACTTTCATGTCCACGCAATCATAAGAAATAGCAATTGTTATAGGTTTTTACGGAACCCTCGGTGCGCGAGTCCGACTCGCACTTGGCCGGTTTTTTTGTATGTTGATTTGGGTGTTTTCTTAAGCAACTCGAGAATGCCCTCTTGCAAACCACCAATTTGATAGAGAGGACCTAATGATGAAGTCCACATATGATACGTGGACCTTTCCTTAGATAAAATGGGTGTATAATGAACTTTTTTATATATCTTTACCGATTATTCCGAGACTTTTGTCCGAATTAATTAAATTTGATTTTAATTAAAGCGACATCCAGATCCAGTGTCAAATGGCGAAGTAATGTCTTCCCCATAGAACCTACCTCTTCTTCGAACTGAAAACAGCATGATTCAAATTAAGTTAGACTAGAACGTTAAATATATAAATACGTTGAAAAATGAGTCGTCTCGAGACGAGAATAAGTGGAACAGTTTATTTTCATTTTCATATTTTTATTTTAAGGGAGAGCGCCTAAACGCCTGAATCAGAAATATCAGTATTTGCTTGGAAATTATTTCACTGCTACTCCTATACCTACAACTTCCATATTGGTTGATTATTTGTTGTGTCTTGGAGTTATATTTGAGATGGATTGTTTTTTAGGGTTCCGTAGTCAGCTAGGAACGCTTATAGTTTCGCCATGTCCGTCCGCCCGTCCGCGGTCTAGCTCAGTGACCGTTTGCATTAGAAAGTTGAGATTTGGTTTGAATATGTGCATTAACCAAGCCGACAAAAGTGTGGAATAAAAACTGGAAAAATATATTTTGTTAGGGTACCTCCCGTACACGTGAAGTGGGGGGCGAATTTTTTTTCATTTCAACCCAGTTGTGTAGGGTATCGTTGGATAGGTCTTTTAAAAAAAATTAGGGTTTTCTAAAACAGTTTTTGGATAAAACTAATATTTTCGTAAATAATAGCTCCGAAGAGTTTAAAACAGGGCGTCCCCCCATCTAACTTTTGAACAATGGGTCCAAAAATTTTGAAAATATTCCTGAAAGTGAGGCCTAATAAGTACCCTCAACGAAAACTATATTGAATTAAATTGGTTGAGCCGTTTTTGACTTATCACTCAAAAACCCGTAGTGAAAGGACATGACTGAAATGACTTAAGCGCTACCCAATTTCCCGTAAGAAACGACTTTTTGAATTAATGAATTGTAACAGGCCGGCAATTACGGAACCCTACATTGAGCATGGCCCGACATGCTCTTGGCCGGTTTTTAATGTATTGTTTAAGTATTTTAAAATTAGAATACGGCACCTAGTCACATAATAAACTAAGTACCTACTATTATTAATTAGGTACTCACTTGAAGTGTAAAGGTTTAAAAAGCGGACAGTAAGACGCCCGCCCGACTTTCATTCCGAAGGTCTCGGGTTCAAACCCCGGTTCGTACAGTCAGCAGCAGAAGTAGCAAGCAGGCGAGGTGTTCAGAATGAGCTTCACAGTCTCTTATTCTCTTAACAATAAAGCCGTGTCCAGCTCTTTTTTAACACCTCTCCCGCTTAACTACTTCTGCTGCTGACTATAGGAATAATTTTTTGGATTTTATTTATTTATTTAAAACTTTAAGGCATTCTCTATATAGCTACCAGTACATCTCTACAGTCCATCGCCGGGCCAATATGAAATAATAATATATGTACCTCCTGATTTGGAGTAGGCTCTATGGTATAATGTAGTGAAACATAACGGCCCGCCTGATGGTAAGCAGCTAACGAAGCCTATGGACGCCAGCAACTCCAGAGGAGTCACATGCGTGTTACTGACCCGAAACTTGAACTTATGTACAAACGTTGTTTAATAATATTTACCAATCGATTTTCGGTGAAAGAAAATCTCGTGAGGAAATTTGCATGTAACGTCCATGGTGAAAACCTTTAAAAGTGTGTAAAGTCTACAACCTGTTTTGGGCCAACGTTGAGACAATATAGTCCGAGCCCTCTCTGACATGAGATGAGGGCCGGTGCCCAGCAGTGAGATTATTATTTCATTATTGACGTGATAACGTCCTTTAAATAGATGACCACCAGTACCAGCGAAAAAGTGTCACGTTCCGTTCCAGTCACGTGGGCAGATCTCCATGGTAAGGTTACGGCCACAAGCCATACGATTGAGAAACATGTAAAATGACCACCTGGTAATAGGTCCATAACCGGTTACGGTCACGGCGACTGCTGTCAACTCCGATGTTGTCTCTGATGAGCTCGCATGAGGCTAACGTAGCCAATCTTGTTGACGAAGGTACGCAAACATTGCGGGCATGCGAGCACACCGTCGACGTAGTTAATTATAAGTTATCGCCGCAGGTGGTCGGGCCTTGATCTCGTCGCGCTTAGCATCAAGCTGAACACGCCGCTGGGTCTCAAACTTGTTGCCTACCTCGTTTACGGTAGCCCTCCACTTTGAACGTATGGCTGCCTGCCTTTCCCATTGTGAGGGCTCTACTCCGCATTTCCTCATGTGTCGCTTAAGCACATCTTTGTACCTGAGGAGTTGACCGCCTTGTTTCCGCTTACCCTCCTCAAGTTCAGAGCAGAAGATGTGCTTAGCAACACGTTGGTCTCCCATCCGCGAAACGTGACCGCACCACCTGAGCTGACGGCGCATGAGGTAAAACCTCAATACCACCACCACCACCACCACCACTTACCCCTTCTTTGACCACCTGGTAATAAATATCTGAACACTCTATTGTAAAGGCGATAAAGTGCATATTCAGATATTTTTGAGTACCTTGGCCGCTCCGATATATTTGATGACGGTACTGCATTTTATTTGATTCCTTTCCTAAATAAATTCAGTCATAATACATTAATAATTTAATTCATAAATAAAACTTATTTCCAAATATTGAACTACATAGAAAATCCAGAATTAACATTACAGTTAGTTAGTAAATAAAACTATGCAATTTTTCCATCCATATTTTCTAATGATGTTATCACGCAAAATTATCGTCCGTAAACCGACTTCACGGGGAACCGTTTTTTAATGTACTACATACTTTAGAATGCCTTATCTTATCAATATCATTGATTAAATAAATTATTACTGACTTTTGTACGAAGAAAAGAACAATTTGAATATTCAAAATATTCCTTATTTTATACAATATTAAGGAATACAAAGTGCCTTTTAAACATGAATCCATTACGGTAGATCATAACAACAGTTTATAAAAGCAGTCTGAGCTTGACATGTAATATCCTAGCGTCAGATATCCGGAGGGCTCTAAACTCAGGGGTGCCTGAGCCTGAACGGACTGACGTTTACGAGACAAGACCAGCGCCGGTTTTTTTTTTTAAGCTGGCATTATGCTGAGTTGGGTCCACTTTGTGATGCACGTTCATATTTTTTTGTTTTTTAGTGTTATCTCAATGTATTTGTAGTGTAGTGAGCGTCACAAATAAATGATTTTACTTACTTACTTACTTACTTAAGTCTCAAAGGATTTATTTAAAGTACCTGGATTAAGCTTTATTTCAGCTTTCTAAACGAACAATTTCAGTAAGGAAATTAAAACTGGAAGTAATTATAGCACTAATTCAACTCTTGCAAGTATACCAGCCTGTTTTGGACGGCTACGTAGAGAAATAAGGTAAGCAAGCTCTTTGTCTATGGTTCACATGGTGCCACGCATGTATCGAACATTAGGGAAAAGCATTGAATTACTAATTTTATCTACACCCATATCATAAACCCTCCATGATGCGTTCAAAAACCCGCACGTTCTGACCACCATAAAAAGAGACTGTTTTGTTAGAAGTTAGAACAAATGTCTTATCTGTAACGATGTTATTTTTATCAAATAATAATAAAAAAATCGATATCATTATGAAAATCCCGCCTGCTCCCCGACCGACGGCGCGCTCCTCCGGTCGCCGGCACGCGCCATTGCGGTGCAATCTGTGAAATGGCAGCCATTTTATCAGTTTTAGAACGCGTCATTTAGGGTTTATAATATGTATGTAGATAAAGCAGTGTATGCAACTGTACGTAATTAGGCCTTAAAACACTCGTGTGATCTTATTATGAAACGAACGAAGTGAGAGTGAGAAACCACACTCGTGTTTTAAGCTTTTAAGGACCCCTATTACAAGACAAACTCTCTCAGTCAGCTTAAGATATTACAAATGGTCCACGGAATAATAACATCAGCGGTCCACGGAACGCGCGACAAAAAGTAGTTTATGTAACTGACATAAACTACTTTTTGTCGCGCGTTCCTTGGACCGCTGATGTTATTATTCCGTGGACCATTTGTAATATCTTAAGCTGACTGAGAGAGTTTGTCTTGTCTGGAAACAGAAGTGTCGTGGTTTACAGGGTTGGGCAGAGTAACTGTCCTAGTTTAAAAGTTGTATAAAAGTTTATAAACAATATAATATGAGATGTTATGTTATTAATTATATTTAACACACTCTATATATTCCACATTAATTGATATGTTTTATTCTCTCTTCCTTAGCTTGTATAATTTTAAGCATCTTGCCATAAAAGGAATTTCACGCGGCACGCACGTCCTCTTCTGCCTAGTCGTCCCATATTTGACTACCCGACCCTAGAATAAACCCAATAACTAGCCTTATGTCATCTTAATAAAGCTCTGCATATATCCTCATACCGAAATATCGATAGTTAATTAGTTCTCTAAGGATACGTATAGCGTACTTTGTTATGTAAAGAGTCAGCCTCAAATTCCGACTAATGTGGTACATTTCCCCATGAAGTTATACCCTGACTGCCTGGCTTTTTGGAATCATCTTATGGCTAATATATCCTCCAGGGTATCTCTTAATAAGAAACTATACACTCCATTAGCTAGCGCTACATTCTAAATGTTCTCTGTACAATGTTCCAACTGCACTACTTTTAACATTTGTTTTTAAAAATACACATAACATAGTGTAATCAAAGCGTCTTTTGGAAGTCATGAAGGTGATAATATAGACGTTTTAAAATTATATGCAGGAAATGAAAATCTATATTATTGATTTAAATAAACGAGTGTATTGCAATAGGACAGTTACTCTGCCCAACCCTGTATATGGGCGGTCATATACTTACGTTACTACTACACTTATCTTTCTGGACAGACTACACAACATTTTCATGGGTCCTCGGTCCCATATTACCATCATGTTACACATACATATCATTTCACAAGTTTCGTGGGTGAAATAAAAACAAACTAAAATATGAATTACTTTTAAAAATATAATACACATATTGCAAAAATTATTATTTGTTTGAAAGTAAAGGAGGTTGCCTGTTTACAAATATGAGAAACATGGAAATATGGTATACATGACACCGTAAATTGTAAATAAATAAATAAATATTATGATAATCTTACACAAATCAACCTAGTCCCACAGTAAGCTCAATAAGGCTTGTGTTGTAGGTACTAGGCGACGATATATATAATAGATAGATATAGATAAATACTTAAATACATAAATACAATCTCTGCTCTGCGTGTACAATATAATAATGCGTTTAGGGTGCTGATGGGGCTGCCTCGCTACTGCAGTGCGTCAACTATGTTCGCGGAGGCGCGCGTGGATAGCTTCGCCGCCATCATCCGCAAAAAAGCAGCTTCGCTGCTCTGCAGGGTGAGGAACAGCACCAACAGCATCCTAGCCATGTTTGCGGGCAGGTTCGATGGGGCCTATTTGAACCACTGTAGTGGGCTTCATTTGACTGTTTTGAATAGATATTAATAATGAATAGACATATAATAAGAAGTATACTAACACCTAGGATTAATAGTCAATTACTAACCATGATATGTGTAAATGTTAACGTATAATTTTATTTTAATGTATTTTTATTTTACTTATGTCAATTGTATTGTATTGTTCTATGAAGCCTTAGTGTTTTGAAATAAATATATTTTGATTTTGATTTTTTTTTTTTGATAAATACCGTTAAATACCGATAAATACTTAAATACCGTTAGTTTACAATCTAACTAGCGAGATTGTAAACTATCGATAAATTGTGAACCGTAACCTACTGCTTACAATATAACGGATTATTTTTCGTTCGTTAGAACTATCGACTAGGAACCGTCATATTGTCAAACGTAAAGCCCCTCGCACGCT
Organism: Pammene fasciana; assembly: GCA_911728535.1. NCBI lineage: Eukaryota > Metazoa > Arthropoda > Insecta > Lepidoptera > Tortricidae > Pammene > Pammene fasciana. The sequence continues at coordinate 24,248,351 of OU452275.1, forward strand.
TTTTTTAAATGGCACAAGTTTCTCACTGACACAACCTGTGTTTGATTGCAAAGTTTATAAACACTTAACGACCTACTGTAAGACCAACCAATTAGCGCGAGAAGCTTTACGTTTGACAATATGACGGTTCCTCGTCGATTGTTTATAATCTAACGAAAAATTATCCGTTAAATTGTAAGCAGTATGTTACGGTTCACAATCTTTCGATAGTTTACAATCTCTCTAGTTAGATTATAAACTAACGGTATTTACAATTTTACGGTGACATATACATGTTTAAAATAAACACATAGCAAAAGGAATTGACAGATAGTTTTGAATTAATTAGGTAAAGTAGTGTTTCCTATAAAAAAAAATTATAAAGGCCGTAGCAGGATAAGGGAAGAAAAAATGCCCTTCATGATTAAGAGCTGATTTTTTTTCTATACTTAGTTGCTTACATTTAGTAGTACAACTGTGCCAAGTTTTGTTGAAAAATTCTCAGTGGTTCAGCCGCGAAAAAATATAATCCGAATGAATAAAATATGATTTTTCTCTAAACCTATTAAACATACTAGTAACACACTATACAGGGTGGATTTTCTTTTTGGGTCAGTGCGGGTAGCTTCCAGTGCTGCTACACGAAAATGGTCTTAGAAGATCATCCCTTGATTTCAAATTAATGAAGATTCGCGTTTACAGATTTTGGAAAAAACATACAGGGTGCGAGAAAAAGGTAATTTTTGACAAACTTTTTTTTTATGCTTATACGATCCCATTCATACCCAGTATCAAAAGCTCCCATCACCCGCTTTGCACGGAGCGAATACAGTGTGAAAAAATTCAATTGGCCTGGAGGGGAACTACCTTAAATCTTTTTTTACTTTTGCATTATCAATAAAATAAATAAATAAATAAAATAAATATTTGGGGATCATCTTACACAAATCAACCTAACCCCAAACTAAGCAAAGCTTGTACTATAGGTGCTAGGCAACGATATACATACTTAGATATGTAAATACATACTTATATACATAGAAAACATCCATAACTCAGGAACAAATATTTGAGATTAGCACACAATTAAATGCCCTTACCAGGATTCGAACCCGGGACCTCCAGCTTCGTAGACAGGGTCACTACCAACTAGGCTATGGAGGCCGTCAAAATGACTGACAGGTAAATTATAAACTTATACAAGTGGCCAAAAAAGAACTGAAATCCCGTTGGCTGTAAGCTATTGGGACGCTAGCAATCCTCCCTAGATGGTTTTGGAACCTCTAAGATCGATTTGATTTTTCGACCTTTGTATGGCCATTGAGCGGCGGCGGTGAGTAATGGCCATACAAAAGTCCAAAAATCAAATCGATCTGAGAGGTTCCAAAACCATAGGAAGGATTGCTAGCGTCCCAAAATTTTACAGCCAACGGGCTTTCAGTTCTTTTTTGGCCACCTTGTATAGATGTCATGTATAAAAGAAAAAGTGACCCAGGCCTCCGGTGCCCAAGACGGCCGCGAATGCGGAAGACGCTGGTTCGATCCCAGCCTTGGGCACCGGAGGCTTAGGTCACTTTTTCCTTTATACGAGTATATGACATCTATATAAGTTTATATTTTATATCGTGTGACTACTTAAAATAAACAAATCAAAATATTTATTAAAAATAATTTGAATTATTCTCCAGTTTGACTGACAAGTATATTCAAAACGTTAGCGTTGGGATTCTCATACAAATAACACTGCTGCCCTCTTCCCCGACCGCCCGTTGCCCTCCACCCCGACCGCCGGCACAATCCACCGGGAAATTCAAGTTGCTAAATTGTATAGAATCAGGAAGGATGCTTGGACATCTGCTACGACATGACGAATTTATTAAGAACACCATAGAAGGTAGAGTTGAAGCAGAAAGGAAGTCAGGAAAGCCAAGGCGAGCATACATGGATCAAGTCAAGGAAAAAAATAAACGTCGTGTCGTATCAGGCTGCAAAGGACAGACATACAGGTACATGGAAATTGCTCCACCGACAACAGCCCAGCTCTTAAATAATTGATAATGATGATGGTAGAATCAGCAGGTTGTAAGTCATTCGTCGAACTCAATTCTTACCATCTTGCCTATTTTGAGTGCTCGTAGAACAACTATTGTATACAATAGGCTAGATGAATGTTTTTCATGCATGGTATCAATCGATTCATTTTGTTATGAGGATCAAATGTCTATAATATATGGGGCCAATTGTCTTAAATTAACATAAAAGACAGGAAAAAGACTTAAAGTCTGAGATTTGCATTTGTTTCTCAAAACGCTCCTAACAAAATGATATAAAGCTTTGACGTCACGGCTTCATATTTGCCTGTTTAAAGCATGGAAAAATTATGAAACTGCTATTTTTACAGTGAAATGTTGCGTTTATGTATATGGTTGCTGTACAATTTATTTCACAATAAAATGTTAGAAATCGAATGGTATCATTGGTTTTTTAAATTTCGTACTTTCAAAAATCGAAAAAATTTGAAACTTTGAAGCCCGATATCTTTGAACCATTTCAATAGATTATTTTAATGTTTACTTTATCGAACGAGCGGAGCGTAAGCGAAGATCGTTCTTACAAACAACAACTGTCACCTGGCTACTGGGACGTCTCGGCATTTGGATGGCTTTTTGATTTAGATAGTTTGTCCGACGGTAACTTTAGTAACGATTTTCCGATCTTTATGAAATTTGTTGGGGCTGTAGCAGAGACCAACAAAATTTGCGAGTTCGTATATGAGCTGGATTGAGACGGGGGTTCTGAAATTAGAAGGCCTAAAAAGGTTTTGTAAGGGGGTCCTGTTACATTGGTTATCTTATTTGCTACTTTTACGAGCAAGTATGGTTGAGTTTGGTATCAAACGAAAGGTATTGATTAACACTCTCGTCAAATCCTTATTAACTGCTTACTGTTTCATAACAATTAGCAACATAAAATTGATTTCAAAAATATTTTCAATTATATTTTGATTTTGGTGTAAATATTTTGACAACTGACTTTTTTTTAATTTATTAGAGCTTTGGCTGCTAGGGCCATCAGCATACTGACATTAGTTAGAGAGAGTTACCATAGACGCATAATGATGGTGACCGAAACCCATATAGGTGCCCACAGATGAGAACGACTTGTCAAAGCATCAGAGTGAGAGGCATGTGAGAGGTGGATTTAAATTTAGATGAGACAAAAACTGTCAAATCTGAAGCGATTTCGTCGCGATAAAATTTTGCGCATCAACCGCACAATTTAATTTGGACGTTTAGTTTCACCGTGATGATTAATAAAAAATACCCGATACCTATTTTTGGTCTTTGTAGTAATTCTACTATTGCACATTTATGGCGAAACACAAGATTCGCGAGTTTACAGTTCGGGGCGAACTACTAGTTTGGATATTTTGATCATTTTGCATCCTATCAACTAAATTTCATTGCAAAATTCAACACGTGTCATCACCCCTCGTACCTTACTTAAACACGGTACTCCACTTAAAATATACACTTTTGCGTTGGTCATGCCACCGACAATTCCATCAAATTTGTCACTTTTGAGCTACCAAAGGCCATTATATTCCTCCTGCCAGGCTTTTATGAAAGTTAACTCGATTAGTATTTTACTGCGTACCGTGTAGGCACGCTATCGTCGACCGAGCCACGTTGGACAGTAATCAATATTACCGATGCAAATCAGAGATGATCTATTTAATAGAGGCGCACAGTTTAAGAACTTTTTGTGACTCCAAGTCTGAAGCCCCATCCGAGCGACAGCAAAGGGCTTGTAATTTGGATATTTCGAATAGTTATTTGTATGTAAACTATTCGGTATTTCCGTATCATCCAGGCATCCAGAAAGCATCCGGATAAAATCCAAATAATTACAAGCATCAAGAGCAACCCAAAGTCACCAATTAATAGTTTGTCGTTAAATGAAATACAAATTTTGATCTACAGCAAGTCCGAATTGAGTTTATTGAACTCTCGATCTATTGAGGTACAATGTTTTTAAAGTATGTACTAATACAGTACATATTATGAACTTACTTATAAATCACAACAGACAATGGGGTTTCCACGGACCATGACGTAAAAAACAATCAACCCGTAAGACTTGAACTCACGAGTACATCGATAGGCCTTGCCGGGGCTCGATCGCTTTACTAATTAAGCTATCGATTCAGTTAATAAGTTGAGGAAATTTTCAATGCCTTCAAACATATTGTTTGCATTTATTTTGAAACACCACCACTACTTTACATGTAAAAATAATCACTAAATAATGTCAAGGAACCTCTACATACAGGTTCTTCTACATTTCGGTAGCTTTGGGTTGCTCTCGTTCAGATGGCGCTTCAGACTTGGAGCCTCAAAAAGTTCTTAGACTGTGCGCCTCTATTTAAGAGATACTCTCTGGTATGATGAAAATCATGTTACACAGACATGCTGTAAAATAAAATTAAGTGTGGTGAACGAGTGATTCTAGCTGGAAATGTGGAAAGCAGAAATGTTGACTTTGGAACTTTGTTAAAGACTAGTTAGGAGACTAACATACTTCTTCCAAGGGCACCCTGTCTATAGTCTACATGGTATTCAATGGTAAGAGTTTTTGGTATATTTTATGTGCTTACATTTTCCTATATTCAAGGGTAATTTACTGTTATTGGAAAAAAATATTTTAATTTCTGAATTAAGCACAAAATAAATTAGGCGTTTCACTTATATAAATAAAAAACGTGCTCTCAAAATATATATACAAACTAATGGAAGTTTTGTTAGTTACTGCAAAATAGTATCAAAAATTTGAGCGAAATCGAAAAAAAAGTTTAGCTACCGGACTCTCAAAGCTACCATGCGAACTGTAAGCTGCATAATTAATTTAATTTACAATTAGCCTGGTAAATGAATGCTCTAAAACGGGTCTAGCTGGAAAAGCCGAAATTTCTGTTTTCGACTTTTCCAGCTAGACCCGTATAATTAAAAATAAGATAAAATAAAATACAAAATCTAATTCCAAAATTAAATTATTAAATTATATTACTAAAATTATTATTGTTTCGACGAGCTATTGGGTACATGTAGTTTATCCCAACGCCTCATCAGTGGGCAGTCTATTCTAGAGATTAATGCGTTTAGGAATAATAATCATTATTAAAATTTTAGTGAATCCCAGCCTAGTACAAGTAAATTACTTATACTAACGGTTATAAACCACTTTTACTAATAGTATTTAGTAACTAAGACCAAAAACATTTTTCTCTTTGGAAAAACAATACTGTTTACTAAAAACATGGACTTAAATATATAGTAGACGGCCATAGCCTAAGAATCTTTTTGAGGCTCCGAGTATTTAGCGCCATCTAGTTCAGAGCCACCTAAACAGAGCCAATATGTATGAGATAAAATCAGCGCCACCTAATAACGACTAGTGTACTACTAGTACGTTATTCGTTACTAGGTGGTACGTTATTCGTTAAGAGAGAAGAAGAAGAGATTTAAATCTATGCTAAAAACAAGTAAACGTTTACTAAAAAATAAGTAAACTTAATATAAGTATTTTTTTCTTTTTAGCTGGGGTTCCCGGTAACCTAATCCCCAGAATTACCGCAGGCCTTGGAAACTCAGTGGTACACGAGCCGGGATTTGAACCCGAGACCTCACGATTGAAAGTGCCACCGTGCCTTAGCGATGTTACGTGAAAAATTTAATGTGTATTAGATAAAACCGACATGTTAGGTTTACTAAAAACAATATTACCAAGTAAGTATACAAATCAGAATTTACTTTTAATTATTAATACTCATTGGTAACCATCGACATTAATAAATTACATTTGTATAATCTAATAATCTTTACGTACTGGAGCTAGTTTTATAGAATTTATAAAACTCTGTTATTTAGAGTAAAGAATATTAATTTCACGGTTAAGTAAAACCGTTTTTGTATTTCCTATACTATGAAATTAATAAAATTTCCTTGAAATTATATTATTTTCTATCACCTAGAAAAAAATGTAAAAATTAATAGAGTTTGATATTCCCGTCTTTTAGTTATCAATAAATTCATCAGGTTATTAATTCGAACAAACTTTTATCCCTCCGTGGAGGACCGCCGTTGGATTTCTGACCAGATAACAAAAATGTCTCAGGAATGCAAGATTGCCCACAGCTTCTTCTGGGTAGTGGCCCGCCAATACTCTCGATTAGTCAACTATCGGCCTTTCTCATATAAAATTTATAATACAAATGTTGAATCTCACAGTACGAATAATACCACGAATGAATTTGTAAACAGCACAATTTATTACATAAATAGAATATACTAATCTCGAAACTGGAATTCTAGGCCAAAAATGTTACTACAATGTTGCCACTGCAATAAAATGTTTGTACGGTCGACGTCAAAAATATGTTTACACTTTTGCACCTTACTCCTTTGTAATAAGGTCCAAAAGTGTAAACATATTTTTGACGCCGACTGTACAATGGTATACTTATTCCTTTTTTTATTAAAAAAACACGCTAGGACAATTTATTTGTTGGTAATTTCAATCCCATAATTTAAAGAAGTAATTGTATTTACTTATTTTTACATAAATAAAAGACGCCCTAATAAAAAGTTAAATATCCGTGATTTTTGGTTGTAAAGCTGGTATTGTACTTGTATCATTTCGGGTATTCATAACATTTGGTACAACAATTTACAAATAAGAACTACCTACATCAAGTCAACAAGGAAACCTCATGTTTATGTTCGTTAGAAATATCTCAGTGTTAGTTGACTGTTGAAAGTAGAGTACAGTCGGCGACAAAAGTTTATGCCTTTTTTACAAAAACCTTTTTTTAACTAGTAGCCCGCTTCGAACCGAGAACTCGTTATTTACTTGCAAACGAGTGGACCTATATAACAAGACACTTATGATTGTTTCTCGCCTTCTAGCTTCATAAACCCTTGATCGATCCTGGTCAATCTGGTCATACATGAACTCTCAAATTATATTATTTGTCTCTGCTGCTGCACCCCAAAAAAAAAAAAATTAAAAACGTTACTAAAGTTATCGTGGAACAATTATTTAAAATCAAAAATTTATCGAAATGCAGAGACGTCTAGGTAGCTAGCTGATAGTTACGCCTGTAAGTACTTCACTCAGCTTAAGCTCCACTCGTTAGATAATGTCACAGAATAAATAATATGATAATGTTGGCTAATACAAATAAGCATATTATAGAAAGGTTGGCGAACCCTGAAAGGTTTACATGACAGTAACATTAGCGACATTGATTGTTTTTTTGACAGTGACGTATCTGTCGTAGATTTTTTGGTAGGAAGATACTATTACCGGTGACCAGTACAAGGAAGGTGGATGGGTGTAACTTTGCGGTGACTGTAGGTATCTACAAGTGTAAGTACCTACACACTCGTCGAGTCCTGCCGAGAACCTTTCGACCGCGACCTGCTAGCCTAATATGGTCGTGTTTTTGGTATCCGGCCTTTTCGCCGAAAATTGTATTGCCGAATTTCATTTGCCAACCAACTTTTCGCAGAAGTTTCATTTGGCCGAATAACTTTTACCAAATAATTATTTCGCAACCAATTTCATTTCCCAACCCCATAGTTGGGAAATGAAAATTGCCTACTAGGTTGGGTTAGGTTAGGTTGGATTATGTAAAGTTGGGAAATGAAATTTGGCCAAATAAAACTTCTGCGAAAAGTTGGTTGGCAAGTGAAATTTGGCAATATGATTTTCGGCTAAAAGGCAGAGAACCCGTGTTTTTATCGCCTGTCACGGTAGCCGTCACGTTCTAACATGTGCGAAAGTGACGCATGACGCGATAGGCGATAAAACAGCAACCATGATAACCATTCAGGGAACGGGGAGACGTCGACGCATATTCGCTCTCAGGCAACCATATAAAAACGTTTTAGTCGTGTCATCATAAGTGGACTCCTAAAGCGCAACAAACAATTCGTGCACCAAAGGGAACTGAATCCGACCACTGCACCGTGGCTAAACGGACCGGAAACGCCTAAAGCCGATATTGGTTTCCGTGAAAAACACGCTCAAACGGCGTTTCATCAACACACACAACAAAACAAAAAGTCACGACGTTCACGTTACAAGTAGACTTTTACGACCTTTTGCTTCTGCACCAAAAAATAAACGGTGATTAATCGGTTGAATCGAAACATTTACATACTTGACCGTTACGGATGTTGGTCTAAAATGTATTTAACGCGGACGTAACAAAGTTCAAATTGGTTTGTACTAGGTTATATCGCTGTAAAATAAAGCCTTTACGCTTGCTGGTTCGAGCCCCCGAAGTCGCGAACGACCCGCTAATGAGCATGTCGGTAGTTTATACAAACTGACGAGTAACGCGGCAATAGGGATATACGGACGGTGTGACTGGCCACTAGATATGAACGAAATTCCGGGTAGTTTCCACTTTGCCACCACATAATAACCTGGAATCTAGTTCCAACAAGTGAGTCGACTTGATGGAACTTAAACTTGAAAAGGTAGTCTAAAATAATAAATTATTTTAAACTAAAAAAAGAACCGAACTTAGCATTCGCTACTCCAAGTGGAAAGTGGCCGAGTTGCTGTAAAAAATAGTGAAATGACTATACTCGTGTGTGTGCCGCCTATAATAGTTGAAGAGTTTCCTCGATTTCTCCAGGGTCCCATTATCAAATCTGGACCTGGTAACAATGGGACTAACTGAACTTATAGTCTTATACTCTTTCAAACAAAAAAACAAATTTTCCAAATCGGTCCAGCCGTCTTCGAGCAAACAAAAAGCAAAGATCCCGACGAATTGAGAACCTCCTCCTTCAAAATCTTGAAGTCGGTTGATAAACTATTCCCTTCTCTTTCATTATAAGTAGTAAGGTAAGTTCGCCTAATAAGGACCAGGTTTTTGTAAATCTTTATAAATCTGATTTAAGAAGTATTTTAACTTAAAAAACATTTGAAATGTACAAATTGCCTATATTAGAAGTACAAACATTAAGTAAAAATCACGAATCCGAAGTAAATTAATGACAAACACTGTTTAAAAAAAACTTGTAAATGGACCTTATTAGGAATGGGTGTTCTCAATAAGGGTCATTCCTGTTCCGTAGATAATTCCGAAACTACATAATTTTTATTTTTTATTTAATATTTTTTGTTAATTGTAACAATTGTTTTTGTCATTCCTGATGGATTAATCTAAAAATTCACATGAATTGTACTGTTGGTCCTTAAAAAGTCTACAGAAACTTAAACGCAGAATAATTGACTTGATTTATGTATTTTAATAAAACACAGTTTTGTATTGTATTTATATTTACTAAGTGAAACTATTTTAAGCATAAAACAACATAATTATGAACATTTTCAGTCATTAGCCCTTGGTCCTCATTAAGTCTTTAAACATGATATTAAAAAGGCCTGGTCCTTATTTGGCGACAAGGAGGTGGTCCTTGTTAGGCACTTCGCCATCCCGGAGCAAACCAATCTAATTTGACAAAAAAAATAGTTCTTTCAATAACTTATCTTCACAATCCACGCCTAAATGTTACTTTTTCCTTTTCATGTGTTAAGTTCTTGCGAAAACGAATCAGAACCCCTTGAATGAATCGAATAACACCAACAAATTATACAAAACGACCTACGCGTCATGACGTGAACTACATCGACAGGCATACTGACAGAATGGCGGCGTAAAACCCAAGTAATGCCAATGCACTTCAATAATTGGTTAATGAGGAGCATCGGCGCGAGACTTGATTTCAATTTAGTATCAGGAGCGGGATTTTTGAAATGGTGGCTCTTATTAGGAACCGGTCCTTATTGGGCGAACATACCTTACATTAAAACCTTGTCTGAAGGGTCCGGTAACGATTTGAAAACGAAAATCGCTAATAATGACATTATGCATATGAATTGCATTTGGTAAGATAGCTTAAAGTCTTTGTTATTGCAAAAAAGTACTTTAGGTCGATATATATTAATATTTAATACCTTAAAACTCAATTCTTACAGAGCTTGTTTAGTGAGGACGTTGATTCATGCAATTTTGTCGTATGATTTTTAATTATTATTTGTTATGGACCCTTATATGTTTTGTACTATCTGAATAAAACATGAGGTGAAGTTTGTTTTTGGTGGTAAAACAAAGGAAGGCCGAGATCGCAGAAGTTTGCTGCCCGAGCTGCAAGCGAGGGACGTAAATATGCGATCGAGGGCTTTCTTTATTGCCTCCCGTGTTGTGTACGTTATTTTATGTCTACACTTGGCCAGAAAGCGTCTTTTTCCGTACGCGCAGCGTGCGGAAAGAGCCACTTTATGGCCAGGTGTGGCATAAAATATTTTAATATCTTCCCAAAAATATCACCTAAACTTCCGCAATTTTTAGCAAAATTGCTCTAGCAAAACATACTCTCTCTTAAAAAATATATATGAAAATAAAAAAAACTATTACATTTATTCCTCAGACGACTCATTTTGCAATGTATTTATATATTTTACGTACTTGTATAACTTAATTTCAATCAATAAAAACCTTACTCTTTTCGCCTCTCCAAGAAAAAATCGCGAAACTGGTGTTAGATTGGGGTGAATTATTTATAAATGAAGCATAAAATTTAAAAAAATTTCTTACTAATTTAATTAGTTACTAACAAACTATGGACACTTATGGGTCTGATATAATTTAATTTTATTTAAGAATAAGAATAAGAATAATTTATTGCCACATAACATAACATAAAAGAAACAATAATGAAATTACATCATAGGAAATTTTACACAAACGCAGAGAACAGAACCGGAACATCATTATTATTATTATTTTAATTTCGTTTATTTATTTTAATTTAATTTAAGTTGACATATTCATATTTATATCTAATTGTATCTCCTGCCAAATGAGCGCCGGCCGCCTCTCTAGACACGCTGCCCTAAATGATATCATCCGCCGGTCTCTTGCCACCGTCAACGCGCCGGCTATTCTCGAACCAAACGGCGTTTTGAGAGACGATGGCAGGAGAACGGATGGTATGACCCTGGTCCCGTGGAAGATGGGACGGGTGCTGGTCTGGGACGCTACATGCGTCGATACGCTAGCTCCGTCCCATCTTCCTAGAACCTCAGCCAGGGCTGGTGCGGCAGCGGAGACGGCAGAAGCCAAAAAGGCCCTCAAATATCGGGGTCTCGGCCCCACATACCACTTCGTGGCGTTTGGTGTCGAGACCCTCGGGCCGTGGGGTCCAAGTGCGCGTACCCTTTTTAAAGAGGTAGCCAAAAAGCTGATAGAGACCACCGGTGACCAGAGAGCTGGCAGCTTTCTCTCGCAGCGCATCAGCATTGCCATTCAGCGAGGGAATGCTGCCAGCATCTTTGGCACGATGCCGCAGGGGCCTTATTTAGATGTATTTTAGTTTAGATTAGTTTTAATTTATTTTTAAGTTGTTTTTAATTTTGTTAACCATTTTTCTCGAATATATTAGTTATTGTATCTTATTATGTAATGTGTGGACCATATTGTCTTTTAATAAATGATTTTGATTTGATTTGATTTGATTAATGAATACTACCTACATTAAAATTAAAATATAATATTTAAGCATCAAAATAATACAATTAAAATTGGAAATGAATTATAAAATCGTTAATGTCAACAGGTAAAATATTATTGATTACTAAAAATCTAAATCTATATTGAAAAATATTTAAACACTATATACTTATTAAATTAAGTTCTTATAGTATAAGAGCCCACGACACTGTTCTTAGTTCGATAAGTCTCCTAAATGACCTAGATGATATACACTCGAGAGCAGAAATTTCGGGTCAGTAATATAAACTTTAATATCTTTAAAATTAATATCTTTAAAATGAATATCTTTAAAATTAATATCTCTTGAGAAATTCTAGAAAATGCTAGTGACCCGAAACTTTTGCTCTCGAGTGTATATATTCTGATGACAGAAGGGGTGAGATAATAAATATTATTTAGGTATAATAGGTATATACAGAGGGTTTCCTGTAACATGAGCAATAAATTAAAACGTAGATTCTACTCCCTAAACAATAAAACTTTTGTTCAAAAACTTTTAAAAAATATGTATTTTTTAGATTGTCTCTTTTTCATACAAACTAAATAGTATTATCAATGTACGTTAAAATCCGTCCAAATGGCATTTCTTGTCAGCCTTGTCACCCTACAGACAAATCAATTTCGGAATACATTGCGTGTTCGAATAATCCTTAAAGTGAAATAAAAATCAAACCATAAGTTATTTTTAGAAATTGCTGCACAAACGTTGTCTGGTTTGAGGAGTAGAATCTACGTTTTAATTTATTGCTCCTATTACAGGAAACACCCGGTATTTAACTATATAGGAAAACAGGTACAAATAAATGAAACGTCAGTGCTTTGGGGCGGTCATATACGAACTGGTTTAATGATCAAGCTTTAAGTAGAATGTTACATAATATAAATATAATAAATATGTTAGCCTCTATACGTCCCACTGCTGGGCACAGGCCTCCTCTCATGCACGAGAGGGATCAGGCTATAGTCCCCACGCTGGCCCAAAGCGGGTTGGGAACTTCACATACACCTTTGAATTTCTCCGCGGATGTATGCAGGTTTCCTCACGATGTTTTCCTTCACCGTATAGCGATTGGTAAATATCAAATTATATTTCGTACATAAGTTCCGAAAAACTCATTGGTACGAGCCGGGGTTTGAACCCGGGACCTTCGGATTGAAAGTCAGACGTCGTTACCGTCAGGCTACCAACGCTTACACGTTTTTAATGTTAATGTTACATATTTGTTTATTTGTTAACATTACGGGTCGTGACGTCACACAACCACAGGGGCGGCTATCACGGCCTTATATGTCGCAGTACGATAGATAAAGCCGTTATATAGTTATAACCCTAGGGATATAATTATATGTCGTAACATAGTTACACGAAAGCGATTCATTACTATCTTACTAGGAATACTTTATAACTATAAGATATCTTAGTTTTGTGACATAGTTATATTACGAAATCGCGAAAAACAAATTGGCAGTTTCATACATTTCGGCTGATCACATGTTGTCGTTTTCTATGGGAAGGCCATTTTTTTTTCAGGTTGGCGGAGTTGGTACCATAGTAAAAGTTGTTCAGTGTGGGCTTGTGTATCATGCCTTGATCGCTGGCTCGCTGGCACGACCCCGGAATCACCCAGTATAGTTAGCTACGCCTTTAATGGGGGAACATGAAATGCCGACGCTGCATTGCTTTTTTTTTTTTTTAATTTATTTATTAACAAAGTTGGTACAATTTAAATTTATATTAAGTTTCGCCAAACATAATGTTTATCGGCGAATGTTGCACTCATTTACAGTTTTTGTGTACCCGATCTTTATCTTAACAACTTATTTATCTAAGTATTTATGATTATAACTTATCCTAAGTGTTATATAAGTATATGTATGTATGTAGCTTTATATTTATAATTTATCTTATTTCCTAAAGTAAGAACTTGAAAAAACTAGTTGCCCAAGATTGGGATTGTATTTTTTACTTATTTATTTATTTATTGATCTTAAGTTCAGGTAGGTATGTTTTGAGTTGAGGTATTTAGTAGCAACTGTTTAAGTTTAGTTTTAAATATGTTTTTGCTTCTACACTCGTCTTCGAAGGGAATCTTATTAAATATTCGCGGTGTGAGGTAGCTGCGCTGCGCGTTCGTTCACCGTAGTAGTTGTTGGCGGTGGGCTCCGCGTACCTCCGTCGCTCCCCTCTTTGCGGTCGTGTGTACACTCGCGGCGTTTTATACTCGGAACATTTAAACTGATCAGTTGCTAACAAATACCTAACCTTGTCATGCACTGGTAAGACGCTTAATATTTTGAATAATGATGCATAATCATTTTTACATGTTTTAATGGTATTACCGTCCGTGATATTTTTTAATAATCTCAATTGTAAATTGAACACATGATTTAAATAAGTTTTAAAAGTACGTCCGTAGGCTATCAATCCATATCCAATTACAGCGTCAGCCAGTGAATGATATAACATACGTAATGTTTTTTTATTTACAATATTATTTAAGCTAGTTATTTTACACAAAATGGACCTTAGCCTATTGCACACTATATTTATATGTATTTTCCAATTAATGTGACAATCAATAGTTAAACCCAGATTTTTGAAATGTTGAACTACTTCTATTTTACTACATTTACAATTATATTTGTTGGTGTGTAAACAATCATACGTATGACCAGTAATTTGAATCGGCATCTGACATTTTTTAATATAAGGGGAACTTATAAGCAAAAATTTTGTTTTCTCTATATTCAAAATTATTCCGTTGTCGTGAGACCATTTGAGTATAATTTCAAAATCATTCTGTATTATGTTTGTATTATGTTAGGGTCTTTATCAGCATAAAGTAGGCACGTGTCATCAGCGTACATGTAGGTGGAGCAGTTCCGCACTACATTTATCACACTGTTTACATGCATGATGTACCCCGGTGGAGCATAGACTGAGCCGGTAGGTACCCCCGATTGCACGTGTGCCTCCTCCCCGCTTTCTCCGTCGATTGTGACTCGGAGAGTCCGTCCTTTTAGGTAAGTACGGAACCACTCCGGCACTGGACCACGAACCCCACATTCATCCATCGCCTGCAGTAGCTGATCGTGATCCAGTGTGTCGAACGCTTTTTTGAAATCAATAAAAAGAACCCCCACATACTTAACACTATCTAAATTACAATAAACTTCATCTGTGAACCGTGCTAAGGCCGTGGAAGTACTTCTGGCCTATAACCGCGAAGCACTTCGTTCATCGAATCGAATATTTCCATCACTCTCTTTCGTATATGCAAGAGCGATAGAGACGGGACCATCGTTTTGTCGATTTTCGAACTTCGCGGTAGGCCCTCTGGATTGCCGAAAGCCATGCTGCGCATCCGAGATAACATTATGTTTTTCTAGATACATACTGATCTGATTTACAATAACTTTTTCCGTGATTTTATTAATAACAGGTAAGATAGCTATGGTATAATTTGAAAACTCGTAATGGCTACCCTGTTTATATATCGGCCTAATTATAGATTGTTTTAATTTCTCAGGATACTTTCCTGTTTGCACACACATATTTACGAAATTTGCTAAGACGGGACTAATTTTTTTATGTATACATTTTAATTCCTGTATTCTTATTCCGTCTATACCCGCAGACTTTTTACTTAATTTTCCAATAATTTTTTCAATGTCCAGACTACTTACTTTTTGATACCTAAAACTCACACTTGGTGTTAAGCGCACATACTGGTTTCCTTTGTTGTACTTGACCTCTAGAACAGCTGATCCCGGCCGCTATATTCGCACCTATTAGATAGTGATCGGAGAGTTTGCAGGTGAGGATGTGTGCGGCGAGCCGCTGTCCGGGCGCGCGCACGCACACATGGTCGATGCATGACGTCACCAGCCGGTCGCCCGACACCTCCTCGCGAGTACAATCACTTATCAAGCATTGTAGGCCGTGGCCGTGGGCACACAGAGTAGTTTTGTACTCCTCAGTTATATTATTATTTAACATGATATTTATGTTCGTATCTCCTATGATTATGATGCGTTCACTTGCTGGTATACTTTTTAACATATCATCGATCTCCTTAATAAAACGCAATTTATTGGTGTTAGGCGGTCTATAAATTCCTACAATATGTGTACAGTGTTTTTCGTGTTAGAATTTAGTGTGTAGTATTTCCGTAGCATGTCCTTGGGTTTTGTGTAGTATTGTATCAATTCCGGTCTTGATATATATTAAGATTCCACCCCCTCTTCACTTTTCTCTAGTTGTAGAATGCATTTCATATCCTTGTATATAGTATAACGGCAGTTCTTCTTTCTTTATATTAATTTCGCTTAGTATAATAATGTCGATGCAGTCGGTGGTGTTTTTAAGTAGGCATATAAGTTCATTAAAATTTTTGCGTAGTGATCTTATGTTTAAGTGAATGATTTGTAAATCTTGGGCAGTTTTATTTATATAATTGCTCCATGTTTTTGTATCGTTAAACGTATAGAACTCTAGGTTTTCAACTAAATCTTCGATAGGGTCCGCAACGACGATGGCTTTTGATTCGCCTGGTGTATCCCGGCGCTAACATACAATAATTAGCTAATGCTAGGCTCCTCCTTATCAGCGCCCAGGTGCTTTGAGATGCCGGCATCCGATTTAACGTTATAGATTCTGGAGCCATCAGTCTTTTTTATTAATATTTTAGGTCTTGTACCCATATGTATTTGTGGGATCCTTTTAAAGCTGTTTTTGTGTTCCAGAACAAGGTCCGCAGACTCCTAGTGAGGTTTTCATTAATATAGACTCTGTTAGCATTGTTGTTTCCTATTATGTCTTTGTTAGTAAGCACGGTTTTTTTCTTTTTAAGCCAGACGGCGCGCGCGGCCCTCGATCGCAGCTTGACAACGATGGGGCGCGGTCGCTTCTCATCTTGTTTTTCTCTACCTACCCTTCTACCAGATTCTATTTCTTTTGGGTTCAATTCCAGTTTAATGGCAATATTTTCAACCAGGTCTTGCGGGTCCTCGTTCACTAATTGTTCTACTCCTATTAACTCAACCTCAGTTTCAACCTCTTTTACTTCCAACTGGCTGATTCTTTCTTTAAGGGATTCGTTTATTTTTTGTAAATTTACGTTTTTCTTTTCTAGAGCCGCTATCCTCTTCTCAGCGTTAATTTTGAATTCTGTCATCTCTTGATATTGCTCTGCATAAAAGTCAACATTTTCTTTTAGACTTTCCAGTTTTTCCTCCAGTTTATAGATTATTTCCAGTTTTTTATTGACCTCCAGTAACACTGATTCCGCTGTAGCCTCGCTGATGTCGATGGAGATTTTTGGAGTGTTTTGTCCCACTGGGCTGCCCTCTTTTTTTTTAAATTATTAATAGTATTTTGTGCAACAGTTACATAATAAGGGTTCTTAAGATGCGAGGGTCGAAGTTACAAAATGAGGCGAAGCCGAATTTTGTAAAAACAGACCCGAGCATTTTAAGACCTAATTATGTACCGTTGCACACAATAGTTTTTCTACGAGTGCTAGGCAAGCCAGTAAGCATTGAGTTCGACGAATGACCTGCTGCCTCTATACAATTGTCTTCAATCTCCTGGGGGATTGCATCGGCGCCCGCCTCGTCTACAGCGACGGGCGGCGCCGGTGCGGGGCCCGCCCCGGTAACAGACCCATTATATCCCTAAGAATCGACTTTTTTAGTCATCTTATGCCAACGTTCATAAAGTATATGCTTTGAATTCACATGTCAGTCATTTTATTGGCAAATTAGAATGCAGGAGTAGAAAAAAATTATTAAAAACCTGCCGGCGTATTTTAATTTTCTTTTAGAGAGTACTACCAGTTTTTGATACTACGTAGTACGTTGCTTCGCAAAGATAGATTTTGTATATTCGGAAAGTTAATAATTCTATGTAGCATGAATAATTCTATGAAAACCGGTAAGTAGGTAAAGATGCCAAACAAATGTCAACTTAACCTGTGTTCGTGGTCCCTCCATAAAATATTATTTTGTGAGTATATTTAACTTGTTGTTACAAAAATCAAGTCCTTGGTGTATCCTTTTTGTATACAATTTACCACATTATACATATCTGCTTTTATCTAAATCATATTTTAATTTTGAATAAAAATGTGGTAAAGTTGCCACGTTTGACGGTAAGTATCGTACTTTGTCACGTTTGACGGTAATCGGTTTTCATACTCGTATTGTTTGAAGATCCGATTTTGGTATAGGATTTTGGTATGTATATTATTTTAGTGATACACATAAGGGCGCTGGTAGCCTGGCGATGGCGGTAGAACATACACTTTCAATCCGGAGGTCTCGGATTCAAACCCCGACTCGCACCACTGAATTTTTCGGAACTTATGTACGAAGTATCATCTGATATTTACCAGTCGCTTTTCGGTGAAGGAAAACATCGTAAGGAAACGGAACCTAATTCCCAAGTTTCGCCTCTGAGTTAAAAGGTTAGATGGCATGGCAATTGCTTTCGTAAAAACTAGTGCCTACAACAATTCCTGGGAAAAGGTTTCCCGGCGGTCTCCAGGCTCAATTGAGCCATGCCAAGACCGGGACAACCGCTAGGAGGATGATGATGACACATAATTTGCCGGAAATTTTAAGAACTAATTTTTTGGTAATTTTTTAGTAATCGACGATTACGATTATTTTATTGGCAATCACCGAGTACAAAACACGTGGTGACCGAAGTCCCGTCCCGACTCAGATTTGGCCAATTTTTTTTGGTATTGATCACTAAGCTAAGCCTGTGACAGTCAGACGGACAGAGAATACATAACTTTTTTTCTTGGCCTACGTCAATTTAGTTTTGGCTATTCAAGTAGCGTAAACTAACGCTTGTTAATAGCTACCCGTCCCTTTCATATTGTGTGGTTCAAGGCGTGTTGCAGTGGGCGTGGCTATGTTATCGTGATAGAGAGAGACAGCTCTGTGGCAGGTTTCAGAGGTGGCTTTGTAGTTCGGAAGGATAATGCACGAGTGTATACATATATGTATTACAAGCAGTGCACGTTAAAGTTTTCACCTGTACAGTTGTCATCTGGCAAAGACCGTACCTATTAGTACGTAGTGTCCGCTTACAAGTTTATAAAACTATCATTCTCGTTTTCATAATGTTACAGGCTTTTTTATATATATTCCTTTATCGAGTTTCAGAAATGTAAAGACAGAACCTGTCCTGTGCGTTGTCTGACAGTCTATAGACAATGCGAGTAACTTATTGCCTTGCCATGTCTATTTATTTATTTAATCCATAGAATAAATAAATAAATAGGCAAACACCGTGCGAAGCATTTGAAATGGAATTTGTTCTCTGGTTTCCAAATCATAAGTGCAATCCCAACGAAACTGCTACAAATGTAATATAAGTATGTTATATTCTAATTAATGTAGAAAAAATATTGACAAGGGAATTATATTGTGCTGGTTCTGTTTGTGTGAGTTTTTTTCTCAATATACCTACTCGATTTAAAGATAAGTTAAAATAATATTTGCTGGATAAATATTGTTATTCATATCAGTGATTTTTTAACCTACTTAAATTTCATAGAAGGAGGAGGTTCTGTTTAATTATTATTATTTATTGTCAATGTAGATTTTTTATTTTAATCGTTTCTTTTTTTGTTTCATATGACAAACTATTTTCCTAGCTTGTATCTTCTTGTAAATTATGTAACCTACCTAATTGTGTGTATATTGTAGCAAGCAAATAAAGTGTATATCTATCTATCTATCTATCTATCTTATCCAATGTTCTTTTTATTTTCATTGTGATTGTCGTAATGCTCTCCCAACTCGAACGTTTTATAGTGAACGTGTACAATAACAACAGATGGTGCCATGTGATATAAATTGAAATATATATCCTTCAAGAGGCAGCTCTGCTATCATATTTACCATTATTTTGTGATCAAAATGTTGAAAACACATAAAATAATAGCTATTTAAACGTTTTTACTTTAGTTTATACTAATTTTAAATAATAATTACGATTTTAAGTAAAGCCGGAATTACATTACGAAATTGTGGCATCATTTTAATTTCGTGACATTACTTTCACCAACAGTTTCACGTGTAATTTATTAATATTAAAATTAGTGTCATGCAACTAATTTCGTAATGTAATTCCGGCTTAATTTCGTGCTCTGCGAGATTTTTTGGTAAAATTATTGTCATGCAACTAATTTCGTAATGTAATTCCGGCTTAATGTGAAACGGAATGTATTTTAATCCACCAATCTGCATCTGGTGACGTCATTCCTGTTACCTACATACACACTATACACAGCCATAAGTATACGAAACGCCATCGCCACCAAACCGCACCGTGACACTAATCCGCCGTTGCAGTCCCTTACGCACTACGGTGTAGTCTATCGTCAAAAAGTGGTCAGACACCCTTGGTTTTGGTTGCTGACCTTTTTTTTTAGCAGCCACGCCGTCGACCTCGTTTATGACTCTCATTAGCTAATTACATACTAATGTATACATACACACCCCCCGCGAGATAAGCTCGCATTTTGTTGAAGAATCTTATAAAGATGCAACTAAAAGATGCTCACGGTTACTTAATGATTGATCTTAAACAAACAACTGATAATAAATATAGATTTAAAACGAATATATTACCTATTACATGATACTGTAACAGTCTATGTTACAAAAAGAGGCTTTAAATAGGACTAACATCAATAGTTTTAGTCATTCTATAACTATGCATATGAGAGTTATAACACACCAACATTTTCTCAAAGCATTACATACTTTAAAACTAAAATATCGAAAAATTATATTAAAAGACTGTAGTGATGAAGAAATAAATGTTATTTGTGAATGCATTTATAACATTTTAAAAGGTAAAATATCCCTTCCTGAAAAAGATAGGAAACACTATAAATACAAATACATTTTACGTAAACTAATATCAAAGGGTAAAAATAAAATACAGATGTAGTGAATAATCCTTTCCTTTCGTATTTTCTCGGAAATGTTCGTTTTTGTCTATAGCGGTGACATAGGGGACATTTGTACATATAGTTTAAACCACGTAGGCTAGGTTGTATTAATTAATACTACGTAGCCCAGGCTAGGTAGTATTAATTAGTCTAAGTTTTCTATACACTGCTGTTTGTCCTTTTGTTTGTATTTTAATAAATAAACTAGTTTTTGTCTTACATCTCAGTGTAAGACAAAAACGAACATTTCCGAGAAAATACGAAAGGAAAGGATTATTCACTACATCTGTACGTCTGTACGTAAAAGTATAAATGAAAAACCTCGATAATCGCAACAAAAGGATTGGTTAATTATGACATTCGAAATCAATATTTGAAATTATGAGACCATTTTAAATGACATTTATAAGGGCTTTTCTTAATTTTACCTGTGTAATTTAACGCGTCGTTGGAAAAACCTCTATAATAGAAACAGTGCATGTTAACAAGTTTTGTTATTTTAGTCATAGTGAAACAAGTAATATTTATAACCTTGGAACAATAAATAAGCGAATATAAAAAAAATCGTACCAAACATTTGCATTATAAGTATAGCAAGTAGGTTATAGATACCTTCTCTTATTTATCTAGGAGTGTATTTGAAACAGTGTATTGTTTAAATTACTAAATGTACTTAGTCAAAGATATTACAGTCTTTTTATATTTCTATGCAGGTATTATGTTTTCTTTTACAATTCACAAGAAAAATGTTAAAACGTTTTAAAGAAAATAAACTAACTAAGTACTCAAAATAGATGCAATTCAATGGGTATTTAAAATATATGTATTTACTTAAAGAACTTTTATACTTTTAGGCTGCCTCAACATGATGGGCCATCATAGGGACGCAGCTATACAACAGAACGAGATAGTAATTTCGTTAGCTCTCTCTAATATTCGCACCTATTATGGCTCCTCTACATGATGGGCCACCATCATAGGGACGCAGCTACGCGTTAGAGCGAGCTAACGATATTGCGATCTCGTTCTGTTGTATAGCTACGTCCCTATAATGGCCCATCATGTAGAGGAGCCATTACAGTGGGTTATTTTCACCTCTGTAAAAGAAAATTGTGAGACCGCAACATCTATTATTGAGCACGTCAATAATTCATCGTCCTAATAGAACGCGAATGAGCGATCAGATACCTCACACCGTAGGTTTTGATTCCCCTACGAAGTTTTAGAAAATAATGCTCAAATGGTTGTATTTTTGGATCACGTTGACAAGCTTGATTTTTTTTATTACAGTTTTAAGAGACCGCAAACATAAGTATTTGATATTAATTTCAGTTTTATACCTCCTCAAGTTTCTGTAAAAAAGGGTCTTGACAGACAAGACAGACAGACCGGCAAGAAAGTGATAATACATGTAGGGGTTCCCATTTCTTTTTCTTTTGATTTAAGGAACTCTAAAAAACACAAGTTTGCCGTAAATTACTAAATTATTGATTTCTGGGAACAATATCAGCGCCATTAACTGAAAATTTACTTCACTTGGAAAATTTACTGGGAGCATCACTAGCCGGGCTGCAAGTCAAATGCAATTACGATATGCAATCTAAATGCTATTCCATTAATCCCCTTGTAGTAGATACGTCCCCTTTCAATAGGTATCTAGAATCCGCCCTCCTATTGCCTTTGCTTTAAGTCCGTCAGTAATTTGAATAATTGGTATAACTACGTCGCTAAGTAATCATGTCCATTTAATTATTAATTATCTACCTAGTAGAATTAACGTCCATATGTACAAGCGTATACATGCAATATGCAATACACATAGTTAATTGCACACCCCAGTAAAACAATGTAATGTAACGTAATGTAAAAACTATTTATTGTACAAAAACAAGTAAAAAACAATATAATAATCGGAAAACGCAAGTACAAAGGCGAACTTATCCATTTGAGTAGATGAGGAAATAAGTGGCTAAAGGTAGACAAATTACGGTAATAGATCACATGGTGCCGTATTCTAATTTTAAAATATAAAAACAATACATTAACAACACAATTTGTCTTAAACATAACTCCAACACTCAACCAATAATCAACCAACATTGAAGTCGTATTGTAGTTGCATCGCAGTAATTTTCAAGCAAATTCCGTCATTTTTGATTCAAACGGGTAGGCGTTAGCTGTATTGTGTTGTTATTGCATTGGATTTGCATTGAAGTTGGATCGTGTCTGTGCGTGTTTTAAAGTTAGAATACGGCCCATGATCATGTTTCTTTAACCCGAAAATAAATGTTATGCAGGCATTCTGTAAGCGCTCGAGCTTGTCTAGCAGATCCTTATTGATGTCGGCGGCCGATCGTAAAATTTAGGCATTGTGAAATTCCTAGGCACATCGTGACACGTGAAAATCTTTGACTCGCTCCCTTCGGGCATCTGAAGCAACATAACGAACCTAACCTACCTATACATTGGTTTAATGTGACTATCGTTAAAACATTACACAGGAACATTTACGATCTGCCTGATTTTACGATCGGCCGCCGACATTGACATCACAAAACACCGTGTCACCGTAGTCGAGCAGTGGGAGTAGAAGCGAACGAGTCAGCGTTGATTTTGTATGGAGAGGGAGAAAGTTCTGAAGCCGCCTTAAGGAAGGAGTTAAGCGAAGCAAGAAACTTTTTACTGACCTCCGAAATATGTGGCGCCCAAGAAAGAGTCTATATATTATACTTACCTAAATCTTAACTGTGGTGGGGAAACGAATAGGATTTCCGTCAAAGAAAATTACCCTGCACCAAACATATCTCTTTTTGGCCCAGTGGTTGACTGGTAGAGAATGCCTTAAGGCATTAAGTCCGCCATTTGTATATTTTATGTGCAATAAAGTTTAAATAAATAAATAAATAAAATTCTAGGCAAAATCGGATCTTGCAATCTTGAGATGAGATATAGTAAGGAATTCCAATTACGATTGCCTGCGATTTATTGGCGTTTACTTTAAGACAAAAAGAAGATGCCCACGAACAGATGGAGTCTAAGTCCTTGTTGATGAGACTAACTAAAGCTTCGAATTCTTCAAGGTTAATAGCCGCTGAAGAAATTTGCAGATTATTACACACACACACACACACACACACACACACACACACACACACACAATAAAACACACGATTCAGTGGCGAATTCTATGAAACTCGTGTCACATTTCTAGGTCCAGGTTTCGGTTTTTAGTAACATAATAATTTTATATAAATTAATAAAGTAGGTATGGCAAAAATCTCAAAAATACTCATTATTATACAAACCTTCGTTACAGTTTGTTTCCGCGTAGTATTCCTACTGATTGATTATATTATAATGATTATACAGAGTGTTTCCTGTAACATTCCTTCAAACAATAAAACATTTATTCAACAACTTTTAAAAAATATGTATTTTTTTGATTGTCTCTTTTTCATACAGACTAAATAGTATTTTCAATGTACAGTCAGCGTCAGAGATATGTGACCCCCCTAGGTGTAAAACTGGAACTCTCGTTCGACACGAGAATCGGCATTTACCACACTGTCATTTAATTCTTTCAAAAATGAAATATCTCAAATGTGCTTGTCAGCTAAGCTGGGATCGATCCTGGGGCCTCGGGCTCACACTCATTCGCTTCACTCATACATTAGTCCGGCTTTTTTCCGCTGGGCTATCGTAACACTTGGACTACACAACAAAAATATGAACCAGTTCTTAGCAGGCTGACCGGCAATAGAGAACTATAACAAAATCTATAAAAATGGACTTTATTGTCAATGGCGCTTATGCCGCATCGGGTTGCGCAGCGTTGCATTTTCATTGGAGCATCGCTGATAATGGCGTAAGCGCCATCGACATCAAGGTCCCTTAACATAGATATTCTGTTCGAACTATTATATCTATACCCGTCCCTGTTTTGCAACCTTGTCTTGGATCATATTAGTAATGTCTTTGGTTTATCAATATTTTCCTACCCTCATTTTATTTCCACAGACGACTAACAACGACTTTTACCAATTACATTTTAAGGTTTAATTTACTGGAGTAAATGCGTCTAGTTATTTTGTGGAGAAAATTTGTTTGAGGGTAAGTCATAATTTGCGTGTGCGAATCATACCTGTGTCGCAACGCAATTACGATCTCTCGACTTCTTAAATCCTTTTGCATTTCAAGCAATTGAATAACTGCCCCCGTCCGTTTTTTTGTGTTTCAATGACAATATGGTTCGATAAAATTGTGGTTCTTTGGGAAGAGAACAAAAGTATTAAACAAATACCACGAGTACTGAATATAACGGTAAGTTTGTAACCTGTGACTCCATTGAGACATTTATTTTTTAGTAAAAACAGTAAAATGTTATCAATAAGTTAAGCCACCAGATTTTGTTGTGAGGATTTACTGTCGTGTGTTTACCTATATATGGGATAAGATAGAAAAATATATTTAACGGAAAAGTCTTTTAATCGGCAGCTTTTTTTATGTGAAGTAATAGGTATAGTCTTAGAGCCATGTTTATTTTTAAAGCTATTTGAATTTTTTAAGTTTTATCATAAACGAGCAAATTTAATACGTATTTTTACTTGCAGAGAAATACGATTCGCAGATGTGTGAGAATCGTTATATCGTATTTACTGACGAGAAATATTTTAAGTCAGACGAAGATGGAAGAAAAATATTGTGGCGCAGAAGTGGAGAGCGATTTGACCCCAAAAATATGCTAGACCTTAGAACAAGCGGAAGGATATCATTAGGTGAGTAAATTATATTAAGTATACAATTTTCATTACCTGCACTTTAAAAAAAGCTGTGATTTCAGTTTTACGTTTTTCAAGTTATGGTATGCTCATGAGATTTTTTTTTAGCGTATTGGGCCTGGATGTCATCTATGGGGCCCGAGCAGCTCGTTGAAATTGGAGGCCGAATGAACAGCGAGGGATACCTCGAAGTGTTACGTGACGTCATGTTGCCTTCCGTTCGCGGCGCCTATCCCGAAGGACAAATTTATTTAGTGCAAGACATAAATCATTGGTGCAAGACAATAGTGCAGTGCATCGTTCCCGTATAGTGAAAGAGTGGTTAGCCTTACAAACAGACATCACTGTATTAGATTGACCTTCTAAAAGCCCTGACCTCAATTCTATTGAGAATTTATGGTGCTTTGGGACCCTACACAAGTCAAATCAAGACAAAACTTAGACGAAGAAGTTTATAGAAAGTGGGAATTGATGAGGAACATCAATGTATGTTCAAACATGGTTTCAAGCATGAAAAGCCGGCTAAAATAGGTGGAAGATAAAAAAAGGTTATCCTCTACGTTATTAGTAAAAATTGTGAAAAAAATGGTGTTGTTGGTATTTCTCCATTATTCGGCAAATATTTACTCCATGCAAGTTTTAAAATAATGAGTAGGTATAATGACGCTATTGTATAAGTAGTGTCTAACAAATTATATTGTTTTTTTGCAAATAACAAGATAGTGCTTAGACAAGTAGGCTTTTCCAAGTGGTAACTGGTTAATTTCTACCTTAAAAACCATACATATTGTTAGCCATTTAATGGGAGCTGTTTGAATTCGACCCAATTAGTGGAGAAATACCCTATGCTTACTAAGATTGTGGTAAGGTTGCATTGCATTGGTAACGTGCTAAGAGATGAATTATTGCTATCTTTGATAACATGTTGTTTCTCTTTGCAACGTTAAATAGCTGGTTTAGATTACGTATTACATATTGATAATGGCATACAGACTGGTAGGGCGAGGGGCGGTCTAACCTATACTCATTTTTTAAATTGTTTTTTGAATAGCCCATTTTATACTTAAAAGCCTCTTCCCGCAATTTCCACAACTCCCACCGCTGTGTCCCGCCATCTCTGTCTAAAGTAAAACTAAAAATTGTGTTAAATGCAATAAGAATATTAATTTATAATCAAAGAAAAGGGAAACTATACACTTCACTTTTAACCGAGTAGTTTGGTATTGCTTATAAAAAAAGTTATGACCCAACTTGTTTTTACGGTTCTACCCAATGAAGTAAAATGTAGGTATAATCTAAAGAAACAACCAAAGTGTAATGCCTTATAAAGTTTAACAGCATGCAGGCCACCAATACCACAATTTTAAACAGTAAGAGTTAATCTAAAGGTATTTTACTTGTTAACTTGAAGTTTCACTGATGTATAATTGACTACACATTATCATTATAATTTAATAAGTAAATAATTATTTAGCTGTCAAATATATAGTAATCAGTTTACAGAATACGCATAATATATCTACTGTCATATATATATATATATATATTACCCCCATTATTCAGTTAGTAAACAATATTTAATATAATAGTATTTAAATACCTACTTAGTTAATAAAAAGTTACCAGTGACTATGGAATTTTCATTATTAGTCCTTAAAAAAAGATTTTAACTTCTATTTTAATTAAACTTACTATATTAAATAGGAAGTTAATAAATTGTTAATAAAAAAGAAGAAGTATAAAAATACAAAAAGTATCCTCTACGTAGATTCGAACCGCGAACCTAGTGTTTACTAGTCTGTTACACTATCCATCACGCTGCACGGACGCTTGTGAAGTTAACGAAATTATTGTTCTAGTTAAAAATTGTTTAAAAGGGTATGTTACCGAGTTAATAACTGAGTAGGTAATAAGGAATAACAAAACGTATAAAATAAATATTTGTGGTAATGTAAAAAAATATTAAATTAGTATTATAAAAAAAAGTTAAAAAAAAGCAAAAAGTGTGATTCTTATGCTGGGGTTCGAACTAGCGACCACATTTGTCTATTGCTGGAGGGGGGTCACATATCTCTGACGCTGACTGTACGTTACAATCCGTCCAATTGACATTGCTTGTCAGCCTTGTCACCTTACAGACATAATCAATTTCCGAATACATTGCGTGTTCGAATAAACTTTAAAGTAAAATAAAAATCAAACCTTAAGTTATTTTTAAAGTTGCTGAACAAACGTTGTCTTGTGTGAGGAGTAGAGTCTACGTTTGAATTTATTGCTCCTATTACAGGGAACACTCTCATCAAAATATCTATAAAAGTATCGATCTGCACCCCAACGCTATTAACACATATATCTGACAGCTAAGACAATTATTTGTTAAATATAACTTCTGACACGGCTGGTTTTAATATAAAATGACCTTTATTTCCAGTCTATTAGGGCCAGAGACAAGCTAAAGCCTCTTTAGTTTATGATAAAACAGTACAGTACATGAAGGTTAAAAGAAGAGGCAGACCACGCAGGCAGTCTTAGCGCTAGAGAGATATTTCTTCCAGAGACCCTTTGGGTATTTATTGGTTTATATTAGGCGAGGTAACAGCGTGTAAATTAATTTTGAAACAGTTACATAGATTAATATTAATTTACAATCCAATAACTAGGCACCGAGCACAACATTCATGCGATAGATTGAACTCAAAAGACCGCCCAAGTGCGTGTTAGACCACGCATAATGGAGGGTTGCGTACCCTACTATCAAATAAATAAATATTAAAAGGTCGTGTCTGGCTATGAAAGAAGTTTTTTTTGGAGACAATTTTATAACTTCAAATCAATTTTCGTTGAAAAAATATACAATCATGTATTCTTTTGGGTCTCCGGATCAAAAATTACAAGGCCAGACACAATTTTTTATACTTTCGGGGCGCTTATTTCTGAAAATATTTACTAATTCAAAAAATGTTCAATTAGATCTGAATGTTATTTTGAAAGTTCATAAGTAGTCATTGTAAGTAATGTGTCTCAATTTAAAAATAAATATCTTTTATCTTTTCATTTATCTTTTAAGAACTATCGACGGTTGTGCAACTATAAGCAGGGCTCCATCTAGGCCACTTTGGCCTCATGTCGAATTTGATACACTTCAACAAGCATGCTATTTTATCGACAATTTATAGCATTTTTTTCTGTTTCGGCATATCATTAATTCCAAAGACTACAACGAGTACAAATAAAGTACTAAAATCAAGAATTAGGTCTTCCCATGGGGTTTCTATAGCGAATGACACAATTCTGTTCAGGTTGTTAAATATGTGTGCGTTTTATTTTTCCGGTATCACAGCAATCTAATCTTCAAAGCTGATCCTTACTTTAGTATCGTGGGCTACCCTACTATTATGATTCCCAACGCAGGAGGGCTGTCAAAGCGCGTGCGCAGTGCGGCAGATAAGTAGGGTGTAGCCGCGTCTGTCGCTATTGTTCTCCCAAATACTTAAAAGCCAGTCATCTCACGCGAGCGTGCAAAGCGTGTCGTATTTTTTTACCAGTAAATTAAAAGGCTTTATAAAATCCGGCAGCCGGCATCGCGGTTGCATCATCACCAGCACCCACACGCTGAGTACACAGCGAGAGGTGGAACTACAAAGCTCGCGTGAATCGTGTGATGTGCATGTGTTTTATATGTGAGTGTAAAAAAAAGTGACACAAAGTGATTAACAGTGCTCAAGCATTTTTAACATCATAATTAGAAATTACAATAAAAGCCACTCTGTGACGATATTTTGTGAATAAAGGATATATTTTAAACCAGTGTTGGCCGATAATCTCAATTAAAATTAAAAATTTATCAATGAGATAAATACTAACTCTGTAACTAAACAATCACACTAACGGTTAATTATAATTAAAGTTAATAAAAAAATAATTTCTAAGACTTTACTCACACTAAATCGTTAATTCAGATTTATTTTAGGAGTTATTAGTTTGCACTAAGGTTTAAATCAATTAAAAAGTAATTAAATGAACGCTTAGTGTAACTGAATTCATATTTTCAAAGATTAATAATTACAATCCATTCTGAAACATTTTCAGTTAAAAAATATAAAAAAAAACAAATGGAATAATGTGAAATATAAATTTTAAAATTAAATGAAAAAAATCAAATTGTTTAAAAAAAATTAAGTAATAAAATATTATACATATTTTATTAAAAAAAGAATAAATAAATAAAAGAAAAAAGTAAAAATTTAATTTAATTTCATTTCATAAATTACTAAAAAAGAAAAAAATAACAAAAAAATAAATTATAAAACTAAATCGATTTTTTAAATTATTTAATTGAAAAATTATATGTAACTGAAGGTATAAATGAAATATTATAAAAAAATATTTTCACTTTATATTTATTTATTAAAAAATCAATGCAATATTAAAAGAAAAATCAATAAAATAATAAAAAAATAAAAATAAAAATAAAACTATACCTACCTAACATTCAACTTCATTTCCGCACTGAGTTAATTATAAATATCAATTATCGATTCAATGTACACTAAAAACTATTTAATTTGTTGGAAATACTAATAATTAATTATTTTTAATTATTAGTTATTTGTAATAGATTGATGAATTATATATAACTGATTTAAATTCTAATGAAACCCTGGGGCCGTGGGGGCAAGTGCACGTCGACTCCTCAAGGAGATATCGGCGCACCTTATTGAGGCTTCCGGTGACCAAAGGGCTGGTCACTATTTCGCGCAGCGGATAAGCATAGCTATCCAGCGCGGAAATGCGGCCAGCCTTCTGGGCACCCTACCCCACGACCGAGACCTAGGTCAGATTTTTTATTTGTAAGTTTTTAGTTTTAGGTAAGTATATTTATTTTGTCAGTCGTTATACTTTTGTTGCAATAAAATTCTAATTGAAATCAATTGGCATTGAACTTTTAGTGTTAAATTTTTACAAACGTGTTAATCTGTAATTTTTAATTTTCAATTACACTAGCGTTCGGCCAACACTGTTTTAAAAATAAACTTTTATAAAGAATTGATGGATAATTTTGTATTAATAAGGTAAAATTTTTGGACTCGTATTAAAAAAAAAACAAATTTATAAAGAAATCTAATATTGCAAAAAATACTCAAATCACTATAGGTGTGCCTATAATAATTGAAGAGTTCCTTCGTTTTCTCCAGAATCCCGTCATTAGATCCTGACCTGATGACAATGGGACCAACTGTGAAGTATATATATACTCTTTCAAACAAATAAAAATGTTCTAAATCGGTCCAGGCGTCTACGAATAATCGGTAAACATACATAAAAATATGTAGCAAAAACAAAAATCCCGACGAATTGAGAACCTCCTCTTTCGAAATTTTGAAGTAGGTTGAAAATAGTCTATGTGGGACACAATAAAATAAAAATGCCGTAGCAGGATAAGGGAAGGAAATATATCCTTTAATATGATAACTTGTCTTTTCCCACAGTTACATTACGTCTACCGATGCCACAAAAAATATCCAAAAATCATTCATCAGCTATGTCTTTCCTCAGAAACTGTGAAACCAAAATATCATTATTATTTTAATTTTGGTGAGTTTAATCAATACATGAAATGAAATGCAATGAAAATAAAAGTCTCCATCTTTTTTAAACTTAAATAAATAATCGGTAAGTAAAAAAAATTTCTTAAAATTGACTCTTAAATACACATCATCATTTTAAGAATTTTTTTTTTCTTACTTACCGATTATTTATTTGCAAATAAATAATATAATAAAATAGAATAAGTCATTTTTGAGTCACAAGTAACTCCCAAAAACATTATTTGTACAAATTTTTATTGCTGACTGTACCTTGTAGATAAATTTCAGCTCAATCAGACACCGGGAAGTGATTGAAATTTACAAGATTTAATGCATATAAATAAATAAACATAGGTACGGGGTCAAGCTAAATAAAAGTGTGTAATAAGATGACAAGTGTGTCAAAATAAAAATAACCGACTTCACTTTGGCTACTATTCCATTTAATGCTCAAGCTACGAGTACGAGGGCTTCTCTTAAAGTCGTTAGCTACTGTAAGTAAAGATGGCTGTATTCTTACGATTTGAATAAAATTCATAGGTGATGTAAAACAGTGTACAGGCAACGACATTTTTTAAATATTGAATTGATTATAGCGAAGCGTTACTCTGCTTACCCACCTGCAAACGATAGTCATTGTTCGAGGCACTTTAGTACAGAGCTTTGACAGTTACTAAAATTGTAGGCAGGCCCCGATAATTGTGACGGGGAGAATAAATAATTGGGTTTCTTTTTTAAGTGTGTACTTTACAAATATTTTTAGGTACCTATAGGTATATATATTTTAAGTTAAAAAAAATCTGAAATAAATGACTCTATTTGTTATTATTTAGCTCAGTGATTGTTAGTTCTAGAAAACAAAATTTGGTATGTGTATAATCACGCCGACAAAGAGGTATAACAAAATGTAAAAAAATATCGTGTGGGGTTTTGTAAATAGATCCCAAAGTTTTCAAAAGTGCTTACTCCCCCCTTAACTTTTGAACCATGGGTCATCCCAAAAATCAAGAAAGGGGGGCCTTAAATAATTTCAATGAAAACAATAATTATTGAGTAAAATTTGTTCAGCAGTTTTAGAGTTATGGTAAAATGTTCTTATTTCATAGCAAAAGGATACTAAGCAACTACTGTTAAAAACGAGTTCTATATATACACCATGGTACCATGTATATTTGTTAAAATAAGAAGTTAATATTTACCCCGTTCTTAACAGTGGTTGTAATGTTGGTGACTATGTTAGCTTAAAAATCGTAAGCATCGAAAATGTTATCCTATTAAATAACAACGTTTTGAGTTGATGTATTGTGATGTGCCGGCAACTTAGGAATCCTTTCACTGAGCATGGCATAATTTTGGCCAGTTTCTTAATAATTTTCACCACATTTGCAGAAAAGAATACCTAGCGTTTATTTAATTACATGGACTTATTTTTGTTCCTATTGAGAAGGAAGTAAATTGTGTCTCACGTGACCCGATGCCAAGTACCTATGCATCATTGGGAGAATTATATTTATGATCAAATGTAATGTTTAATCAGTAAGTAAATTTAATATGACTATTATGTTTAATGAATAAGCTTTCATCGGTATAACCTTAATTATGTTACGTAGTAATAACTTAATATTTGTGTAACTTAAGTTTTTCAAATAAATGTTTGTTTGTTCGCTTTAAAAAGTAAAATTTGAGAAACCGATTATTTTCAATACAAGTATTTTTTCTTCTTCTATTGTATTGTTTATAGTATGAAATGAAACTTAGATAATATGCCTAAATATAATGTTTTACCGAGTATAAGGCAGCGGTACTTCTGTGCAGTTTAACACATATTATTATTATGAAAGTTTTCATGTGTAAAATTTTAAATACAAGACAAAATAGAACATGAAGTTAGTTTTCTGTAAATTCACATCAGAATCTGAATATTAGCAACTTCGAAATAATTGTAGTTATACAAGGTGTAACAAAAATACTGGCGATCCTTCGTATTCTAATTCAAAAAATAAGAAATAAATTCGCATTCAAAAAATGTTTCGTCTATTTTCTTAATCGCAATACGATACCAATAATTATGCCCTTAAATAACCAGTATTTTTGTTACACCTTGTATATATCCAGATCACCCGCTTATATTTCTATAGCAAAGTAATCTTAAAATTAAAACTCATACATAAAACAACAATGCCGATATAATATGTTGTTCTATAACTCTATAAGTACCAACAACATTAAATAAAATATTGGTTTGTAACGAAGTAAATCTAAAAACTGTATAACATGTTCGCCTTTTTTTTAATGAACGGGTCACAAAAGTCCCGGATGTGTATTGTGACTGACCAGCAAATACGGAACACTATAACTAGATATGCTCTCGATCGGTATGTCTTGTTATTATTTAATATAAGTTTGCCTTTGTACAAATGATAGGTACTTATTCACTATTTGTCTTGTTGTGTTTTACTTATGTTGTATAATAAAATAATCTAAATACCTACTTCTACTTGTTTTCTTCTAATTTCTTGAAACTACTAAGGTTAATCCTTGAGTTAATCACTGAGTAACTAAACTAACATTAATTTCACCTAGTATTCTATACCAAATTGTCGAAAACACACCTGCAAGCCTGTGATCGCAGCAAAAGCATTGAAGGGAAACTTTGGCCTACATTAAAATCACACATTTAAAAATAAAGTACACAGTTAAAATGTTTTTCCATGACAAAGTATTTATGCCATTGATTTAGGATTGACTTTTACCTGACCTGTAGAAAAACATTATGCACTATCTATATGTGATTTGAATGTAGATCGAATACGGAGAAACTAAAGTGATAATAGTATTTTATACAATCGTGACATAATAAAGAGCTTTACAGTCGAGTACCGTGAAGCTTGCTGAGTGGCCTAAGTAAGGTACGAGATTGAAAAGCTCAATTATGTCACTATTGTATACAATACTTTTTCTACGAGCACTCAAATTAGGCAAGTCGGTTAGAATAGAGTTCAATAAATGCGTAACAATCTGCTGCCTCTATATTGTGTCGTGCGCCGCCCGGCCACGCTGTCGCGGTCGGGCGGCGCTCGACACCTGAGAGAACTATAATGTTGTAAAGTAGTAATTATTTAAGATGTCGGAATATTACTAGGGATTTCTACCTACAATTTCGACACCTTAAATAAAACGTACTATATGAAAATCCATTTTAGTTTTGTCGACAAAACTAAAATAGGTGTCGAGCGCCTCCCGGCCACGCGGCGAATATGCGACCATCGAAATGTATGCGCTAGTAGTTCTCTGTACAAAGTCTCAATTCAAGCATTATAGTCGGCGAGTAGAAAAAACATATCATCAAATCGATTAAAGATCAGTAGATCAGTACAGCTATCATGAGTTAGACATTGTCATTTTTCGTTAATAAGTAACCAATTTTCTATCTGTGCATCTCGTTTACACTAATATGTTAAAGCAAAATGCACAAATAGAACATTCGATACTCGTTCTCGAAAATGTCAATGTCATAACTTATGATAAGCGTACAGGTACCCTAGGTGAAGTCCCCTACCTTCTCTGCTATATTATTATTAAATTTGTATGTCTTTTGTCACTGGACTTTAAACGTATAGCCAACTCGCCACTTAGGTTTCCACATCTACCCTCGAGAACGCAGCTCTAGCGACCCCACTCTGGACAGCCGGCTAAGGCAAGCCACAGGCAAGGGACACAGGGCACCCAGGCACGCGGAGTTGCTACTCTCCAACAGCTCGCCACAAGCTGCCCTGCGTTGACTGATTGCGCTGGTGGAAACTAGTGGGCGATGTGGTCGTCACATTTCTACGCCATAATCCTATATTATTATTAATTTCTAAAATTAGCAACAAAAATTACACCACTTGTACTTTTTTGGTGAGATTATGAATTAAAGAACTCATTTTTAGGGTTCTGTAGTCAACTATCCTTTTTGAAGTAGTTTTTTTTGAAAAAGTGTTTTTTTTTCTTTTTTTTTTAGGGTTCCGTAGTTAAGTAAGAAAGGAACCCTTATAGTTTCACCATGTTCGTCCGTCTGTCTGTTTGTCTGCAGTTCAGCTCAGCGACAGTTAGAACTAGAAAGCTGAAATTTAGTATGAGTATATGCAGAGTAGTTCCTTACGGGAAATTTGGCGGCGCTTACGTCATTTTTACTTACGTCCTTTCACTATGGGTTTTTGAATGATAACTCAAAAATGGCTCAACCGATTTATTTCAATATAGTTTTCATTGAAGGTACTCATTAGGCTTCAGTTTCATGATTTTCTTTAAAAATTTTAGGACCCACGATTCAAAAGTTAGATGGGGGGGGGGGGGGGGGACGCCCTGTTTCAAACTTTCGGAGCTGTTATTTCCGAGAGTATTAGTTTTATCCAAAAACTGTTTTAGAAGACCCTAATTCTTTTTAAAAGACCTACCAACGATACCCCACACAACTTGGTTAGAACGAAAAAAAAATTCGCCCCCACTTCACGTGTACGGGAGGTACCCTAACAAAATATATTTTTCGCGTTTTTATTCTACCGTTTTGTCGGCTTGGTTAATTCACATATTCTAACCAAATTTCAGCTTTCTAGTGCTAACGGTCACTGAGCTAGACCGCGGACGGACGGACGGACGGACATGGCGAAACTATAAGGGTTCCGTTTTTGCCATTTTGGCTACGGAACCCTAAAAACGGGTCTCAGAATAATCGGTGAAGATATATGAAAAAAAAACCGGCCAAGAGCATGTCGAGCCATGTTCAGTGTAGGGTTCCGTAGTTGCCGGCCTGTTACAATTCATTAATTCAAAAGGTCGTTTCTTACGGAAAATTTGGCGGCGCTTACGTCATTTCACTTACGTCCTTTCACTATGGGTTTTTGGGTGATAACTCAAAAACGGTTCAACCGATTTAATTCAATATAGTTTTCATTTAAGGTGTTTATTAGGCCTCACTTTCATGAATTTTTTCAAATTTTTTTACTTACGGTTCAAAAGTTAGATGGGGTGGGACGCCATGTTTTAAACTTTCGGAGCTATTATTTACGAAAGTATTCGTTTTAACAAAAACTGTTATAAAAACCCTTATTCTTTTTGAAAGATCTATCTAACGATACCGCACACAACTGGGTTGGAACGAAAAAAAATTTCGCCCCCCACTTCACGTGTACGGGAGGTACCCTAATAAAATATATTTTTCCAGTTTTTATTCTACCATTTTGTCGGCTTGGATAATGCACATATTCAAACCAAATTTCAGCTTTCTAGTGCTAAGGCACTGGTCCCACCGCGAGCTAGTAAGCTGTGAGCTATCGGCTATAAACACGAACAAAATATACGCACTCCCGTGTAAATAAAAGAGACACGGCGATATTTATAGCTCACCGCTGGGCGAGTAACTATAAATATCGCCGTGTCTCTTTTATTTGCACGGGAGTGCTTATATTTTGTTCGTGTTTATAGGCTATAAACGATAGCTCATAGCTTACTAGCTCGCGGTGGGACCAGTGCCTAACGGTCACTGAGCTAGACCGCGGACGGACGGACGTTCCACATATCATATGTGGTCTTCATCATTAAGTCCACTCCATGAAATTAACATAGCTCGTTGCCGATGACCCTTTACAAAAAGGAGGATTCACTGTGTTAACGACCAAAGAAACAAGAGGGTGTCCCTTGTCGTCAACACATTATGAGTACGGTCTAGTGCTATTTATTTGGCGGTGGTTTTCTGTAAAGTGGAGTTACTCCCCAGTCGGGCTCTGCTACAGATACGTATCGAGATGGTATTCGCAGTAACTAATACCTCCTCTCTTGTAGACGGAGTTTAAGGATATGTCTGTTACCTAACATACTTAGACTTTCACGGTTTTTACTCATAATTATTTGTAATAAACGGGACTTAACCGCGTATATAATTTTTAAATTACCTTCGACGTTTCGAGGGCGACATTGTCCCCGTGGTCGCGAAGAAAGACGAGAGAGCGAGAGTTGTGTATTAAAAATGATATACGTGGTTAAGTCCCGTTTATAGTACAAATAATGATGTCTGTTACCTATTCATGTCTAAAATACTAATCCAATTTTGATGAAATGTGGTAAGTAGGTACCTATGTTTATAATCTGATACCCGTCTACTTTGTCATTAATCAGAAAAAGGCGGCAAATAATAACGAATACCGCGCCTTTTTAGGGTACCGTAGCCAAAATGGCGAAAACGAAGCGTTTGTAACTAATATTTTTTTTTTACCAAACACCAAGATGTTGACATCAATCGATAGGTCTTTATTTATGATTAAGTGAATATTTTCAGAAATGATCGCTTCGAAAGTCAGAAGAATCGTATCCTCCCCAGAAAGTTTTAAACCGTAAGTTATACCGAGTATAGAAAGATTAATCTAGATTATGAAGAACAATTCACTGAACACATAGCCTCGGGCCTCGTTCGCATTAACTCTTCCAAAAGACCATACGTAAAACTGGCCCAAACACGAACAGTATATCTCATTTAACAGGTATTTTTATCTACATAATTTCGTTATATAGACACCAGGTTGAATTCCATTGCAGAACTAAGATATTCATGATTTAGTCAGTCACACCAATTCAATTGGAAAGGGCAAAGCTGTTGTTCCCACTCGGCGTGTATAACCTTTTGACCGCCATCGTTTGATATATGAGTAATATGAGACAAAGTGACAACGTGAATGACACCTTCATAAATTATGACAGAGTTCAAAATTGAAAGTTCAATTTTTGACGTACGGCGGTCAAACGGTTAATCGTGTAGCGATCGAGTTGGATTTATTCTCCTCTTCACTCAAGGAATTCACAGGGTCACGCATGTAAATTTAATAAATTACTAATATTGTTAAACTTTATGTAACTATCGAATTAGGATAGCCTGTAAGGATAGTTGTATGTTTGTTATAAATAAATTCAAAGAAATAAAATGAGCAAAATATTCTTATAAATATTGTCTCAATAAAAGAGGGAAAATTGATGTGTATGCATGTGACGTCACCGCGCCCGTCCGCCCGCCCGTTGTAACTTGACCTGTACGCCAGTAATAAACTATCGTCGTACGCACTTGTTTCATTGCTACATAGTACATACCTATTAGTGGCTAACGAGGCTGTGTCTGGCGCGCGCAGAGAAAAAAAAACTATAAGATGTCTGGATTTTTAGGCAGTGTTTCTAACTTCGACCCTAACACGCAAGCAGTTCCTAAGCTTAAATGCTATTACAGATGAGGGGAAGAAGAAAGCGGTTTTATTAACTCATCTATCTGATGACGCATATCGGCTACTCACAAATCTCGCGCACCCAAAGGATGTGGAAACGGAGAAGTATGGCGACTTGCTCAAATTACTCAATGGACATTTTGTGCCGAAGAGATCAACCTTCACAGACAAGGCTAAGTTCTTCAACGCAGTAAAGGCAGAGGGCGAGAAGATCGAGGACTGGGCGGCTCGACTACGTGGGCTGGCTGTTCACTGCCAGTTTGGAATCGCTCTGGAAATGATGCTCCGCGATCGGTTCGTTCTAGGGTTCAATTCGGGTCCAGAGCGAGACCGCCTCTGCGAGTAGGACGTTGAAAAGTTAACGTTCGCTAAATTAATGCGTTGGAAATAGCTCAGCAGGCGGCTTGTCCTCGACAGGCCAAGGCTGCGCCTGTGGTGCTCAAAGAGGAGCCAGTCTTCAAAACCCGAACATTTAGATCGATTACAGTTAGTGTTCGAAAGATTTCAAAACGCCGGTTGCGATTACAAAAAAATAAATGCGCGTTTTTTCAAAAGAGCGTTAACTATTTAGGCCATATTATCAACAAAAACGGATTACAAAAATGTCCAAAAAAGGTCGATGCCATTTTAAAAGCACCGCGTCCGAGTAACACTTGTGGTTTCAGTTATAGAGGTAATTAGGACGATAAAATCGAGACACTCAATCCTAGTTATAGACGCTCGATTTGTCCTACGAACAGAGAGGTAGGTAAACCAAACCAGTGCTAATAAAACCTTAATATATGAGTCCCAGTTATGGAGTTTTCTCACTTATCCAGGTTACACTTAACTAAGTTTTATGTATATAGGCGGAAGCCTTATCACTATTAATACCGTATA
The DNA here is from genome assembly GCA_911728535.1 of Pammene fasciana. Lineage (NCBI taxonomy): Eukaryota > Metazoa > Arthropoda > Insecta > Lepidoptera > Tortricidae > Pammene > Pammene fasciana. The sequence goes on from OU452275.1 coordinate 24,287,429, forward strand.
GACAGAGTCTATTAGTGATGTAAACATATAAATTAAATACTATGCACGAGCATCTTTTATTTTGAAATTCCTATCGACCTAACTACGCTTTCTCTAGTTTAGCAAATCTATACCTTGTAAATAATACGAGTAAAAGGTGCAGAGGTCTTCAAAACGACCTTCACACTATTTAATTTGTTTATCTGAGCATTTAACTCATGACAAGATATTTCTGTCACTCACACAGCTGCTTATCTAATTCTGCGTCTGACTGAAAACCTGCAGGTATTTGTCATGTCTCGATTACCCGTATTAGATTATAACCCCGCAATCTATAACAATTCTCTCTCAACCTCAGACAGCAGGAATTAGTCTGGAAAGTTAAGGATTGTTTGCGGGTTCCAAGTTCGTACCTATTTATTTGCAAAGCATAGTTGACTAATTTAGGGCTTCTTCAAGCCCTCGGCAGTTCCCAAGACCGAACAAAACTTTTCCTACACTGCAATTGGCTGCTTGTGAGATTTGAAAGGCAAGTCGGATTTAGGGCTTTCAATAGAATTCTATTAATTGTAAGCGTTTCGCCTATTCTGCCGTGTCAACCCTATCTATTTTATCTTGAAATAATAAAGATACGGCTAACCAGTGCCAAATCCATCTAATTAGTCTGCTCTATATTACCTATGGTCAAACAAAAAATTAAAAAATGTTTTTAGTTACCGAGATATTCAATAAAACAAGATAAACGTTTTAGGATTTTAGGTCATTGAGTTACGCGTATCTCTTTTAACTCATGTTAAGACAATTTAGCAAAACCAACTGCATGACTTTTATACTGCGTTCAAATTTGTATTATCTTAAGTTATCGTAGTTGTGCATGGCCACCAAAGCTGAAGGCACGTATCATATTCGGGTTTTAACTGTGGTACCACGGCCTTTGTACCACGGGGGACCACGGGTAAATTTTTTTCTCCGTAGACCCACAACACCGAAATGGGACTATGGGTAATTGAAAAGAACCGGGTATTCCGAGCCTAAACAGCATGTGTCTATGACGCACCAAACCCGAGATCCAGTAGGTACCCCCAGGGTCCAGCATGAGGTAAATATTGTGATACGTGTCCCAATTGCTCATCAGTACAAGTCTAATGAGCCCAAACAGCATGAGTCTACGTTGTGCCGAATCCGAGATCCAGTGGGGATACCCAGGGTCCAGAATATGCACCTGTTTATGATACCAGTCCCAACTGCCTCATCAGTACAAGTCGAATGAGCCTAAACAGCATGCGTCTATGACGCACCAAACCCGTGATCCAGTAGGTACCTCTAGGGTCCAGCATGAGCTCCATATTGTGATACCGGTCCCAACTGCTCATCAGTACACGTGGAATGAGCCCAAACAGCCAGAGTCTATGATGCGCCAAACCCGAGATCCCTCCCCCCCTAAATCTTCTTACGTAATAAATGAATGGCCCCTTTCGAACAACCGTGACCCTCCTTTTAGCAACTCGGGTGATCCAATTGACAACCATTAATTGACTCCATCGCATGAAAAAGTTAATACATTTTACAATCAAGTAACCTAGCCGGGTTGGTCACGCGGTTTACTATGGACACTCGTACATCAGATCCTTTCAACTTAAGATGAAATATGTTATGCTTGACCGCATCAATGAACCTCGTGCCCAGGTTACATTTTTTCATAGCATTCTCATATACCTAACTTAAGACAAACGCTAAATATGCATACTCTTCAAGAATTTTACTTGTCTTGCTCACGCGGTTTACTATGAGCGCTCATACAACGAATTTTTCTAACTTCAAGTTAATATAGTTGTAGACATCTGGGGCCGCGGGAGATGAAATATGTAGACGGACTTTGGTATTTACAAGATTTATTTACACACAACACTCACTACAGTATATACAAAACTATTTACACGATATTTGCATATATTATTAACACAGCTGCCAAACATTAATCTCAATAAATAACAACACGCGAGATAACATACAAAGGAACATTTGACAGCGAAAATTGCACTAAGCAACTTTTTTAATAAAATAAAAAACAAAACAGCGAGCGCTGGGCTTTTCAGCCAGTGTGCGTGCATCCAATGAGGTTGGTGTTGACTTCGGTCGCTTACAATCAGGGCCGGCCCGAGCATTCCCAGCGCCCTAGGCAAGAGACTGAAATGGCGCCCCATTTTAGAGAATTCGTGACAAAATAACGCGCAATTTTTTTTTTCAAATGAATAGGTAGGTATAGTTCGTCCGGCGGAGTAGTAACCAAAAGCCATAAAACTTGTTACAATGGCATTTTTATTTCCAAAGGTCTGAAGCCGTAATACGACAAAGTGAGATTCGACCCAAACCACATCTATTACAGCTTAAAATGCACTTTATGTTTCTTTAACAAAAGGCATCATCACTTTTGCATAGGGTTGTCAAAAATGTACTTAACATTGGAATGGAGTAAAAATAATACAACATAAATTATTTACTTTATTAAAAAGCAGTTTTTTTAATGCTGTAGGTCCAATTCCAATAAAAAGTCCATTGTACACATTTTTGACTATTTGCTTAGTTTGGCTGTTTAAATGTGTTCGAGCACTTGTACTGGTTTTCTTTTTAACTACCCACGGACGAAATATTTTTACCAAAACAGCTTAAATAGTATAAACACGTTATCACTAGTTAAATCAGTTCCAACGGAATACTAGATGGACCTTTCCCGTTTGTTGCAGCCCTACCCTCCAGATGTTTGTTATTGCATTTGCAATTTAAGCCATGCCATTTGATATTGAACCCTAATGCAAACGTTTACGTTAGCCTTTCATATATGTAAGAAACCACTTATGCTCTTTTAACAACAGATGACTAATTAGCTTATCTTTATGGCTTTTGGCTATTACGCCGCCGGACGAACTATAACTGTTATTTTACGCCAATATAAAGTGCTAACTTTTTAACTTACTAAGTGGAAGTGCTAACTTACAATTCACGCTTGCACTCTTTCTCGTTGTAGACTGCCATCTAGTGCAACATAAAAATATACCCCCTTTTTACACCCCCATAGGTTATCTTTACCCACATTTGCGCCCCATAGTAAAGAATGAAGGGTAAAGATGACACCCGCATTTATTTGCGTCCAGAGGAAATAAATCGTTTTTATTCGTAATTAACATCTGCCTTTTTAGGTTTCCGTAGTCAAAATAACTAAAAATCTTATAGTTTTACTAGACCAGTCTGCGTGTCCTTCCTTAGCCCAGTAAACGTCACTACAAGCACAAGCCAGCTGAAATTCTTGATGAATATCAGGGTGAAAAAAAATAACGGGCCTGGAGGAGAAATACCTTATAACGAAAGAAAATTTCTTTCATTTTTAGGGTTCCGTAGTCAACTAAGAACCCTTATAGTTTCGTCATGTCCGTCCGTCCGTCCGTCCGCGGTCTAGCTCAGTGACCGTTAGCAATAGAAAGCTAAAATTTGGTTTGAATATGTGCATTAACGAAGCCGACAAAACGGTAGAATAAAAACTGGAAAAATATCATCATCATCATCAAAAATATATGTTGTTAGGGTACCTCTCGTACACGTGAAGTGGGGGGCGAAATTTTTTTCGTTCCAACCCAGGTGTGTGTGGCGTATCGTTGGATAGGTCTTTTAAAAAGAATTAGGATCTTCTAAAACAGTTTTTGGATGAAACTAATATTTTCCTAAATAATAGCTAAGAAAGTTTAAAACAGGGCGTCCCCCCCCCATCTAACTTTTGAATCGTGGGTCCTAAAATTTTGAAAAAATCATGAAATTGAGGCCTAATGAGTACCTTCAATGAAAACTATATTGAAATAAATCGGTTGAGCCGTTTTTGAGTTATCACTCAAAAACCCATAGTGAAAGGACGTAAGTAAAAATGACTTAAGCGCCGCCAAATTTCCCGTAAGAAACGACTTTTTGAATTAATGGTCTCAGTTTACGGAACCCTACACTGAGCATGGCCCGACATGCTCTTGGCCGGTTTTTTTTGTAATACGATCGAAATACAGCAAACATCTCTCGGACAGTCCTGAAATTCGGTATGTATATTAATTAGAGGTCCTGTTTTCATGTCCAGAACATTTGATGTTCCAGGACCTCGAGGAATCGCCAGCACCTTGGAAAATGTCGTCCATTCCGAAGAATTTCGCCTTTAACTCTTAAACCTCGTATTCTTTGGAAATATGATCTAGGGAAACATAATATAGCTTATTAAATTCTGCACAATACAGTCCTACATGTGTTTGCGAATAAATTGCATCTTCTCAGAGAAAATCCTCGTACAAGTGATATGTTTCATCAGTACCTTCCCAATGCATATTCCGTTGTTATGGAGCTTTCAAAATTACGAATTTGACCTTAGTTTATAGAATCGTACTTGAGCTATACAAACATCAACATTTTACCCGACTGCGCCTTAAACAAAAAGTAGGGTAATGATTTAAAAATGTAAAATTAAGCACACCCTGTAGCCTAGGATACTAAGCGGATTTTCACAATTGTGATATCATTAGATTCCTTTTAATTTGCACAATTAGCTTATCCTTTCTTCATTATAAAAAAAATTAAATGGCGGCCGTAAGAGGGTGGGTGCCCTCTTACGGCCATATGAAATAATTTTTTTTTGTCTGGTGCCTAAACTATTAAGCGGATTTCGAAAAAAGATAAACTATAAGGGTTCCTAGTTGACTAGGGAACCCTAAAAAAAGCGGGCCGTTATTACATTGTCATCTCGGGTGGCCACCGATAATAATATACTGGAACAATAGAGAGAATGACATTTTTTATGCGCAACTAAAATTAATCTTAGAATGCCTTGAAACTAAATTTACAGATAAAAGAATAATTATAGGCGGCGATTTTAACATCAACGTATTAGAAAAATCGAGACAAACAATGTACTTTTTAGACACAATGCTTAAATACAATTTTAAACAATATATCACTGAACCAACGCGAGAAAATAAAAACAACTCCACTTGCTTGGATCTCATCTTCACCAACTTCACCGAAAACTTCACAACTTCAGTAAACGAACTAGGCTTCTCAGACCATAGATGTACCACAATTACCCTAGACCGCCAGGACACAAAATACTCAAATAAATATTACGAAACAAACATTTGGTACCAAACGAAACGAATCTATAATGAAAAAAATATCGAATTATATAGACTAGAACTAGCAAAGACTGACTGGAACAATTATATTTCTCCCAATAAATCTGTTGATGAAAATTATATGTCGTTACTTAAAAAACTAACAGAAATTCTGAATAAAACTATGCCAAAAAAACGACTTAAAATCCAACCCTTAAAAACAAACCTCTGGCTGACGCGCGGTATAAAAACATCCTGTTTCCATAAACGATTGCTTCGCATCCATGTCATGTCATCTAGAAATGGAATCTTGTAAAAATACTATAAAACCTATGTTAAATTATTAAAAACTATTGTTCGAAAATCGAAAAAATTACAATTTGTTAAAAAAAATGCGTAAAGCAACCAATAAAATAAAATGTATGTGGCAAATAATAAATCAATTAAAAAACAAAAAAGGAAAACAACATAAGGAAAACATACAGCTGCTTGTGAACAACCAAGTAACGTGCGATCCCAAATTAGTTTCAAACGCATTCAATAACCTGTTTGCCACTGCCGGGCGATCGTCGTCGGCGACGGACGTACCGTCCATGCCGCGCGGCCTGCCCGTCATAAAACCTACAGAAAACTCAATGTTCTTACGACCGGTAGAACAACGCGAAGTATACGGATTAATTCGGAGTCTAAAGAACAAAGTAAGTTACGGTATTGACGAGCTACCATCTAAATTAATAAAATCCTGCGCCGCGGAGTTAAGCCCACCTCTGACCTTTATTATTAATCAATCGTTCTCAGAGGGTATTGTCCCCGATATGTTAAAACAAGCAGTAATAAAACCCATCCATAAAAAGGACCAAAAAACCGACCCAAACAATTACCGCCCGATAGCATTGTTGCCCGCGATCTCAAAAGTTTTTGAAAAAGCAATGTGCAAACGGCTGTACTCCTTTTGTGAAAAATATAATATCTTTTCTGATTCCCAAAATGGTTTCCGGAAAAAACGATCTACTACTTTAGCAGTTTATAAATATATAAATGACATCTTAAATATTATAGATAGAAAAGAATACGCAATAGGGATGTTATTTGATATGACAAAAGCGTATGAAAAAGTAAAATACAGCATACTACTAGATAAACTAAACGGTATAGGTGTACGGGGTATTGCCCATAAATGGTTTCAGTCTTATTTAAGTAATAGAAAGCAATATGTTGACATCGAATATTCGAATAAACAATCGCGAGAAATCAGCATAGTCCGATCTGATGTCCAGCCAGTGTTGGACTCAATCCCCCAGGGAAGCGTAATAGGATGCGCGCTCTTTATCATTTACATAAACGACCTCCCAAGCTCAGTCAATGAATCTTGTGTAATGTTCGCAGACGACTTCTCATTATTGATATCATGTAAGGATAATCTTAACCTGACAAACAAAATTGATCAAATTATATTAAATACTGTATGTTGGATGAGTGATCATAATTTAGAACTGAATTTCTCCAAAACAAAAATAATGCAATTTAGGCCCTATCAGAGAACGGAATTAGACATACACTACTCATACAATAACACTGAACTAGAATGCGTCCCTACGTTCCCACTCCTCGGCATAACTATTGACACTCACATAAACTGGAAAAACCACGTTCAAATAGTAAAAACAAAACTAAGTAGCTTCATCCATGCCTTAAGGAGGCTAAAAAAGAACACCGATTTAAAAACCGCCTTAACGGCGTACTATGCTTATGCCCACGCATGGCTTAGCTATGGTGTTATACTATGGGGCATTAGCACTGATGCACAAGATCTATTCCTCTTACAAAAAGAATGTATTCGTATCCTGTCAAACAAAAAAAAACCAGCACCCTGTAAAACTCTTTTTAAAACTCTTGGCATCCTTACCTTACCTAGTATATATATATTCGAATCCTGCAAATTTGTGATAAATAACCCAAATCTATATTCTAGGATCGGAGATGTGCCCCGTCGTTATGAATCCCGATACAAGAATAATTTAATACAAGTAACATCAAACTTATCTATGCACAAAAACGGACCTTACCCCACTTCAATAAGAATTTTTAATAAACTGCCAGACCATATAAAAAATGAAATAAATTAAATTAAATTTCTAAACTTGTTAAAACAATTTCTTCTAGATAAAACCTACTATGACATTGATGAATACATCCCAAAAATACTAATACTGACATAATTTCTAATAATAAGGATCTAGTCTCTCTCTCTCTCTCGTTCTAAAATTTCATTTTATTATTACAAATGTTAATTATAATGATGTACCTACTATCCATTTTTATCTAGAAAATATAAGGAAACTATGTATGTATAAATAAAAGATAATAATATATTTAAATTATTCTGTTAATATGTATTATAATTACTATTAAAAAATTAAGTTAATGTTGTTGTTATGCATGCATACTTTTAATGTAAGTACATGTAGAATTGCAGTGCCCTCACAGGGCTGTGTTGAGACATAAGTTATTTACAAGATCTATTGTACACACAAAGCAATGAATAAATGAAATGAAAAATGAAATGAAATTGTTATTAAGGAGACATTTATCTGAGTCTCCCTGTGTAACGTTTCCATACTTTATCAATTTGCTATCAAAGCTTGCGTGCAATTAGTTTATAATTAACAAATATACCTTTTATAAGTATAGTATATACAGGGCGGTCCAAAGCTTGACGTTCAAAAATTTTTTTTAGATTCTCCACATCAAGGACTATCAGAATATACCCCATGTATGATAGCCGATTTTCTATAGTTCAGGAGCTATGATTTTTTTTTGTCAAAAATTCTGGTATGATGCTTTTTATTTATAAAAAAAAACTAAACTGTTTTATTTGATTTCAACCCCAAAAACTTGCATGACTTTCTAGCAAAGTTTGAATAAGACACATAGCTCTTAAAACTCGGTTGTATTTTTTTAACCCGAAATGTAGGTCTGATTTTCATCAAAGTAATAAATCTAAACTTTTTACCAGCATTTGCTTCTTAAGTAGGCGTCTTGTTACCAGGGACCGGAAAACCCCTCTTTAGGCTTAACCCTATCATTTCGGTAACCCAATCAATTTGGTAACCTCATGATACGGTTACCGTATCATGAGGTTACCGAATCATAGTGGTAACAGGTATTGAAGCGGTAACCGTAACCTCTAACACGGTTAACCTCAAAACCCCATCGCGATAGGGTTTTTGTTAAGGGTTTTCATTGGGTTATTTTAACCTGGGTTGTTTTTTATTTCCTACATTTGAATACTATTGAAAGCTAATGTCGAGATTTAACATTTAATGAAACTAGCTAACTACCCGTATAGAGCTATTATCGTAGTAGTCGCGTTGCTCAAGCATGAAAAAAAAGTAAAGTAAAAATAAAATAAAAATAAAATAAAAATAAAATAAAAATAAAATAAAAATAAAATAAAAATAAAATAAAAATAAAATAAAAATATAATAAAAATATAATAAAAAATAAAATAAAAATAAAATAAAAATAAAATAAAAATAAAATAAAAATAAAATAAAAATAAAATAAAAATAAAATAAAAATAAAATAAAAATAAAATAAAAATAAAATAAAAATAAAATAAAAATAAAATAAAAATAAAATAAAAATAAAATAAAAATAAAATAAAAATAAAATAAAAATAAAATAAAAATAAAATAAAAATAAAATAAAAATAAAATAAAAATAAAATAAAAATAAAATAAAAATAAAATAAAAATAAAATAAAAATAAAATAAAAATAAAATAAAAATAAAATAAAACAAAAATAAAAATTTTGTTTTTATTGCATGTCATTGAATATATTTTAATAAAATTTTATTATACAATATTTTATTTTTTAGTTATTCTATTTTATTCTTTTTTTATATTATATTTTATTATTATTTTCTATTTTTATACTATTTTATTTTTATTTTATATTATATTATTTTTATTTTTAATTTAATTTTATTCTATTTTATTCTATTTTCATTCTATTCTTATTCTATTTTTATTCTTTTTTTATTTATTTTTTATTCTATTTTTACTCTATTTTTATTTTATTTTTATTTTAATAAAAAAATAGTACATTATTGCAGAGGACGGGAAAGGGAAATTCGTGGATGAGCGATTTTTTCGGACGAAGCGCAGCTGAGTCCGAAAAAATAAGACGAGTCCACGAATTTCTATTCCCGCCGAGGTATATATAGTGCTTTTCTCTAAATGTGCGAGGAAATAAAGAAAATAAATGAAATAAATTACAGATTTTGGTTACGTTATTAGCGTGCACTGTAATGAATTAGCTTCCCTCTATAATTTTTTTTTAAAGTATTAAGAACTATGTATACTGCCAATTTACATTCAAATAATATTTAAAAAGAAATTTTCGTCAAAAGCTATTTCAGACAGTATTAAATATGCTCCTTTTATGCAACAGATACAAGATTAAACCTTAAAAATAGTTGTTTTGTCTATGATTGTATTAAGCCTCATTCGCACGATCAGACGCGGTGCTATGACAAAGAACGAGACAACCAAGGTTTTTGATCTAACTATCTCGCTCTATCCTACAGTTTGAAGGGATTGCCGTTCAGACGGTGTATAGACGTCGCTTAAGTATTGGCTGTTTGAAATGATATTTCTTAGTCGGATGAAAAGTTTAAAAGGTAAAAAACAATACAGTAATAGATTTTACTAGTCAACGCCTAAAATATGTATACACTTTGAACCTTATTACAATGGAGTAAGGTGCAAAAGTGTATACATATTCATGGCGTTGACAAATTACTTCACGGCCGCTAAAACAGGTAAATAATGGTTTTTTTTTAAATTCGTTTTGGTAAAAAATTAAGAACTTCACGTACTCATTTTGATACAGTAAGCTGAAAATTTCCGAGCACATTGGAGAAAATATATATATATTCATATTTTATTGTACACATACATATACATACTTGATAATTACAACAATACATTTTAATTCATATGCACATTATGCACGAATCCGTATCCGTAATTTCTCCAAAGTTAGTATAGTAATAATGTAAAAACAAAATAACCAAACGAAATGCAGCCGCGCTCCAATTTCAATTCAACCTAAAAGTACAAATATTGTTAAAGATGAACACAATAAACGACGCGCGACGTTTCCGGCAAAACCTGTTTGTTTGTACTGGGAGCTTAGTTGACCAGCCCCGTGCTCAAAGCCACTACAGCAATTTAATAATGAGCCTAATCTGAGTGTTCGTAAAGATCACATTCGTTTGAGCTGCCTTAATACCCTATGATTCGGTAACCGAATTGATTGGGTTTTTAATGCGGTTAGTGTTACCTTAGGTTAACCTGATCGATACGGTAACCGTATCAATACGGTTACCTCATCATAAGGTTACCGTTATATCAGGGTTTTTAAAACAACCTCAAAAATAACCTTATGAAATACCCAGGTTATGGTAACCGGTTCCGGTCCCTGCTTGTTACAAAAGAAATGAATAAAAAAAACAAGGTTATTCCATCTCATTTTAGCATTAGAATACATTTTATTTATTTACTTATCAATTTCGCAACTTATTCCGGCTGATGATGATGATGATTTTTTACTGACGGCTGCTCCTTAGGCAAGCTTAATGTTACAAAAGAAATCTTTTGGTATAGTTAAAAAGCATCATACCAGAATTTTTGACAAAAAAAAATCATAGCTCCTGAACTATAAAAAATCGGCTAACATACATGGGGTATATTCTGATAGTACTTGATGTGGAGAATCTAAAAAAAATTTTTGAACGTCAAGCTTTGGACCGCCCTGTATAATAAATAAACCTTTGTGCCGCGATAGGCAATGAGTTAATGACAGCTCCATTAGTACAGGCATTCGATAACCTTTGTCGTAACGTTCATGTCGCGCAGACCTCCAGTTCGCCCCTCCCGTGACTCTCGCTCGTCTCGCCAACGCGCAGAATGGGGTTTATGCGGTATATTATATGACTTTTATTAGACTGTGTATTTTCGCCATGTAACAGTCGACGTCAAAAATACGTTTACACTTTTGCACCTTATTACAAAGGAGCAAGGTGAAAAAGGGTAAATATATTTTTGATGTCGACTGTAGTTGTAGCGGCAACGTGGCGAAGCAAACACACAGCGCGCCAGAGGTCAGGTTTATACTAGTCGCTGGTTGTGAAGTCGGAAGTCGGTAAGTAAGTAGAACAACAGGTATTCACGGTAATGTCTGCTAATTAGCATAAGACTGGAAGATGATACTTGTAGGATTTACGAACCTTGTACTAATGAACAGTAGGTATTGTATATACCTGTATTTTTATTATCAAAATCAACTGCCGCCCGGGTCTTCGTCCGCGTAGAGCTAAAAGCTTTTAAGCCCATTTTCATCCACTTGGATTGAATATTAAAATATCCTTTCTTTTTAGAACTCTGTATTACATATAATAGTATTTTGTACAATATAGTATTTTATACAATAGTGACATAATCAAGAGCTTTTCAGTCGAGTACCGCGTTTAGGCCATTCAGCACAAGCTTCGTGGCCTAATTAAGGTACGAGATTGAAAAGCTTAATTATGTCACTATTGTATACAATACTTTTTCTACGAGTATAGTAAGAATTGATTTTCTTTAATTCTTTCTAAATTTGTCCCAATCAAACGTCAAACACAATTTTTCAAACCGGAAGTAATTGAGTATCTGGGCAATTCGGTGCTAAAGACACCACCGAAAAGAGATAGACATATGATTGTGTCGGTAGTAGAAAGAGACGGCTAGAATAAACTGTGTTTAAACTTACTTCTAAGATGTCGTTGTAGTTGCACAGACTATACAGACCCGAAGTTTTAAGCCAGACGTATTTTCATATAGTTCTCTCTGGTTATTTATGGTTAACCATAATGAGTTAGAAAGGCACAAATAGTCCGACCTTTTTCGGCTGTTAACGAATTGTCTCGATTTAAGACTAAAACAAACTGTCATCAAATTGCGCTAAACGTCAAACACAAGATAGGCGAAAGACGGTTATTTGCAAGTAATTGTGCTATTTTTGGAAATTAAGCTATATAAACTGAATATTCATTATTTATATGTTAGACGAAATATCGTGCATAGTGCCGTACTGCTGCAGCTGGTACAAATCGGCGAAGAGGTCAGGAGAAAACACCATTTTTCATCGGTAAGACAATTTTGTTTTTATTTCAAAAATTTCAACCACATTTTGTAATATAAGATCCTTTTTCGGAGTTCCAAGTTGATTTTATTGAGATTTATTGGTAAAATAAACTTTTGTAAACGACGCTATTGTTGTAACTAAATGAAAATAATTATGTCGATATTTTATCGATATGTAATATTTATATAGGCAAAGACAAAATATTATTACATTAAATTATTGTTTACATACTGTTGAGGTTGTATATATATTTTTTTGATATATAATGTCTATGTTTTTATATCATTCTATTTTTGTATTTAATTCTGAAGGCTAATATATATATTTGTTTAGTACTTACTTTTACTCATACCGTCATCTGCTTGTTTTCTTTCTCCAATATAAACCTTTTAAGCTATCGAAGCCCTTACACATATTTAATTGTCAATTTCAGATTTCCGGAATAAAATATATTACGTCAAAAATTGACGAACGACTTTTTAGTTGCCTCCAATATTTTTCCTTTTTAGGATTCCGTACCTCAAAAGGAAAAAAGAACCCTTATAGGATCCCTTGTTGTTTGTCTGTCCGTCTGTCAAGACCTTTTTCTCAGGAACGTGTGGAGGGAGGTATCAAGTTGAAATTAATTTCAAATATTCAGGTTTACAATCTATTGGTAACTTCTGAGTTAACGCAATAAAAATATATTTTTATTTATGTCAGACAGGGTGGGCCATTGATAAATGCACTTAAAAAAAAACAAAAAATTAATAAATTTTCATGTTTTTAAATAAAAGAAATATAGTTTACAAAAACGACTGAAAGAATGACACAACCGGAACGGAAGACATTATCTTGATGATTTAATTTTTATAACGTAAAGTTTACTTAATTATCTCAAACTGTAAATATTCCTTTTATTAGAAAACATAAAATCCAACCTCTACAAGTGCACTTATCAACGGCCACCCATATTTTGACACACGTAAGGGACCTACAGCATAAATATAAGAAACCCAGACTTTCAAACCCAGAGGGGTAACTAGGCCTTATTGGGATTAGGATTAGGTCCGATTTCCTCACGATGTTTTAAATAAAAATTGGAGAAAGCATTGTATTTTTAACGAAAATTGTTTTGAAAAAGTTAACTTCAAAAACTTCTTTATACTATACAACTTTTTATACTATTTTTTTGGATCTGGTACGGAACCCTCCATTATAATCCAATCACAACGTAGAACGTAGAAGCAAGTTTAAGTAGAAGAAAATTTGACAGATTAAGTACGTTCGGAAATTATAAAGTTGAGTCTGTCCGAAAAGAAAAGTGTCGTACAATGTATGAGCTTCCATATAAACCATGTCACTTTTCTTTCCGGACAAACTCTACACATTTTACCGAGATGTGCATGAAATTCTCTTTTCAAATTTATTTTAGTTTAGTGGCGAGTTGTTTTATAAATCTATTTAATGATCCCGGAAGTGCCATAGACTATCCAACATTTTAATGTGTAATGTTTAACTGGGGCATATTTATGGAAAGAATTGACTAGTATTATTAGTCCATGAACTGTCAAATCAAATCGGTTTCTACGACAGAATACCCTTATATTATTAGTCTCATGCCGTTCGAGAAATGAGCCCAACATCACGCATAAAAGCGAATACCGTAAAATGGGGTGAGCAGGGACAACGGGGGCAGTCGGGTTATGAATGGAGAGGGTAGGATGACTGAGGGCTGAGGTACCTAGTTTTTATCCTATAAGCTATGTACGTCTACGAAAATAATATATTCTTGTTACAAATTAAGCTATTGTAAGTTTTATTATCTAAAAGTGTCGATCTAACAATTTTCAAAACTCGCATTAGCATGAAATCCCATTTCACCGCATAGTCACTCAACGTCGGGGTGAGGTAGGTTATTTGTATATTCTTAAAAATATAAAATGGAACTACACAAAATCATTAACAAATTAAAATTCATACATCCGGAACACTTTTTTTGTATATAAATCAATGTCACATATAAAAATAAACTTTTATCCAGATTTGAACTTCTATTTCGTCCCTACTCACCCCATTTTACGATACACTGGAAAACCATCTAGATTCTATTTAAATGGCATCAGAAATATCGATATGATTAGGTAATCATCAGCCTCCCGGGGCTGACTACTGGGTTTTTCCTAATTGTATGTAAATCCAGTGGTCAGCCCGCACTTAGAACTCCTAAAACCCAGAAGCAATTGTTATGTTTTTGAATTTGGAACCCTTTAGTTACTCAATAAAAGCTCAAAATTGATTGTAAAATATGTACAAAATGTTGTACAAGGGGTCTTTGGAGCTTATATTATTTTTTTCACGGCCGACCACTGGGTGTAGTGGATCCAGTATTCAGCCAGAATCTTGTTAACTGGTATTTTTAAGGATACAGGTACATACATATTTGTATGCGGATCTATGAACAATATTATACTATTATTATAAATCTCTTGTTTTTGACTTTAATATCACATTCTTATTTATAGTTTAAACGGCTGAGTACTTGGTATACAAAGGCTGATTACTGGATTTTTGAGGCTGACTACTGGAAAAAAGTGCCATTTTCTGTTTAAACTTAATTATAGCTATTTTAAAAAGGATTGATATTTTTGACATATTTTGTTTTAAAACTATGCTAAACAATTGACCTAACCATGTTATTCGTTTAATTATCCGACTGATCCTGTAGAAATGCTGAATGTTCAAACTTTAAAAAGTCGTTATAAGACTGACTACTGGTGCTTTTACCCTATCACTCATCAAAAAAAATACCGTGCAATTGCGCTTCACGCCGTGACACGTAACGTCGCCACTCCACTCCTTTGCCATGTCAGACCAAATGACGAGCGTTTGTGCTGCGTTCGGCACACAGAGATCAAAGGGATGTCGTTTAATTTCCGAATCGCGTTACATTTTAATAACGGACCTTTATGAAAGAACTTACATGCAGGGGCGGATCCAGGGGGGGCAACGGGGCAATTGCCCCCCCCCCTGACACGCAAGTTTTGCATACTATGGGGGACATACGGGCGGACCGCAAGGGTTTTTTGTGAAGGTAGTGCCCCCCCCCCCCCTGATCAAAACCCTGGATCCAGGCCTGCTTACATGCATCGCAATAGTACGCTGCAGTTGACTATGTAAATCTCCGATTTTATTGTGCTTGTGGCTCCTAATAAATTGTTGATTGTGATCGGTCGAGTTCCCTTTTTTAGATCGTTGAGGCAACAATACAAACATTTCAATTAGAGCAAATAAAATTCTTCTCCCCTTTGCAGACCTTTAAGGGATTATTTCGTGTACAAATTCGTATGGGCTTCCTCGGGACTCAAACTGTCTGTATAGGTATATTGCAAATGTTTATAAATAAAAAATCATCTCTCATCCCCTTTAAGCTTACGACCACCCAAAAATACCCTGTATGATTCAAACCGTTGGTAATGTATTGGTAAATAAGTATATATATATGCTGCTTTTGTGACCGCCTACACGGAAAAAAATAAGTGTTAGAAAGGTACCTACCAATATGGCTCGGTTAAGATATTTTTAGTTGCATATAATATTATTACATGTTTAAAAACCGGAATAAAGCTTTGTTAATGACAAATAAGCAATTATTGCTAAACGTTCTTGGTTATTTTAACCAAGCACTAATTTGAATCCAAATAAGTGTCCTAGTAAATATAGCCCTACCTGTACGTCTAGCATGACTTACGTTGCGGCGCGACTCTCCATACTTCAGGCACGACGCGACTCGAAGTATGGAGTCGCGCGCGACAACGCATGTCGTGCTAAGGCCTCTGATTCCCTTATTTGTCTTTTATCTATCTATATAAATAAAAATGAATTGCCGTTCGTTAGTCTCGCTAAAACTCGAGAACGCCTGAACCGATTTGGCTAATTTTAGTCTTGAAATATTCGTGGAAGTCCAGGGAAGGTTTAAACTGTGATAAAATATGCATGTAAAATAATGACATTAATGACACTATAGTGACACTTGGTTGTTGTGCTGGCTGCGTTCAGAAATATACTTTGAAATAGTAAAGTTCGCTTTACACGATCAGAGGGTCTACCGCGAAGTTCGAAAATCGACAAAACGATGGTCCCGTCTCTATCGCACTTGCATATACGAAAGAAAGTGATGCATATAGACTACGATTCGATGAACGAAGTGCTTCGCGGTTATAGGCCTGAACCCGTATATGAACTGTCAAAGGTTAGACATACACCGAGTATATGCATCAAAGTGCACATGCACACTGAATATAGTGCCACTGCAAAGTGCCTTGAAAGTAACGCTAAAAACAAAAAAAAAATGATTTGTCATTCTATGATTTGTAGTAATGATTGGCTGAGTGAACGAGCAATATAGGCGGCAAAAAAATGACGATTATCTCAATGCGACAATTCAGAAGGACAGTTGTTTACTTACAAATCAGTCGACACGGCTACAAACCAGAATGATGTATCAACTATCCCACAGAATTTTTAAATTCATTGCAATTAACTGGACTACCACCACATAATTTACAATTAAAGTAGGACCAGTTGTCATCATGCTGCGTAGCATAAATCAACCTCGACTTTGCAACGCAATGGAACGAGTTACGAGACTTATTATTGAATACATCTTCTTAATATATAAAAGAAAGTCGTTACACCATTTATAAGCCAAAAACGGCTGGACCGATTTTAATGATTCATGATTCGTTGGATTTGTCTCCCTTTCGAATAGCATAATAACTATTAAATGTGAATTTTGTAATCCACCTATATTTTTAACCCCCCCCCCCTCCCCCCTTAAGGAATTACTTGGGAGAAAAAAGTATCCCATGTCCTTTCACAGAACTAAAATATTTATTGCAAATTTCAATTAAATCGGTTCAGCGGTTATAGGTTCCCCAATTTCCCCATACAAAATTTTACCACCCTTTTCACTCCCTTAAGGAAAAGAGCAGATTTCTGTGATAAAAACTGTCCTATGAAGGGGTTTTAACTATCGTCATACCAAATTTCATCCTTATTGGTCAAGCCGTTTAAGAGGGAATAGGTAACAGACACACAGATAAACTTTCCTATTTATAATATTAGTAAAGTTGGTATAGATACAGATTGAAGAAATTTATTTATTTATTATTTATTTATTCAAACAAAATTTAACATGGTCTTTAAAAGCGAAGTAAATGTCGCTGCATGGAACACAATTAATAGGAGTGAGTGAAGACAATGGAAGGGGTGTGAAACGGTGAAACTGGCGCAGGAGCCAGTGGGAATGAAATGAAAGTCGATAGGATTGAAGCAGGAGCCGGCAGGAGAAGGGTGAAAGGGAATAGGAGAGGGTGGGAGAGTGGCACGACTCAGTAGGAATGGGTTAAGAGACTAAACGACTCGCTTGAGTGAAGTTGAGGTCGATGGGAGTCGGAGGAAGTAGGCGGTACGAAGTCAATATAAATTGGTGGAGATAATGGGAGTGGGGTGAAAGACGGCGAAAGTAGCGTAGGAGTCGGTGGTAATAAGGTTAGAGTCGATGGGAGTACCGTCGGTGGGAGAAGAGTGGAATGCAGGACGAGAGTGGGAGATGAGTATGGGTATAGTGGAAGAATGGTGGAAGACGGTAGGAATTAGGGTAACAGACTGGACTGACGTAGGAGCGAAGTTGATGACGACAGTCGGTCGAAGTTGGCGGTTCGAAGTGCGCCGGGTCAGCTAGTTTTTAATAAATTTAATGGTATAGATTTACATTCATACGATTTAGCCAAGTTGACTTCCTTGATTTTAGCAACGAACTTTGCAGGCTCCATGCGAAGCGAGTCACTCGGTTGTAAATATCAAAAACTTATTTATTTCTAGCTGTTTAATTTTTTCAGTGTAAAAGCTATCCTCAAATTTCCTAATTAGGGTAAATTCACGCAAGAGCGTAACGTCAGTAAGGATCTTGTTATATTGGTCAACTTGTTTGCAAGGAAATCGCGAGTTCTCAGTTCGAGGCGGACTACTAGTATATATTGTTGCACTTAATATTTCTTTATAAACGGTTTCATCATCATCTATTTAAGAGCTTTGCTCTTGTCGGTGGAGTAACCGCCATTCATCTCGCCTCTCCGCAATTGTTTTAAGCTCCCGAACGCTATTGTTATAAACGGTTTACATTGTCATATTGTTTGTTATAGTCAAATTAGTAACATTTCATAGTTTTTATACCTACCCCAACTAAGCATTACTCTTACAGATGCGGTCTTATATAGAGATTGATAGTCTTTATTACTTGACGTCTTCTTGTTTCTAGTAATTATTCATTCATTCATTTATTCATTTCAGACAACATAGGTCCAATACAATTTTACATATACAATTTCTTAAGATTAATTATACTTAATATTAATTAATTATAAACTGACCGAGTAGCGAATAAGCTACGCCCTCATATTTAACATACAATTTATTGACATTTTGCAACCTACATATTTTGGCAAATATATTCGGACACATCGTTGCAAAGGTGTTGTCGTATAGTCTCCGGGTCATCTCCGGGTGGTCGACGGTCCGTGTGCGGGGCGAGTCAGGTCCGAGCGTTGTTTGTACCTATAGTGCACGACGGATGGATTCCCTTAGAATAACAACTATAGGCGCGCTTCTAAATAATATTCATATGGTAATATAGATCTCGCGGTCACGTAACGCTGGATGGCGTCGCGCAAAACATGATCTACCCACTGTGGAGATTTTTCTTTTTATTTGGAATTTATTCACTTTATTTTTTTTCCAACATGGAAACATTACAAGTCACTGATCTAACTATCTACTACTATTTGAATAGTCTGAACTCCAAAAAAAGAATGGGGAAGGATTTATGTTAAATAGTCAGCAACGCGCAAGTGACTGTGATTCTAATATTTTAGCAACAAAGTCGGTAGCTATATCAGTATTCATAGTCAATCCAATAAGCCATTAGAGTACAATTCATATCGCACGAGTGTGTCAAGTTAGTTATCGGACATCCAGTATAACTTGAGCGAGAGACCTACAAATTGAATTGAACAAGCGCACCTGGACTGGTTACTCTCAGTGGCCAACCCGCCGGCCGCTCTCGCCGAGCGGTTGTGAATGCAGTTCTCCAGCAATGTCTCTGACTAAAATAAGAATATCTCAGTTCTGCAATGGAATTAAACTTGGTGCCGATAGAACGAATTAAAGTAAATAAAAATACCTATTCAATAACCTAACTCTCATCTCTGTTGGTTTTTAGGCCAGGCTCCATGGTCCTTTGCCTTGGCACCGACTTCAAACATATCGGTTGTTAACGCATATAAATAAAGTAACAAAATAATGAATAAATAATATAATGATGAAATATATTGTTACCTACAAATTTGACATTTTTTATATGAAATATATACATAATATAATAATTTTTTTTTTTCCTTTTTGAAGTATTATTCTTTTGTAATAGTAGTCGTAGTTCTTTGAACTTGTTGTAGGTACTCTGTGCCGCGATTGCTACGTGTCTAGATTTTGTGCATAGCCGACGTTATGCAATTCACGTAGAGACCTATAACAATGCTCCAATCATGTATTGGGGAGCTAGAAATGCAACATTGTCTGTTAATTAGATTGTGCTGTGTGAGATATTCCATGCATGCGCGTGCGGTACAAGCGAGGTGACTAGCAGCGCTCCGGAATTATTTGTATGGGCTAACTCTGGTATCCCCCCCACTCCCCCTGGGTCCTTCAATTGGCATTGTATTCTTAATCGATTTAATATAGCGGACGCTTAGCGCGCCCTATCAATTCGCACGCTCAATCACATCGACAGGTGGCGTTAGTCATAATCGTAAGTCATAGGTTTCATTGTTGCTTGATTTAACTAAAATATATTTAACTATAGTTTGGCCAGAGTTTGTTCCACTTCAAGCATAGACAGGGAGAATCATACTGTCTTTTTCTAATGCTAGTACTCTCACTACTAAAAAAGGGATGGGTATGGCATGTTACTCTGACTGTTACTGCGCTTTTGGTTTGCCAGACTATAGATTCTAAATTCAGTACGGTTACCGTGAGTTATGACATTGACGTTTTCGAGAACGAGTATCGAGTGTTCTATCTGTGCATCTTGTAACATATTAGTGTAAACGAGATGCACAGATAGAAAATTTGTTACTCGTTAACGAAAAATTTCAGTGTTAAACTCATGGTAGTGATACGGATTGCCGCAATTCTTCAAATAACATTTTTCGTTTTATATGATTTTAAATCCTTACAACATTTTTATCTTAGCAGCGGCGGCGATGGTTATGTTTTGATCACTGGCAATTTTTGAAGTGAAAACTTCTTTAGCCGCGTTGGGCACTTTTTAGTAGGGGAAGATCTTCTCGGGTTCGCGTCACCGACACCGTCACGATCACGGACCAAGAGAAAAACTGGACAGTACTTTTACTCTATTTTCCTAACCAGCTGCATGTACCTTATTTATTACCGAGCAATACAGTCATCCGATAGATACCATAATAATAGTGGGCGGTGTCTCACTTGCACTCGTTACAAAATTGATACAAATTGACATTTTGTATTTACCTCCTTAGTCAAGACGAGACTCTCTCCTTTCTTTCGGCACTTTGTGACTAAAGAGTATACTCCAGTTTACAATGATAAATAACTTCATGGCATTGATTTAAAGGAGTGTTCGAAATTTTAAATTATATTCCATAGAATTAATAGTACATTGTTGTATAGTTCGTTTTTTTGTAGATTAGAAAAAAGTTGAAAGGCGCATTTACAGGGTTCTTTATCAGGCACGATACGGCATGATACATGTCACAAGTGTCAAAGTGCCAATGCGGCCAATAAAAAATATTTAAATATATTTGTGTGTAATAAAGCCATGCGTAGGTATTTGTAAATGTTAAATTGAATAATATTAATTATTTTACAGTATTGTAGTCATTATTACGAAATAATTTATTCTTATCATTGTTTATGTTTTAGTGAATGTTGCACAATAAAAAACCTGGAGAAAAAGAGGTTCGAAACATATGGTTTTCGATTTATAGCGTGTGCGTGTGTCACTGTCAGTTTTTCAATTGTCATGTGTCTCTAACGTGATAATCAAAACGAAATTGTGTTTTTATTGCTGTTATGGATTATAATCTGCAAATTGTCATTATTTATTTACAAATGTGAACTCTTCATCATGTTAACTAATCGTTTGTTGGTGTGCTTGCAGTGTGTTTAAATTGAACATTCAAACAGAACAGGTTAGAACAGGTTGGCAACTTCTGTTTCTATGTTTACTGAATTTCTAATCTCAAAAAGAAAACGAAGAGGAGTCTATGGGTTGAGCTCATCATGGTCGCAGCTCGTTAGGATTAATTATTTGTCTTTTGTTCATTTTCGTGGTTCAGTGTGTAATATAGATAGCTTATTGTGCGGTGATCTAACGAACAAGTGTGCGGATAATGAAGAATTAATCTTAAAAGGCGTGTAACCATTGATTGGTTCAGAACAACCTGTAGCCTCCTCGAGCCTTTTGTAGGGAGCTATCACTCTACAAATAGCAACTAACAAGGCTTATGCCACTTCTACCGAACAACGTTGCCTAAAACTTATTTGATTAAACAAAATACTTATCGATTGAAGACATTGTACCATGCATTGTACCTAAAGATTGAATCTTACAAGCTCTTATTTCCCGCCTTTTTATACTTGACATTGGCTACAGGCAATACCGCCTAAAGTCCATAAGAAGAAAAAAAAAAAAAAAGAAAACGAAATATAGAGGCTGGAAAGTAAGCTATAGGAGGATCGAGTTAGTTACGATACGAGTCCACCTATAGCGCTTTCGGCCGAGACATTACATAGTGCTTTTCATGACTACTGTGAGGAAATAAAATAAAAAAATAATTAGCATAACAATACAAACACTTTAATAGATACTATAAGTATATTGAAGTTTCATATGCTTTCCGCAAGCACGATAAAGTAAACGAGCATGTAACTTTCTACATTGCGTTCGTCGGATATTATATTGTATAGGTACGAGTACATAATATCACTGTTCATGGGCCTTCTTATTTAGGACGCGATTTCACTGGTAACAAATTTCTAGCGACCGCATGTGCAGTTTCTTAAATTTCGGTGGGCGCCACGCCAGTGTTATTAATACTAATAACATTTTCTACACTTATTGAACTCATTTTTACTACATGAATACAACTTCCTTGTTTTTCAGTCAAACATTATCCAATTCATTATGTATTTTTCCCGCTCCACCTTTTTTACTTTTTTTTCACTTTTAAGAAGCGTTTTTACGTTGTTTGCTTCAATCCGCGTCTCTCCTTACCCACTTTTTGACAGAAAACCACAAACGGTTAAAAAGGTAAAAACGCCTTAAGGGTGATCTGAATGGTTTTGACGTTTCTTTTTTTTAAACAAGTAAATTGGTTCGATAAACAACCTTATTTTATTTTAGAATTAAAACGTGGTGCCAAAAAAAGACCTTTTAATGTTTTAAATGATTCTCATTGGTGGGTCGAATGCAATGACATAACTGGATTTTACTTTACACTATGACATTTCATAGCTGTAAAATAGCAATTATAGTAGTGGTAGTTCAGGTGCTACAGCAATTGCTTACTTTCTAGCTTGAATTTTGATCTTCTTTTGCCACTTTTCCGAACGGTGGCGTGAAATAGTACATTGTTGTAGAGGCTGGAAAGTAAGCTATAGGTGGATCGAGTTAGTTCGAGGGCCGACCCGCCAGGGGAGGCCCTCGAAGATACGAGTCCACCTATAGCGCTTTCGGCCGAGACATTACATAGTGCTTTTCACGACTACTGTGAGGAAATAAAATAAAAAATTAATTGGCATATACAAACACTTTAATAGATACTATTTATAGGTATATTGACGGTTCATATGCTTTTCACAAGCACGATAAAGTAAACGAGCATGTAACTTTCTGCAAATAAATGCTTCTTTTCGCCATTCTTCCATAATATGAATTGTTCGTCGGATATTATATTGTATACAAAATATCACTGTTCATGGGCCTTCTTATTTAGGACGCGATTTCACTGGTAACAAACTACGCCTGTGCAGTTTCTTGAATTTCGGTGGGCGCCAGCGTATTAATAACATTTTCTACACTTATTGAACTCATTTTTACTGCATAACTTTCTTGTTTATCAGTCAAACATTATCCAATTCAATATATATTTTTCTCGCTCCACCTTTTCACTTTTAAGATGCGTTTTACGATGTTTGCTTCAATCCGACTCAAACGGCTATTAGACATTGCAACCTGCAGGGCCCAATCTGTCAGGTTGGTAGGTATAATTAAAGGTAGGGCCCGTAGGGAGCTGAAGGAGGGAGAGGGAGAGGCAGGGTACACAACAGATTGGGCCCTGCAAGTTGCCATGTCTAATAGCCGGTTCACTCCTTACCCACTTTTTGATAGAAAACCACAAACCGCCGCTCGCTTGCTACCGTCTCTGTGCCCGCAATTCTGGAACCCGTTGGTATAGCAAGAGACGATGGCAGGCGGCCCGACGGAGCCACACTGGTGCCGTGGAAATTGGGTAGAGCTCTGGTGTGGGACGCTACGTGCGTCGACACATTTGCGCAGTCCCACATCCAGGCGACCCGTACAAAGGCCGGTGCTGCGGCGGACCAGGCCCAGATTCTCAAGCACCGCAAATACTCGTTCTTGCTTAAGGACTACGACTTTGCGGCGCTCGCCGTAGAGACTCTGGGTCCCTGGTCGGCCGACATGAAGGCGTTCATGAGGGCCCTGTCGGCGCGGTTGGTCGACACTACGGGTGACCAAAAGGCTGGCGCTTACCTCTCCCAACGTAACGCTCTAGCGGTACAGAGAGGTAACGCCGCCAGCGTTATAGGGTCAATGCCGCAGGCCGATCTTCTAGACGGGGTGTTCTTTTTATAGGTAAGTTATTTTATTTTTAAATATTTTTAATTAGTTTTTAGTTGTTATTTAGTTTTAATTTAGTTTTAATTTATTTTAATTTAGTTTATTTTTGTGATTTATTGGGAAATAAAAATTATATTTATGAAAAAAAAAAAAAAAAAAATACGGTTAAAAAGGTAAAAACGCCTTAAGGGTGATCTGAATGATTTTGACGTTTCTTTTTTTTAAACAAGTAAATTGGTTCGATAAACAACCTTATTTTCTTTTAGAATGAAAAAGTGGTGCCAAAAAAAGACCTTTTAATGTTTTAAATGATTCTCATTGGCGGGTCCAATGCAATGACATCTGGATTTTACTTTTCTACTATGACATTTCATTGCTGCAAAATAGCAATTCTTGTAGTGATTGTTCAGATGCTCATAGGAAATCACCATTGTAAATTGACTGTAGGTACACATTATGTCCCTTAGAGGTTTAAACCAAGGGGAGTAGCCATTGACAGGCGTTCCCCTCTGCCGAATGAGTATGAACAGTGGTCATACTCATTGTATGGACTGACGTTTATTTGACGTGGCTAAATAAGCGAATCTATAAAGTTTTGTCTAATTTTGCTTCTGTGACTTTTTAGATAAACCAGAATACCATATTTCTACTTAGTTATATTGCTTAACCTCTTATAGTTTACGTAAGCTAAGAAAAATAAGAGGAAAAAGGACCCAACTTCGGATTTTTTTTCTATCGAGGCAACTTTCAGCAATCGTGTTTCGGCTTGTGCCAAAAACTAGAGTATATAATCTAATAATATATATTCGAAAATAAATTCAGTCCCTTTTCACGTTTAGTCACTAGAGCGTTTGCAAAAACCTATAGTTTTTCAAAGTAGCCCCTTAAAACTACGGGAATGCTAAAATTTTTATTAAATTATCTGTTAAGTAAATAAATTCGAATAAATATTTTGGGTCTTTATCAAGTAAGGGTCTCCTGATGGTGGTTATGTGACAGAAATAGATAGCGGGTATATATTTTTATTAACTATTAAAAAGAACAACTATAATTCACTTATATGCGAAAACGTGGACTTAATATAGTAAACTTAACTAGTCAGAGTAAACAGAAAATTAGGCATAGGTAACACTTAAATAGCGAGCGCAATATTAAAGTTGTATTAACAGGAACTAAGGAGGTAGGAACAAAATACCTTGGCATAGCAACTCGTTTACAATGCTGTCGCCGCGCGGTGAATGTAGTAAGTACCTATGGATAGTAGAATGTAAGGATGACAATCTCTTATATGAGAACCGTCTAAAAAGTGTCCAGCGGCGGCTGCGGGAAACAGCAACTAAAAGTTCTAAATCTCTCCACGTAGCGCCATCGTAGCGCTAGTATTGCTTTCGTGTATGAACCCGGACAGGCTAAAGTGGCGCCACCAATTCCACGCCTTTTGGTGGACACTTTTGTAACAGAGAGATTGTCATCCGTACCTTCTACCATCCATAGTAGTACCTATGGGGTAAACAAACAAACTAATAAACCTATGAAACTATTATAGCATCATACCATAGACTTAAATATATAGTAGACGGCCATAGCCTAAGAACTTTTTGAGGCTCCGAGTAGTTAGCGCCAACTCAGCTCCAAAATATGCAACTTAAATTGCTATTTCTTTTGATTGCGTTGACATAAAAGTTTGGTTTTGCTACAGCTGAAAGGTATTACAGACCTGAGTATTTGATATGAATTTCAATTTAATACCTTTACGCGTTTACGAGGAAAAAGGTAGTAAGTTTAAAACAAAATAAAAAATATTTTTTGAATGATTCTACTAAAAATGTCTACTTTTTATATATTTTCCTTTGTTTGTGCTATATGACGTTGCTTCGTGCCAAGTTTCAAGATTCTGAGCTTACGGGAAGTACCCTTTAGGTTTTGAGTTTCTTGCGAGTACTGTTTCAAAACATGCAACTTAAATTGCTATTTATTTTGATTGCGTTGACATAAAAGTTTGGTTTTGCTACATCTGAAAGATCCTATAGCCTTGAGTATTTGACATGAATTTCAACTTAATAACTTCACGCGTTTACGAGGAAAAAGGTAGTAAGTTTAAATTTTTAAATATATATTTTTGTATGATTCTACAAAAAATGTCTACTTTTTATACTTTTTTCTTTGTCTATGTTATATGAAGTTTCTTCGTGCCAAATTTCAAGTTTCTGAGTTCACGGGAAGTACCCCGTAGGTTTTGCGAGTGCCGAAAACTCCAAAATTTGCAGCTTAAACGACTTTATCTTTTGATTGCGTTGGCTTTTAAGTTTGATTTTTTAACAGCTTCAAGAGACAATAGACCTGAGTATTTGATATAAATTTCAGCTTGATACCTCCACGCGTTCCTGAGAAACATGGTCTTGACAGACAGACAGACAGACGGACAACAAAGTGATCCTATAAGGGTTCCGTTTTTTCCTTTTGAGGTACGGAACTCTAATAAGACGGCATAATGTAAGTACTGTTTTTTACTAATACTACTTTATCTTTATCTACTAAGTACTCTTATGTTACACAGGGTGATTCAGAAGACGTGAGCAAGAACGACCCTACATACTTATTTAAAGATAATGAATCGGCCGCCGTCATGTTTAAGTGAAATAACAACCAATTTTTATTTTTTGTTACGTAGAAATTTTGTTCTGGGTCACCCTAAAAAACAAAAAAAAATAGCGCTGATTACACTAATACTGGTATCAAACAATAACTTGTTATTGACTGAATCCGCAGTGTTAATCCTGCTCACGTCTACTGAATCAATTATATAGGTACTTAATTATATTTTATAAATCTACTTTGATAATTTAAAATTTATGTTAAGTTCTTATTATATTTATTATAATAAATACAAAATACACATATTAACAAAATACATCCACATATTAACAAATTAATTAACATATCAATCCACAGCTAGAGAATACATCAAATTATTAAACATTACATTTGTTTTAAAGCAGAAACTCAAACATATAGGTACGAAAGACGCAGTGACCAAGGCATCCGGTGCTCAAGGCTAGAATCGAACCAGCATCTTCTGCGATACGCACCTCTGGGCTCTGGAGGCTTTGGTAACTTTTTCTTTTGTAACCTAGTATATATATTAGTACCTAGATATTTATATTTCTAAGCTCGATTTCTGGCATTCTGTCTCTCTGGTCTGGACTGGTCTGCCTGAAGCAGCAAACAGCAACTGCAAGTTTTTGACGAAACTGAAAAAAAAGTTTTGTTTCAGTTAATGGATCCGAATCCGGGTAAAGTTTATTAAGCTTTTTGTCAAAGTAGGTACATTTCATTTCAATACTTATAACTATATCTGTCATAACTAATCTATATTTAATAAACAACAAAACAGGAAAAAATACTTAAAAAGCACTTAGGGATTAAACAAATTCAAACATTTCATCTACGTATATACCTACTATAAAAACACCTCTCAATAAAAATCCTTAAAGGATATTTCCGATTTTAGTATGAAGGCTGGGCCCGAACAAAAAGTCATATTACAGAAAAGACACCCTATCTAATTTGAAGATAGTGAAGTGGAGATCCCGAATCTCTAAGTTTATAAAAAATTTTTTTTGGGAATGTGTAGATAATTGAGATTAAATTCGTGATTTTTAGATTATTTCTGTGACATAATAATTTTGAAGCGAATCAAATATACGAAATCACATAAAGTAAGTGTATTTACCTGTTTGTTTGAAAAAAAATAAATGATTGGGTTCAAGGCCGCCGATGCCTTGGCCCCTAGGACAAAAGCACTGCCAAGTACCGGCGAGACCTAAAAGAAAAATACAAAACATAAATTTATTTTAATTTCAATTTATTTAATAACCAATTAGCACTAAGAGTTTAACCTTACATGCTAATCGATACCTATATGCATATTATACTCGTAACTAGTCCTAAATTATTTAACATGCAGTTACTTACAGTAAATAGACTTAAGCTATTAAGTACAGTCACGGACTTTAATTGTTGACTTTACGGTTCAAGCTATCTTCTTTTGTTTAATTTTTACTCTTTAAAATGGCCAATGTAAAGTGAACCCTAAATGGCTCAACAATTAAAGTCCTTGACCGTACATTATTATAAAAAAATAAAATAACAATAACAATTCACTTGATAAAATAATCCAAGGTATTTATATACAAAAAGGTAATGTCAACAATATTTATACTAATTTATACAATAGAGCTAGGGGTTGCAATGGACTCTAAATAGCTGCTGTCAAGAACTCATTTTCAGAGCTGCATAAAATATCAAGCTCGCTGTTGTTGAGTAAAATGTTGTTGAACAGCCACAGGGAGTGATATAAGGGGGAGAAGGAAAGGGCACTAGTCCTTATCACCGGGACGGCGAATACGCCATTAAATATATATTGATACATCTAGAATAAAAAATAATAATAAGGAATATTCAATGATAAGCTTCATACTAGGTCGTCCGTGAAGGTAAGCTACGTACTGTCTAAAACACATTAATTACACCATTATCTGTATAAATTGGAAAACTTCTTTAAACTTGTCTATATCGAAACATGACATGTCCGTCTTCTAGGCTCCTAGTTGTAGCTCAGTTGTGCCTACGCCCTTCTTGTACATGGAAAATAGTAGATTGTTAACCAAGGGTAGAAAGTCACCCATTTCCGACGAGGTAGTTTGGCGCTCGAACGAAGTGAGAGCGCCAATATTCCGAGTCGGAATGGGTGACTTTTACCCGAGTTAAACACTCTACTTTTCATTTCGAAGTGAGGAAAGTAAAAAAAAAGCAAGGAGAAATTTTGATTTAGATAAATAAGTATTAATTATTGTTTGGCTGTAAAAGTTTCTGCCGTTGCCTACCAAGTAAAAAAAAAACGCTGAGTAGGTTTATTCCTCTTGTCACCGCTAAATGGAACTAAGACATTCACATTCAAACCGAAAAACCTTAACGATTGAATGAATTCACATCTTTAATGTATGATAATCGCTACAATAAATTCTAATAACTAGAAGGAATGAACTATTCTCACAGATTCGTTTCTGGCGTCGGCTAATAAGACTATTTTAGGCACTTTGTTCTACTCGGTGCTTACAAGGCGAGTCCTAATAGGAACATACCATTTTGCGGCCCTAGGGAATAAACGTATCATTTTCCTCCCGCTTCATAGATAAACAACGACCTACTTTCCGAGCATGAGAAATGAAAAAGTCTTATTTTCCATGTACAAGTAGGGCGACAGGGTCGATTTTGACAGCTACTACCCGATTTGAAAACGAAAATCGCTAATAATGACATCATGCACATGAATAGCATTTGGTAAGATAGCTTGAAGTCTTGTTATTGCAAAAAAGTACTTTAGGTATATATATGTGAATATTTAGGTTTATCATCATTTGATAAATAACATTTCGCAAATAATCACTTAACAAAAAACGATTCACAAACTATTCATTACACAAACTTGTCATTGCTAAATATGTTCATTTTATAAATCATTACTAGACAGATATCCATTTAGTAACTCGGACGCTTAATAAACATATTGTAAGACAAATAATTATTTAAAAAATGATCATTTCACAAATAAATCGTTTTTAAAATCCGTTAATTTGCAAAATGTCAATAGATAAACTAATGCTTTTTACTGAACATAATACGTGCAATAAATAAATGCAAACGAATGTAGAACTCCCTCCTTTAATTGAAGTCGGTTTTGGTTAAATTTAGGGACAATAGTAAAATAAGGTAAACAAGAATGGCTGAATGACAACTGTGTACTTCTAGGCAAAAAGAGCATTTTTCACAAGACAAAATATTCATGGATATTTTTACTAAAATTCAATGAAAATGATAATTTTATGTGTATAAATTGACAATGTGCCGTGGGGTGCCCGGCCTTAGAATTGTCCCCCACCATATCGTCCCGTGGTTGCAGTAGGAGTCTGCTAAGGGAATATACCGGGAGATGGGCAGCAGCATCTTCCGAAAGCCTAAACAACAATAAACAAAAAAAACTGCGCGCGCCAACCTGCCTGCCAAGCGTGGCGCGTATGGCAAACCCCCCCTTTAAAGGGGAGGCCTATGTTCAGCAGTAGACGCCTTATGGCTGAGATGATAATGATGACGATGAAATTGACAATGAAGCTGTGGCTGTTTTTTAAAAGTACGTGATTTCGAAGCAATTAATGTAAATGGGTATGTTTACATTACGAGTATTTTACATTTCTATTAACCCCGGCATAAGTTACTACAACTGTTAGATCGCAGTTAACCTAACACGCTCCTCCTCGCTTCGCTAGTCGTCGCACCTATCTGGGCTCTCTCAAATAATAGTCTTACGTGACAATATTTAACAAAAACAAACTTAACTTTTAAAGTACAAAAATCTATCACTTTTAAAATGTAGTACTCGTAGATAATACATGTATGAATTAATTACACACCACGATGATTTATTAAACGAAGTATTTACCAAGTAATGCATTTGACTAACGTTTTCTACCATGCCTTATTTTGTTAATTGCCCTGAATAACAAATGAATAATTTGTCAAATAATGTTTTGCAATATAGTGTTTTTGCAAGCAATAATTTGTCTTTTGAACTATTTGTAAAACAAAATTTTATACAATGTCTAATTTGAAAATCGTTAGTTTGCCTAACGTTGTTTATGAAATGAATATTTTATGAAATGTTGTTTGCCAAATGTTTAAATACTTTCTATTTGCGAAAATGATTATGTATATATATGTACGCCATACGATTAAAAAAATACCTTAAAACTCAATTCTTAACAGAGTTTGTTTAGTGAGAACGTTGATTCATACAATTTTGTCGTATGATTTTTAATTATTATTTGTTATGGACCCTAATATGTTTTGTACTATATCTGAATAAAGCATGAAATGAAGTTTGTTTTTGTATTTTTATATTTGTAAAATACTTTATACTTTATTAATATCTTCCCAAAAATATCATCTAAACTTCGGCAATTTTTAGCAAAATTGCTCTAGCATAACATACTCTCCCTTAAAAAAATATATATGAAAATGAAAAACGTGAAATTAAAATTATTCCTCCGGCGACTCATTTTCCAATGTATTTATATATTTTACGTATTTGTATAACTTAGTTTTAATCAATAAAAACCTTACTCTTTTCACCTCTCCAAGCAAAAATCGCGAAACAGGTGTTAGATTAGGGTGATTCTTTTATAAATGAAGCATAAAATTAAAAAATCGTTCTATTTATTCCATTTAAAAAGAAACGATCTTTCATAATATGTATACAAAATTATAGAAGTTAAATATGTTAGTAACTGCAAAATAGCATCAAAAAGATAAAGATAAAGATAAAAAGATGAAAGATATTTATTCTTCAATTTAGGCACATTACAATGCACTTATGAACGTCAGAGAGAAAAAGAAACTACCACCGGTTCTAACCCTACACCTCTGACCCGAGAAGTATTACTTATTACCGGCAAGAAACTCGGCGGGACTTATTTTTTCTAAACAGTAATACTAATACATTAAAGATAGTATATACAATAATGCGTAGTTCTTCAAGAAGGCATATCAAAACAGCTTGAGAGACAGACATGTTCCTGCCTATTGTGTAATTAAAACGAAAATAAAAATAAAATCCAAATCTGACTGCTTCGCAAAATGTTTGATATAGTTCAGGTAAGAAAGCATATCAATGATATGCCTTCTTACCTGAACTGTGTCCTCTAAAGATGATTTTATAGTTTCTGGTTTGGGCCATGCATATATGTCTGTCATAATATAGTCCTCGACCCTGTAATAACCCTTTGACATTAAAGTTATTTTCATGTATTTCTTAAGCCGTCGACACAGTGAATCCTCCTGTTTTAAAGGGTCGGCAACGCGCATGTGACACCTCTGGAGTTGCGGGCGTCCATAGTCTACGGTAGCTGCTTGCCACCAGGTGGGGCGTATGCTTGTTTGCTACCGTCGTTGTGTAAAAAAAAGAGCGGGAAATGATAGATTCAAAACATCGACGGGTAACTTGTTATAAATATGAATACCCTGACCAAAAAATGACTTATATGCTTTGCGGATACGACATCTTCTGACAGCTGAAAGAAGACCCTACTTTTCGTAAAAAACATTAGCACAAAAGTATTTGTGTTAACCGTGATTAATAAGTATTAATTAAACCATAAATTAATGTGGTAATCAAAACTGACTTTATTATCAAGTGAATACAGTCACAGATTTAATGTTTTTAGTTGCAGACTCAAGCTATGCTTCAACATCAGGAACGAAACGGTAGGTGCATATAGGAACATGAACATAGCATGAACATATCCTTACTAGGTATACCTAGTAAGGATATGTTCATGCTATATGTATGGTAAGGATATGCTGCTGCTACCAAAATATGTTTTTTTTTTATACAACGACGGTGGCAAACAACCATACAGCCAACCTGATTTTAAGCAGCTACCGTAACCTATGGACGCCTGTAACTCCAGAGGTGTTGACGGCTAAAGGAACAAGATAGGTCCCTCGTCGTCAACACACTGGGTCCTCTTTGAGCTCTTTGGCTTTAGAAAACATCGAGCACGAAAATACTACCCCGCTTTGATAGATAACTTTTTAGGGTTTCGTAGCCAAATGGCAAAAAACGGAACCCTTATAGATTCGTCATGTCTGTCTGTCTGTCCGTCCGTATGTCACAGCCATGTTACTCGGAAACTATAAGACGTATCATTATCAAATTTGTACATAAAGAATATTGTGTGTGCCGCTACTTAGTTATGTAGTGAAATTTCTGAAAAAAATATTTTTAGGGGGGGCACTCCATACATGCAAGTAATTGTCATAATATATTTTTTTACCAAATATCAACATGATGCACATCAATCGATAGGTCTTTCAAAATAACATAGAGGTTATTTGAAACATTTTTTGATTCAGTTGATATATTCAGAAATAATGACTCCGAAAGTCTAAATTATTGTGTCCATTGTCCGTCCGTAAAAATTGTTGACTGAAATTAAAGGATAGGTCAGATAATCAGTTTCTGAAAAAAAGTATACAGGGTGTTTGGCAGAGGGTTGGACAAAAAAAAACAGCAGAGAGGTGGGGCCATATGCTACTTACTTAGCCCTATAAATTGGGCCTAGGTCCGAAGTTTAGGAAAAAAAAATTTTGTTAACATTCATAAAAATTATTTGTAATAAACGGGACTTAACCGCGTATATAATTTTCAAATTACTTTATTATTTAAAATTAAATATTATAATTTAAAATTAAAATATTGACAGCGATCTGGGCCAAATTTTTTATCTCTAGTTTTAAGTAGTTTAGATTGTTAGGGTAGGGAATATGTTTATAATGTTTATATTATTATTAGATTTGAAAATTATACAGAGTGTTTCCTGTAACATGAGCAATAAATTAAAACGTAGATTCTACTCCTCAAACAATAAAACTTTTATTCAACAATTTTTAAAAAATATGAATTTTGTAGATTGTCTCTATTTCATACAAACTAAATAGTATTTTTAATGTACGTTAAAATCCGTCCAATTGACATTGCTTGTCAGCCTTGTCACCCTACAGACATAATCAATTTCGGAATACATTGCGTGTTCGAATAATCTTTAAAGTGAAATAAAAATCAAACCATAAGTTAATTTTAAAAGTTGCTGAACAAACGTTGTCTGGTTTGAGGAGTAGAATCTACGTTTTAATTTATTGCTCCTATTACAGGAAACACCCGGTATACGCGGTTAAGTCCCGTTTATTACAAATAATTATGAGTAAAAACCGTGAAAGTTTATATCAGTGATTCATAAAAATTCCGAAATTCATCACTTAAAGTCGAATAACTTATAAAAATGAAGGTGTAAGTATCATTTTTTATTGTTATTATCTTGGGTGTCGTTATGGTTTTTATTTCGTTTTCTTTTTGTCAATAGCTCTTACTTTTTACTCTTAGTTTTTGATAAAAGTCTCCGTCTAAACAAGATTTGCAAGTAAATCTCGTTATTGAATCAAAATGTATGCACGTAGCATATCGTTGGAAAGGGAAAAAGCTGGAGATGTTGTCCTGAAATTAGAACTAGTCGATGTCTTTTAGTTTTTTTAAAGCAAATCAAAGTTGGACATTAGGTATTTTTTTACATCTTTCAGAAACTTTAAAGGGCTGCCGTTTCTTTTTTCACAATAATTTACAGCAAATATCCATTTTAATACAACATAACGACACTTAAGATAATAATAATAAATGATACTTACATCTTCATTTTTTTAGTTATTTGACTTTAAGTGATGCATTTCGGAATTTTTATGAAAGCTAACAAAATAATTTTTTGTTTCCTAAACTTTGGGGCCTAGGGCCGATTTATAGGGCTAAGTAATTAGCATATGGCCCCACCTCTCCGCTGTTTTTTTGTCCAACCCTCTGCCAAACACCCTGTATTATGATCCCAAAGTTTAACAGCGTAACTAAAATATTATTCTAGTTAGATCCGGTTTCAAATGTTTCGGTTAATGAGTGTACCTTAAAACCCCTTCAGTATTATCAAATAAAAAAAGTCTGAAATAATAACAACTCATCTCTACGATTATTATTAACATTTTGACTTCTCTTCACGATCCGATGTTGTTCTTAATATATAAGATAAATATTATAAAAGTGGTGATCTTCACCCATAGCGGTAATGATAGAAGATTACAAAGAACATCTAGCAGACGGAACACATAACACTAAACAAACTAGCCAAATATATAATATTATCAGGAGTTTTTATGAAAGTTATATCAAGGGTATACATCCCTTGTTTTTATGTAATATACACCGTGTTTTTTTTCATTTCCTTTAATTGCAAAGGTACATCCCTAATTAGCTTCAGTTCCGAGATAACGGATAGTTAATTTTTATCTTTATGTATTATATATATTATACAGAGTGTTTCCTGTAATACGAGCAATAAATTAAAACGTAGATTCTACTCCTCAAACAACAACACTTTTGTTCAACAACTTTTAAAAAAGATGTATTTTGTAGATTGCCTCTTTTTCATACAAACTAAATAGTATTTCCAATGTACGTTAAAATCCGTCTGTTTGACACTGCTTGTCACCCTACAGACATAATCAATGTCGGAATACATTGCGTGTTCGGAAAAACTTTAAAGTGTCCTAAAAATCAAACCATAAGTTATTTTTAAAAGTCGCTGAACAAACGTTGTCTGGTTTGAGGAGTAGAATCTACGTTTTAATTTATTGCTCCTATTACAGGAAACACCCGGTATATGTACTCGGAGACACCGCAATAAATTATTCACCAGTGTGTTTCGTCTATAAAATAAACCTTTTTTGTAAAAAAAAAACACGATCTTCCTATATTGTGTAATATCGTTATTTTATTTGCTCACAAAACAACCGAAATTTTCCTCGCAATCGATTTGAAAAGCAGAGTGTAAAACTCAGGCATACTCGTAAATGTTCATTTTTACACGACTGTCCAAAAAAGGAGTGTATTGTTATAATTTTAGAAGCATCTACCTTAATTTATAGTTCAATTAACTGTACTTATTTTATCTTAATGATTCTAAAAAGTAGTTTTACTAACTATCTATGATCAGCCGCCATTGACAGTTGTCAAGGCGGCCAATCACAGACGAGTACGATTGTGGGTATATAGGGTTTCCGGTTGGCTTTCGAATCCGGTCATTCGTTTTTCAGTGGTCGCCAATGACGGTTGTGTTAGTTAGGTGTAATAAGTATCAAAGCTGGTGCAAGTTTATTTGTGTTTTCACTTCAAAAAGTAATTACCTGAGTGTTGAACCAGACATCCGGTTAACAGTATTGTTTTCAGGGTTCATGTATGTATGTGGGTAAAATAAAATTCTTTGTTCCACTAGAACAACTGAACGGCTGAACCGATTTAGATGTTACGTTATCCCGAGTAACATAGGCTATGTGACGTCACCGTAAAAACAATATGGCGGAAAAAATATTCCAGATTGTGCAACCCTAGGAAAAAAAAAACTTGCAAACCTATCGAGTGGGGTAACAAAATGAAGAGCTTTTCACGCGGATTATAAAAATGTATATAATACATATATAAAATTCTTCTTTCGTTAATATGAACATTTTAGAAATTTAATCAAAAGTCAAGAGGAAGGGCGATGGAAGTTGGGTCGAAAGATATATTAAGATATATAAACTTACATGTAAACTGTTAATTGTTATAAGTATTAGAGACTAGGGAGGAATAATAAGAGTTAAAGAAATGGCTCGTAGTCACAGTGTCCGAGAGGCAACCGGATGGCTCGCGGTATTTAACGGCTCCCTACGTGTTGTGGATCAAACCGGTGCAACCCAAATTTACCCACGTTGTACTTCATCTCCCCTCCCTCATTTTTCTGAAGGCTGCCGAATCGATTACCGACCAACCGGTGCACATGGCCATTTGCATGCTCGTTCTGGATCACGTAAAAATATTGGAAATCGAGGGGAGGAGGATGAAAAACAAAGTCCAACGTGAGTCATTTCGGGTTGCATAGGGTGGTTACACAACACGTAGGGAGCTTAAAGGGACAGCACATTAGAGCACCTCGGCTCCCGACCCTCACACTTCACCTCGAGTGGTTAGGTATTCTTTATATGAATTTTTATGACTATGCGCTCACTACATCAACTCGACAACGAGTAGACGCTGAGCGACGAGCCGGTGTGGGTCGGTTGCCGAGTTCTAATGAGCTGGGACCTTTAAAATACCGTGAGCTACTCGGTTGCCTCGCGGATACTGAACTACGCGTCATTGCTCTGAATGTAATGAAATACTTCGTGCTATTAAAATATTTCTTTACAACATCACGTCCAGTGTCATAAAAAAATGTCCTGCACTGCGCCGTTTTGAGCCAAAGAAGCTAGTTATTGTAGAGACTAGAGTTTGATGATAAAATAACTTTAAACAAAAAAAGAACCGACTTCACTTAGGATCCGCTATTCCAAGAGGAAGTGGCCGAGTTGCTGTAAAAAATAGTGAAATCACTATAGGTGTGCCTATATAAGTTGAAGAGTTCCCTCGATTTCTCCAGGATCCCATCATCAGACCCCGACTTGGTGACAATGGGCCCATCTAGGGGTTATACTTGTTCGATTAAAAAATAATTTGAAAATCGGTTCATGATTCACGGAGATATCGAGTAACATACATACAAAATAATAATAATAAAATAATAATGATAAAAATAAGAAATTCAGTCGAATTGAGAACCTCCTCCTTTTTTGATGTCGGTTAATGTAATGACCTATATTCAACAGTACTGTAGTGTAGCCATGGTGTAGTTGTGGGAGGAAAATTGGAGGCTAGGGCAGTATGGTTTT
Organism: Pammene fasciana; assembly: GCA_911728535.1. Lineage (NCBI taxonomy): Eukaryota > Metazoa > Arthropoda > Insecta > Lepidoptera > Tortricidae > Pammene > Pammene fasciana. The sequence goes on from OU452275.1 coordinate 24,325,074, forward strand.
ATGCGTTGAGAGGTTAAGTAGACTGGTGTGTCCTCTGTTATCAATATTGACGAGACAGACCACAAGCTAAAATAAACTACGCTGAACAAAATTGGTTTGGATCTTGGCAGCAAGAAGTTTATTGCCAAAGATCTGCCAACTCATGTTGTGCTAAGTCACGTATAAGGTCATGCAATTAGCCTCTTGGATCCTAAATAACAAGTTAATACGTATGTACATGGTAAAAACCATCATCCTCCTAGCGTTTATCCTGGCTGTTTGCCACGGGTCAATTGAGCCTGGGGTCCGCTAAGTGACCTTATCCCATGAATTGGCGTATGCACTAGCTTTTTAGAATGCCATCTTTCCTTTCAACTCAAGAGGAGAAAACTGGGCCTTAATAGCTAGGGATACAAGCAATAAATACGTAGCATAGCAAGTAGAATAACTTTAAGTAATTAAATATGTAATTAACTATCTCACCTGCAGACAAACTGTGGAAACAGTTTTGCAGGGCTTTGTATAACTTCATGTATACTTTTTGATTAATAAACTATCTATCTATCTATCTACACGCACAGATATGCCCGCCGGATTTGTCCGACGGATGTGCCCGGCGAAATCCGTGCGTGCGCGAAGCGAATTAGACACGGATTTGTCTGCGGACACATCTGAATATCGCCATACACGAACGGATCTGTCCGCCGGGCATATCTTGTGTTGAAGGGAAAGATGGCATTCTAGCTATTGGGATAAGGGTCGGTTTGTCTCACGATATTTTCCTTCACCGAAAAGCGACTGGTAAATATCAGATGATATTTCGTACAGAAGTTCCAAAAAACTCAGTGGTACAAGCCGGGGGTTTGAATTCTTTGAATACCGGACCTCCGGACGTCTTACTGCCAGGCAAGCGCTTTTTACGTGATAAAAAGTGATTTAATTTTTTTTTAATCGTCTTTATACTTTCGACTACTTATCTAAAGTTCGCGCGTTTGATTATTCTATGTCACTAAAAGGTTTTAAATAAATAAAATAATTAAAAATTAAAAACCGGGGACCTTTTTATGGGTATTGTGTTATACAGTTTAAAAGGTCCCCCGACTGCGATCGAACTAAAATAAGATTTTAAAAGATCCAGTATACATCAGGGTGTAGGAAGGCACAGTCTCAACCATAATAAGGTTTCAAAGACATTCTCTATCATGTTTCGAACTTATTTTTAACTTTTCAGTTCATTTAAAACAAACGCAGTCGTGTTTTTTAATTTTTAATTATTTTATTTATTATTGTCAGCTATTTCAATTGCCTATCCTAAGTATGAATCACTTATGCCCTTGTTGTACACTCTACTATTATTGCAGGGGCGGTCCGCCTTGGGTTTGGCGTTGTTATTTGGTTGTGAATTATTAATCTGAAATAAATACGAATAAATAAATAAGGGAGAAACTTGTTTTACTTACAGGCTTAGAAGTTATCTGCGGATACAGCGAGATTGTGGCGTAGGGAGCCCAGCAGCAGACGAAGACCACGAACATAATGATCACCATCACCATCGCTTTCTTCTGCGCTTTACTGATGCGGCCGAGCCGTTGCGAGTCCTGCGACACACAGTTGGGGATGTATAAATTATTCAGTTTAGATCGAAGTATAATTAGTATAATTACGAAAGTCGGACCACATTAACACTACCGGGCTATTACGGCAACACTTATGTCAACTTGTTTGAGACAGTTCTGACAACTCAAACAAAACAGAAGCAGGGGAGTGCAACTCAGTGTAAATCTGTCAAAAAATTGAGTTTGACACGACGTATCCAATACGTTTGCATAAGTGCGAAAGAGAACTTGTGATGCGTTAAGAAGGGACAACATGATTCGTGACGTTACAGAGGTTTCTCTGTATAGTACTATTTTACTCTGTGACAGAAGCATTGTCATATGAATCGGTAGTGTTAATGTGTTCTGGCTATAGTATTGTTTCGGTTATTTAATTTATTTACTTGTGTCACTTTTTCGGGAAAGGTACCATTTGGTTGATATGGAACTTATGCATTTATCCTAAAACAGGATACAATTTGCTATCTTACAAAGAAACAAGTATGAGTGTAGGTTTTTATAATATATATCTATATATGCATTTAATGTTCGTGGCCGTTAAAAACACACTACTTCAATAATATAGGTAAAGTAAGACTACATATGCCATTTTGGCGGCAAACAGGGCCTCCCAAAACCACATGTATGGGACATGAAGGAGAAGTACCTTAAATATCGTAAATAGGGTATTTTGCTGAAAGAGGACTTTATGTTATTTTTAAAAATTAGTAATTCTGCATTTTAAAATTACTTGCTTCGTCTGGGAATCGAACCGACTTAAATGTAAAAAAAAAATTGCCCCTTCTTTTATGACGCCAATAGAAGGAATAGCTAAAAAATAATAACTCTTCTTTAGTAACATAGTATTTTAAAAGAAAGGAACAACGTAAAATGTTTGAGTATAATTTCAAGACAATTATTTATTGCCGAAAGGCAAAGCAAGTAATTCTTAGAAAATCTTTGAATGCAGAATTAGTTTATTTTAAAAATACTTAACATATGGTATTCTTTCAGCAAAATACCTTATCTACGATACTTAAGGTACTGCCCCTTCATGTCCTATTCTGCCCCCGTTAGGCAATTGGCGGTATTTCATATTTAGAGATTTCGAGTAAATAGATACTCGTAAAACGTAAAATTTGATTTCGTGTTAACTTACGAAGTCTTAATTTTAAACTTTATAGCATATTCCCATATTTTGGTATCTATATTTACTATTGTTTGGTTATAATTATAAAAAAAATCTGGGCACTTATTTGAGATACCGCCATTACACTTACTATTTTTAGCTCAGATTCTTTAGTTACCGCTATTCCTCCTAATGCGCTTATATAAGAACCCGTACTAAAATGTTGATTTTTTTATTCATCAAAAAAAGGATATAAAGAAAAGTAAAATTGAAATTTAAAGTGTGATTTATTGTATGTTTTAATTACAGATACTATATCAAATGAATGTATAATCAAAATATGCGTGTTTCTATGGTTTTGTCGTCCGTAAACAAACTGATACAAATAGTCACTATAAACGGGTAGAAATCGTTACATGTAATATGTTAAATACAATAGTTTTACTTTTCATCATTACTCATGCGTTATATATGTATAAAAATAAAGTATCCATTTTGATTTCATAATTTAGAAGGTAGTTCTATTATTATAGCCTTGCACGTCGAATAATTGACTTTAGCGGTATCTTTTTTAAGAATAACTTGAGAAGTATGCAAATTTGCCGCTATTTAGCTTCAAAAATGGAGTTAGCGCCAAATGGTTTAGAAATCAAGAGAAATTTTGAGATAGAGAAAATTTTCTGAATCATTTTTAGCACAGTTATAGATAAGTGGAAAATGACTTATTCGATTAGTACATCTGAAAGAGATTTTATCAAGCTGCGTGATACAGTAACTAACTCAAAAGTGATTTTTTTTTGAGATACCGCCAATTGCCTATTGGGGGCAGTATAGTTTTAGGACGCTCTGTATACATCAATGAAACCTTGCATTATAACTTTATCTTGGAAATAGGAATATATTATGAGGACCGCCAAATTTGATAGAACTCGGCAGATCCGCAATCCAAGTGCCAAGATAAAGTTATGTTACAAAGCAAAGTTTCATAAAATTTATGTACATTATTTTGTCGCCAAAGTGGCATATACATTATACAGTGTGTTTTTTAAGTGAGAAAGTATTTATTTATTTAAACTTTAATGCACAAAATACAAAGAATAAAAAATGTAGGTATGTACAAATGGCGGACTTAAAGCCAAATTGCATTCTCAACCAATCAACCATTGGGCCAAACAGAGACATGTACAAAAGGTGCCAAGAGAAAAGTAGAGTTGAATATTATAAAAAGAAGACTTACGCCTACTTACTTGCAGTATGAGGAAATCCTAAAGTATAGGAGATATAAGGAAACTGCCTTAAGAGTCCGGTAAACTTTTTTTTCGATTTCGCTCAACTTTTTGATGCTATTTTGCAGTAACTAACATAACCTTTATAATTTTGTATACATATTATGAAAGAACGTTTCTTTTTAAATGGAATAAATACAACGATTTTTTAATTTTATGCTTAATTTATATATAATTCACCCTAATCTAAGACCTCTTTCGCGATTTTTGCTTGGACAGGTGAAAATAGTAAGGTTTTTATTGATTAAAATTAAGTTTTACAAGTACATAAAATATATAAATACATTGGAAAATGAGTCGCCCGAGGAATAAATGTAACAGATTTTTTCATTTTCATATATATTTTTTAAGGGAGAGTATGTTTTGCTAAAGCAATGTTGCTAAAAATTGCCGAAGTTTCGATGATATTTTTGGGAAGACATTAAAGTATTTTATAAATATAAAAATACAAAAATAAACTTTACTTTAATTCAGATATAACAAAACATATTAGGGTCCATAACAAATAATAATTTAAAATCATACGACAAAATTGCATGAATCAACGTCCTCACTAAACAAGCTCTGTAAGAATTGAGTTTTAAGGTATTCAACATTAATTTATATCGACTTAAAGTACTTTTTTGCAATAACAAGACTTCAAGATATCTTACCAAATGCAATTCATGTGCATAATGTCGTTATTAGCGATTTTCGTTTTCAAATCGTTACCGGACTCTTAAGAAACACACTGTATAGTCTTACTTTACTCACTGCATTTGGAACTGCCATTTAGTCCGATTTTGTTTAAACTGCCATGCAGGGTAACACAAATAATGAATTGAATAACTCACCCTGTAGACAACGCAGCACATTTTACAGCACGTAACGCAAATTATAAGGACTGGAATCACCATCCCCACACCCATCATGACGGCGATTTGTATTTTTGCTCCAAGGCTCTGTTCGAGCCAGTTTACTGAACAGCTGTGGACAAAGAACAAAATAGTACATTAAGATAAAAGTGTGCTAAGTTGATCATTTCGTACGAAGTGATATTGTTGCACATTTAGTAAAGTAAAGTTAATATTCTTTAAAGCTTTTTGTCAAACTTTCTACACGTGCGGTCTGTGGGCTAATTTTACGCAGCGGGCGTACAGCGCTCTGCGTGTCCAGTATAATGATGCTTTTAGGATGCTGTTTAGGTTGCCGCGGTATTGTAATAAAGTAATAAAATCCCTATTCAAGTATAATTACCTTATGAATACCAAAATACTCTACAACAAAACCAAACTATACAATATAAATCAACTATACACTTATAGAACATGTAACCTTGTTAAGAAAATCCTTACCATAAAATACACACAAACATTACTTTTTCAAAGCGAAATTTCAGACACCACCTAAGAAACACTGATAAAATCAAACTTTTTAAACATAGAACCGGATATGGAAAAAGAAACATTATGTTCGAGGGAGCACAGTTGTACCTACAACAATCTGCCTAATGAAGTAAAACAGTGCACATCATTGAAAATGTTTAAAACCAAATTGAAAGAATTTGTTAATGATAAAATATCTTAAGTGATATCGACAAGCTGGACTTAATCATACATATGTAATTTTCTTAATTTATGCTCATTGTAAGTGAATTTTTGTTCTTTATGAGTAATAAAGTTCTTTAAACCTTGTAGCGCCTCGGCAATGTTTGCTGAGGCGCGAACAGACTGTTTCTTTGCCATCATGAGAAAGCGATGCGCGTCACTCCTAAATCGAAGCCGAAGCAGCACGAACAGCATCCTAAGAACGCTGGCGCAGCGTTGGGACTCGCCCCTGGTCAAGCGGTATGTGCAGCTACACTCACCTGTGGCTGTACCGCCACGAAAGTTATAATTGTTTTGTTTTGTTTATTTGTTTGTTTTGTCTAATTAATTATAATACTAACTGTACATATATAAGTTATTGTAGTAGGTACCTCTAAGTCGGCTCTAACCCAATATGGACTTTCATGTTCGAAATAAAAATATTTCATTTTTTTTTTGTAGTTACCAGAAACAAAATATGAGGGAAACAAAGTCTATGTGTGTGAATTACAATAAAAAAGATTGTTTTATTCAGTAACTAAAAATAAGGTTTACAATATTTGTGCTACCGTAAAATACCCTAATGTCGCCTGTCAAGACTAACTTCGCCTAAATTGAAAAGATTTAAATTACTACTAAAATTTGTATCAGACATGATATAATTAATTACCATATCTGTTAAGTAATTTATTTTTGGCAAAACTTCTGTAGGTACCTGTTTTTAGACTACCTTCATCATATTTACTTTTAAAACATCCTTAAGAGTGTAAGGTGTGACCACGATTTTTTAAATCGTAAATACTTGTCTCCAGCAACACACGGTTAACAAGTGTGTCAACCAAATACTTCAGTTCATAATCGAAATTTAATAGTTTTTAACATGAAATCATTACTTTTCTCCTATCACACGTATTTAAAAAGTTATCATTAAAAATATCGCAAGGGAGGTCAAAACGCCAACTTCCTTCTGAACTGAGGATTTTTGTCCAGGTATTCGAAAAACGTATTAGTTCGAGTTTGTAATTTAACTTCTTCTACTCCTATCGATCAACCAATTGTTGGAAGGACGTAAATACGACGATGAACATGCAAATGAATGCGTAGATGGCGTTTCAACCGTAAATAAATTTAAATAAAAAACTTTTAAAAACAAGCTTTTATGTGAATGCTCTAAAAAGAGAAAATAAGCTTTTGAGTCAATCAAACTTTTTTTATAGGAACTTTGTACAATTTTATGACATAAAAGCTTGTCGCGAGACTTTTCCGTGTAAAAGAGATTGCGCATTTATATCGAGGAAACCTTATGTAAATATTGAATATTATAACAAAATCATTGGTTTCATTCAGTCCAATATTGAGTACTTATTCTTTGAGTACACATTCAATTATTGTCATTAAAAATTATTTGATTTACAATTTTATAATCCACGCCGCAGGCTTCGTCAGACAGATACAACAGTAGGTCAACCACAGGCTTCGACACATACCAATATATTGTCATATAACTCGTTATTGACTTCAAAATTCAAGCACTATCCATCAAGTAGCACTATCTTATATGTACTATATACTACATCCAGAACACGTAAATAACACTTAGACGTGAATTTGTTTTTTAAGAAATACATTGATAATTATAATTTTAATTCATGAATAATGGGCTGGGCTCATTACATATTTTAATTAATTTTAACTACCGTCATAGGATTACTTGGCTACATGATTTCACCTAAAATATGTGCAATCTCTTTTACAAGGGAATGTCTCGCGACAAGCTTTTATGTCATAAAATTGTACAAAGTTCCTATAAAAAAAGTTTGATTGACTCAAAAGCTTATTTTCTCTTTTTAGAGCATTCACATAAAAGCTTGTTTTTAAAAGTTTTTTATTTAAATTTATTTTTATGTTTTTAGTTTTTAAGAGACATGTTCCGTAGCCTGTTCATTTCGTCTAACACATTGTTCCGCTGTGTTGACCGGTTTCTTATTGCTTGTTAATTTTAGCTAATATACAATATACTCTGTGCTAATATAGTCATTGGGTATGTGGATCCAGTAGGTACCCCTAGGGTTCAGCTTGAAATCTATCTCGTAATATCGGTCCCGACTGCTTACCAGTACAAGTCGAATGAGCCCAACAGCATGAGTCTATGTTGTCCTAAACCCGTGATGCAGTAGGTACCCCCAGGGTTCAGCATAAGCTATATTTTCTGATACCGGTCCCGACTACTCATCAGTACAAGTCAAATAAGCCCAAACAGCATGAGTCTATGTTGCCCCAAACCCGAGATCCAGTAGGTGCCCCCAGGGTTCAGTATGAACTCCGTCTTGTGATACCAGTCCCAAGTCCCAACTGCTCATCAGTACAAGTCGAATGAGTCCAAACAGCATGAGTCTATGTTGCCCCAAACCTCAGATCCAGTAGGTGCCCCCAGGGTTCAGCATGAACTCCATCTTGTGATACCGGTCCCAACTCCTCGTCAGTACAAGTCGTATGACCTCAAACAGCATGAGTCTATGTTGCCCTAAACCTGAGATCCAGTAGGTGCCCCCAGGGTTCAGCATGAACTCCATCTTGTGATACCGGTCCCAACTCCTCGTCAGTACAAGTCGAATGAGCTCAAACAGTATGAGTCTAGTAATGTTGCCCCAAACCTGAGATCCAGTAGGTGCCCCCAGGGTTCAGCATGAACTCCATCTTGTGATACCGATCCCAACTCTTCGTCAGTACAAGTCGAATGAGCTCAAACAGCATGAGTCTATGTTGCCCCAAACCTAATGAGATCCAGTAGGTGCCCCCAGGGTTCAGCATGAACTCCATCTTGTGATACTAGTCCCAACTCCTCGTCAGTACAAGTCGTATGACCTCAAACAGCATGAGTCTATGTTGCCCCAAACCTGAGATCCAGTAGGTGCCCCCAGGGTTCAGCATGAACTCCATCTTGTGATACCGGTCCCAACTCCTCGTCAGTACAAGTCGAATGAGCTCAAATAGCATGAGTCTATGTTGCCCCAAACACGAGATCCAGTAGGTGCCCCCAGGGTTCAGCATGAGCTCCATCTTGTGATACCGGTCCCAACTCTTCGTCAGTACAAGTCGAATGAGCTCAAACAGCATGAGTCTATGTTGCCCCAAACCTAATGAGATCCAGTAGGTGCCCCCAGGGTTCAGCATGAACTCCATCTTGTGATACTAGTCCCAACTCCTCGTCAGTACAAGTCGTATGACCTCAAACAGCATGAGTCTATGTTGTCCCAAACCTGAGATCCAGTAGGTGCCCCCAGGGTTCAGCATGAACTCCATCTTGTGATACCGGTCCCAACTCCTCGTCAGTACAAGTCGAATGAGCTCGATTAGCATGAGTCTATGTTGCCCCAAACACAAGATCCAGTAGGTGCCCCCAGGGTTCAGCATGAGCTCCATCTTGTGATACCGGTCCCAACTCCTCGTCAGTACAAGTCGAATGAGCTCAAATAGCATGAGTCTATGTTGCCCCAAACCTGAGATCCAGTAGGTGCCCCCAGGGTTCAGCATGAACTCCATCTTGTGATACCGGTCCCAACTCCTCGTCAGTACAAGTCGAATGAGCTCAAATAGCATGAGTCTATGTTGCCCCAAACACGAGATCCAGTAGGTGCCCCCAGGGTTCAGCATGAGCTCCATCTTGTGATACCGGTCCCAACTCTTCGTCAGTACAAGTCGAATGAGCTCAAACAGCATGAGTCTATGTTGCCCCAAACACGAGATCCAGTAGGTGCCCCCAGGGTTCAGCATGAGCTCCATCTTGTGATACCGGTCCCAACTCTTCGTCAGTACAAGTCGAATGAGCTCAAACAGCATGAGTCTATGTTGCCCCAAACCTAATGAGATCCAGTAGGTGCCCCCAGGGTTCAGCATGAACTCCATCTTGTGATACTAGTCCCAACTCCTCGTCAGTACAAGTCGTATGACCTCAAACAGCATGAGTCTATGTTGTCCCAAACCTGAGATCCAGTAGGTGCCCCCAGGGTTCAGCATGAACTCCATCTTGTGATACCGGTCCCAACTCCTCGTCAGTACAAGTCGAATGAGCTCGATTAGCATGAGTCTATGTTGCCCCAAACACAAGATCCAGTAGGTGCCCCCAGGGTTCAGCATGAGCTCCATCTTGTGATACCGGTCCCAACTCCTCGTCAGTACAAGTCGAATGAGCTCAAATAGCATGAGTCTATGTTGCCCCAAACCTGAGATCCAGTAGGTGCCCCCAGGGTTCAGCATGAACTCCATCTTGTGATACCGGTCCCAACTCCTCGTCAGTACAAGTCGAATGAGCTCAAATAGCATGAGTCTATGTTGCCCCAAACACGAGATCCAGTAGGTGCCCCCAGGGTTCAGCATGAGCTCCATCTTGTGATACCGGTCCCAACTCCTCGTCAGTACAAGTCGTATGACCTCAAACAGCATGAGTCTATGTTGCCCCAAACCTGAGATCCAGTAGGTACCCCCAGGGTTCAGCATGAGCTCCATCTTGTGATACCGGTCCCAACTCCTCGTCAGTACAAGTCGAATGAGCTCAAATAGCATGAGTCTATGTTGCCCCAAACACGAGATCCAGTAGGTACCCCCAGGGTTCAGCATGAGCTCCATCTTGTGATACCGGTCCCAACTCCTCGTCAGTACAAGTCGAATGAGCTCAAATAGCATGAGTCTATGTTGCCCCAAACCTGAGATCCAGTAGGTACCCCCAGGGTTCAGCATGAACTCCATCTTGTGATACCGGTCCCAACTCCTCGTCAGTACAAGTCGAATGAGCTCAAATAGCATGAGTCTATGTTGCCCCAAACACGAGATCCAGTAGGTACCCCCAGGGTTCAGCATGAGCTCCATCTTGTGATATCGGTCCCAACTCCTTACCAGTACAAGTCAAATAAGCCCAAACAGCGACTTATTAAGACGATTCTAATTCTAGTATCGGTTAGGAGAAATAGGTTCCAAATCAGCTTCTGATGTTGTGGCTGACTGTACTTTTCTTTAAAACCAAAGAGTACTCATCGGGACGATTCTAATAAACCCAAACTCAATCTGGTTGAGGTACTTTATGGCAGAGTTCTTATGGCCACCTCCTGTCTCCATCATCAGACCAGCTCGATGGTACCAAAATATTGTATTGTCATCCAAGTTACGCATGTGTGTTAAATTTCAGCTCGATCGGACATCAAGAACTGGTTCAAATCTGCCTCGCAAGATTCTACCTAAACATCTAACACACTGACAAACACTGTGAGTTAAATAAAAGCTTGTAATAATAAAAAATCTTGCTTTGGGTGTGAAATGGCGGCTAGCACCACTCACTATCACCCACTCACTCTGTGGGTTTAAGAGTATGTGTGTAGTAAAAAACAGTGGGCTCGAGTAACCCAACAGGTCTTAACCACGCATTTCTGAGATCAAACGAAGGGAAAAACGTTATGTGACTTAAGGAATATTTCGACGTAACGAACTAACTACTACTACTAATGTTTCGACGAAAATTATTTAGCAAATTCTTAACTCCCCGAACTACTTATCCCATATTTTTATTTGGTCAAATTATTATTTCCCACTCAACGTTTCGCACTGATATCATTTCCCAACTAATGATTTGATAAATTATTACCTGGGATTTTTTAAAGATGTCAATTATGTTTTCGTCAATGCGCGTAAATATAGTAAGAGCATCAATGCGCCGCTGGCGGCGACTCAGTACAGGTTGGTGCACCGCGCATTTCCACCGCGTAATTTTTGTCAGAGAAAACCCGGGTATTCGGGTAGCCCGTTTTTTTTCACGCTCCCGGGACGCATTTGAGTTTTATACCAATATGCCACATGTATAGTCGCCAATATATCGGAGCGTACTCAAAAATATCTCAACATGCACTTTATCGCCTTGGCAATAGAGGCTTTTTTACCATCTTGGCCGCTCCGATACATCTGTAGGCGACTGTACACCAAGTAAATATTACTTTGTAATTTAACTATATTTACCTGATATCCAGATGTTCGGTCGAAAATCCCATTGTAAAGAAGGAAGAAACAGACAATGCTAGGGATATGACCCATATCAAAAGCGAGGCTGTAGCAACTGCGGTGCCGGACAGGAAATGTCTCGTGGGATTCATGGCGTTATATTGTATTATAGCCATCGCAGTAATGGTACCAATGGATACCATCCCTGTAACAAGTATTTTAATATAAAATTATAGTACATTACTACCGATGCCGGGAAGTAAAGGGTTGTCGGCCGAGTAGGTATATATAGATATCTGATAGTTACGAGGCTGCCCGGAAAAACAAGCTTCCGGGATATTCTCCATCTAAGACATTATTATATTATGTTGAAAATATTTCCTCGTGACAAGTATTTATTTCCTTTAACGAAAATAAACTGTAGTTTTAAATATAATGAAGCGAATATATTGTTACAGACTTTCTAATTTTCTTTTACCTAAGATAATAATTTACCTAAGTACAATCTCTCTTATTTATATAAGTCTCTTAAAGAACTAACTAACTCTCTTATTTACTCAATATATTAAAAAAGCTTTCGAGATATTCTCAATCCTAGACATGATATTATCTTGAAAATATTTCCTCGTGACAAGTATTTATTTCCTTTACCAAAAATAAGATTCTTCGCTTAATAAAACTACGTTGTCTTAAATTAGAAAAACAAAAGAGTATATTGAGTAAATAAGAGAAGATTGTACTTTAATCAAACAATTATTATCTTAGGCAAAAGAAAATTAGACAATCCGTAAGAATATCATTCGCATCGTTATATTTAAAACTATAGTTTATTTTTGGTAAAGGAAATAAATACTTGTCACGAGGAAATATTTTCAACATAATATAATAATGTCTTAGATTGAGAATATCCCGGAAGTTTTTTTTTCGTGTTAAGTTGCCGCAGGATTCCTTTTTTGATTCATTTTTGGGGGTAAATGAGAAGTAAAAAAAAAAGTTTTGCAAACTAAATTGTGTGGCATATCAAGTAAAAGGACTTGATGTGAGCATTCCAAATGTATTTTTTGTATAATTTTAACTTAGTATATGGTTTTGAAGTTAATAACATTTATTTACATAATTAAATATACAGAGGCACTACAGTACAAATTCTAAACTAAATTAATAACTAGCTCAAATCTTTGAAGTTATAAAAAAAAGTGAATAAGGTAAGTTCGCCTAATAAGGACCAGGTTTTTGTAAATCTTTATAAATCTCATTTAAGAAGTATTTTAACTTAAAAAACATTTGAAATGTACAAATTGCCTATATTAGAAGTACAAACATTAAGTAAAAATCACGAATCCGAAGTAAATTAATGACAAACACTGTTTATAAAAAACTTGTAAATGGACCTTATTAGGAATGGGTGTTCTCAATAAGGGTCATTCCTGTTCCGTAGATAATTCCGAAACTACATAATTTTTTTTTTATTTAATATTTTTTGTTAATTGTAACAATTGTTTTTGTCATTCCCGATGGATTAATCTAAAAATTCACATGAATTGTACTGTTGGTCCTTAAAAAGTCTACAGAAACTTAAACGCAGAATAATTGACTTGATTTATGTATTTTAATAAAACACAGTTTTGTATTGTATTTATATTTACTAAGTGAAACTATTTTAAGCATAAAACAACATAATTATGAACACATTCAGTCATTAGCCCTTGGTCCTTATTAAGTCTTTAAACATGATATTAAAAAGGCCTGGTCCTTATTTGGCGACAAGGAGGTGGTCCTTGTTAGGCACTTCGCCACCCCGGAGCAAACCAATCTAATTTGACAAAAAAAATAGTTCTTTCAATAACCTTATCTTCACAATCCACGCCTAAATGTTACTTTTTCCTTTTCATGTGTTAAGTTCTTGCGAAAACGAATCAGAACCCCTTGAATGAATCGAATAACACCAACAAATTATACAAAACAACCTACGCGTCGTGACGTGAACTACATCGACAGGCATACTGACAGAATGGCGGCGTAAAACCCAAGTAATGCCAATGCACTTCAATAATTGGTTAATGAGGAGCATCGGCGCGAGACTTGATTTCAATTTAGTATCAGGAGCGGGATTTTTGAAATGGTGGCTCTTATTAGGAACCGGTCCTTATTGGGCGAACATACCTTATAGACATTTAATGGGCGGGGCTAAAAATTTTGTTTTTTTTTTAAACGTTTTTATCATGATTTTATTTTTTAAATTTATTTTATGGTTTAGGTACCGTCAGTTAAAGTTTGAATTATACACAGTTTTTTTTTTCATGAAAAAAATAATTTCTACAACATTCTAAAACATTATTTTATTGAATGATCATACTTAAATAAAATATTTTTTGAATTGATGAATTCACGAATTTAACAAAATCAAGGTAAATAATAAATTAGCATATTTATCATTAAATGACAACTAAACTGAAATCTGTTTGTTAAATTGTTATAAAGACATAGCAAAAAAATGGTTTATATCATTTGGAATAAAAAAAATTTAATGTTCCTAACTTTAAAATATCCAAGATTTGGTAGAGGGTTAGGACATAAACCAGTTTTTTTTAATATTTTTATCATATGTATCTGTCCAAAACGCAACTTTTTAACACCACTCATTCTGCATTTCCATGATTTTACTAAATCGACCCACCCTACACCTACAGTGTACATGTCAACGTAAAATTGTCAAAACCGTTAGTTTATAGTCTAACTAGAGAGATTGTAAACTATCGAAAGATTGTGAACCGTGAAGTACTGCTTACAATTTATCATTATAGTCATAGTGTCAAACATAAAGCTTCTCGCGCTAATTGGTCGGTCTTACAGTAGGTCGTTAAGTGTTCATAAACTTTGCAATCAAATACAGGTTGTGTCAGTGAGAAACTTGTGCCATTAAAAGAGGTTCTGGCGCTCGCCGGCGGCTGCCGTGGCACGCTCGCTTCGCTCGCTCGGCTTCGCGCGTTGTTTGGTCGCAGTTAACCTAACACACTCCTCCTCGCTTCGCTCGTCGTCGCACCTATCTAGACTCTGGAAACCGACCAATCAGCGTGCGAGGGGCTTTAAGTTTATGACAATATGACGGTTCCTAGTCGATAGTTTATAATCTAACGAAAAAAGCAGTAGGTATGTTACGCTTTACAATTTATCGATAGTTTACAATCTCGCTAGTTAGATTATAAACTAACTGTATTTACAACTTTATGGTGTCAGATACAGGTACCTAAAGCAAAAGAACGGACAAATATATTTCTGATTTTCACTCATTATTTTGACAAATCGGGTATCACAGGGCATACCTCCACAGATTTAAAATAACCGCAGACGATCTGTCCGCGGTGACAATACGAGTTCACAAACAATAGACCATCTGCTTAAACAATGCCCTAAATTTAGTATAGAGTGTGTGGTCCATAACACGGGTGAAGGATTGAAACATAGATCCAACTCCTCAAACTGAACAACGTTTGTTCAGCGACTTTTAAAAATAACTTACGGTTTGATTTTTAGTACATTTTAAAGTTTACCTGAACACGCAATGTATTGCGAAATTGATTATGTCTGTAGGGTGACAAGACTGACAAGCAATGTCAATTAGACGGATTTTAATATTTAGTTTGTATGAAAAAGAGACAATCCAAAAACTACATATTTTTTAAAAGTTGTTGAACAATAGTTTTATTGTTTGAGGAGTACATACAATCTACGTTTGAACTTTTCGCTAGTGTATTGGGCCACACGCTGTATACCGGATACCGGATAGTTCACGAAATTCTCTGCCAAAACATTAACATATGTCAATCAATACGACGTAGTTACAAAAGGATCCTCAATATCATCCTATTCGTATTTAATAAACAAAGTAAATCATAAATCATAGCCTTAAAAAGTTTAACAACACATAGCACAGAACGCAATACATATAACATGTACAGTGGAACATTAATTCGCCTGTACTGTATACCTCGCGGGGTCTTAGCTCTTAAATAGCAAAGTAGAAAAACACAAATACATTACTGAAATTAAATAAATATTAGAACAACATGACGCCGTTGTCGTGTTGTCTATTAAGATGTGACACGTTAATCGTTATTGCCTTTGTTCAACCTCTCGTGCCATGAAGCCCTCGCACGCTCAAGATTCCACTTTTTTATCCACTCGCTACGCTCGTGACTCAAGTTTCACAATATAAGCACGAGAGGTTAAACAACAACGTTGCTCCCTTGTATAATAAGTAACTTAGTATTTAATTGGGATAATTTAACAAATAACTGGGTCATATAAAAATCTAAATCCCAAAGATACCTATTATTTCTATAAGAAACTGCCAGAGAGCTTTTCTGAGAATTTCCCAGATTTAGGAAAGTGAGTAGTATTGGAATTTAGATTTTAAAATAAACTGAAGACGTTAGCAAAAGAGCGGGATGAATTAGTGTGATAAGGGCTACGCTCTAAAATTTGGATGATAAGCGGGGAACACATACCACTCAGCAACATAGTGAACCCGTAGACGACACACGTAACATGGCCGAAGACCCAACCGCGGTAGATCGTAGAAACCAAACTCAATATCGCCATAAGAGAGATAATAAAATTTGCCGCAGCCAAGTTGAGTTGTATGTAGTTAAAGGCAGTTTTTTGCTGAAACAAAAATATACATGTATATATTATATGTATATTATAAGGCCTGATTCGAATTCAATCTGCCAAATTCAAAACCCTATTAATGGTCCTGAAGCTAGCTGAATCAAGATTTGTTTTTCCATAATTGATTGAAAATTTGTTTAAAAATTGTTATTTATAAGTAGAGGGCGGAGTACCGGTGGCAAATTTCACACAAAAGGTATGGAGTCGTTTTTTAGGGTTCCGTAGCCAAAATGGCAAAAACGGAACCCTTATAGTTTCGCCATGTCCGTCCGTTCGTCCGTCCGTCCGTCCGCGGTCTAGCTCAGTGACCGTTAGCACTAAAAAGCTGAAATTTGGTTTGAATATGTGCATTAACTAAGCCGACAGAACGCTAGAATAAAAACGCGAAAAATATATTTTATTAGGGTACCTCCCGTACACGTGAAGTGGGGGGCGAAATTTTTTTTCGTTCCAACCAAGTTATGTGGGGTATCGTAGGATAGGTCTTTTAAAAAGAATTAGGGTCTTCTAGAACAGTTTTTGGATAAAACTAATACTTTAAGAAATAATAGCTCCGAAAGTTTAAAACAGGGCGTCCCCCCCATCTAACTTTTGAATCGTGGGTCCTAAAATTTTGAAAAAAATCATGAAACTGAGGCCTAATGAGTACCTTCAATGAAAACTATATTGAAATAAATCGGTTGAGCCGTTTTTGAGTTATCATTCAAAAACCCATAGTGAAAGGACGTAAGTAAAAATGACGTAAGCGCCGCCAAATTTCCCGTAAGAAACGACCTTTTAAATTAATGGTTTCAGTTTACGGAACCCTACACTGAGCATGGCCCGACATGCTCTTGGCCGGTTTTATGATTATTATTTTAGGCTTGAATAATAAAATTATTCATTTACATATTGTACTTAGTATGGTACCTACTCGTAAATTGGAAGTAAGTACTTAACATTTATTTTTATAAATCGATTTCAGGAACACCGAAATGTTATGTCGTAAATGTTTTGGGTTATTTTTCAATTTCTTTTAACAAAGTCACCATTCATCGATATAATATTTTTTACCATATGCAACCTTTCTTTTCAAAAAGTTACTAATTTACAAATTTATGAGACATTTAAACCGTGCGAAATAAACTCGAATTGGTTCTAGATAGAAACCCAGATGCTGACGAATTAAGGAATATGATTACAATGGAAAATTATAAACAAGTCCTTAAACATGCACCAATTACATCGGTAGATGTAGAGCGATCGTTTTCCACTCATAAATGGATCCTCAATAAATTAAGAAACCGATTCACTCCGAAAAACCAGGAACATGTGGCCATAGTCCAGTCATTTTATAACATGGATATGCACTTATTTAAGTGTAGATTGTGAGGAGGACCTCGAACACATAATTTCAGTCCTCAATTGTAATTGAATGGTCTTGAAAATAATATATCGTTTGGCAGGTATAACTTCTTAGTCTAGTATTTAGTACCTAATGATAATGTTTTGATAAGAAAACATATTATTATGTATTATAGATATAAAAACATATTACATTATATTTGTATGCACGTGAGATAATTTCTATAAGTTCCTAAAAATTATTATGCAAAATTAATCATTTATTCGTTATTTATTAAATCACAAGAATACTTAGGCGACTCCATACATTTAGTGTGAAATTTGCCACCGGTACTCCGCCCTCTATTTATAAGTAAATTCATCATTTTCCTTTTCTTCCCGCTCCTGTCGTTAGTTTTGTTGTACCTATGCCCTCTATCATACATCGAACAGTGTTTTTGACAGTTTCTTGGTATCAGTCCTATCAAGAACAATATTTATTTTTATTATAAATATTATATTGCATATAGTTTTTGTTGTTTTAACGAACTAATTCCTTGGACACTCCACTCCATACCGTTTAATAGGTCAATACTGTGGGACTTTGTTGAATCTAGTTTTTTGGTCCGATTTCGAGGGTGTTGGCTTAAGTATGCTGATGGCCTCATAACCATCGTGGATCATCTCCAAATATTGTCAAAGTAATATTGGAAATCCGCATTATTAAACTAAAGCTGCGAATCGTTTCTTTTAGTGATTGTTGGTGTCGATTTCTCTATCGAAAAGTACCAATGCCAGGTAACTGACGCCACATCGACGAAATTCCTGATACACCAGATATTTGAAGATATGTCTAGATCCTCATTGTTTCATGGATATTGCAATGAAATTACCTTTCAGTATTGGTATAATATTAGGTAACAGGTTATGTTGGAAATTAGTCATGTGCAAGTTTCTTCCATACTTATCAAGTTTTTGACAACAATTTGGCGCCTAATTAAAAAGACGGCGGCGTTTATTTGATTGTTTTTATCATCTTAGATGTAATAAAAAATTTTTTTTTGGTATAATAATTTTGTGATTCTGATAATTATAATGGTGTAGTGTATATTATGTCGGCGGCCGATCGTACAATCCGCCAGATCACGAATTTCTTAGGCATATCAAGAAACGCCGCCATTTCATGATATGCCTAGAAGTTGGCAAGGAATATCACGATGTGCCTGATAACAATACGGCAGATCGATTAGAGCAACGCATTCGTCGATATTCCTAGCTACATACCGGGCACATCGTAAAATGGTTTCTTTCTTGGCCACTGGACCGAGATATTGGCTCCTAAATGGACACAATTTTAGCACTTGGAAATTTTTGATATTTTTTTTTGCGTCAAGTTTTTTCTATTACTGTATCGTGTAGAATATAACATATTCTGGTAATAAGCATCTTTTGGTATTTGATATTTTTCTCTAAAATTAACCGCTAAGGAAATAGGGACACAGATAGATGAATATTTTTAAAGGCGTTTGGGAATATAATCACGGAAGACTGTTGTGTCACAGAGCCAAGATAGGTGCGACGACGAGCGAAGCGAGGAGGAGTGTGCTAGGTGTACCGTGGCCAGAACCGACATAATAAAATGAAAACAACATC
Source organism: Pammene fasciana (assembly GCA_911728535.1). Classification (NCBI taxonomy): domain Eukaryota; kingdom Metazoa; phylum Arthropoda; class Insecta; order Lepidoptera; family Tortricidae; genus Pammene; species Pammene fasciana. Next base: position 24,344,260 of record OU452275.1, read on the forward strand.
CATCGAATTTTGCCAAGTCCTAAAAACGGTGAGTATTGTACAATATGGCGGCGTTGATCTGCCTCTAATCGACGGTGAATTATGAACGATATGGCGGATGTCACTCAGCCAAATCATGAAATGGCGGACAAATCGTGACAATTGTCGTGAGCACTTCAGCAAACTTAGTACCTATTTATTGACGATATAATATAAATATGTCGAATTTTAAACTTGTATAGATGTCATATACAAAGGAAAAAGTGACCAACGCCTCCGGTGCCCAAGGCTGGATTCGAACCAGCGTCTTCTGCATTCGCGGCAGACGCGTTAACCAACTTCGCCACCTGGCCACGAAAGCACCGGTCGAAATTTCCCGTGTATATGCAATCTTTGTAAATGCTAAGGCGCATTTGGCCAATCATCTAAGGTACAAAAAAAAAAAAATTGATTTGTTCTTTCAGTTATGTCGAATTTTATTAAAAATATCATGATGGTGGCAAACAAGCATGCAGCCCGCCTGCTGGTAAGCGGTTACTGTAGCCTGTGGACGCCTGTGACGTCAGTAATTTGGATATGTCAGGAATTGTGACAATTGTCACCGTGGTGAAATAGGGGCCAGGAGTAAAAAAAATATCAAAAAACTTTTAATTCTTATCGAAATAACGCTACCCGATGAGTAAAATTACTTTTCACCTCACTAGCTCGGAAAGCCCTTTTTGTTTGTTTAATATCTATTGTGAAAATCGCTTTTTATCCACATGTGGTGAAAGAGTTTTGACATAAGTGACAAGTGGCTTAAGTGACATTTGACACCTAACAAAACGTAAAACGTTAAAAGTGCAGAATTTTTAACATCGCAATTAATGAATTGCATCGAGTAAAAACACTAAATATAGTCTTAGAACTTTATTTTAATTCATAAATATCAGCATTCAACATTAATCTTTATTCTTTTTGTAAAAACGGATAAAATGTTCTGACAGCCCAATAAGTCTACGTACGAACGAAACGCATCTGACATTTAATAAAACCTTTTACGTCAAAACTTTTCATTTCAATTCATCCATCATATCAACATTAAATATTCGCATGTTTTTCTAGGTTGTTTTGTTAAAAATGAGTGATTCGAGTGATGAAGAAGTATTAACACCCGAGGAATTACGGAAAACCGAGCAAAATGCACCCTTTTTCTTATTTTCCTCGCTGTAGTGAGGTGAAAAGTTTTGTGTTATACACGGGTGAAAGTTATTTTACGTCTCGTGTATTAAAGCACTCGCTACGCTCAGGATTCTATTTTTGAACCACTCGCTTCGCTCGTGGTCAATAATAGAATCCTTTCGCTAGCTCGTGTTTCAAATAACACTCGCCCGTAAAATACAACTTTCACCCCTTGTATAACAAATAACTATTGGTTAAGTACTTTTTAATAAAATGAAAAATATCCAAAATATTAAATTTGAGCGCCTCCATAAATTGACTAGGTTCTTATTTATGTATAACGTTTAATAAGTGATGGTTTAGTTGTGACAATTTTAGTACGAAGGTATTTTAGTTTCAGAGTTATCTGCGTTTTCGTGAAAGAGGGCGAAAACGCGGGGGATTAAAATCGTGTTTACTCGCCTGGTGCGGAAGCTATATCTTTGGTGTTTTTATGTCTATGATAGGGACAACTACATATTTAGACATCTCGTTTGAAGTAGAATTTAGTGCGTTACAAGGTCCTAAGAACCCCGTATAGGATTTAGTTGACCCGTGCGGGGTTAACGGCTCAGTAACATAAGTGCAGTCATAATTGCATTACTCGATATCGGTAAATTTAAAATAAAGCGATCGCGACCCTTTACCCAAATTTTCGACTCACGGTTAATAAGTTAGATGGGGAGACGCCCAGTTTTTAACTTTCGGAGCTATTAAAGTATTCGTTTTTGAAAGACCTATCTAACGATACCCCACACGCTACAGTTGGAGCAAAAAAAATTACCCCTCCACCCCTCCTACTTCATGTGTACGAGAGGTACCCTAATAAAAAATATTTTTCTAGTTTTTATTCTACCACTTTTGCGGCGTAATTAATGCACTTACTTTTACCAAATTTCAGTTTTCTAGTCCTAACGATCACTGAGCTAAGGCTCGGACAGACAGACGGACAATGCGAAACTATGGGTGCCTAGTTGACTACGGATTTAGGGAACCCTAACAAATCATACAAATACGACATCCATAAGATTGCAAAAATAAATAGCTGTCCGAACCTCTCCGAGGAAAAATTGGGAAGACAGTTAATTGGGAATAGGTCGATTATTCAAAATATGATAGCAATATAGAAAAATATTTCACTTACACAGTTTCAATTGAAACTATATTTCAATGCATACATGCACTGAAACTTGTTGATTAGGCGCTCTTTAATGTAACCATCAAAAAGATGATCATAGTATCAAAAAGATGAACGACTTTCAAAAACAGCATCCTAGCTTTTGCGATTACACAAAAAGCGGCAAAACAGATTGTTTTTTTAACAAATTGTTTATTTTAAACTGTTTAATAATCATCATTTTCATGATTTTTTCACCATTTTTAGTCTGCGTCTGCAGTTCAAAAGTTAGAGCAAGGGTAAGGATGTGTATCTATGTCAAAAAAAAAATTGTTTGACAGGACGTATCCGATACGTTTGCATAAGTAAAAATGAGAACTTGTCATGCGCTAAGAAGGGACAACATGATTCATGACGTCGCAGTAACACCTCTGTATAGTACTATACAGAGGTGTACAATTATTTACTTTGTGGTTAGAAGAATTTTTGGAGCTGATAAAACATAATATCAAATTTATATTAAAAATAATTCCTCAACATCCCTATTAATTTCAAAAGACCTATCCAGATACACAAACTGAAGAGTTATGTTGAATATTTACCTGTTTGTAGTAAAACAGGATAAGAAAAAAAAGGTTGCCGGCCGCGCCGACACCTATTATTATTATTAAAATCAATCCATAAATATAATATCCCCAAAACGGCACCAGCATCTTGAAATGTATATCTGAAACAACATAAAGTAATGCAAGTAGGTATGTACAAACAAATTAATTTATTTTATACATAATATGAGACGGATCTATAAAGAGAAAGGAGAGCTATGGCAGTAAGGGGCAATATGGTTGCCCGCAGATTTGCACGTTTTAACTCACAAGTAAAGTTATAGTACATTGTTGTAGAGGCTCGAAAGTAAGCTATAGGTGGATCGAGTTAGTTCGAAGATATGAGTCCACCTATAGCGCTTTCGGCCGAGACATTACATAGTGCTTTTCACGACTACTGTGAGGAAATAAAATAAAAAAATAATTTGCATAACAATACAAACACTTTAATAGATACTATAGGTATTATTTATTTATTTATTTAAACTTTGTTGCACAGTAAAAAATAAGTACAAATGGCGGACTTAATGCCGCAAGGCATTCTCTATCAGTCTAGCATAGGGCCAAACAAAAATTCGCTAAAGTGGTGTAACGGGTCGCCTTCCTTACCCGTTCAATATAGGTGATTATAATTGTTAAATTATAACTAGGTTTCCTTTATATATTTAACTACCACTCACTGCTTATTACGTAATGTATATGTGCCTTTAGAAGTCTACTGTTGTCTATGCTTTAGAAGAATGAATACTCTCCGAATTTCGAATTCAAATTTACTGTCATTAGAGTTCCCATGAAAAAACTGTCAAACATAAATACGAAAGGATTGAGATGAAAATACTAGTAAAATCAAGTTGAAATAACAGTAATCGCAGTTTGTGAGCAACAAGATAGTAAAATCATATATTATATCTCGAAATGTAAGTTCTGTGGGAAACTAGCCGCTGCAATGACGGACTCCAGCCGCAAACAATTTAAGTATTCTTACGCTTATATATTCCCTATTCTTACCCCTGCATATTCCTATTAACTTAAGTATTCTAAATAATTGTGTATATCCAATATTAAAGACCCTCCATTCCTTACTGACCTTTGAGTGACGAGAGCGAACGACCTGCGGTTCCGATATTTAGGCTATATTTCTAGCTAGGTAAGACAGCGAAGTGGAGTTACCACAAAACCGATATTCCTAACTTTATTGATAACTAAGTGAGACACGGTGGATAGTCAGCGGTAGTATACCTATAAGGCCAATAGTGATGAAGTAAAGTGAGGATACTACGGTAAGGTAGGAGATATTTTAGGTGTAGGTATAGGAACAAGATAAGGAAAATGGTCATATGTTTTCTAGGTACAGTCTGACACATATTCTACAATAGGGGTGACTCTTGTATATTTATTCGATTATCACGCCGTACGACAGCTACAAAGTATTAGTTATTCTCCCAATGTACAGAGACCAATCCTAGGGATTATGACGCATAAATAGTTTGAGGAACTGTGAGTGGAGATAACTAGACATACTGACTGTACCATTCCTATCTTAAGGCCCTATTGTTCTATTTCTATACTTACTTGGACTAACTGACATTGTACAATGACGATCTTCATGAAAATACTCCCATATAGGTTTAGGGATACTTAATGACCGCATGGTCATAGAATCTTTAAAAAACAGGTGAATGATAAGCGGTATGATGGAGGACAGAGAGGACATGGACAAGCTACACTATGTAAGGACAGGTTACCACGAATACAGCGTTCCTAATCACTAGAAGACCACGAGCCAACTATACAAGGAAAATATACAAGGACATCAGGTACGAGTAACTGGCATAAAACTAGTTAGGTCAAGTAGGTAGTGCAGGTTAGGGATCACTACAGTTTGGTGCCGTGACCAGGATGTGTTCGATGTTTAGCGTACCTATTTAGAATGTTTTATCGCCAGTTCCTTGTATTTTCCTTGTGAATCAAAAAAAAAGTGGCCTTTTGCCACAGTTTGCTGCTGTTGAAATGGATGGCATAGTGAAAAGCTTGTTCTTGTGCCTCTTCTGTCCTTAAAAACTTTAAAACCTACAAGATATGATAAAAAAATAGTATTTATTAACCACAGAAAGCTTTTGTAGATTTATATTTACCAGATACTATTTAGAGTAGAATGACCGGACTGGAATTATTACATAGTATTAGTAAGTAGTTCTGTAAAGCCACTACTGCCATAGTTTATGCAAGCGCCTGATCGTTTTTTATGAATAAGTATTTACTTCGACGGTAAAACCTTATTAAATAAATAAATAATAAATAAAATAAATAAGCAGAGTACGCTTGATTCTCATGTACTAGTCTATAGCTTGAACTGGAATACTTCACCGAATCCTTGCTATATGATTTTACATCAAGCCTTAATCTACATAATCTTTAGATATTCTTAACTTCATGAAAAGATATGAGATGAGGAAGGCCTTGATAATAGATTTATGTTTCTTGATTGCACTAAAACTGTCAATTCTTTGTTCGGGAATGGTTTTGATGGTGCAACAACCCAAGCAGATGCAATGGTTGGAGGATCAAGTAGGCAAAGCAAGCTTGTGACTCATGTATTCATTAAAGACTATGTACTTGAATAGAAAATTCAGTTAGTAGATTACTTACCTATTGATCATTTGTCTGGCCTTTGTCATCGAAGTCTTAATATGTAGAGAGATACTTCTAGCTTTAATTAGTTCAAATAAATTAAAATATATTTAAAAAAGGTTGATTTAGGACACTTCTAAGGGTTTCTGATCACGTCTTCCCTTAGAATCTGTATGTTGTGACGTGATGGTAGCTTTCGACTAGGTTAGCTAGGCAGATAGTTGATTTTTAGTTGGCAGGCTCCATCCTAATGTAGTACAGTCAGTGTAGATACAAGGGTGTCACACATTAGCTAACCATCCTAACTATTTGTATAAAACCTATAGCTAGGGCATATACTTAATTAAATAAATAAAAAATTAAATACAACCCTTTCATAAAAGGTTGTAAAGACTGTATGCATCAACCGCCAACGCACCCTAGGTTAGGATCGCTTCAATTGGTGATACATAAGTCATATTCAAATCTTTGACTACATATCTCTAATATTTAACTACTAAATCAAGCGAAATAAATTAATTTTATTGTGTAATTTAATAGGTAGCTCGTACGCAGAAACATTTTACAGCTGTTTTACTTCAAGTGTATCTTGACGTCGTCAGTAACTTGGGAGGTTATATCCAATGATTTTCTAGGTCTAGGTATTCTGATATTTCTGATAGGCCGCTTGCAAAACATTTTCTTCTTCGACCTGTAAAAACAACTTATTAATATATTGACTAAACTGCTATTAATTTACCTAACCAAAATAGACCACCTTGCTAAATAAAAATGACTTATATTTTATGTTATCAAGTCGCTTTAAACTGGTCGTATTTCTACGATACCAATTTAAATTAGGCTAGATATTACATATATTTTATTACATCTAAGAATCATAAATAATAAATAATGATTCTTGTCACATTCATACAAAAAGGTGTATGTGAACATTTTAAGAATTACTACAAAAGAATTCTTATATTCATCACATTCATACAAAAAGGTGTCTCTGCACACTCTAGGAATCAGAAGGGTTCTTATACTTGTCACATTCATACAAAAAGGTGTCTGTGCATACTATGGGAATAAGAAAGCTTCTTATTCTTACCACATTCATACAAAAAGGTGTCTGTATATATATGTATGTACCTAATAGGAATTACTAAAAAGGGATTCTTTACTTACCGCATCCATACAAAAAATATATATTATCTATTTACTCGTATAATATGTTTATTATCATCGGTAATTTAAATGTTTAGGTTATTGTTATAATCTTATAATATTACGACGCACGCGAGATAAACATAATATATAAACATGTCTAATATTATTTTCATTTTATTGACAAACTGTTGTCGGATTGACTTATGCCATAGGAACATTAACTTTCCAGCCTTATAAAATAGTTTCAATAACCTTCATGCTAGGAATAATTATACAAAACCTACACAGGCATTTTATGCTATAAAGGATAATTTTGATAAATTAAAAATATATTTTAGATTAAATTATTATGTATGTAAGTACCGTCAGTAGGAAAAGTCTTCAGAAATAAAATAAACTTAATCAAATTCCTTCGAAATTAAATTAATTTTAATTGAATAATAATACGTTATTGGGATTAAACTCTGGTTTCTGCACAAATTATTTAAACTCAATTAAAAAAAAAAAGGTTAATATACTTGAGTTTCGTTAGGGTCTATTTTACAAAGTTTATATCGAGACGTGTTGTTCCATTGTTTTGGAAGAATGTATGAGGGACTGTAGATTGATTGTGTTATGCATGCATTAAGACTATAAGAGAACATCACAATTCCATCACTGACTACGACTGAGATCTAACAGTATGTAGAGTTCCTAACAATGGAATTGGACTTAAGATATAAACATTAGTTCATTGTCATCTCGCCATTACATGTACAGTACAACGAACATTTTGGATATTGCTATTAGTTAGTGTCATTTCAAGCTGACAGTTTGCAGGTTTCCCTAACTGTTATCCAAGTGGATCCTACTCTACCCTGGGAAACACACCCCCTGATTTATTTGACACACCCAACAATTACGAGATGTCAATTAAAGTAGGAGAAAATATATAAATTGTTTTAAATAATAACACAAATATGAATAATAACAAAAATTATGGGATGGTCACTAATAGACCAACCCTCAATATAAGCTAAATAAAACTTATAAAGGCTAAAACTAAGATAAAAGCCTAATAGCTATTGTTTATGACATCTAGTCAAGACTAGATGATATGGCTAAGATAGCCTCATGTAAACATCATGTAATTGTTGAAACAAGGTCCCGGCTGAGAGTGGTCCGTACTCTGGTGAAGTCTAGGTTTTAGTGTTGGTACTTTGGGTAATTAACGGCAGGGTACCCACTTAGGAGAAGCTTCACTTTTCAAGGGATGCATTGATTATCTTCCTTTCCCCATCCAATAAAGCAAAGCAGGATGTGGTCGGAATTGTCCTTGCATTACGGCTAGAGTTGATTCATGGATTCACAACCCAGAGTTCCTTTGTGGGAGTGAGGTCATCTGTGGAGTGCTTTTGGATTGCCCATGCCATACATATGGGAACTTGGAACCTTGACCATATACGTTATCACTCTTGGTTTGGTTTAAAATACACACTACATAAGAGGATTATAAAAAAAAAGTCTACGCTAAATGGAAAGATCCCAATGAACTTATTTAGGTATCTTATCAAAAATTAATTGTCCTTACAATATCTTATGCTACCAATCTATTTATGTTTAAAATTTTTACTTCCATGACACCTTGTCATATGTGTCTATGTTCGAAAAATTTGGGGGTAGTGTGGTAGTAGCATAAGTCTTTTTCTCCTTTTTTTTCCTTTTCTCAATCTATGGTTATGTTTCATATAGTTTAGTATTTACTTCCATTACTTAATTGCGTCCATGTTAGCCTTTGATTATTAAACCAACTGGATGCGACACGCACTTTCATTTCTATCGGAAAAAGTCTGCCGTTTTTGCGAGGGAGGGGAGCGTCAAATGTATGCGAAACGTCAAAATAGCCACGTCAAATAAACGTCAGTCCATACAATGAGTATGACTACTGGTCATACATTTTCGGCAGAAGGGAACGCCTGTCAATGCCGGCTCCGCTTGGTTTAAAGCTCTAAGATGTTAGCAAACGCGGGGGGTAGTATACACCGTGTGATTGATGAATTAATATAACTTTATTTTCTTCATAGTATTTTGAAATTTATTAGTATACAACGGGTGTCTGGTGAACTCGCATAACTTTTCCTTGAAATATTTTTTATTAATGATTCATGTTTATTATTTTCAAATTAACCTTCATGACTTAGGTGCGTCCACATTTGCAAACTTGGGGGGTAGTATACAACGTGTGTCTGATGTATACACATAAATTCTTTTTTTTGTAGTATTATTACTGTTTCTTTTTTAATTGTTAAAATTTTGCTTTCCATGGCACAGATGTGTCTATGTTCGCAAAATTTGGGGGTAGTGTGTAACGGGTCGCCTTCCTTACCCGTTCAATATAGGTGATTATAATTGTTAAATTATAACTAGGTTTCCTTTATATATTTAACTACCACTCACTGCTTATTACGTAATGTATATGTGCCTTTAGAAGTCTACTGTTGTCTATGCTTTAGAAGAATGAATACTCTCCGAATTTCGAATTCAAATTTACTGTCATTAGAGTTCCCATGAAAAAACTGTCAAACATAAATACGAAAGGATTGAGATGAAAATACTAGTAAAATCAAGTTGAAATAACAGTAATCGCAGTTTGTGAGCAACAAGATAGTAAAATCATATATTATATCTCGAAATGTAAGTTCTGTGGGAAACTAGCCGCTGCAATGACGGACTCCAGCCGCAAACAATTTAAGTATTCTTACGCTTATATATTCCCTATTCTTACCCCTGCATATTCCTATTAACTTAAGTATTCTAAATAATTGTGTATATCCAATATTAAAGACCCTCCATTCCTTACTGACCTTTGAGTGACGAGAGCGAACGACCTGCGGTTCCGATATTTAGGCTATATTTCTAGCTAGGTAAGACAGCGAAGTGGAGTTACCACAAAACCGATATTCCTAACTTTATTGATAACTAAGTGAGACACGGTGGATAGTCAGCGGTAGTATACCTATAAGGCCAATAGTGATGAAGTAAAGTGAGGATACTACGGTAAGGTAGGAGATATTTTAGGTGTAGGTATAGGAACAAGATAAGGAAAATGGTCATATGTTTTCTAGGTACAGTCTGACACATATTCTACAATAGGGGTGACTCTTGTATATTTATTCGATTATCACGCCGTACGACAGCTACAAAGTATTAGTTATTCTCCCAATGTACAGAGACCAATCCTAGGGATTATGACGCATAAATAGTTTGAGGAACTGTGAGTGGAGATAACTAGACATACTGACTGTACCATTCCTATCTTAAGGCCCTATTGTTCTATTTCTATACTTACTTGGACTAACTGACATTGTACAATGACGATCTTCATGAAAATACTCCCATATAGGTTTAGGGATACTTAATGACCGCATGGTCATAGAATCTTTAAAAAACAGGTGAATGATAAGCGGTATGATGGAGGACAGAGAGGACATGGACAAGCTACACTATGTAAGGACAGGTTACCACGAATACAGCGTTCCTAATCACTAGAAGACCACGAGCCAACTATACAAGGAAAATATACAAGGACATCAGGTACGAGTAACTGGCATAAAACTAGTTAGGTCAAGTAGGTAGTGCAGGTTAGGGATCACTACAGTGGGTGCAGTGAGAGAAAACTTGCTGATTTATCCTAGTTATAACTTATTTATATACTTACTTATTTGTATTAATATTGAAGGTTCATATGCTTTTCGCAAGCACGATAAAGTAAACGAGCATGTGAGATATACATTACCATAGAAAGACGGTTATATAAATAGTGGCCAAACGTACAGTTTCATCACTTCATCATTTAATCACTAGTCGTAGAAAAAGTAATGTATGCAACGTTGTATAAGTAGGTCAAAAAAGACTCATGGCGTCTTTATTAACACGCCACTCACCTTTTTTGAACCCTCTTATACAACTATTGCATAAAATACTAATAAACTAAAGTAATTCATAAGTGAAAATTGTAAGGTAGACTTAAGTTATCAAATAACACAACTACCCTATATATAGTATATTGTTATGTGACCGTGACTGCTAGAATGCAAATAATGCAACTACTGTATTTTAACATAATTAATTACAGTTAAATGTCTATTGGTTTCCGTTAATCCCTATTAGATTATGTAAATTGGACTGTATGACTATATTTGCTAAACTATATTATTATGCTAACTGGATGTGCTTGGCGCTGGCGATAGTAAACATATGACTAAAAATATTTAGGTAATTATATAAATTAGCCATTCCGAATATTATTCACTTGTTTTAAATACTTTGGTATTCTATTATTTTGATTTCCGGGTGTACCGGAAATATCGTATTCTACCTGCCCCGCCAAGACATGGTGGGAGGGAGAAGCAATATATAAGGGAATGTCTGGCAGTTGTGAAGTAATTTACACATTGTGATTGGAGAGCTAACCAGCAAGAACCAAGTTAAGTGTAATATTAACCTCTAAATTTGAGTGTTAACCAAATAAAATGGATTGGTGTGTACCTTGTAAATAGTGTATTTAAATATTATATCAATGACTAATATGGTATATTTTCAGTTCTGTGTTTGTATAAGATACAACGCACACACAAACCTTATATTTAATTATATGAGATTATATATAATATATATTATTCCCTTTTGCTAAAAGTGCTAAATATATTATGTGCAGAAATATGAATTGTTCGTCGGATATTATATTGTATACAAAATATCACTGTTCATGGGCCTTCTTATTTAGGACGCGATTTCACTGGTAACAAATTTCTACGCCTGTGCAGTTTCTTGAATTTCGGTGGGCGCCAGCGTATTAATAACATTTTCTACACTTATTGAACTCATTTTTACTGCATAAATACAACTTTCTTGTTTTTCAGTCAAACACTATCCAATTCAATATGTATTTTCCCGCTCCACCTTTTTAACTTTTTTTTTTCACTTTTATGAAGCATTTTTACGTTGTTTGCTTCAATCATGCTTCAATCCGACTCGCTACTTAGAGGCGTTTTTGATAGAAAACCACAAACGGTTAAAAAGGTAAAAACGCCTTAAGGGTGATCTGAATGGTTTTTGACGTTCTTTTTTTTAAATAAGTGAATTGGTTCGATAAACAACCTTATTTTATTGTAAAATGAAAAAGTGGTGCCAAAAAAAAGACCTTTTAATATTTTAAATAATTCTCATTGGTGGGTCGAATGCAATGACATAACTGGATATTTACTTTTCTACTAGTTATGACATTTCATTGCTGTAAAATAGCAATTATAGTAGTGGTAGTTCAGGTGCTACATCAATTGCTTACTTTCCAGCTTAGATTTTGATCTTCTTTTGCCACTTTTCCGAACAGTGGCGTGAAATCGCTATTATAACCATACTGTCAAACTCTTTACATGTGCAGTCTGTGGGCAACATTTACGCAGAGAGCCTATAACACATTAAGGGTTCAGTACAATAACGTCCTAAGGATGCTGTTGAAGCTGCCGAAGCACTGTAGTGCATCCATCCATTAGGCGTAAAAGAATTGCGTCGCTGCTGACACGTGTGCGAAGCAGTAGCAACAGCCTCCTAAGGACGTTGGCTGAACGTCTTGATTGCCGTCTCACTAGCTACTGGGTAGATGTGCTGATAGGTAGAGCTAAGTAGATGTAAATGTAGTACATTTTAAGTTAATTTTAAGTAAGATGTAAGTAGTAACATATGGTGTAAGTAAAATAAGAATAACTAACAAAATTATGGATCTTAACGGTCTGAAATAAACGATTTTTTTATAAACAATTTTTTTTAAATTAAATATGGAAAATAAAATGAAGGTATAAAATCTATAAAAGCCTAACCAAAAAGCCCATCCCGTGATTTTAGCGCTGAGTATTTTGGCTTTTATGTATTTATTTTATAGAATTTTTTTAATTTTTATTATTTAAAAGTAGGTATGGCAGGGTAACAACAACAGTGGCCAGCCAGCGACGTGCTGCATCGCTCATTGGTCATAAGATATATCTAATTGATGTGTATTTTTATTAGCAGCTCTAGATATGCTATCACTGATCTGATTATAAATTTGGGGACCTGGCTAGACTATTGGAATATAAATTACATTAATTAATTTGGCTGATTCGGTTTTCACACGATTAGAAAAATCCCAATGGTCAGCTCTGGTGCCGTATTCTAATTTTAAAATACACAAACAATACATTAAAAACACAATCTATCTCAAACATAACTCCAACACACAACAAATACGAAACTAATCGGTATTGAGTTTGTATTGCAGTTACATTGAAATAATTTTAAAGCAAATTCAGATAAGTATTTCTGATTCAGAAGTTCAGGCGCTCGCCGATGTACTGTGTACCTACGTAAATAGTTAGCGCGCGCATTGGAGTTGTATTGGATTTGAAGTTTTAAGTTGGATCGTTTCTAAAGGTAAATTAAAAATATTTTTAATTAACGTATAATATTGGTCACAATCAGGGAGCGAAACTTTGGTACCGGTAACGTAATGTTGGCGTAAATTCATATATAGAATGCTGTTTATTTTTTTATTTATGCCACGATTGTGGCAAACAAGCACACGGCCCGCCTGATAGTAATCAGTTACCGTACTGGCCTATGGATGCCTGCAACTACTAAGTCTTCTAACGCTTTTATATAAACTAGCGACCCGCCCCGGCTACGCACGGGTGCAATTATTATACATATACTTAAACCTTCCTCTTGAATCACTCTATCTGTTAAAAAAAACCGCACCAAAATCCGTTGTGTGGTTTAAGTAGAGTTTAAGTAAAGATATAAGCATACATCATTTCAGCCGAACAGCGGCCAGACAGCTGCAGTTACAGCCAGACAGCGGAAGCGACTTTGTTTTATACTATGTAGTAACAATGTTTCGTTTATTAATAATGTTTGTAAATTGCTTTATTTTTAATAATTGTACGATCCCGTGTCCGGTTTCCTCACGATGTTTTCCTTTACCTAACTACCTACCTTTGGTAATTTAGTTATTTTGTAAATGTGGAGTTTTGAATTTAAACGGTGTTGTGAAGTTTAGTCATTATACTATTTATATTATTTATGATAAAAAGGCATGTTTAAATTACATTAAGCTATGTTAAAAATCCGGAGTTTTGACAATAAAAAATCTAGTATTAAAGTTTTCTGACACTAAGTCGTTTTGACATCGATTAGTTTTAGCAGCTGCGTAAAAAAAAGTAGGTACTAAATGCACTGCGATATGTAACTGTCTCTACTTTATTTTTACAAAAATCAACTCTTAATTTGTTACTGGATTGACACAAATCCAATTGAAAATCAATTAAATGAAACAAAGAGCAAGTTTGTACTGGTCATCATTTTTATCTCTGTTGTTCTAGCTTAGTTTTATTATTTTATATTATATAACTATTTTATTTTTAATTTAATATATTAATGTGAATTTACTTTTTTATTTAGTGGAAAGTACCACAAATTGTAGTGTAGAACTTTAGAACAACACGGTACATATTGATTTTCAATTGGACTTTGTGTCAATCCACTAAAAACTTAAGGGTTGATCTTTGTAGAAGTAAACAGAATCGTTGAAGATATTTTTTTCCGTTTTCACTGTAGGTACGTACTAACATAATTTAACAAAATTAAGTAAACAATACTTACAGCTTTTTTTTATCTCGTCGAATAATAATGCGCGCCACGCGTATGGCCACGTCTGACGGCCAGTATTAAAGTTTTAAACTAAAAGTTTGTATGTCGGTACAACAGTATATATATACATACATATATACTGTAGATATATATATATCTATATTTATAGTAGATAGTGAAGTTTCAAACCTATAACTGTCTCTCTTCACCACTGTACCGTAGCCCCGCCCACTGCTTTACGTTTTCAGTAGAACACAGCACTGTTATGGCTCCTCTACATGATGGGCCATAGGGACGCAGCTATGCGTTAGAGGTAGCTAACGATATTGCGATCTCGTTCCGTCGTATAGCTGCGTCCCTATGATTGAACATCATGTAGAGTCAGCCAGACTGCAGGCACTGTAACGCAACACAGCTGCATGAATTGAGCTGTGAGTGTTATTATAGTACGGGCGGCGGCCGTAGGATCTGCTACGTAACGTGATACAAAGATAAGCCCTATGGCACATGTTCATAAAAGTGATGCTGAGTTCCGGAAAAATAGTAAAAAAATAGGATTGGCCGAAAGCACAAAAAAGTACCACTTCCGGTTTAAAAAATGGATGGTATTTACCTACGTCATTGGATACAATGATGACACTTGTGGCAACAAATAGTAATTTATTTTTAGGCAAAGAAAAACCCAGTCTGCCAGTTTCTGCATGGCCGGAAGTGCCCGGCAGACTAGTTTAAAAGTAACGAACTTGACTCCAAATGTACGTCACTTTTTAACCAGTCTGCCGGGCACTTCCGGCCATGCAGAAACTGGCAAACTGGGTTTTTCTGTACCTAAATACAAATTACTATTACCGTAGGTAAATACCATCCATTTTTTTTAACCGGATGTGGTACTTTTTTGTACTTTCGGCCAATTCTAATTTTTTTCACTATTTTTCCGGAACTCGGCACCACTTTTATGAACATGTGCCATGGGGCTTATCTTTGTATCACGTTACGTAGCAGATCCTACGGCCGCCGCCCGTACTATAACCGATATTGATCGCCGCTGCACTTGACACGTTGCGTCTCACCCCACGCCGTTATCAGTGATCTCGCCAATCTCGAAGCAGGTATCTATACTTAAGTACATATGAATAATGAGTTAATGGCATGAATTTATATGAATGTAAATTGTGTAAATGTAATACGGGCGAATCTCCATCTTTCATCTGCAATTAAAATTTTATCCATGCAAAATAATTAGGGCCGCAATGTAATGCAAACACACTTAAACGCTCGTTGACAGTTACTTTCAATACCTACCACGTTTACAGTGCATTGCTGCTGATAAAATTTTCAAAAAAGAATTATTGGGTCACAGTTAAGTGTAACTAAAAAAAACATCTTAATTAATGATTACACTAATGAGTTCTATGTCTGGTTTAATTTATCGCCCGTATTAGAATTACACACTGTATATCCATGGTTAATTGATGAGCATTACATGATCGCTTGTTTTACCGGAAAATAAAGAATTTTAAAAAATCCGACAGAATTACTCGAAACATATGTACTTAACTATGAACGAAACAACTTGATAATATGTATTGCTTCTGCATAAACGACAACCTCATTAGAAAAAAAACTAACTAAAACTAAAAAAAAGTGTTTTACATGGGTAAGCATTTACTTTAGGTAGGTCGCATGGCCGGTTTATTCGGAGTCCAAAAATCCGACTTTTCTAGCGATTTCACGATCTGCTACAAAATCCGCATTTTGCAACCAAAGACCGAATTTTCTGTGTTTTTTTTTGAGAGTAAATAATCCACCTACATCAATTGTATAAAAAAACCGGCCAAGAGCATGGGCCATGCTCAGTGTAGGGTTCCGTAGTTGCCGGCATGTTACAATTCATGAATTCAAAAGGTCGTTATTTACGGGAAATTTGGCGGCGCTTAGGTCATTTCACTTACGGCTTTCACTATGGGTTTTCGAGTGATAACTCAAAAACGGCTCAACCGATTTAATTCAATATAGTTTTCTTTGAAGGTACTTATTAGGCCTCACTTTCATGATTTTTTTCAAAATTTTTGGACCCACGGTTTAAAAGTTAGGTGGGGGGACGCCCTGTTTTAAACTTTCGGAGCTATTATTTACGAAAGTATTCGTTTTAATCAAAAACTGTTATAAAAACCCTTAGTCTTTTTGAAAGATCTATCTAACGATACCCCACACAACTGGGTTGCAACGAAAAAAAAATTCGCCACCCCACTTCCGGTGTACGGGAGGTACCCTAACAAAATATATTTTTCCAGTTTTTATTCTACTATTTTGTCGGCTTAGTTAATGCACATATTCAAACAAAATTTCAGCTTTCTAGTGCTAACAGACATTGAGCTTGGCCGCGGACGGACGGACGGACGGACATGGCGAAACTATAAGGGTTCCGATTTTGCCATTTTGGGTACGGAACCCTAAAAAACAGATAACGGTAGATACTGTTTGAGTAGGTAGGTACCCTAGTTCTGGAGCTATTAGTTTGATATAGGTATTAGTCCTTACTAGCTATTGCCGCGGCTTCACCCGCGGGCGTTCTGAAAAAAAATTATAAATGAAATTTTGTGCTTTAAGTTTTGCATAGTTCAGGACTTCAAACTAATATCTCCTGACGCATTGATTACATGTACCTATAGATTAGCACTAGATCCGAATTTAGCGTATTACCTATAGTTCGGTATAGCAAACTAGACACCCAGGTGTCTGTCAACTGCCGATGGAGGCCCGATTCGAGTTGTCCCTGCTGTGTGTATTCAAGTAATTGGTTTTGTTCTCAGCTCGGCCTTATGCTCATAAGGCGTTGCAGGATTTAATCTAACTGCACGGAAAAAAAAGCTTCCGCGATATTCTCAATCTAAGACATTATTATATTATGTTGAATACATTTCCTCGTGACAAGCATTTATTTCCTTTAACGAAAATAAATTAAAGTTTTAAATATAACGAAGCGAATATATTCTTACATATTTTCTAGTGTTCTTTTACCTAAGATAATACTTGTTTGATTAAAGTACAATCTCTCTTATTTACTCAATATACTCTTGAAACAATACATTTATGTATTTCTATTTTAAGAAAACGTGGTTTTATTAAGCGAAGAATCATATTTTTGGTAAAGGAAATAAATACTTGTCAGGAGGAAATATTTTCAAGAAAATAATAATGTCTTGGATTGAGAATATTCCGGAAGCTTTTTTTTCCGTGTGTATTACAATACAAACTTCTAAGAACTGAAGCAGCATCTTATCAGTAGCAATGGGTTATTAACTTATTACTGTATTTTATCTACATTATTATATTTCTTCATTTTAATCTATTGACATAATGTGAAAATCTGGCAAAAGACTCCTGATTTTATATATTACATTACATAGAACATTACATAGATTACTGGCATATATTTGGATAAAATGCTTCTCACTCAGTTTCGGAGGAATCTCAAAGCATTTAAATAAGTTTAAATCCAAAAATACTAATATATTGTATTTTAACTAATCGCTATAATGGTTATTAAAACTAATTTATATAATAACTGTAACTGTTTTTCAAGTATATTTAAACGTGAATGGATAGATCGTATGATGAACGGTTCCGTAGGTATATACCTTTTATAGTGGAGTACAGGAACGCCTTATTAACCCATTCAGTGCCTATGACGACACGTTGTCGTCATGGCTCTACCAAAGCATTTCCGCTACAAAGCGGAAAACCCAAGTTATCGGCTACGGCGTAGCGCTACGCGTTTAGCATGGCCGTGAATGTGTTAACATAGGTTACTGAATATGCACATTTTTATAGAAAATGTTTGTAGATAAATAAATTGAAACATCCTTACATACAATATAAAGTAAGGTCCAATTTAATCGACTTTCGTAGTTTTGAACGTGATTTTCTTGGAAGACTGTCGGCTGAAGACCTAACAAGATATATTCAGTAAAACACTATTTAAAATTCGCTTGTTTTACGTAGGCAAGCAAGTTTTATATGACCCGCCGGATAAATTATTTTTCAATGCATGCGGTTAACCAAACAAACTAATAAGGCTTTGACACTATTCTAGCATTACCTCGAGTTAAGCACTATACCTTTAAATAAGGCTCAAAGGGGGGTAACGTCAGGGGGAGGGGGGCGGACGGTAGTGTACATTTAACACCACGCTTAAAAGTATGGTGCTATAATAGTTTCAAAACTTTATTAGTTTGTTTTTCAAAATACGTAAACTCTGACCGGATTAGTATTTTGGCTTTCTACGAGGAAAAAATATTTCTTAAAGCTTACCTGGATTTCTTATTATTTTTTTGAAAAATACAACATAATTCGTTTTGAAAGAAAGAAAGAAAGAAAATACATTTATTAACGTCACAACAGTTAAATTTACAAAGGAAAAATTAACTTACAAATATTGACGCTAAAAGGGACCCCCACTCAGCATAATGCCACAGCAAGCCACGGCGCTGATTTTCAGTAGGGACCTAACTTATAACTAATTTATAACTAACTTACAGCTAACTTATAACTAACGAATGACGAAACAAATGCAGACACAAAATCAAAAACAGGCAACATTCCGTGATCATTATCTTTATACGCAGTATTTTGCTACGGGAAAATATTCTTCGTGGCTAACCCAGTAATACTATAGTTAGATACACACACCCTACTACACACACCCTATTACAGCGGAATAAGGTTCAAAAGTGTATACCTAGTGAGGCGTTGACTGTACCTACCGATACTTATTTGGTTACGAATAAGTATGAAGTACTTACTTGAAAGATCCTAAGAGAAGATGGAAGCTAGAGGATCTTTCAACAAACGGTCACCAATGACACGGTCCGGCCCGGGCCGCCGCGCCGCTCAATAGCATTCGGCACGGTTTCCAATAATAAGTACACAAATGTAATGGTTTTATTATTTCAGATTTCAGAATTATACTTGCAAGTGGTTATATAAATTGGCCGGTAAACAGTGGGGGGTTTAAAGTGAGAACCTAATTCGTCGCATAATAGTTCATTGTGAATAATAAAAGATAAAAAACCGGCCAAGAGCATATCGGACCATGCTCATGCAGTGTAGGGTTCCATAGTTGCCGGCCTGTCAGAATCATTCGTTTAAAAGGTCATTTATTAGGGGATATTTGGCAGCGCTTACATCATTTTACTATGCGGCACTTACGTACTTTGACTGTAACGGCTTAACCGATTTTATTCAATACGATTTTGATTCTTATCAGGCCTCACTTCCATGAAATGTTTCAATTTTTTTGGACCCACGCCAGGATTCAAAAGATAGATGGGGGGACGCCCTTTTATAACTTTCAGAGCTATTATTTAAGAAACCATTAGTTTTGTCTAAACAAAAATGTTTCTAAGACTTCTGCTCGGTCGCGATTAGTTTACCAACTGCAAATAAGTTTATAATCGCCTTTTTCTTAGATGGAATCACAAATTAACAATTTTCGTAATGTGTACTGTAAGACCTTCCTTCTTGGCAAATTTCATGTTTATAGGTCTATGAAAAGTAGGTACAGACGACATAAAATATATTAAGAGTGGCCAAAGTACTCAAAAATATCTAGCCGTGTAGTTTATCGGCTTGACAATAGAGTTGTTCAGATATTAGTGACCACCTTGGCCGCTCCATGTAACTGATGGCGACTGTACCCTATAGGTTTTGTAAGTTTATGATCACATATTAGTGATAGAACAAAAAAAGAACGATTTCTGACTTTTTCCCTTATGCAGCTGTAAGACCTTCCAACTTGCCAAATTACTCGATTCTAGGTTATTGGGAATTAATACGAGTAGGTTTTGAGTTCCATGCCGATTGTTAGAAAATAATGCTCAAATTGCCTTGGATCTTTGGATTGCGTTGACTTAGATGTTTATTTTTAGGGTTTCGTATTTAGATTTTATTTTAACTTTCTAAACCGGTATTTTCTTATATTATTATTTTAAATCAACAATCTTATATGTAGGTATGTATTGTGACATTGTTATCATCTGTACAGCATTTGTATAATTAAACTACTAAGGTACTTTTTAAATATTATAATTGCATCAATAAATTATTCTTAA
This sequence comes from Pammene fasciana, assembly GCA_911728535.1. NCBI lineage: Eukaryota > Metazoa > Arthropoda > Insecta > Lepidoptera > Tortricidae > Pammene > Pammene fasciana. The sequence goes on from OU452275.1 coordinate 24,364,716, forward strand.
TTATATATATTACCGTCCGATAAAGTTTTTTTCCGATTTTGCTCAACTCTTTGATACTATGTTGCAGTAACTAACTAAAAACCTATTAGTTTTTTATACATAATATGATTTTATGTTTTATTTATGAATAATCGAACGAGCGGAGCGTAAGCGAAGATCGTTCTTACAAACAACAACTGTCACCTGGCTACTGGGACGTCTCGGCATTTGGATGGCTTTTTGATTTAGATAGTTTGTCCGACGATAACTTTAGTAACGATTTTCCGATCTTTATGAAATTTGTTGGGGTTGACCAACAAAATTTGCGAGTTCGTATATGAGCTGGATTGAGACGGGGGTTCTGAAATTAGAAGACCTAATAAGGTTTTGTAAAGGGGTCCTGTTACATTGGTCATTTTATTTGCTACTTTTACGAGCAAGTATGTTTGAGTTTGGTATCAAACGAAAGGGTATTGATTAACACTCTCGTCAAATCCTTATTAACTGCTTACTGTTTCATAACAATTAACAACAAAAAATTTATTTCAAAAATATTTTCAATTATATTTTGATTTTGGTGTAAATATGTTGACAACTGACTTTTTTTAATTTATTAGAGCTTTGGCTGCTAGGGCCATCAGCATACTGACATTAACACATTAGTTAGAGAGAGTTACCATAGACGCATAATGATGGTGACCGAAACCTATATACCTAGGTGGTCCACACCCACAGATGAGAACGATATGTCAAAGCAACAGAGTGAGAGGCATGTGAGAGGTGGATTTAAATTTAGATGAGACAAAAACTGACAAATCTGAAGCGATTTCGTCGCGGTAAAATTTTGCCCATCAACCGCACAATTTAATATGGACGTTTAGTTTCACCGTGATGGTTAATTGAGAAAAAAATACCCGATACCTATTTTTGGTATTTGTAGTAATTTTACTATTGCACATTTGGCGAAACACAAGATTCGCGAGTTCACAGTTCGAGGCGAACTACTAGTATAGGTACCATAAGCTATCTGATTTATTAATGATGTTAAACCAGTACGTCACATATATAAATATTTTGGAAAATGATTCGTCTAAAGAGTGAATTGAACAGTTTTTTTTAATTTTCATATATATATATATTAAGCAAGAGTATGTTTCATCATCATCATCATCATCTCAGCCATAAGACGTTCACTGCTGAACATAGGCCTCCCCATTAAGGGGGGGTTTGCCATACGCGCCACGCTTGGCAGGCGGGTTGGCGCCCGCAGTTTTTTTTGTTTATTGTTGTTTAGGCTTTCGGAAGATGCTGCTGCCCATCTCCAGGTATATTCCTTTAGCAGACTGCAACCACGGGACGATATGGTGAGGGACAATTCTAAGGCCGGGCACCCCACGGCAAGAGTATGCGGCAGAGTATGTTTAGCTAGTGCAATTTAAAGAAAAAGTGCCTAAGTTTAGGTGACGTTTTTGGGAATATACTAAATTATTTCATAAAAATAAAAATACAGTAATAAACTTGACTCCATTCTTCAAATACAATAATGTAAAATATAACATAACATAAATATTCTTTATCTACACCCATATCATAAACCCTCCATGATGCGTTCAAAAACCGCACGTTATAACCACCATAAAAATAGATTGTTTCGTTAGTAGTTAGAACAAATGTCTTATCTGTAACGATGTTATTATTATCAAATAATAAGCAAAAATTCGATATCATTATGAAAATCCGGGTGTGCCCCGCCCGCCGGCACGCGCCTCCCGACCGCCGGCACAATCGAGTTGGCCATGGCGATGGCAGTGCAATCCGTGCAATGGCAGTCATTCAATCATCATTTCGGGTTTATAATATGTGTGTAGATAAAGCAGTGTATGCAACTGTACGTAATTAGGCCTTAAACACTCGTGTGATCTTATTATGAAACTCACTTCGTTCGTATCATAAAACCACACTCGTGTTTTAGGGACCCCTATTACGTAACAGTTACATAAACTACTATTGGTGTAAATTACGTTAAATCAGTCTAAAAATGAAAAGAGTGTTATTATTATTCTACGATTGTTATTTTTAGACGTACAAACGATTAAAGGAAATTTTAGTAGTACTCCTACATATTTGGGAAAAGGGCCCTTATGCTCGATTACAGTCAAAAGTTACCAATACTATCTCTATAGTCTCTGCCAATCCTTACTTAATTACAAAATGCTTGTAATATTTACGTTTTGTATTCATTAATAATATAATATGTTAGCCTCTATACGTCCCACTGCTGGGCACAGGCCTCCTCTCATGCACGAGAGGGATCAGGCTATAGTCCCCACGCTGGCCCAAAGCGGGTTGGGAACTTCACATACACCTTTTGAATTTCTCCGCGGATGTATGCAGGTTTCCTCACGATGTTTTCCTTCACCGTATAGCGATTGGTAAATATCAAATTATATTTCGTACATAAGTTCCGAAAAACTCATTGGTACGAGCCTAGGGTGACCAGATACAAATTTCAAAAGGCCTGACAAAATTCCTGATTTTGGGTCAAAATTCCTGACACGAGCTTGAGCTTTAGAGGGTTAACTCCCTTAGAAGAAATCCCTTAAAGGGATATGTTCGCCTTTGTACGTATTTGCTGTGTTATATATCTCTCGTTGTGTTTTCTTGTACAATAAAGTGTTTTACTATTACTACTACTACTAAAAACCTAATCAAAAAGTCCCGATACTATATGTTTATTATACATGTTTTTGATCGGTATCAAGATGATACCTTAAATCAATTCAGCATCTCCGATTCATATGATGATACCAAACTTGGCCAAGTAGCTTAACTGATGTAGATATCAAGATAAAGTTGAGAGCCTCCACCCCTAAAAATTACATCAAAAATCTTGGTGGCTCCACTTCTCAAATCCATCCTTGGGTCCTAAGGAACAATCATGACGAGAGAAATCTTTTGTTCATGAAAAGCCGTATTTTTATGGCTACACCAGCAACTAAAAAGTTCTATGCTCGTAAAACTAAATTTTTACATAATATATTTTTTTATTCAAATAAAAGTTTACAGTATATACAATTTTCTCTATTTGTCGAAAATTCCTGACATTTTCCTGTTCCGGCCGCATTCCTGACATATGTCCAAAATTCCTGACATGTCAGGAAAATTCCTGACGTCTGGTCACCCTATACGAGCCGGGGTTTGAACCCGGGACCTTCGGATTGAAAGTCAGACGTCGTTACCGTCAGGCTACCAACGCTTGTATTCATTAATCTTGTATTATCTAAAACTGAGTACTAACAAAAATTTAATTATAAGTTTATTGAAATCTGTCAGTATTTTGGTTAAACTACCATTTGACGGTCGGCGCTTACGCTTATATTGCTCAAATACAATATTGAATCTGTACAACGTGTGACGTAAGCGACAAACGTCAAATAGTACCTTTACCAAAATAACGTTAAAGATAGTGTTTAATAAAAAGTATTTTTAAAATGATATGAAAATAAAACATGGCGATAAAGCAGCCACCTATTCGTTTTTTTTACCTATAAATATTGATAGTAAATAATGTGAAAGATGCATTTCCAGTACAGTTAATCCTAGTTACAGATGTACCAGTAGTATCTAGCGCATGAGGAAGAATTCAAAGCTGTTACTAATTAGGTATAGAAAAATTGGCGGTATATAATGCATCGGAATGTCCCGTTTTCACAACGCTGTCACTGTTTAAAATTACCTACTGAAGTCTGCCCGGAAAGAGAAGTGTCGTAGAATGTATGAGCTCCCATATAAATCACGACACTTCTCTTTCCGGACGAAGTCCACATCACCTAACAATTATAGTCAGACAACATTTAGAAATCCTCAAAAGTAAAAAAATAAGTAAACAAGGGATACTGTTTTGATTAAGGTCGTTGCTGTTCATATTATAAGCCATAAAAATCATTTCTAAGGCAATTTTAATCACAAAACTTCCGTGAGAATCAGATATTAAATAAATCACGGGTTACTCACGTCTTTTAAGTCGAATATTGCTCGACATGTTCGCCGCCACCACCGGCCGCGACGAGCGCTCGCGAGCGGAGAGCCGCGGCCCGCAGTCTGCGTCGGTTAGTCAACGCGAATGGCTCATGAATAAGCTCCTCGTTATGGAGTGAAACATGTCGAGCAATATTCGACGTAAAAGACGTGAGTAACCCGTGATTTATTTAATACATTACTAAGGCATTCAAAACGAAGGTTATTGGTGCCAGGAGCCCCTGAAGTATTTACATGAACAATAGTTTCAAAAATGTACATGTTAATCATTACATTTATCGTTTTTGTATGCAATTTAGCATTTTCTACTAAGTTTCAGCGCTTGTTGCTAGGCTTACATGAATAAGGCGATTATCACACTGGCGACGGATCCTGCTCTGCATCTGTATAGCGCTATCTCGCTCGCGCACCGGCGCCGCATGCTGATCCGTTGCCAGTGTGATAAACGCCTAAACGAGATTTTGAATTTGACTTTGGTGCGGTATTTTTTACGGCTTCAAGGGACCGCAACCATAATTAAGTAATATTTGATGTCAATTTCAACTTGATCCCTTCAGCGTTTCTGAGAAAAGGGGCAAAGCGTCTTGACAGACAGGCAAACGGACAAACAGTTATCCTACAAGAGTTTTCTTTTTTTATAAAAATTAAAATTAAAATTTAGTCTGTTTATTTCCATTTAGGTTAAGGTCAAGTGGGGTAAAACTGTTTTCCTTTCCCGGATCAAAAAAAAGTATGTTTCCCTTACCCACCTGACCTTAGGAACAATAATTTGCACTAAACTTAGTATTAATATTTTACATTTTAAGATTGTAAAACTATGACCTACGTTTTGAAGTACGGTACGGAGCTCGAGCCAGTCAATAAAAAAGAGCACTTAAAACTTAAACCTAGAAAATATTAAATGTTGTCAGTTGAGTTACGTTGCGCCCGATCGTTAAGTTTATTTAGCCTCCGATGGAATGTAATTCCGTTCTGCAAGTCTTGCATAGTCGCAGGCCGGAAAGTAAGTAAATCGTGTTACGACAGGATGTTTGCTCTGAGGTTCGCCCTGCCTAGGTAATCTGTTTATTGGTTCTAAATGAACTCACCGTAGCAACGTAACATAATTTGCAGCATCAGACCAAAGCCACATAAGCCTTTTGATTTTATTTTAAACTTCCTGTTTGCCCTCCCGAAGCAAACTCAATATAATCTTATCTTACGTAATTATTTTTGTTGAAAGAATTTACTGAAGCCTATTCGGTGAGTTCGATAAAGGAAATGATCTTGAGGAAACCAGACTCGGCGAAGACCGTCAGTACGCGAAGCTCGTATAGAAAAAAAATTACAGCTAATTCTGCATGGCTTTTTTTTACGAAATGGTAAAACTGTTGTACAACTTTTTTTTTTGTATTAAGCAGAACGTCTGCTAACGATACCACAATGTTTAGAAATAAAGGAAAAGTAGAAAAATCCACTGCCTCAGGCGAGACTCGAACTCGCGACTCTGGGAAACATGCCCATCGCTCTGACCAATTAAGCTACTGAGACTACACCTGATGGCTGCGAATTTCTCCACCATATCCTTTATTTATATTTGCGCCTTAGGGTGACGCCTAGCGACATCTGCCGATGAAGTCTTGCACTTCGCCATAAAGTCGCGAGTTCGAGTCTCGCCTGAGGCAGTGGATTTTTCTACTTTTCCTTTATTTCTAAACATTGTGGTATCGTTAACAGACGTTCTGCTTAATACAAAAAATAAATTGCATGGGTTAGCGCATCGTTATCGGTGAATTCTCAATACAACTTGGGACTCCGGTGGCCGGTTAAGAAGTGTAAGACTTATTAATTAAAAGATAAAACAGATTCCTTTTAATATTTATTTAAGATTAGCTAGTACGTATTAGGTGTCCGATGATAAGATGGATGCTGATGCTCTAAAGCTGATATAAGAGAGGTGATTGAATAAGGGCGTCCTTGTGGCGAGTGCGTGCTTACATACAGCATTTTCCAGAAGACATAATCATTCTAATTATGTTTCACCGCAGTGTGCTGATAGTTCTTCTTAATGCATTTTTTAGTTATTTAACAAGAAAGAGACCAAAGGAGAGAGGTTTTTCAAATATGGACAGGTTTGGGCGGAAAGGGGTATACAAACATGAAATACGTCTTATAAATATACCAATTATTTATGTTTTTTTTATGACGATTTAGGATGGTTTACTTATTTTAGATCCCCATTTTTATTTTATTTCCTGAAAGTATAGATAAATTAAAGATACTAATTTGAATGATTTAGTATTTCGTGGCTCAGTTTAATATTTATGATTTATTAAAAATATAAGATATGTACGACTTCTCGTCAATTACATACCATGGCTGAATCAATAAGGCACAAAGCATACAAATTTATTAATAAATTTAAATAAAAAACTTTTAAAAACAAGCTTTTATGTGAATGCTCTAAAAAGAGAAAATAAGCTTTTGAGTCAATCAAACTTTTTTTATAGGAACTTTGTACAATTTTATGACATAAAAGCTTGTCGCGAGACTTTTCCGTGTAAAAGAGATTGCGCATTTATATCGAGGAAACCTTACCGTAAAGTCGGGGTACTTTGACCAAATTCGGGTTACTTTGCCCCATGTAACAATCACATATAAATGGGTCTAATGAAAAAGATAAAAACGTAAATGGGTAGTTTTAATCAACCTCATGGCAATGTACCATTAATTCAATTCATTTATTAAACCTGAGGCCAGTAAATTTCAAAGGCCAAAGTTACCCTCCAGGGCTAAAGTACCCCGACTTTACGGTATGTAAATATTGAATATTATAACAAAATCATTGGTTTCATTCAGTCCAATATTGAGTACTTATTCTTTGAGTACACATTCAATTATTGCCATTAAAAATTATTTGATTTACAATTTTATAATCCACGCCGCAGGCTTCGTCAGACAGATACAACAGTAGGTCAACCACAGGCTTCGACACATACCAATATATTGTCATATAACTCGTTATTGACTTCAAAATTCAAGCACTATCCATCAAGTAGCACTATCTTATATGTACTATATACTACATCCAGAACACGTAAATAACACTTAGACGTGAATTTGTTTTTTGAGAAATACATTGATAATTATAATTTTAATTCATGAATAATGGGCTGGGCTCATTACATATTTTAATTAATTTTAACTACCGTCATAGGATTACTTGGCTACATGATTTCACCTAAAATATGTGCAATCTCTTTTACAAGGGAATGTCTCGCGACAAGCTTTTATGTCATAAAATTGTACAAAGTTCCTATAAAAAAAGTTTGATTGACTCAAAAGCTTATTTTCTCTTTTTAGAGCATTCACATAAAAGCTTGTTTTTAAAAGTTTTTTATTTAAATTTATTTTTATGTTTTTAGTTTTTAAGAGACATGTTCCGTAGCCTGTTCATTTCGTCTAACACATTGTTCCGCTGTGTTGACCGGTTTCTTATTGCTTGTTAATTTTAGCTAATATACAATATACTCTGTGCTAATATAGTCATTGGGTATGTGGATCCAGTAGGTACCCCTAGGGTTCAGCATGAAATCTATCTCGTAATATCGGTCCCGACTGCTTACCAGTACAAGTCGAATGAGCCCAACAGCATGAGTCTATGTTGTCCTAAACCCGTGATGCAGTAGGTACCCCCAGGGTTCAGCATAAGCTATATTTTCTGATACCGGTCCCGACTACTCATCAGTACAAGTCAAATAAGCCCAAACAGCATGAGTCTATGTTGCCCCAAACCCGAGATCCAGTAGGTGCCCCCAGGGTTCAGTATGAACTCCGTCTTGTGATACCAGTCCCAAGTCCCAACTGCTCATCAGTACAAGTCGAATGAGTCCAAACAGCATGAGTCTATGTTGCCCCAAACCTCAGATCCAGTAGGTGCCCCCAGGGTTCAGCATGAACTCCATCTTGTGATACCGGTCCCAACTCCTCGTGAGTACAAGTCGTATGACCTCAAACAGCATGAGTCTATGTTGCCCTAAACCTGAGATCCAGTAGGTGCCCCCAGGGTTCAGCATGAACTCCATCTTGTGATACCGGTCCCAACTCCTCGTCAGTACAAGTCGAATGAGCTCAAACAGTATGAGTCTAGTAATGTTGCCCCAAACCTGAGATCCAGTAGGTGCCCCCAGGGTTCAGCATGAACTCCATCTTGTGATACCGATCCCAACTCTTCGTCAGTACAAGTCGAATGAGCTCAAACAGCATGAGTCTATGTTGCCCCAAACCTAATGAGATCCAGTAGGTGCCCCCAGGGTTCAGCATGAACTCCATCTTGTGATACTAGTCCCAACTCCTCGTCAGTACAAGTCGTATGACCTCAAACAGCATGAGTCTATGTTGCCCCAAACCTGAGATCCAGTAGGTGCCCCCAGGGTTCAGCATGAACTCCATCTTGTGATACCGGTCCCAACTCCTCGTCAGTACAAGTCGAATGAGCTCAAATAGCATGAGTCTATGTTGCCCCAAACACGAGATCCAGTAGGTGCCCCCAGGGTTCAGCATGAGCTCCATCTTGTGATACCGGTCCCAACTCCTCGTCAGTACAAGTCGTATGACCTCAAACAGCATGAGTCTATGTTGCCCCAAACCTGAGATCCAGTAGGTGCCCCCAGGGTTCAGCATGAACTCCATCTTGTGATACCGGTCCCAACTCCTCGTCAGTACAAGTCGAATGAGCTCAAATAGCATGAGTCTATGTTGCCCCAAACACGAGATCCAGTAGGTGCCCCCAGGGTTCAGCATGAACTCCATCTTGTGATACCGGTCCCAACTCCTCGTCAGTACAAGTCGAATGAGCTCAAATAGCATGAGTCTATGTTGCCCCAAACACGAGATCCAGTAGGTGCCCCCAGGGTTCAGCATGAGCTCCATCTTGTGATACCGGTCCCAACTCTTCGTCAGTACAAGTCGAATGAGCTCAAACAGCATGAGTCTATGTTGCCCCAAACCTAATGAGATCCAGTAGGTGCCCCCAGGGTTCAGCATGAACTCCATCTTGTGATACTAGTCCCAACTCCTCGTCAGTACAAGTCGTATGACCTCAAACAGCATGAGTCTATGTTGCCCCAAACCTGAGATCCAGTAGGTGCCCCCAGGGTTCAGCATGAACTCCATCTTGTGATACCGGTCCCAACTCCTCGTCAGTACAAGTCGAATGAGCTCAATTAGCATGAGTCTATGTTGCCCCAAACACGAGATCCAGTAGGTGCCCCCAGGGTTCAGCATGAGCTCCATCTTGTGATACCGGTCCCAACTCCTCGTCAGTACAAGTCGAATGAGCTCAAATAGCATGCGTCTATGTTGCCCCAAACCTGAGATCCAGTAGGTGCCCCCAGGGTTCAGCATGAACTCCATCTTGTGATACCGGTCCCAACTCCTCGTCAGTACAAGTCGAATGAGCTCAAATAGCATGAGTCTATGTTGCCCCAAACACGAGATCCAGTAGGTGCCCCCAGGGTTCAGCATGAGCTCCATCTTGTGATACCGGTCCCAACTCCTCGTCAGTACAAGTCGTATGACCTCAAACAGCATGAGTCTATGTTGCCCCAAACCTGAGATCCAGTAGGTACCCCCAGGGTTCAGCATGAGCTCCATCTTGTGATACCGGTCCCAACTCCTCGTCAGTACAAGTCGAATGAGCTCAAATAGCATGAGTCTATGTTGCCCCAAACACGAGATCCAGTAGGTACCCCCAGGGTTCAGCATGAGCTCCATCTTGTGATACCGGTCCCAACTCCTCGTCAGTACAAGTCGAATGAGCTCAAATAGCATGAGTCTATGTTGCCCCAAACCTGAGATCCAGTAGGTACCCCCAGGGTTCAGCATGAACTCCATCTTGTGATACCGGTCCCAACTCCTCGTCAGTACAAGTCGAATGAGCTCAAATAGCATGAGTCTATGTTGCCCCAAACACGAGATCCAGTAGGTACCCCCAGGGTTCAGCATGAGCTCCATCTTGTGATATCGGTCCCAACTCCTTACCAGTACAAGTCAAATAAGCCCAAACAGCGACTTATTAAGACGATTCTAATTCTAGTATCGGTTAGGAGAAATAGGTACCAAATCAGCTTCTGATGTTGTGGCTGACTGTACTTTTCTTTAAAACCAAAGAGTACTCATCGGGACGATTCTAATAAACCCAAACTCAATCTGGTTGAGGTACTTTATGGCAGAGTTCTTATGGCCACCTCCTGTCTCCATCATCAGACCAGCTCGATGGTACCAAAATATTGTATTGTCATCCAAGTTACGCATGTGTGTTAAATTTCAGCTCGATCGGACATCAAGAACTGGTTCAAATCTGCCTCGCAAGATTCTACCTAAACATCTAACACACTGACAAACACTGTGAGTTAAATAAAAGCTTGTAAAAAAAAAAATTTAAAAAATTTAAAAAACCCGCCTGCGTAAAATACTAAAAGGCCGTAAACAAGGCCAATATACGTTACTAATTTGTTATGTAGTATTGAAAAGCATAAGATACATATTAAATTCTAATGTGGAACATAGCGACATTAAAACAGTCGGGACCCATTTGAAATCTAGATTGGCGCAAACCTTCCCTAAAATGGGTCCCGACTGTTTAATGTCGCTATGTTCCACATTAGGCGCTCGACTGACACAAGATGACGATCGACAGGCCGCCGGCTGACAATCTGTTAATGTGTGTTCATTTGGACTATAGAACACGGACTGTCGGGCCGAAATCTGCGAGATCGATATCTGTCAGGCCCGAATTGTCAGTCAGCAACACACTCTTTATTCGTCAGTCTAAAACCTGCAACGGAACCGTATGTGTGTGGTCCTATTGCGATGAACTGCAGACTGATATCGCACGGCGAACTGTTAGGGCGGCCTCACACAACCGGAATGTCTCTGAATTAATAATCTAAATTCCGGCACCATGCCTCACACATGGCACTAATTCATAATCTGATTCCAGTATGTGTGTGCGGCTTTATTCAAATGTATGGAGGCCATAGACAAATTTAATTTGCTTAATTAAGAACTGAATTCAGACCAAGTATGTGGTGTCCCTAATTCTACAGATCGATTTGAGAAATTTATAATCTGAAAACATCAAATTGTTTTTGAAACATAAATACATTGTATAGAATTATGAATTAATAACATGACTTAAGATTATAAATTCAGAGAGACATTCCGGCTGTTTGAGGCCGGCCTTAATGTTTAAACTGATTTAGACCCTTGCCGGCGGACGATCCTATGATTTGAAACTGACGACTCTCAATTGCTAGTCTGTATTCGCGGAGGTGGCAGCAGGCCGATATCAGCAGGCAATAATCGTTTTAGTGTGCGGAGGTTATTGCCCTAGGACTGAAGGCCGTCTGATAGGATCAGAGACTGCAGGCGGACTGGTAATCTGTGGGCCGCTTTAGAATTTAATATGTATCTTATGCTTTTCAATACTACATAACAAATTATTAACGTATATTGGCCTTGTTTACGGCCTTTTAGTATTTTACGCAGGCGGGTTTTTTTAATTTTTTAATTTATTTTTTATTAGATTCAGTAAAACATACATATTCATAAACCGCTTCATATTTATTATATTCCTATGGGGAGTATCTAATTTAACGAATCGTGGATTTATTTATACAATGTTTTTTTCTCTGCGAGTATACATTTGCAGGCATTTCAAATGTAATTTTACTGAGTTAATTTTTTTTCGTGTTTATTTGGTGTGCCAGACGGTTCTTGATATTCCTCAGATCATTATATTTCTTCAACATAATTTTGTTAATTTTTTGGATCATCGAGTCGAATGCTTATTTATATTACTTTTGATACCTCTACGACACGTTTGCCGTGTAAGTAACTGGTTAAATAATTATTATATTCCTGGCCCAGTTTTAGCTTGCCTTTGGAAGAATATCCTAGGCTTCATGTTTTAACGTGGATCTGGATAGCACAGATACAATTTTTTCGGGTTAAATTTTAAATTTATTATCTCATAAGATATTTACATTTCAAGTTCTCTCTATCTCTGAAATCTCATCTAAATTTTTCAAGTTCAGTTATCCTTTTCTATGTAATTCTCTTTTTGGATGGATGGATCAATTCGGGTATATGGAATTTAAATTTGAAAAAAAAATCATATGCTTTCATACATTTTTTTTAAATAGCTCTTAGAAATATTTTAATTTTCAACCGACTTCAAGTTTTCGAAGGTGGAGGTTCGCAATTCAGGAGCTTGTTGTTTTCGCAATATTTTTTTATTATGTCTACACTTGGCCAGGTGTGCCATAAAATTAATTTTTCGTATATATGCCTTCAAATTGATTGCAAAACAACATGGAATTTGATGTTCCGTAGTGAACTTATAGTTTCACCCTGACCATCTGTGTCTTTATGTCTGTCCGTTTGTACTGTTTGTAACTAGACCAGTAATCAATTAAGCATTAGTACCTACTAGAAAGCGGAAATTTGGTATTAGTACGTGTATTAATCAGTTACTACATGGGCAGGACCTCCCGGTAAGAGAAAGCCAGGCCGCCCACTGGAAAGATGGACAGAGGAAATAAAAGAGTTTGCTAGCGACGACTGGCTAACAATAGTTCAAGATAGGGAAATGTGGAGTAAAATGGAGGAGGCCTTTACTCGTCAAGAGGTCCTTAATAATAAAAAATCTTAAAATCTATACATATAATAAACGCGTAAGGAGAAAAAAAATGTACATTGAAGATATTTAAGAAAATCTAATTTAGGGGGCCTTAGAAACGTTGACTGAATACATTTTGGTGATTTTTGGAATTTTTGTCTGTCTGTCTGTGAGTTTGTTCGCGATGTACGCCAAAACTACTGCACAGAATTTCATGAAATTTTGTATTATAGTAGTTTATACCCCGAGGTAACATATAGGGTAGTTTTTATTCCGCTTATTTAAAAACATTTTTTTTCAATTCAAGCAAGTCTGTTTGGAAAGAGAAGTGCCGTGGTTTATATGGAAGCTCATACATTCTACGACACTTCTCTTTCCGAACAAGTCAATTTCGTTGTGAAAGTTGAAAGTAACCGGAAATATAATTGTCATCGAATAAAGGATGATGCACGGTGCTCCGGACCGTCCCCGACACGACAATTCCGAGACTTCGTTTAGTATAGAAAAGCGTCACATGATCCTAGGAGGTCACCTGTATGTCGGAAGTGTCGTGTCGGAGACGGTTTTGAACACCGTGCATCATTCTTAATATGTACCTTCAATTTGTGGGATATTTTATTCTATAAATTAAATTATCTATCTGGTTCATTCCTAGCCCTGGGCAGCGGAGGCCTAGGCCACTTTTTTCTTTGTATATGACATCTATATAAGATCATAATTTATCATTGTAGTGTTTCAACATAAAATAAACAATTTATTCTTCATTCTTGACCGTTGAGTTTTGTCCGGTCCCGTCCATGCTGCTGAAGCAACTCTCGCTACGATATTTCGTGCCTGAGCCCTATGCGGCATTAGGCTTTCGCATACATTGCCAAGACACTTAAAAATTAAGTTTTGTCCAGTCCCTTTCATGCTGTTGCTGAACCAGTTCTCGCTGCGAACGTTCCGTGCCTGAGCCCTATACGAACTTAATTGGCATTTGGCCTTCCCATATGGTGTGCTGCGTTTTTGCCGAATAATGTTTTGTCAAACTTCATTTAGCAACCAACTTTTCGCCGAAGTTTAATTTCGCAAACCAATCCTTGGCATAATTTTACAACGTAATTTTTTTATTTCGCAAAATTTTTATATTGCAAAATATTACGGCAAATTTTATATGGTAAATAATTGTGTAGCAAATGATTTGCTAAGGCAAATATCATATTGTCAAAGTTTATGTGGTAAATAATTGTGTAGCAATTAGTGCTGCTCCCAGAGATAGGTAGGTTAGGGTTATTTTTTTATGGCCCTAAAAACAAAACTGTTCCGGAGATAGGTAGGTTAGGGTTATTTTTTTTATGACACTAAAAAGGAAACTGCTCCCAGAGATAAGTACGTTAGGGTTATTTTTTTTATGACCCTAAAAACAGAACTACTCCCAGAGATAGGTAGGTTAGGGTTATTTTTTTATGGTCCTGAAAACAAAACTGCTCCCAGAGATAGGTAGGTTAGGTTTATTTTTTATGACCCTAAAAACGAAACTGTTCCCAGAGATAGGTAAGTTAGGGTTATTTTTTATGACCCTAAAAACAAAACTGCTCCCAGAGATAGGTAGGTTAGGGTTATTCTTTATGACCCTAAAAACAAAACTGCTCCCAGAGATAGGTAGGTTAGGGTTATTTTTTATGACCCTAAAAACAAAACTGCTCCCAGAGATAGGTAGGTTAGGGTTATTTTTTTATTACCCTAAAAACAAAACTGCTCCCAGAGATAGGTAGGTTAGGGTTATTTTTTTATAACCCTAAAAACAAAACTGCTCCCAGAGATAGCAGTTTTGTTTTTAGTATAACGTACCTACGTTAGGGGTATTTTTTTATGGCCTTAAAAACAAAACTGCTCCCAGAGATAGGTAGGTAGGGTTATTTTTTATGAACATAAAAACGAAACTGTTCCTAGAGATAGGTAGGTTAGGGTTATTTTTTTTATAACTCTAATAACAAAACTGCTCCCAGAGCATAGGTAGGTTAGGGTTTTTTTTTTATGGCCCTAAAAACGAAAGTGCTCCCAGAGATAGGTCGGTTAGGGTTATTTTTTATGACCCTAAAAACTGGAGCATGCTTATTTTGGCATGTTTTATTGGATACATTAATAATAAAAATTAAAAGGAGATTCTTACTTGTAGATAATTTGGCCGAGATGAAATAAGGTATGCCAATCAATACGTTTGACGAAAACATAATTGACATCTTAAAAAAATCAGAAATGATATCAGTACGAAATGTTGAGTTGGGAAATAATAATTTGACCAAATAAAAATATGGGATACGTAGTTCGGGGAGTTAAGAATTTGCTAAATAATTTTCTTCGAAATATTAGTAAACCCTTCCCATACATTATATTACCAAGACACTTGACCATTGGGTTTATATCCGGCTCTGTCATTCTGCTGCTGAAGAAATTCTCACTGCGAAGTTGCGAACCTGAGCTCTACGTGGTACCTATTCGGCCTTTGGCCTTCTCATACATTTGACCGTTAAGTTTATACCCGGCCCTATCATACTGCTGCTGAAAAAAAACCCGCTACGACGTTCCGTGCATGGACACTATAATGCGGTGCTTGATGGCATTTGGCCTTCTCATACATTCCCTTACATAATTAGTCAATGTTACACTGCGTCCGTATTAGGAAATACCTTACACAACCCTACACGTGATCCCTGGACGGTGCTAAAAGAGTAACAAACTTGGCAGCTGCACTGTCCCATCTGGACCTCGCAGCGCTCATCGGATTTTGATCTGCTTTTCTACTACTATTTACTATCCGAGAGCAGAAATACCTATCTATATCCAGTGACATGTAGCCATACGATAAATAAATAATTACTTAATTAGCAACAAAAATGTGCTATTTAACGTGTAGTAAGCGTAAGTTTTAGAGTATTGGTCTGGAAATAGTGAAATTACCAAACCGCCTAAACACACGCGGGCGAAGCCGCGGGCACAGCTAGTATCAAATAAATACTTTATTTTATGGACTTTATTAGTTTACGTCAAAGCGATGACATGTACCTAAACTTTGGATTGGAGTAAACCAATTATGTATCGAAAACAGTATCGCTTGGCTTGGGTCAAAAAATATTTATTAACATTGTAAATAATTTCGCGTGACTGACCTCCTTAAGAGTCCGGTAACGATTTGAACATGAATCACATGAATTGTATTTGATATGATAGTTTGAAGTCTTGTTATTGCAAAAAAGTACTTTTGGTCTATATGTATGTCATCGAGGACCGCCGAGGGCAAGGCAGAAGGGTGGTTTAGGGGTGATTTGGAACTCAAAACTGACACTATCAGGATAACCTAACCTAACGTCTTACACACGGACGCATGGTAATGAAATAAAACATAAGCACTGGTTTAATAACTGCACTGAATTCAAATCACAAAGGTTGTTAAACACTTGAACTGTGAAAACGAGAAGAGTTCCTAGCTTGCGTCCGTGCTACACGAAATGCCACCCGTTCCTGTACAACAAGTCACAACTAAGCCGAGTTACCGAATTACCGTACCGATTAGTAAGTTTTTTGGGCAATTCGTTACATATTTGGATTGACCCCCTCCAAATATTTTTTTTCAACAATTTCACTACAAAACTAAGTAGCGGCACAGAAAATACACCTTATGTTAAAATTTAAGATACGTCGCATAGTTTCCGATATTGGCTCGTATAACCATAAAATATGGCTTTTCGTGAACAAAATATTTCCCTCGTCATGATTGTTCCTTATTGTCCAAGAATGGATTTGAGATTAGGTTGTCAAGCAGACCCCAAGCCGGGATAAACGCTAGGAGGAAGAAGAGAGAAGAAGAACCATTTTAAATCCATTACTTTTTAAGACGAAGCGATTTGAAGCAATACAGCATTAAACCTTTAATACATTGTACATTTAATATAGATCAATATTGCCCTTTACAACATGTAATTTAAATGAATATTTGCGAAGATACTACAGATTTAAAATGCAGGGACATAGCAGTAGCGGGCGGGGGGCCGGCGGCGCGTGCCTATATAATTTGTTTTATCCTACTTTGCTATGTAGTGATAGCATTGGGCGTGGGACTGATGAACATTTTACATTTCATGCAAACACTGTTACCAAACAATCATCACCCAGTAAATTAAATAATTTTAAACAAAAAAAGAACCGACTTCACTTAGGATCCGCTATTCCAAGAAGAAGTGCCCGAGTTGCTGTAAAAAATAGTGAAATCACTATGGGTGTGCCTATAATAGTTGAAGTGTTCCCTCGATTTCTCCAGGATCTCATCATTATATCTGGACCTGGTGACTTTAGCTAGGATTTTTTTTATGTATGTTCACCGATTATTCGAGGACGGCTGGACCGCGATTTGGATACACGACTGGATGTGTCCGCCGGGCATATCCGTCGGACGAATCCGGCAGGCACATCTGTGTGTGTGTCCCTAACTAATGGAACCAACTGTGAACTGTGAATACTCTTTCAAACAAAAAAATAATTTTCCAAATCGGTCCAGCCGTCCTCGACTAATCGGTGAACATACATGAAAAAAAAATCAAAGAAAACAAAGATCCCTACGAATTGAGAACCTTCTCCATCGAAATCTTGAAGTCGGTTGAAAAATGTGGAATTCAGTTTCTTCGGCCCTCGAATTCGCTTTAAATAAAGTTGACCGTTGCGTTTATTCCGGTCTCTGTCTTGCTGCTGCTGAACTTATTCTCGCAGCGACGTTCTCAGCATTTACCTCAATCTTCTCAGCATGGGCCCTACGCGGTTGTCGGCCTTTAGCCTTTGCAGATGTTGCCGCTCACCCTCGGGCTCGCTTATGAGACACTAAATGACCGTAGACTTTATTATTAGTCAGTTATCTTAACACGGCTGAACTAAACAATTTTGACTCAGTATCCAATTTGATGAACATTGGCATGTAGAAAGCGTAGGTACACAGATAGAAATAATATCTTAATTCAAAACGCAAAACTCTCTTGCACGCGGTTTCTTAAAGAGAGTAATAAATACCTTAGTCCAATAAACATGACTTGAGTTAAAAATATCCTGATTTTTAAAAGAAGAATTAAAATTATTTAGCTTTATCTTTACACATTTTTAAAGCGAATGGTAATGATTTGAGTTAAGATAATAATTATTCACGCCAAAAAAAACCAAAATTTTCCTTTAAGAGTTTTATGTGTTTACGTAAGAGAGATTAGTTCTTGGTTTGATGTTTTCAATCTACAGCTAAGAGCCAAAGCTAATTCAAAGAAGTAGCACCAAAAGTTTGATTTGAGATTTTTAAGTTTTTAGGCAAGAAAGATTATTTTTTGCTTTGATGTTTTCAACCTACAGTCAAGAGCTACAGCTATTCCAAAGAAGAAGCACATCCGGGCTTATTTGAGATTCACAATAGCAATCTTAGCTCTAGTTAATACGATTATAAATTGTGAGTTGAGTATATAAACAATCATTATTTATATTTGTATTATCTACTTTTAGTTAAACTTCCTTTCTTGGGATTAGTCCCGAGAAACACAGTTTCTGCTACTAGCTTTTTAAGTAGTGCACTGAGACACTAAGGCGATTATCACACTGACGACGGATCCGCATGCGGCGCCGGTGTGCGAGCGAGATAGCGCTATACACATGCAGAGCTCTATCTCGCACGCGCACCGGTGCCGCATGCGGATCCGCGCCAGTGTGATAACTGCCTTATGATTAGTTATGAATGTTATGATATAATTTAGAAAATGTTATTGTTTGTTTCAAGTAACCGATTTCATACGCCAAGAAATTTTAGATCTTGGTGTGAAATTATCAAATTTTACATTAAGTAACACATACTCTTGAACTAATGCGTTTTCTTGTTTCCGTGGAGAAATTCAAATCTCAATTTAAATTATAAGTCTTTACCCAAGAAACAAAGTTTCTTGGCGTAAGTTATTTATGTATTGCACTAAGACATATAAAGTTCAATTTAAAAAAAAAACAATACAAAAACAAAATTCAGACGCTCTTCGTGAGAATATTAAACTATTAAAAAAAAAGATTTTTATATCTCGGATAAAGTATTGAATTTATTAGGTTAAGTAATAAACTTTGAAACATTTTATATCTTAAAGCAATGAATTTTATTTTTTCCTTATATGGGAAACTGGATATCTCTTGATTCAAATAGGTTTCTTTGGTTGAAGAGATTTTTTCTATCTGTGTAAGTTTTAAAATAATGTCCTGGACTGGATTTAGTAAATGAAAATGGCAAACCTCCTAAACGCACGCGGGCGAAGCCACGGGTACAGCCAGTATACAATAAACTTTAAACTTATACAATAATAGAGGGAAACCCAACTTCAATGGAATAAATCATATGAAAAGGTCATATCTGATGCCAATCTAATGGAAGTTTAAGTTTATTGGATATAACTTAAAATGGCTGAACCGATAATGTTCAAAACAAATTTCGTAGAAAGTATATGTTAAGCACACAAAACAGCGATACAATATTGTTATTGATTGGAAATATTGCCTAGTTAATTAATTATGCATATTTTTGTTGCAGTTGTGGACACCATTTAATGCACTCCTCATGAACTTAACAACAGCCCATTTGTTGATGAGTGTTGCAGCAGCCATGAGCTGGTTTGCGGCCATCTTTCGCGGCTGGTACTTCGGGGACTCGTGGTGCAACTTCTACGGTTTCTTCATGGAGCTGCAGGGTAACTATGTATTCTCTAATGGTTCTCTACTTATCATTTATAAACTTCAAAACTGCCGTCAGTCAGGAAGAAGGCCTTAACGACACATTCATCTTTAAAAGAAAAAGATTTTGTAAAACTATACATACATTTTAATTATACGTTGTGCAATCTAAGAAGCGGTTTTTGACACCTGTCATCTCAGTACATTTTATTTATAACCTAAAATCGATTTTAGACTATAAAATGTACTGAGATGACAGGTCTCAAAAACCGCTTCTTAGATTGCACAAGGTATAGGTACCTATTCAAAGTAAATAATTTGATTTGTTTATCTTAAAGGAAAAGCGACTCCTGTGCTCCCTAGTTCCAATTTGAAATAAAAACGTTAAATGATTTTCAAATATCTTTTTTCTACTCCGGTAAATACTTTTATCTGTCAATTATATGGTCCCGCCAACGAATATAAAAGCATGTCTTATGATATTTCAAAAAAGTCTATCTTGTCTATTCTTCATAAAGACCTTAGGGTTATTATGTGATAAAAAGCAACTGCTAACAGCGGTGCCCTGTGAACCCAACAGATAAAAAATGCAAAAGTGTAAACATATTTTTGACGTCGACCGTGCCTATTAAAGACTGTATCGTTTGTTATAAATACAAGAAAAATGTTCTATATCTTTTTAAATGATTTATATTTAAACATACAAATCATACTTAACTTAAAACAAAATAATACAGAAAACCTAAACATGGCCAGAAAACCCCAAACTATTCATTTCTGGCTAGTTTCCTGACTCTTTGTCTCATAGTGCCCATTAATGATCGGACAGCAGCTTTGTCAAAAGTTCAAGCCACCTAGTTCCAATCCAAACGAAACTGTTGGCCTGTGTCGGCAGTACGGCCTGTTTTCCGTAATCTAGCCTTCATTATAGCCCAAAAGTGTTAAATCGGGCGAAGTTCTGGACAATTTGGCGGATTTAATTCTTTGGTCAAAAAAAAATCATTTTTTTCATTACACCATTTTACCACCTTATCTGAGTAATGGCAAGACGCTAAGTCGGGCCAAAATATAGTTTCAGACTTATGCTTTTTGATCATTGGCAATACTCGTTTCTGAAGGCACTCCTTCATGTAAATATCGGCTTTCATTGAAGAGGTAGTGAAAAATGCAGTCGACTTCATTCCACACTCGCAAATTGCCTGCCACACCATAACTTTCTTGCCGAATTTCTCAAAGCAAATAGATTTTTCACGTTGTGTAACCTCTGTTCCATCACGCACCGTATAATACTGGGGACCTGGTAAAGACTTGTAGTCCAGTTTTCAAATACAAATACAAATTCAAATGATTTATTCGTCGAACACAGGTTATACAACATTACATTGCAGTAGGTGGAAAAAAACAGGGTTCGTATCACTATGTCGTGCCTAAAGGGCATACGAAGTTAATTTTGAAATTATGCACACATGCAACATTTAAAAATTTCATACATAAAAGAGTCACTAGTTCATAGAATAGTTCACAAATTTACTAGGTATTAATAACATAACAAAAACAAGGAATTAATATGTCATAGGTTTTACACATTATTACTATTATTATTTATGAGTCATTAAGGATTGAAATATAATAAAAAACAATTGTCATAGAGCGAAATTTTTACAGTATGTCAGATTTGATATTAGGTATTAAAATTAATAAAGTGGATTGTCGGCAAGAAATTCGTCATTGTAGTAATAAGCCTTTTTGGTCAAGTGTTCCTTGAGTGCTTTTTTAAATTTACTAATGTCACAGATTTTCCTCAGGTCTTCAGGTAATTTATTATAAATTCTAGGACCCATACCAAGAACACTGTTTGATAAAAGAGCGGTGCTTGATGGATGGGCACGGATCAGGTATTGCAGACGTTCTCTCGAAAAACTTCGAAACAAATTCGGGTGGGATTTTACAAAAACAGCTAATTCAAAAATGTACAAACAGGGGAGAGTTAATATTTTTAAATTGAGGAAGTGCGACTTACAGGGTGCAAACCGTGGCAGATTACACACAGCTCTAACGCAATCTTTCTGAGCTATGAAAGCCGAATTCCAATCGGATGAATTGCCCCAAAAAATTATGCCATAGCGGAGAGTTGAGGAAACGAAGGCATGATAAGCCGTTAGCACAACTGACTGGTTCGAAATTTTGTTTAGCTTACGTAGTGCATAAGAGGAACTGCTTAACCTTTTACATACATTATCAATTTGGCATCTCCAATTCATATTGCTGTCCAGAAACAGTCCCAGGAACTTTGTGTTATCTACCTGAGTAATTTTATGTCCGTTATATTCAATATCTAATTCATCGTACTCAGTTATACGCTGTCTAAAATTCATTATCATTGTTTTCCCAATATTTATTTTTAAGTTGTTATTATTGAGCCATGCAATTATATTTTGTAAAGCATTACTCATTTCGATCTCAAAATTATTTAATCCAGTGCCAGTAAATACAGCGCTGCCGTGTCATGACAAATTGATGTAACTATAGATACATCAATTAGTGCTAACAAGGTTCTATGGTATTTTTTTAGTCATATCTTGCTACCTATCAAGAAAAAAACTCAAAAAACCTTTTAGATTACGAGAAAATTCAAATGTCTAATTGATGTAACTACGAATTTCCCGGTTGTTGTCATAACTATTTATTGTATCTCTAGTTACCTGATTTCTTCGTTACAGAACGTTGGCAAATTTAAACGTCAATCTGCTGTATCTTGTAGTAAACATACTTAGTTGTACACTATACTACACTGAACGGAACGTGGAAAATAACTAATATCTTACCTGCATGTGCAGTCTACTCTACATGGTTATCCAGTTTGGGTGATGGTAGACAGTTTATAATAAATAAATTACTATTACTATAGTAGACTGTATATCTTGGGTAACATTGTGTTCATTACTTATTTTATTTTAAAACTCTCGCAACAAAAGAAAGTTTTTGAAAAAAAACAAAATGTGTACTTATTTTGAAACAGATCAGATCAGGGGCATTCATCTTTAATTTTCGAATTCCAATTACCCATTTCACACTGTTCATACCTATTTTTCATTTTATAAACATTTTATTTTTGTTACGAGTAGAGAAGTTTGATATGTTTGATACCAGGGCAAAGCCTATTTTTCGTTTTTCTTTTGCAGTTTCTAATTTTGAACATCTATAAGTGTAACTGCTTCTAACCATATTGTTATTAGTACCACTAAGTAATGTTTTGTCTTTTCCTCTGTACCTGACCTGTTTTATTTTCCCCACAGGAAAAGCCTAGTCTAGTGTGGGGATCAGCATAAATACATATAACGTTGTGTAATTTTAGTTCTGAAATAAACTTTTTGTATTTGTATTTCGGAATATCTAATTATACTGATGCGGTTGCGTTTATTAACTTACCGATGTGATATTATGTATGTACAGATGTAGTGAATAATCCTTGCCTTTCGTATTTTCTCGGAAATGTTCGTTTTTGTCTTACATCTCAGTGTATTTTTAACAATAGGATCTCATAAACTTATGAATACCTTATACATATGTTTTGGTACTTTTATAAAAGTATTTAAAAATTAATTACATAGTTGAGTATTCGGTATTTCATTAAAACTACAAGAAGCCATGCGCTTAGCTAGGGAAAAACCTGGTCTTCAACAGAATGACATGATTTCATGATCCTCAGCTCTGAGGGAACGACTAATGATGATGATGATGATTCCGTATTCAAAAAGCTGTTAAACATACAAAAACATTGCTGTAACTATAGTTACCATAATTTGCCATGACAACGTTTGTACTACACAGTTGTCATGACTAACTGCTGTAATCGATATATATCAATGAATAATAATAAAAGTGCTAAAAAAACATACGGGCGCATTAAACCATGTACTGTCGAACATCTTTGCATAAAAATATTTTGTATTAATTTACAAGGTACTGATATATCTCTAAAAAACGAATCGACACTTCAAAGTCGATTTCCCACAAACTTGGTTTTTAGAGATACAGCATTTTGTCATGACACGGCAGAGCGGTGCTATCATCCGCAAAGAGGACCATAGGGTACTTAGTCGATTTGGGGAGATCATTAATATAAATGAGGAAAAGCAAAGGCCCTAAGATGCTCCCCTGCGGTACCCCATAAAAAGTTTCTCTTGTCTGTGACCTATAGGTTACTTCTGCTTTTGATTTATAGCATAGTTT
Source organism: Pammene fasciana (assembly GCA_911728535.1). Lineage (NCBI taxonomy): Eukaryota > Metazoa > Arthropoda > Insecta > Lepidoptera > Tortricidae > Pammene > Pammene fasciana. The sequence goes on from OU452275.1 coordinate 24,388,342, forward strand.
TGTTACCACTGTATATTGCTTTCTATAACTGATGTATGACTCTATTAAGTTCAGTATGTTGCCTCTAACTCCATACTTTTCCAATTTGCTTAATAAAATGTTAGGGTGTACACAGTCAAACGCTTTAGTCATATCCATATATATAGCTGATGCTGGTATTCGTTTGTTCATGCTTATTAAAACTTTAGAAACTAGTTCGTAAATCGCTGCATTAATTGACTGGTTTTTACGAAACCCTTTTTGTTCAGAAGCAAATAGTCCTTTTTTCTCAAAATAATCGTAAATATTTGTATATATAACTTTTTCAAATATTTTAGACATAATTGATAACAGGGCAATCGGGCGGTAATTAGCCATGTCAAATTTGTCGCCTTTTTTAAACAGTGGTACTATTTTAGTAATTTTTAACTTGTTTGGGAAAACACCATTTTCAACGCACAGGTTCATTATATGGGACATTACTGGAGCAATTAAATAACCAACGCTTTTTACGATTTTGGTATCAATGTCATCATATCCGGTGCTCTTTGTATTTTTCAAGTTTCAAGTTTCACATAGGTTTCGTCGGCTATTATTACACAGGTGCCTTTTTTAGACAAAACCAAGTAGGACAACTTTTGGACTCGTTTCTTAACAGATTCTATTTGTTTTTCACTTCGTTTTGGCTGTTTCTGTTTTTTAAATGCCTTCAAATTGTTTCTTTTCTTTGCACGTTGCACCATCCCCATACTCGTACCCATTTTTTCGCATTATCTCCCACAGACAACTCTTTGTTAGAGATAAATGCTGCTTTACGATCTTTTGGTCCAATTTTGGGTTCGAAGGACCTGGTTTTTGACCTGGTCGTTGTCGGTCATTAAAGGTATATTCGTTACCGTACTTACGGATTGCAGTTTGGACGGCTCCTACACTAACACCTTCCATTTGAGCAAGCTTTTTGTAAGTGATACCTTTAACCGAACACCATTTGTCCACAATAGATTTTCGCTTTTGTGGCGTAAGACCTCGCATTTTTTTATTGTAACAATATGGGCAAGGAAAAATTACTGTTATCGGTTCTGTGAGAAACGTCAAGTAATTTTCACGTATTAAAAAATTTTTTCAACATCAGTTATGCCATTGGTGCCAGTGGTAAGTTGTATTTATAACAGACGATACAGTCTTTACTTGAAATTCACATAAAATGTTTATACTTTTGGACCTTATTAGAAAGGAGTAAGGTGCAAAAGTGTAAACCTATTTTTGATGTCGACCGTACCTTTTACTTGAAATTCACATATTATTATGTTCACGTTAATAATAACAACCTTTATAATATGTTCGTCGTATTTTGTTATAACTAAATACCTAATAAAATGGAAATGTAAGTAAGATGGTTGCTAAACAATTTTAAATTATAATAATTCCTAAACGGTCATTCAAAATCAAAAATGATGAATGAGACCTCATAATAATTTTCAAAGTTCTAAACAATGATACCCTACTCGGCATAGTACGTCAATTTTCATTTTTGAATTTTTTACAATATGACGTCTGACTGCCGTCATATTGAATTTGGATTGCTATTTTGTCTTTAGTGACACTCGCGCAATCAAGACGAATCGATTGACGTACGAATCATCTAAATCGGCCCACTCGTTTTGCTTCTAGAGTGCCACAAAGGAACAAACATACATATATAGACTGTTAAACACTATCCCCTCTTTTGCGTCGCGCAGTCGGGGAAAAATAGTTGTCAATATCAATTTTCATGATGTCATCTGTCAGTAAGGTATTACGAGTTTCTATAAATACTGAATATCAATAATATCATCTAGAATGCTCGTTTCATTTGAATTGTTACAAGAATAATTTTAAAATATTGACGCTAAATTTATGAAAGCTGATTCCAGAAATCTGCCCGAGTTAGATTACGTAGTTTTACTGGAGTCTACGGCATCCATCTCCGACTACAACTTTGTATTAAACTACCACATTTGGATATTGAAACGCTGGTAGCCTGGCGGTAAGACATCTCGGGCTCAAACCCCGACTTGCACGTCTGAGTTGTTTGGGACTATTGTATGAAATATCATTTGATATTCACCAGTCCCTTTTCCGTGAAGGCAAACATCGTAAGGAAACTTGACCTTATACCAATAAGGCTTAGTTTCCCCTCTGGGTTTGAATGAAGGTCAGTTGCCAAGCGGACCCCAGGCGTAAATGAGCCGTGGCAAAAGCCGGGACATTTGTCCACCCACACACACATTTGTTACGTGTGGGAATGATCCCAATTAACAGGACAAAAATGAACTATTATATTTGTGTTGTTAATTGGGATCATAATTTTTATAAATTTATTATCAATAATAAGCGTTATAAGTAGGTACAATAATAAACAAAAACTTAAATATAAATTAAAAGCTATCTTAAGTCAAAACACTAAACTAAAAAATCCCCCCGCGGCATGGTACCGTAGATACTGGCAGCATTTCCCCTTTGTATGGCAATTCCAATACGTTGGGCAAGGAAGCTGCCAGCTCTACGGTCACCAGTGGCATAATTAATGATGAAATTCAAATCATAACAAACAAACGATTTAATTTTAACTAAATAAATAGAGATTAAGGGCCGGTTGCACCAAACTGTCTGTGAACGTAAACGTAATCGTAAAAAAAATCTTGTATGAAAAGTTTGTCAGTTTTCTATGGGATGACAGCTCCGTCGCCATATTTAACGTTGATGAGTCTGTTAATGGTGCGTGGTGCAACCCACCCTAAGACAATGATGACTGTGACTGTTAAGTGAGTGAGGGACAAATACTATGGTTCAATAACTTTTTCATTCGATTTGTCAATGACTTATCCCAGTCAGCCACGGGAAAGGTCAAACTAAGGTCATATGTATATTTGTGGAAATATCTTTAATCGGCGATTATTATACAACAGAAAATTTAATGTCGGAAACTGTTTTAAAACCTCATGTCTCGAAATGGTTTTCAAAATAGAAAATTAAAAAAAATGAACAATCCTTCTTATGGTTTTGCCGCGCCGATAGTACAGTTTTGCTCCTTTGTTATGTAAGATGCAAGTTAATAACACGGAACCAATTAGGTATCTAATTGAATTGCAGTTCATTTATTTCATTAAGATAACATTGAACTCATTATTATTAGTTTAATAAATAATGTTATTAATGTTACTACAAATGTACACAGATCAGCAGAGGAGCATGCGCGAGCGCTGGTAGGACTATAATAAGATGCTTGTATTTAGAGATGCAACGGATAGTGGTTTGGCCGGATACCGGATACCGGATATTCGGCCTGACCCTCCGCCGAATATTCGGTATCCGGCCGCCGAATATTCGGCCGGCGGTACTATACCTACAATTTGAGTTTCGCAGGTGCGTGTCGTGCAGGTTTCGACCTGTGTCGTAGTGAACGTTCGCGCGGATACATTCCTAGGAATTCTAGGCAACAAAACGAATTTTATTATGTCAGTACGGAGTAAATTCTTGCAAAAGTACACACGCGCTCGCGTATTTTTGTGTAAAAATTTTTTTTTGTATGACTAGTGGGCGACTCTGACTACATCCGGTATCCGGCCGGATACTACGAAGATATCCGGTATCCGGCCGGATACTAAAATAAGGGCCGGATAGGCCGGATACCGGATAGTAACCGGATATTCGGTGCATCTCTACTTGTATTACTCTTGCGCTTTGCGCCCCGTTAGCGCCAGTGTCATTTTGAGATTTGCGGAGTTAACAATATCATAAAATAGATTCGAAACACCATTTTTTGCCATAAATAGGTGCAATATTTATTGAAAATAAGGAATGGTAAATTATACGAGCGTATTATACCAAAAATAACTAACTAGAATAATATTAAGAATTATTCGAATGCAGTACAAAGTGGGTAAATAGTGATATGTCACTTTGATTGGCGGCTTGTCGATATGAGATATAGGATTCAGAGACATATTCTATGAAACTCGCGACGTGTTTCTAGGTCTTGTTTCCAGTTTAAATTGAGGGTGATCTATCAGTTTCTACGTAACAGAATAATTTTATGTAAATGGCTGTAGTAGGTATGTCATGACAAAAGTTCCAGGAATACTCGTTTTTTAACTTCTTAGGGAAGAAATATTCGATTATTTTGTAAAATGAAATATGAAACCAAATTTAAAATACAATTTAATACAAAAATTAAACAATTTCAAGTAAATATTTGGAATTAATGTGGAATTTACGAATTAAAATTTAGAACACGTATCGAGGGATCTAAGATGTTAATCGTTAATTCGATCGAGCGTCTACGGCCAAGTAGGCCGAGTTCCAGTCTTCTGTGCCTCAGGAAGGGGCTCATTGGGTGGTGGTGTTGTGGTGTCAGCAGTTTGTAGACTTTGTAGCTAACACATTATTATACAAACCTTTGTTACAATTAGTTCCTGCGTAATATTACTGCTGATTAGTTATAATGATTATTCAGATGTTTCAGATTATCACATCAAAATAAATGTATAAAAGTATCGACCTGTACCCCAACGCTATTAGCACAGATATCTGACAGCTAAGACAATTAAATAGTTGTCAAATACACTGACACACTCGATTCCTATAGAGACCATAGACAAGAGCGCCTCTATCAGAACGGATAACGCACTAAATAGGTCGGTCCTCTGTGGTCGATAACTTGCCTAGTAGTCTTCGTAGCCTAACATAATTAACCGCCCGCCTGCGCTTTGCCCTTCCTTGTTGCAGTAGGTTGGACACGATGATGACGTTTAATTGGATTATTAGGACAGGTAATTACCAATTAGGCAGCTTTTAGTGGCAAAGGGCTAAATTGTATTTCCATGCAGCTATAACGGCATGAAATTAATGGATATTGAGACGGTTATTAGTATGTCTTTCCCGACCACAGAACAATGGTGTTCCGGACCTTCGGGAGGCGTATGCGGAGCCGAAGCCAACGCGCAGAGGCCCTTTCGACATTTTAATGAAAAGTGAGGGGTACACTAAGCGGATGCTGCCCCTGCCCGTGTCATGGGACGCACGCAGAGACAGCACCTGCCATGGTGTAAGGACTTTTGAGAATTAATGGAGTCTAAAATGTACTAGGTTATTGGGTGAAAAGTATGGACTGATGAAAAGGGTATTGGATGAAGAACCGGACGCCTGCCTAATAATTAATAAAACGGTATTTATTTAGACGGTTATTTATTGTTATAAAAAAAAGCGCTGGTAGCCTTGCGGTGAGACGTCCGACTTTCAATCCGGAGGTCTCGGGTTCAAACCCTGGCTCGTACCACTGAGTTTTTCGGAACTTATGTACGGAATATCATTTGATATTTACCAGTCGCTCTTCGGTGAAGGAAAACATCGTAAGGAAACCGGACCTAATCCTAAAAAGGCATAGTTTCCCCTCTGGGTTGTGAGGTCAGATGGCAGTCGCTTTCGTAAAAACTAGTGTCTACGCCAATTTATGGGATTAGGTTGTCAAGCGGACCCCAAGCCGGGATAAACGCTAGGAGGAAGAAGAAGGTTATTTATTGTTATACTTTTTAATACAGTATAGGAAAAAACGTGAACCAGATGCTGCATAGGTAGTATAGGTACCTAACTACTTAACGGCCGGTAAATCCATGTACAGTCGCCATCAGATATATCGTAGCGGGCGAGGTCCTCAGATACTTCTGAGCAGCCTCAAATTTCAATAAATTCTTTACACTACATGAGGCCAATAACATATGTACGTACAGTTTTGCATAAATATATGAGCAGCTATTTTTCAGTAAGTCACACTACACACAGCGAGGAAAAAACATCTGAACGCATAAAGCGTCAAAGATATCTAAGCAGCAAAAGGGGTCACAAATATCTGAACATTAAAGGAAAATATATCTTACACCGTAACCTTAAAGTTCAATTCAATGTCATTGCAGTTAACAATAAATACGCTATAACTATGTGTCAAAAATGTCATCTCAAATTTAAAAAATTGTGAACATAAAATGTGACGTAGGTATTTTGAATTGTAAATTACTGACTTAAGGTATATTATCCTTCAATATTTGTGCCCCCTTTTGTTGCTTAGATACCTTTGACGATTTATGCGTTCAGATGTTTTTCCTCGGTGTGTGTTCAGAACTTACTGAAAAATAGCTGCTCATATATTTATGAAAAATTGTACACACAGATGTTATTGGCCTCATGTAGTGTAAAGAATTTATTGAAATTTGAGGCTGCTCAGAAGTATTTGAGAACCTCGCCCGCTACGATATATCTGATGGCGACTGTATCCTGGCGGTCACGCCGGTTGTAATCTTCTAGGTGCGGTATTATAATTTTAAAATACATAAACATACATGATAAAAACACAAACAATTTCAACACATAACAAATCATTGAAATAATCATGTGATGTGCGGCGTAGATTAGGAGTTCCAATACATATATGTATTATGTGTCAAATGTTACTGTAACGCTATGTATATGTGTGGGTGAGGCGTAACATTTACGTAGTACCTCCCATCTTGAGAAAAAAAATAGGATACACTAAAAATAATATTTTTTTTATATAACACTAGCTACAGCTACTACTACTACTACGGCGATTATCACACTGGCGACGGATTCGCATGCGGCGCCGGTGCGCGAGTGAGATAGCGCTCTGCATGTGTATATAGCGCTATCTCGCTCGCGCACCGGCGCTGCATGCGGATCCGTCGCCAGTGTGATAATCGCCTAAGCTACTACTAGCACGCGGGCGAAGCCGCGTGTACACCTGCGGCTTCGCCCGCGTGCGTTTGGGAGGTTTTCCATTTTCATTTATTAATTCTAGGCCATTATTTTAAAACTTACCTACGCTTTCTACATGTCAATGTTTATCAAATTGGATACTGAGTCAAAATTTATTAGTTCAGCCGTGTTAAGATAACTAACTAAAAAACTGGCCAAGAGCATGTCGGGCCATGCTCAGTGTAGGGTTCCGTAAACTGAGACCATTAATTCAAAAGGTCGTTTCTTACAGGAAATTAGGCGGCGCTTACGTCATTGTGTTAGAAGACCCAAATTCTCTTTAAAAGTCCTATCCAACGATACCCCACACAACTTGGTTGAAACGAAAAAAAAATCGCCCCTCACTTCACGTGTACGGGAGGTACCCTAACAAAATATATTTTTCGCGTTTTTATTCTACCGTTTTGGTTAATGCACACATTCAAACCAAATTTCAGCTTTCTAGTGCTAACGGTCACTGAGCTAGACCGCGGACGGACGGACGGACGGATGGACATGGCGAAACTATAAGGGTTCCGTTTTTGCCATTTTGGCTACGGAACCCTAAAAAGGCGAACGTCGAGACCTGCGAATACTAATGGCGGAGATCCCGCAGCATATTCTGCTTCGAACAGAGGGCCGAACGCTGTAGGCATGGTAAGCGTGTGAGCGCATCACCCCAGCGGAGAATACTTTCTGCAGCAGCAGGACAAATCTACTACGAAATCGAGACTTGTGTCAGCAGCAGCATGACAACGACCGGAATAAAGTCTACGGTCATTTAGTGTCTCATAAGCGAGCCCGAGGGTGAGCGGCAACATCTGCAAAGGCTAAAGGCCGACAACCGCGTAGGGCCCATGCTGAGAAGATTGAGGTAAATGCTGAGAACGTCGCTGCGAGAATAAGTTTAGTAGCAGCATGACAGAGACCGGAATAAACGCAACGGTCAACTTTGTTAAAGGCGAATCCGAGGGCCGAAGATCACACATTTTTTTAGTTTACTGGTTGATGATTGTTTTGTAACAGTGTTTGCATGAAATGTAAAAATTTCATCTGTCCCACGCACATAAACCAAACTTTAGGCACGCGCCCGCCGCCGGCCCCCCGGCCGGTACCGCTCCCGGTACCGGCCCGGTACATGTCCCTGCATTTTAAATCTGTATTATCTTCGCAAATATTCATTTAAATGACATGCTGTAAAGGACAATATTGATCTATATTAAATGCACAATGTTTTTTAAAGGTACTTAATTGGATAAGGATTAATGCTGTATTGCTTCAAGTCGCTTCGTAAATAAGCCATTATTTGTCTTAAAAAGTAAAGGATTAAAAATGGTTATTGTGGCTTATTCTTAAGAGATAGACATATAGGTACTATCGCGGACTTTTTTGTAGACCTTTTTAAGGTGTACAGTACTGTAGTACATTATTTTGATCTATCTAGTAGGATTCAGCCAGCGTTTTCAATGTAAGCGCAAATAATGTGTTTATTTACGACATCGCATTAGAAACCTCTAAAATTATCAGTGTTCCTCTCGTATATCATGCATATATGTTATACATAAAAAATTTCCTCTTGAATCCCTCTATCTATCAAAAAAACCTCATTTAAATCCGTTGCGTAGTTTTAAAGATCTAAGCATACATAGGGACGGACAGACAGCTGGAAGCGACTGTTTTATACTATGTACAGTCAAGGAATTTGATTCGCGTACCGTTTCGTTGATTTATTGCTTGAAATGTCGGAATATCATAAGGCTTATAATTTCTTTAAGCAAGCGAAGAAACATAGCCCTTAGTACTATTAATTGTCATCAGTAATTTAGACTTAAGACGGTACGCGAATCAAATTCCTTGACTGTACCTATATACGAGGGTTGATTGATGAATTAGTGTTCGGTAAGTTATGCATGCTTCCTAGTAATTTAGTAAATAGTAACGTTAATCCCTTATATAATCACGGTAGTTATCCTTTAGAATTAAAATATAGATTACAGCTGGCACAGGCAGATGCTCGTAACAATTTAATAAACAGCAAACTTAAAAGGAAGGAGAAATATGACTCCCATACGAGGCCTGTCAGCTATAGTAAGGATAGTTACGTCTGGTTACGAAATACATCAGATAACAAGATGCAAAGCATTTATTTAGGACCTTACTTAGTTTTAGAGGATTTAGGATGTAATGTTAAAATACTTAAAAATGGCAAGGAAGATGTTGTGCACAAAAATCGCACTAAGCCATGTATTTCATAAGAAATTATGTATTTGATGTTATTACTTAATGTATGTACGTAAATTAGGTTAATATTAGTTTAATTTAACGCTTTATAGGTACCTATATATAGGCAATGTAAGTATAAAAAATAAAATAATCCTTATGTTTATTTTTTTATCTTGCGATGAATGGTGTAGTGTATACTAGATATAGTTATGTACTTAGCTCATAGGATATATATAAGAACCATTTACTCATATATTGAGGCCAGTAATAAAGTATCATTTAAGCTGAATACTCGTTTCCACTCAACTCCGAACCCTCACCTTACACTATGCTCCACCCTAACGTCTTACAATGAAACTACATTCGACATTTATATTTTATTTTTCTACATAGTCTCCCTCAACACTCATACACGTATTCCATCATCAGTGCTCCAGCATTTTAATAACCTCCTGAAAAAAAAATTGTCCGACCTCTGAAAACCACTCCTCCACAACAGATATCACTTCTTGATTGTCCAAAAAATTTTTCCCGTAAAAAATCCTTTAATATTGGGAATAGCCTGTAATCACTGGGAGCCAAGTCAGGCGAATACGGTGGGGTGGTCTAGTAATTCGAAACCTGCTTTGTGTATGGCAGCCTTAGCAACACAGGACGTATGGCTGGGAGCATTGATCAACGGTCAACATTCGTGGCACCCATCTTGCACTGATCTTATTCATACCCAATTCCTTAATAAGTATCTTTCACTAAGAATAAGAATAAGAATAATTTATTACCACATAACATAACATAAAAGAAACAATAATAAAATTACATCATAGGAAATTTTACACAATGATTAAATATAACTAAAAATAAGAATTAATATTACACATAATTTTATTGATACATTATAGGCAAAGGGTACCAGTCTCAGCTTGTGCTGGGCATAGAAGCCCGGCGCTGGTTTTCAGACCGGCCCCAGACTAGGTTTGTCGGAGGGTAACATGAATGATAAATCGAAGTATTGTAACATTAAACAATTTGGTACTTAGTAATTACTAATGTGAATCTGCTATAATTATATTAAATTACGGTCATGTGTATGTTAGCAAAAATTATAGGCATATGAATAAGAATTACAAGAAACAACCCAAAGATAAACTTAATCTTATATTGCTTAACATAGGTGTAGGTTTGTATATGTGTATGTGTATGATGGGTGTAATGTGTCGTGATACTACACTACATGATATGAAAAGCCAGTCTCTTCAACAATTTGCCAAATACGTATTCGTCGGTCTTGCAACACCATATCGTGAACTTTTTTAATGTTTTCTTCTGTAGTGACTGTTACAGGTGGTCCGCCGCCATATTGGTTTTTACAACTTGATCTTCCGCACCTAAATTCTCGACACCAACGTTTGACTATGTCATAAGATACTGCACACTCCACTACAGTTGCCACAATATCTTGATATATTTGAGTTGGCGTCATACCTTTTTTTTGTAGATATTTTATTACCGCCCTCTGCTCAACAGGATCCATTTTCATAAAAAATCACCACTCAAAAATTTCAGTACGCTGTAGCTCGATAATAATTTGACATTTAAAAATGTTTCTTTTTTTTAATAACCTCTAAATGTCTATAAACCTACAGCAAAAAGGTTTTAATAATCGAGTAACAGCAAAGGGGTTAGGGGTGGTGCATACGGATCAACCCTCGTAGTGATAGTGATAGTGATTATAATTTTAAACAAAAAAATAAGAGACTTCACTTAGGATCCGCTATTCCAAGAGGAAGTGGCCGAGTTGCTGTAAAAAATAGTGAAATCACTATAGGTGTGCCTATAATAGTTGAAGAGTTCCCTCGATTTCTCCAGGATCCCATCATCAGACCTCGACTTGGTGACAATGGAATGGTTATACCCGTTCGATTAAAAAAAATTTTTTGAAAATCGGTTCACGATTCACGGAGATATCGAGTAACATACCGTCACCTCGGGGTACTTTGGCCAAATTCAGGATACTTTGGCCCATATAAAAATCACATATAGAAGGGTCTGATAAAATAGATAAAAACGTTATCGGTTACTTTTGATCAACCTCATGGCAATGTGCCATTAATTGAAATCTTTTATATAACCGGAACCCAGTAAATTCCAAAGGCCAAAGTTACCCTCCAGGGCTAAAGTACCCCGAGGTTACAGTACATACAAAAAAAAAATTCAGGAGAATTGAGAAATACTTAATGCATACCCGAAGCAGATCATCCAAGAGCCTTAGCTTGTCTATTGTGTTGTGTATCAATTTTCTGCCGTGCAAGCTGATAAATGATTCATTTATTGAACATTCCGATCCATAAGATAAACGAAAATGAAATCACAGGTGTGTGTTGTTGTAATAGTACATTACAGCAGAGGCCGGGAATCCGTTTTCACGCCGAGTGCTTTTCTCAACAAAATGTGTGGAAATAAGACCTACTGTTATGACCGGGGGGCTTGCTATTGACTGAATCCGCAGTGTTAATCCCGCTCACGTCTACTGAATCAATCGGTATTTTCTTAGATTTTTTTTTATATGGAAGGGTAATAAATAAATATGGTACTTAGTAATTACTAATGTGAATCTGCTATAATTATATTAAATTACGGTCATGTGTATGTTAGCAAAAATTATAGGCATATGAATAAGAATTACAAGAAACAACCCAAAGATAAACTTAATCTTATATTGCTTAACATAGGTGTAGGTTTGTATATGTGTATGTGTATGATGGGTGTAATGTGTCGTGATACTACACTACATGATATGAAAAGCCAGTCTCTTCAACAATTTGCCAAATACGTATTCGTCGGTCTTGCAACACCATATCGTGAACTTTTTTAATGTTTTCTTCTGTAGTGACTGTTACAGGTGGTCCGCCGCCATATTGGTTTTTACAACTTGATCTTCCGCACCTAAATTCTCGACACCAACGTTTGACTATGTCATAAGATACTGCACACTCCACTACAGTTGCCACAATATCTTGATATATTTGAGTTGGCGTCATACCTTTTTTTTGTAGATATTTTATTACCGCCCTCTGCTCAACAGGATCCATTTTCATAAAAAATCACCACTCAAAAATTTCAGTACGCTGTAGCTCGATAATAATTTGACATTTAAAAATGTTTCTTTTTTTTAATAACCTCTAAATGTCTATAAACCTACAGCAAAAAGGTTTTAATAATCGAGTAACAGCAAAGGGGTTAGGGGTGGTGCATACGGATCAACCCTCGTAGTGATAGTGATAGTGATAGTGATTATAATTTTAAACAAAAAAATAAGAGACTTCACTTAGGATCCGCTATTCCAAGAGGAAGTGGCCGAGTTGCTGTAAAAAATAGTGAAATCACTATAGGTGTGCCTATAATAGTTGAAGAGTTCCCTCGATTTCTCCAGGATCCCATCATCAGACCTCGACTTGGTGACAATGGAATGGTTATACCCGTTCGATTAAAAAAAATTTTTTGAAAATCGGTTCACGATTCACGGAGATATCGAGTAACATACCGTCACCTCGGGGTACTTTGGCCAAATTCAGGATACTTTGGCCCATATAAAAATCACATATAGAAGGGTCTGGTAAAATAGATAAAAACGTTATCGGTTACTTTTGATCAACCTCATGGCAATGTGCCATTAATTGAAATCTTTTATATAACCGGAACCCAGTAAATTCCAAAGGCCAAAGTTACCCTCCAGGGCTAAAGTACCCCGAGGTTACAGTACATACAAAAAAAAAATTCAGGAGAATTGAGAAATACTTAATGCATACCCGAAGCAGATCATCCAAGAGCCTTAGCTTGTCTATTGTGTTGTGTATCAATTTTCTGCCGTGCAAGCTGATAAATGATTCATTTATTGAACATTCCGATCCATAAGATAAACGAAAATGAAATCACAGGTGTGTGTTGTTGTAATAGTACATTACAGCAGAGGCCGGGAATCCGTTTTCACGCCGAGTGCTTTTCTCAACAAAATGTGTGGAAATAAGACCTACTGTTATGACCGGGGGGCTTGCTATTGACTGAATCCGCAGTGTTAATCCCGCTCACGTCTACTGAATCAATCGGTATTTTCTTAGATTTTTTTTTATATGGAAGGGTAATAAATAAAATTAATTCGGCATCCTTGCTTTACACGAAAACGATATCAAACTAAGAATAGGGATAAGTTCGCCTTTGTACTACTTTTGTTTTATTGTGTTGTTTTTACGTGTTTTTTGTACAATAAAGAGTTTATACATACATACATACAAACTTCACTATATAGCACTATTTATTAAAAAAAAAATTTTTGAAAGGCGCATGTACAGGGTTCTTTATCAGGCACGATACGGCATTATACATGTCACAAGTGTCAAAGTGCCAATGCGGCCAATAAAAAATATTTAAATATATTTGTATTTATAATAAAGCCATGCGTAGGTATTTGTGAATAATATTAATTATTTTACAGTATTGTCATAGTAGTCCTTATTACGAAATAATTTATTCTTATCATTGTTAATGTTTTAGTGAATGATGCACAATAAAAAACCAGGAGAAAAAGAGGTTCGAAACATATGGTTTTCGATTTATAACGTATGCGTGTGTCACTGTCAGTTTTTCAATTGTCATGTGTCTCTAACGTGATAATCAAAACGAAATTGTGTTTTTATTGCTGTTAAGGATTATAATCTGCAAATTGTCATAATTTATTTACAAATGTTTACTTTTCACCATGTTAACTAATCGTTTGTTGGTGTGCTTGCAGTGTGTTTAAATTGAACATTCAAACAGAACAGGTTAGAACAAGTTGGCAACTTCTGTTTCTATGTTTACTGAATTTCTAATCTCAAAAAAAAAACGAAATATAATACAAGGCGATTCGATAACGCGCGACGATGTTATATCCCGCCATCGCCACCGACATTCATCATGTAAGCAAGCGGCGGTCTCTATTGTTCCATGTCATTTCATGTCTCGTCACCGCCAGACGGCATGCTTTAGTAATTACGAGCAGACCGCAGCATTCTCTTCCAAAGTTCCAAACAAGACTACCTCAAAGGCCCGTCTTTGAGTGAACTAAGGCTGCGATATATCCGGATAATTAAATACGGTATTTCGAATAGTTTCCATACAAATTACTATCCGAAATATCCGGATTGCAAGTCTCAGTTCAAATGGCATTCCAGTAATATATTTAACATACAGTCAACGCCATAAATATGTGTACACTTTTGTATCTTACTCCATTGCAATAAGGTTCAAAAGTGTATACAAATTTTAGGCGTTGACTGTACATCTCCTTCTGATAAGTGATAAAAAAATTCACCTCCACTTCAAGTGTACCCTAATAAAAATATTTTTACATTTTTTATTCTACCACTGTCGACGTGGTTAATGCACAAAGTCATACGGTCACTGAGCTAGACCGCGGACGGACGGACGGACATGGCGAAACTATAAGGGTTCCTAGTTGACTTCGGAACCCTAAATAGTACTTTAGGTAATATTTAATAACCGAAAACTCAATTCTTATTGAGCTTGTTTAGTGAGGACGTTGATTCGTGCAATTTTGTCGCTTGATTATTAATATTATTATTATTTATACTTGTATGTCTTTCCCGACGACGGAACATTGGTGTTCCGGACCTTTGGGAGGCGTATGCGGAGCCGAAGCCAACGCGCAGAGGCCCTTTCGACAATTTAATGAAAAGTGAGGGGTACCTACACTAAGCCGATGCTACCCTCGAAAACACAGCTCTAACGACCCCACTCTGGACAGCCGACTAAGGCAAGCCAGAGGCAGGGGACCTGTCCCACCATCCGACAGGGCACCCCAGGGGCACTCAGGCACGTGGAGTCGCTACTCTCCAACAGCTCGCCACAAGCTGCCCTGCGTTGACTGATTGCGCTGGTGAAAACCAGTGGGCGATGGGGTCGTCACATCCCTACGCCTTATTAGTGGGTGAGCGATTTTTTCGGACGAAGCGCAGCTGAGTCCGAAAAAAAAGACGAGTCTACGAATTTCTATTCCCGCCGAGGCATATATAGTGCTTTTCTCCAAATGTGCGAGGAAATAATGTAAATGAAATAAATTACAGATTTTGGTTACGTTATTAGCGTTCAATGTCATGAATTAGCTTCCCCTATGACATATTTTTAAAGTATAAAGCACTATGTATACTGCCAATTTTCATTCAAATAATATTTAAAAAGAAATTTTCGTCAAAAGCTATTTAAGACAGTATTAAATATGCTCCTTTCATACAACTGTAAAAGATTAAACCTTAAAAAAAAGCTGTTTTGTCTATGATTGTATTAAGCCTCATTCGCACGATCAGCTATGACAAAGAACGAG
The DNA here is from genome assembly GCA_911728535.1 of Pammene fasciana. NCBI lineage: Eukaryota > Metazoa > Arthropoda > Insecta > Lepidoptera > Tortricidae > Pammene > Pammene fasciana. The sequence continues at coordinate 24,403,706 of OU452275.1, forward strand.
ACAACCAAGGTTTTTAATCTCACTATCTCGCTCTATCCTATAGTTTGAAAAGATTGCCGTTCAGACGGTGTAGATGTCGCTTAAGTAATTGGCTGTTTGGAATGATGCTTCTTAGTCGGATGAAAAGTTTAAAAGGTAAAAAACAATACAGTAATGGATTTTACTAGTCATCGCCTAAAATATGTATACACTTTTGAACCTTATTACAATGGAGTAAGGTGCAAAAGTGTACACATAGTTATGGCGTTGACAAATAACTTCGCGTCCGCTAAAACAGGCCAATAAGGATTTTTTTTTTGTAATTCGTTTTGGTAAAAAATTAAGAACTTCACGTACTCATTTTGCTACAGTAAGGTGAACATTTCCGAGCACATTGGAGAAAATTTTATTTCTGCATTTTATTTTTGCGGAATACTTTAATAACTTTCCGAATATATTATATTCGGCAATTTTTCATAATATTGGTCCACCTAAACCTACTTTCTTTTAAAAAATATATATGAAATTGAAAAAAAACTGTTCCCTCAGACGACTCGTTTTCCAATGTATTGATATATTGTATATACTAAAGTAACTAAATTTTAATCAATAATATCGTTACTCGTTTCGCCTCTCCAAGTGAAAATCGCGAAACAGGTGTTAGATTAGGGTGAACTATTTATAAGCTAGCGATTCGCCCCGGCTTCGCACGGGTGCAGTAACTGCAAAGATGATACTAAATATATGTCGTTAATAAGCCTTTCTCGTAAAAAGTAAAGGATAAAGAATGATTATTGTGGGTTATGCCTCAGAAATAGACATATACTATCGCGGACTTTTTTGTAGACCTTTTTAAGGTGTACTGCAATACTGTAGTACATTATTTTGATCTATCTCGTAGGGTTCAGCCAGCGTTTGCAATGTAAGCGCAAAAACATGTGTTTATTTACGACATCACATTAGAAAACTCTGAAATTATCAGTGTTTCTCTACTATATTATGCATATATTAAGACTTGCTTACACTTTGCGAAGTAGCAAGTGCAGGTGAGAAGTGATTAGTTAACATATTTTTATGATGATAAGTGTCAAGTGTTAAGCAATCGTTTACACATTGTTTAGTTGGGCTTTGTGCAGGTATAACTAGACCCTACTCATGGTGTTGTATTCCTGCCGGTGAGTAAGATTTTTTTCACTATCTGAAAGCCAATTAAATTCTGCGTCTTTTGAGCTATCATACGTCCTCATGGCCTTAAACCACTATATACCACGGGGCAAACACACTTTCAGCGAAAATGGGGCGCTACCGGAGCGATCGAAGAAACATTTTCAATGTTAAAATGGTGTCATTTCACTTTCCAGTAATTCCACCCTCTACCTGTAGCCTTTACAATACAGGAAACATTTTCAATGTTAATAATCAATAGAGCAGATAATATCCGTACAATCCGTCAAAACCATTTTCTGGATATCAATCTAGCAATAAATTAGAACCACCGAAACCTATGAGCGGAATTTAATATAAATTGTATAATTTGCTTACCATAACGCAAATTACACTCAACAAAGAACAGTTTCAATTTCTTTTCTCATAAGTTACATCATCATCATAATCAATTCATCCACATCTATATACATTACGTCAGCCCAAACAAAAACTCAAACAAATACGCACTTACAACGTTTATGTAACTGTACTGTACTACATGCCTTATTCTCAGCTTAGCCCAAGTGGCCGCTCTTGCCTAATATGTCATATGTCACTCCCGTTGTCACAATTTTTGACTATAAATGTGGTTTACCTTTTTACTTTATTGATTTTAATTACGCTTTTTTTAAAACAGTCAGATAAAATGTCGTATCATCAGTTTAATAGTCTTTTTTTGTGTTCTACGACACACATACAACTTACACTCGACATACAACATACTTGATTACTCTTCATAAAACATAGGTATTTAGGCCACGATTAAGTGTTCACTTTTTTTTTACCACATCTCTTTTTACTACAAGTACTGACGCCTGCACTAACTAATACTGTAAGTTGACATTGTCATTCGCAAACGGCACTCCCACCATCACCATCCTTAACACTATGAAACATAACCTGTCGCCGCCGCGCAGCCTCCTTTGTCCGATTAAACCCAGACTCAGGTATATGACCTACGATCGACGAACAAGCTAGAGACATAGTGATGCATTAAGTTGGCTCACTAAATCCATTGATACTCCAATAACTTCATCAATTATGATACTTCGCAATGAAAGAGTCACATAAACAATATGAATTTCAGCCTACCAATATTTAACAATCCATCTTTTTTTTTTCATGACAATATACTCAATTGCGGCTTAACCTGACTGTTCTTCGTTACTTGCAAGCTTAGCATAATTTAAAATCATCATAAAAAAAATGTCAGTCATAATTATCACATCAACGAGTATTTTACGGAAGATACCTAATATCCCAAAAATTCAAAAGTGCAAAGACCTGCAAGGCCCAGGGCAGGAATCAAACCTGCGTCTTCTGCATACACCTCAGATATTTTAAAAAAAAACCACCGTTAAATTGTACACTCGAGAGCAAAAGTTTCGGGTCACTAGCATTTTCTTGAATATCTCAAAATATATTAATTTTAAAGATATTAAAGTTTATGTTACTGACCCCAAATTTTTGCTCTCGAGTGTATACGCTGTTAAAATTATTAGGTTTCCTCATGTTACACCGGGTATATTGTTATGTCACAGATTGATTATACTTCTAGTTTACTGCGTTTCATTTTATTGTCAATTAAACGTAAAACGTCTATATTTTTTTATTGTATTATCATTATATTAGTGAGCACATAAAAATAATCACTATAATCAAGAGTCGACACAAAGAATTACGACAGCCAATAATTAAATAGCAAACCAAAGCATTAAATAGCAACAAAGACCGGGAAACAAACCTGGAAACACTAGATTAGCATTACGACGTTTACAAAAATGTAAGTATAGTTCTCTGTATCGCAATCTTATTTTTTCATTTTTTTAGTAATTACTTTTATAAATGAAGAAATGAACATACATTTGAAAAATACAATGCAAATACAATCCTAAATATTGCATGTGATTAGGATAATCGTTGAATTAAGTGATTAACTTGTGTATACTCTGTTTCTTTAATTAGAGGTGTGCAATAATAGTAGATTGTACAACAAGTGCATAAAACGCACCATTTTACTCGAGGCGTTTATCCATACGAGCGAGCTTGAGAGCGAGGATGGATATAAAGTAGGAGCGTAAAATGGGTTTTATGGACGAGTTATACACTCTACTTTTTACTTCGATTGTGAGGAAATAAAAAGAATAGGAATTTCTTTCATAAGTGTTTATATTTTTTTACTTCTCATGCTCGTAAAGTTTCACTTTATGCTGGGTATAGGCGGACTAAAACTCAATTTTATGCACAAGTGCATAAAAAATTGACTTCTTCTAAGGCTATTTTGACAATGGCAATTTTTTATGCACTTGTGCATAAAATTGAGTTTTAGTCCGCCTATACCCAGCATAAAGTGAAACTTTACGAGCATGAGAAGTAAAAAGAATATTTATGTTATGTTTATGTTAACCTTGTTGTTTGTTTTCAATAAAAATTTCCAGTAATGGTAAAAAAATGTTTACTACAAAAAAAATAATTGCATTGTTGATTCATAAGACGATATAACGTTATTTCAAAAATATTCGTTGAATCGATTAACTTTTTCTATACATGCGTAAATAAAATCATCCAATTCATTATCAAATCATAAATATGTACAAGCCCAAAACATATAAATTATTCAGGGTTATAAAATAATTCTGCTTCTTATCATCATCAGAGGCGTAAACGTTACTGAGGTAACGACCGAGTATTGACTGAAGTCAATCGTAATATTCATAACGTACATTTCAAAAGTTACTCTCCCTCATACATTGTTTGTTATTGTTGCATCATTACTTGATACACAACGCACTTAGGTGAAGTTACCTATCATAGCGCAATACTCCTTAAAGAAAAAGAATTCTTTAAACTAAATTTACGTCAAATTACGCCTCTATACTTTACTAGCCTAATTTATATACTAACATTTTTAATAGAGGTATATCTTTGGTTTAAAACATTGCAGAAACAACAAAATGTTATCATCTTTTTTTTTGTATACCTACGTACAGCATGTGCCAACATATGTGTGTACTGTACAGTACATTACTTCCAATTCAACTCAATGTAGGAAGGTATGTTATTGGATTGGTCCATAATTAAAATTCATAACTAATTTCAACTCCAGCTTTTTTTCTAATAGCTTGTTGCCGTTAGCACTTTATCGCACTCGAACATATTATGACAAAACTGTATTGCCAAACAAGTACTTAACACTTATCAAGTTATCACCGACAAAAAGTCAAACGTAATCTTTTCTGGCTACAAAACCAAAATAAATGTAACAAAAAATAAAATGGCAAAAACCCACTTGTGCAATCCGCCTTCATGGGAAACAAAAACAAAGGTGGACACCCCGCTGAACACAAGTCCATCCATATTCAAAACATTTTAGAATTTATTTCGTTTACGATACGGCGCGATTGCGATGCTAACTAAACTTACAGTAGGCACATTTTTTTTTACAATTTAGTCACAATATAAGTTGTACGTCATAATGGAGAGGAGAGTACCAATGTCATTTCTACCTTGGTTATACGGTTATCCTGTATTCGTCCGCTTTTCTTCATAATTAGGAACATTTAGCATTCAAAGTTCCTAACAACCCTACTAAGGTCAAAGTCCAGTCGTTGGGTTAGTTAAATTCAGCTTTATGAAATATAAGATATAATATTGTCTACGGTTGCCGCGATAGTTATTCATGAAATAAAACAACTTTAAACGGATTACATATTAGATATATCGCGTATACCGAATTTAAATGACATCCCGACGTTTCGACCACTTTACAGCGTTCGTGGTTGACTTGTAATCCGTTCAAATTTGCTTTATTTCAGATATAAGTAAAGTAAAGTAAAGTAAAAATTCATTTATTGATTGAATTGATTTAAGATACCCGAAAACTAATTTGAAAAACAAGACAGACTGGGAACGCTTCTTTTATGTGTATTTCCGTAGTAGATACGCCAATCTAGGTGGAAATCTTTATTCACCACTAAGATATTTTGACACTAAAATCACATCGATCAAAGGTCTTTCGCAAAGATACGGTCGGTATTATTAAACTCATTCCCACAGAACTTGGATAATTCATGAAAGAGTCAAAATATCTACAATACAACTTAGTTTCTCTGTTTCTTTAATTTGAGGTGTGCAATAAAGAATATTTATGTTATGTTATGTTATGTTTTCAAATTTTTCTAAACTATTAATGTTTTCTCTCATACTCATATCATTGCGCCACTGTTAGGCTGCGCACAATAAAAATAAATGAATGCTCTATTATACTAGTATTTGCCAGGTGCAACTTGAATCCCTTGCGATAAAAAATATCTAAGTTTTTCGTTCAAAAATAATTTCGTTCAAATATAAACCGCACAGCACTTTGCCAGCTCAAGACGGATATAATGTGTCCCATAATCCACGATAATTATTTTTGTATCCCATTTTAAACATGTTTATGCATAAACCAAACGAACACTAACAAAAGTTTCATGTAGAGAGCTAACTAAAATAAACACATCTCCGCGGTATGTTAACCAAGAGTTAATTTGAGAAAATTCTTGTCACACATTATACTCATAAATACTCTGTTTAGTCAACTTTGATAAATACTGACAAAACAATATATCAAATGTGATTATCACAACCGATATGACTTGGTCAAATAAATTGTTCGTTGTCAATCAATTTTATTTTACTTCTATATTTTTATTCGATAAACCCGGAACAAGAAAATGACTCCAAATAGGTATTAATTAAATCGAAATACTGCACTTGATACATTAATCACAATGGAACGAACTGACCCGATTTGACAGATGTTCGCAAGCAGGTACTGCAACATCGACTGCAAGACTGCAACCTTCGCCTTCATAATCGTCATCACTTTGCTACGTCCGTGCACACATTTAACCCTTCACTGTACAGTCGCTAAATAAACACACGATTTATAAATCGATCTTAAACTGGATAGGTACAACCTCGCGGTTTTTCACTCGCGTTTGAATCCACCACTTCTGATATCGGGTTCTAAAGATAGGTTTAGGTTATAGGTAATCAGGAATGCCTAAGCAATGTACTAGGTAGTATAGCATAGAAGACGTAAGTATAACGTGAGAAATGAACTTATTCGCGAAATTCGTCCGTTCGCCATCGAATCCCATAACCGAGTGTCCCATGCACTCTACAACCATATTTCCAAAAACATCATTAAAGCTTAATTTATTAACGGCCAACAGAACACATTCAGGCGTTATAAAAATAATCCTGACGCCAGGCTGATCTCTGTGTATCCACTTGTCATTTGACATGTTTGTTGCGGCCCTTAGCTTAGCCGAATTATCGCCATCTACTTTTTGTAATAAATGTGTAAACAATGTCTTTAATTATTACTTTGCAATTTGTAAGTACCTAAGGAGTTTCAATAAGGTCATCATTACTCGTATTTCAATTTAATTTTAATATCGCCTGCGCGTCGACATAATATATATAGGTATATCTATTTATAGTGTGAGACATTTACATTGACATTTGGTCATAATCAGTAAACACGAACGTTTTTAGATACATACATACTCGTAAGTGCTTACGAAAAGTTCTCTTGAATGACAATTTTGCTTTGATCCACAGTACACCAACTTTAATAAGGCTGGAAAGACGATCGCGCCGGGATCGCTGTCGCTGCACGGCTTTGTTTAGTTCATGGTTCACTGTGCAGTTCAAAAGCAATTTATTTTAGATTTGTTAAACTTTAAACTTTGCAGGGATATTTTAAGTTTCAAAGGTTGTTTTATTTATTTAGGATAATTTGCGGCACTTACGTCATTTTACTATGCGGCACTGACATCTTTTTTATATATGTTATAACTCAAAAACGACTCAACCGATTTTATCCAATATAATTTTCATAGAAAGTAGGTACCTATTCCTCATATGCACTTTAATGAATTTCCTAAATGTTTTGGACTCACACATGGACGTTTTGTTCAAAAGTTAAGAGTTCGGTAAACTTTCTTTCGATTTCGCCAACTTTTTGATACCTACTATTCACTCATTTAGACTTTCACGGTTTTTACTCATAATTTCACGGTTTTTACTTTTCTTCGCGACCACGGGGACAATGTCGTCCTCGAAACGTCGAAGGTAATTTAAAAATTATATACGCGGTTAAGTCCCGTTTATTACAAATAATTTTTGATAGGTACTATTATGCAGTAATTAACAATTTTTTATCAGCTTGTATACATATTATTTTGAATGCACCTATATTTTTGACTTGTATAAATGAAACCCTGTTTTGACTAATTCCCGAAGTTTAGGTGATATTTTTGGAAAGATATTAAAGTATTTCACAAATTAAAATGCAGAAATAAATTTTACTTCATGCTTTATTCAGATAATATAAAAGAAATTATGTGCCATAAAAAATAATAATAGATAACCAAGCGACAAAACGACACGAAACAACGACGTCCTCACTGAACAGCCTTTCTGAGCGTTATCACCTTATCACACTTGCGATTTGCGAGCGAGTTTTGTAATGGGAGCGAACACGCCGCGATTTCACCGCGTACAGTCAGCCAAGAAAGTGGTCTACCACTTTTCGACTCTATTACTTGATGAATAGATTCGAAGAGTGGTAGACCGCTTTCTTGGCTGACTGTACGAGTTTTGTATAGAAATCGCTCAGAAAGTGTGATAAGGTCCTAAGAATTGAGTTTTCGGTTATTAATACATATTGCCCCAAACGCTTTTTTTAAAGAGATAGAGTTGGAGTGAAAAAAAATCTCTCCCCGCATAATATGTACGGGAGATACCCTAATAAAACAAATTTCATCTCTCTAAAGCTAACAATCACTGAGCTAAGCCGCAGACAGACAGACGGACGGACATGGCGAAAGTATAAGGGTCACTCAGTCAACTGACTACGGAACCCTAAAACGATTGCCGGTAAAATTAAATTCCTCTTTCAGACTCATTTGATACGGCACTTCTTGCGCTGCACGTTTATATTGCACAGCAGCCATATCAGTTCTTCCTATTCGATCCCCGTCTAGGGACTTTAAGTTGTTCGAAGAAATCTCATTAAATCCTGCTATATTGAACATTCTTCTAGTTTTGTATTAAAATAAACAGTTGGACTGGGTAGATTAATTTAGATTAGGGTAGCTAGTGCTGGCGATTTAGTCTCTATAATATAAAAACACGCTTTCTATAACGAAGCAGAAACCTGGATTTCCTAACTTTTAATATTAACGTGTTCACCCCAATAGAAAGAGACAAAGGTGCCTGTTAGTTATCTCACTCGGCTTTTTTGGCCCATATAGCTATCTGTATCTGGCGCCGACAAGTACCGACACATCTTCCAAACCTATACCGAGCGCACAAAAAGCATATGAGAGCGACATCGACAACTAGGCTAATAAAACACTATGTATTTGGCTTAATAAACTTTCGTTCAAGTCATAAATAGATAAGAACACTTTCACTTTCATCCACCGGCGTCCGTCTCGTTCCCCTCGCGCCTTTTTTACTGACAACGTCTAAATGACAGTGACGTAAGTGATATTCGACACCGTTCGGAAATGTGAATTATCTGAAGCGTTAAACATATTAATTGTTAATTGTATTGTTGTGTGTTGTATTGATAATTGTATTGTTAGAAGCACCGCCTACAATCTTTCTGCTTGGCCCTAAGGTTGACTGGTAGAGAATGCCTTATGGCATTAAGTCCGCCTTTTGTACGATAAGTTTTCTTTTTGTGCAATAAAGATTAAATAAATAAATAAATAAACATAGGACTTGCGGCCATCTTGTCGAGCAAGGTGGTTTGGTTTCGGGAAAAACTTCTTATTTTATGTTCATTTTCGTGATTCAATGTGTAATATATAGCTTATTCTGCAGTGATTTAACGAACTAGTGAGCAACTAATGAAGAATTAGTCTCGAAACATGTATAACCCCTGTTTGAGTTAGATATCCGTTAGTCCACGTGCTGTTTGTAGGGAGTAGCTATCTCCTTATAAAAAGCCTAACCTCACCGTACAACGTCCAGCTCTTGGAGCGAAATTTTAATTAATTAACCGTACACTTGGCATATTTACTTCGACATTGGCAAAATTGTCCCAATATTGTGGACAGAATGCCATATTTTAAAAATTGAATTGAACATACAATTAGGATATCTTAAAATTAAAATTATGTGTATAAATTAGCAGTCGCTAATATATTTCTTACTAAACTTTACGGGAAGTTTTAATTCATAAAAAATTGATTTAAAAACTGCTTATTAATATAAAGTTAAAACAGGAAAAAAACTTTTTTTTCGACATTTTACTTTAAACGCTATTATCTCGGAAACTAGAACCGACAATAAGGTCCCTTTTCCCAGATAACGCCACATATCTCTGATCAAACATCGTTTTGTATAAAGTTTTTGAATACTCATATACGTATTAAGTTTTTGACGTGATCGTCTTATAAATCGATGAACACTGGTAGCATGCACGAAAAAGTGTCACGTTATGGACAGATCTCCATGGTAACGTTGTGGGCAGATCTCCGTGGTAACGTTACGGCCAATTAATTAAAACTAAAGACACATGGCAATTAGTATTTGGTATAACAATAATAACCTAACCTAAGATATAAAATGAATAAAATGAAAAAAGATTGTATTTTTCAATGAACTTCTTCTTTGGATTATACAAAATAATGATAACTCAGTGATAATGATAATATAATGAAACACACGAATGACGGTTGACAAGTAAGGGTATTTTATTAAAAGACCAATGAATACATATACACACATGTGTATACAGTAAGTAGGTAACTAGCTGGCGCTAGTAACTCTATTTTAAACTTATTTTGATATTAATTTACAATACCCCCACTATATCAAAATAACTAATGTGGGCGAGTTTAGTGCAAGGGACCACTTTGTCGATTTACAAGGGCACTTTTTTTTCACCAATAGATAGTGTACATTGTGTAGTTTTAGAAAGTACTGGTAACTTCATATCGACAAAGTGGTCCTTTTGTCCGTACACTGACACAAATAAACTAATAACTACTTTAACAAATATTATGAATCATTCATTTCTTAAGTACACAGTAATTTACTCGACAAAAAAAAATGTATAACACAAGTATGCAAGTAACTATGTGCAGTGTTTTTTATACAATAAATATCATTTGTGAACAATACCCAGTGTTTTCATAAACTTGTAATGTTTAACCTCTGGCAAACCTTTCATAAACGGCCACGAAAGTTAAGAGATCGCTGATAATCGTTTGTCCCTTTCTCTCATATAGGTTGGACGGAGAGGGACAAACGATTATCAGATGCCTCTTAACTTTAGTAGACGTTTATGAATAAGGGGGTTTGTCCCTACAATTTCATTATTAATAACTTCTCTAATGAAATTATATCTAACATCAATGTGCTTAGAGCGCTTATGTGACTGATGATTATTTGCTAGCTTCAATGCACTCTGACTGTCATTGTATATTACAATTTTGTTGCTAAAACCTATCAGTTCTACTTCTAGGTTTTGTAAGTAGACGGCTTCACGGCATACTTCCGATAAGGCCATGTACTCACTTTCACATAAGCATAAAGCTACAGTTTTTTGCTTTTTGCTGTCCCAAGAAACAGCAAAGCCCGATTTAATAAAGCAAAATCCTATGTAGGATAGTCTGTCAATGGTATTGTTCGCCCAATTTGCATCTACGAAACCTATCAGTTCTGCTCTTCCTTTGGAATATTTAATTATAGGTTATGGGCCCAGAGGTCGCGAAAACTACGACGACTGGGCCAATAACCTATAATGAAACACGAATGACGGTTGACAAGTAACAGGATTTTATTCAAAGACAAATTAATGCATAGACACACATTTGTATACAGTAAGTAACTAGATGGCGGTTGTAACTCTATTTTAAACTTATTTTGATATTAATTTTTACAACAGATAATAACTCAATTCATAAATAAATAAAAGTATGCAATTTTAGATAACTCAACGAAGAGCATATTCTTTATTGGAAGTTATGGGGTAACTAATACCGATTTCATTAAAAATATGAAAGACTGCAAATTGGGACACAAAAGTAGCGGGGAGGGGGCGGGAGAAACACCTACTGGATTGACTTGTGCCCACTTCTATTTTTTTTATTGTTATTTATAAGCTACGTGCATGCAAAGTTTCATTCCTTCTTCCAGGTGGGACCAGGCATCATGACATGACACGTACTACTATTTGACATCTATCTATTATAACATGCCTTTATGTTAGTCACTATTTAATAACAACAAAAAATGAGCGCTATTGAAATCCTCGTCTGCTACTTGTAATTGCATTTTCGCTGCAAATTGGATAGGTACGTCAGCATGTCCATTACTCCGAAAAAAATCTTTTCGAACTATCAAAGGTTGCATTATGGTCCCCTGTACCAGGCTTTTATAAAAGTTAACTAGATTACTTGTGTAAGGCCCAGGCTCAAATATGCCGAGGCCACTAGAGCTGAAAGCCCAATAAACATGCATACCTACCAATGCACGATATAGTACTTTTTACTTAGTGAACGACAACGATCGTATATGGTGTAAAAGAATAGAACGCAACTAATTTGAAGCCCGTAGATGCTATTTAAAATTTAAATGCACACTGGGCCTTCACGCTTCACGCTATGTTAGTTTTTAGTTAAAAATCTCGACTTAAAATAGATTAGGTTTTAATTAGTTACTAGGGAATAACTATTGTATGTCATAAAAATATCGGAAACGAAAAAAGATAGCCCACGCTGTAACGTGCCGCGTCCTACACGACACTTCCGACACTTCATTTTTTATAGAGAACATCATTTGACATTTCTATACAAAATCAAGTGTCGGAAGTTTCGTTTTGAACCGAAATTCCTCGGTTTGAAATTAAATTAAGCATATTTAGGTCCCACTTGATGTATGTAAGTTCAATGAAATATCTTTTTCACCTCACTAGCTCGGAAAGCCCTTTTTGTTTGTTTAATATCTATTGTGAAAATCGCTTTTTATCCACATGTGGTGAAAGAGTTTTGACAGAAGTGACAAGTGGCTTAAGTGACATTTGACAGCTAACAAAACGTAAAACGTTAAAAGTGCAGAATTTTTAACATCGCAATTAATGAATTGCATCGAGTAAAAACACTTAATACAGTCTTACAACTTTATTTTAATTCATAAATATCAGCATTCAACATTAATCTTCATTCTTTTTGTAAAAACGGATAAATTGTTCTGACAGCCGAATAAGTCTACGTACGAACAAAACGCATCTGACATTTAATAAAACCTTTTACGTCAAAACTTTTCATTTCATTCATTTCAATTCATCCATCATATCAACGTTAAATATTCGCATGTTTTTCTAGATTGTATATTGTTAAAAATTAGTGATTCGAGTGATGAAGAAGTATTAAACACCTGAGGAATTACGTGAAACCGAGCAAAATGCACCCTTTTTCTTATTTTCCTCGCTGTAGTGAGGTGAAAAGTTTTGTGTTATACACGGGTGAAAGTTATTTTACGTCTCGTGTATTAAAGCACTCGCTACGCTCAGGATTCTATTTTTGAACCACTCGCTTCGCTCGTGGTCAATAATAGAATCCTTTCGCTAGCTCGTGTTTCAAATAACACTCGCACGTAAAATACAACTTTCACCCCTTGTATAACAAATAACTATATAAGTCTTATTTGTAATTTATTTATACTCTTGCACCTGCCAATAAAATATCATCTTTACTAAACAAAAATCCAATTATTCCGAGATTTGAAATCAATTTGAGTATTGATTTATTTAAAAATACTAATATGCGTGATGCTCTAAAATAGTAATAGTGAGTAATATGCTCTAGAAATTGTGACAAGCAAGATAGGTAATTGTGGGTTCTTAAATCTTACGTAGATAAAATGCATGTGAAATATCATAATTTTGATGCAACCTGCCAATTTAATGTGTGATGAGTTGATGACTGATGATACCATCAATGGTCGTAGTACTTAAACTTTTATATGTCGACGCGCTGGTTGCCTCGCTCGATGGTGTTGGAGGTCGGATGGACGGATGACCGAGATCAGCAACGGATGGTTAGGGTTGGTTAGGAACTCTCAAATACTGACATTATCAGGAATCAGGATAGCCTAACACTATAAACCATCACACAAGGGCGCACAGTAATGAAATAAAACATAAACACTGGTTTGGTAACTGTATTGAATTCAAATCTTTTAAAACCAGATTGGTTCATATAACTTTTCCTTGGTCTTCCTCTCCCTCTCTTTCCGTTTATCTTAATATGTTTCTAATGAAATCGTCGTGCCGTAGCAGGTGCCCATTTCTTACTTTAAAGGTGGGTAAATCTAAACGTGACTTTTAGTAATTACCTGCACGGACCAAACTAAGACCACTCCCGAGCAATACCCTGCTCATCGTTTTCCACCCTTGTTAAAAGGTAACTTATTACAACAAGACATCATAATTCTATCAGTTATGACATGTATAGCGTAGCTCCGCAACAAGCCGCCGCTATCTCGCCGACATATAGGTTATTGGTAACTACGCTACGATTAATTTGCCTTATAGAGGAAAGGCCAATTCGTAGGAGCTATCTTATTTTCGTTGTTCGTAGGACCCAAAAGGTTTATACCAACAAGTGGTATCGTTGGAATCAGCATGAGCTACTGATTATGAAAATATCTCTTGTCACTTCATAAAGTGGTGGAATGAGTTTTTATGACGTCACAAAGATGGCGCGCGACTTAGGGTTAGATTTTGTCGATTATTTCAAAAACTATTTAGTCGATTTAAGCAAACAAGGTGTCATATGATTGATATTTTCATGCTTTATAAAATATGTAAATCTATCTTCAACCAAAAAGTTAAATAAAAGCCAAATTTATTTTTATTTACATTTCTAACACGCATTAATTTACATTATTAATTATGTTAAACTTTATTGCACAATATTAAAAAAATAAATCCAAAAGGCGCACTTAATGCTTTAAGGCATTCTGTTCCAGTCAACCATAGGGCAAAACAGAAATTTGCTATGGTGTGTGCAGTGAGATAAAAGGATTGTGAAATTATTAGTCTGTCTCACGGCCGTACTATCCTTTTCCCGTAGCCATTCAAGCTATTTTCGACGCCCTCTAATTCTAGTATTCTGAAGTATGGTGGTAGCTAGAAGTCTGAATTTTCAGTGAAAAAGAAGTCATAACACAAGGAAGACATATTCTCAAAATCATTCAATTTTAACTTATAATTTAAGAATTATTGCAAGTCAAAGTTCCTTAGTTTTGTTACTGACTGACTATTATATGAATGATCATACGAATTCTAACTCTAGCTAATCCACAGGCTCCAAATTCTGAATACATCTAGTATTAGAGCTATGAAGCCTCTGAAAATCTTAACATACTGCAATGTCAGCTGGGTTACCTAGTTTTACAAACCTTACAAGTACATTGCAATCCCATATAAAGAACTGCAAAGTTACATTTTCAGTTGATAACATTTTAATCTTTTTTTGACCATAGTAGTTGATAGTAAAATTAAGGCAGTTTTAGGTGCCCATTAATACAGGGTTTTACCCGTGGTACCACGGTTTTTGTACCACGGGGGACCACGGGACTTTTTTTTCCCCGTATTTTCCCCGTAGACCCCACTGCTCCAGTTTTAAGTTATCTTTTTGAATACGAAACTGTCCGTGGGCCCACGGGTCATTCCTCGAAAATAAATATTTCCAGTAGTCCCACAGCAATAGATATGTCATAAATTACCCCTCTAAATACTATTCTTTTTTTAATAGGCAAGGTAGGTTTTGGTTATTTTTTTTTTGCTGTGCCTTTAAATACTAGCAAATGAATACCATTCTCGAGCAGTGGGTCTATGGGGACAAAATTAGTACTCGTGGATCCACTGAGGGTCATAGCAGTGGGACCACGGTTAATACCCGGTTCTTTTCAATTACCCATAGTCCCATTTCGGTGTTGTGGGTCTACGGGGAAAAAAAATTACCCGTGGTCCCCCGTGGTACAAAGGCCGTGGTACCACGGTTAAAACCCGATTAATACCTTCGGATGTGGGCATGCGTACGGGTTCATGGGTGAGAATAGGTATAGGAATGTGCACGGCAAGATCGTGGAAGGAGAAAAGGGAGCCCTACTTACAAAAAGGAATGAGATCCCATTAAAAACATTACATGTGAAAAAAACACAAGACTGGCAATACTGTTCTTAGACTGCAAAAAGTATCGATATCTAAAGAAAATCAAGCCGGTGTCCTTAGAACTCAATCCCCACTGGAGTTTACTAACAACAGTTCATTGTGGCCGTTTCAATATTAGATGTCTAGATGTGCAACTGCGAAATCATTTTATTTGTTATAAAAATAATAAATAAAATGATTTCGCAGTTGCACAGGACAATTAAATAGAAACGCAATAAAGTCTATCTAACGATATCGGATTATGTACCTAATTTACCCGACGATATACATATTTTTAGCTGTGCGAACGCCAGATCATTCTATTCCATACAACCTTTGGGTGCTCGACATAATGCAAAAGAATAATTCGTTCACTCCGATCCGAGCTTCTCTGTTTTTATGTTAGTTGTTGGAACTCCTTAAATAAGTTAACCTTGATACTCGCACTTGGCATGCCTATATTGCGGAGACCAATATCACATGTTATGACAATATATGCTATGCTATAACCGGTTGACAAATTGAAGATTTACTTCTTAAAGTATGATGTTGTCTACAACCAACACAATACATAAGTATACATATTACTTAAGCTAATTTATTATAACTATACTTAAGTAAAATGCATCAAATTAACTCTAAGTTTATTTTGAATATCACGAAGGTCTAACTTTTTCTGATTTGGATAATATCTTCAGTATATTCATAGGTTAAGCTGGCTAGCCATTGCTTTTGCTTTTGTAATGACTTGTTTGGCTTTAAAAACGGGTTTATCTTTAATGTCTAAGTGTCTAGTCACGGAATTATAAACAAAACTAGATATATACGGTTCAAATCGTTTTGCAAGGGCAGTATTCACGGACGGAACCAGTGTTCGATACACTCTTCGTTTCAAGTATTTGCTTGTGCTTATCAACAACAATTTTGAGTAGGTAAATGGACAAACCGTCAACACTTCGAACTTTTTATATAGTAAAAGTGTGGAATACCGGAAGGGTTTCTTTAACATTGTTTTAAGGACAGCACGCTGTGCTCTTTCGGCCTCGATGATAACTGTTTTACAAGAGTTGCCCCAACAGCGTAAACAGTATGTTAAAAACCCACTGTGAAATACACTACTTAATGATATAATGTATAATGATAAGGTTAAATAAAGGTAAAGATTATTACATATAGGTAAACATATACTATATATACATTGTATATTAGCTACAAATATTTCTTTACAATGTGTAGAGTTAGAAATTAGGACTTAGAGATTCTAGAATTAGAGGGCGTCGAAAATAGCTTGAGTGGCTACGGGAAAAGGATAGTACGGCCGTGAGACAGACTAATAATTTCACAATCCTTTTATCTCACTGCACACACCATAGCAAATTTCTGTTTTGCCCTATGGTTGACTGGAACAGAATGCCTTAAAGCATTAAGTGCGCCTTTTGGATTTATTTTTTTAATATTGTGCAATAAAGTTTAACATAATTAATAATGTAAATTAATGCGTGTTAGAAATTTAAATAAAAATAAATTTGGCTTTTATTTTACTTTTTGGTTGAAGGTAGATTTACATATTATATAAAGCATGAAAATATCAATCATATGACACCTTGTTTGCTTAAATTGACTAAATAGTTTTTGAAATAATCGACAAAATCTAACCCTAAGTCGCGCGCCATCTTTGTGACGTCATAAAAACTCATTCCACCACTTTATGAAGTGACAAGAGATAGTTTAATAATCAGTAGCTTATGCTGATTCCAACGATAACACTTTTTGGTATAAACCTTTTCAGTCCTACGAAGAATTCTCCGCTTCAACTTGGCCACCCCACTATTATGGTTTGCAATGTGTTAAACAACTTCGGAGCACTGCGACGTTTTTTGCAGTCGGTACTTATAAATGTTGTCGATTTTATAAACAATCACTCTGTTCCTAAATATTTCTGATAGAAATATTTTTGAAATACATGCATAGCTGTGTTTATGTCTATCTGTTACAGGTCTTGATGAGATGGTTAACAATACACTATCTCAAAACTTTACATTAAAACACGATAAACGTTTTTGTCGTTTTCCTTGGGAGCATTCAATTATTAAAAAGAGATACTAGTACAGCTAATGTTAAACTGTAAGTTACTTACACATTAAATTATTATTTATTATTATTTTTTATTATTACTACTACATATTCAACAATACAAATATAACAATAAAAAGTCAGAAATGAGAATCAAAGCTTTGGTTCTCAAAACGCTCCTAACAAAATAATACTTATGCAAACACGACCTCACGATTGCATAGTCGCCTCCTTTAAAGTATCAAATAAATGATGAAATTGCTATTCTGACAGTAAAATATTGCGTTTATGTATATAATGCTATGCGATTTATTTTACAGTAAGTAAATTATTATTATTATATTAGCTGTACTAGTATCTCTTTTTAAGCATTTTTCATACTTGTGTCAAGAGATACCTCTTCCACAGATGGTATGTTACAAGTAAGGTTGTCTGGAAGAGATCGCTATGTAGCGATAAGACCGCCTGTTGTTTACCTCTAAATTTGCTGTATTTTCTGTACTGTTTCCTTTTTTGAGGTGTTCAATAAAGAGTACTTGTATTGTATTGTATTGTATTGTATTGTATGTTACAATTTTAACGTAAGTAATATGCATAATACAGTTTCTTGGCTTGCAAAATTAAAATAATTAATTAGAGTAACTAAATTTAATTTAAATTTAATTTAGTAACAGAATAAGATAAAAAAAAAGATAAGAGATATTTATTCTTCAATTTAGGCACATTACATTGCACTTATGAACGTCAGAGAGAAAAAGAAACTACCACCGGTTCTAACCCTACACCTCTGACCCGAGAAGTATTACTTATTACCGGCAAGAAACTCGGCGGGACTTATTTTTTCAAAACAGTATTACTAATACATTAAAGATATTATATACAATAATGCGTAGTTCTTCAAGAAGGCATATCAAAACAGCTTGAGAGACAGACATGTACCTGCCTATTGTGTAATTAAAATGAAAAATAAAAATAAAATCCAAATCTGACTGCTTCGCAATACGTTTGATATTCTAAAATAAATAAGTGTTTTAATTTACATATGTATATGAAAGCTATAGATAATCATAATTATTAAAAGAGGGCAGATCGCTATGGTGTGTGGGTAGACCACAACTAAATAACACTTGCAGGAACTTCAGTTAGGTATACTCCGTGATAATGGCGCATGTAACTGTGCCGAAATATCGGAAAGATTATCTACTAAATAAAATAATGTACCTATTAGATGCCATTTAAAAAACACATTTTTATCTTTAAAAAAAGTATACTTACTGAATTTTTTTTATTACCACCAACCAAACTTCGTCTACCAGTAACTTATGTTATGATTTGGTACTAAAAAACTAAGGCTTATTATTTACTTACCAAAATGTTTTGTTATTTATACGAAAACATTGAGTTACAATCAATTACAATTTATTAACTCCTTACCGAATTTTGATTATTGATGGAGTAGTTCGGTTCTCCTTTTTTAGGATAATTCCTGAATTTGACCTACAGAGATGAAAATGGTATCGGTGCAAAAAGTTTGGGGTTTGTGATGAGGCAATCTCATTCATTTACAAACATTAACGCGATACGTGTCTTGTACGAAGCAATAGCCAAGAGCCATCTAGAGGGCAATGCAGTTATCTGGAGTCCACACCAGGCCATGTATAGGCTAATGCTGGAGCGTATCCAAAACAAGTTTACTAGATTTGTATATTGGAATCTGTATGGAGTCTACTTGTTTTATCCTTTAATGTATCCTGCATTGTTCGTGCTAGGAATGGTAGGGTACAATAAACTAGAAGTTCGAAGGGAGCTCGGGTTAGCCTCGTATATATTTAAGTTACTAAGAGGCCAGTTGTGCAACTCTGGAGTTCTGGCGGAGGTGCGTTTGAACGTACCTGAACGGTATGTGTGGCGGCGCGCGGCGACTGCGGCCAAGTTTGCTGGCCGAGCCGGAGACGCTCGAACGCAACTTCTTCGCCAGTCACCCTTTTCGCGCGCAATTAAGAATCTTAATCGTGTAGCCATCGAGTTGGATTTATTCTCTTGTTCGCTCAACGAATTCACAAGGGTCACGCTGTTTGTATTGTGCTACAATAATGACTAAATAGTAAAATAATGTATGCAAAATTTAATAAATTACTAATATTGTTAAACTTTATACCGGGTGATTCCTGTAATAGGAGCAATAAATTAGAACGTAGATTATATTCCTCAAACCAGACAACATTTCTTCAGCGACTTTTAAAAATGACTTATGGTTTGATTTTTAGTACACTTTAAAGTTATTTCAAATACGCAATGTATTCCGAAATTGATTATGTCTGTAGGGTGACAAGACTGACAAGCAATGTCAATTAGATGGATTTTAACGTAAATTGAAAATAATATTTAGTTTGTATGAAAAAGAGACAATCTAAAAACTACATATTATTTAAAAGTTGTTGAACAATAGTTTTATTGTTTGAGGAGTACATACAATATAATGTCAAATAGGCGGATTTTAATGTACATTGAAAATGCTATTTATTTTGTATGAAAAAGAGACAATCTGAAAAGTAAAAAGTTGTTGAACAAAAGTTGTGTTGTTTGAGAAGTAGAATCTACGTTTTAATTTATTGCTCCTATTACAGGAAACACTCTGTATAACTGTCGGATTAGGACAAGTCTGTAAAGATAGCTGTATGTTTGTTATAAATAAAAAAATAAATTAGGGTTGTCAACGTGCTTCATTCCGTGCACGTGGTACCTACAGATAAAAAGAAGTTTGATATGTGAACGCAGCCGATGTAGTTCAGTATAAATCAAGGGTCTACAGATGTCAGTGACTAGTCAATCTGCCTCAATCTACCTAACCTATCAGTAAATTTTATACAAAACTAGATAATTTATTACCTTATTTGCCCAATCTAATTATTGTTGTGTGTACAAAACTATTAGTATTAAACTATTCAAATATTTTATGTTTTCTGAAATGAAACTATTCGGGCGCCCTTTTTTGAGCTATTATATACGAACCTATTTGATTTATCCGAAAAATGTTTTAAAAGTCCTATCCGACGATACTCCACACGATAGGGTTGGGGTGAAAAACAATTCACCCCCCAGCTCATGTGTACGGGAGGTAGGGAGGTTTCACTATGTTTCTCTCCATTGTACCGGTTTTTGCCGTTGCGCGTCCCGCACTCGAGGGCAGGGTTGGCACATAGCTTATTATCGTATGGGTTTTTTTCCTCTCTATTCGTCTTGATTGCGCGAGTGTCACTAAAGACAAAATAGCAATCCAAATTCAATATGACGGCGGTCAGACGTCATATTGTAAAAAAATTAAAAATGAAAATTGACGTACTATGCCGAGTAGGGTATCATTGTTTAGAACATTGACATCATTTTTGATTTTGAATGACCGTTTAGGAATTATTATAATTTAAAATTGTTTAGCAACCATCTTACTTACATTTCCATTTAATTAGGTATTTAGTTATAACAAAAATACGACGAACATATTATAAAGGTTGTTATTATTAACGTGAACATAATAATATGTGAATTTCAAGTAATAGGTACGGTCGACGTCAAAAATATGTTTACACTTTTGCACCTTACTCCTTTCTAATAAGGTCCAAAAGTGTAAACATTTTTTTGACGTCGACTGTACATCAAGTTAATATTTTGTTCGACTAAGAGTGAAGGAGCTGGTATGTATCCTCTGATATGGAGACTATGACTTGTCGATGACGTGCGTCAGAAAATTGTCATATCTATACATATAATCAGACCTATTAGGAATCGATGGGGCAAAATGTTATGAAAAGTAGGGAGTTCCCATATCGATAAACTCAATTATCGATGATTTTTCCATAACTAGTGATCGCCCCCAGAATTGTATTTTTTGTGAGTATTGTTCTGAAGCCTAGTATAATATTGTAACAAAGCATACTTTCGTACGTACGTACGTACGTACGTATAATCGTACGATGAAATAGTTAATATTATTTCCTTATCAAACCCTTTTTATATAATTAGATAACGATAAGTTACCCTTATTATTTTTCACCTCCATAGCTCGGAAAGGCCTTTTTTATTCTTTAAAAACAGATAGCAAAACTGCATTTTATTCACAAGGGAGCAAAGAATATTTGAAATTCGAACGTGTTGTGGCGGCCTGCTCGCCCGCCACCACCTAAGTCCCCGCGCCTGCGTGTTGCAGCGCGCGGTTGCCTAGCAACGAGACACACAACATATAGAATATAGAACAAGTATCGATAATTGAGTTTATCGATATGGGAACTCCTTACCTGTCATAAAATTTTGCCCCATCGATTCCTAGGTCTGCATATAATAAAGGTGAAGAGGGTCAAAAATCTGTACATTGGAGATATTAGTAAAAAAATGAGTTAGTAGCTCTTAGAATCGATAACAGAACACGTTTCGACGATTTTTAAAATTTTTGTCTGTTTGTCTGTTTGGATGGGGAGAGTTGGCGTCAAAACGCCTTAACCGATTTCGATAAAAACTTCACTAGCCGGTTCAACAGACCTCTGGTCAGGACATAGGCTATAAAAATTACGAACTTTTTGGATTTAAGGGGGTCTAAGGGGGGCTTAAACTTTGTATGGGAAATGCCTTTATATGGGAAATAAATACTTATGCCTTTGTATTTCCATAATTCCGCATAAAGAGAAGACATGCCGTACTTTTGCTAATTATACCAAACATTGTTACGTTGAACATTTACGATGGGAGAAAAAGAGTTTTGATAGAGCTTAGCTTACCACGTGATGGGCGGCAGAGAAAGGGGGCTCGGGGGGCGGAGCTCCCCGCAAAAAGAATTACATGTAGGTACTTTTCATGATACTAAAAAGTAGGAAATAAAAAATAAATTAAAAAATTTAAAAAACCCGCCTGCGTAAAATAGGTACTAAAAGGCCGTAAACAAGGCCAATATACGTTACAAATTTGTTATGTAGTATTGAAAAGCATAAGATACATATTAAATTCTAATGTGGAACAAAGCGGCATTAAACAGTCGGGACCCATTTTAGGGTAGGTTTGCGCCAACTAGATTTCAAATGGGTCCCGACTGTTTAATGCCGCTTTGTTCCACATTAGAATTTAATATGTATCTTATGCTTATCAATACTACATAACAAATTCGTAACGTATATTGGCCTTGTTTACGGCCTTTTAGTATTTTACGCAGGCGGGTTTTTTAAATTTTTAAATTTTTTATTTGTGAGAAATTTAATGAGCTATTATTTTGCCATACTAGATATTTACTTTAAATAAACTGATACAGAAAAAAAATAAAAAATCCAATAAAAGATACACTTTCAAGATGGCGGCCGATCCCCGGGGTCCCGAAAGCTCAAATTTACAGACACAGTAACAGAGATCTGGGAAATGCTAGGTGTCAAATTTCGTTACCGTCACTGCTGGTTAACAACCACTTAAGACCTATAATCTGGTTTTTCCGTCACTTTAGTTAGCCTTAGCGGTTATTGGCTCATCAATTATAGTAAATGTGTATTTTGTTACTCTGGAGTGTTAATTACGAATTCCCTGACGTATCTTTCATCGAAATCCGCTTAATAGTTTAGGCACCAGACAAAAAAAAAGATCTCATCTTGGGTGCCCTCTCACGGCCGCCATTTTATATTTTTTTGTAATAAAGAAAGGATGGGCTGATTGTGCAAATTAAAAGGAATCTAATGATATCTCAATTGTGAAAATCCGCTTAGTATCCTAGGCTACAGGAT
Organism: Pammene fasciana; assembly: GCA_911728535.1. Classification (NCBI taxonomy): domain Eukaryota; kingdom Metazoa; phylum Arthropoda; class Insecta; order Lepidoptera; family Tortricidae; genus Pammene; species Pammene fasciana. The sequence goes on from OU452275.1 coordinate 24,426,944, forward strand.
GTGTTTAATATTTAATTTTTAAACCATTACCCTACTTTTTGTTTGCGGCGCAGTCGGGTAAAATGTTGAGGTTTGTATAGCTCAAGTACAATTCTATAAACTAAGGTCAAATTCGTAATTTTGAAAGTTCCATATCAATGAAATATGCCATGGGAAGGTATTGACTAAACATATCACTTGTACGAGGATTTTCTCTGAGAAAATGCAATTTATTCGCAAACACATATATGACTGTATTGTGCAGAATTTAATAGGCTTTAATGTTGCCCTAGGACATATTTCCGAAGAATACGAGGTTTAAGAGTTAAAGGCGAAATTCGGGATGGACGACATTTTCCAAGGTGCTGGCGATTCCTCGAGGTCCCGGAACATTAAATGGTCTGGACATGAAAATGGGACCTCTAATTAATATACACCAAATTTCAGGACTGTCCGAGCGATTTTTGGATTTGTCGTATTTTACTCGTAACCGTATTAATAGCCCATTAATCAGTCCATACTTTTCACCCAATAGCCTAGTACATTTTAGACTCCATTAATACTCAATAGTCCTTACACCATGGCGGGTGCTGTCTCTGCGTGCGTCCCATGACACGGGCAGGGGCAGCATCCGCTTAGTGTACCCCTCTCTTTTCATTAAATTGTCGAAAGGGCCTCTGCGCGTTGGCTTCGGCTCCGCATACGCCTCCCAAAGGTCCGGAACACCATTGTTCCGTGGTCGGGAAAGACATACAAAAATAATAATAATATGTTAGCCTCTATACGTCCCACTGCTGGACACAGGCCTCCTCTCATGCACGAGAGGGATCAGGCTATAGTCCCCACGCTGGCCTAAAGCGGGTTGGGAACTTCACATACACCTTTGAATTTCTCCGCGGATGTATGCAGGTTTCCTCACGATGTTTTCCTTCACCGTATAGCGATTGGTATATATAGTATAGGTACCTATTACCTATACGTGGGATACCCAGAAAGTCTTATTACCATACCATAAGGTAATGAATTTTCATACGTTTTTACCCCCGGTCACATAATATATAATACACTGGATGGTCTGGATGCTACAATACTGGTTGCAATAATGGTGGTAATTATATACATGCGGATTTCGAAAGCAGGATAGAGGATGGGTGTAAATAAAGATATTTAATCTTCAATTTAGGCACATTAAAATGCACTTATGAACGTCAGAGAGAAAAAAATAAAGTACCACCGGTTCTTAACCCTACACCTCTGACCCGAGAAATGTTACTTATTACCGGCATGGAACTCGGCGGGACTTATTTTTTCAAAACATAATACACTAAATCTTAAAAAAAGTATATAGTAATAGTTCATAGTTCAAGTACATAGTTCTTCAAGAAGGCATATTAAAACAGCTTTAAAGACAGACAGTGTTCCTACCTTGTACCTATTGTGCAATTAAAAGAAAAAATTAAAATCCAAATCTGACTGCTTCGCAAAACTTCTGATATGCTTTCTTACCTGAACTGTGTCCTCTAAATGCTAGATGATTTTATAGTAGTTTCTGGTTTGGGCCATGCATCTATCTCTGTCATATAGTCCTCGACCCTTTGATATTAAAGATTTTTTCAAGTATTTCTTAAGAGCGGGAAAAGCAACGACGGGTACCTAACTTGTTATAAATGGATGCTGATAAGCAATAATGTGTTAACCCGCATGCGCATAATTTCGAGAAAATGGCACCTAAATATTTTTTCGTGGTTTCTGACGATTTGTTCTAAAAATTTTCGATTTTGTTATAAATGTAATGTTTTACAGGTTAAATATGAATAGTTTTATTGATTTATGACTAAAACTTTAGAAATGAATTTGTATTTAACGCAATAATCCACTTTTTGTTTATTGCGAATTGTATTAAGTCGTTAATTCTTCTCAAAAACATGTCATGATACTTAACATAGTATTGCTAAATGTATAAAACTGAGATTATACTCTTAATAAATATTTTATAGCTCATAACATATTTTTGGTAAATGTTCAACTGATATATGAATCGTATTAAACAAGAGTTAAGTGTCATAATATAATAATTAAAGAGGACAAAAACGACAATGTCGTTAAATGATAGTTTATGTGACTAGTACATAATGAAGGGTATTAAGGTACGAGTGTGGTTTTGGTGAAACGAAGTGAGTTTCATGATATTATTATGAATGACACGAGTGTTTTATTTTAATTTCTAAGTATGCACTACCTTATCGCTTTATCAAAATACATTAAAAATCCTCAATGACGAGTTCGGGAACCATAAAAATTACCGCCATTGCACAGCCATGGCTCAATTTTGCCGACGGGCATGGGAGGAGGACGTCCTCCTCTCCCACTACACCACAATTCATGACCAACTGTATTGATTTTTCATACATTATTGTAATGTTCAAAATTTGAATGTAATTAAAGCATCGATCATCGATACTGAAAAGTAAACTTTACGATATACCACAGATACAGGTTTATATAGGCTTAAAATAGACCATTAGCTTATCGTTTCTGAACATATAATAGGGATTTTATGATATGGATGTCCCTTCTTCTTAGTCGTTATACTTTTTGCAGAGTGTCGTGGTCAATTAGCAGTATCAGATACAGATGTTGCTCGTTGTACAATTCCTCGCCATTCTGGCCGGTTTGATGTCAATCTAACAAATTTGTTCAAGGGTCTTTCCATAGCAGATTTGATCTGGTCAGTCCTTCGCATTGGTGGCCTCTGATGCGGTCTTTCTCCGTTTGCTGTACCCTGTACCACCAGACGGTCTGTAGAGTCATTCTTTTGCCTCGAGACGTGGCCGAAAAACCTGAGTATGCGGTTGTTTACAACAGTAGATAGGCGTTGCTTGATGCGGAGTCATATTGGAATATGCAATACTTTTTATTAACCTTGCAGTGTACCTAGGCAATTTACACAGGTGGTAATAATAAAAATGATTTTCTTCAATTTGACTAAATTCTACTGTTTCGATTTTTTTCTTTCCATACAACAAATTGATCCTCTCATGAAACTGAGTAGAACTGCGTCAAAAAAAAATTTCATCAAAATTAATATTTTTTAGGGACAACTCACACTTGACCAAAATTATGACTATACCAAATTTTTTTTCTCAAAAAATTACCTAATAATGTTTCCTAAGACAGTTTCCCTGTATCTCCTATACTTTAGGATTTCCCCATTGTGGCCCACTTAAAAAAAACACCCTGTATAATGCAACTGTTTATATTTTACTACGACTACAGTTTTACATTTTAAGGCAGGGTACAACTTTGGTACTAAACTTTCAGATTGAAAAAAATGCGACGAAATTATGAAATAAAGCCAAATAAATATTAAAAACCGGCCAAAAGCATGTCGGGACATGCTCAGTGTAGGGTTTCGTACTTTACCAGCCTATTACAAAACATCCGTCCAAAAGGTCATTTATTAAGGGGTAATTTGGCGGCACTTACGTCCTTTCATTATGCGGTTTTTGAATAATAACTCAAAAACAGCTCAACCGATTTTGTTGAATATAGTTTTCATTGAAAGTGCTTATCAAGACTCATTTCCACGAATTAATTTGAACGGGGGGACGCCCTTTTTTGAACTTTCAGAGCTATTATTTACGAAACCATTAGTTTTATTCAAAAAATGTTTTAGAAGACCCCTACTATTTTTGTAATACCTATCTAACCCCACCCCACACGACATGACTGGAGCAAAAAAAAACTCATGTGTAAGGGGAGTTACCCTAATTTTTTTTTCAGTTTATATTCTACCACTGAGTCGGCGTGATTAATGCACACATCCATACCAAATTTCAGCTTTCTAGTGCTATCGGTCATTGAGCTAGACCGCGGACAGACGGACGGACGGACATGGCGAAACTATAAGGGTTCCTAGTTTTGACTACGTAACCATGGTGGCGCCGCTTCTGTGGTTAACGACTCAATTGAAATGTCCGCAATTTATTATTAGATAGCGTTCAAGTATTACGTAACGCAATCTTTGAAGATTTTTGGACCCGCCCCCTCCCCCCTGTAACGCGTTTTTTCCTTTGTGTGTAACGCAATTATTGAAATTTTTTGACCTCCCCCCTCCCCCCTGATTGCGTTACGTAATACTTGAACGCTCCCTTACTAATATATTTATCCGACTACTGTAGGAATGTTAGGGTTCATCAGTTTGCCTATACAAAACGCTCCCAAAGTATGGAAATGCATGCGCTATGCGTACGATATGCGTACGATCCTGCGATATATGATTTCACTATTTTTTAAAGCAACGGATCCTAAGTGAAGTCGATTATTTTTTGTTTAAAATTATATTATTAAATAATTATATGTAATACAGCAGGCAAATATTAAGTTTAATAAGGAAACATTCTTAGAGTACTTGAATTAATGTCACGGTGGCGGGAAAATTTTAATTATGCACCTGGAAACACTTGGAGTAGCTAGTGGTGGGGATAAGCTGAAGAACGTGTTGAAGAGGCTCGTTCACTTCGGTTGGGAAAATCAGAGAGTAGAGACATCGTGACAATAATGGACTGATCAGACGATCAGATACCTCGAACAATTGTAGTTCGAATATACTATGGCAAATTATAATAGTATATACAGGGTGTTTGGCAGAGGGTTGGACAAAAAATAACATCAGAGAGGTGGGGCCATATGCTACTTACTTAGCCCTATAAATTGGGCCTAGGCCCCAAGGTTTAGGAAAAAAAAATTTGTCCATAGCTCTTACTTAAGTTTATGATAGTCTCCGGCTAAACAAAATTAGCAAGTAAATCTCGTTATTGAATAAAAATGTATGCATGTAGCATATCGTTGGAAAGGGAAAAAGCTGGGGATATTTTCCTGAAATTAGAACTGCCCGATGTCTTTTAGTTTTTTTCATGCAATTCAAAGTTGGACATTAGGGATTTATTTTACATCAGTAGTATCATTTTTCATTTTTCTCTTTATTTATTTTTCGTCTTAGGTTAGGTTTTATAATATTTTTACTAAAGTAAAATACAAAAATACATCAAAAACATACAAAAACAATAAAAACATTATAAAAAACCTAACCTAGGGTGCCGCCGGCAACGGAGCAAGGCCCAGGCTGCCGGTGGTCAGGGCCGCAGAGAGAGGAACCTTCGGACTATACGCGCCGTGTCCAGGATTACCGCCTTCTGTATCTGACCCTTGACCCTACATGCATACATTTTTCATTATTATTATTATCCTGAGTGTCGGTTATGTTGTATTAAAATGGATATTTGGTAGTAATTATTGTGAAAAAAAAAAACTGCAGCCCTTTAAAGTTTCTGAAAGATGTAAAATAAATTCTTAATGTCCAACTTTGAATTGCATAAAAAAAACTAAAAGACATCGGGCAGTTCTAATTTCAGGAAAACATCCCCAGCTTTTTCCAACGATATGCTACATGCATACATTTTTAGTCAATAACGAGATTTACTTCCTAATTTTGTTTAGCCGGAGACTATCAAAAACTTAAGTAAGAGCTATGGACAAATTTTTTTTTCCAAAACCTTGGGGCCTAGGCCCAATTTATAGGGCTAAGTAAGTAGCATATGGCCCCACCTCTATGCTGTTTTTTTTGTCCAATCTTCTGCCAAACACCCTGTATAAGCAATAGAGGCAACATGATGGGTACTTATTAAAGAAGTGAAAAATAATAACATACTTCAGAGTAAATTTATTTATTTCTTAGAATATAATACAAAATATGATAGTATGAGTAATAAAATTACAGTATGAGTTCAAATATGCTGACTGACGATATCAGCGTAGAAACATACTTTTTAACACAGTTGCTCAAATCTAGTAGTAGTTTATAATGCGAGAAGTTGGATTTCTCGCACTAGCGCGTTTTACTTTTCCAGCCAATCACAGCTCAGGATTCATGATCATCGCCCCGCATCGCACGGCGCGAGTGTTCGGATGAAGTAACCTCAAAGTGACATATTGTCCATTTTTATAATTTTTTCGCAACTTTATTAAAAAACGTCGTTCGATACACGGACGGAACGTCATTCTTCACTCGTCCCGAGTTTTGCCACTCGCCTGCGGCTCGTGACCAAATGTCTCGGAACTCGTTGAATAATGACATCCATTCCGACCTAGTATCGAAATGTACTATACTATTCTCTCTTAAAAACACTTTTCCAAATCCATTGTCTAAATTAAATAGGAGACTACTGCAGTTTCAAACTCGAACACACAAATATTTTTATTTTTATTAGAACTTTCAATTCTCAACTTTAATTATATTATAAAATTGGTTAAGTCTAATTTAACTTTTAAGTTATAACATAGTATTTTAAGTGTTAGTTACTAACAAAAATGAGATCAGTGTTACCTTGGAATCAATAAATTAATTAAATTAAACGGTGTTGATTTTTGACTTAAAACTCTTTTCCGTGGCTCGTACAATAAATAGGAACCGGGCATATTTAAGTGGATGCCGAAAAGTAAACATTAGTGTTATGTTATTAGTGATTACTTAGTGCGTCGACAGGAAGTTAATCTGGCCACTGACGTGCCGCGGATCAAACACAGTCCCATCACCCCATCAGATATTGCTTTCATTGAAGACATGCTCAAATGCACTTAATAAACACAGATCACCACAACGTCCACAACACAAAATGACTTAACATTCACTTTACTAGTAGGATCTTAATTCTTTTCATTTTTAAAGTGAAATAGTGTCGGTGCAATGAATTGTGTAGTACCTAGTGTACCCAGCCAGGGTGTAACGTATGGATGGTAGAAGGTAATAACGTTTGAACAATCCGGTCGATACATTTACCGAATCAGTATTTGATCCAAAATGTGCCAAACGTGATCGTATCAAAGTACAAATTGGGTTGTAAGAGAGTTTAATAATAAAATAAAAAGTTTACGCTGTCTGGTTTGACCCATACGATTACTAACAAGCAATCTGCACAAGTGCGTGTAGTTTATTAACAGACATCAATTTCATAGAACGGGCGGAGGTTTTGTATTCGGTTTGGTGTTTATTTACCCGTGGTCCGATTTAAATAATATTTTTTTGTTTTTGTTTGAAAAGAACTACCTCCCAGGTGGTCCTATATTAATCTGTTACACTCGTATATGTATGATATTGTAAGCAGAACGCCCGCAAGTCTAATGTTCAATAGGTACGATGCGAAGAGTCATTTGGGGTGAATTGAAACCAGTGCTGTAAGTAATTGCTAGTCTGCGCCACAGCAAACGCTGAGTCCTCCCTCCCTCTTGTCACACTGTCTGTTTCATTTCCTTCTGTATAAAGTAAGATTTAATCCTGTTTTTTTTGCTTCTTTCATGTGTGTGCTTGTACGTGATAATAAATCATTATTCAACTTTATTCTATAAAAACTATCCTATGTCCTTCCCCGGGACTTAAATCTTCATATCAAATTTCATCAAAAACAGTTCAGCGGTTTAAGCCTGAAGAGGTAACAGGCAGACAGACAGCCTGATACACTTTTACATTTATAATATTATATATAGTATATAGGGTGGATTTTCTTTCTGGGTCAATGAGAGCAGCTATCAGATCCCGTGCTGGTCATTTTTGTCAAACTTTTTTTTTCATGCCAAGGATCCCATTCCCAGGATCAAAAGCTTGTACGAGAACAAAAAAAATTATGTATGAAAATGAAAACTTTTATTTTTCACATGCAATTCTCTTATGCCAATCGATACCATAGTTTCCATGGGGCCAACTAACTGTAATGTACCAAATAGCCACAAATTGAAGATGCTTTTTCCATATATTTACTACGATTTATTTACATTCTTCAGTCACGAATAAATTGAAACCAATCTAAACTAAAATACATCTAAATGAGGCCCCCGCGGCATCGTGCCAAAGATGCTGGCAGCATTTCCTCGCTGAATGGCAACGCTGATGCATTGCGAGAGCTGCCAGCTCTCTGGTCCCGGGTGGTGTCTATTAACTTTTTTCGGTTACGGTTAGGATCTATGAAGTTATCCTACTGTATACAGGGTGTTTTTTCAATAACTAGCCATATTGTGAGAGGTGATTAGGTAAATCATACTGAACAACTTTTTCTATGGCACCAACCTAGAAATCGCAAAAAAATTTGAACACTCCATAGAAAACCTCGACGTCTGATCGGCCGAATAAGACCCCGTTCCCATTTGTCGGATTCTCAAACGGGTGTCGGCGCCTCATACAAAATCGTGTCGGACAAGTGTGAATTAGCTTCATATAACATGTTCTGCCACTGGAACGACCGATTAAAATCCGAATCCTACATCCGACAAGTGGGAACCAGGCCTAAATGTATGAAACAGCCAATTATTTGTGAGATTTCGGAGTTGGTCCCATAGTAAAAGTTGTTTAGTTTGGCCTACAAAATCACCTCGCACAATATGGCTAGTTATTGAAAAAACACTCTGTAGATCGCTATTAGGTTGTGGTGCTACGTTAGCGTGTCCTGTGCCTTCGAAGTGCGACCCTACTGCGAAAATCGAAATTTTGGTATCTGCGTCCCTTCTTTAGAATCCGCAAGTGCGGTAATGAGGAACGGTATTTCGATGTTTGCGTTAGGGGCGCCGTGGAATGAGTTGATTGGATTTTATCTTATTAGCGGCGCGTGTCGCTCGCCGTCTCGACCGGCCGAGACGAGTGGCCGCTGTGAGCGCTCGTGGCGCACAAATGGAGAACTGGCGGAAAAAGGCGAGGCCTCGTACGAATAACAAAAAGAGACGTTGAGACCATACAGAATTAAGCACACATATACACTGAAGAAAGAGATGAGCCCATACACAATCCTACGCGTGCAAATGAGAAGCAATGACATATCCAACTGTCAATGTTACTGTAACTAACTATTCTTATAGAGTGGCTTTATTAAGTAACTATTCTTATAAAGTGACTTTACCCATCAATTTGGGTAATTATTGGGTTACGTAATATTGAAAGTTTTGACTTTAAGTGTGAATAAAATTATTGAATTTCACGAAACTCTGACAATAATTTTAATAAATATGTTGGGCACCTTTGCGCCCGGGACAACTCGTGGGGGCTTATTTGACGGGGCTTAGGCTTAATTTTTAATTGTATTTTTAATTGTATTTTGACTGTGTACTGTTGGTGTACTTAAATTGTAATCGCGTTTTATTATTAAGTGTGACAGATTAAACTATGATATTTAATATAATATTTAAATAAAATAAATATGTTTTAATAAAATAGTAGTGATACTAGGTAATTTAGGTAGGTAGTAACTTAGACACATATCTAGTTTTAAAGTACGTCGGAATTGGCAGATTAAGTCAATTGCCCAGATTGAGCTGTCATTTTAGTATCTAGAGAAAATAATTTGATAACGGTGTATTTAAATTATTCTAGAAGCCCTAAGTCTACAGACTGTGCGATTTTCACTTGTTATAATTAAAATATTTTAACGGTTTGCACCTTTCTATCTGACCGTTACTCTGTGCATATCTTGGTGATGACATTTTGTGGGTGAACTGCTATTCCTCAAAAATTGTTTAAATTTTAAAGATGTAAATTGAGGTCCCCATCTGACATCACAACGCCGGGTGTCCCTTGTCGGCAAAATATATCTTTAAGAAAAAATACCTATCCTAATACATTCTCCGATGTCGTTGAAACAATTAAACCTAGATAATAGTCAACCAATAACAAGTATTCAATACCTTGAATTTGAAACAAATCCACACCTTTCTTCACTCACGGTTCTCTTCCTTTTGATTATTTTTTCTGTGCAACAGACAAATAAATAAATAAATATTATGGGACAATGTTACACTTAACGACCTAGTCCCACAGTAAGCTAAATAAGGCTTGTGTTATGGATACTAGACGACGATATGTAACTGAACGAGAAACATTTACTCAAACCCGTTAATGTTTAGGTTATACTGAGCATCTTTTATTATGGGACCAAACCTGAAATCACAAAAAAAATTTGGCTGTTTCATACATTTCATACTCACACTGGTCATATTTTGAAATTTCCTATGGGAGAGTCCAATTTTTATTTTGAGATTTCGGGGTTGGTCCCATAATAAAAGATGCTCAGTATGACCTAAACATTAACGGGTTTGAGTAAATGTTTCTCGTTCAGTTACATACGGTATAATAGATAAATACTTGAAGACATAGAAAACATCCATAACTCAAGAACAAATATCCGTGATAAACACAAAAATAAATGCCTTGGCCAGGATTCGAACACGGGACCTCCTGCTTCGTAGGCAGGGTCACTAGCGACTGGGCTAGGAGGCCGTTACAAATGTTACAATTATTTATTAAATTATCTATATCATTACGAATACACAGCCAAACCATTATTTCTCTTGCCCGTAACTTACATTTTTCCTTACCCATATGCCGAGTGCGGTAACGATTTGAAAACGAAAATCGCTAATAATGACATTATGCACATGAATCGTATTTGGTAAGATAGCTTGAAGCCTTGTTATTGCAAATAATTTAAAACAAAAAAAGAACCGACTTCACTTAGGATCCGCTATTCCAAGAGGAAGTGGCCGAGTTGCTGTAAAAAATAGTGAAATCACTATAGGTGTGCCTATAATAGTTGAAGAGTTCCCTCGATTTCTCCAGGATCCCATCATCAGACCCTGACTTGGTGACAATGGGACCATCTAGGGGTTATACCTGTTCGATTAAAAAAAAAATTTGAAAATCGGTTCACGATTCACGGAGATATGGAGTAACATACATACAAAAAAAAAAACATAATAATGATAATAAAAAAATCAGTCGAATTGAGAGCCTCCTCCTTTTTTGAAGTCGGTTAAAAAGTACTTTAAGTCCATATATATTTATATTTAGTACCTTAAAACTCCATTCTTACAGAGCTTGTTTAGTGAGGACGTTGATTCATGCAATCTTGTCGTTTGATTTTTAATTATTATTTGTTATGGACCTATTATGTTGTATACTACCAGAATAAAGCATAACGTGAAGTTTATTTCTGTATTTTTAAATTTGTAAAATACTTAAATATCCTCCCAAAAATATCACCTAAACTTCGGCAATTTTTCATAAAATTGCTCTAGCAAAACATACTCTCCCTTAAAAATATATATTATATGAAAATGAAAAAAACTGTTACACTTTTTCCTCAGGTGACTCATTTTCCAATGTATTTATTTATTTTATGTACTTGTATAACTTAATTTTAATGAATGACCTTACTCTTTTCACCTTTCCAAGCAAAAATTGCGAAACAGGTTTTAGATTATGGTGAATTATTTATGAATGAAACATAAAATTAGAAAATGGTTTATTTATTCCATTCAAAAAGAAGCGATCTTTCATAATATGTATACAAAATTATAGACATTATGTTAGTTACTGCAAAATAGTATCAAAAAGTTGAGCGAAATCGAAAAAACAGTTTACCGGACTCTTAAAGACCTACGTACAACTATGTATCTTATCTCCTTTCCAAACTAACCCTCGTGCTACAGTTAACTCACCTCACCCCTATAGGTCCAGTACTTCCGCTAACAGTTTCTTGTCATCTGGCCATCCTTTTGAAATAAAATTACCACAATGCATTTATGTCACTTCGGCTGTAATTCAAGTTCAAGATTTGCCTTGGTATTTTGTGTGCTAATTTATATAGTTAAATTGCTGGATTTTGCATTTAGGAAGCGGAAAGCACACCATATATGTCAAAAAAATTAAGCATAATGTTCACTCTGCATTTGAAAAACATCTAAACCTATTTCACTTTTATTGTACCTATAGCCAAATTATCACTACATAGTATAAAACAAAGTCGCTTCCGCTGTCTGTCTGTACTGTATGTATGCTTATATTTCATTTATTTCATTTATTTATTTATTCTAATTGCTTTGTCATGTACATTACATAATAAGGTGTTATTATAATTTTGGGCCAGTTCATGACACCCCGTCAGGGCACACAATACATGCTAACCTATGACTAAGTTTACATACATAATTGGTACTTAATTAAATTTTTATCTTACTGGATTATTTGCGCATGAGTTTTAGATTTTAATTTTTAACATGTCAAGTTAGTATAATATACTAACTTGACATGTTAAAAATTAAAATCTAAAACTAAGATATATTATATCTTTAAAACAAAACAATATATGCTTATTCGTTTCGCTAAACTTGAAGTGCGTTTATGTAGCCCAAAATTATTTGACGTAAGTTCAAGTAGCCTAAATTATGTTTGTCATGTTGGTAATTAGATATCTCTGTGTTTTTTTACTCGAAATGAAATTAAAAGTGCTGTCAACCCATTGTCAACCTTAGTCTACACAAGTGACTTATGAAGGTAAAGCATAGCATAGGTAAGTTACCTACTCTGTGAGAAATGTCAAATGAACATAAATTGATGTTTGTGTCATATCATAATTATTGTTTGTTTTGATTGTTTAAAATATCTACATTCCCGGCCGCCTGAAATGATTCCTGAAATAATTATAAGTGATTATAGTGGAAATACCAAGAATTATATGTATTAACTAACCATTAGAGACACTGCGCCCCAGGTCGGCCGACATGAAGTGTTTCATCAGTATCAGGGGCCCCCCTGTCGGCACGGTTGGTCGAAACTACAGGGGATCGTAGATCTGGAGCGTACCTCTCCCGCATATATTATTAGCTGTACAGAGAGTTAACGCTGCCAGCGTAATGGGGATCATACCGCAGGCGGACGTTTTGGTTGGAGTGTAGCAAAGGGGGGGCTGGGACTTTTTGGAAATTGGGAAATTTTTGATGGGGGTGGTGTGATTATGGCGCCTATATTTTATGATGCTATCGTATAGAGAACGCTAAAACAGGCATGTTTTGTATTGACAACTTTTCTCTTAACTTGATAATTACCACAGATATTGGCTCCTAAATGGACACAATTGGCATTTGGTAATTATAATCACGGAACACTGTCGTGTCACAGAGCCAAGATAGGTGCGACGACGAGCGAAGTAAGGAGGAGTGTGTTAGGTGAACCGTGACCTAACAGCGCGCGAAGCCGAGCGAGCGGAGCGAGCTTGCCGCGGGAGCGGCCGGCGAGCGCCAGAACCGACTTAATCTAATGTACAATATTAATTTTGCTTCGTAGTAATCCTATGGCCAAACTCGCAACTTTGGACCACTTAAACGGGCAAGTTAATCAAAAAATTGTAATCAATAAAAGATGCTTATCTAAATGCGTTTTATAAAGTTTGAATCAAAAAGATAGCTAAAATGCGAAATAAATAAAAAATTACAAAAAAAATCTAAGTCCTGAAACCATGATGACAGTTATGATCCCTAGCAGGGTTGAATGCTGAAGGTTACCTAATGATAGATAAAATAATAAGGTGACGGTAATTGAGTAAACATAAGATAAACTCTTTATTTTACATACGCGAGCGAAGCCGCGGGCCCGTCTTGTGAAATATAAGTGTTATTTATTCGGTAACCTTTCCACGAGTATCAGAAAGATTTCCTGTCAACTACCTATGTAATTTCCAACAATTGAAATATGTCACAGTTAACTATATGTGCTATATACTTAATTAAGATAAATAAACCGCCGGAAGATCAGCGTTGGCTTTGGGGTCAGCATTATGCTGAGGCGGACCCATTTCGTGCAAGCTCTGTTATAAATATGTTTTAAATGTCTTTTGTTATTTCTACTTCGGGATGTTGTATTAAGTTTACTACGATTACATTTATTTATGATTTTTATGTAATAAAAATGTAAGGACAAACATGCACCGAGTGACATGTCTAACGCCAGTCATACTAAAATTAAATATGACTTTAAAAAGTTACGTAATTGTTTAGCCCCATTGAGCCTAAACAGACCGGTCTCCACAAACAACACCCTTTCACGAATGAATAGTATGAATACTTACCTATATGTTGATTTCATTATTTCTTATGTCCTCTGGAGTTAATGCAACTAAGGTATGAAATGAAAAATGTTTATTCGGTGCAAAAGAAACATAATATATTATGTAGAATATACGAGTACAACATATACAAAAAATAATTTACACTAAAATGGTTGCCACTCTGCATGAGTAGTGACAGGGTGGCCACAACACCGATTTTAAGAAATCAAAAACTATTATTAACCTGACCCCTTAACCCTGGTACTGGTTTTCTATACAAAAGAAATCCGAACATCCCGCGGAGATCGCCATACAAAATCAAAACCGGGAGCAAACCCTGAAAGCAGCTCGAGTGGCGTCGACACCCTTGGTCATAGGTATACATATTTGTACAAATACATATATGTATAATTTAATAATCGCACGACCTGAACATGCTTTTAAATCTTCCTTTTTTTAATTTGACAATCATATTTCAGCAATAAAGCGGGATTGTGCGGGACGAACCACAGATCATTTTACCACGACGTTACTCACAGTTACGAAATTGTTTATTTTTCGTAGCTTTCATTTTATAGACGTGAACTTCTTTCTTGGGAAACCCTCGCAAGTTATTCTTAGATTAATTATTTCAATACTTCAGTTCGACACCACAAGACTGATGAAAGTGATGAACCACAGGATCCGGTGTCATGTGATTTAGAACATCAGCCTCGCGGAGTTAATCCTCGGCCTCTGTCGGTCCGTGGATTGCGCGTCAGATTAAGCTTTTAATATTGTCTGAATGCACAGCTCCGCAGCCCTCTACTTTAAATTCGATATGAGCGTGGGGGAAACCCCTCTTTTGAAACTCAATCATGTGTTAAATATACTCAATTTAAGCAAAATTATTTTCGAAGCCTAAATTAATATGTAATATGTTTACTAATATTTAGGTACGTATGTATTGTAATATTATGCACTTACTGTATGTTAGTTAATATTCCAATAAATATTTATGAAGATGTCTACAACACCAGGTCGCGGCACCTGTGCCTAGAGGTATTTTTAACAGGAGCTGTCAGAATCCTCCAGTCAAACCACTAGTACGACTCTACGACTTACTTACTAACAAAAATCCAAAATCAATTGTCGAGAGTACCTAGTGAACGAATTACGGGTTTAAGATAGTTTTCCTTCAGTTTCTACACCAAGAAACACAAAGCTCTATGCTGATCTGTCCGTCCGCCTGATAGGTATACTTGAAATTATTTCAACTGAGCTCATCTACTTAGTGGCTTATCTTTACCTTTAGTGGGCAAACCGCAAGCGCCAATATGAAAAAAATGGTATAGACACATGTTAGCGTTTATTGAATTTCTACTATAAACACCACGCACTAAGATTCAATATGAACTGATACAAAAAAGCTCTAAATTATGGTTGCGCCCAGTACAAGCGACTCAAACGCTCCAGAACCAGCGTAACTCGACACCGCGAACCGGAACAGATTTCGTCTAAATATTGGTTTTCAGTAAGTAAATCTTTACGTGCCAATGTTTTCATTTTATTGATATTTTCTAACTTCTAGTATTTTTGCACACTTGTCCTGTTCATGAGATTCAGGTATTACCTAATACATTCACACACTAAATCGAAGTTATAGGCAAATGTTAGAACTAGTACTTAAAGTATCAGAATATGAATAGAGCACCAACCTACTATATTTAAACACAAAACTTCCGTGAGACTCAGACATATTAAATAAATAAACTCGGGTGACGTCTTTTAAGTCGAATATTGGTCGACTAAAAACGTATTAATTAAGCAACAATATTTATTCAGCAATATTCGACTTAAAAGACGTGCGTTACCCGAGTTTATTTATTTAACCTACTTTATTGTTTACGACTTGTAATCATTGCAGTTTTTCGTTAAACAACGCTTCACGTGGACTTCGCACTTTGTTGTATTTATTTACGTATAGTAGTTTGCAAACCTCACGCGGTATAGTTATTAAGTATTAATATTTTTTTTTAATATCCCTTGTAAACCGCGAACACTTTGAATGAATGACATTAATTGCCAACCGACTTTTAGCTTTATTAACCGACTTCAAAAATGGAGGAGTTTCTCAATTCGACTGAATTTTTATTATTATTATTTTTTTGTATAATATACATACATATACTCGATATCTCCGTGAATCGTGAACCGATTTTCAATTTTTTTTTTAAATTGAACTGGTATAATCCCTAGATGGTCCCATTGTCACTAAGTCGGGGTCTGATGATGGGATCCTGGAGAAATCGAGGGCACTTTTCAACTATTATAGGCACACCTATAGTGATTTCACTATTTTAGCAAGCTTCCGGCGATGCTGAAGCTCGGCGTGCCGGTTGTCCTGCACGAGAGTTCAACGGGTGTGCCGCGGGCCTGCGACAGCCATAGAGAAACCAGGTACCACACCGTTTAGCTAGTGCAGGATGCCGCAGCTAAGAATGTACTGACCAATTGTAAACACAAACCCTCTAGTTTGTAATTAATTAGGGAATTAGAATTTAAAGAGTGTAGTGGAAGGGTATTCACAGCCAATGCTGAGTAACATTGTTGAATATTGAATAAATATTGTTGCACAAGCTGGGATTTTCATTACCTATATAAAACCAACTACATTAATACATTTATTTATTTATTTATTTAATCTTTATTGCACAAAAAGAAAACTTATCGTACAAAAGGCGGACTTAATGCCATAAGGCATTCTCTACCAGTCAACCTTAGGGCCAAGCAGAAAGATATGCATTCATGCCCATAGTCTAAGAACTTTTTGAGGCTCCAAGTATTTAGCGCCATCTAGTTGAGAGCGACTTAAAGATAGCCAAAATGTAAGAGGAAATATCTGCTCCTCCTAGTAACGACTAATGTAGTAGTTACTACTAGTACGCTATCATAGTATCTATAAGTGGCTCTCAACTAGATGGCGTGATAGACTTAAGCTTCAAAAAGTTCTTAGGCTGCGCTGCTCTATTATATTATATAAGTTACTCTACAAAATATAATATATTATTATTGTATTTTAAATGACCAACTAGTCAAAGTCAAACTCAATATTGTCTTTATTCAAGTAGGCATAGCAACAAGCACTTTCGAATCGTCAGTAACAAATAGTAGTGTAACAAATATAACATAGATTTGGTACAACTAAAATATATGTGACTAAAACGTAAAACATTTACTCCTCGGTAATTATAGGCAACTTTTACTATGGGAAACCGCAAAAAATGTTGACTGTCCCATAGGAAATTTCAAAATCTGACCAGCAAAGTGTATGAAACAGCCAAATTTTTTTCGCGATTTAGGTGTTGGTCAATCTGACTGCTTCGCAATACGTTTGATATTCTTTCTTACCTGAACTGTGTCCTCTAAATGTTAGATAATTTTATAGATAATAATATATAATATTTTTTGTACAGTAACTTATACATACATATTTAAATATATAAAAAAAACAAAAAAGAATACATATATAAAAAAACAAAAAAGAATACCTTTACTGGGATTCGAACCCAGGACATCCGCTTCACAGACGAGCTACTTACTACCAACGACGCCAAACTGGTTGTCAAATGAGTTCCTGAAACGTTCACTCGTGCGCTAGTTAGTAATATAAACGAACTTTAGCGGTGGGACAGTTTTTTTGTATGGAGTTACCGTTCTTCTCCTAGAGTACGAGTATAGTATTATATTACATACAGTCAACGACCACTCTCTATGAAAGCATACTTGCGACATTAAAATTAAAAAAGAACTATATTTATTAAGCGGTTAAACATGGTGCTCGAATAGCTTTTTCTAATGTCAAGTCAAGTTTAAAAATAAAAAGGCGCAATGTAAACATTTTACTTGATTACTTAGTAGTTATTTTATAATATTTTCTTACAATGTTTGATAAAAGCACTATACAATCCTTGGCCGGAAGAGGGATTGCAGGACTCGCTTTATCCGCTTTGTCTACTGCAATCTCATCCTTAAATCCCTTAAATTATAAACTTGTATAGATGTCATATACAAAGGAAAAAGTGACCAACGCCTCCGGTGCCCAAGGCTGGATCCTTTGTATATGACATCTATACAAGTTTATAATTTATACATATAGTAGTGTGACTACTTAAAATAAACAAATCAAAATATTCATTAAAAATAATTTGATTTGTTCTTTCAGTTCTTAAATCCCTTACTTCACGGTCTCTGAAGTGATGTACTATTTCAAAAAATTTGCCGATTATGGGTAAAATAGTTATCGGTCTGTAATTTTCGTAAACATCGACTTGGCCTTTTTTGTAAATTGGTCTGACTATCCCTGTCTTTAAATTTAGGATATATCCCTGTCTTGATGCTACAGTTAATTAGGTTTGCTATTGCATTCGATATGTACTTGCTTGCCAGTTTTAAATCTACAGGACGTATAGAGTCACAACCAGGACCTTTGTGCGGATCTATGCGGCTTATTATTTTATGAACACTAAATTCGTCACATTTTTTTATACAACATTGACTTATTGGAACATTTCGAGTATGATGATTTCTTTAAAATCTCTTTGTCACACTGAGGTATTATCTCACGAACTGAGTTGTGGAACGTTTCCGCAAAATTGTCTGCAATATTTTTTTCGTTATAAGTATTCGAACTAAAAGCTTTGTGTATTATATTTTCAATCGTATTTTTGGTTCTGCCTGTTAATTCATTTAGTACTATCCGTAGGTTTCTGGGATTATTTTTGCAATCGTTGATTTTTTTATTTATAAATTGGTTTTTAGAATTATTAATCTTTTTATGTATTTTGTTTCTTTCTCTGTTATATTCTGTCCTTAGAATTCTGTAAGAGGGGTCCTTTTTCCATTCTTTATATAGTCTATCTACGTTATTAAATTTGTCTCGTATTTTTTTTATAGAAATAGAAATAATTTATTCGTGGCAAACGGGTACCTATTATTCTAATAAAATAAAACAGGTAAAGAATAAAAACACAAAAACGAATTATAAAATAAACTAATCTAGCATTCATGAAGTACCTAACACGCTATAAGCCACGAAATGGTCACGACTTAGTATGATGATAGCCTAAATGGCTAACGCTACCCATACATACGCTTTTTGTTACGCATTTTTCTTTATTTCGTTTTGATCTAGTCGATATTTTAATCTTTTCTGTACACTTTTCATATATAGCTAAGATATTATTTTTAATAAAGTTATAAATTTCTACAGGACAATTCATTTCGTTTGTTTGATGCCACGGAACATTTTTTAGCTCCTCAAGTACGAGTCTAGTATTTATTTTTGCGATTGTTTTTGCATCATCCTGTATTCGCGTCAAGCCAGTGAACGTCACACAGATCATTCGGTGGTCGGCCAGAACAGTGCCGAGCGCGCCGAAGTAAAGGTCTTCTCTGTGGTTTTTTACGAATGCGTGATCAATACATGATTGAGTAATTTATCCGTTATGTTCTTCGTTCCTTGTAAAGTCTGAGATAGCACACAGAAAACCTTTCTCTGAATAAACAAAATATATATTTTTTTTAGATTTTCCTGTTAAGGTTCAATTTAGCAGTTAACTAATCACATACAATTTTCCACTGGCGGTTACAAAAGTTCACGACTTTCAAAAACATGTTGCTTATTTAGTTTTGTTCACGCTCACTTTTAGTTTATAAGATGGATAATAGTTGTGCTATCACATTTAACACCTTCAGCTCGAGCATATCACTTTTTTCTTTTCATTTTAAATACTGAGGCCGAATTCACTTAGCTCACTAGCGCCACGAGTCTTAGTAGTTACACTTTATCATAGAAAACTTTACCTTTTTTTGTTACAAAATTTTATCAGTCAGCTATAATTGTTTATTGTCATTGGGCATGGAGAGACGAGAGAGAGACAAAAAAACATCGATTTCACATTCATATTTATTTGTCGTTCACATGAGTACACGCTCAAACATTAAGGATAATAAACCTCCAAGATGTCATCCCTCACTGTTTTGAAGTCTCGGGCAAGCATCTTCAATTCCTCGGTGAATATAGCCTTCTCCTTTTGCATCTGGACTAACTGCGCTCTCGTCCTTGGCGGAAGCCGCTCACGTTCCTTGTAGTTCGATAAAATGGCGTTACGCATTTTGATCTTTTGAATAAGTTGATCCATCCTCTTTGATTTTTCGCAGTTTGTAGCAGATGGTCCAGCATCCATGTTCTTTGATTCGTTGGAGGTTGATGGGCGATCATCCATGACTCGATGCGTACTAAAGACTAGGTCTCGAGTAAACGTTCTGTTCTATCTGGCCGGGCAGAGTTGAACAATGGTAACGACAAATGAAGACCGTTCTTGGCGGAGGCAAGCTGATAACTGATTATTTTTATCGCACATCCCAGACGAGACGAAGTTAACATCCTTATAGGTTAAGCTCCCGTTCCATGAAACCTTACCTCACACGGTGGCAAAGCAGACACACACTATAGCAATTAGTAGTATATGCTATAGTGTGTGTCTGCTTTGCCACCGTGTGAGGTAAGGTTTCAACGAATCCAACGAATCAAAGAACATGGATGCTGGACCATCTGCTACAAACTGCGAAAAATCAAAGAGGATGGATTAACTTATTCAAAAGATCAAAATGCGTAACGCCATTTTATCGAACTACAAGGAACGTGAGCGGCTTCCGCCAAGGACGAGAGCGCAGTTAGTCCGGATGCAAAAGGAGAAAGCTATATTCACCGAGGAATTAAAGATGCTTGCCCGAGACATCAAAACAGTGGGGGATGATATCTTGGAGGTTTATTATCCTTAATGTTTGAGTGTGTACTCATGTGAACGACAAATAAATATGAATGTGAAATCGATGTTTTTTGTCTCTCTCTCGTCTCTCCATGCCCAATGACAATAAACAATTATAGCTGACTGATAAAATTTTGTAACAAAAAAAGGTAAAGTTTTCTATGATAAAGTGTAACTACTAAGACTCGTGGCGCTAGTGAGCTAAGTGAATTCGGCCTCAGTATTTAAAATGAAAAGAAAAAAGTGATATGCTCGAGCTGAAGGTGTTAAATGTGATAGCACAACTATTATCCATCTTATAAACTAAAAGTGAGCGTGAACAAAACTAAATAAGCAACATGTTTTTGAAAATCGTGAACTTTTGTAACCGCCAGTGGAAAATTGTATGCGATTAGTTAACTGCTAAATTGAACCTTAACAGGAAAATCTAAAAAAAAAATATATTTTGTTTATTCAGAGAAAGGTTTTCTGTGTGCTATCTCAGACTTTACAAGGAACGAAGAACATAACGGATAAATTACTCAATCATGTATTGATCACGCATTCGTAAAAAACCACAGAGAAGACCTTTACTTCGGCGCGCTCGGCACTGTTCTGGCCGACCACCGAATGATCTGTGTGACGTTCACTGGCTTGACGCGAATACAGGATGATGCAAAAACAATCGCAAAAATAAATACTAGACTCGTACTTGAGGAGCTAAAAAATGTTCCGTGGCATCAAACAAACGAAATGAATTGTCCTGTAGAAATTTATAACTTTATTAAAAATAATATCTAACCCGTTTTTTCGCGGGTAGGTGTCAAAAACGACAAGTCATCTTTATTTACTTTTAAATTAATTTATTAATATTTAAATAGTTTTTTTGGTACAATTTGGTTTTAAATAATATATATAGTTTTAAATAACCACATATTGTGTGGGCAGCTCCATTGGATGAGCATAGTGTAAATAAGACCACTAACCTGCCACTTGACCTTTGCACTTTAACATTGTCACTGTTTTTCGGCTTGCACAAATAAACAATGGAGAGCATTCTGGAGGCACAGAAGTCACTAGAAGCTAAATTCTCACAGCGGTTCCTGGAGCTTGACACAAAATTGAAAGCGGCATCACCACACGCGCATCCAACTATAAGCAGCCTCAGCAAGGAAGTCAGCAACTTTAAGGACGATGTCTCTGCCATATTAGGGTTGCTTAGGCAGCAAATCCTGGTCCTCAGTCAAACAGTAGATGCCATCGAGATGCGCCACAGAAGGAAGCACTTAGTGATCAACGGATTACCGGAGGTGGCGGACGAAGATGTTGTTGAGTCTGTGACAAATATCTGTCAGAGTAATCTCGGGCTGCCAGATGTGACTCGTGCCTCAATATCTATTTGCCACAGATTAGGCAGCAGCACTGGCAACCAAACTAGACCAGTGTTGGTCCAATTTTGTGATGTGGTTGCCAAGAATGCAGTATGGGCAAGGAAAACTGCACTCAAAAGCTCCAGGATAGTGATTTCAGAATTCCTGACAAAGCAGCGCAGTGCAGTTTTTAAAGAAGCGCGCACACATTTTGGCATGCATAAGGTATGGACCAGGGACGGTAATATCTTTATAAAACTGGCCAATGGGCGGAGGGAGCGTGTGACAACAGCCGAGCAGCTCCAAGCACTGTGTGCCAAACACACCCCTGTCTCTACAGATGTTGCGTCGACTCCTGCGCCCTCGTCACTCGAGCCTGCGTCCGAGGCGGGCCCGGCTGAGGCGCCTGTGCCGGCGCCGGCACCGGCGCTTGCACCTCCTACGATCACCGAGAAGACCGCCGCGGCAACCAGGAAGCCAGAGGACAAGCGAACGACGAGACGTTAACACTAACTAGCTATTGCCTTGCGTAAAGTAATGCGTGATTTATTTTTGCATGACTTTTGTTAGTGATTCGACGTGACGTCATTGCAGATACGCAATTCTCTTGATTTCTTTTATCCTTTCACGGTACTTGCTTCACTTTATATTAATTTCATAAACTACCGTCTGTGTTTGTTTACAAATCTCTTGTTTTCGTGCTTTGTTTTTTAGGATAGGTAGGGTCACAAACGTCATGCTGACAGCTGCCAAAGAATTGCGTTTTGTTACTGCACGTTTTCAAAATCCTTTTGGTTTGTAAAAATGTATTCGTTAAATGGAGTGCTAACTTTTCAGTTTTAATTTTAGATTTCTCTACAACTCTTAGTTTTGTTAATGCCTTAGTTATTTTATTACGTTACGTTTAAGTTTGTTTTTATACTCTAACTGTTCTTTTTATTTACATATTTCTTAGTGTAAACGGTTGACTGGTGGGTTTAAAAGAGACTTACTGGTTTTATTTCTTACTCGTGCACTTTGGCACGTTAGTATAAAATTTATTGTATACATATATATATATATATATACATATATATAATTATTTATTTTGGTACCTACCTCTGGAATATTATGTCTGATGATGGATCTTTCCATTCTGCTTGCGACATGTCTGCTTCTTTTCACTCACTTAACAGCTCGACCTCTGAGCTCAATACGCTTGGCAACTGTATTTCTAACACGTTTATCAACTACCCCAAGAACTTTAACTTATGTCATATTAACGCGCAAAGTATTCCTAGCCACTATAATGATCTTCTCGAGGCCTTCTCTACTTCCAATGTTCACGCCGTTCTTGTGTCTGAAACTTGGCTCAAGCCCAATCTCATGTCTACTTCTTTTGGCCTTCCAGGTTATGTTTTATTGCGGAACGATCGTATTGGCAAAAGGGGTGGTGGTGTTGCCATATACCTCCGTAGTGACGTTTCTTTTAAAATTATTGCCAGTTCTCCGTCAAATTTCTCCCAGTCAATGGAACATTTATTTGTAGAGATTAACACGGGTGGGACTAAAATAGTTCTTGGAGTGGTTTATTGCCCCCCCACTGTCGACTATTTTTTGGATCTTGAAGCTGTGTTAGCCCCTTTAAGCACAGAGTACACCCATCAAATAATCATGGGGGATTTTAATACGGACCTTCTTAAGGATAACATTCGGACTCGAAAATTAAATGCGTCTATAGAATCTGCTGATTTAAGTATTCTCCCACTTAGGCCAACTCACCACAATGCAGATACATCAGACTCCTGGTTAGACCTCATTATTGTCTCGTCCGGAAATCTTGTGGATGCGGTCGGTCAGTTTCCAGCCCCCTGCTTCTCACACCACGACCTTGTTTATCTGAGCTACCGTGTCCGGCCACCCAAACCGCAACGTGCAACTGTAGAAATACGTAGTTTTGCTAGATTAGACATGGATGCTTTAAAACAGGATGCTGGTTTGGTGGACTGGTCGTCGACGTTTTCGGCACCATCGGTGAACGAGGCAGTAGATTCTTTCAACCTGACTGTCTTAAAGTTGTTCAACGTACATGCTCCCATTCGCAAAGTAAAGTTGAAGCGCCCTCCCGCTCCCTGGATTACTAGAGCCGTCCGTACGGCTATGGCGAGACGGGATCGAGCTTTCCGGAAATACAAGCGCGATCGTTGCGAGGAAAACTGGAACAGCTTTAAGATAGCCAGAAATAGATGCAATCAGATGGTAAGAGCTGCCAAGCGTAAATATATTCATGACGGTATCGCAGGTTCGTCACCAGCTGAAACATGGAAGTTTTTAAAATCGATCGGTGTAGTTAAATCTTCTTGCCCAACTTCATCTTCTTTCTCCTTGAACGATTTAAACTCTCACTTCTCCAAATCTTTGACTCTTGATCCTGCTACCTTAACTAGAAGCATCGCACATATTGCATCTTTCCCCTGTCCAACAACAAAAACTTTCTCCTTCACTCAAGCCACTGAGGATGATATACGTAAGGTAGTTAAATCAATCAGGTCCAATGCTATTGGCCATGATGAGCTGAGTAGATTGATGATTGTAAGCATCTTGGAATGCATTCTCCCAGTTTTAACGTATATAGTTAACTTTTCGCTGTCTACTGGGGTTTTTCCTTCTGCATGGCGGAAAGCCTTTGTTCTACCACTCCCTAAAGTTTCTAACCCCAGTTTACTAAAAGACTTTCGCCCTATTTCCATTCTCCCGTTTCTCTCAAAGGTCCTAGAAGCAATCGTACATAAGCAACTCTCAGCCCATATTTACTCAAATCAACTCCTTTCCCCCTTTCAGTCAGGTTTCCGCCCAGGCCATAGTACATGCACTGCTCTACTCAAAGTTGTGGAAGATGTAAGACAGGGCATGGAATTATCCCAGATTACGTTGCTAGTTCTGGTTGATTTCTCGAACGCATTTAATGTCGTCAACCATGACCTTCTACTTGCATGCCTTAGGCACTTAAGTATATCATCATCAGCGGCTCAGTGGTTTACTTCCTATCTTCAAGATCGCCGCCAATCTGTTCGCACTGATAAATCCTTTTCTGACTGGTGTGATCTCCCTTCTGGAGTTCCACAGGGTGGCATTCTTTCTCCTCTTCTGTTCTCAATTTTTATAAACACGGTCACTCCTAGCATTGGCTGCTCTTACCATCTTTATGCTGATGATCTGCAGCTCTACACACGGGCGAGCGTTAGGGACATTGATCACGCAGTCTCCATCATAAATACTAACCTTGACAGTCTCTCTGCGTGGTCACGTTCTTTTGGAATCGCGGTAAACCCATCCAAATGTCAAGCTATTGTACTCGGTAGCCCCCGCACGCTTGCTTTGATGAATTTGTCGAGTGTAGCACCTATCCGGTTCGAGGATGTTGTGATACCCCTATCACCTAAAGTGAAAAATGTGGGTTTGATTATAGATAGTGGCCTCACATGGGAGCCCCAGGTGTCTGATGTATGTCGCAGAGTGACGTACACACTTAGATCGCTGTACAGGTTCAAAAATGTTTTGCCTATAAGCACGAAGATCCTTCTCGTACAAGCTGTTGTCCTCCCCATAATTGATTATGCTGATGCGTGCTACTCGAATGCCATTCAAACTTCCCTGAATAAACTGGACAGACTACTCAACAACTGTATTAGGTTCATATTTTGCCTTCGGAAGTACGACCACATATCAGCTTACCGTAAGCAGCTCAATTGGCTTCCCATACGCGAGCGTAGGTCTCTTAGACTCCTGTGTACCCTGTATTCTTTTCTTTTTGATCCTACCACACCTCAGTATCTTCGATCTAAATTTCAATTTATTACTGCACGCCCTGGATGTAATCTCCGCACTTCTCGCAGCCTTAAGCTCGCCATTCCCCTTCATCACACCGGTTTCATGACCAATTCCTTCACTCTCCAGGCAATACGCCTTTGGAATGACCTTCCGATTGACATTAGGAAAGCTCAGAGCAAGTTCACTTTCAAGCGCATGTTGCGCAAGCATTTATGTGATAAATTGCGTGATTGATTATCGTCATGATGTTTCACTGTAGGTACACATAAAATATAAAAATATGTATGTAAGTTTATTATATGAAGTATATGTGTAAGTTTATTTTATTCTTTATATTTGATTAAGTATATAGTATTTATTTTATATTTAGTAACTGTGATATCGTTTCAATACACTATTTCATAAAGCCTGCACAAAACATATCTCTTTTTGGCCCAGTGGTTGACTGGTAGAGAATGCCTTAAGGCATTAAGTCCGCCATTTGTATATTTTATGTGCAATAAAGTTTAAATAAATAAATAAATAAATAAATATCTTAGCTATATATGAAAAGTGTACAGAAAAGATTAAAATATCGACTAGATCAAAACGAAATAAAGAAAAATGCGTAACAAAAAGCGTATGTATGGGTAGCGTTAGCCATTTAGGCTATCATCATACTAAGTCGTGACCATTTCGTGGCTTATAGCGTGTTAGGTACTTCATGAATGCTAGATTAGTTTATTTTATAATTCGTTTTTGTGTTTTTATTCTTTACCTGTTTTATTTTATTAGAATAATAGGTACCCGTTTGCCACGAATAAATTATTTCTATTTCTATAAAAAAAATACGAGACAAATTTAATAACGTAGATAGACTATATAAAGAATGGAAAAAGGACCCCTCTTACAGAATTCTAAGGACAGAATATAACAGAGAAAGAAACAAAATACATAAAAAGATTAATAATTCTAAAAACCAATTTATAAATAAAAAAATCAACGATTGCAAAAATAATCCCAGAAACCTACGGATAGTACTAAATGAATTAACAGGCAGAACCAAAAATACGATTGAAAATATAATACACAAAGCTTTTAGTTCGAATACTTATAACGAAAAAAATATTGCAGACAATTTTGCGGAAACGTTCCACAACTCAGTTCGTGAGATAATACCTCAGTGTGACAAAGAGATTTTAAAGAAATCATCATACTCGAAATGTTCCAATAAGTCAATGTTGTATAAAAAAATGTGACGAATTTAGTGTTCATAAAATAATAAGCCGCATAGATCCGCACAAAGGTCCTGGTTGTGACTCTATACGTCCTGTAGATTTAAAACTGGCAAGCAAGTACATATCGAATGCAATAGCAAACCTAATTAACTGTAGCATCAAGACAGGGATATATCCTAAATTTAAAGACAGGGATAGTCAGACCAATTTACAAAAAAGGCCAAGTCGATGTTTACGAAGACATGCAGAATTCATTTTTGATATTAAAAAAGAAAAAAATCCGTATTTAAAAAAAAGTTTTGCGGAGAGGAAAACCATTAAAAAAAAATTTTTTTAGAACGTTATATAACTAATAAATATCATTTAAATTTCAATAAAAAAACTATCATAAGGAAGCATATTTAATGCAGTTTGTAAATATATAAAATTTTAAAGCATTTAACATACAAAAACTACGCGAAAAAAAATCATTCGCGTCATGGTGTATATGTTTTCTCCATAGTAAGTATCGAAAATCAATGTGAAACGTGAAAATCCGTAGCGTATTGACCTTTAAATGTATGTATTGCGTATTATTAATCAATTTGCTCAGAATACCTTCTACGAAATGAAAAAAAAAAAGAATTAGAAACACATATTTCCTTACTAAATTAAGTATTAATTGCGAGCAAGTGTGTTTTTTACTTTTTTTTTAGTTTCTGCATTTTGTAGAAGGTACCTACTCTGAGCAAGATTGTCAAATAATAAGCAATACAAACATTTGAAGGTCAATACGCTACGGATGCTCACGTTTCAGATTGATTTTCGATACTTACTATGGAGAAAGCATATATACCATGACGTGAATGATTTTTTTTCGCGTAGTTTTTGTATGGTAAATGCTTTTAAACTGTATATATTTGGAAACTGCATTAAATATGCTTCCTTGTGATATTTTTTATTGAAAAATAAATGATATTTATTAGTTATATAACGTTCTAATTTTCCTCTCCCCAGTTCTTTTTTTTAAATACGGATTTTTACTTTTTTAATATCAGAAATGAATTCTGCATGTCTATTTTACACGGAAACGATACCAAACAACCCCTAGCAGTCTTAACCAGAAAGTAATAACCTCAATTTTTACCAAAATTTACATCATAAGGTGACAGATCGAAACCTTTACACATCGAAAGAGACCCCTTTGGTGATCCGAACTCGCATAGGTTGCCAGCCCCAAACCTGGCAGGTTTCAAAGTCAGCCATGTTTCATGAGGCCAAAAAATGGGGTGATTTACCTCATCAGGTGGCAAGCTGAAATTGATGCAGATCGATAGCCATGCCATTCACGAATATATAGGGTTGCCTGCCATCAGCCTGGCAGTTTTTCTGGTCAGCCTCCTTAAATTATCGTTGTTAGTAACTTGGAACAGAGAACTACTGATTCATTTCCCAAACAGTGGAGAAAGTGGTTGCTGCAGCGATTGAAGGTCGCCCTCCGAGCAGTTCCTTTCGGCGTTAAAATTCAACCGATTTTATTCAATATAGTTTTCATTGAAAGTACTCATCAGTCCTCACTTCCATGTTTTTTTTTTGTATTTTTTTGGACCCACGGTTCAAACGTTAGAGGAAGGGGGGGGGGGGGACGCTCTTTTTAGGTAGATTTCGAAAACCTATTCATTTCTTCGACACAATCGAATTTTGAAAAAAATTCTTTACAGAAGGCCTAGTTATGACCCCCATATTCCAAAATGACCACTGGTTTAAAAGTTTATATATATTTAAATTATGTATGTATGTATATATCCGCAGCCCGATTTTGTCATCGCGATAGCGGTCGCATCTTTGCTCCGATTGCTTACAAACTTGGTACAAAAATCGCCCTGGTTGATACCTAGGACAAGTTCATGAACGGGCGGAATAGGGCCAAAGGGACGGGAGAGGCCTCACTTTTTATAAAATCAGTTTTTCGGAAATAACTTTTTTCCTATGGAAAAAATACCATCCGTTTTTCTTTTATATGGCGTGAGACCTGAATATCTATAACTCTTTTAATCATATCTTTAAGAAAATATCGTTAATTTTAGTCGAAATTAAAAAAACCTAAATTTTTCTGGAGAAAATTGATAACTCCTAAACGGTGAATAATTTTATGTCAACAATATTTTTTAACGAAAGGTCATTTTTTTCTCTAAAATATTCAAAAACTATGTCTGTTGGAAAAATGCATAGTTTTCGAAAAAAAAAACAAAGAAAAAAAATCTGAAAGTGCGGATTTTGGCCTTGTTTAGCAGGTCAAAATTCTTGTGCCCGACTTTTACTGTTAAATTCAAGTAAAATATTACATAGGTCGAACAAAAAAAAATTGTAAAAAAAAACTTTGAACTGGTATCCCATGCAGCGCCCTTATCCATTCATCCACAAGGACAAGATGCGAAATCTACCTGTGCGTTCCCCTTGCGGGGACGGATTTTATTAAATTTCAGAGCTATTATTTAAGAAACTATTTTGATTATTTTTGTTTGTATTATTTTTAAAAGACCTATCTGTTCCTAAGTATTATCTATTGCTATATAGTGTGTCATTAAAGGGGGGGTTTGCCATACGCGCCACGCTTGGCAGGCGGGGGCCCCCTTTAATGATAAGTTCCATTAATACACTTATGGAGGTCCAAAGGGGAGGCCTATGTTCAGCAGTGGACGTCTTATGGCTGAGATGATGATGTGATGATGATGATATAGTGTGTGTCTGCTTTGCCACCGCGTGAGGTAAGGTTTCATGCAACGGGAGCTTGTACTCTATTTGTAATATTCGTCCATGTTTTTCGAACAAGGTAAATTAAAGCCGTTTTTAATTGGTCCTTATTCCGATCTATTTTCGTCTATTTTTGTTTCAATGGTTCTCATAATTCGACATACCTACACAATATTTTCTTTCGTCGATTATTGATTTTCTAAAAATTTCACTCAAGGTCGCTTTTTGCTCAAAGTTACCAGCTAATAACAGTCATCAACGTTCCCGCATCTAACTTTGGAATCGTGAGTCCAAAAAAATTTAAAAAAGTCATGGAAGTGAGGCCTGATAAGTACTTTCAATGAAAACTATCATATATATAAAATCGTTAAACCAGAACGGGATAATAAACGAGCGAAGAAGCGAGATGGCGCCTTACAAATTTCTAAAAAAGTTTTTGACACGTATCTCGAATACGGCGCACGTATGATAAGAAAAAACTGTTTAAATCTATTATCTACACATGAGAATAGAACTAGAGCATAATAACTATCGCTTTCGATGCGTATTTAATGTACAATAAGCAAAAGAAATTTTCATAACATTCTTAATTTTATGACTATCGGCTATTGTCGGGAACTCTCGGTTCGTTTCGCTAAACTTGAAGTGCGTTTAAGTAGCCCAAAATTATTTGACGTAAGTTCAAGTAGCCTAAATATTATGTTTGTCATGTTGGTATCTACAGTGTGTTTCTGTAATAGGAGCAATAAATTAAAACGTAGATTCTACTTCTCAAACCAGCAGGCTTATGATGGCAGTAGTTGTCCGCCGATAACTTGATAAAAAGCTGACAACTTGACACATTCACACAGCAAAACATGACAATGTGTCAAGTTGTCAGCTTTTTATCAAGTTATCGGCGGACAACTACTGCCATCATAAGCCTGCAGGAAACGTTTGTTCAGCGACTTTTAAAAATAACGTATGGTTTGATTGATTTAGGCATCAACTCGTCACACCCAATATTTTGTTCTAACCAGTCATACTGCCGAAAGCAATAATATTTGTTTCAACCCGTCACAAGTAAATTTAGTTCTATTAAGTCACATAGTAATTTTGTAGCTATTGGTCACACTGAAAATCTTTTCCTATTCGTCATCCCGTCAATAAGTTCTAACTGGTCACAAGGAGGACACAGAATATAGAGTCTTCTTTTGAAACTCATTCATGGATATAACAGTCGGTCTGCTGTAGTCCACCAGGATCCTAGGGTAAAGCGTAGGTAGGTAAGTTAGGTTCGTTAGGTAGCTTCAGATGCCCGAAGGGCAAGTTACCCAGAAACAGGAGCCCCGCGAAGCGGGGCTCCGTCTAGTTAAGTTGTGAAGGGAATGTTTTTGGAAAAGAAACACTTTGGGGGATCCTGGTGAACTCATGAGTTCAGCAGGATCCCCTGGGGGATCTGACTAGGGGATCCTGGTAGACTGCATGAACAGCTTGTGCGTTGTGCCGGTTGTGCGTGAATCTAGTATCTCAGAAATATTGGCGGGTTTAGCGAAATTTAGGTACCTATCCCCCTTGTGACCAGTTAGAACTTATTGACGGGATGACGAATAGGAACAGATTTTCAGTGTGACCAATAGCTACAAAATTACTATGTGACTTAATAGAACTGAATTTACTTGTGACGGGTTGAAACAAATATTATTGCTTTCGGCAGTATGACCGGTTAGAACAAAATTTTGGTGTGACGAGTTGATGCCTAAATCGTTTGATTTTTAGGACACTTAAAAGTTTTTTCGAACACGCAATGTACTCTGAAATTGACTATGTCTGTAGGGTGACAAGCAATGTCAATTAGACGGATTTTAACGTTCATTGAAAATACTATTTAGTTTGTATGAAAAAGAGACAATCTACAAAATACATATTTTTTTAAAAGTTGTTGAACAAAAGTTTTGTAGTTTGAGGAGTAGAATCTATGTTTTAATTTATTGCTCCTATTACAGAAACACACTGTAGATATCTCGGTGTTTTTTTACTCGATATGAAATTAAAAGTGCTGTCAACCTATTCTCAACCTTAGTCTACACAAGTGACTTATGAAGGTAAAGCATAGGTAAGGTACCTACTCTGTGAGAAATGTTAAATGAACATAAATTGATGTTTGTGTCATATCATAATTATTGTTTGTATTGATTGTTTAAAATATCTACATTCCGGGCCGCCTGAAATGATTCCTGAAAGAATTATAAGTGATTATAGTGGAAATACCAAGAATTATATGTATTAACTTACCATTGGAGACACTGGGCCCCAGGTCGGCCGACATGAAGTTTTTCATCAGTATCAGGGGCCCCTCTGTCGGCACGGTTGGTCGAAACTACAGGGGATCGTAGATCTGGAGCGTACCTCTCCCGCATATATTATCAGCTGTACAGAGAGTTAACGCTGCCAGCGTAATAGGGACCATACCGCAGGCAGACCGACGTTTTACACTCGGAAGACTCCATTGCATATTGGTGGATGCCGTGGCATGCCGGCGCCTACCACCGCGGTATCCTCTAAGGTCAATACCGCGGAGAGAAATCCTCCGTGATGCTCCGAGGTTGGTGTCAGATCATTAAAAAGTAAGGTAAAAGTAAAGTAATATTTATTAATCAAACAAAGTTTAACTGATTACCGGGTTGTCTGGTGCATTCCAAACTAGGCTGAAGCCTGTATCTTGGAATGCACCATGTTTTGTAGTTATAAAACATGAAATTTGATTAGTAGGAAAACATGAAAATTAATTAACTAAGATTAACCTAAGTGTGTGTGTGTGTGTGTGTAAGTTGTGTGTGGGTATGTAAGTGTGTATGTGACTAGGGGTATGTACCTGTGAGTCGTGAATGAGTGTGAGTAGCTTAGCTGACCACAGACCAAGTGTAAGTATGTATTATGTCTTCTGTGTCATTGTATGATAGAGTAGAAAACCATTTTTTTAATTTTGATTTGACTTTTAGCGAGGTGCATGTTTTTAGGTCAAGGGTTTTGCAAACAGCGTTATATGTAAATGGGTGAATATAGTAGCCAGATCGTTGTGCGTGAGCCGTTTGGACGGTAGGTACAGGGACTCTGTATGTACGTCTACTCATAATGAAATCTTTTTGCGCTGATTTTCCAATATTTTTGTGAACCCTGATGACTGCATTGAGAATAAATTAAAATTTAATACCTTATTGTATTTGAAATACGTATAAATTATATAAATTTATGCAAAAATACAAACGTGAGCAAATCGAAAGGTTGAGTACTTAGAAAAACTAACTTTTGGGTACACAAGTTTTATATAAAGTGACTGTGAGTTGCTGCAGCGGGATATAGATGCGGTGGTTGGATGGAGTATGGCAAATAAATTACAGTTTAATGTTTCCAAATGCAAAACAATCACATTAAATAGAATCCGCAAACCGATAAGTGCAACTTACACACTGCATGGTATCCCGCTGGAACGCGTCACGGAGATGCGCGATCTAGGACTAACGCTCGACAGACAACTAAACTTTCGGCAACATATTACGGAGATTTGTCTGAAGACGAGCAAAACGTTAGGGTTCATCATGAGAATGGCATACCAGTTTCCAAATCCCGATGTCGCCATAATGTTGTACAATGCATGCGTACGTAGTACACTTGAATTCGACGCTCTAGTTTGGGATCCGCACGAGGCGAAATACGTCCTAAATATTGAAAAAATACAGCGCAAATTCGCTAGGTCCATATACAAACGGAAATACGGGTACTACCCGTTTTTGTATCCCTCTTTGTTTGTCTCGGGGATGGTAGGACTTGACACACTTGAATTCAGAAGAAAATTACTTCTTATGGTGCACTACTATCAGATTCTTAATCATAGAGTTGATAATCCCTACGTGCTGGAGCAGTTAGGATTGCACGTTCCGGTGCCGCAACGCGGAGGCGGCGGTGCGGTTGCGCAGCGCCGACGTCCGCGCCCGTTTGCGGGAGGCGAGGCAAATTCACGCCGGGGTGAAAATGCTCCGACAAACAGAGCACTGCAACTACTGAACAATTTATACGCATTAGATCCAGATGCAGATGTATTCAATGACAGTATAGGTATTTTTGTGAAGCGTGTTAGACTGTGTCTTGACAATTGTAGTAGCGGTTTGAATTGAAAAATATATTTTACTTTTACTTATTTTATGACTTTAATTTTATACTTAAATTAACTAAATATATGGTACCTACTGAATGACTTGCTATTATTTTGACATTTGTAATAATATTAAAATATAGGATAACGTAAATTTATAACTCAATAACAAAATGTATAGTTTATTGTAATGTGTAATTATTCTGACATTTTTGATAATGTAGAAATATAGGATAATGTGAATTTGTAACAAAATGTATAATGTATTGTAATTTATCGTAATGGGAAATAATTTTGACATTTGTGATAATATAAAAATATAGAATAATGTAAATTTATAACTATTTATAATGTAATGTAATTTATTGTGATGTGTAAGTGCTTTGGTCATGTACTGTAAACTTACATATGATGAAATAAATAAATAATAATAAAATCAATGGATCTAATGTAAAAGATAGTTCTTTCCTTTTTTATTGCAAAATAAGTGAACTAAGTTACATTATACAACTGTTACAAATAAGAAGTATGACAGTCATGATCTGTAGCAGAGTTGAATGCTGAAGGTTACCTAATGATAGATAACATAATAAGGTGACGGTAGTTGAGAAAATATAAGATAAACTATTTATTTTACATACGCGAGCGAAGCCGCGGGCCCGTCTTGTATTGAATAAAATCGGTTGAATTGTAACGTCGTATGGAACTGCTCGGAGGGCGACCTTCCATCGCTGCAGCAACCACCTTCTCCACTGTTTGGGAAATGCAGCAGTGGTTTTTCTTACACAGAAAGTAATGATCTTTCAGATGAGCATTGGTTTCTAGAGGAGACCGATCGTACTAGATACCTAAAAAAACAGATCCCTTATAATGCTGCATCAATTGACAAGGCCTGTCACGGGGGCGTGCAGCACCGCATTATCGTATAGCCCTAACTCTCCTCTGCTTCGAGGAACAAAGGAAACCTGGGAGACTTATCGTACTAGAGACCATTTTTTTTAAATTAAAAAAAAAATTATGCTGCCCACTTTTTTGCATTGCAGCATAGGCATTTCGTGTTCCCCTATTAAAAACGCGACTAATTATATATACCGCGTGTACATTTGATATTACCACAAAAGGAAACCAAAAGAGGGTTTTGATGTTTTAAATCGACATTGCAATAAATATTTAGTTAATTGTTAATTAACACCGAGTAATTAATTTTTTAATTTATTTCACTCAGAAATGTACTGCGTATACAGTACAATGTGACACATATCAATTGTGACGTTTTAAAGGCATAGTAATCAGGTAGGAGCAATACATTGCGTGCTGAAATATTTTATATGGAAAAATAAAAGTCGTGAAATTTTTATATACATATAAGTATGTTTATTAGGGTCTATACTAACTACCCATAGCTTATGTGGTAATATCAAAAATACACGCTGTATATCATCCGGGAGACTTATCGAACTAGGTTCAGTGTCATGGGCTCTTCTACTAAAAAGGTTTTGTTTCCGGACTGTTGAAAACTCAATTTACTTGCGACAAATATTGACCTTACCGTCTTGTTACCGAGATTTTAAAGTGGGATAGTTTTATTGTTAGGGCTTATTTGAAAATAAATTATGAAAAATGTGAGTCTGATATACCTACTTGAGAATTTCATGACAGGGTTCAGCTAGTCGAGACGAATTCAACGAGGCCCGACCCCGACACACGGTGCTTGAGGTCATTTTTCGATTATACGAGTTTTGAGATTATGTAACAGCACCTTCGTGTCTCGATGGGTCCTCGACGTGTATCCAACGAGCCCTATTAAAAAAACTAACTCCAAAGGGTCAGCCCTACAAGCCCCAACGAACCCAATAGCTAAATAATATAGCAATATGTGTGGCGGATACTTCTTTTCCAATAATTACACATTTCGCAATTATCTATCCCAATCCACAGGCCAAACTTTTTGCAAAGTCTAAATTGTAAATACAATAATTAGTCGTTAGGTGCTACCGGATAGTACGTGTATATTGGTCGGCTTTCGATGTCGGCGCCGCGGGCGGACGCAGCACTTACAATTAAGGTCTGGTTACACCTAACGAGTACAGATCGAGTGGCGAGATAGCAAAATGCCCCTCGGCCGAGAGAGTAAAATGGCTCGGCCCAGTACTCGGCGATGTGTTTACACCTTGCGAGTACTCGGTCGAGAGTACTGACTAGCCACCTTACTCGGTAGGTGTAACCAGGGCATTAGCAACAATCAAGTGGGTAGATTGTGGTCTATCCGCTTTAGAATAACACATAAGCGATAAGACCGCCAATTGTTAAATCGCTACTTTACCTTTTTTGTAACTCTCTGGCTGGTAAGTGAGATTTGCCGCCCACGGGCGCAGCGGCAAATCTCACGGCACACCCAGGAGAAGACGTTAAATTGTATACGCACCACGGGCGGTACCACCCTAGGTAAGTGCGTAATGTAATGTACTATTGTGTGTTCTTTATTTTGTGGTGTGCAATAAAAAGTATTGTTATGTTATGTTAAAAGGTAATAGTTAAGTTACGTTTAAATACTCGTAATTCTATTGTATTTAGTTGCATAATATTTTATGGAAATTTTGTATTAATAATGATTTCTCATATCATGAAGTTGTAATATCTTCTTGTGAAATAAAAACTTTTAAACCAGAATAATGGTCACTTCATTGCAATTTTATGCGTAGGTACTTACAAATTGCAAAGTAATATTAAAGTGTATTGTGCATTCATCGATTCACGATGGCTGAGACTCGAGTTTGTAATATATCCTTACCCCCTTGGATGAAAAAATATAGGATGCAACATTCTTGATGTTCGACTAACTGTGACGCAAGTTGGCGGCCTGTTTGAATGTGTGTGTCCTGTCGACCATCTAATTCGCGATCGAGAATAAGATATTTTTGAATGAATATATCAGATTATTAATATGTACCGGTTAAATCAAGCATAACTTAATTGATTAATTATTGTGTATGAAACTACTATTCGGTTATATAGAATTAATATGCACCTGCTTTAATAAATCTGGTGAAAGATATTTCTGAAGAATTTTTTAATACCACGATGATGGCAAACAAGCATACGGCCCGCCTAATACGACTAAAGGGTTAAAAGGGTCCCTCGTCGTCAATACACTGGGTCTTCTTTGAGAATAAAGCGGATAAATTGATTTTACGTCTCTCTGGGCGGTAAGTGAGATTTACCGCCCACGGGCGCTGCAGCAAATCTCACTTCACCTTCACACGAGAAGGCATAAAATTGTGTACGCACTACGGGCGGTAATAAAGAAGGAAGAAGAAATCATCCGCTTAATCTTAGTCTTGAACATAATATTGATGTTGCTGGCAACATTTCTTAATTTTTTTTAAGGTCAAAGCCTATCCGCTTCCGCTGACATTTCTCGTACGATCCTAAAGTGGAAGAAGGTTCTCATAGGATGAAATCCGTGATTATCTGAAGTGTAGTGCAGTTTCGTGTCTTCTGAGACCACGGTTATTGTTTTGTGGAGTCTTCATAACAAACATGGTATGAATATTTCAAGAAAATCTGATTCGATTTAATTTCTCTTTCTCGACCGAGTCTTACCCTCCGCGTAATCTTTACAGGATGTAATCCCAGCGACCCGGCGGTTGAAGTGGCAATTAATTGCTATTTCCAAGAGGCAAATGTGAGTATTTCCTCGTTGTTTATGATTTAGGATAGCCGCCTGTAAAAAAATACGTCGAGCAAAACGGATGCTAAAATGCGCCCTTTTCTTTTACAGACAAAGGGGGTGTTTGCCTCTTTTTCTGTTTCTCTCCCGCCAATTTTCTTTTCGTCACGAGGATGATGGCCGAAACGAAGCTAGCCATGTGCGCTGAGCTCCACAACCATCCACACATGTTAAGTTGAATATCATTATCTTATCACTCCGGCCGTTCTGAGGAGCTGTGATCTCTCCGTCCCCTTGGGTGAGAGAACTAGCCTGGAGCGACCACGAGGCGCGCCCAAGCCGATGCAACTTTAAGCCCCGTGTAAAACGCCATGCATAGTTTAGGTCGGTGACTTCAAATTAAAAGGGTTTCAAAATTTTAGCATAATTTTAAAAATATACAACGTGTTACACGACCCACTAATAACCTGAGACACCCCAACTAATTTTTATTATTTATAATTGATTTTGTGTATTTATTCTTTAATCCGTTAATTATTGCGAAATATATTTGCATGTTAAATTTTCGTTGCAATGCTATTCGATTAGTAACTCTACATTCATTATATTAAATGTATTCAACCTCCTCGATTTATCTGACGTAAATTACTTTGACAATGTCAACCTGCATGACACTTCGTAGTAAAAAAATAAATTTGTCAAAGATGCCAGCCATTATTAAATTCAACCTCTATCTCCTAACTTCTCGCTAATTGTAAATTGTAGCATTAGAAACTTGTAGACTGGACACGTTAAAAATTAAAAAAAATATAACCCATGTTAAGATATACTGCAATCGATTCTGCTCTCGATTCTGAACAAACTGTTTTCCGGTTTTTAGTGGGTCGGGTAACACGTTGTATAAACATGTCCAGGTGTCCGTAGGGAAGTTGTCATGAATATTAGTCATTTAGCATTAGTTATATTGAATAGGAAACAATCTTATTGCGACCACACTTGGTGTGCACTTAAGGAATTTAAAAGATATAAAGTTGTAAAAGGTAACTAAGTTTAAATTGTCCACCTCTCCCTTATGATTATGATATGATCAAAATATCCCATTATGCTCTCTTCCTTATTAGCATCCAGTCTAAACAGATGTGGGACTGAAGTTCTGGCGCCCGATTTTTGATTTTATTTTATTTGTAATTTTGAACCTCAGTCCGTAGCCCCGGACACATCTTCTTATTCTCTAGTTTGACACAGGCTACCGGAGGTGAGACAATTTCTTTTTGTGTTTTTTTGCTCTGACCAGTTTTCTCATAATTTAATTCTCCTGGCCCCACCACGGTTACAGTTGTAATTTTCTGACATATCCTAATTACTGACGTCACAGGCATCCATAGGCTACGGAAACCGCTTACCATTGAGCGGTCTGCACGCTTGTTTGCCACCAGCGTAGTATTTAAAGAAAAACTTCATTTATTATCACTAAAACTACTACTTTTCTAAACAGGGGTTTTGACATATGTATCGAAAAACTCGACAATTGTCACGAAATTCCGACACAAGCCCAATCTTATGTCGAGAAATATTTACAATTCTTCTAAGGACTATGGTTTTTCGTGACAATTGTCATGAGCACTTCAGCAAACTTAATACCTATTTATTGACGATATAATATAAATACGATGAATTTTACTAAAAATATTATGGTAGTAGCAAACAAGTATACTTGTTTGCTACTACCATAATATTTTTTTCAACCCCATATTTTGGCAACCCCATATTTGTGCACAGTGCCCATCTCCGGCTCGCGGGGATGCTATTGATGGCTCTATTAAAAACCGACAATGACGACCTTCGATTTTTTAATAATTTTCTTTCGCTATATCGAATCGTCTTATTTGTGATAGGTACCTACTTATGTTATAATTTATAATAAGTATTCATATTTGTTTATCTATTAATGTTGATACAACTTATTTTCTTTGTTCATAATATAATAAACATCAGTGTTACGGTTCAACCTAAGTCTATCTTTTCAAAATGGTGAATTCAAGCGCGAGTGACAAGCCGGGAGGTCGTTACAGTGAGATTTCAATTTACCGCTACATTGTAAAGTAATCGATTATACAGTGAAGGGTTAAAGTGCACGGAACAAAGCTTGTTGCAGTTGATGAGGCTGTCAAAACCAAGTCAGCTCGTTCCATTTTGCTATCTATATAATAATGTAATTAATTTTTGTCTGCATGAAGTTGGCGTTGATTTAATTTAAAGGGTGGCTGATGGATGCAACGCAACATTGTGATGGAAGCAAAGATGATTAGACTTTTATTGGACTTAAACAGTACCTACTCGAGTAGGTACTATTTATGTATAAAAAATTACATCCCATCAAAATCATTATACAAACACACTGTAGGTATGTAAAGAAACGCAAGTCTCGCAACGGAGTTCTTCGACCGCAAAAAGTATTGAGATCTGATGAAAACCAAGCGGGTGTCCATAGAACTCAATCCCCACTAGAGTTTAGTAACAACATTTTCATTGTGATCGTATCAATATTAAATGTCTATATTTATAATAAATAGGATGAGAAAGAACCTGGCCATCGCACGGCTAAAATATATGTAGCTGCAGCGCTAGCCTGCCTAATATTGTGAGGTAAATTACATAATCTGATATCGTTAGATATATTTTATTGCGTTTCTATTTTATTGTCCTGTGCGATTTCAAAGTCATTCTTTTTATTACGAGTATAATAATATTGAAACGGTCATATATATGTTTATATGGGACTGCAATGGTACTTGTGTGTTTAGATTTTCAGGGGCTTTATAGCTCTAATACTAGATGTCTTCAAAATTTGGAGCTTATGGGTTCGTATGATCTGTCATATGTTAGTGAGCCAGTCAGTCAGTCAGTGACAAAACTAAGGAACTTTAGGAAGTAATAATTCTTAGGCTGGATTTACACTTGTAAGTTTTACTTACGTAAGTAGGGACGAAGCTATTGGCGAGAATGAGATGGAGATATTCGTATCTCATTCTAACCCATAGCTGCGTCCCTACTTACGTAAGCAAAACTTACAAGTGTAAATCAGGCCTTAAATTATAAGTTGAAATTAAATAATTTTGGGAATTTCACTGAAATTTCAGACTTTTTTAGCGTTCAGCTTTTTTATATTTATTAAGCCTTGTTTTTATTTGTAACTAATCCTGATGGACGTATGTCTGAAATAAATGTTTTTTTTATCCGTACCAGAAATAGAGGGCGTCGTAAATGGCTTGAATGGCTTCGGGAAAAGGACGGTACGACCGCACCTTTGTTGTTTGTTTTGCGCGACTTGGCGGGGGCACTGCCGTACCCCCAGATATATTTATATAATAGACGGCCACAGTCTAAGAACTTTTTGAAGCTCAAGTCATTTGCGCCCTCTGTCCGAAAGCCCCCTAAATATACCGAAAATGTAAGAGGAAATGTCACCTGCACTGCTACTCCACCTAGTAACGAATAGCGCACTAGCAGCTATTAGGTGGAGTAGCAGTGAATTTCGCCCCCCACGTGTACGGGGTGTACCTTAATAAAACATATTTTTCCAGTTTTTATTCTACCATTTTGTCGGCTTGGTTAATGCACATATTCAAACCAAATGTCAGCTTTCTAGTGCTAACTGAGCTAGACCGCGGACGGACGGACGGACAGACGGACAGACAGACATGGCGAAACTATGAGGGTTCCTAGTTGATTACGGAACCCTTATAAAAAAAAATGAAATTAAAGTTTTTTCAAGTTTTTCTTATAAATCAGTACACTCACCGTGCCGTGGTGAATAGGGCTTGCAATTCTGGTATTTTTTGTATGCTCAATAAATACCGGACATTCGCTATACAAAAATTACCAGATTTGCAAGCCCTAATAGTGCTGAATTATCAATATTTTAATACGCGCCTCTGTAGAGATAAAGATAATTATCCCTATACATGTAACTGGATAGTGAACTGTAAAATAGATGGACCTAAAATGCCTAATATACTTACTCGTATGTAGAAAAAAAAGAGATTATTCACAACAACAATAAAACTATTACTTTTTTACAATGATATTCTCTTAGGGTTCCGAGGCAACCATGTCCGAATCGGAACCCTTTTACATTCGTCGTGTCCGTCTGTCCGTATGTTACAGCCATTTTACTCGGTAACAAAGGAATAAATCGTAAGCATATTGTGGAAGTTGAATGTGACGATTAAGAAAATAATATAACTTAATGCTATTAGATCTGGTGACAGGATAACTAATAATTAATTCTATTCCTTGAGGTAGTGTTTTGGGATGAATTATGTTTTTGTTTTAACCTTTGTTGGAAATACATACTCCGAAATTCCAAAAAATGTTTCCCCCTCCTTACTATTATATACAATTATACATTGCCGTCACATTTCATCATATTGGATTAGTACTTTAGACGTGAAAATATAACAGATAGAATAACATCCACCTTTTCATTATTAGTACTGATGTTTTGTGATGAAGCTGATGTGACCGGTACCGAACCCTTAGGTCCCTTAGTGTATTCATTTCACTATCGTTACAATTGCGTTAGGTTTTAATGTGGATTTGTTAACACAGCATACCAAGCGGAACGTATCGAAATAGTGCAGGAAAAATAAGGATACAAATGCCAGTTTGGCGGCAAATTATGTACATCAATGAAACTTTGTTTATAACTCTATCTTGACACTAAAAATGAGAATTTCCTGAGTCCTATGAAAATTTAGGGGTCCTACCCCTTTCCGGGGGGTTATGGGGGAGGGGAACTTAAAATCCGACCAAGTGCGTTTGATGATGATGCGTTTTTATTTTAGTTTGTAAATAATAATGTAATTTGTTTTTCAAAAAATATGAAGCGTATGAAATCAACAAATCGGATTTTTACAAAAATAAAATGTAATGCGTTATATCCTTACAAACACTTATACTTTTTTTTGGGATTTTTTTTTGATGATTTTAAACATCCTAAAGCGTGCACTTAAAAAAAAAAGGTTTTTCAAAGATAAAAAAAAGATAAAAGATATTTATTCTTCAATTTAGGCACATTACAATGCACTTATGAACGTCAGAGAGAAAAGAAACTACCACCGGTTATAACCCTACACCTCTGACCCGAGAAGTATTACTTATTACCGGCAAAAAACTCGG
Source organism: Pammene fasciana (assembly GCA_911728535.1). Classification (NCBI taxonomy): domain Eukaryota; kingdom Metazoa; phylum Arthropoda; class Insecta; order Lepidoptera; family Tortricidae; genus Pammene; species Pammene fasciana. Next base: position 24,469,746 of record OU452275.1, read on the forward strand.
CGGGACTTATTTTTTCAAAACAGTACTACAAATACATTAAAGATACTATATACAATAATGCGTAGTTCTTCAAGAAGGCATATCAAAACAGCTTGAGAGACAGACATGTACCTGCCTATTGTGTAATTAAAATGAAAAATAAAAATAAAATCCAAATCTGACTGCTTCGCAATACGTTTGATATTCTTTCTTACTTGAACTGTGTCCTCTAAATGTTAGATGATTTTATAGATTCTGGTTTGGGCCATGCGTATATGTCTGTCATATAGTCCTCGACCCTGTAATAACCCTTTGACATTAAAGTTTTTTTCAAGTATTTCTTAAGAGCGGGAAATGATAGATTCAAAACATCGACGGGTAACTTGTTATAAATATGAATACCCTGGCCAAAAAATGACTTATATGCTTTGCGGACACGACATCGTCTGGTAGCAAGCTTGTTTTTATTTCTAGTGTTATAGCTGTGGATGTCAGAATTCTTCTTGAATGTGTGTATATTCTTTACAACAAAAATAATATTATCATAGATATATTGGGACGCAAGAGTTAAAATATTAATTTCTTTAAATAATTCTCTAATTGATGTACCTGCCTTTAAGTTATACATAAAGCGAATGGCTCTTTTCTGTAAAACAAAAATAGTCTGTATGTCAGCTGCTTTGCCCCAAACCAGAATTCCATATGACATTACACTATGAAAATAACTATAATAAACTAAGCGAGCTGTCTCAATATTAGTCAGTTGTCTAATTTTTCTAACGGCATGAGCGGCTGAACTTAGTCTAAGAGCGAGTTTTTTTATATGAGGACTCCATTGTAAATTTTTGTCCAACGTTGAACCAAGGAACACAGTTTTATCTACTATATCTAAACATTCACCATTTATAACTATATTAGTGTCCATTGGTGCCACGTTTGGCAAAACAAATCGAATACATTTAGTTTTCTTAGCATTAAGTAACAGATTGTTAGTAGTAAACCAGTTTAGTACGCCAGCTAGTGTATTGTTAATTACAGATAAATCATTGGATTGCCGTTCAACTTTGAAAATTAAAGATGTATCATCGGCAAACAAAATCATACCACAAAGGTTTTGTACTACACAAGGTAAATCATTTATATAAACCAAAAACAGGAATGGGCCCAGAATGGAACCCTGTGGCACTCCTAATTTTACTAAAGTCCCTTTAGACTGGGTTTTATTTACAACAACTGTTTGTGTTCTATTGCTAAGGTAAGAAGACATGAGACTCAGGGCATTTTCTGAAAGACCATAGTGTTCTAATTTAAGAATGAGCGTTCTATGATCTACACAATCAAAAGCTTTTGAAAGGTCACAGAATATACCAATTGCATCATAACGTTTGTCTCGCCAAGCATTGAAAATATGTTTAATGAGTTCTGCAGCAGCGTCGGTTGTGGAACGTCCCTTTGTGAAACCAAACTGATTGCTTGTAAGCAGTCCATGTCTGTTGAAGTGCCCCAGTAGATCATTTAACATTATCTTTTCAAAGACTTTACTTAGTACAGGAAGTATCGATATCGGTCGGAAATTATTTAGATCACTAGAATCACCCGATTTAAATAGAGGTATGACTTTACTACATTTCATTAGATCTGGAAAATTAATAATACCTATTTAATATTTTTTCTTAATATGATTTTATCTCGTTTAGTTTGACAATCTTATATTATGATATGAGCAAGACCGTCTAGTCACCATTATACAGACCCATCGAAAAATAAGACGTAGATTGGTTGACTTCAGATGTGCACGGCATGATCGTGGAACGAGAAAAGGGAGCCCTACTTGCAAAAAGGAATGATCTCCCATTTAAAACATTAGATGTGAAAAAACACAAGACTCGCAACACTGTTCATAGACCGCAAAAAGTATCGATATCTAAAGAAAACCAAGCCGGTGTCCTGAGAACTCAATCCCCATTAGAGTTCACTAACAACAGTTCATTGTGGCCGTTTCAATATTAGATGACTATATTTTTATAATAAATAAAATGATTTCGCAGTTGCACAGGAGAATTAAATAGAAACGCAATGAAATCTATCTAACGATATCGGATTATGTACCTAATTTACCCGACGATATACATATTTTTAGCTGTGCGAACGCCGGATCATTATATTCCATACAACCTTTGGGTGCTCGACATAATGCAAAAGAATAATTCGTTCACTCCGAACTTCTCTGTTTGTATGTTAGCTGTTGGAACTCCTTAAATAAATATAAATATGAATAAATACTTAAATATAAGCAAAATCTAATATAAGCAGAATTGAAGCTAGATTTTAAATTAAACAAAGAAATCAATATTTAAATTATTAATTACTAAACATAAATGATATAAAAGGTTAAATATTAATTCACTAGTAAGCATTACTATTCGTGTTAGTTAACCTTGATACTTGCACTAGGCATGCCTGTATCGCGGGGACCAACATACATTAAAGAGCTTTTTTAAAAGTATGATACAAATATTTCTTTACAATGTGTAGAGTTGGAAATTAGGATACTCATATGAGACTAATAATTTCACAATCCTTTTATCTCACTGCACACACCGTAGTTGACTGGAACAAAATGCCTTGACGCATTAAGTACGCCTTTTGGACTTATTTTATTATTATTGTGCAATAAAGCTTAACATAATTAATAATGTAAATTAATGAGACTTTCGTGAGACTCTAACATATTAAAAAATATTTATAACGGGTTACTCACGTAATTTTTGTCGATTTTTGCTCGACATGTTTCGATCAATTTACGATGATCATTCTCACGAGCGGCCTTCCGCGACGGCAGCGCGTCGGCTACTGCGCGCCTGCGCGCGGTGTGCCCTGCTGCTGGTGGCGGGAGGCGGCGGCGGCGGCGGCGGCGATGTTGTGACAGATCTACCCTCATCCCCTTTATCATTTTTGCCGAAATGTTTGCACACTACACTCACGTCGTCATTTGCTAAAGGCACGTTCACACTGTCCGACACCGACGTAGTACCCAAGACCGTTCTCCAACTAGGGGGCAATGACCAACCACCATCACGATTAAAATTCGAATGACGACTTATTTCTATAGCCTCCCGTATTTTCCGCTGAATGAGGAACTTCTCTCTTGCAAGTACGGTTACCTTGTCAAACCTAATATAGTGCGTCGAATCCGAATCCAATATATGGTCCGTCACCGCGGAACCCTGGCCATCTCGGTTTTTCATACTACGTATGTGTTCAGATAGCCTCGTCACAATGTTTCGGCCTGTCTCTCCAATGTAATTCTTCCCACAGGAGCAGGGAATCATGTAAACACCAGGAACATTCAAAGGCTCCTTATCCTTTGGCGAACGCATCCACTGTCTCAGCTGCGCTTGAGGGCGGAAAATCGTCTTGATGCAATATCTTCGGCGTAACAAGTGTCCGATTTTATCCGTTACACCCTTAATGTAAGGCAGGTACACAGGCAACCTTTCCACTCCAACCGGTCTAGGGCTCGCTGACGAACTGGCAACCCGATTACTCTGCCTCCAGTTGTAGCCGTTGTTCTCCAGCACCCGCCTTACATGAACCAGCTCTTGGCCGATATACTGCGGATCACATAAACTCAAAGCCCGGTTAATCAGAGTTCTTGGCACAGAAGTCAAGTCAAGTAGTCAAGTTCACGGTAGAGGAGGAGAGAAATGGGAAATTGCCGTTCTTGGATGTCTTAGTTATGCGGGATCTCAGCGGGCGGTTACAAACTACAGTTTACCGGAAGCCGACGCATACGGACCGTTATCTTAGGGCTGATTCACATCACCATCCATCTCATTTATCTTCTGTGCCAAGAACTCTGATTAACCGGGCTTTGAGTTTATGTGATCCGCAGTATATCGGCCAAGAGCTGGTTCATGTAAGGCGGGTGCTGGAGAACAACGGCTACAACTGGAGGCAGAGTAATCGGGTTGCCAGTTCGTCAGCGAGCCCTAGACCGGTTGGAGTGGAAAGGTTGCCTGTGAACCTGCCTTACATTAAGGGTGTAACGGATAAAATCGGACACTTGTTACGCCGAAGATATTGCATCAAGACGATTTTCCGCCCTCAAGCGCAGCTGAGACAGTGGATGCGTTCGCCAAAGGATAAGGAGCCTTTGAATGTTCCTGGTGTTTACATGATTCCCTGCTCCTGTGGGAAGAATTACATTGGAGAGACAGGCCGAAACATTGTGACGAGGCTATCTGAACACATACGTAGTATGAAAAACCGAGATGGCCAGGGTTCCGCGGTGACGGACCATATATTGGATTCGGATTCGACGCACTATATTAGGTTTGACAAGGTAACCGTACTTGCAAGAGAGAAGTTCCTCATTCAGCGGAAAATACGGGAGGCTATAGAAATAAGTCGTCATTCGAATTTTAATCGTGATGGTGGTTGGTCATTGCCCCCTAGTTGGAGAACGGTCTTGGGTACTACGTCGGTGTCGGACAGTGTGAACGTGCCTTTAGCAAATGACGTCGTGAGTGTAGTGTGCAAACATTTCGGCAAAAATGATAAAGGGGATGAGGGTAGATCTGTCACAACATCGCCGCCGCCGCCGCCGCCGCCTCCCGCCACCAGCAGCAGGGCACACCGCGCGCAGGCGCGCAGTAGCCGACGCGCTGCCGTCGCGGAAGGCCGCTCGTGAGAATGATCATCGTAAATTGATCGAAACATGTCGAGCAAAAATCGACAAAAATTACGTGAGTAACCCGTTATAAATATTTTTTAATAAATTAATGAGTGTTAGAAATTTAAATAAAAATAAATTTGGCTTTTATTTAACTTTTTGGTTGAAGATAGATTTACATATTTTATTAAGCATGAAAATATCAATCATATGACACCTTGTTTGCTTAAATCGACTAAATAGTTTTTGAAAAAATCGATAAAATATAACCCTAAGTCGCGCGCCATCTTTGTGACGTCATAAAAACTCATTCCACCACTTTATGAAATTACAAGAGATAGTTTAATAATTAGTAGCTTATGCTGATTCGAACGATACCACTTGTTGGTATAAACCTTTTCAGTCCTACGAAGAGTTCTCCGCTTCAACTTGGCCACCCTATGTATAATTTTCTGCAATGTGTCATATCCCTAAATAGGTAATTTACTAAAAACCTGAATCGATCCGATTTTATAATATGAATAAGGTTGTTTCCTATTGTTGCTTATATTTACCTCACTCCAGCAAACACCGTAGCTATGACAAAAATAAAGTTACCTAAAAAATTTACAATCCTTTCTTCTGAAAAAACACAATTTTTGAAATGAAATTCTGATACGCTGCGATATCCAAGCAACCAACAAGATGGTTTTTTTGGGGCCGTAGCGCCATCTATTCATTACTACATGCACGACTAGGCATAATAAAACATGCGACTACTGGCGGGATACGCGGGTAGATTTTTCCTCGTTGTCTGTTTAGAGGATGCTGACGATAGTAATGTTGCAAAAATGTTGGGATAGATTGCGTTAAAAGCAACTATAGAAATAAATAAACAACAAATTACTTCAAATCGCGTTTATGTTTAAATAACCTTTGCCCTATGTTACGTTCCAATAATAAATAAATATTAAGAGATAATCTTACACAAATCAAACAAGTAATAGAAATAGAAATAGAAAATGGTTTATTCGTCGACACAGATACAAACATAATACATACAAAAAGAAGAAGAGAAAAAAAGAAAGTGCCACGAAATGGAGTCCCACAATAGCATAGACTTAAATATATAGTAGACGGCCATAGCCTAAGAACTTTTTGAGGCTCCGAGTATTTAGCGCCATCTAGTTCAGAGCCACCTAATCAGTATATGTATGAGATAAAATCAGCGCCACCTAGTAACGAATATAACGTACTGGTAGTACACTAGTTGTTACTAGGTGGCGCTGATTCTATCTCTTACATAGTCATAGTCATAGTCATTTATTTATAATATTTTAAATATTACATGTCAAATTGCATTATAATACATTGGTACTTATGAATTATTATTCATATTCTCCACTTCACTCCTAATGCCATCTATTGACGTAACTAGAAAACGCTTGACGTGGCTTGTGCGTGAAATACGAAACTATGTGAGCCATGTTCTATCGCTAAACTTGAAAACATCAGGTGGAAGTCTCTAGGTGTTCTGCCGACTATCGGCCAAAAGATGGCGCTATTTGGAGTTTCTGAGGGATTCCGCCATTTTCGCAAAACCCAGACAAATTCATTAGATGTGTTGTTGATATTGGCGATAATGTAGCGTGTAAATCGACTAAGGGTGGGTTGCACCACGCACAATTAACAGACTCATCAACGTTAAATATGGCGACGCGACGGAGCTGTCATACCATAGAAAACTGTCAAACTTTTCATACAAGATTTTTTAACGATTACGTTTACGTTCACAGACAGTTTGGTGCAACCGGCCCTAAATCGAGATTCTTAACACTCGGTCGTGTTTCTTTTAAGAAATAATATATAAAAACTGCCGAATATTGCAATTTTTCGTATTTACGCATACCAGAGACTATTGATAATGTAGACAGCCACAGTCTAAGAACTTTTTGAAGCTCATGCCTGAAAGCGCCATCTTTTCGTAAGCCACCTAAAGGTAGGTCGTAAGTTGGAAAAAACCTAGCTTTACTACGGTACGCTACTCGTCCCTAGATATCACTGCGACACAATGTTATTTTTATATGAAATATGAAAGCTAGCTTTTTTCCTACTTACGAGCTACCTTTAGGTGGCTTTGGAATAGATGGCGCTTTCAGACATGAGTTTCAAAAAGTTCTTAGACTGTACTGATCTATTATATAAGTTACTATGCGGGGCTCCTATTTCTGGACAGTTTGCTCTTCAGGCATCTGAAGCAACCTACCAAACCTAACTTACCTATACATTGGTTTAATGTGACAATCGTTAAAACATTAGACAGGAGCATTACGATCTGCCTGATTTTACTATCGGCCGCCGACATATACACATTTAGAAAGAACGTTTCTTTTGAATTGTATAAGTGAAACGCCTTTTTTATTTGATGAAATTCGATTCATTTATAAATAATTCACTCTAATCTAACACCTTGCACCTGCTTCGCGATTTTTGCTTGGACAGGAGAAAAGAAAGGTTTTTATTGATTAAAATTAAGTTAAAGCATAAAGTTAAGTTAGTTTATTAAGAGTCCGGTAACCGGTAATATGACCCATGGTACTGCACCCATGCAATTAAAACTGCAAGAAGCCATGTGCGTAGCAAGGGATAGAAGCCTGTGGAGGAACCTGATCTTCAACAGAAGGACATGATGTCACGATCCTCAGCTTTGAGGGAACGACTGATGATGATGAACCGGTAATATGAACGTAAATCGCTAATAATGACATTATGCACATGAATTGCATTGGGTAATAGCTATATAATTGGGATAGCTTGAAGTCTTGTTATTGCAGAAACGTACTTTAGGTTGATATAATATATTAATATTTTCTCAAACATGCAATGAAATATTGATGTTACGTTCCTTATAATAGGCTGCGAAGTATGACGTTTCAGGTGCGGCTAGGACAAAAATCTTGCAGGTCTAGACCGGCAAAGTCCTCTTTTTTAATTCCCATTCCACATATGTTTGTGGCACAGGATCATGGCGTTCAGCCATTTAAGGTTATAAGCGATATTTACTTTTTGGTTCATTTAAAATTCTGCCACTACTTACGCCTATTAAAAAAAAAACAAAAAACAATGTGATATATTTTGCAATTTCGTTTATATATAAAATCGACATGAAAATAATAATTAAAAGATTATTAACAAATTCCTATAATTTTAAATTGTAAAGATGGAGGCAGATTGTACAAACAGCTGATTTTGTTTTTTTTTATTGTTTTTCGTGAAAGGTTGGTTATCAGGCTAAAATATTAGTAGCAAGTGTATTACACACGAACTGAAATTATGAATTAGGATCTCTATTGATACGAAATAAATTCGGAGGGTTTTAATTCTTATGAATATTTTCTATAATAAAATTAATAAAGCATAAACTGAGACTATAGACAATGTTTGTAACGTTCTGAATTTATTCAGTCACCATTATACATTTTTCTTCTTAATTTCAACTCGTGTAGAATGGCCTTAAGTGCAACCTCTCGAACAGCGCAGATACTGTGAAAAAAAAACTTTAGTGGGAAAATTTTAACAGGATTCTCAATATTTTATTATGTTGCGCATATTGTTGTGAATTATAATGCCGCTTTGTTTTATTCTATAATAATTTGGTTATAGGTAATATAAAAGTGAAATATGTTTAGATGTTGTTCAAATGCAAGTGAACAATTATACTTAAATGGCTGATGTACGTAATAGTTACACATTTTTAAAAGCCGTTCAGTGACAATGGAATGCAAAGTCAGAATTTAGCAATTCAGACTTCATAACGTAATGTTTTTACTCATGTTTTTGATAAAGTGGTAAGTCTAATTAACGTTTATTTGTTGTTGATAGGATATATCATTAATAACAAGATGAACATATGTAATTAGTCGTAATAGTGAATAGACTTTTGACTTACGTATGTCGGAAAAAAATTAGATAAGTTTCATATTTATTTCATTGCATGTTTGAGAAAAGCACTATACATACCTCGGCGTGAAAAGGGGTTGCCAGCCTCGTAACTATCCGGCCTCGCTACGCTCGGCCGTATATATGTACTCGACCGGCAACCCCCTACTTCACGGCCTCTGTAGTAATGTACTATTAATACAATTTTGTAGTATGATTTTTAATTATTGTTTGTAATGGACCCCAATATGATTTGTACGATCTGAATAAAGCATGAAGTGAAGTTTATTTTTAACCGACTTAAAAAAAAGAAGGTTCTCAGTTCGACCCGTATGTTTGTTTGTTTGTATGTTAGTATGTTTGTATGTTTGTCTGTTCGCGATTATCTCGCGTTCGGCTGAACCGATTATGATGCGGTTTTCAGAAAAGTATTTGTTACATTTTTTGTATTTTTATGTTTGTATAATACTTAAATATCTTTCCAAAAATATCATCTAAACTTCGGCAATTTTTAGCAAAATTGCTTTAGCAAAACATACTCTACCTTAAACAATATACGTTATATGAAAATGAAAAAAAACTGTTAGGTACATTTATAACTCAGACGACTCATTTTTCAATGTATATTTATTTTTAATAAAAACCTTACTCTTTTCATCTCTCCAAGCAAAAATCGCGAAACAGGTGTTAGATTAGGGTGAATTATTTATAAATGAAGCATAAAATTAAGAAATCGTTGCATTAGGTCCATTCAAAAAGAAACGATCTTTCATAATGTATACAAAATTATAGAGGTTATATAGTGCTCTCCCTTATGGGAATATAGTTCAGAGCTGGATACGGTTACCTTCTTTTAGTATGTTGTTGGGCACGACACTAGGACCCCAAAACTGCCCAGAGACCGGGACGTCGATGAATGTCTCTCGAGTAATGACGTCATAAAAATGGCTGCCGCTTCGTTACGAAAAGTGTAAATTTCATCCAAACTGTGCATTGCACCTATACGTGTGTAGTATCAAACGAAAGAAGATTAAATGTGCTATATTGTTGTAATACATTATATACTACTGTATATTACAGTTTGACAGCTATAAACGAAAACCCAAAATCAGGCTAAAAAATAATTCGGATATTTGCATTTTACAACAAAATTATAAGTCCAACTTTAAAGCCGAGTACTACAATAACAAAACAGGCTATTTAGGCTATACATTGCTATAAAAATTATTAAAATCTGGTAATAATTGTGGCAGCTATGTTAAAAAACATGTCGGCAGTGCCGAGCTATTTCCTTAGAGAGAAAAAATAACAATTTTCACAATTTACAGAATATCCGCAGAAGCTTCGAGTATATTGTTGGTCAAATCATTTGGAGCCCTTAAATGTCGGAAAAATATCTCTATAGTGATTGAGGTCCAAATAATGACGTTATGAACGTGACCACTACCGAAATTTGTAAAACATAAATTAAAGCTATACCATGACACATACACACATGTGTGTAGCATCGATCGAAAGTTTATTAAATTTACTATAATACATACATACATTATTTGTGAAAATAATGTACAGTTTAGGAGTTGATGACAAAATAAAATATTTTTTTAGGAAAATAAAATGTATATGTTAATTCTGTGGCCAAAGAAAATACAATACACGAATGTTTTGTATAGCATTAAAAACACCAACTATTCAGCTTTAAAACACAGTTTGAATGTATACAATTTTATAAGAACTATAAAAGTTGTGCTTACAACTCTCAAGCACACTAACTATTTTACCTACAATGCACTCATACTATGAGAAGCTTGGGCCTAATTATTGACTAGTTTTTTCTAAATTTTGTAAGGATTTAGGGTTCCTTGTCATTAAAGTAAATAAAAAAATCGGCCAAGTGCGAGTTGACTCGCGCTCCGAGGGTTCCATATACATCACACAATTTTAACAATTTGTATTTTTAAGACCAACTTACGCTTGACCGCAGACTTTTTAGTGTTCTTTTCTTTAATGAACAGGCAAAAAACTATATTAGGTTTTTTTTTCTAAAATGTAGGTTCGTCGGTTTCCGGGGGACGGAGAGCAATGGAAAATTTTAGCCTTATTTCTTAAATAACTTCAAAACTATTAAAATTTAAATTATAAAAGTTATATATTTGTAGTTTTCACATCAAATCCTTTCATTTGATATATAACAAGGTATAGTTTGTAAGTAATTTAAGAAATAAGGCAAAAATTTTCCATTGCTCTCTGTCCCCCGGAAACCGACGAACCTACATTTTAGAAAAAAATACGTAATATAGTTCTTTACCTGTACATTACAGAAAAAAACACTAATAAGTCTGCGGTCAAGCGTAAGTTGGTCTTAAAAATACAAATTGTTAAAATTGTGTGATGTATATGGAACCCTCGGAGCGCGAGTCAACTCGCACTTGGCCGATTTTTTTATTTACTTTAATGACAAGGAACCCTAAATCCTTACAAAATTTAGAAAAAACTAGTCAATAATTAGGCCCAAGCTTCTCATAGTATGAGTGCATTGTAGGTAAAATAGTTAGTGTGCTTTAGAGTTGTAAGCACAACTTTTATAGTTCTTATCAAATTTTATAAATTCAAACTGTGTTTTAAAGCTGAATAGTTGGTGATTTTAATGCTATACAAAACATTAGTGTATTGTGTTTTATTTGGCCACAGAATTAACATATACATTTTATTTTCCTAAAAGAATATTTTATTTTGTCAACAACTCCTAAACTATACATTATTTTCACAAATAATGTATGTATGTATTGTAGTAAATTCAATAAGCTTTCGATCGATGCTACACACATGTATGTATGTGACATGGTATAGCTTTAATTTATGTTTTACAAATTTCGGTAGCGGTCACGTTCATGACGTCATTATTTGGACCTCAGTCACTATAGAGATATTTTTCCGACATTAAGGGGCTCCAAATTATTTGACCAACAATATACTCGAAGCTTCTGCGGATATTCTGTAAATTGTGAAAATTGTTATTTTTTCACTCTAAGGAAATAACTAGGCAGTGCCGACATGTTTTTTAACATAGCTGCCACAATTATTACCAGATTTTAATAATTTTTATAGCACATTTTGTAGTACTCGGCTTTAAAGTTGGACTTATAATTTTGTTGTAAAATGCAAATATCCGAATTATTTTTTAGCCTGATTTTGGGTTTTCGTTTATAGCTGTCAAACTGTAATATACAGTAGTATATAATGTATTACAACAATATAGCACATTTAATCTTCTTTCGTTTGATACTACACACGTATAGGTGCAATGCACAGTTTGGATGAAATTTACACTTTTCGCAACAAAGCGGCAGCCATTTTGATGACGTCATTACACGGGAGACATTCATCGACGTCCCCGTCTCTCGGCAGTTTTGGGGTCCTAGTGTCGTGCCCAACAACATACTAAAAGTTGGTAACCGTATCCAGATCTGAACTATCACTTAGGCCCTCTCCCATAACGGAGGGGACTAATATTAGTTATTGCAAAATAGCATAAAAAATTGAGTGAAATCGAAAAAAAATGTTTACCGGACTCTTAAGTACTAGTACCTAACCTACCTATGTAATAGTTATTTGTTATACAAGGGTGCAAAGTTGTATTTTAACCGCGAGTGTGGACTTGAAGCACGAGCTAGCGAATGGATTCTAGGGTTGAACTACGAGCTAGCGAATGGATTCTAGGGTTGAACCACGAGCGAAGCGAGTGGTTCGAAAATATAATCCTGAGCGAAGCGAGTAGTTCAAAAATAGAATCCTGAGCGTAGTGAGTGTTGCAACACACGAGACGTAAAAATAACTTTGCAGCCGTGTGTAACACAAATCTTTTCACCTCACTAAAGCGAGGAAATTACTACATGTTTGTCCTTTTTTGAGTTTTTTTAAAACTTTTTTGACTTTTGTGATTTTTATGACTTTTTGACGTTTTTGACTTTTTTTGACTTTTTTATTTTTGACTTTTTTGTTTTTTGACTTTTTTTACTTCTCCGCCAACCGTCCGATAAGGAACTTCGTTCCAAAAAACCTAACTAATAACACTGTAGTAGATAGATAGAGTACTGAGATAGGTATATAGTTATATACATTTGTCTTAAATTTCACAGTGCATTAGTACTAACTGTCATGCTGTGTAATTGATTTTTACAATAAAATAAATAAAATAATAAAAATAAAGGTTACCTACCAGCAGTTGGACGGCAGGTTGTTAATTGAAGTTGAAGTAATAAATGCGCAGGCGGAGTATTTACAGTATATTTACACAAGATGGTTATATACAACACTAATAATTAGATTGGGAAAATCAGCAGAGTAATTCATATATAACGGTTAGGTAACGTAGTGTTGTGTGTCTCGTTGCTAGGCAACCGCGCGCTGCAACACGCAGGCGCGGGGACTTAGGTAGTGGCGGGCGAGCAGGCCGCCACAACACGTTCGAATTTCAAATATTCTTTGCTCCCTTGTGAATAAAATGCAGTTTTGCTATCTGTTTTTAAAGAATAAAAAAGGCCTTTCCGAGCTAGGGAGGTGAAAAATATATTAATACGTTGGTAAATGATTAGTCTGAGGAATAAGTGGAACAGTTTTTTTCATTTTCATATATATTTTTAAAGGAGAGTATATATACCTAGATCAATTTTATGATATTGCTGAAGTTTAGGTGACATTTTTGGAAAGGTATTAAAGTATTTCACAAATATTTAAAAATGTAGTAATAAACTTTTCTTCATGCTTTAATCAAACAATATAAAAAATATTAGGGGCCATAGAAATACAAATACAAATATGTAGTTTATTCGCAGTAATATGGTTACAAAGGTTTTAAATTACAATGGATCTGCATATAAAACCAAATCCATAAAAAACAAATTAAATAATCAAGCGACAAAATTGCACGAATCAGCATCCTCACTAAAACAAGCTCTGTGAGAATTGAGTTTTCAATTATCAAATATTAATAGAAGTAGGTAGGTACTTTTTAGACCAAAAGTACTTTTTAGGGTTCCGTTCCTCAAAAGGAAAAAAACGGAACCTTTATAGGATCACTTTGTTGTCCGTCTGTCTGTCTGTTTGTCTGTCTGTCTGTCTGTCTGTCTGTCTGTCAAGACCATTTTTCTCAGGAACGCGTGGAGGTATCAAGCTGAAATTTATACCAAATACTTAGGTCTATTGTCCCTTGAAGCTGTGAAAAAATCAAACTTAAAAGCCAACGCAATCAAAAGATACAGTCGTTTATGCTGCAAATTTTAGAGTTTTCGGCACTCGCAAAACCTACGGGGTACTTCCCGTGAACTCAGAAACTTGAAATTTGGCACGAAGCAACGTCATATAGCATAGACAAAGGAAAAATTATAAAAAGTAGACATTTTTTGTAAAATCATACAAAAATATATATTTAAAATTTTAAACTTACTACCTTTTTCCTCGTAAACGCGTGAAGTTATTAAGTTGAAATTCGTATCAAATACTCAGGCCTATAGGACTTTTCATATGTAGCAAAACCAATCTTTTATGTCAACGCAATCAAAAGAAATGGCAATTTAAGTTGCATATTTTGAAACTGAGCACTCGCAAGAAACTCAAAACCTAAAGGGTACTTCCCGTAAACTCAGAAACTTGAAACTTGGCACGAAGAAACTTCATGTAGCACAGACAAAGGAAAAATTACGAAAAGTAGATTTTTTTTGTAAAATCATACAAAAAATATATTTTAAATTTTAAACTTACTACCATTTTCCTCGTAAACGCGTGAAGTTATTCAATTGAAATTCATGTCAAATACTCAGGGCTATAGTACCTTTCAGATGTAGCAAAACCAAATCTTTATGTCAACGCAATCAAAAGGAATAGCAATTTAAGTTGCATATTTTGAAACTGAGTCCTCGCGAGATACTCAAAACCTAAAAGGGTACTTCCCGGAAGCTCAGAATCTTTAAACTTGGCACGAAGCAACGTTATATAGCACAGACAAAGTAAAAATTATAAAAAGTATACATTTTTAGTAGAATCATACAAAAATTTTTTATTTTTATTTTAAACTTACTACCTTCTTCTTCGTAAACGCGTAAAGGTATTAAATTGAAATTCATATCAAATACTCAGGTCTGTAATACCTTTCAGCTGTGGCAAAAACAAACTTTCATGTCAACGCAATCAAAAGAAATAGCAATTTAAGTTGCATATTTTGGAGATGAGTACTCGCAAGAAACTCAAAACCTAAAGGGTACTTCCCGTAAACTCAGAAACTTGAAACTTGGCACGAAGAAACTTCATATAGCAAAGACAAAGGAAAAATTACGAAAAGTAGACATTTTTTAGTAAAATAGTACTTAAAATATTTTTTTTTTAATTTTAAACTTACTACCTGTTTCCTCGTAAACACGTAGATGTATTGAATTGAAATTCATATCACATACTCAGCTCTATAATATCTTTCTGCTGTAGCAAAACGAAACTTTCATGCCCACGCAATCATAAGAAATAGCAATTGTTTTAGGTTTTTACGGAACCCTCGGTGCGCGAGTCCGACTCGCACGTGGCCGGTTTTTTTTGTTATAAAAAGATTTCAAACTATCTTACCAAATGCGATTCATGTGCATAATGTCATTATTAGCGACTTTCATTTTCAAATCGCTACCGGACTCATAAATTAAGTTTATCCATATCTACTCGTAGTTATTCTAAGACCGTTAGATAGCAGTTGAATTTATCTTTCCGACAGCTGTTAAAATAACAAAAAGGTTTTTCATGTACCTAAATGTGTAAGAATAATATCTTAGAATATTAGGTACAGCCGAGAGCATTAATATATGCATGTTGCCAAAGTTTCAAAAATATGTTAACTATCAATTAGCCTAAAATACCAGTGCGAATGTTTGATCACAAATGCAAGATGGTCGAAAAATTAAGGTTGTTTCCACCTACAAATGTTAGAATTGGATTGTAGTAAATTAAATTCTTTTGGATTATAAAAACATGTCAAACTACCTTTTATGAACCTCTAATGAGTATATTTTTGATACTTTCAAATTTAAAATATCTTTTGATAAGCGTCACGTGCCCCAAGTTGCGTCAGGCATGCCCCAGTTCTAGGTACTCTTTTATAAAATCTTTATATTGCTCGAGGTAATGTGGATTGTTTTTAAACTTTTTCTCTAAACATAGAAACCTTTGCAGAGCAGCAGAGAAGGAGTCTCCGAGTTGAAGTTCACTCATAGGAGCATTCAACGGCAAGTCAACTTGAAATGTATTATTTTCTAATTTTACTGTTGCTTGAAATATTTCCTCTGCTTTTTTAAACTCATTACATTGCTTATTATTATCAATATTTATATTATTTATTTTGGTTTCTCCAGGAAGTTTCTCTGAGAGCCAAAACTGTTCCATAATATTTTCTAATTCATCATGTCTTTTTTCACAGGTGATAAAATTGGCCACCAAGGTGGTTTGTGACGAACGGCATGATGATTTTAAACACTCCACTTTACCTCCAACAACATACCCAAACACCGTGTTTTGAAATACTGGTCCATTTTCCAGTTGTATTTTACCATCTAGAAGCCCCTCAAAATATATGCCAGAAGATAACAGTATCGAGATTTCTGATGGCTTATCAAAATTGACATCTGACAATTCCACAGGATGTTGTGGCAAGCATTCATTTATCGAGTCAACTACATAGCAGCAAACGTCGACATTTACATTGTGTATGCATGAATAAACTTTTAAGTCAATACACTGCCTTATTTTATTGTTTTGCCTTCCAATACCAGTTAGGTCTGTATTCTCAGGTTTAGTTTTAAAATTTAATTTATTAGCTAACTCCTGTGTAATAAGGGAAGCCTGGGAGCAGTTATCTATAAGCAAGCCCCTTTACAATATGCTCACGACCCTTGCTATCATAAACCTTGACCTTTATAGAAGGTAACAAGACATTTACACATTTGTTTATTTTTGCATGGCAATTGACCATTGGTTCCGAAGGTGTGCTTTCAGAACTATCCTCATGCAACAAGGTGTTGTGACCTTCTTTACATACTTTGCACTTAAACATCAATTTACAGTCATTATTATGTTGTTTCAAGCATACCTTGCACAAGTTATTTGTTTTTACAAACGCTAACCTATCCTTTACATGTGCCATTTGAAATTTAGCGCATAAATACAGAGGATGCTGTGTTTTCGTACAATATGCACAAGGACTGGTGTTGCTGTTTGTGACTACATTTGTTACTTTGTTATTATTATTCGATTTGAATTGAAATTTGGCTTCATTAACAGGATTTCTCTCAGGTGGACTGTCTTCGAGTGCTATAGCACGCTTTTCTAAGAAAGCTATAAATTCAGCCATAGTAGGCATTTTGTCAGGGTCCACACGGTCTAGATGATAAGCACGGTTAGTATAAGAATCTAACTTCCTAGTCAAGACAGAAATCAACAGCATATCCCAGTCCTTGACGGGCTGCTGCAAGTTTTTGAGTGCATGCAATTGTTGTTGAATTTGGGAAATGAAAGCCCTTATATTTGCAGCAATCCCTTTTTGCATAGAGGGCAGGTCTAAAAGCACTGCAATGTGACACTGATTTAGACTTTCACGGTTTTTACTCATAATTATTTGTAATAAACGGGACTTAACCGCGTATATAATTTTTAAATTACCTTCGACGTTTCGAGGACGACATTGTCCCCGTGGTCGCGAAGAAAGACCACGGGGACAATGTCGTCTTCGAAACGTCGAAGGTAATTTAAAAATTATATACGCGGTTAAGTCCCGTTCACTGCAATGTGATTATTAATGAGGCGAGGTTTGTTGTCAAATCGTTTTTTCAATAGCTCCATCGCCTCTTGATACGATTCATTAACAATGGGTAAGTTTACTATTATAACTAAGGCATCATCAGTTACATATTTTCTCAGATAGAACAATTTTTGCACATCATACAGTGTTGGGTTTTTGTCAAACACTGCACAAATTAAATAAATAAAATAATTAAAAAATTAAAAAACACGACTGCGTTTGTTTTAAATGAACTGAAAAGTTAAAAATAAGTTCTAAACATGATAGAGAATGTCTTTGAAACCTTATTATGGTTGAGACTGTGCCTTCCTACACCCTGATGTATGCTGGATCTGTTAAAATCTTATTTTACTTCGACCGTAGTCGGGGGACCTTTTAAACTGTATAACACAATACCTATAAAAAGGTCCCCCGACTGCGATCGAACTAAAATAAGATTTTAACAGATCCAGCATACATCAGGGTGTAGGAAGGCACAGTCTCAACCATAATAAGGTTTCAAAAACATTCTCTATCATGTTTAGAACTTATTTTTAACTTTTCAGTTCATTTAAAACAAACGCAGTCGTGTTTTTTAATTTTTTAATTATTTTATATATTTAAAACCTTTTAGTGACATAGAATAATTAAACGAACTTTGGATTAGTAGTCGAAAGTATAAAAACCGGTCAAGAGCATGTCGGGCCATGCTCAATGTTAGGGTTCCGTAGTTGCCGGCCTGTTACAATTCATTAATTTAAAAGGTCGTTTCTTACGGGAAATTTGGCGGCGCTTACGTCATTTCACTTACGTCCTTTCACTATGGGTTTAAGACCTATCCAACGATACCCCACACAACTGGGTTGGAACAAAACAAATTTCTCCCCCCACTTCACGTGTACGGGAGGTACCCTAACAAAATATATTTTCCAGTTTTTATTCTACCATTTTGTCGGCTTGGTACATAATATATTCAAACCAAATCTCAGCTTTCTAGTGCTAACGGTCACTGAGCTAGACCGCGGACGGACGGACGGACATGGCGAAACTATAAAGGTTTTTATATAGTTGACTACGGAACCCAAAAAAATTGTTTAATTACTTTTTATCACGTAAAAAGCGCTGGTAGCCTGGTAGTAAGACGTCCGAAGATCTGGTATTCAAACCCCCGGCTTGTACCACTGAGTTTTTTGGAACTTCTGTACGAAATATCATTTGATATTTACCAGTCGCTTTTCGGTGAAGGAAAATTTCGTGAGACAAACCGAATAACCTAATCCCAATAAGGCCCAGTTTTCCCCTCTGCGTTGTAAGAAAAGATGGCATTCGCTTTCGTAAAAAAAACTAGTGCATACGCCAATTCATGGAATAAGGTTGCCAAGCGCATCCCAGGCTCAATTGAGCCGTGGCAAAAAGCAGGGATAAACGCTAGGAGGATGATAACTTTTCATTTACATACGTACCTCTTTACTTGTTTTTAGGGTTCCGTTCCTCAAAAGGAAAAAAACGGAACCTTTATAGGATCACTTTGTTGTCCGTCTGTCTGTCTGTCTGTCTGTCTGTCTGTCTGTCTGTCTGTCTGTCTGTCTGTCAAGACCATTTTTCTCAGGAACGCGTAGAGGTATCAAGCTGAAATGTATACCAAATACTTAGGTCTATTGTCCCTTGAAGCTGTGAAAAAATCAAACTTAAAAGCCAACGCAATCAAAAGATACAGTCGTTTATGCTGTAAATTATAGAGTTTTCGGTACTCGCAAAACCTACGGGGTACTTCCCATGAACTCAGAAACTTGAAATTTGGCACGAAACAACGTCATATAGCATAGACAAAGGAAAAATTATAAAAAGTAGACATTTTTTGTAAAATCATACAAAAATATATATTTAAAATTTTAAACTTACTACCTTTTTCCTCGTAAACGCGTGAAGTTATTAAGTTGAAATTCGTGTCAAATACTCAGGGCTATAGGACTTTTCAGATGTAGCAAAACCAAACTTTTATGTCAACGCAATCAAAAGAAATGGCAATTTAAGTTGCATATTTTGAAACTGAGTACTCGCAAGAAACTCAAAACCTAAAGGGTACTTCCCGTAAACTCAGAAACTTGAAACTTGGCACGAAGAAACTTCATGTAGCACAGACAAAGGAAAAATTACGAAAAGTAGATTTTTTTTGTAAAATCATACAAAAAATATATTTTAAATTTTAAACTTACTACCATTTTCCTCGTAAACGCGTGAAGTTATTCAATTGAAATTCATGTCAAATACTCAGGGCTATAGTACCTTTCAGATGTAGCAAAACCAAATCTTTATGTCAACGCAATCAAAAGGAATAGCAATTTAAGTTGCATATTTTGAAACTGAGTACTCGCGAGATACTCAAAACCTAAAAGGGTACTTCCCGCAAGCTCAGAATCTTTAAACTTGGCACGAAGCAACGTTATATAGCACAGACAAAGGAAAAATTATAAAAAGTATACATTTTTAGTAGAATCATACAAAAAAAATTTATTTTTATTTTAAACTTACTACCTTCTTCTTCGTAAACGCGTTAAGGTATTAAATTGAAATTCATATCAAATACTCAGGTCTGTAATACCTTTCAGCTGTGGCAAAAATAAACTTTCATGTCAACGCAATCAAAAGAAATAGCAATTTAAGTTGCATATTTTGGAGATGAGTGATGATGATGATTTCTTCCTGTTATCCCTCATTAGGGACATAGGGCTCGCAGAAGAGTTTTCCATTTGTCGCGATCTTGAGCGGCTACTTCCAGCTCTTTCCAGTCGAGACCAATTGAGCCAGCCTCCGTCTCAACTGATCGCCTCCATGTAGTAAGGGGGCGTCCCGACCTTCTACTGCCAGTAGCTTGCCAGCGGAGACTCTGCTTGGGCAAGTGGTTGTCCGGTCTACGGAGTGCGTGTCCGATCCATCGCCATTTCCTCTCCAGGATTTCCTGCCTTATGGGCTTCTGGTCAGTCATCTCCCACAGCCTCACGTTTGAGATGGTTCGCGGCCAGTATATACCCAGGATACGCCGCAGGCACTTGTTGATAAACACCTGCAGCCGATTGGTGATATCTTGTCTTACTAGCCACGTCTCGCATCCGTACAGTAGGACTGACACGAATAGGAGAACATACATCCGTACAGTAGGAGTGGAGATGAGTACTCGCAAGAAACTCAAAACCTAAAGGGTACTTTCCGTAAACTCAGAAACTTGAAACTTGGCACGAAGAAACTTCATATAGCAAAGACAAAGGAAAAATTACGAAAAGTAGACATTACGGTTATCAGTTTAAAGTTATGAGCGACTGGTAGAAAATGCCTATAGGCATTACGTCTGGCTTTTTAAATCATCTTTTGTGCCATTAAGTTTAAAATGAACAATATTTTTCGTGATTTAAGACCTCCGTGACTAAAGTACTGCTAAGACGAATTTCTCCAGTTTTTGAGTTATTGCGGTATACTTTTACGGCATTATTAGTTACGAGACACTTAAATATGAATATGCAGTTGTGTTTGTGACAATTAATTGATTTTTAAAGCGAATTTACAATAATTTGATATCTTTTCTATGAAATCGACTATTTCTTAAAATGGTCTTAAAATCTTATGCGCCCACCAGAATGGTCTTAAAATTAGGATTTGGTTTGTTGACTGGGTCCTTTAACTACTGTCAAAATTTGAAGCGTCCGGCTCGTTGATAAATTTAGGCCAAAAACTTGTAACTTCAACTGGTCTTAAAATCTTATGCGCCCACCAGAATGGTCTTAAAATTGGTATGTAGGCTACTTGATGCGGGCTAAATCATGTGTCAAAATTTGGAGCGTCCGGCTCGTTGATAAATTTAGGCCAAAAAATTGTATTTTCAACTTGACGCCATACCTACTTGTGGCCATTTAAGACCTTTAAGACTTATGTTTTCGTGATCTCCGAGACGGGCTCTACAACGCTATATGGAAGAAAAACGGTAATTTTTTTGATAAATTTCTTGTATGCGCGGCTCCAGCACTACTCGTCTCTCAGCGTCCACTCGTCGAGAGAGTCGAAAGAATAACTATTTAACCGCTCGAAGTGAGGCGGTGGGGGTCGGGTGTCGAGGCGCTCTAATGAGCTGTGACCTTTAGGCTCCCTACGTGCTGTGGAACCACCCTATGCAACCCGAAATGACTCACGTTGGACTTCGTTTTTCATCCTCCTCCTCTCAATTTCCAATATTTTTATGTGATCCAGATCGAGCATGCAAATCGCCCTGTGCACCGGCTGGTCGGTAATCGATTCGTCAGCCATCAGAAAAAGGAGGGGCGGGGGGATGAAACACAAATCTGGGGGTTGCACAGGTTTGTTCCACAACACGTAGAGAGCCGTTAAATACCGCGAGCTATCCGGTTGCCTCTCGGATAGTGTAACTACGAGCCATTGCTATAACTATTATTATTCCTCCCTAGTCTCTAATATTTATTACAAGTAAACATGTAAGTTTTATACATCTTTCGACCCAACTTCCAACGCCCTTCCTTTTGACTTTTGATTAAATTTCTAAAATGTTCGTATTCACGAAAGAAGAATTTTATACATATATTATATACATTTTTGTAATCAGCGTTAAAAAGCTCTTCATTTTGATACCCCACTCGATAGGTTTGCAAAAAAAAATTTTCTTAGGGCTGGTCAATCTGGAATAATTTGTCCGCCATATTATTTTTACTGTGACGTCACATAGCCTATGTTACTCGGGATAACGTAACGATTCTAATGATACCCCATACATCTAAATCGGTTCAGCCGTTCAGTTGTTCTAGTGGAACAAAGAATTTTATTTTACCCACATACATACATGAACCCTGAAAACAATACACTCCTTTTTTTGGGCAGTCGTGTAAAAAAAAAGAAAAACAACACTAAATTTACAACGAAAATCAAAACTGCCAACTTAACAAACAACTGAATTCATATGGTTTGGAACAATAACAAAACTAAAACAATTGCTGCCAATATAAGGAAAAAAGCGGTATTAGACATTGCAACCTGCAGGGCCCAATCTGTCAGGTTGGTAGGTGTAATTAAATGTAGGGCCCGTAGGGAGCTGAAGGAGGGCAGGGAGAGGCAGGGTACACAACAGATTGGGCCCTGCAGGTTGCAATGTCTAATAGCCGTTTAAAGCAAGTAAGTTGATGACATTTAAAAAAAAAATTACCGTGTCTATTATTACGTTCTCTCAACTGTCATTTGCCACCACTTTTCAACTTCTCGCTATTTCTTAAAGCAAACTGCGTTTAATCTTGTGCTTTATTTAATCACTAGTCGTAGAAAAAGTAATGTATGCAACGTTGTATAAGTAGGTCAAAAAAGACTCATGGCGTCTTTATTAACACGCCACTCACCTTTTTTGAACCCTCTTATACAACTATTGCATAAATAGTTATTTGTTATACAAGGGGTGAAAGTTGTATTTTACGTGCGAGTGTTATTTAAAACACGAGCTAGCGAAAGGATTCTATTATTGACCACGAGCGAAGCGAGTGGTTCAAAAATAGAATCCTGAGCGTAGCGAGTGCTTTAATACACGAGACGTAAAATAACTTTCACCCGTGTATAACACAAAACTTTTCACCTCACTACAGCGAGGAAAATAAGAAAAAGGGTGCATTTTGCAGAACAATTTATCCGTTTTTACAAAAAGAATGAAGATTAATGTTGAATGCTGATATTTATGAATTAAAATAAAGTTGTAAGACTGTATTAAGTGTTTTTACTCGATGCAATTCATTAATTGCGATGTTAAAAATTCTGCACTTTTAACGTTTTACGTTTTGTTAGCTGTCAAATGTCACTTAAGCCACTTGTCACTTATGTCAAAACTCTTTCACCACATGTGGATAAAAAGCGATTTTCACAATAGATATTAAACAAACAAAAAGGGCTTTCCGAGCTAGTGAGGTGAATATACTATTGTGCAACAGTTACATAATGAGAGTTCTTAAGATTCGAGGGTCGAAGTTACAAAATGAGGCGAAGCCGAATTTTGTAAAAACAGACCCGAGAATTTTAAGAACCCTTATTATGTACAGTTGCACACAATAGTTTTTCTACGAGTGCTTAAGCAAGCCGGTAAGAATTGAGTTCGACGAAAGCCGTGCACAACCTACTGCTTCTATGTAATCTCGTAACGTTCGATCTCCCGGTGGATTGTGCCGGCGGCGACACGCAATGCGGGGCCCGACAACAGTTTCACAATATTGTATGGAAATCCTTTCTGTGATTGTTATGGATGCTACAATATGCGACCATACAAGCTCTATCAAAAAGTATGCACTAGTAGTTCCGCCACCACAATCTCAATTCGAGTATTACAGTCGTCGAGTATAAAAACGTAATTAAGGTATCGGTTACCGCGCATACTAAAATGTAAACATTAAGATGCAGCCACAGATACTCATATCTAAATATAGGGCGTTTGCTCATCGATCCTGACCATAAAATAGACATATTAGGGTATGGATGTAGATAAACGATTTTTTCTTTTTTGTACTTATATATTTTGCCATTTTAAAGATGCAAAATTAAGAAGAGACTTACATTAGAAGTGCCACTTGATAATTTTAATATTTTTAAGAAGATACTTAGATTAGAAATTGATAGTAGAGTAGAACTTGATAATTTCAATATTTTGGACCTTAGTTTAGGTATCCATTTCGTCGATGTTTTAGAACGACGTTACCTATTTTAACTGTCGATATTAAAATACGTTCCCAATTTAATAGTACTTTTATACATACTACCTGTATGTATAAAAGTAAGCAATGTAAGCATATGACACTGTGTTTTAAGTAGTAATTTGAGTTAATTACCTTGAGGTAGGTACAGTCAGCATCATATATATCGCATCAGCTAGAGTAGCCAAATAGATTGTCACACCATACAAAATATATGGTGTGACGAACTATTTGATCCCTTTGGCTATTACAATATATTTGACGCTGACTGTACATACTCCTTATATGCTCTGTGTTATATTCGACGTCAATAGAAACATAAAATAATGTAACGTACTTTACTTAGGCTAAATTTAAAGAACAGCTAATATGGTTTCATTGTCAGCTTAGGTACCTATACACATTATACTTGTTAGGTACTTTATTTTATCAAGTTTCAAATGCTTTTCTTGCCTAGAAACGCAGCCAGCGTAGGTATTTATTTACCTTATTTTATTTTCTCCACTTGACATCGAATTTAGCTCCATTTGAGACAAGATTTTTGGACTTTGTAGACTTAAATAGGTTTTTTGTAAGAATTGTAAGCAGTGTCCGAGAACCAGAGAACAAGCTGATTTTGACCTATTCTTGAAATGGAGCAACAGTGTTTAACTTGAAATGTAATACCTAATGTAGCTTGAATTGTGTACAATTTACTTCCGGTCGGCGCGTTTCTAAAATAATTGCAAATAATGTTTTTGTGCACAATAAAATTTTGCCCATGCAGAGATAACCCTAATAGTTAGGGAGGCGAGGTAGCTAAATGGCGTAATTCAACGGCGCCGTCGAGACCTATCAAAATCGAAAGATAAAATAATTTCGAAAAGAAAAGCTCGTATGGCAAAAACCATTTTAGCGGTGGGTTTGGCGTGTACGGTTTTTCAAAAATGTTAAAAAAAAACAGTTACTTGGGCATTCTCGAGCGCGTCAGATATTCATACTACGTATGCCCCGAGTGCCTCTGATAACAACGGTATACTAATCTGCCGGTTTGCGTGGTGGGGGTAGGCATATAAAGTAGTCAAAAATGCAAAAAAAAAAATTTACTCGAGCGCGTCAGATTTTCGGAAGGGGTGTTAAGTAGGCCCCAAGGAAGCTCCCTTTAAAAAAACTGACGATTTCGGGGTGACGATAAGTTACGATGAATTTTTGAAAATGCAAAAAAAAAAAGTTTTTTTGAAATACTCGAGCGCGTCAGATTTTCATAGGGGAGGTTTATCTCGGTATCCTGAAAGCATATTTTTTTTAATCTGACAAAAATGTTGGTGGGTTCTCTTAATCTGACCGAAAAAGGTTTAACTTTCAAGTCAAAAAGTTTTAACTTTGGACAAAAATGTAAAGACACCTTTTTTGTGTAAAATAAAATTACCTTTTTTGTTTATATAAACTTTTTTTTGTAAAATGTATCGTTCGCGACTTATATGCCGTAACGCGTTCTTAGGAAGACGAAATGGCTCCTCCACACTTCCGGTCATGCGGAAACCGGCAGATTTTGTATTTTTAGTAAGTTTTATATTATATTCTTCAAAACAAAATTAAAAAAAATCGCGCTCGAGAATGCCGGATTAACGTTTTTTTTTACAAGTTCGCGACCCTATAACTCGGCGGCGTCAAGGACTTATCGTCAGATTAGTTAAAGGATGATGTTCCGCTCCCATACAAGCTTGGCACTAGACTCAACAAACTCGAGGGGTGTATAGTTAGGCTCCAAATATGAAATAAAACTCCTGACAATTAACAGAAATTCACGGACACTTCACAGAACAGTGCAAATGCAGAATTTCTTTAAGATTTTGAGGTTAGAATCGCCATAATAGCAGTTAAGTCGGCAAAGATAACTAATACAAGGGCAGAACAATATGGAACTGATTCAAAAGTCGTATGTCATATGGAACTTGTATGTCATTACGTCATTTTGGTTTTGCAAAAGCACGGATTGACGGAAGTAATGACATTAGTATGTAGCGTTGTACCTGTTAGGTACGCTTTATCGATATCGATAAAATAATTGTTATGATGCATATCATGTGTTCATACTATTGAAAAATCGTCAAAAAGGATTTCAATAAAACAATATTGTTTTATTACTTTTTAATTGTTTTGCATCTACCTATTCAGCTACACCTTAATAACCAGATCTTTTGTTTATTGCCACTAGCGACAGCCGATACTTGATAAAATAATCTTCAGTGCGATGATTTCCTTTTTCCAATTTTTTGAATAAATCCGTTCTTAGACGATTGCAGCATCATTGCGGTGAAGTGAATCTCGTTCTGTGAAATGAACACACATATAATATCGATAGTAGAAATGTACCTTAGTACAACACTGTTGTTTACAAACTGATTCATTTTCAATTTCATAGATTATCGTTTTTGGAATATTATATTATTATTTTAGTTTTCATGATTAACCCAAGAAATAGGTAGGTGGTTAAATAATCTCGCACTTACCATTCGATATTTAGACATAGAGGCTTGCCATGAACCGTCCGTTCTTCGCCTAAGTAAGTAGGTACCTAACTTATTTGACACTGTTCGTATTTATTCTTTTTTTGACGTATCCTGGGTCTACTATCTTCAGTTATTAGGTTAAAAAGCACATATATTATTATTTGCTTTAATTCACACTTTATTATTTAGTAAGGAGAATCAAAACAACGTTTATTTACTTTGCCATGACATGTAAGAAATTGACAGTTCATGTGGCTAAAGATAAAATAAAGCGTTTGGTTGCTGCATTATCCCATAAATACTGACACTACATTCAAATGATAAATAAATATACAATGCCAGATTAAGTAAATTATTGACAAAAAATTGGTCTCTTCCTTTTATATGATTTTATTGGATTGAATATGGAGTACTTTTTAATTATTTGCGTGTAGTTGTTAGAAATAGAAGATTGCTAAAATACTGGAATAATAAAACGCACACATAACAACCGGATGGAAACTGTGTCATTCGCGATAGAAAACAGAGGAAAGACCCAAATCTCGATGTTAGTTCTTTATTTTTGCGTTGAGGAATTAAGAAGTGTCCGTTAGAATTTAATATATGTACGATAAAGCAAAAAATCTGCTATAAATTGTCGTATATATAGCATGCTTGTTGAAGTGTAGGCCAAATTCGGCATCATCCTTTAGTCTTTAAACACTAAAATCAACCCCCAATATCTTAAACTGACGCGCTGGAGTATTTCAGACTATCCATTTTTTTTTACTAATCTGATCGTCTATCCTAGGCGCGCGTCACTACATATAGAGCTAAATACTTTACAAGGTTGTTCTATTAGGTCTAAGGTATCTCTCATATCTTAAACTGCCACGCTCGAGTATTGCCGAAAATTCCCCTATTCGCCTTCCTAACTATAAAAATAATCTCTTCCACCTAACCTACATTTCGTATCTAAGTAGATTGAGTGTAAAGTCCACGTCAAATATATGTTTACACTTTTGCAAGGACTAAAGTGCAAAAGTAAAGAAATTTTTGAGGTCGACGTACCTAACTCGCAAATTAAAGTAGTTATTAAGGAAAAGATGTATCTCATGATAAAAAGTGATTTAACAGAGTGATACTAGGTATAAGTAAATATTTAAGACTGAAGGTACTTTAATTTAGTAAGCATAAACAAACCAAAAGTATGTAAATTAGGTACAGTCGACGTCAAAAATATGTTTACATTTTTAGCCCTTATTGCAATGGAGGTGCTAAAGTGTAAACATATTTTTGACGTCGACCGCGACCGTACATAATTATTTACTAATATAATAAGTTTCTTATACTACACATATAGGCTATAGGTAACTATTATGTTATACATACCTTCGTGACCTAGGTACATAGGTACGTCGCGTTGCTTAGTTAGATACAATCGGCCGAGCAGAAAAAGCAAAGCACTATCTTATTTATATGTACTACTGACTGAATGAGTAGTGATTGTATAGGTAGAAACAATACATATGGTCTGTGTATGTGAAGATGGTGTTGGTTTTATGAAGGTTTATTTTTAGATAATGCCGAACCGAGTAAACCGAAATTTGATTTGACTTGCTAGAAAATTCAAATAAAAAAAATAAAAAATTCATTTATTAAAGGACCAACTTGGATCAATTAAAGATGATAATGATGGATTTTAAATGATGATAATGATAAATAATTAGTACTTACCTATATGTGAGTTAGCTTTCGGCATTTTGGTACAGTAGGTATGCTTTTGTTATAGTCGAATTCGAATTTAAAAACTGCCTGCCACTATGTTTCTGTGATCATCCATTTTGATAAGAATTATAATATGTGTGTACTAGGTATTTACCTTTCCTATAATTTTAGATCAGATGTAATTTCCGAACTATTACCCAAGAAAACTTATTGGCACTAGGTATAGGTACTAAACTATGTTAGGTACCTATACATAGTATTTTAGGCTACTTACGTCACACTATAGAACAACAATTTAATTAACATACCGTACTCTACAACGTCAGTAATAATAATTTTCGTCTCATTCTGTAAGATAATCCTATTATAAACTGACAAACAATACCTACACTTATAGCCTATACTATAATCTATATCTCAAAGTTTTGACATGTACAGTCGCGATCAGATATATCGGAGCTGTGGAGGTGCTCACAAATATCGGAACATGCACTTTATTGACTTGACAATAGAGGCGATGTTCCGATATTTGTGACCGTCCACAGCTATATCCACCGCCACCGATATATCTGATGGCGAATGTACATACTTATAGTGTATACAAATACCTATATCATAGAGTAACTTATATAGTAGAGCAGCACAGCCTAAAAACTTTTTGAAGCTCAAGCCAATCGCGCCATCTGCGTGAAAGCCCCCTAAATACACCCAAAATGTAGGAGGAAATGTCACCTGCACTGCTACTCCGTCTATTAACGAATAGTAGTAAACTAGTAGCTACTAGGTGGAATAGCAGTGCAGGTGACATTTCTTCCTACATTTTGGGTATTTTTGGGGGCTTTCACGCAGATGGCGCGATTGGCTTGAGCTTCAAAAAGCTCTTAGGCTGTGCTGCTCTATTGTATAAGTTACTCTATGCCTATATAGAAGGTAGGAATTAGGGGGAAGTAGGGGGTACTTCCCCCTAATTCCTACCTTCATAAAGGTCTCTCAGGCCTCAATTAGTTAATTTATGTTTAATCTGTTTGTAACAAACACAACTCAAAGTGACAGATAAGGACAAGCGATTAGTAGTTAAACGAGTCTTGTGAGACTTTTATGAATAAGGGGATTAATATACTTGTACATCATTGACGATAATAAATAATAATGTCATAATCATAAGACAGCAGAGCATTCTACAGTCGAGTTCTCCAATAAATATCTGAAATCTGAACACATGAACGTTTAAAGATATATGTACATGAACAGAACCTTATTTGTATGGGTCTTAGGTCGTATACACATATTTTTAAACGTCCGTGTGTTCCTACACAGTGTACAAACGTATACTCGTACACGGTATTTGTACAGATATTGGAGAACTCAACTTTAAGACTAACAGCTTTAGCTTATGTTTATGTAACGCTTATCCAAGAACCAAATTACCATTAAGTACCTTTTTAATACAGTTACTCAAAAAGTGGCTTTTTTACTAGTTAAATAAAAATAAGTCGTGTGCAAGGCCCAAGTACAGTCAGCTGCAAAAATAAGTATCGAAACCATCATCTCATAAATATGTCCGACGACTTTATTACGTCAGTGTAAGAGCTTTAGGACATGTTTTTGAGTAATTTCACTGTAACCATATTTTTGCAGCTGACGGTACATACCTCACCGAGTAGCAGGATTAATACATATGTGAAACACGTATTGAAAGTAAATAAAAAGAAAGGTCAGTAGGCGCCTACCACTAATATGTCTAATTAGAATTAAGTTATCTGACTCCCTATCGTTGAATATGATATCGTTCCCTCTTATTCAAGCAAAAGAGATGCATATGAATAAAATAGATATTCTGACAGGATTAGGCTGATTGTGATTATAAAAAGCGTTAAGTAGGTTAGCCAGAATGTTACATAAAATATAAGTAAGTAGGTATTTTTCTGAAATTGATTCAGTCGCTTCCTCTTACAGCGGACTAACTGGTGTTCATTGCCACCCTAAGACATTTCACTTTCCAAGTTATTTTTTTTTTATATTGCCAATTTGCGATGAAAATTGGGTTCAAAAAGGATTTGTCGTTTGGTTTCCATTCTAATAATAACTTTTATTTCATATAAATGCGAATCCTCAGCCTCAGTTTAGCTGCAATTATCTCAAATTGTACTGAATGCATACCTAAAACTTTATGCTTGATTTTCTTTTATATAATAGGTAGGTACCTACAGCACATGTATTTTATGTTCCTCATATTTGAAATGAACGAAGAGTGTTCCACTCGGGTGAAAATAATCCATTCCGTGGTTAACAATCTACTCAAAATGATGGTATGTATTAGGCAGTATTTGGCGAGGCTAGGTAGGCAGACAAATATCGCAACCTATGTAATTATAAACGAATATTCTTCTTTTTAATATTATAATTGTAACTTGTAGTCTCCATTCTGTTTAGGTATGTGTTTCTAATGTTATACAAATGTTACCAATTGCATCGCCATCACATTTAATGATCGGTTTATAAACTTTTCTAGAAAGAAGACTAAGGATTAACAGGTATGTATTTAGTATGTACAGTCGACGTCAAAGATATGTTTACGCTTTTGAACCATTACAAAGGAGTAAGGTGTACCACAGTACATATTTAAAAACTTATTATAAATACATATTTATTAAACCTTGGTAATGCTCATATATTTGTGAACTCGACTCTACCGTAAACTGTTGCAACATCCACTGATTATATATTATAATATGTATATTGAAATAATATGTATTCTAGGATATCATATATTTAAGAATGGCCGCCTTCTTTCATCACAGGAATAAGATATAAACAGCTGTTTGGTAAAGAACGCCGTGTTTTCCAAGCCAGGCAAAGTTAAGGATGGTACGCAATGTTACAGCAGTTGACGGTACTAAGAGTTAAGCAACAATGAAAATATTTACCAACGTCTGTTTAGTTTAAGGTTCCTACGTACTTAAGTGGGTAATAAAAAGTTGAAAGGTGAATGTATTACCAAATTATCTGTCACATTCTAGCTGTTAACTACGACTTCCTGTAGAATTAGAACAATTAAGATATTTGAAATATTACCTACAATTTTTCATTTCGATTAATTTTTGTTTTTAATATATAGTGTACAAATGGAAAATCTAGTGTATTACTTTATCTATACCTGAATTTCCTTTTTAGCCCTATACTTACCTAGGGCCGTATCCAAACTTTAAAATACAATCCCACTCCAATACAACTGCAGTGCATTAACTATGTTTCACCATATTTTACCAATGAAAGCAATTAATAACTGATTACTATTTACAGCTTACGCCTAAACGTTTCGAAAACTATTCCGATGTAACCTCCGATATTAATTGATTCATTGTTGTGTGTTGGAGATAATTGTTTTTTTAATGTATTGCTTTACCTATGTATGTATTTTAAAGTTTGGATATGGCATATTTTTTTCCCTCGTAATCTAATAGCACTAATGCACACTTGCACAGTACACATCGCTGGCCCAATATTACAAGGTTCTATGTTACATTTTCAGGGTACTTCAATTTAGACTTAGTGTCACTGTAACAATGTTCAAATTTCAATTCGATAAAAGTGAAACATACAACCCTGTAATATTGGGCTAGCGATATTTCGTCGGCCCAATATTACAGAGTTCTATGTTACATTTTCAAGGTAGGTACTTAGTTGAAATTAGACTTAATGTCACTATGACAATGTCCAAATTTCAACTTGATAAAAGTGAATCATAGAACCCTATAATATTGGGCTAGCGTATAGATTTACAAATGAACATATATTGTGTAGTTTGATAGAGAGTACTAATAACTTCATATCGACAAAGTGGGCCCTATTTCCTTGAACTGATACATACCTATTTAGATTAGACTAGTCTACAAACCAAATATTACCTTCAATACGCATTTAATCCATTCGAAACTTAGTCATCTTTGTATTGAATGGTGCTAATTCATGTTATAAAACTCATACTACTTAGTCATGCTTATACACAATACAAGTGTTAGGATCACTTTGACCACCTATGCAGATTTCAATCTTAACATATCAACCAATCTTATCATTTATCATATCAGATAAAAACAGATAAATGGCAGTTTCAAAAGAAAACCTACTTCCGGCTGTTTTTGTCTATGATTGATTGGATTCCGAACTGAATTCCGCGTTGGTGCGCCTAAACAGAGTTATTGCTTTATTTTGAAATGATAGTTAATGAGGACAAAATCTGTAGGTAGGTACTATCAGCTGCAGAATCGCCTACCCAGTTTATGAATGAATTCATTCATAATGTGAGTACCTATGCAATTTTGCAGCGCGCTGTACGTAGGTACTTACGTAAAGTCCGCCAATAAGATTTTTGGACGAACTCCTAGTACCTCATCCTCATCACAGTGAAAAAGATATAAGATCCTGACCGACTTTCATATTCATTTTGACTGTGCGAAGGTACGAAGTGACGCAGAAATAAAATTACATATCTCCCATGTAACTTGAGTCATTGATAACTCTTGCAGTTGTACATAGTAGAATGTAGCTTAGTTTTGAAACTACATACAGTTTATATATTTAATATTTACATAGCTACCATAAAACAAATAGGTATTAAATAAATCTTGCCAACCGCCTCAGTTAAGTGGTGGCACTGTAGTAATTATTTAAGTACCTAAATAAGTAACTAAAAGTAGTAATAATTTAAGAGAGTAAGTTTGGCTTCTATCGTATCATCGTATAATTGGATTAATTAAACGAATACTTTGGTACCTACTTACTTTCAGTTTTTTTTAGGCAATACAGTTTGTATTTTTGATATTACCTCATACGCCAAGGGTAGTTAGTATAGACCCTAATAAACATACCAAATGTTTTATTAAAATTTTACGACTTAAATTTTTCCATAGGTATTGCATGATTACTTTTCCCTAAAATGTCACAACTGATGATGTGTCAAATAAGTGTATACGCAATACATTGCGTACCGAAGAAATTTAAAAAATCAATTGCTCTATGTTAACTAAGAGTTAACTCAATATTTATTACAATGTCGATTTATAATAGCATAACTTGCGTCTGGCTTCCATTTGAGGTAATATCAAACAAACGCGGTATATGGTCATAATTAACAAACAAACAAAGGAAAATAATAATAAAATAAGTATTAGTCATCATCTTATTCGCAACTTACGTCTAATTGAAAATAACATTTAAGTAATAAGAAAGTACCATGTAATGTGCTGAAACTGAAGCATGAAAGAACTTAGAGCTACTTTTAAATAAATAGTTCGATTAATTTTTATTCAAGTTCAAATATTGACTAATAATTTGCATAAACGATTTTTTTATACTATCGGAATACTTAAGATCTAAACGGAGTCATCACTGACCCTTTTTAAAGTCTTAGATCATAACAGACTAGCTTTTGGTAGCCTCTATATCAATATACATTTTATTGACGAAGTCTACGCCATTTCAGTAAATTTCTGAATTGTAATAGATTAGGGTTTTGACAAGTTTTGGCAAAATAAAAACTAATTTAATTCAGTCCGCACTTGGACTTTAATAGTATAGGCTTTGTAAATTCGCGTCCTGGCGACTCTTAATGCAACGACAGGAAGTTAATCTGGCCACTGACGTGCCGCGGATCAAACACAGTCCCATCACCCCATCAGATATTGCTTTCATTGAAGACATGCTCAAATGCACTTAATGAACACAGATCAACACAACGTCCACAACACAAAATGACTTAACATTCACTTTACTAGTAGGATCAATCTTATATTCAACCTTTCAGTTTTAAAGTGAAATAGTGTCGGTGCAATGAATTGTGTACCTATTTAGTGTGCCTAGCCAGGGTATAAGTTTTGAACAATCCGGTCGATACATTTACCGAATCATTATTTGATCCAAAATGCGCCAAACGTGATCGTATCAAAGTACAAATTGGGTTGTAAGAGAGTTTAATAATAAAATAAAGAGTTTACGCTGTCTGGTTTGACCCATACGATTACTAACAAACAATCTGCACACGTGCGTGTTGTTTATTAACAAGACATCAATTTCTTAGAAGGGGTGGAGGTTTTGTATTCGGTTTGGTGTTTATTTTACCCGTGGTCCGATTTGAATAATATTTTTTTGTTTTTGTTTGAAAAGAACTACCTCCCAGGTGGTCCTATATTAATCTGTTACACTCGTAAGTATATGTATGATATTGTAAGCAGAACGCCCGCAAGTCTAATGTTCAATAGGTACGATACGAAGAGTCATTTGGGGTGAATTAAAACCAGCGCTGTAAGCCATAAATGGCTTTAGCAGTTAAGTACTCATGAAACTCTGCGTTAATTTAAATATTTTGAACTTGATTTAAAAAAAAAAGTAATTGCTAGTCTGCGCCACAGCAAACGCTGAGTACATCCCTCTTGTCACGCTGTCTGTTTCATGTGTGTGTTTGTACGTGATAATAAATCATTATTCAATTCTATTCCATAAAAACTATCCTAATGTCCTTCCCCGGGACTTAAATCTTCATATCAAAGAGCCAGGTATGTATGGCACAACTGCCCTTGGCGAAAAAAAGAATTTCCTTTTAGTGGATTATTAACCTTTACATATGTAGTGCTTTCACCAAAAATTAAGCCTCAAATCCTTCAGGTTACAAAAAAAACGCATAAATTGAAATATATATTTTATTTTATTTTAGCTAAAGTACTAGTCCGATTTCTTTGTAATTTGGATATGTTGTAAGCAAAATTAAGATCGCTTTTTAGAAAAAATAAAATAATTATTTTTAGAAAAAAAAGAAAAAAAATAGAGATAACAATATTAAAAAAAAATATAGGTACGAGATTGCGACAATTACCTAATTTATATATTTTATGTACAATTTAATAATCTTTAACTTATATTTTTTTTAATAACTAAAATCGGGATTAATGATGTGAAAAATTCGAATTTTTAATATCCCTAACTTTTGTATCCATACTTGTATTCCCAACAATCCCAATGCATTTTGAATATGTTGAATTATGCAATGAATTTGGTCATTGGGCGTTTTTGACCCGCTTTTTGAACTTTCGCGTACAGAGACCAAACTAGTTATAAATTAAAGAATTTAATCTCACTTTTCTAAATGTGTAATTTTTTTTAATGTATCAACTGGCAGAAAAAAGTTATTCAACAGTATGTGTACGATATCTTTCAGCATTGTACAAAGCTGCTGAGGGAAATTTTTGTCGATCGTCCTTACCACCACTGCGTAATGCTGATGGTAAACTGGCCCATAGTGCAAAAGAGGAAGCCGATCTTCTGGGTACTTACTCTCTTTGCCTCTAACTCGACCCTGAATGATGATGGCAGCGCCGTGCCACCTTCTATCCCGCGGTGCGCATTTTCGATACCGGATATTAACATTAAACAGAATGATGTCCGGCGGGAACTGCTATGATTAATCGTTCACAAGTCGTGTGGGCCAGACGGCATACCAGCAGTTGTGCTGAAACGGTGTGCTCCTGAGTTGTGTCCCATGTTAACGTGCCTTTTCGCACTCTCGTGCCATAAACGGCAAGTGACGTCTTCATGGAAGACTACCCTCGTGCACCCTGTGCCTAAAAAAGGTGATGATAGTTCAGATCTGCCGAATTACAGGCTTATCACCATAACCTCCTTTCTCTCCGAGGTTACGCAGCGCATAATCAATGCAAAGCTCCTTGGATACCTAGAAGAGCACGACTTGATCAGTGACCACCAGTATGGCTTTCGCCACGGTCGCTCGACTAGTGATCTTCTAGTGTATCTCACTCACCGCTGGGCTTCAGCCATTGAGAGTCAGGGAGTAGCATTGGCAGTCAGCCTTGATATAGCTAAAGCGTTCGATCGGATCTGGCATCGGGGTCTTCTGTCGAAGTTGCCAGCTTACGGACTGCCCCTCAGTTGTGCTCTGAAGAACTGTTTGATATGATGCCTAAGGCCGCTTTTTATCACTGCACCGCTCGCCTTCGACAGGGTGTTCATCCTCATACCTTGAAGCCAAAAGGGTCGCGTACTGCGCGGTTTAAGAGGAATTTCCTCCCGCGAACGCTCCAGCTGTGGAATGAACTCATGCCGAGGTTTTTCCAGAAGGCTACAGTATGAGGTTCTTCAAAAAATGAGTGGATAGATTTCTAAAGGGTAGGCAACGCGAATGTGAATACTCTTGAGTTGCAGGCGTCCATAGGCTACGGTAACTGCTTACCATCAGGCGGGCCATATGCTTGTTTGCCACCGTCGTGTTATGAAAAAAAATCTGACGAAGATGGCGATTTGTTTTGGGAATAGTTTTTGTTCATTTTCGTTGTTCAGTGTGTAATAGTATATAGCTTATTGCGAGGTGATCTAACGAACAAGTGCGCAGCTAATGAAGAATTAGTCCCAAAACAAGTGTTTAGTTTAGTTTAGAAGTTTTAAGTTAGATATCCGTTAGTCCACGTGCTGTTTGTAGGGAGTAACTATAACCTTATAAAAAGCCAGACCTCACCGTACAACGTCAAGCTCTGCTTTAGTTATAATTCTCACTTAATTCGTTGCAAAAATGCTATAATGATAAAAAATGATTTTTATTTTTTTCTCAATTCTCCCATGGTTTGCAAGAATGCGACTCATACCACTGAGTAGTAGATACATTTACCTACATACCTAGCCTTATTTCGTTTGTGTACGCTGTGGGTCATATGTCCGAACAAAATGCCCAATGACCTTGCATAATTCATCAAAACCCAGTCTAACAAATCCACTGAAAGGTGCAATACAAACATAATAGAACATTCCGAAACCTTAGTCAAATGTAAATTGAACTCCATCGCATGTCCTGCGTCTCTTGACTTTGACTCTTCCATGCCTTATCTCGAAGAAATTCTATCTGAAATCTCAAACCAGGAAGACCTC
Organism: Pammene fasciana; assembly: GCA_911728535.1. Lineage (NCBI taxonomy): Eukaryota > Metazoa > Arthropoda > Insecta > Lepidoptera > Tortricidae > Pammene > Pammene fasciana. Next base: position 24,506,979 of record OU452275.1, read on the forward strand.
AAAAATACCGAACGCCAGCCCGACACTGTCCTACCATTCCCCAGTAACAATAAAATGTACTATTTTCTGTTTACTAAAGTCCATCACTACGACGAGACTAATTACAAAAATATTTTTAACCTACTACAATCACTACGAGATATCATATTACAAAACAACCCGACACTCACGGACTTAGCGGTATCGGACTTTACGGAACCATTTACAAACGTTTCTTATGTTAAAATCTATAACATGATTTCATATGTGTTTCACAATACTAACATAACTATACACATTTACAGAAACAAAATAATATATCCTACACCTGCAGAGATTCCTCAAATCCTTAAAGAAAACCATAACTCTACAATCGCGGGACACCCTGGAATCAATAGAATGCTTAATCGGATTAAAGCTTCTTACTACTGGAAAACAATGCGCAAAGATATTGAAAGTTACGTTAAGTCATGCAAACTATGCCAAATTAATAAACCTTTAAGAAAATGCAATGTAGCCCCAATGGTAATAACATCTTCTAGCACCAAACCATTTGCACGACTAGCTCTAGATATAGTCGGTACCCTTCCAGAAGCTGGTGTCGAAAAATTTAGGTACATCCTGACTCTCCAAGACGACCTCACCAAATTTTCATGCGCGTACCCCCAAGTTACCGCCACGAGCGAGGAAGTTGCTCGTAATCTAGTTCATTTCATGGCTCTATTTGGAATTCCAAAAATGATCCTAACTGACCAGACCTTGGCACATGTTTCACCTCAGAGCTATTCAAACAAGTTACCAATATTTTTAAAATAAAACCCCTGTTTTCTACCCCTTATTACCCAATGACTAATGGTGCTCTTGAACGTAGCCATTCGACCTTGAAAGAATATCTAAAATCATTTGTCAATGAGAACCATTCCGATTGGCACAGTTACCTATTTACAGCCATCCTCTGCTACAACACTACCCCTCACAGTACCACTCAATATACTCCATACGAACTTCTATACGGCCACAAACCCCATATTCCATAGGAAAATGTAAGCACATAAAATTCACAAAAAAACTCTTACCATTGAATACCATTTATACTATAGACAGGGTGCCCTTGGAAGAAGTATCACATATTAGAGATCTTGGTGTGACTTTAGACAAAAAATTATCTTTCAACCCACATCTTGATAATATTATTAAGCATGCTAACCAACTCCTCGGCTTTATCTGGCGCAATTGCAAAAAATTCAAAAATATCTCTGCTATAAAGGCAGCATTCTGTGCCCTGGTTCGCAGTCTGCTAGAATACTGCTCTAATATATGGAATCCATTTTACAAATGTCATATAGAGCGTATTGAACGAATTCAAAAGAGGCTCCTATTTTTCTCTCCGTACATCAGGGGAAACTGCGCATACTAAATTCATACCAGGAGCGATTAAAGTTTTTTAATATGATCTCTCTCGAGGACCGCCGTTGGATTTCTGACCAGTTACTGTTACACAAAATTGTCTCAGGAATGCTAGATTGTCCACAGCTTCTGCAAACAATTAACTGGGTAGTGCCGCGCCAACACTCTCGATTAGTCAACTTTCGGCCGTTCTCATATAAAATTTATAATACAAATGTTGGATCTCACAGTATAATACCACGAATTTGTAAAGAGCACAATTTATTATATAAACAGAATAGACTAGATATGTTAAAAATGTCACATTACCAATACAACAAACATTTACATAAACTCAAAGGTAATCTCTGATTGTAAAATTCATATATTATGTTCTGTTTCACTTTGCTACAAGTTATGTTTCACTTCCTAGACAACTACACAGAAATATTTTTAGATTAAGTAAGTATTTAAGGGTTATAGATCTTACTAATTATTATCAATTCATTTATTTGCTTTAAAGTTATAATACATTTATTTACATAACTAAATATACAGAGGTACTACAGTACAAATACTAAACTAAATTAATAACTAGCTCAAATCTAAACTAGGCCCTTGCGGCATTGTACCAAGGATGCTGGCGGCATTTCCTCGTTGTATCGCAATGCTGATACGCTGTGCGAGGAAACCGCCAGCTCTTCGGTCACCAGTTACATCAACCAGACGCTTTGCGATTTCTGCAAAAAACTTGTGTGCGCTGGGACCCCATGGACCTAGAGTTTCAACTCCAAAAGGTACAAAATGGTATTCTCTACCGAGACTTTTATATTTGTTACGTTTTGAAATTTCGGCGCTTTCCGCCGCTGCGCCCGCTTTTACGTTAGTCCGTTGGAGGTGGGACGGTGCCAGTGTGTCTACGCAGGTAGCATCCCACACTAACATCCGTCCCAGGAAGTTATTATTAGTTACCTACTTAGCTACCTTATTTTGAAAATATGTTTCAATCCTACTTAGATTAAGAATTATTATGTAAGCAATAGCTACTTTATATGTGCATGCCGTGTTTGCCTGTAATTGGGTGGATACTCAAGCAAGCTCATTTTCTACCTAGTTATTAATAAGTATATTGTATACCACCTGTTGGCAAACCTTAAATAAATAATAATAAAATAATAATAATAATAAAAACAACGCAGGGCAGCTTGTGGCGAGCTCGCGAGTAGCGACTCCACGTACCTGAGTGCCCCTGGGGTGCCCTGTCGGATGGTGGGACAGGTCCCCTGTCTCTGGCTTGCCTTAGCCGGCTGTCCAGAGTGGGGTCGTTAGAGCTGTGTTCTCGAGGGTAGATGTGGAAACCTAAGTGGCGAGTTGGCTATATGTTTAAAGTCCAGTGACACCTCTCTACCCCCAGCCCCCGCACCGGTGTTGCCCTTGAGCCATCTTTGATGTCGCTTTTTATGGGGGCCCATCTTGTGGAGGGCGAGTCACCGTCTGCCGGAAATAAAATTGTATACCGTTTTATTAGGCAGGCGTCCGGTCTTTCATCCAATAGCCCATTAACTAGTCCATACTATTCACCCAATAGCCTAGTACATTTTAGACTCCATTAACTCTCAATAGTCCTTACACCATGGCGGGTGCTGTCTCTGCGTGCGTCCCATGACACGGGCAGGGGCAGCATCCGCTTAGTGTACCCCTCACTTTTCATTAAATTGTCGAAAGGGCCTCTGCGCGTTGGGTCGGCTCCGCATACGCCTCCCAAAGGTCCGGAACACCATTGTTCCGTGGTCGGGAAAGACATACAAAAGATAATAAAAAAAAAAAATAAAAAAAATGACGCCGTCAAAGTCAGTCGCGTTTCTTTCTGATTTCCGATTTTAATTTGATAAATAATGTTTTTATGGGTATTTTTACACTATTTTTTACTATTATTTGCGAAAAAGATGCACGCCACTTCAACGACTTTTGCGCAAGGGCGTATATAACCGCAAATATGCTTGTAACTTGTAAATACAAACCCGGACATTAAACGTCATACAAGGAAAAGGAATTCATGATAACCAGAAGTAAATCGCGACTGCAGCAAGCGTCCCCGCCAAATGCACGCCCACCATCTTCGCCCGCCTCGTCAGTCTCCTCACCATCGTCGTCGGGCGATGAGTTTGCTACTGCGCCCGACACCATCAGCGAGTCGAGCGACGAGTGCGGGCCGCCGCCGCCGCCGCCACGACCACCTGCGCGACGAGGGCGGCCACCGCTGCCGGCACGCTTGGGGCTTGCGGGACAACCTGCCCCGCCCAGGGCCCCCGCTGCCGGTGGTATAGTGCGTCGCATGAGATGGACTCAAACAATGAATGAGAACGTCATGCGCGCCTACTATGGGGCTACAGAGGGGGGGACAAATCTATGCGCGTATCGTGTTCGTTTGCTTCCTCTGTTTCAGGCCCTTGAACCGACCACCAACGTTACTGCGCAGCGACTATCGGATCAGGTCCGAGTCATCCAACGGGATAAACGGCTGGATGACTCGACACTTGATCGGCTTCGCCTGGAGGCTCTCTCTGCTCACGCGGCCTCCACCTCGGCGCGGGATCCACCCGCCACGGCGCCGGATCCGATGCCCGCACCCGACCTGGCATCGGGGGCGCCGCGGGTTGATCCCAGCGCCGACGAGGAGGAGATCGCGACTCAGAGTGTGAGTAGTACAGCCAATGAGCAACTGAGGAGGACTTTGGAAGAGGCAATTACGCAGTATCGCTCCACAAATATCCCTAGGCCACGATTACCACGCTTGCCTATGAATAAACGCAATCTAGCGTTAATGGGAGCCCTAAATGATTTGCTAGATCCATTCTTGCGGACTAGTAAAGACTTAGATGATACGCACTCGATCATGTACTGCGGAGCCATCGCGGCGTGCCGTGTTGCTCGAGTCAAGTTTCCGGACGCTGAACGTGCACCTAGGACCGCCGGGGGTGTCCCCGCATGGCAGGTGCGGATTGAGCGACGTATCAACTCATTTAGGACTCTCATTGCAAAGCTGATCTGCTTCAGGGGGGGCAACAACCGCCCCCGAGTAATGCGCTTTGTGCACCAGGCGTTCGCGGGGACGGATATCGAGCCCCGCGACTACATGGCCAACGTCACAGAGCGCATCGACTTTCTGAAGCAGAAAGTTTATGCATGGGCAAGCCGTATTCGCCGCTACAGAGAGCGTGTGGACCGATTCAGGCAGAATCGTCTTTTCCAAAGTGACCAAAGGAAGGTATACCGAAGGTGGGAGGAAGCTGACCCCCGTGTGTCCGACGTGCGACTGCCGGATGCTACTGCCATGACTGATTTCTGGCGTAGCATCTGGTCGGCGCCCGTTGAACACACGGAGGGCGAGTGGATGAGCGTTGTCGAACGTGAGTGCGAGACCATCGAACCTATGGGGGCTATTACCATCAGCCCCGATGACGTAAGTTGTGCAATCCGTACGGCTCAGAACTGGAAAAGTCCTGGCCCGGATGGATTGCACAACTTCTGGCTAAAATGGTTTCGATGCTCGCACTCGCGGCTGGCAACGCAATTTCAGCAAGCCCTTGAACTTGGCTCCCTCCCGCCCTCCTTAACAACTGGTGTAACCTTCCTGCTCTATAAGTCCGGTAGTACCACGGAAGCGAAGAACTATCGACCCATCACGTGCTTGCCTACACTCTACAAGCTCCTTACATCCATTTTGAGAGCAAAAATAAACGCGCATATGGTCGCAAACAACATCTTGGCCTCCGCTCAAAATGGATGTAGGGTTGGGTCCCGTGGTACTAAAGAGCTCCTCCTCATAGACATGACCATTTGCCAACGAGTCCGGCGGAACAGGGGGGCCCTCTCAGCCGCCTGGATTGACTACAAGAAGGCCTATGATTCAGTGCCTCATTCATGGCTGGAGAGGATCTTAGAGCTGTATAAAATTGATGCAGCCTTAAGATCCTTCCTTGGCGCGTGTATGAGGCAGTGGACCACAGTCCTTCGTCAACCAGGAGGCGGGGATGGCCCCCCTGGCCCGCAGGACTTTATAAGGATCGAGCGAGGAATATTTCAGGGCGACAGTCTGAGTTCCTTGTGGTTCTGCCTAGCTCTAAATCCGCTCAGCACCCTGCTGAAGGATTCGGGGCTAGGTTGCCGGCTTCGGAGAGAGAGAGTGAAGTCATATCTCACCTTCTGTACATGGACGATCTCAAATTATTTGCACCAAATAACCGGGACTTGCTGGAGCTACTAAAAACAACTGAAGTCTTCAGTAGTTCCATCAAGATGGAATTTGGTGTTGATAAATGTGCGGTTATGCATGTACAGCGGGGGAAAGTAGTAAATTCAACAAATTTGCAACTTTCTGAGACAATGACGTTCAGATCTATCTCTGAATCAGAAACCTACAAATACCTTGGTTTGTCACAGTCGTTGGGTATTGAGGATGCGGGTATTAAACAGGCGTTGAGGGAGCGCTTCTTCGGTCGGCTGACAAAAGTACTCAATAGTCTTTTGTCAGGTGGCAACAAGGTGCGCGCCTTCAACGCCTGGGTGATGCCCCTACTCACATACTCCTTTGGCATACTAAGGTGGACACAGACCGAGCTGGATGCCCTGGATCGGAGGGTCCGTCTATTGCTCACCACACACCGTATGCTTCACCCACGCTCGTCCGTTATGAGATTGTACATCCCACGGAAGTGTGGAGGTCGCGGCTTTTTAAATGCCAAAAATCTCCACAACCGTGAGGTGTACAATCTCAGGAATTATTTCCTTAACAACGAGTGTGGGATGCATCGTGATGTGGTGGCAATAGATAAGGGCCTCACGCCGCTCTCCTTGGCGAACGAGAACTGGCGCAAACCTGTGGTGCTAAGCACCGAGGATCGCAAGGCGGTATGGAAGAGCAAGGAGCTACACGGGCGGTTCTACGGGGCCCTCACGGGACCCGACGTAGACCTGCTCGCGTCGGTGAACTGGTTACGATGCGGGAACCTCTTCGGAGAAACCGAAGGTTTTGCCTGTGCAATTGCGGACGAAGTTATCATGACGAATAACTACCGGAAATATATCCTGAAGGACGGTACGGTCGACATTTGTCGGGCATGCCGCCGTCCCGGAGAGTCACTCAGGCATATCATCTCCGGTTGTTCCCATCTTGCTAACGGCGAGTACTTGCACAGACATAACCTCGTAGCCAGGATCATACACCAGCAGCTTGCTCTCCTATACGGTCTTGTGGACCACGAAGTGCCGTACTACAAGTACACACCTGCGCCAGTTCTCGAAAATGGTCGTGCCACGCTCTATTGGGATCGATCTATAATCACGGACAGGACTATTGTAGCCAATAAGCCTGATATCGTGGTAATAGATCGACCGCAACGCCGGGCCATGCTCGTCGACATCACCGTCCCATGTGACGTGAACCTCGTGAAGGCTGAGAAGGACAAGTCCAGCAAGTACCTAGACTTAGCTCACGAGGTAACCGCCATGTGGGAGGTTGATTCGGCGATCATTGTGCCAATAGTTGTTTCTGCGAACGGTCTCATAGCGAAGAGTCTCGACCAACATCTTGAGAGACTTTCGCTACGGGGTTGTGGTTGGATCAAGGGTCAGATACAGAAGGCGGTAATTCTGGACACGGCGCGCATAGTCCGAAGGTTCCTCACTCTGCGGCCCTAACCACCGGCAGCCTGGGCCTTGCTCCGTTGCCGGCGGCACCCTAGGATAGGTTTTTTATAATGTTTTTATTGTTTTTGTATGTTTTTGATGAATTTTTGTATTTTACTTTTATAAAAATATTGTAAAAAACCTACCACTAAGACAAAAAATGAATAAAGAGCATAATAAAAAATTCCTAATTCCCTATACGAAACCAGTGACAACCTCACCTACGATGAATATGTCCGAGTAGTACGGGAAAAATAGCTTATTTTGGAGGCAAAATATGTACATCAATGAAACTTTGTTTATTAACTTTATCTTGGCATTACAAATGAGGATCTGCCGAGTCCTATCAAAATTTTGTTGTCGTACCCCCACCGGGGGGTTATGATCAAGGGAAAATTTTTTGAAGATGCAAATTTTACAAACTAGGCTAATGAATGAAGTGTCATTTGCGCTGAATATGAGACCATACCCATACTTAATAGGATCAATGTTTTGCGAAATATGAAGAGTTGTCAAAAAAAATCTTTTCCAAATATGGACTTGTTGTACATCAATGGATAGGTCTTTAAAAATACCATTAAAGCTTCTTTAAACATTTTTTTAAATAGTTAATATTTACAGAAACAATGGCTTGGAAAGTTAAAAAAATTGTGTCCTCCCCTTCAAACTTTTAAACTATAACTTTAAAAAATATGAAAAAATTCAAGAAGATGCGCCGTAACACTGACTTACTATGAAATTAATTAGAATATTATCGGCATAGCCATTTTTGAGTTTTTGACCTTTTGAGCCATTTCTAAAAATATTTTCCACATGGAGATACGCCCTTTTGGCGTTACTTCGTTCTTATTTAATCGAAGCTACGGAACCCTCTATTATGCGTGGTCCAACACGCACTTGGCCGGTTTTTAAGGTCCCCTCCCCCCATACCCCCGGAAAGGGGTAGGACCCCTAAATTTTCGTAGGACTCAGCAGATCCTCATTTCTAGTATCAAGATAAAGTTATGAACAAAGTTTCATTGATGTACATATTTTGCCGCCAAAATGGCAAATCTAGTCTTACTTTTCCTGTACTAGAGCCCTACAGTACCGGTATGCGATTTAGCCGAGAAAAAGCCCTCGAACACATTCTTAAAAGTAAAGAAGCCTCTAAGCAGTACTATGACTCACCTTCTCGTGAAGTTTCATACAAGGTTGGTGACCTTGTCTACCTAAAACAACACCACAGGCTTCGAAAAGCCTTATCTCCTATTTGGAAAGGGCCATACAAAATAGCCAAAGTTCATAATAAAAATAACGTCACTCTCTGTATTAACCGCCGCCATACTAAATATCATGTAAATGAGATAAAACCTGCTCATCCCTAAATAAAAACTAACTCCTAAACACAACTATGTAATCTTCCACCCATGAAAGAAAATATTTATATAATCAAATCTTACATTAATGCTTGCATCTCAACCATTTCTAATTCAATTCTAATGAAGTAAAATAAACTCACAACTAAAACACATGACTCAGTCCATATCTCAAATTACAAAAGTAAATGAACTACTAAATATGTCGCATGCCAACAACCTAGTATTTAAATGTTATTGAGAGCTCATCATTACACGGTATCCAATTACTTAGATTCTATTTTAAATGTAATTTTATTTCCTAAAGCTGACATCCTTCACAATGTCTTTATATCATCAATTAACGCTAATATTGAAATTTCCAAATTAACCTCCTATTATTTTAACAAAAGATGGTCTTTGTATTAAAAGATACGTTGTTTACCAATACCTTCCATTGTCAGTAGGTAAGTACCTCACAAAATGGAAAACCCTAATACTTTCTCCCTCGTTCAGCTTGCTCGCTCTTACATTGCGATAAGCGATTATAAACTACATTATATTTTATTAAATGACATAAACGTTTTTAGTATACTGAGAATAGTGGATATTCTTTTTTTATGTTTCCTTTTAAATATTTACTCCAACATCAGCCCCATGATGCGAAACTCGTCTTTAAGTTTAATTGAAATTTACAAACCCTTACCTTAAAAGAGTGTGATTCTAAATCGATTTTTGTGATGTCGCTGCCTGGCATGTACCTACTAAATAATAAAATAATAAATGGATTTCCGTCCAACCAAAATCTTGTCACTTTATTGTAAAATATAGCGAAAATATTCAATACTTTGTATTCACTACGTATTCTTAATAATGTAACTATAATGTAAATATATTTTTCTCAAACATGCAATGAAATATTGATGTTACGTTCCTTATAATAGGCTGCCATGTATGACGTTTCAGGTGCGGCTAGGACAAAAATCTTGCAGGTCTAGACCGGCAAAGTCCTCTTTTTTAATTCCCATTCCACATATCGATACCTTTGGGTTCAATTGGCGTAAAGGACAAAATGCTGGTTTTCAGGAGACGCAAAAAACAGAGTTTTTTTTTTAATGTTGATAATATCTTTTTTGTTTATCGAGCTATATCTTTGATGTGTATTAGAAAAGTACTCAAATTGTTGGTATCTCTAATCTGAATTAGGAATCCTATCCATAAACTAAATACTTTAGAAGTTAATGTCCTTTACAATTGGTTAAAAACGCTATGAGTGTCCTTTATGCCCATGAAATTTATGATAATTTAAAAATGATGGGATTGATGGGGTCGTAAGTGACGGTCCTAGATTATTTTACTCCAAATTCGGGGCGTTAGTAACGATCTTAGATTATTTTACCCTAAATTTGGGGCGTATAATTACCGGTGACAGTACACACGTTAACTGTATTTAGCTTAGTTTACTCTTAGGAAGCCTGAAAAGTGTATCAAAACGTGGCTGATTTGATTAGGTACATCCGGATTACATTTATAATATAGAAAACGCAATATTTTAATCAGTTATGAAATAGAAATGAATAGCTTGCTCAAAAACTAGCTAATATTCATTCATTCATCGCCATTCCGACCGCTGCAGCGCCATATTGTCCCAACGTTCAAATGCTATACGGTACCGTTGGGGCGTATTGGGGTGTTCAGCAGTACATAGTACCTTTACAAAGCCGTCGGTTGACCCGCAAGCAGGAGACGGCTGCTGCCTAGTCTGCAACACCTCATAATATGTTTACTTGTAGCTCGTAGTAGCTGTTGTGTGTGCAGCAGCCACGCCCTGGTAAACCACTTCGACTCGTGTGCAAAACCTAATGAAGGGTGCTATGATATGAACATCTTTGGTGAACATAGTTTGTAGCTAATATATTCCGGTAATGAAGATAAAGTAAATGTCCTATTGTTTAAATCTGTATTAATTGTTGATACCTTAAGTCATAACAAGGGAAGTAACAGATCGGAAGATGATTACTATTAGGATATCAAGAATTAGGACGTTTACTTATTGGGTAAAATTACTGTAAATATAATACTAATAATATTATTCCAATATTTCAAGATATCGTATTGTAAAATACGAAAAAAACAAAGAGATTTTAATTTGAAAGCAATTATTAACTCTTCTATAGGTACTTAGAAATTTCTGTGTCTCTAGAGTCTCAAGTGAAAAGAGGGTTAACTTTAGCTAAGGCGCAAAATATTTCATTTAACGCCTATAATTTCCAATTTCACACAATAAAAAAATATAATTTCTATTATAATTAAAGAATATACGAGACAATTATATGAATAAATTAAAACCAAATCTATCATAACGTCCTATCCGGATACGTTTCAAACCTGTCACGTTTAGTTTTCGACCGGGTACGTCCTTAGACTACTTGCATCTAAAAGAGGGGCATGGGCACTGCGAATGCCATCTAGTTTTGTGTGGTAGGGCACAGATTTTCGAATATCATGTTGCTCAAATCTGGAGCAGAGCCCGACTGGGAAAGTACCTCCACCTCACCGAAAACCTTAGGTAAATAGGTTGTGTTCCTGTCGGTGAGTAAGGTCGCCAAAGAGCTCTAAATTGATGCAATATGTTGACGACGGGGGGACCCTCTTGTCTCTTTAACCTTCAACCCAGTGTACCCTCTTTTCTAAAGGATACATATCTTCATCCATATCTTACTTTTTATTAAAAAGGTAACGTAGTGAATGAAAACGGCGTGTACATAGTGTAGCTTTATCGCAATGCTTTTTTAGATCTTATACTTAGCCGACGAAATTGGTAATAGTTCGGTGTAACTAGAGCAGTAGTTAATTTTATTATGTTAATTTAAATTGTAACTGATGTTTATGCTTTGAATTAAAACGATAAAATATTGATAATTGGTGATAATATTACATTTTAACAGAACCGATTATTTATTTTCAAACAATTATTAGATTTATAACACGTTCAATTTAACTTCTCTCATTAAAATACAAACAAATACCTAATAACACTCACGTGCCCTTAATAATCTGGTAATTAATAAAAACATATAAAGGACGTGTTTTCCTACAAAACTTAACTGTATTCATGATAAGTGTCCTTTACACCGTTAGTTTACATTTGCACTGAGCGGAAATGTTTACTAATTTGAAAGTCAAACATTATATTATAGTGATAAAGGGCACATGAAACTACTTATTTAACATTATACACCTTTACATCCATGTTAATTCTGTCAATTTAGGAATTTATAAACTCCTTTATAGCAGTAAAGGTCACAAAATATTAGAAAAGTCCTTTACAACCATGTTCACATCATTACGCTTATGGCAAAATCATTTTAAAGCAGGTCGTAAAGGACAAACGTAATAAAACATGCCCTTTACACCCATCTAGCCCATACGATTTGAGAAATACGCAAAAAAATGAAGGGCTTAAAGGACGATACACGAGATGAAAGTCACTTACGATAATATTTATGGTTAGGGGCTTCCTTTACGATTATATCTTTAAACTGTAAATTTTAACTGGTAATTTACGTCCCTTTAAATAAGCTGTTTTTGCAAGCTCATAGTATAAAAATTGGGTCGTAAAGGCACCTTTTTAAGAGATATCGAAATTTTAAATATACAGAACGATAGCGCTTGAAATTCTGAACACAGCTGTATATATAACTCATTTTCGCCAAAATGTCCTTTACGCCAATTGAACCCAAAGGTATCGATATGTTTGTGGCACAGGATCATGGCGTTCAGCCATTTAAGGTTATAAGCGATATTTCTTTTTGGTTCATTTAAAATTCTGCCACTACTTACGCCTATTAAAAAAAAAAACAAAAAACAATGTAATATATTTTGCAATTTCGTTTCTATATAAAATCGACATGAAAATAATAATTAAAAGATTATTAACAAATTCCTATAATTTTAAATTGTAAAGATGGAGGCAGATTGTACAAACAGCTGATTTTGTTTTTTTTATTGTTTTTCGTGAAAGGTTGGTTATCAGGCTAAAATATTAGCAGCAAGTATATTACACACGAACTGAAATTATGAATTAGGATCTCTATTGATACGAAATAAATTCGGAGGGTTTTAATTCTTATGAATATTTTCTATAATAAAATTAATAAAGCATAAACAGAGACTATAGACAATATTTGTAACGTTCTGAATTTATTCAGTCACCATTATACATTTTTCTTCTTAATTTCAACTCGTGTAGAATGGCCTTAAGTTCAACCTCTCGAACAGCGCAGATGCTGTGAAAAAAAAATTTAGTGGGAAAATTTTAAAAAGATTCTCATTATGTTGCGCATATTGTTGTGAATTATAATGCCGCTTTGTTTTATTCTATAATAATTTGGCTATAGGTAATATAAAAGTGAAATATGTTTAGATGTTGTTCAAATGCAAGTGAACAATTATACTTAAATGGCTGATGTACGTAATAGTTACACATTTTTAAAAGACGTTCAGTGACAATGGAATGCAAAGTCAGAATTTAGCAATTCAGACTTCATAACGTAATGTAAAAACTCATGTTTTTGATAAAGTGGTAAGTCTAATTAACGTTTATTTGTTGTTGATAGGATATATCATTAATAACAAGATGAACATATGTAATTAGTCGTAATAGTGAATAGACTTTTGACTTACGTATGTCAGAAAAAAATTGGATAAGTTTCATATTTATTTCATTGCATGTTTGGGAAAAGCACTATACATACCTCGGCGTGAAAAGGGGTTGCCAGCCTCGTAACTATCCGGCCTCGCTACGCTCGGCCGTATATATGTACTCGACCGGCAAGCCCCTACTTCACGGCCTCTGTAGTAATGTACTATTCTTCCTATCTTCCAATGTCGAATATAATTCTGTGTTTATTATAGGAATTCAAAACTCACCAATATTTTTGTTAGACTCTTTAAAACTATTAAACTGCTAAACATAATTAGTTTTAGGATATCATAAGATTATAACTATAAGTATAATAAGTTATTGAAATGTATAATTCCATACCTACTTACTAATAAGACCTTTATATGTAATTTTACTACTCAGCTTCATCTATTTAAGATAAAGCCTCGCCTTATCGGGGGGCCTGTTATATATGTTACTGTAAAAGCCCGAAGTGCTGTTAAACCTAGGTTTTACCGGTAACACCTGGGTTTTACCAACTTGATTCGGTAAAAGCCCGAAATTTTGAGATATCTTCTTTAATTTCGGACTTTTACCACCGTCGAGTCGGTAAAACCTAGGTTTTACAAAAGCGACCGGTAAATGTTGACAAAATATTTGTCCTTGCCACGTTCTTGTAGAATTCGCCGAAATTTTGTGTCACAGTGTAAAGACTATTATAGTTAACTATCTTTCACCTTTTTGAAATTTATTCGGACTTAGCGTTCAAAAGTTATTGGGGACAATAGAGTTTGTTTTGGAATTTTGCATACTTCTATTTTGATCTCTAAAAAATTAATATCTTTTTCTTTTCTTATCTTATCTTTCATTTCTATAGCGTAAAAATTGTGTTTTAACAAGGTCTAGCAGTCGGCGTTTACTGCATAATTTTAGGACGCATATTTCCGAAGTTATTCGAGGGAACGTAGATTGCTATTCCTGTTTATGAGGGGAATCTAGCTTTTGCATTAAGTTTGTAATTGCCGTTACTTTTGAGGGGAGGGAGATAAAAAATCGCGCTTTATATCATCGTATAGAGGGCAGTTTCCTCTATCGTTCGACGCCTTGCGCTGAATTTTAAACTAAGGGAGAAAGTGGTTGAGGGCTGAAAACCGGCGTTTTCTTAACTTTGTCGGATTTGGCCCGACTCACCCTTGACCATTTTTATACGAGAATTTTAGGGTTGCCTTTTCGTGGGATTTTGCCCGGTGAGGGGGTGGTTTCGCCTAGTGAATCGATGGGGGGAGGTAAATCCCCCCCTCCCGGAGGGAGCCTGTCCCAAAAGGACGGTTTGTTTGAGCGGGAAAACATTATGTTTTCGGACGTGGGTGAGAAAACGGTACTGGGGCCTTCCCCGAAAGGAGATATTATCTCCCATGGGCGCGACGGACACAGGGGCTTCACGGGGGGTCTCACGACAGGGAGCAAAAGGGTTCAACCTTATGCAAAAGATGATGCGGTGCCGGACAACGGACCGAAAAACAACTCGGCGCGTAGGGGAAGGAAGCCTTCCGCAGCAGGATTGGCTCCTCGACTGAAGCTGAGGATTCTGCCTGCTCGAGGAGCCAAAAAAAAAGGCAGCGGGAGTCCACGTCAGGATGTCGGCCGCACGAAGCTAATTAAAGGGTGTGGGGCAAGACTCCGAAGAGAAGGAGACGAAGGACGAGGACCCCTGGAATGACCAGACATCCCTGAGGGAAGGCGAGGACCCCATAGAGGTGGCACGCTCGGCTGCTTAGACGGTGCTGCAGCAGACGGCCAAGTCGGGGAACATAAATGGGTGTGTGAGGGGCACCATTAACGACGCCTGCCGTGCAATCGTGTCTGCTATGGAGCTACAATCGGGGCAGGAGAATGATGAGATTCGCACCCTCAAGGCGGACAACAAGATAATGCGGGAGGAGCTGGAGATCATGAGGTCGCAGACGAAGGCTCTCAGAAGTGCTTTCTCTGAAAGGCAGAAGGTGACTCCTGCGGCTGACCCCAGTGGGTCGGATCAGTTTTAAAGAGGAGCTCTCGGGAGAATTGTTCTCCTCTATTGGTAACATGGTGAACACCAGGTTGAAGGGAATCAAGAGCCGCCACTCCCCTGCAGAGCCGATCGTCCCGCCCCCACTAGAGGCGGATAAAATAAAGGCGGAACGCGCCGCAAGCACACCAGCGGCACCAGGTCAGTTGCAACAGAAGGCGAACAGAAGGCCACACATTATTGACTACAGTCAAGTAACAGCCACGGGATCTACACTGATGCCCCCTGCATGACCTGGTCCTGCCTCGAGGGCGGGAAAGGCTGCTAATGAGCCCAGGCAGATGGCCCCTACCCCAAGTCAAACGAGTCCTCCCAAATCGGACTGGAAAATTATGGAGCAAAAAGGAGGAAAGAATAAAAAGAAGGCCTCCACACCTGCGTCCCCGGCAACTAAGGCGACCAAGCCGGTGGTCCCGCCGGCAAAAAAGCTGGTGGTGCCGAAAACCGCGGCCGTGGTACTGGCTCTCAAGCTGGAAGCTACGGAATCATATGCTTCCGTTATGATGAGAGTCTCCAGGACATTGGCCTTGAAAACCTCAAGGTGCGGAAGACGGCGGACGGGGCCCGAATCTTGAAGGTTGCAGGGGCGGATAATGCCCGTGCAGCCGATGCCTTTCGGGAAAAACTAGAGGCGGCTATCGGCGACGTGGTCAAAGGCTACGCCGTAAATAGTGACGAGGCTTGGTGATGTGAAAGCAGGTGATATCCGCTTTGGATTTGGTGGCTCTGGCTCAGCCCTGGTCCAGTGCCCAAAGTGGGGAGGCTGACGATCGGGTGGTCGGTTGCTCGAGTAGAAGCACTTGAGATGGAGGCGCTGAGGTGTTATAAGTGCATGGGAACCGGACACACGAGGGCCACATGCCCCTCAGCGATCGAGAGAGGCGACCTATGCTTCCACTGCAGCAAGCCGGGGCACAAGGCCGCAGACTGCCAGGCAGATGCCTTCTGCGCGGTTTGCCATCAGGCCAAATTGCCAGCTGACACCTCTCTAAGGGTCGGAGGAGAAACCGACCAGGCCAGGGCCCACATAAAACACGTGGGCCTTGTTCTGGACAGTAAGTGGACATTTGAGGAGCATTTCACGAGACTGGCTCCCCGTCTCGTGGGTGCAGCCTCTGCACTAGGCCGCCTACTACTAGGGTTTGCTCCCGGGAAATACCGGAACCGAAAGTACCGGGAATTCCCGAGATTTCGAGTCGTGTAAAGAACCGGGACTGGAAAATAAAAATCCCGGTACTTTCGGGATTTTCGGGGAAAACATTTTATACCTTTTTTGGGTTCATTTATTCTTCGGAGTTCAAATATTTCATCGCGTAGTGTTTTAAATAAACGCGGGTCTGGCGCTGAGAGCAGCTACCAGATCCCGTGCAGCTATGCAAAAATGGCCTTAGAAGACCTTCCCTAGATTTCAAATTTATGAAGATTTGCGTTAACAGATTTTGGAAAAAACATTCAGGGTGCGAGAAAAAGGTCATTTTTGACAAACTTTTTTTTGTAGCCATTGGATCTCATTCGTATCCAGGATCAAAAGCTTGTATGGGACCAAATAAAATTTTCGGCTAGAAGAGCCACAAATCGAGGATCTTTTCCTATTCACTTTGTATCAAAATAAAAACTTTAAATTTTCAAGTACACTTTTTACTTTTTTATGCCAATCGATTCCATTCCTATCCATTATTGTACTCTCTGAGTAATAACAATGGAAAATGGAAACTCTGTACAAGTCAAGGATTATCAATAGTTTCCTAGGGGCCAACTAACGGTAATGCACTAAAAAGCCACAAATTAAAGATTATTTTTTTCATCCATTTACTATTTATAGAGAAAGAGTGAATTTACATTTTTCTATCAAGCAGACACACACGTTTAAGGACCATAATATATATGACATCATTACAGTAAAAGCATTCAAAATATCAAAAAACAGGGATTTTAAGCAGTAAATGTATGTAAAATTAGTCTTCAATTTGTGGCTTTTCGGTACATTACCGTAAGTTGATCCTGAAATGTATGGGGAAAGCTTTCCTAAATTCCTCAAATAAAAAAAGTTTGTCAAAAATGATCTTTTTCTCGCACTCTATATGTTTTTTCTAAAATCTGTAAACGCCATATTTCATAAATTCTTCTTAGGTCATTTTCGCGTAGCAGCACGGGATCTGGTAGCCGCCCTCAGCGCCAGGTAGCTTGACGCCTGGCGGGCGACTGCCGTTACCACGGCCGCCGGTTGGACGGCCCGCGTTTATTTAAAATATTACGCGATGAAATTTTTACGACCGAAATCAACGTCAGACGTTTTAGAAGATTTTTCCCGAAAGTACCGAAATTACCGGGAAATCCCGGTTCCATTATTGGCTAGTACCGAAAATCCCGGTTCTAATTCCCTACCTACTACCCAATATGGGTGGGCCTAATGCCCCATGCAGGCGGCTCTATGCGGGAGTGGTTAGAAGCATGGCGCTCTACGGGGCACCAATTTGGGCTGGCAGACTGACGGAGCGAACGAGACCGTTGCTCCGTCGGCCGTAGAGGGTGGTGAATAGAATAGTTACCCAAAGAATAGTTAGGGACCGCACTACCTCTCAAGCTGCGGCGTGCCTGCTTGCTGGTCCAGGGAGTAAGACGTGGTGGTACTAGCGGATTCCTTCGGATGTGCTGGAGGATAGCCGCTATGGCACGCGGACCATAGGGGCTATCTTACCGGTAATAGACGAGTCGTTAGACAGGCGGAAGGGGACTCTGACGTTCAGAATGACGCAGGTGGTGTCCGGGCACGGCTGCTTCGGACACTACCTGCATTTAATAGGGAGGGAACCGGGGTCTCAATAACCCGAATATGGCGCGGGGGATTACACGGCCCAGCACACACTTGAGGGGTATAATCGCTGGGCCGTGGAACGAGCGGCCCTTGTGGCGGCAACGAGGATAGCGGACCTCTCGCTCCACTGCTTAACAGCAACTATGCTGGGCAGCGAGAGGAAATGGGACGCGGTGGCCTCCTTCTGTGAACAGAAGGAGGTGGCGGAGAGGGAACGAGAAGATAATCCGGATGCGCTGCCTCTCCGGCGCAGACAGCAAGGTCGAAGGCGACTTGTCTTTAATAGACAAGACCCCTAATTGAGGCGTGGGGTGGGACCAGCGGGTTCGGGACCCGCATTGCACGGCCCCTAGTACTAGATCGGGGGGGGGGGTGATCAAGAGTTTCTGATTGCCCCCTCCTCTCGTGCTAGGGCTAGGGCGCCAAGGTAGCATGTTATTCGAACCCATGGCGCCCTTGTTAACAGCAAAGTCATGAGCGGCGAGTCCCACATAACTCCCAACTAGGCCTTCCCGGGGCCTAGGAGACGATGCGTAAAGGCATTCCCCACTCCGTCAAAAAAAAGGTCCCCTCAACGGCGTTCGTTACATCCCCGCTAACGGCGTTCGATTTCGCAGGACAAACACAGGCAGGTAAATCTAGTCACTTAGAATTGCAACACAATCCCCCATTATTCGCCTTGTGGTGTCCCCACTCCCCAGCAAATACCTGGTGTATAAAGCGCATTACTCGGGGACTGTTATTGCCCTTGAAGCAGATCAGCTTTACAGACCTAGAAAAATGAGATGATACGACGCTTGATCCATAGGTATTTGCCGTTCCCCGCGGGTCCTGGGTGCAAATTTAGCGTCTTTACACTGTGACACAAAATTTCGGCGAATTACACAAGAACGAGGCAAGACTTAAATTATTTTTTCAACATTTACCGGTCGCTTTTGTAAAACCTAGGTTTTACCGACTCGACGGTGGTAAAAGTCCGAAATTAAAGAAGTTATCTCAATATTTCGGGCTTTTACCGAATCGAGTTGGTAAAACCTAGGTGCTACCGGTAAAACCTAGGTTCAACAGCACTTCGGGCTTTTACAGTAACATATACACTCATAATTATTTAGCTTACCCAGCGATACTCAAATGTAGGTGAAGCGATGACAGCAATATGAATGTATAAAATACGAATAATATTAAAAACATTGTCATTCGTAATTCACTCTTTAAATCTAGATCTACTAATATTCTTAATTTTTAGTGTGTAAGTTTGTGCAGTGTATTTTGGGAAATTAAACTGTTTGGGTTATATTCGAGAGTTTTCTTCGAAGTTCCAACGGAGGCTGCCCTATAACAGTTCGTCGCCTCGCTACGCTCGGCTCCTCAGTCAATTATTGTCAGAGTTTTCGTGAAATTCAATAATTTTATTCACACTTAAAGTCAAATCTGTCAATATTACGTAACCCAATAATTACCCAAATTCATGGGTAAAGCCACTTTATAAGCCCTGGCCAAGTGGCCACCCTAAACTATCCCAGTAACATTAACAGTTGGATATGTCATTGCTTCTCATTTGCACGCGTAGGATTGTGTATGGGCTCATCTCTTTCTTCAGTGTATGTGTGCGTAATGTTGTATGGTCTCAATGTCTCTTTTTTTAGGGTTCCGTAGTCAACTAGGAACCCGTATAGTTTCGCCATGTCCGTCCGTCCGTCCGTCTGTCCGTCCGTCCGTCCGTCCGCGGTCTAGTTCAGTGACCGTTAGCACTAAAAGCTGAAATTTGGTTTGAATATGTGCATTAACCAAGCCGATAAAATGGTAGAATAAAAACTGGAAAAATATATTTTGTTAGGGTACCTCCCGTACACGTGAAGTGGGGGGCGAATTTTTTTTCGTTCCAACCCAGTTGTGTAGGGTATCGTTTGTGAGGTGCTTTAAAAAGAATTAGGTTTTTTAACGGCCTCCTAGCCTATATTTCGTTTTTTTTGAGATTAGAAATTCAGTAAACATAGAAACAGAAGTTGCCAACCTGTTCTAATCTGTTTTGTTTGAATGTTCAATTTAAACACACTGCAAGCACACCAACAAACGATTAGTTAACATGATGAAGAGTTTACATTTGTAAATAAATAATGACAATTTGCAGATTATAATCCATAACAGCAATAAAAACACAATTTCGTTTTGATTATCACGTGAGAGACACATGACAATTGAAAAACTGACAGTGACATAGGTACGTATACGTTATAAATCGAAAACCATATGTTTCGAACCTCCTTTTCTCCAGGTTTTTTATTGTGCAACATTCACTAAAACATTAACAATGATAAGAATAAATTATTTCGTAATAATTACTACTATTACAATAGTGTAAAATAATAAAAAAAAATTATACCACGACGGCGGCAAATAGTATACGGCCCGCCTGATGGTAAGCAGCTACCGCAGCCTATGGACGCCTGCAACCCCAGAGGATTCACATGCGCGTTGCCTACCCTTTAAGAACCTGTACACTCCTTTTTTGAAGAACCTCATACTGTAGCCCTCTGGGAAAACCTCGGCAGGGAGTTCATTCCACAGTCGGAACGTTCGCGGGAGGGAATTCCTCTTAAACCGTGCAGTGCGCGACCCATTAGGCTCCAGGGTGTGAGGATGAACACCCTGCCGACGGCGAGCGGTGCGGTGATAAAATGTGGCCGTGGGCATCATATCTAGGGTTTCTGGTTTCTCGACCTTTTTTATTTCTCGAGGCACGGGAATTCTCGACCACGATTTCTCGAGTTTCTCGAGTATCTCGAGAAATTTTAGAAGGTCTTCTCCGACCACGGAACAATGGTGTTCCGGACCTTTGGAAGGCGTATGCGGAGCCAAAGCCAACGCGCAAAGGCCCTTAAGACAATTTAATGAAAAGTGAGGGATACACTTAGGATGCTGCCCTTGCCCGTGTCATGGGACGCACGCAGAGGCAGCGCCCGCCATGGTGTAAGGACTATTCAGTTAATGGAGTCTAAAATGTACTAGGCTATTGGGTGAATAGTATGGGCTAATTACTGGGCTATTGGGTGAAGAAATTTATATCAAACAGTTCTTCAGAGCACATCCCATTGTAAAAGCGATAGAACACACATAAGGAGGCAAAGTCTCTCCTTAGACTCAAAGGTTCAATATGGATCTATATCTGAATCCCTAAAGTTTTTTGTCCTATTTTTGTATTCCCTAATGCTATTTGTCCTAATGATCATTTGCCCTAATGCTCATTTGTCCTAATTGTTGTTGCCCTATCATCGTATCGATGAATTTTATTTTCCCTAATATGTTATTACCTAATCTAATATCATTTGACCTATTCATCAGTTGCCCTAACTTTTTTTTCCATAATATTAATTTGTCATAATTATTATTTGACCTAAAAGTTATTTGTCCTAATAATCAAAACACCTAATTTCAAATGAACTAATATTATTTTTCCTATTATTTCATACCCTAATATTAAATGTCCTACTGGTAATTTTTCCTAATTGTCACTTGCCCTAATGCTCATATGTTTTTAGGGTCATAAAAAAAAATAACCCTAACCTACCTATCTCTGGAAGCAGTTTCGTTTTTAGGGTCATCAAAAAAAAAATAACCCTAACCTACCTATCTCTGGGAGCAGTTTCGTTTTTAGGGTCATCAAAAAAAAATAACCCTAACCTACCTATCTCTGGGAGCAGTTTCGTTTTTAGGGTCATAAAAAAAATAACCCTAACCTACCTATCTCTGGGAGCAGTTTCGTTTTTAGGGTCATCAAAAAAAAATAACCCTAACCTACCTATCTCTGGGAGCAGTTTCGTTTTTAGGGTCATGAAAAAAAAAATAACCCTAACCTACCTATCTCTGGGAGCAGTTTCGTTTTTAGGGTCATCAAAAAAAAAAAAACCCTAACCTACCTATCTCTGGGAGCAGTTTCGTTTTTAGGGTCATAAAAAAATAACCCTAACCTACCTATCTCTGGGAGCAGTTTCGTTTTTAGGGTCATCAAAAAAAAAAAACCCTAACCTACCTATCTCTGGGAGCAGTTTCGTTTTTAGGGTCATCAAAAAAAAATAACCCTAACCTACCTATCTCTGGGAGCAGTTTCGTTTTTAGGGTCATAAAAAAATAACCCTAACCTACGCCGTTATGGCAAATAAAATTAGGATATTCGAACATTATGGTAAGAATTTTTAGGGCAAATGAGCTTTAGGGCAAACATTACATTATGACAAGTAATTGTTAGGATAATTGATCATTAGGGCAAATGACAATTAGGACAAAACGGTTAGGGTAAGTAATTTTAGGACAAATGTCATTAGGGGTTTCAAATGTTATGGCAAATAAAATTAGGATTTTTGAACATTATGGTAAACAATTTTAGGACAAATGAGCATTAGGACATTCATTACATTATGACAAGTGACTCTTAGGGTAATTGATCATTAGGGCAAATGACAATTAGGACAAAACGGTTAGGGCAAGTGATTTTAGGACAAACGTTATTAGGAATTCCGAGGTACACCCGTTCAATATCGCTCGTGAGTTTGGGATTATCGACGATCCGCACAGCGCGCCTTTGCACCGAGTCAAAGGGCCCAAGCTGGTACCCAGGTGCTCCTGCCCAAAGGTGATAGCTGTACTCCATATGGGGTCTGACTTGCGACTTAAGTAAGTAAGTAAGTAAATCATTTATTGCCACGTAAAAAACATATTACAATTAGGGTCTTTTACACCAGATCACAATGTAAACTTAACCTAGATATTTATAACTATTATTGTGTATACAAAACTATAACCAAAAATGCGTGACAAAAGGACAGTCTCAGCTGTAGGCTGGAAGCCTCGCCTTTACGACGCGGTTCCAGCGCTGGTTTTCAGCCTGCCCAAAGCTACGGTGGTGACAAAAAGGGCGACTGCTCGGCACACGTTAACTTAAAGTTATACAAATAGACAAAAACTTAATAATAATAGAAAAACTAAAGTAAAAAAGGAAGGGTTATAACAATTAGTGATCACATTAGGTAATCGTTAAATACAAAGGGTAGGTACAGCTGAATATGGAGTAGTTCGGTTATCTCATAGGGCTAGTCCACATGTGCGCGGTGCGGCGCCGCCGCCGCAAAGCGGTGCGGCACCGCAGGAATTTGCGACGCCGCGCCGCTTTCGCGGCGCCGCACCGCGACACCGCAAATATCTGCGGTGCGGCGCCGCACCGCGCGCGCGGTGCCGCAAAATAGCAATGCGGCGCCGCGCCGCGACTGCGGCACCGTTAGTTTGTTATTAACTAACTAACTATTTTGGCTCAACGATCCAAAGAGATCCAAAGGAATGCCGAGATAGAAGAGTTGGTGGCCGGACCCAATATTATAGGCGAAACAAAAGCCAATAGACTTCGCTGGTTCGGTCACCTACAGAGAATGGGTGAGGATCGGGCTGTCAAGAAAGCGTTCTTGGGACGACCGACTAGTCGCCGTCCGGTGGGTCGGCCCAGATATCTTTGGGGAGTTTGTTATTAACAAGTTTATATTTTGTAAGCAGTTAATTTATATTTATATAAAAGTTGTTAAGTTTGTACCTAATCATTAATATGTAGCCATACTTGAATCGATATTGTTGATGATTAATACTCATTTATGAATATTATTGATTTTGATATGGATATCAAATAAGTAGTTAATTTTAAAAATATATGATTTCTCTATGATCTCACTATACTCTTATAGTAGTTAGAGTCAATCCTAACATCTCCAGAGGTCCAGCTGGTTTTCTAGATAAATACCGATGAGCTACTTATTCATTCGAGGAGATACTTTGCTTATCAGTTCATGAAAACATGGTATTAACATTCGGAAACAGTTTTGGAATTAGTTGCCATTTATTTTCAACGCCTGATAATTTATTTTGAAATGACCTCCATCTACATCTTCATTTTTTTTCTGTGCCTTCTTAACAGCAACATAAGTATTCAACATTGTTTTTTCCCGAGACCTTGGAGCAACGTGGCGCCGCAATGCCGTTTCGCGGCGCCGCGAGTGCGGTGCGGCGCCGCACCGCGGCAATTAGCGGCGCCGCAAAAGCGGCGCGGCGTCGCAAAATCCTGCGGCGCCGCACCGCGGACATGGGGACGGACCCATACAGTCAGTTTGCCGTTTAAGCAACAGGGGTTTCAGTTTTCCTTTTAACGAGTATTGGGACATGTTAAAGCGTAGAGGGGGGGGGAAGATCGTTCCATATTTTCGCTGCACTGACTTTAAACCCGCCTCTACACCCTTTGCTCGAATGCTTAGGGATGGCTGCTATATTTAAAATTTTGCTGCGTGTATTAAAGTTGTGTTGATCTTTAGTAAATTTTATTTTTGAAAATAAATATTCAGGCTTTTTTGTGTGTACAATTTTGTGCACGAAGGAAGCCATGTGCAAATCCCTGCGTAAATTCATTTTGAGGATTCCGTTTTCGTTTAGATAGGGCGTAATGCGCGCCCTACAAGGAATATCAAAACAAAACCTTGCGCATGCATTTTGCACGCGCTGAATAGCTTGCGCAGTCTTGCCAAACAGCCTGGGTCCGTAAACAGTGTCACAGTAATTGAACTTAGAAAGTACTAAGGAGTCGGCTAGTAAAACTCGCACCTTTTCGGATAAGTGCTGTCTTAGTCCATATAAGACCTTAAGACGGTAAAAAGCATTCCGTATTTTTCCGTTTATATGCTCTATATAACGCAGCTCACTATCCATAATTAAACCGAGATTTTTGGCTGAATATGATACTTCAATAGGTTGTGAGTTGATTTGAATTATAGGTTGATAATCAGAAATTTTTTGGCATTGGTTTTTTGTTCCTAAGATTAGGTATTTTGTTTTTGTAGGATTTAAAATAAGATGGTTATTAACTGCCCAGTTATATAAAGTGTTTAGGTCTTCATTTATCATTTCCACAGCTTTTAAAGTATCTTTAGGGTCAATTGAGAGGTAAATTTGAGTATCGTCGGCGCATAGGTGAATTTTGCAGTACTTAAGACACTTTTGAAGGTCAGTAGTGAATAAAATAAAAAGAATAGGGCTCAGAATGGACCCTTGGGGAGTTCCTTTACCAATCAATTTTACTGATGAATGCGATTGGGTCCCTATATCTTGTTCAGTTTCCACATATTGCTTACGCCCTGTTAGGTACGAAGAGAACCATTTACGCGCGTTCAATGTAATTCCATAGTAAGTCATCTTATCTAGCAGTAGCTCTATATTTACACAATCGAAAGCTCTGGAAAAATCGAGGAGCACTATGACTCGAGGAGGACTTGTAAAGAAGCAGTCTCTGCCCCGGAGTGAAGTATCGTATATTATTCAATTTAACATTTACAAATACCTACGCATGGCTTTATTATAAATACAAATATATTATTGGCCGCATTGACACTGACACTTGTGTCATGTATCATGCCGTATCGTGCCTGATAAAGAACCCTGTAAATGCGCTTTTCAACTTTTTTCTAATCTAAAAAAAACGAACTATAGTTGGTAGTGACTCTGCCTATGAAGCAGGAGGTCCCGGGTTCGAATCCTGGTCAGGGCATTTATTTTTGTGCTAATCACAGATATTTGTTCCTGAATTATGGATGTTTTCTATGTATTTAAGTATTTATCTATATATATCGTCGCCTAGTACCCACAACACAAGTCTTATTAAGCTTACCGTGGGACTAGGTTGATTTGTGTAAGATTGTCCCATATATTTATTTATACTTTTTATGAGAGTCTTTTAAAACATTTTTTGGATAAACCAATATTTTCGTAACAAATAGCACCGAAAGTTTAAAACAGCCCCCCCTGCCATCTAACTTTTGAACCGTGAGTACAAAAATTTTGAAAAAATTCATGAAAGTGAGGCCTAATAACTACCTTCAACGAAAACTATATTGAATTAAATCGGTTGAGCCGTTTTTGAGTTATCACTCAAAAACCCATAGTGAAAGGACGTAAGTGAAATGACTTAAGCGCCGCCAAATTTCCCGTAAGAAACGACCTTTTGACCAATTTTTTTTGGGGGGGAAAATGAGGGGGAAAAGGGGGAAGTTTGCTGTCGCGTTATTTATGGACGGATTTCAATCATTTTCGAGTAAAAGGTCAAGCCCACACTTCCTCAGAGGTTATCATTCTAGAACAAAATTTTATGTCACAAGGAAAATCTCAATTGCAATTTAATCCCACGGTGTTATATCATCCATGTAGTCTTGTATATTATAATAGGCTTTACAAATAAGTTTACGTTTTACATAGTTCTTGAATTTGTTGATTGATAATTTGGTTATTTCTTTCGGAAGTTTATTATAAAACCTTATACAATTACCCATGAATGAATCTTTTATTTTATGGAGCCGAGTGGAGGGCACTGCTAGTTTATGCTTATTTCTTAAATTATAATTGTGTATATCACAGTTTTTTCTAAAATTAACATTGTTTTTATGTACATAAACAAGATTTTCATAGACATATTGACTATGCACTGTCATTATATTAATGTCCTTAAACATATCTCTAACTGAGGCTCTATATTTCATCCTGTATATCTCTCGAATAGCCCTCTTCTGCAGAACAAAAACTGTATTAATGTTAAGCTGTGGAGCACTGCCCCAAAGTAAAATACCATATGACATAATGCTATGAAAGTAACCAAAATATACTAATCGGGCTGTTTTCACGTCTGTTAATCGACGTATTTTGCCCACTGCAAAAGCTGCAGAACACAGTCTATTCGAAAGATTATCAATATGGGGGCCCCATTGAAGCTTAGAGTCTATTGTTATACCAAGAAAAACGGTACTATCGACTAGTTCCAATTCCTCACCTTTCACAAAGATACTTACCAACTCGTGCTCAACGTGATTTGTGACAAATTTAATACATTTAGTCTTTTTCTCATTTAACAACAAGTTATTAGCATTGAACCAATTTAGAACTTTAGAAATAGTATTGTTTACATAATTACAAGCTTGTTGCTGTCGGTTGACTTTGAAGACAAGTGAGGTGTCGTCTGCAAACAATACTATATCATGGTGGGTCTTCGTAAGATAAGGCAAGTCATTTATGTAGATAAGGAAGAGGAAAGGCCCCAATATTGACCCTTGTGGTACACCCATTGTGACTAATGACCCGGGTGATCGCTGTCCATTCACGTCTACCCTTTGTATTCTACCTTGTAAGTAGGATTTAAGTAAATTCAGAGCTGATCCCCGAACCCCATAGTAGTGCAGTATCCTGATCAATGTTTCGTGACAAACGCAATCAAAAGCCTTGGATAAATCACAGAAGATACCTAAAGCATCTTGTGACTCCTCCCAGGCATCAAAAATATTTTTAATTAGCTCAACACCAGCATCGGTAGTCGAGCGACCCCGCGTAAAACCAAATTGCTTGTTATGCATTAGATTGTTGGTATTAAAATGTTGTATTAATTGCGATAAAACTAGTTTTTCAAAAATTTTACTGAAAGTGGGTAGCACAGAAATAGGTCTAAAATTAGTGGGGTCTGAAGTGCTCCCAGATTTGAATAAAGGTGTTATCTTACTGAATTTCATTAGATCAGGGAACTCACCGCAGTCAACACTTTTGTTAAATACAATTGCCAAGTCAGGCGCTACTATTTCAATTAGGGATTTGACAACATGGACGGAGACACCCCAGAGATCACAAGTTTTTTTGACATTAATTGATTTAAACGCCTTTATTACATCTGACGTACTAACATGTTCCAAATGGAGATCACTTTTACATACTGGAGCGTAAGTTTCTAAGAAAGTTACAGCAGCCGAAGGTGATGAATTGAAGTGCTTAGTTGTGGATGCTGGTACATCGGTGAAAAATTTTTCAAATTCTGTAGCTACTTCTAAACTAGAATCTATAACTTTACCATTAATTTTAAGTCTGAAATCATTAACTGTGTTCTTCGATCGACCAGTCTCCAGTCTCCACATTAATTACTTTCCAGATGGTTTTTATTATATCTGAGCTATTTTTAATTTTTTGGCTTAAAGTACAAGTAGGTAGCAAATTTATTGGTTCTGCTAAAAAGTAGGTTAGGTTAGGTTAGAACTGCGACTCTTAACCAACTCAAACAGCTGCTCAAAAAGTGGGTTTGGTTAGGTTAGAACTGTGACCCTTAATCAAATCAAATATCTGCTCAAAAAGTGGGTTAGGTTAGAATTGTGACCCCAAACCAACTCAAACCGCTACAAAAAAGTGGGTTAGGTTAAACCTAACTAATAATTGGGTAATGTATAGTACATTACCCAATTAGTAGTCTAAAGATCATAACAGTCTAGCTTTTGTAGCTGCAATATCAGTATGAATTTTATTCACAAAGTCTATGCGATTTAAGTCAATTTCAGGACTGTAATCGATTAGAGATTTGTCAACTTTTTGCAAAATTAAAGCTAATCTAGTTCAGTTCGCATCTGAATCTGAACTCTAATAGTATAGACTTTGTAAATACGCCGACCGGTCGGGCCGTGACAGTACAGTCGCCATCAAATATATCGGAGCGGCAACGGTACTCAAAAATATCTGAACATGCACTTTATCGCCTTAACAATAGAGGCGTTGTTCAGATATATGTGACCACCTTGGCCGCTCTGATATATATCTGATGGCGACTGTACCTCCAACAGGCCTGTTGATTTTAGTTGCGTATAATTCTCTCTTACATGTAAAAGAAAATAAAAAGTCTGTAAAACTTATGCGTAAAAATAATTTTGCTGGTAATTGAAGTTGAAAACGATCAAGACTATTGAAGCGTGCGTATCGTCCTTGTTATTGCCAGCGGCCGTGTGCTGAGCGCTAACGCCATCTATCGAGAAAGAAATCGTGAAATTGAGCAACGTTCACGGGACCATACGGGACTAAGGCCTCTTAAAGACAAAAAGTTCTACTGCAACTCTATTAAGTTATTGGTATAATTTGTATAAATATGGTCTAAGCAAGTACTTGAGGGTCCGGAGACAGGTGTGGGATAGGTAACTGTTTGAAGTCGAAAGACATAATCTACCAAAGCGCGTTTTTGCGCGGAGTCAACTATGTAATCGACATTGAAGTATTTGTTTATTTTCCAAGGCCAGTTTATGTAATAATTTCTCAAAGCATACAATAAATCGCTTAAAGGTCGTCAAATTAGATCGGTAAATACATATAATGATTGATTTATACTTAGGTTAGGAAGTTCAATTGCTGATATTTCTAAAACATAAATCAGTTCTTTCTAGGAATTTAATATAATCTTTGACATATTTACCTATATGGCTGAGACACCATGTTCCATGGTTTTTCTACAGAAGCTACAGGCTAGTTAAAAAGTATTAAATGCTATGTATGACTGACGATCCAAATCAAAAGGGACCTTATGGCGGGATTTAGTTTCCGAGATAATCTAAGTTTTGTGAAATGTGCCAGAAAATCGTTTTTTTCTTTTATTGCTTTAATAAAAAGAACGTTATTAATAGTATCTTTTCAATTAACTCACTTTGATATAGTTCAATAATTAAGGGTTTTAAATCCCTGTTAAGTTTAGTAGAAAAGGGACCTTATGGCGAGATGATTTAATTATACAATAAAATATTTTTTCACACCACCCATTCGTATACGGGCCTTTTCTTCCCTCCTAGGAGGGAACAAAGTGGCACTTTTCTGTTCTAGGACATTACTTTTTTTTTCCAGCCAGTCCGCCATGGCAACAAAATGTCTTATTATATTAATCGATTACACTTTCATTATAATCGATTATGTGTATACATTTTATATTTATTACTATTTTTATACGTTATAAAATTCTCTTTTACTCATATTTGTCATAAATATACTTCAATTCAGTAGGTGCGTTACTATAATGAATGATTAAAAATAGTTAGCATCATTATATTATTTTTCCAAATCGATTTTTTAATTAATAACGAATAGACGTAGCAATCGATTCTATCTAAGTATACGTTGTCTGTGGTGTGGTCTGATATTTATTCTCTGTTTTATTATTACACTAGCTGTGCCCGCGGCTTCGCCCGCGTGTATATAGGCGGTTTGGTATTTCCATTTACTATTTCCAGGCCAATATTCTAAAACTTAGGTACGCTTTCTACACGTAAAAAAAGTACATTAAATTTATTAGTGATTAATTGTATCGTAGGTAATAACCAGAGATCCGCCAAATGGATGTCATTGTTGGCAATAATATAGACATGACTCCAAAGATCAAATAATTATTTTTACCTGTAATTTAATTTGTATACTTCGTAAAATATTAATCAATAAATTAAACACAGACTTATTGTTTAGATTTACTAAAGTAAATAATTTTTTTTTCTAAAGTCTGTTCCTTTTCACATTCAAAATATACTTATGAGCTGAAAAATTACCATTTCGATGTCGTATTTTATTTATTTCAATTTTCGCCAGGAGCTCGGTGGAAAATTGACGATATTCAAAAGGCGACAAAAAATCCATGGCTTTATTTTATTTGTTGAATGATATCTTTCGTGATACACATATTATTATACCATACAAATGAAAGAACCACAAAGAATGTCAGTATATTAATGTCAATGTCAAAACAATTAAAGAATGAAATGAAAAGAAGTATGATATCTTCCTTTATTATCCAATTTTGAAGTCTTAGCAATTATCACTAAGAAATCAATTAATTACATAATTCATTGATCTTTGAAGTCATGTCTATATTATTGCCAACAATGACATCCATTTGGCCGATCTCTGGTAATAACGTAAGTAACTCACTAAAATGAGTTCCTGTTGCAAAACGTGCTTCGAACAGGGGGCTGATCGCTATATGGTACGCGTGGGATAAAAGACGTAAATAAGACGTAACTCAATGACAATGTCTACAAAGGTCAAATACCAAGTAGGTATCGTGTAATGCCCAGGCTTGGAGTGTAGCAGCGAAAATTTCCTCAGTAGCAGCATAACAGGGCCGGGTATAATCTCAATGGTGAAGTGTCATAGCGAACCCAAGGATGAGCGGCAATGTATGGGAAGGCTAAATGCCAAGTAGGGACCGCATAGTGCCCAGGCACGGAACGTTGCAGCGAGAATTGCTTCAGCAGCAGCATGAAAGTACAATAAATTCTCAATGGGGTGTACTAATGTTTCGACGAAAATTATTTAGCTAATTCTTAACTCCCCGAACTACGTATCCCATATTTTTTTTGGTCAATTTATTATTTCCCAACTCAACATTTCGCACTGATATTATTTCCCAACTAAGATTTGATAAATTATTGTTAGACAAATTATTACCTGGGATTTTTTAAAGATGTCCATTATGTTTTCGTCAAACGTATTGTACCTTATTTCATCTCGGCCAAATTATATACAGGTAAGAATCTCCTTTTACTAATAAAACATGCCAAAATAAGCACGCTCCATCCGTTTAAATTTTAGGGTCAATAAAAAAATAACCCTAACCTACCTATCTCTGGGAGCAGTTTCGTTTTTAGGGTCATAAAAAATAACCCTAACCTACCTATCTCTGGGAGCAATTTCGTTTTTAGGGACATAAAAAAATAACCCTAACCTACCTATCTCTGGGAGCAGTTTCATTTTTAGGGTCATAAAAAAACCCTATAACATAAAAAACTAAAATTTGTATGCCCTGTAAAAATTGTGGGGCCTGACATGGTGATGCAACATTATTGCTGTAAGACCTGTACCTCTGTACTATATAACCCTAACCTACCTATCTCTGGGAGCAGTTTCGTTTTGAGCGTCATAAAAAAATATAACCCTAACCTACCTATCTCTGGGAGCAGTTTCGTTTTTAGGGTCATAAAAAAATAACCCTAAACTACCTATCTCTGGGAGCAGTTTCGTTTTTACGGTCATAAAAAAATAACTCTAACCTACCTATCTCTGGGAGCAGCACTAATTGCTACACAATTATTTACCACATAAACTTTGACAATATGTTATTTGCCTGAGCAAATCATTTGCTACACAATTATTTACCACATCAAATTCGACGTAAGAAAATTTTGCAATATAAAATTTAGCGAAATACAAAAATTACGAAGTAAAATTATGCCAAGGTTTGCGAAATTAGACTTCGGCGAAAAGTTGGTTGCTAAATGAAATTTGACGAAACATAATTCGGCAAAAAGGCAGTACACTCTCAATGGTAAAGTGTCTTAGCGAACCCGAGGGCTGAAGGCCCGAGGATGAGCGGCAATATATGCGAAGGCCAAAACCACATAGGGCCCAGGTCCGGAACATAGTAGCGAGAATTTCTTCAGCAGCAGCATGATAGGGCCGGGTATAAACTCAATAGTCAAGTGTCTTAGCGAACCCGAGAGCAAAAGGCCCAAGGGAGCAGCAATGTATGCAAAGACCAAAGTCCGAATACCACATAGAGCCCAGGCCAAAACGTGGCAGCGAGAATTTCTTCAGCAGCAGAATGATAGGGCCGAGTACAAACTCAATGATTTAGTTTCTTGGCAATTAATGGGAAGACCAAATGCCAATTACCGTTACTCAGGCATGGAACGTCGCAGCAAGAATTTTTTCGGCCACAGAATGACAGGGCCGGGTATAAACTAAATGGTCAAGTGTCTTTGCGAACCCGAGGGTGAGCGGCAATATATGGAAAGGCCAAATGCCAAGTACTGCATAATAGTGCCCAGGCACGGAACGTTGCAGCGAGAATTGCTTCAGCAGCAGCATAAAAGGGACCGGACAAAACTCAATTCTCAATGGTCTTCGCAATGTATGCGAAGGCCTCATGCCAAGTACCATTATAGGGCCCAGGTACAGAACATCGCAGCGAGAATTGCTTCAGCAGCATGATATGAACCGGACAAAACTCATGGTCAAGTCTTAAGAGTAATTTCTTTATTTTATGTAGACACACACATTTTTCGTTTAAATTATAACGTTATAATAGATGTCATTTACACAGAGAAATGTGGCCTAGGCCTCCGGTGCCCAGGGCTGGGCACGAATCAAATAGATAATTCCACAAATTTAAGTTACATACTCGTATTAGTGGATGACAATTATATTTCCGGTTACTTACTTTCAACTTTCAAAACGAAATTGGAACTCGTTTGGAAAGAAAAGTGTCATAGAATGTATGTGCTCCCATATAAACCACGACACTTCTCATTACGGGCAAATTTGCTAAAATTGAAAAAAAACATAAGCGGGATATTAACTTACCCTAAATGTTGATCCGGGGTATAAAATGTAACTAATAGTATTTAGAGTCTGTCCAGAAAGAGAAGTGTCGTAAAATGTATGAGCGGCCATATAAACTACGACACTTCTCTTTCCAAACAGACTTGAATGATTTGAAAAAAATGTTTTAAATAAGCGGGATAAAAACTACCCTATATGTTACCCCGGGGTATAAACTGTTATAATACAAAATTTCATGAAATTCTGTTCAGTAGTTTTTGCGTGCATCGCGAACAAACTCACAGACAGACAGACAAAAATTCCAAAAATCCCTGAAATGTATTCAGACAACGTTTCTAAGACCCCCCGAATTAGTTTTTCTTAAATATCTTCAATGTACATTTTTTTTCTCCTTACGCGTTTATTATATGTTTAGATAACCTTAAATACACAAATTGAAGGTACATATTAAGAACTAGCTGTGCCCGCGGCTTCGCCCGCGAGTGTTTAGGCGGTTTGGTATTTTCATTGACTATTTCCAGACCAATACTCTAAAACTTACGCTTTCTACACGTTAAATAGTACATTTTTGTTACTAATTATTCAAGGGAATGTATGAGAAGGCCAAATGCCAAGCACTGCATTATAGTCTCCAACTGTCCATGCACGGAACGTCGTAGCGGGAATTTATTCTGCAGCAGCATGACAGGGCCGGGTATAAATTTAACGGTCAAATGTATGAGAAGGCCAAAGGCCGAATAGGTACCACGTAGAGCTCAGGCTCGAAACGTCGCAGCGAGCAGAATGACAGAGCCGGGTATAAACTCAATGGTCAAGTGCCTTCGCGAAGGCGAGGGCCGAAGACCCGAGGGTGAGTGGTAATGTATGGGAAGGCCAAATGCCAAGTACCGCATAGGTAGTTTCCAAGCATGGAACGTCGCAGCGAGACTATTGTTTCAGCAGTAGCATGAAAGGACTCGGACAATACTCAACGGTCATGTGTCTTCGCGAATCCGAGGGCCTAAGTCCCGAGGAAGCGGCAATCTATGAGAAGGCTAAAGGCCGAATACTACATAGAGCTCGGGCCCGGAACTTCGCAGCGAGAATTTCTTCAGTAGCAGAATGACAGGGCCGGGTATAAACTCAATGGTCAAGTTCCTTCGCGAACGCGAGACCCGAAGGCCCGAGGGTGAACGATAATGTATGGGAAGGCCAAATGCCTAGTACCGCAAAGTGCCCAGGCACGGAACATCGCAGCGAGAATGCTACAGCAGTAGCATGAAAGGGATAGGACAATACTTAACTGTCGAGTGTCTTCGCGAATCCAAGGGCCTAAGGCTCGAGGGAGCAGCAACGTATTAGAAGGCCAAAGGCCGAATACCACATTGAGCTCAGGCCCAGAACGTCGCAGCCAGAATTTTTTCAGCAGCAGAATGACACGGCCGGGTATAAACTTCGCGAACCCGAGGATGAGTATGGGAAGGCCAAATGGATGTCGCAGCGAGAATTGCTTCAGCAGCAGTGTGAAAGGGATCGGATGAAATCCAATGGTCAAGTGTCTTAACAAAACCAAGAATGTATGCGAAGGCCAAAACTACATAAGGCCCAGGCCCGGAACATTGCAGCGAGAATTTCTTCTGCAGCAGCATGATAGGGCCGGGTATAAACTCAATAGTCCAGCAAGTGTCTTAGCTTAGCGAACCCGAGGGCAAAAGGCCCAAGGGAGCGGCAATATATGCAAAGACCAAAAGCCCGAATACCACACAGCCCAGGCCCGGAACGTCACAGCGAGAATTGCTTCATCAGCAGAATGAGAGGGCCGGATATAAACTCAATGGTCAAGTGTCTTGGTAGGTAATGTACCTAATGAATGGGAAGGTTTTAAAAATAACCCTAACCTACCTATCTCTGGGAGCAGTTTCGTTTTTAGGGTCAAAAAAAAAATAACCTTAACCTACCTATCTCTGGGAGCAGTTTCGTTTTTAGGGGCATATAAAAAAAAATAACCCTAACCTACCTATCTCTGGGAGCAGTTTTGTTTTTAGGGTCATAAAAAAAATAACCCTAACCTACCTATCTCTAGGAGCAGTTTCGTTTTTAGGGTCATAAAAAAATAACCCTAACTTACCTATCTTTGGGAGCAGTTTCGTATTTACGGTCATAAAAAAAATAACCCTAACCTACCTATCTCTGGGAGCAGCATCACTAATTGCTACAGAATTATTTACCACATAAACTTTGACAATATGTTATTTGCCTTAGCAAATCATTTGCCACACAATTACCACATAAAATTTGACGTAATAAAATTTTGCAATACAAAAATTTTGCGAAAAAAAATTACGAAGTAAAATTATGCCAAGGATTATCGGACAAAACTCAACGGTCAAGAATGAAGAATAAATTGTTTATTTTATGTTGACACACTATAATTAAATATAAATGATAACCTTATTTAGATGTCATATACAAAGGAAAAAGTGGCCTAGGCCTCCGTTGCCCAGGTTTGGGAATGAACCAGATAGATAATTTAATTTATAGAATTAAATATCCCACAAATTTGATACATATTAAGGATGATGCACGGTGTTCCGGACCGTCTTCGATACGACACTTCCAACACTTCACTACACATACTGTACAGGTGACCTCCTAGGATCACGTGACGCTTTTCTATACAAAATGAAACCTCGAAATTGTCGTGTTGGAGACAGGGACCGGAAAACCCCTCTTTAGGCTTAACCCTATCATTTCGGTAACCCAATCAATTTGGTAACCTCATGATACGGTTACCGTATCATGAGGTTACCGAATCATAGTGGTAACAGGTATTGAAGCGGTAACCGTAACCTCTAACACGGTTAACCTCAAAACCCCATCGCGATAGGGTTTTTGTTAAGGGTTTTCATTGGGTTATTTTAACCTGGGTTGTTTTTTATTTCCTACATTTGAATACTATTGAA
This sequence comes from Pammene fasciana, assembly GCA_911728535.1. Lineage (NCBI taxonomy): Eukaryota > Metazoa > Arthropoda > Insecta > Lepidoptera > Tortricidae > Pammene > Pammene fasciana. The sequence goes on from OU452275.1 coordinate 24,543,049, forward strand.
AGCTAATGTCGAGATTTAACATTTAATGAAACTAGCTAACTACCCGTATAGAGCTATTATCGTAGTAGTCGCGTTGCTCAAGCATGAAAAAAAAGTAAAGTAAAAATAAAATAAAAATAAAATAAAAATAAAATAAAAATAAAATAAAAATAAAATAAAAATAAAATAAAAATAAAATAAAAATATAATAAAAATATAATAAAAAATAAAATAAAAATAAAATAAAAATAAAATAAAAATAAAATAAAAATAAAATAAAAATAAAATAAAAATAAAATAAAAATAAAATAAAAATAAAATAAAAATAAAATAAAAATAAAATAAAAATAAAATAAAAATAAAATAAAAATAAAATAAAAATAAAATAAAAATAAAATAAAAATAAAATAAAAATAAAATAAAAATAAAATAAAAATAAAATAAAACAAAAATAAAAATTTTGTTTTTATTGCATGTCATTGAATATATTTTAATAAAATTTTATTATACAATATTTTATTTTTTAGTTATTCTATTTTATTCTTTTTTTATATTATATTTTATTATTATTTTCTATTTTTATACTATTTTATTTTTATTTTATATTATATTATTTTTATTTTTAATTTAATTTTATTCTATTTTATTCTATTTTCATTCTATTCTTATTCTATTTTTATTCTTTTTTTATTTATTTTTTATTCTATTTTTACTCTATTTTTATTTTATTTTTATTTTAATAAAAAAATAGTACATTATTGCAGAGGACGGGAAAGGGAAATTCGTGGATGAGCGATTTTTTCGGACGAAGCGCAGCTGAGTCCGAAAAAATAAGACGAGTCCACGAATTTCTATTCCCGCCGAGGTATATATAGTGCTTTTCTCTAAATGTGCGAGGAAATAAAGAAAATAAATGAAATAAATTACAGATTTTGGTTACGTTATTAGCGTGCACTGTAATGAATTAGCTTCCCTCTATAATTTTTTTTTAAAGTATTAAGAACTATGTATACTGCCAATTTACATTCAAATAATATTTAAAAAGAAATTTTCGTCAAAAGCTATTTCAGACAGTATTAAATATGCTCCTTTTATGCAACAGATACAAGATTAAACCTTAAAAATAGTTGTTTTGTCTATGATTGTATTAAGCCTCATTCGCACGATCAGACGCGGTGCTATGACAAAGAACGAGACAACCAAGGTTTTTGATCTAACTATCTCGCTCTATCCTACAGTTTGAAGGGATTGCCGTTCAGACGGTGTATAGACGTCGCTTAAGTATTGGCTGTTTGAAATGATATTTCTTAGTCGGATGAAAAGTTTAAAAGGTAAAAAACAATACAGTAATAGATTTTACTAGTCAACGCCTAAAATATGTATACACTTTGAACCTTATTACAATGGAGTAAGGTGCAAAAGTGTATACATATTCATGGCGTTGACAAATTACTTCACGGCCGCTAAAACAGGTAAATAATGGTTTTTTTTTTTAAATTCGTTTTGGTAAAAAATTAAGAACTTCACGTACTCATTTTGATACAGTAAGCTGAAAATTTCCGAGCACATTGGAGAAAATATATATATATTCATATTTTATTGTACACATACATATACATACTTGATAATTACAACAATACATTTTAATTCATATGCACATTATGCACGAATCCGTATCCGTAATTTCTCCAAAGTTAGTATAGTAATAATGTAAAAACAAAATAACCAAACGAAATGCAGCCGCGCTCCAATTTCAATTCAACCTAAAAGTACAAATATTGTTAAATAGACTGGGAGCAAAATCTCAAATTCGCTCTCCTTCTCCATGCGACAGGCAAATGATATTACTTTTGGGCAACCGGGCTTTTTACGTGGTTTAGACACTGCTGTATCCGAATCGCCGGTTGCCATCAAAGAAACTACAACCAGAAGTGAGATACGGCCAAAAAAAGGACCCGTTTTTTAGCTTTTCTTAAATAACTCGAAAACAGTAGCACCTACCAAAAAATGTTCTTCCACTTAAGTAATCTACATAAAATTCTCTATAAAAAAGGTTCTATGCAGTTTTTTGCTGGGATCAATGTTTAATGAGATATTAAGGGACTAAGATAGACAATAAACATATATACTAATTAGCTTTTTCCCGCGAGTTTGTCTGCGTGGGATTAACATTCGCTATAATAAATTAATGAAATGCCGTAGTATAATCTTACAGCAAAAATAAATTTAACATATAAGCTTTTTTACGTCTACAGTAAGCAACAATTCCATACCAACTTCAACCCCCCGTTTCATCCCTTTAAAAGATGATTACTGGGATAAAAACTATCTTATATCCTTCCCCACAACTCAAACTATCATCACACCAAATTTCATCTAAATTGGTTCAGCGGTTTAAGCGTGAAGAGGTAAGAGACCCACTGACTAGTCCAAAATTATTAAACTCTCTCTCCTTCTCGATGCGACAGGCAAAGCATATTACTTTTTGTTTACAGAAGGGTCCAAATAGGGTAAAAATCTATTTGGACCCTTCTGAGTTCCAAATTTAAAATATTTTTTACCGGAAGTGAAATATTTAAGGTGGCGGCCAGTATAAACCTAAGCGTCGAAAAATCTATGTTCCTCGTAGGGATACCCCCATTCATTATGCTTTATTTTTAACGATTGTTATTTTTGGGAATAACAGTTGTAATTATAATATTTTGCAATTGCCATCAAATAATGTTAGACCGGAAGTAAGATATAGAAGATGGTGTCCAGGTCCAGCAAGGCTTCAAAAATGTACTATTCTTTTTTTGGACGGAAATCTCTCGTTTTTTTTATATTATTGTATTATTCTTCAGTGTCACAGTTTTGACCCAAAAGGAGGTTGCGGAGTATATGCGCGAACATGACGTAAACTCACTCCTGCAGAAGACCAGGCATGCGGCGATGCTGCCGCCTTTACATTCTTTACACCCACTCTTTACACCTTTACAACAGCTCCATCATTCGCCTGAAAGGTTCCGAGCTAGAAGGCCCTCAAGTATTCCGAGGTGCCGTCAGCGGAGGAGATTGCACGAGCAGAATTAAGTACAATGGGCCCGTAAGAGCAACGACGACGGGGTACCGGAGGTCTGCAGACGTGTTCCCAAAACCCCGTCCACAAAGCGCGTGGTGGAATACAGTGTTGACGGCGATTTCTAACTTTAAAGACCAGTATATTTGGAACCATTGCAAATAGGTAATCTTTTTTTTTTTAATACGTGTCATTACAACTGTTATTCCCAAGAATAACAATCGTTAAAAATATGGTATAATCAATGGGGGTATCCATACGAGGAACATAGATTTTTCGTCGCTTAGGTTTATACTGGCCGCCATCTTAAATATTCCACTTCCGGTAAAAAAATTATTTAAATTTCGAACTCAGAAGGGTCCAAATAGGGTAAAAATCCATGTAAACAAAAAGTAATATGCTTTGCCTGTCGCATCGAGAAGGAGAGAGAGTTTAATAATTTTGGACTAGTCAGTGGGTCTCTTACCTCTTCACGCTTAAACCGCTGAACCAATTTAGATGAAATTTGGTGTGATGATAGTTTGAGTTGTGGGGAAGGATATAAGATAGTTTTTATCCCAGTAATCATCTTTTAAAGGGATGAAACGGGGGGTTGAAGTTGGTATGGAATTGTTGCTTACTGTAGACGTAAAAAAGCTCATACGTTAAATTTATTTTTGCTGTCAGATTAAACTACGGCATTTCATTAATTTATTATAGCGAATGTTAATCCCACGTAGACAAACTCGCGGGAAAAAGCTAATTAGTATATATGTTTATTGTCTATCTTAGTCCCTTAATATCTCATTAAACATTGATCCCAGCAAAAAACTGTATAGAACCTTTTTATAGAGAATTTTATGTAGATTACTTAAGTGGAAGAACATTTTTTGGTACGTGCTACTGTTTTCGAGTTATTTAAGAAAAGCTAAAAAACGGGTCCTTTTTTTGGCCGTATCTCACTTCTGGTTGTAGTTTCTTTGATGGCAACCGGCGATTCAGATACAGCAGGGTCTAAACCAGGTAAAAAGCCCGGTTGCCCAAAAGTAATATCGTTTGCTTCTCGACAACGATTTCTTGAAAAAAAAAACCAGACTAAAAGATGAACACAATAAACGACGCGCGACGTTTCCGGCAAAACCTGTTTGTTTGTACTGGGAGCTTAGTTGACCAGCCCCGTGCTCAAAGCCACTACAGCAATTTAATAATGAGCCTAATCTGAGTGTTCGTAAAGATCACATTCGTTTGAGCTGCCTCAATACCCTATGATTCGGTAACCGAATTGATTGGGTTTTTAATGCGGTTAGTGTTACCTTAGGTTAACCTGATCGATACGGTAACCGTATCAATACGGTTACCTCATCATAAGGTTACCGTTATATCAGGGTTTTTAAAACAACCTCAAAAATAACCTTATGAAATACCCAGGTTATGGTAACCGGTTCCGGTCCCTGGTTGGAGACGGTCCGGAACATCGTGCATCATCCTTTAGTCGATGACAATTATATTTCCGGTTACTTTCAACTTTCTCAACGAAATTGACTCGTTCGGAAACAGAAGTGTCGTAGATTGTTTGAGCTTCCATATAAACCGCCGCGGTCTCTTTCCAAACAGACTTGCTTGAATTGGAAAAAAAATATTTGTAAATAAGCGGGATAAAAACTACCCTATATGTTACCCTGAGGTATAAACTACTATAATACTAAATTTCATGAAATTCTGTGCAGTAGTTTTTGCGTACATCGCGAACAAACTCACAGACAGACAGACAAAAATTCCAAAAATCACCAAAATGTATTCAGTCAACGTTTCTAAGACCCCCTAAATTAGATTTTCTCAAATATCTTCAATGTACAATTTTTTTCTCCTTACGCGTTTATTATATGTATATAGATTATGCACGGTGTTCCGGACCGTCTCCGACACGGCACTTCCGACACTTAACTACACATACAGCTGACCACGATCATGTGACGATTTTCTATACAAAACGAAGTCTCGAAATTGTCGTGTTGGAAACGGTCCGGAACACCGTGCATCATCCTTTAGTCGATGACATTTATATTTCCGGTTACTTTCAACTTTCACACAATTGACTTGTTCGGAAAGAGAAGTGTCGTAGAATGTATGAGCTTCCATATAAACCACGGCACTTCTCTTTCCAAACAGACTTGCTTGAATTGGAAAAAAATGTATTTAAATAAGCGGGATAAAAACTACCCTATATGTTACCCCGGGGTATAAACTACTATAATACAAAATTTCATGAAATTCTTTGCAGTAGTTTTGGCGTACATCGCGAACAAACTCACAGACAGACAGACAAAAATTCCAAAAATCATTAAAATGTTTTCAGTTAACGTTTCTAAGGCCCCCTAAATTAGATTTTCTCAAATATCTTCAATGTACATTTTTTTATCTCCTTACGCGTTTATTATATGTAATATAGATTACTTGACATTACTATGAATCTTAATAAAGAAACTGCACATTAAAGTAGTTAAATGGGAAAAAACAAATCCCGTGTTCCTGCATCCTGTGTTTGCAAGTGATTCAAGTATATTCCCTGTACGGATTCAGGTGAAAAAATAAAATGTATTCGAGCGATAAGACATGAAAACATGACGCCGGAATTTATAGAATGAAAAGAAACGCAACATTGGTGCGTAATATGGCCAATTTGTTGCCATCAAATCTAGACAGAAGGATCTAAAAGCACACAAAAGGAATACGAAAAGTCGTTATATTTGAGGTTACCTAGAGACATAAAAATTGTTCTCGGAATCGGTATTTGTGGTTTAATTGCAAGGATTTGGTACCTTCCAAGTTCTACCCTGAAGCATGTAGGTACTCCATGTCAAAAATAATGATAATTAAACAAAATTAACAACATTTCTGAAATGAATTTCTGAAGGCCATCAAACACAGCATTTGATTTCAGTTTCTCTGCCTATGAATGTAAGTAAATTGACTCATTTTATGCTTACAATGCCTGTAAACAGTTTTTGATTTTTTTAACTTAAGATAACTCTAACTGTTAGAGTCTAATGACATCAAAAACTAATTCTAATTTCATAACCTAGCAATGATTTTGTTATGTTTCTCTATGTTTGCATTAGTTATTAACATTGTGATCAGTCCCAACAGTGCAATCAATTAACATATTTTTTGTTTTGTTTTAGGTTGTTCTTATCTCATGAGCTCAGCGGTGTTTGTCGAGTAAATGGAGTCTGGACTTACTAACTTCTTCCGATAATGCCAAACACCACCTTCACCTTTACCAGGATATTCTACTGATAGTACTGATGAAAAATTGAGACTAACTTCAGTTTTGCTATGATATTTTTTTATAAGAACTAAGACTGCCTTAACCCGTGCCGACATTATCCTACTGATACAATACCAATAATGGCTCCTCCTATATCAGGAACACAAATGTATAAAGTGAAAGTAAATATGATTCAACAATAACGTCTTTTATTTTCGTCTAAGGGGGTGTGAAAAGCAGTATGTGTAACATAGGAGCAAAATTATTTTCACCTTGGGCGTTAACACTTGAATCCCTCACTACGCTCAGGAGTCTATTTTAGAATCCCTCGCTGCGCTCGGGATTCTATTATAGACTCCATCGCTTCGTTTGGGATTCAATGTGCGCCCTCGCCGTAAATATTTCATTTTGCTCCCTTGTTACACAATCTACTATTTTTAGGTCCTTATTAACATCTGGTAATTACGTACAGTCGATCAATATATTCCTTTTGCATTTTCGCATAGGAATAATGCAAAGGAAATAACTTTGCTGTTTGTACAGACATCATACCTATGTATGTAGATTGCATACTATACCTTTCTAAATTCATATTTTTATGTTGACCAATATTATTATTACTTGAATACAATAATAAAACCGATTTGCGACTGTCGGCAATTTCAAAGTGAATGCGGGGCAGCCGTGTTCTTACTTGTCGCCGCACAGCGGATCGAAATTACTAAAAAATTGACATTCGTATTTTTTTAAATCCCTATTTAAAAAATGCTTTTCGGTTGAAAATGATGTAAGGAATAAAAAATGTTATATAATTTTTTTCCAAATATGGCTTATTTAAAGCAGAAAAAAATTTTATCTGTTTTTTTTTCATGAAACTGAAAAATAGGTATCTTATTATAAGAAAACCGTTACCGACCCTGCTATGTAACCTTTACAATATTATTCTCCCACTTAAAACAGTAGAAAATAGTAAACAGCTTATTTCGGTAGGTTCTCGTTTTCTTTTGTAGTCCAGTCGAAAGTCAGTAAATAACAAAAAAAAATTTAGGGTTCTATTTTTTTATTTTCAATAGTTTAACGATATATTAATGATAATTTAGTGTAAATACGACATATTTTTGACATTTTGATAAAGATAAAAACAAATTGGTACATGAAAATAGCTAAAAATTACATTTAAATACAAACATTACATACAATTGAATTATTATTATTATATTAGCCTATTTGAGTGTCCCACTGCTGGGCAAAGATTGGTGCTACAATTGAATTTAAAAAATATATTTTATACTTGTTGACACAAACGATTTATTGCGGTGTTCTTAATAACATTTTCCATATATAATTAAAAATAATTCAATTGTATGTAATGTTTGTATTTAAATGTAATTTTTAGCTATTTTCTTGTACCAAGTTGTTTTTATGTTTATCAAAATGTCAAAAATATGTCGTATTTACACTAAATTTTAATGATAATTTAGTGTAATCGTATATATCGTTAAAGTATTGAAAATAAAAAAATAGAACACTAAGATTTTTTTTGTTACTTACTGACTTTTGATTTTGTGTTGACTGGACAATACAAGAAAATGGGCACCTACCGAGATAAGCTGTTTACTATTTTCTACTGTTTTAAGTGGGAGAATAATATTCTAAAGGTTACATAGCAGGGTCGGTAACGGTTTTCTTATAATAAGATACCTATTTTTCAGTTTCATACAAAAAAAACAAATTTTATTTTTTTCTGCTTTAAATAAGCCATATTTTGAAAAAGATTATATAACATTTTTTATTCCTTACATCATTTTCAACCGAAAAACATTTTTTTCCCCGACTGCGCGACGCAAAAGAGGGGATAGTGTTTAACAGTCTATATATGTATGTTTGTTCCTTTGTGGCACTCTAGAAGCAAAACGAGTGGGCCGATTTAGATGATTCGTACGTCAATCGATTCGTCTTGATTGCGCGAGTGCCACTAAAGACAAAATAGCAATCCAAATTCAATATGACGGCGGTCAGACGTTATATTGTAAAAAATTTAAAAATGAAAATTGACGTACTATGCCGAGTAGGGTATCATTGTTTAGAACTTTGAAAAGTATTATGAGGTCTCATTCATCATTTTTGATTTTGAATGACCGTTTAGGAATTGTTATAATTTAAAATTGTTTAGCAACCATCTTACTTAAATTTCCATTTTATTAGGTATTTAGTTATAACAAAAATACGACGAACGTATTATAAAGGTTGTTATTATTAACGTGAACATAATAATATGTGAATTTTAAGTAAAAGGTACGGTCGACATCAAAAATATGTTTACACTTTTGCACCTTACTCCTTTCTAATAAGGTCCAAAAGTATAAACATTTTATGTGAATTTCAAGTAATAGGTACGGTCGACGTCAAAAATATGTTTACACTTTTGCATTTTACTCCTTTCTAATAAGGTCCAAAAGTGTAAACATTTTATTGACGCCGACTGTACATCAAGTTAATATTTTGTTCAACTAAGAGTGAAGGAGCTGGTATGTATCCTCTGATATGGAGACTATGACTTGTCGATGATTAATCAATGACGTGCGTCAGAAAATTGACATATTTTTAATAACTATGGGTAGTTAATAAGGGTAATCTATACATATAATAAAGCTGAAGAGGGTCGAAAATCTGTACATTGGAGATATTAGTAAAAAAATGAGTTAGTAGCTCTTAGAATCGATAACAGAACACGTTTCAACGATTTTTAGAATTTTTGTCTGTTTGTCTGTTTAGATGGGGAGAGTTGGCGTCAAAACGCCTGAACCAATTTCGATAAAAACTTCACTAGCCGGTTTAACAGACCTCTGGTCAGGACATAGGCTATAAAAATACGAACTTTTTGGATTTAAGGGGGTTAAGGGGGGTTTAAACTTTGTATGGGAAATACCTTTATATGGGAAATAAATACTTATGCCTTTGTATTTCAACTAAATATTTTTTAAACCACGGCGGTGGCAAACAATCATACGACCCGCCTGATGGTAAGCAGTTAGGGTAGCCAATGGACGCCTGTCACTCCAGAGGTTTCACATGCGCGTTGCCTCCCTATAAGAATCTTTTTTTATTTTCACTATATTGCACGAAATACAAAACTGTGAGACCAAACGGCGGACATCATACCAAATGAATATTTGAGATGGGAGAAAAAGAGTTTAGATAGAGTTAATCACGTGACGGGGGGGAAAAAAAGGGGCTCGGGGGGCGGAGCCCCCCGCATAAACAAAAAACACACCGTACTATTGCCTATTATGCCAAAAATTGTTACGTCGAAGATTTGATATGGGAGAAAAAGAGTTTCGATAGAGTTTACCGTGTGATAGGCTGCAAAAAAAGGGGGGCTCGGGGGGGCGGAGCCCCCCGCATAAATAACAAACACACTGTACTATTGCTAATTATACCAAAAATTGTTACGTTGAATATTTGAGATGGGAGAAGAAGAGTTTTGATAGAGTTACTCACGGGATGGGCGGTAAAAAACGGGGGCTCGGGGGGCGGAGCCCCCCGCCAAAAAAAAACACACCATACTATTGCTTATTATACCAAAAATTGTTAAGTTGAATATTTGAGATGGGAGAAGAAGAGTTTTGGTAAAGTTAATCACGTGATGGGCGGCAAAAAAGGGGGGCTTGGGGGGCGGAGCCCCCCCGCATAAAGAAAGAACCCACCGTACTATTGCCTATTATGCCAAAAATTGTTACGTCGAAGATTTGATATGGGAGAAAAAAAGTTTTGATAGAGTTTACCGTGTGACGGGCTGCAAAGAAAGGGGGGCTCGGGGGGCGGAGCCCCCCGCATAAACAACAAACACACTGTACTATTGCTAATTATACCAAAAATTGTTACGTTGAATATTTGAGGTGAGAGAAGGAGAGTTTTGGTAGAGTTAATCACGTGATGGGCGGCAAAAAAGGGGGGCTCGGGGGGCGGAGCCCCCCGCATAAAGAAAAAACCCACCGTACTATTGCCTATTATGCCAAAAATTGTTACGTCGAAGATTTGATATGGGAGAAAAAGAGTTTTGATAGAGTTTACCGTGTGACGGGCTGCAAAGAAAGGGGGGCTCGGGGGGCGGAGCCCCCCGCATACACCAAAAACACACTATACTATTGCTAATTATACCAAAAATTGTTACGTCGAACATTTGAGAAAAATACACCATACTAAAACTAATAATACCGAAAATTGTTACGTTGAACATTTGAAATGGGAGAAGAAGAATTTTGATAGAGTTTACCACGTGATGGGCTGCAAAGAAAGAAAGAGGGGCTCGGAGGGAGGGGCTCGGAGGGCGGAGCCCCCCGCATAAACAACAAACACACTGTACTATTGCTAATTATACCAAAAATTGTTACGTTGAATATTTGAGATGGGAGAAGAAGAGTTTTGATAGAGTTTACTACGTGATGGGCCGTAAAGTACGGGGGTTTGGGGGACGGAGCCCCCCGCAAATAAAATATTGCAAATTATACCAAAAACTGCTACGTTGAATATTTGAGATGGGAGAAAAAGAATTTTGATAGAGTTTACCACGTGAAGGGCGGCAAAGAAAGCGGGGCTCGAACAAAAAACACACTGTACTATTGCTAATTTGCCATGGCTGACACAGTCAAATCTCAGACGCTCTCAGTCGATCTTTTGGGATGTCGAAGTTATATGCAAGAAGTCAATTTTAGCTAAACTGCTAAACTTACTGTATCAAATTTGACATGTAGAAAGCGATTAGCAATGGACTGTTGAGGGTAACGAAAAGTGAGAGAACCAAGTGCAACGCACGCGAGCGAAGCCGCGCGGGTACAGCTAGTAAAAAATAAATAAAATAATTGTATTACATGTAGGTACTTTTCATGATACTAAAAAGTAGGAAATAAAAAATAAATTAAAAAATTTAAAAAACCCGCCTGCGTAAAATACTAAAAGGCCGTAAACAAGGCCAATATACGTTACTAATTTGTAATGTAGTATTGAAAAGCATACGATACATATTAAATTCTAATGTGGAACATAGCGACATTAAAACAGTCGGGACCCATTTGAAATCTAGATTGGCGCAAACCTTCCCTAAAATGGGTCCCGACTGTTTAATGTCGCTATGTTCCACATTAGAATTTAATATGTATCTTATGCTTTTCAATACTACATAACAAATTAGTAACGGATATTGGCCTTGTTTACGGCCTTTTAGTATTTTACGCAGGCGGGTTTTTTTAATTTTTTAATTTATTTTTTATTTTTAAATAGGGTTTAAAACAAATGCAAATGTAAATTTTTTAGTCATTTCGATCCACTGTGCGCCGCGCCGGCGCATCGGCTAGCGGCTGATAGTAACAAAAACGAGTTCGCTGGTTTGAGTGCATCACAAAAGAAAGAGATATTAAAGAAAAAAGTCCTTAAAATATAACAAACGAGGCTTTTTAGATCACTTTTACTAAAGGCCGCCGCAAGGGCCCTTTTATTAAATCTCTCCTTCTTACTAAAGTTTTTCATCGTTGATTTTAAATCCAACCGATTAAGAAATATGTATTTGATCTCTAATGTCACTGTTAAATTAGTTGCAAGTAAAATTATGGCAGAATTGCTCTAAAATATAGATATTTCATGTGTTAATACATAATTGGGTTTAGTGTCTCCCATAAGGTCCCTTTTCTCTGAAGTATGGCGAAAATGATACCGTTCCTACATAAATAAAAATTGTTAAAACTTTTAGATTTAAGGCGAATTATGTTTGTGAGGTTGATAATTATGTTGATATATGTAAACTTTATGATGTTATTATGAATAAGTGTAAGGATTTTGTTTAAAGAGTCTATTTTTCATAAAAAAATTGAAATGAATAAAATAAATAAAAATAACTGTTGCATCTTAGATATTTTAGTTTTATTTGTATGTTTGATTTTCTCCAATAAATATAATTACTAGAAAGTCGAAAATAGCTAAAACTATTGTAGAATCTGGGAGTTATTGTATTTTCAATGCTTTGTCAATAATTTGCACCTTGTTGTGTTTGGGCGTCACTAGCTCCCAAAGTAGGAAAGCTCATGTACAAATTATGTTATTTTCCGTTAGATTACATCATGGTCAATTGTAATATACCATCAGCTACATAACTTTACACTATAAGGTAGGTTTTTGGAACTTCGAACTTTATCTGTAATTTTCTTGAAACTGGAGATATCGATGGATCAACTTTAAAAAAATATAATAAAATAAATAAAAAAGCTAGGAGGTTGATTCTTGAAATAATAGTTAGGTCTGTGACTCTAGATTTTATTTCTGTAGATAACTCATTTCCGCCACAAGGTCCCATTCCATGTGGACTACCACTCTTTTCCTGTTAAGGTTCAATTTAGCAGTTAACTAATCGCATACAATTTTACACTGGCGGTTACAAAAGTTCACAATTTTCAAAAACATGTTGCTTATTTTGTTTTGTTCACGCTCACTTTTAGTTTATAAGATGGATAATAGTTGTGCTATCACATTTAACACCTTCAGCTCGAGCATATCACTTTTTTCTTTTCATTTTAAATACTCAGGCCGAATTCACTTAGCTCACTAGCGCCACGAGTCTTAGTAGTTACACTTTATCATAGAAAACTTTACCTTTTTTTGTTACAAAATTTTATCAGTCAGCTATAATCGTTTATTGTCATTGGGCATGGAGAGACGAGAGAGACAAAAAACATCGATTTCACATTCATTTTTTTTTGTCGTTCACATGAGTACAGCTTCAAACATTAAGGATAATAAATCTCCAAGATGTCATCCCTCACTTTCTTGAAGTCTCTGGCAAACATTTTCAATTCCTCGGTGAATATAGCTTTCTCCTTTTGCATCCGGACTAACTGCGCTCTCATCCCTGGCGGAAGCCGCTCACGTTCTTTGTAGTTCGATAAAATGGCGTTACGCATTTTGATCTTTTGAATAAGTTGATCTATCCTCTGTGATTTTTCGCAGTTTGTAGCAGATGGTCCAGCATCCATGTTCTTTGATTCGTTGGAGGTTGATGGGCGATCATCCATGAGTAAACGTTCTGTTCTGTCTGGCCGCGCAGAGTTGAACATTGAACAATGGTAACGACAAATGACGACCCTTTTCGGTGGAGGCAAGCTGATAACTGATTATTTTGTTCGCACATCCCGGACGAGACGAGGTTAACTTCCTTAGTCGTCCATATTTTTCTATCAAGGTAAAGCCGTTTTTACACGACTGCCCAAACAAAGGAGTGTATTGTTTTCAGGGTTCATGTATGTATGTGGGTAAAATAAAATTCTTTGTTCCACTAGAACAACTGAACGGCTGAACCGATTTAGATGTATGGGGTATCATTAGTATCGTTACGTTATCCCGAGTAACATAGGCTATGTGACGTCACAGTAAAAACAGTATGGCGGACAAAATATTCCAGATTGCGCAGCCCTAAGAAAATTTTTTTTATTACTATCGAGTGGGGTATCAAAATGAAGAGCTTTTCACGCTGATTACAAAAATGTATATAATACATATATAAAATTCTTTTTTCGTGAATACGAACATTTTAGAAATTTAATTAAAAGTCAAAAGGAAGGGCGTTGGAAGTTGGGTCGAAAGATGTATAAAACTTACATGTTTACTTGTAATAAAGATTAGAGACTAGGGAGGAATAATAATAGTTATAGCAATGGCTCGTAGTTACAGTATCCGAGAGGCAACCGGATAGCTCGCGGTATTTAACGGCTCTCTACGTGTTGTGGAACAAACCTGTGCAACCCAGATTTACCCACGTTGTACTTTGTGTTTCATCCCCCCACCCCTCCTTTTTCTGATGGCTGCCGAATCGATTACCGACCAGCCGGTGCACAGGGCGATTTGCATGCTCGATCTGGATCACATACAAATATTGGAAATTGAGAGGAGGAGGATGAAAAACGAAGTCCAACGTGAGTCATTTCGGGTTGCATAGGGTGGTTCCACAGCACGTAGGGAGCCTAAAGGTCACAGCTCATTAGAGCGCCTCGACACCCGACCCCCACCGCCTCACTTCGAGCGGTTAAATAGTTATTCTTTCGACTCTCTCGACAACGAGTGGACGCTGAGAGACGAGGCCATGTGGGTCGGCTCAGTCGGCTGCCGAGGCGCTCTAATGACCTCTATTACCGTGAGCCATCCGGTTGCCTCGCGGACACTGCCACTACGCGTCATTACCAGGGAGCGAAACTTTGGTGCCGATGACAGACGTATGACGTCAAGCTACATACAGAGTGTTTTTATCGAAATTAAATATAATCCAGTTTATCGATATTGACATCTGAGTTGACACGGCCACTTCTTATAAAAAGCATAATATACATATTAAGAAAGACATTGTTGGAGACAATATCTATGTAAATATTATTTATTTGTAAATAAAAACGTATTATTATATCGTTCTGCATACTTCGGTAGCCAACGAAGGTACGTTTGTGTTTTTTTATTCACTTGCGATTTTTTTTTATATTTATGGTACCGTCAAGTCTGGCAACTTTGCCACTTTTCACAGGCGTTGAAAAGTCATAGTACATTTTTAACCAAAATTCATATTAAACCACTGAGGTATGAATGACGCGACACATAATATATTTATCAACGAGTGCATGAATAAGATGGTTTATAAATTAACTGACGGATAATAAGCTTTTACGAGTAAAAAAAAACTGGCAAAGTTACCTATACCATGTGGCAACTTTGCCAACTGCATTTTTACGTTGTATAGTAATTTAGTTGTATTTACAATATTAGTAAAGAATATTCAGTATTTAGGATACAATAGTTTCGGAATTTGATCCTTAATGATATATTATTACAAAAAAAGATACAGCAAAAGTGGCAAAGTTGATCACCCATTTAAGAAAATTTCATAGAAAGTCAGTGAATGTGGTCAGGGTTGACACAAATGAAAAAATATTAATTATTTAAGTATTTATTTATTTTGTTACATACGAGTAATCAGGTTACATAAGTACTCAGGAAAAACATAAAAGACACCTTAATTAAAATATTATCAACAACGAAACATAGAAAACTCTTTAAGAGGCCTATCACAGGTCCACTCGTAAATAATTGTGATTACCTAGGTACCTATTTAAACTTGACGATAGATATTTAAAAAAGGGCTTCGTCACAAACTGCCTCGTCTCCTCTTAACAAAAGTATGATCGAAACAAAACACTTATAATGTAGTAATTATTACCAATAAAATAAGTATGTCACAGTTAACTTTGTGTTTTTTTTACTTAAACAAAACATACGCTCTGTATACAATTGTTAACAACAACACCAATCACAAATAATTGTGATTTTAATGTTAAAATATAGGCCCTGTTCTCTATAAATGATACAACTTCAGTAGTTTTTACCTGTTTCGGTATAAATTTTTTCCAACTTAAAAACTTTGTTGGTCTGTCACTCTGTGCTCCACCCATTAAAAGCTGCCAGATGCCCGGATCTAGCAATAGGGATTGTTATGCAATCTGATTGGACTGGTTACAAAACTCTCATTATTGTGTCACATCTGACGTGGCCAGCTCTTAGACCATATCGAATAAATTATTATCGCAAGGTCGTATCTGCCTAAGTTTGTAGTTTTTTGGAGATAACTCAAAACGCAATCAGACTTACAAGCAATCAGTTTGGTTTCACAAAGGGACGTTCCACAACCGACGCTGCTGCAGAACTCATTAAACATATTTTCAATGCTTGGCGAGACAAACGTTATGATGCAATTGGTATATTCTGTGACCTTTCAAAAGCTTTTGATTGTGTAGATCATAGAACGCTCATTCTTAAATTAGAACACTATGGTCTTTCAGAAAATGCCCTGAGTCTCATGTCTTCTTACCTTAGCAATAGAACACAAACAGTTGTTGTAAATAAAACCCAGTCTAAAGGGACTTTAGTAAAATTAGGAGTGCCACAGGGTTCCATTCTGGGCCCACTCCTGTTTTTGGTTTATATAAATGATTTACCTTGTGTAGTACAAAACCTTTGTGGTATGATTTTGTTTGCCGATGATACATCTTTAATTTTCAAAGTTGAACGGCAATCCAATGATTTATCTGTAATTAACAATACACTAGCTGGCGTACTAAACTGGTTTACTACTAACAATCTGTTACTTAATGCTAAGAAAACTAAATGTATTCGATTTGTTTTGCCAAACGTGGCACCAATGGACACTAATATAGTTATAAATGGTGAATGTTTAGATATAGTAGATAAAACTGTGTTCCTTGGTTCAACGTTGGACAAAAATTTACAATGGAGTCCTCATATAAAAAAACTCGCTCTTAGACTAAGTTCAGCCGCTCATGCCGTTAGAAAAATTAGACAACTGACTAATATTGAGACAGCTCGCTTAGTTTATTATAGTTATTTTCATAGTGTAATGTCATATGGAATTCTGGTTTGGGGCAAAGCAGCTGACATACAGACTATTTTTGTTTTACAGAAAAGAGCCATTCGCTTTATGTATAACTTAAAGGCAGGTACATCAATTAGAGAATTATTTAAAAAAATTAATATTTTAACTCTTGCGTCCCAATATATCTATGATAATATTATTTTTGTTGTAAAGAATATACACACATTCAAGAAGAATTCTGACATCCACAGCTATAACACTAGAAATAAAAACAAGCTTGCTACCAGACGATGTCGTGTCCGCAAAGCATATAAGTCATTTTTTGGCCAGGGTATTCATATTTATAACAAGTTACCCGTCGATGTTTTGAATCTATCATTTCCCGCTCTTAAGAAATACTTGAAAAAAACTTTAATGTCAAAGGGTTATTACAGGGTCGAGGACTATATGACAGACATATATGCATGGCCCAAACCAGAATCTATAAAATCATCTAACATTTAGAGGACACAGTTCAAGTAAGAAAGAATATCAAACGTATTGCGAAGCAGTCAGATTTGGATTTTATTTTTATTTTTCATTTTAATTACACAATAGGCAGGTACATGTCTGTCTCTCAAGCTGTTTTGATATGCCTTCTTGAAGAACTACGCATTATTGTATATAGTATCTTTAATGTATTTGTAGTACTGTTTTGAAAAAATAAGTCCCGCCGAGTTTCTTGCCGGTAATAAGTAATACTTCTCGGGTCAGAGGTGTAGGGTTAGAACCGGTGGTAGTTTCTTTTCTCTCTGACGTTCATAAGTGCATTGTAATGTGCCTAAATTGAAGAATAAATATCTTTTATCTTTTTTATCTTTTTAACGCCTATACCGATAATACTCAAAATAATTTTGGTTGAAAGAATATTAAAAGGTGTATCTTCTTGATTTTTTTCATAATTTTTGGACTTACGGTTCAAAAGTTACAGGGGGAGGGGACACAATTTTTATGACTTTCGGAGCGATTATTTCTGAAAATATTCACTTAATCAAAAAATGTTCAAAGAAACCTCAGTTATTTGAACATTGTTATTTTTAGAGACCTATCGATTGATGTGCATCATGTTGATATTTGGCAAAAAAAATTTTTTGAATAATTACTTACACATATGGAGTGCCCCCCTAAAAATATTTTTTTAGCAATTTCTCTACAAAACTAAGTAGCTGCACACACAATACACTTTATGTAAAACTTTGATAATGATACGTCTTATAGTTTCCGAGTAAAATGGCTGTGACATACGGACGGACAGACAGACATGATGGTTCCGTTTTTTGCCATTTGGCTACGGAACCCTAAAAAGTATCTATCTTATGAAAAATGTAATTAAAATTTTTTGCTTGTGTACCAACCCTAGGCCGCTACAAAACATGGCAAAGATGCCCTCCCTTATTAGTCGGCGTGGTCTGGTAACTTTGCCAAAACAATTATGGGACTCAATTCAAACACTACGGCATTTATAAGGTAATCAATTCATTCCTTACCATTTAAATAACATAATATCTAAAATTTACGTACCTGGATGCGATGTTTATACTCTAAACTTTTTAAAGTTCTTGAGCACTAACTTTTATGATTATGTGAGTGACGAATTTGGAACTGAAATGGTAAGAAAATGGTTGCCGTGGTGTTGTCTCATTCATAATAATTTTGCCAATTGATAACCATATTTTCTACTAAAAGTAGGCACAACACTAAAAAATATACGTTGTCGGTGGTATGAAAGGATTACCTTATGCACTCTGCTGGTGGCAAAGTTAGTAACCCTTGGCAAAGTCGCCAGACTTGACGGTACCTAAAATAAGACATTTTATTGGCACCGTTTTTTTCATTATTTTTTAATTTGCATTATACTGTGTATAAATATCAAACAATTTATAAACATTATTAATAAACGAAACAATTAATGTTTATATAAAAGCGTTAGAAGAATTAGAAGTTGAAGGCGTCCACAGGCTAGTACGGTAACTGCTTACCATAAGGAGGGCCGTATTTGTCAAAATATTTACACCAAAAGCAAAATATAATTGAAAATATTTTTGAAATCTATTTTATGTTGCTAATTATTATGAAACAGTAAGCAGTTAATAAGTATTTGATAAGAGGGTAAATCAATACCTTTCGTTTGATACCAAACTCAACCATACTTGCTCGTAAAAGTAGCAAATAAGATGACCAACGTAACAAGACCCCTTTCCAAAACCTTTTTAGGCCTTCTAATTTCAGAACCGTCGTCTCAATCCAGCTCATATACGAACTCGCAAATTTTGTTGGTCTCTGCTACAAGCCTAACAAATTTCATAAAGATCGAAAAACGTTACTAAAGTTATCGTCGGACAAACTATGTAAATCAAAAAGCCATCCAAATGCCGAGACGTCCCAGTAGTCAGGTGACAGTTGGGTCTGAAGTTGTTTGTAAGAACGAGCTTCGCTTACGCTCCGCTCGTTCGAATAATGATTGCGTGTACCGAGAATACCGAGATTAAGTATGAAACGCGCTAAAGTCACTTTTGGTTTTGACAAAAAAGAAAGATGATTTGGATAACGAAGTAAGTATTTTTTTGTATCAGTTTGTTATTTAATTGTATTTTTTTTTATCAAAAACTGTTTGTGTTGTATTGTAGTACGGGCAGGTTTCCGCAACTCGACGACTGGCGCCTATTTTGCGTGAAGGGAAGGACGGCTAGTCCAACCAGCCTAACTCCTCAAGGAATCCTATCAGACCTTTGATGTTGAGTAGGACCTCGGGGAGATCTCTCGGGGACCCGAGGTGTTTTGCCCTATACGGGGCCACCCCGCTGCACTCCATCACCGTGTGAGAGGCTGTTTCTTCTGTGTCCTTGCTCGGCATAGGGGACTGTCTGTAATACCTATGTTAAATAAATGTTTGTTAAAAAGGTCCGTGACCTGTTCTTAAACTAGTTACCATCCTTAAACGGGTTTTACCGAGACGGAGAAGTGTTTTGGTGAGTCTACTGTTAAAAGCATGGCTTATTTAGTCTGTCTACATCCCTCTTAACTTTGCCAAAGACTTTTATGCAGTCTCCCAGTTCGTGCCAGCAGCGTCAAGCGTACCTTGCTAAAGGGCGTCAGGAGAATAGGCTCTGGGCCAATCACCCCCGCACTTGACCCTTGCCTGGCCAGCTCATCCGCAGCGTCGTTTCCTCGGGATCCGCTGTGAACTTTAATCCATTGAGGAGTGATCCTATTTTGTTGACATACCTATATTAGTCGTTCATGACACTCATGTATTAATCCAGATGTAATGATGTGGCTTCCTAGTGCCATCAGCACTGCCCTACTGTCGGAGAGTATACGGATGGAGGCTCCTGTTACCTTCCTTGCAGATATGGCGGCAGCCGCATTGATGATGCCCATGCACTCAGCTTGAAATACTGAGTTATGGGCGCCCAGCGGTGTCATTATGGGCATGTTCAGGTCTTCAGAAAAAGTCCCGCAGCCTGACCCCACGTCTGTTTTTGATCCGTCAGTAAACATTCTCAATTCCCGGGGGTTGAGACCTTCATGACTGTCGTCCTCATATTACATGAGCCATATAACTGTATTTTGTACCTTTTGTCGAAGGCAGCGTGTTTGTGAACCCGATCCGTGCCTGCCCTGAGCACTGGAAGTTCTTCGTATACCCTTTCCAGGCAGATTGTATGCAATGTGTTCAAATTAGACCATATGTTGAGGTTTCGCAACTTTACCGCTGATAGGGCAGCCTCCTGCTGTGTGTGGAGGTGAAGCGGTCTTCCAAGGCTGCGGTCGGAGTGCTCCTCCAGCAGCCCGTGATAGCCACAGATGCAAGCCTCTGTAGTCTCTGCAATTTGTTTCGTACGGTGGCTAGGTTCGTTCTTGGCCACCAAACCAGCGCCCCGTAGCAAAATAGAGGCCGGATGATCGTCTTGTAGAGCCAGAGAGTGATTTTCGGGTTGAGTCCCCACCTGGTACATACCAGAAGACGACTTCTGCCTTATTTATACGTTTGTTAATGTGGTTGGTCCAATGAAGTCTACTGTCAAGAGTGATTTCTGTCTTGGTGGGGTTTACTGATAGGTCAAATTCCCACACCCACAAGCTTTAGTCATCACACCGATATAACAAAATTTTACTTGTTTCGTTCCACATAATCCTGTTCCTTTTGGTTTACCCCATACAAGTACCTAATTCTATACTTGAACCTATGAAATAGTATTTCATTTTATAAACAGTTTTTGATAAAAAAAATATTTTTTACGGGTTAAAACGGGTCCCCGAGAGATCTCCCCGAACTCAACATCAAAGGTCTGATAGGATTCCTTGAGGAGTTAGGCTGGTTGGACTAGCCGTCCTTCCTTTCACGCAAAATAGGCGCCAGTCGTCGAGTTGCGGAAACCTGCCCGTACTACAATACAATACAAACAGTTTTCGATATAAAAAATTACAATCAAATAACAATCTGATACCAAAAACACTTATAGTACGGGCGGCGGCCGCAGGATCGTGATACAAAGATAAGCCCTATGGCACATGTTCATAAAAGTGATGCTGAGTTCCGGAAAAATAGTAAAAAAAATTAATTTAGAATTGGCCGAAAGCACAAAAAAGTACCACTTCCGGTTTAAAAAATCGATGGTATTTACCTACATCATTCGATACAAAGATGACACTTGTGGCAACAAATAGTAATTTATTTTTAGGTATAGAAAAACCCAGTCTGCCAGTTCCTGCATGGCCGGAAGTGCCCGGCAGACTAGTTAAAAAGTAACGAATTTGACTCCAAATGTACGTCACTTTTGAACCAGTCTGCCGGGCACTTCCGGCCATGCAGAAACTGGCAGACTGGGTTTTTCTCTACCTAAATACAAATTACTATTAGTTGCCACAATAATTATCTCAGTATCAAATACCGTAGGTAAATACCATCCATTTTTTAAACCGGAAGTGGTACCTTTTTGTGCTTTCGGCCAATTCAGATTTTTTTTATATTTTTCCGGATCTCAGCACCACTTTTATGAACATGTGCCAAGGAGCTTATCTTTGTATCACGTTACGTAGCAGATCCTACGGCCGCCGCCGCCCGTACATCCAAGCAACTAACTCAATGCCAAGCAACCAACAAGATGGTTTTTTTGGGACCGTAGCGCCATCTATTCATTACTACATGCACGACTAGGTATAATAAAACATGCGACACCTGGCGGGATACGCGGGCAACTCAATGCCAAGCAACCAACAAGATGGTTTTTTTGGGACCGTAGCGCCATCTATTCATTACTACATGCACGACTAGGCATAATAAAACATGCGACACCTGGCGGGATACGCGGGTAACTCAATGCCAAGCAACCAACAAGATGGTTTTTTTGGGACCATAGCGCCATCTATTCATTACTACATGCACGACTAGGCATAATAAAACATGCGACACCTGGCGGGATACGCGGGTAACTCAATGCCAAGCAACCAACAAGATGGTTTTTTTGGGACCATAGCGCCATCTATTCATTACTACATGCACGACTAGGCATAATAAAACATGCGACATCTGGCGGGATACGCGGGTAGATTTTTCCTCGTTGTCTGTTTAGAGGATGCTGACGATAGTAATGTTGCAAAAATGTTGGGAATTGGGATAGATGGCGTTAAAAGCAACTATAGAAATAAATAAACAACAAATTACTTCAAATCGCGTTTATGTTTAAATAACCTTTGCCCTCTATGTTACGTTCCAATAATAAATAAATATTAAGAGATAATCTTACACAAATCAAACAAGTAATAGAAATAGAAATAGAAAATGGTTTATTCGTCGACACAGATACAAACATAATACATACAAAAAGAAGAAGAGAAAAAAAGAAAGTGCCACGAAATGGAGTCCCACAATAGCACTACCAACTAGGCTAAGAGGCCGGCTTGTTCTTCGAAATTTCGTAACGTGAAAACTTCGTTGTACCGCCAAGTCTGGCGACTTTGCCAAGGGTTACTAACTTTGCCACCAGCAGAGTGCATAAGGTAATCCTTTCATACCACCGACAACGTATATTTTTTAGTGTTGTGCCTACTTTTAGTAGAAAATATGGTTATCAATTGGCAAAATTATTACGAATGAGACAACACCCACGGCAACCATTTTCTTACCATTTCAGTTCCAAATTCGTCACTCACATAATCATAAAAGTTAGTGCTCAAAAACTTTAAAAAGTTTAGATTATAAACATCGCATCCAGGTACGTATATTTTAGATATTATGTTATTTAAATGGTAAAGAATGAATTGATTACCTTATAAATGCCGTAGTGTTTGAATTGAGTCCCATAATTGTTTTGGCAAAGTTACCAGACCATGCCGACTAATATGGGCGGGCATC
This sequence comes from Pammene fasciana, assembly GCA_911728535.1. Taxonomy (NCBI): domain Eukaryota; kingdom Metazoa; phylum Arthropoda; class Insecta; order Lepidoptera; family Tortricidae; genus Pammene; species Pammene fasciana. The sequence continues at coordinate 24,566,147 of OU452275.1, forward strand.
TTTGCCATGTTTTGTAGCAGCCTAGGGTTGGTACACAAGCATAAAATTTAAATTACATTTTTCATAAGATAGATACTTTTTAGGGTTCCGTAGCCAAATGGCAAAAAACGGAACCCGTCATGTCTGTCTGTCCGTCCGTATGTCACAGCCATTTTACTCGGAAACTATAAGACGTATCATTATCAAATTTTTACATAAAGTGTATGGTGTGTGCAGCTACTTAGTTTTGTAGAGAAATTGCTAAACAAATATTTTTAGGGGGGCACTCCATATGTGTAAGTAATTATCAAAAAAAATTTTTTTGACAAATATCAACATGATGCACATCAATCGATAGGTCTCTAAAAATAACAATGTTCAAATAACTGAGGTTTCTTTGAACATTTTTTGATTAAGTGGATATTTTCAGAAATAATCGCTCCGAAAGTCATAAAAATTGTGTCCCCTCCCTCTGAAACTTTTGAACCGTAAGTTCAAAAATTATGAAAAAAATCAAGAAGATACACCTTTTAATATTATTTCAACCAAAATTATTTTGAGCATTATCGGTATAGGCGTTTTTTAGTTATCTCCAAAAAACTACAAACTTAGGCAGATACGACCTTGCGATAATAATTTATTCGATATGGTCTAAGAGCTGGCCACGTCAGATGTGACACAATAATGAGAGTTTTGTAACCAGTCCAATCAGATTGCATAACAATCCCTATTATCCGGGCATCTGGCAGCTTTTAATGGGTGGAGCACGGAGTGACAGACCAACAAAGTTTTTAAGTTGGAAAAAAGTTATACCGAAACAGGTAAAAACTGCTGAAGTTGTATCATTTATAGAGAACAGGGCCTATATTTTAACATTAGAATCACAATTATTTGTGATTGGTTTTGTTGTTAACAATTGTATACAGAGTGTATGTTTTGTTTAAGTAAAAAAAACACAAAGTTAACTGTGACATACTTATTTTATTGGTAATAATTACTACATTCATATAAGTGTTTTGTTTCGATAATACTTTTGTTAAGAGGCGACGAGGCAGTTTGTGACTTTTTTTTTTAAATATCTATCGTCAAGTTTAAATAGGTACCTAGGTAATCACAATTATTTACGAGTGGACCTGTGATAGGTCTCTTAAAGAGTTTTCTATGTTTCGTTTTTGATAATATTTTAATTAAGGTGTCTTTTATGTTTTTCCTGAGTACTTATGTAACCTGATTACTCGTATGTAACAAAATAAATAAGTACTTAAATAATTAATATTTTTTCATTTGTGTCAACCCTGACCACATTCACTGACTTTCTATGAAATTTTCTTAAATGGGTGATCAACTTTGCCACTTTTGCTGTATCTTTTTTTGTAATAATATATCATTAAGGATCAAATTCCGAAACTATTGTATCCTAAATACTGAATATTCTTTACTAATATTGTAAATACAACTAAATTACTATACAACGTAAAAATGCAGTTGGCAAAGTTGCCACATGGTATAGGTAACTTTGCCAGTTTTTTTTTTACTCGTAAAAGCTTATTATCCGTCATTTAATTTATAAACCATCTTATTTATGCACTCGTTGATAAATATATTATGTGTCGCGTCATTCATACTTCAGTGGTTTCATATGAATTCTGGTTAAAAATGTACTGTGACTTTTCAACACCTGTGAAAAGTGGCAAAGTTGCCAGACTTGACGGTAAGTAATTATTTATTTTCTACTTACGAAATTAAGCATGCCCACAATTATGATTAATCATAAATATTTAAATATTTTCAATTTACTTTTGAATAATACTGCCAATACCGCCGGAAGGCATATAGTATTTTATACAATAGTGACATAATCAAGAGCTTTTCAGTCGAGTACCGCGTTTAGGCCACGAAGCTTGCTGAGTGGCCTAAGTAAGGTACGAGATTGAAAAGCTTAATTATGTCACTTTTTCTACGAGTATTAAGTAAGAATTGATTTTCTTTAATTCTCTCTAAATTTTTCCCAATCAAACGTCAAACACTATTTTTCAAACCGGAAGTAATTGTATCTGGGCAAATCATAGCCTTAGGTGCTACAGTCATCACCGAAAAGAGATAGAAAAGAGATATATATGATTGTGTGTGTAGTAGAAAGAGATGAATAGAATTAAGAGTCCGGTAACGATTTGAAAACGAAAATCGCTAATAATGACATTATGCACATGAATTGCATTTGGTACGATAGCTTGAAGTCTTGTTATTGCAAAAAAGTACTTTAGGTCTATATTATATTAATATTTAATACCTTAAAACTCGATTCTTACAGAGCATGTTTAGTGAGGACGTTGATTCGTGTAATTTTGTCGTAAGATTTTTAATTATTATTTGTTATGGACCCTAATATGTTTTATATTATCTGAATAAAGCATGAAATGAAGTTTATTTTTGTATTTTTATGTTTGTAAAATACTTTAGTATCTTTCCAAAAATATCACCTAAAATTCGGCAATTTTTAGCAAAATTGCTCTAGCAAAACACACTCTCTCTCAAAAAATATATATGAAAATGAAAAAAACTGTTAGACTTATTCCTCAGGCGACTCATTTTCCAATGTATTTATATATTTTACGTATTTATATAACTTAATTTAAATCAATAAAAACCTTACTCTTTTCACCTCTCCAAGCAAAAATCGCGAAACAGGTGTTAGATTAGGGTGAATTATTTATAAATAAAGCATAAAATTAAAAAATCGTTGTATTTATTCCATCCAAAAAGAAACGATCTTTCATAATATGTATACAAAATTATAGAAGTTATGTTAGTTACTGCAAAATCGCATCAAAAAGTTGAGCGAAATCGAAAAAAAACACTACCGGACTCTTAACTGTGTTTAAACTTACTTGCGATACAACGAGGAAATGTCGCCAGCATCCTTGGTACAATGCCGCAAGGGCCTAGTTTAGATTTGAGCTAGTTCTTAATTTAGTTTAGTATTTGTACTGTAGTACCTCTGTATATTTAGTTATGTAAATAAATGATTTCCTTCCAAGATGTCGTTGTAGTTGTGATTGGTCTTTTTATAATCCAATCACAACGTAGTAGTAAGTTTATATAAGTAGAAGAAAATTTGACAGATTAAGTACGTTCGGAAATTATAAAGTTGAGTCTGTCCGAAAAGAATTTAAAGTGTCGTACAATGTATTAGCTCCCATAATATAAACCATGACACTTTTCTTTCCGGACAAACTATATTTACTCTGGTAAAGATACGTTTTTTCAAACATTAATTTATAACAGCATTTTTTTTGTTTATATAGTTTTAAAATGTCATTCTAAGGTAATTGAACGAAAAATCCTCCAAACTTTCCATCGGGAAGTAAACATTCATCAAAATATATACGAAGCGTTTCTTTTTTTTTTTCAGAAATTGGCCCCCAGGTTCGATTCCCGGTTATGTATGAAAGTTTGAAAAAAAGTTTTAATATCATTATTATTAAAACTAAAATCGAAGCCATGGTTACTAAGAACAGATTTCGCTATCTCTCATGGTTTCTGACTTCTCCCTACTGACCCATTTGGATTGATCAGCCTGTATATGGGAGCATTGGGAGGTCACACATCCTACGACACTTCTTTTCCAGACAGACTCTACACCACATTTTCATGGGTCCACAGTGCTATATTATAACATACATACAATTTCACAGGTTTTATGGGTGAAATAAAAATAATTTTTAGATATTTTAATTAATTTAAAAAATAAATGCACTTATATTAAAAATGTGTTGTTTTGATTTATTTAAAAGTATAGGAGGAAGTTGCAAGTTTACCAGTATGTACACAACTAACAATTATGTCAAATATCATCAATATGATAAAATTAGGTTTCATTTTGTATTTTTGGCATTACCTGTGTCTATTTTTTTGTTCCATATAACATTCAAAGAAACCTCAATATTGCCGTATTTCCGTCAATCCGTCTTGATTTGTACTCGTACGCCAACATCCTTGGACTGGTTCGTTCATAAGCCTTTCTACCACCAATAAAGTGAGCACTGCAAAATCTGTTCTCCGGTTGTCGGTGCCATAGGATCCATCGGGACTGTAACATAGTAAATCACCGTGAAAATTCTACTAAATAATACGATTACAATATGAATCAAATTGTTACTTTTTAAAGCATGACTTCAGAGGTTAGGTGACTTAATCTTTTCTTATTACGGCAACTATCCATTTATTTTGATGTTAATGCTACCACCATACTTTTGTAAATCTCTAAAATTTGCAGTCACTATTCTTTCTACTTTTCACAACAAAACATCTTGTTAAAACTATTATTTGTTTTAATAACAATGTTTACTGCAAAAGATTTTTAGCCGCAGCGGTTTGCGTTTCATTATAATCAAATAGTTTTCCTGATGTTCCTAGAGAGACTTGTAGAAATAGAAAAATTGTTTTATATTTCTAGTAAAACTTGAAATTATTTCAACCAAGCTCATCCACTTAGTGGCTTATCTTTTGTGGGCAAACCGCAAGCGCACGTGCCTATATGAAAAAAATGGTATGGCCACATGTTAGCATTTATTGATTTTCTACTATAAACACAACGGAATTCGAAAGATTCAATATGAACTAATACAAGAAGCTCTAAGTTTTTTACGGTTGCACCCAGTACAAGCGAGTCAAACGCTCTAGAACCACCGTAACTCGACACCGCGAACTTACTGTTACTATACCGGGTACCGGGTGTACAATCCAAATGGGTCAGTATGGAGAAGTCGGAAACTATGAGAGATAGCGAGATCTGTTCTTAGGAACCATGTCACCGATTTTGATAAAAAGAAAAACTGCATTCATACATTTGAAAAAAAAAACTGTACCCAGCTCGGGAATCGAACCTGGTTGTTTTGAAAAATAAACTTACACTTTTTCTATTTAAATATCGATTGTGTAGGTCTCATCATGTTACTTAGAGACATTTACAGCTTAAGACCTACACAATGGATATTAAAATAGAAAAAGTGTAAGACTATTTTTTCAAAACAACCGGGTTCGATTCCCGAGCTGGGTACAGTTTTTTTTTTCAAATGTATGAATGCAGTTTTTCTTTTTATCAAAATCGGTGACATGGTTCCTAAGAACAGGAGTTCGATTTTTGAATCTCACCGGTGCCTTTTTTTGTATGCAGCCGATGACTATTTAGTACGATATAATATAAGTCACCCGGTGAAATTCAAAAATCGAACTCCAGATCTCGCTATCTCTCATAGTTTCCGACTTATCCATACTGACCCATTTGGATTGTACACCCTGTATAAAATGCAAAAAAAAAATATTGTGGAATCACGAACATTGAAGTACTAATCAGACATACATTTATTTTTGTTAGTTGCATTTTAGTAAAGTAATTTTCGTATTCGTTTTTGCACTTATGCAGTTGACAATTCAATTCTAAATAACGAATGACTGTTATTGGCCTTTTATGTACCAACTGTTAATAATTATAGTTATATTTATGGCTGTTGTTATCCTGAATACCAATAAAATAAATAAATAAATAAAATAAATTCTTCCATGTGTGTGTTACGTGTGTAATGGATGGGTATGTAGTTATCTGTCAAAGCTTGAACTGTGATATCAGGATATCACACATTTTCAAAGAGCGTTTTAGGTGGGTCGACGATCATACTAGAGGATCGGTGGCAACATCCGCGCAGGCGAAACTGCCGTAGGAGTCGGTGGTAATAAGGTTAGAGTTGATGAGAGTACCGTCGGTGGGAGAAGAGTGGAAGACAGGACGAGCGTGGGAGATGGGTAGATGATAGTGGAAGAGTGGTGGGAGACGGTAGGAAAGGGTAACAGACTGGACTGACGTAGGAGCGAAGTTGATGACGACAGTCGGTCGAAGTTGGCGGTACGAAGTGCGCCGGGTCAGCTAGTAATATTATAAATGCAAAAGTGTGTCTGTCTGTATATCTGTCTGTCTGTTACCTCTTGACGCTTAAACCGCTGAACAGATTTAGATGCAATTTGGTATGAATCTTCACCCGGAACTCAAACTATCTAGTTTGAGTTCCGGGGAAGGACATAGGATACTTTTTATCCCAGAAATGATCCGTTAACGGCGTGAAAAGGGGGTTGGTAGTTTATATGGAATTGTTACTCACTGTAGATGTAAAATAGCATGTGCACTAAATTAATATTTGCTTTCAGATTTCACCTTATGTTCATTAATTTGTTTTGTAATTCTGTTTCATTTATTCCTTATGGCTAATGTTTTTAGCAAACGAAGTTCCGGGCTTCGATTTAGATGAAATTTGGTTTAGAGATAGTTTGGATCCTGGGAAATGACATAGGGTAGTTTTCATCTTGAAAATCAACCGAGCGAAAAGGGGTTGGAAGTTTGTATGGGATTTTTACCAGCTGATACGTTTTAGATGAAACTCGGTACGAGTAGATATACAGATAGTTTGAGGCCCGGGAAGGAACAACAAATAGTTTTTATTGCGAAAACCCTTAATTTGAGTCCCGGAAAATCAAATGGCTTCGTCTAAAACAAGTTATGCCAAGTCTGTTATGCGACATGGGTTTCGGACACATAAAAGTATGCCAAATAGAGGGAATCCAATGGCGGCATAACATTTTTATTTTTCAAACCTCCAGAATATTTTCCAAAAACCGCATCTAAATCGGTTAAGACAAACGCGAGATAATCGCAGGTGGACAAATACACACTCCTAAATACGTACATATAAACATACGTGGGTTGAACTGAGAACCTCCTTTTTTAATACTTTCAGTACGCGGGCGAAGCCGCGGGCAAAAGTTAGTCACTTGTAATTATAATCTGTGTCACAGCTTGAACCACTTTATATTATAAGTTACCATTACCAAAGAGTAGGTATATATTATTAATTTATGCCGTTACCGCCCTGCTGATGCTGTTGTTGGCTTCCGGTCTATGGCAGCGCACGCGCTCAAGGTAGCTCCAGTGTAATAGGGTATTTAGGTAGGTATTTGCCAGAGTTGTGCATTATTTAGATAATTTATTATCTAGATAATTATTTCAAATAAAATAATATCAAATAATTTTATTCGAAGATAAATTCAATCGCAAATATGTAGTGCGTTGACAACTTTATTATTTAGATAAATGATCTAGATGAAGATAACTGACGTCGTTTGTTTTTGAAGTAATAAAATAATCACAGGCCAAAACAGGCTGTATACCAATTACATCTCAGTGTCGACAGGATAAGTCAACAGCTTCATCTTTTATGTAAATTCCTAACTAATTTATCTAGATAAAAATTAAACTGATCTAGATAAATTCAAAATAACAAATGACGCATTATAATATTTACTTATTTCAAATAAAAGATGATTTAGTTATGTTCCCGGCTACTCGTAAATAGATAATTTTTGCCCAACTCTGGTAATTGCTATTTCAATCGGAGATTCATATCTGTTCGTAAGAACTATTTATTATCTAATTTGTGCCGCGGGCGCGGGACTGTCACTAGGGTTTGCTCCCGGCACTCGATTTCTATACAAAATCAACACAGGAACTGGAAATTTCCGCTTCTCGCTATACAAAATCAGAACCGGGTGAATTCCCTAACTGCCACCTCCGCCAGTAGGTAGTGTCTGCACGTTTGTCATCGTACAACATCCTTTAGGTACCATTAATAATTCAATCAGATATCAGTTCCTTATTGGGTAATGCAGACATAAGCCATGCAAATACAAATAATAAAAATATCACAGAAATAAGCATTTACATGGTAGTTGTTGAGACTTGGACATACGCACGGGAGGAGACGAGACGTGCGGGGAGCAGGCAGAACGCGACGTCACCGCGGCGGGCCGCGAGCGACCCGCGTACGACACTAAATTGTTCGTTGTTTATAGAGTTAGAAAAACAAATTTCGATTCAGAACCTAAAATTCACCCTGTATATGTACAGTCGCCATCAGATATATCGGAGCGGCCAAGGTGGTCACAAATATCTGAACAACGCCTTTATTGTCAAGGCGATAAAGGGCATGTTCAGATATTTTTGAGTACCGTGGCCGCTCCGATGGCGACTGTACAAATGTCCCCTCCCCTATGTCACCGCTATTTGGTAAGGTGCCCATAAGGCTGGCTGCGTTACCTCGCTGAATGGCAATGCCTAATATGCGTTGAGCGAAGAACGAGCCAGCCTTCTGGTCACCAGTAGAGAGAATGAGCATATAGGATAATTTTTTGAATAGATGAAGAACCTCTGGCCCCTATGGCCCTAATGTCTCCACGGCAAACGCCGCAAATATGTATCTCTCGCCTAAGAGCTGCGTATTTGCGGCGCTTTGCGGTTTCAGCGGTGGCGGCAGCCCTGCCAGCTTTTAATGATGTCGTGGTGAGGTGGGAAGGTGCTAAGGTACCTATCCACGCATGTTGCGTACCAGATGAGATTAAAGACCTTCCTCGAAGCCACGGCACAAGGATTAACCCGTCGGGCCTTTTGCCATCGTCACGCGCCAGGCCATTAGGTTCTAGTGTGGCTGGCATGTTGACGCTGACTAGAGCGCGACGGATAATGTCATTAAGGCAGGCGTGGCGGGATAGGCGACCGGCGCTTCTTGGGCATGCGAGACCGTGGCGACCCAAGCGGTCTACTGCTGCACCACGGGAGCAAATGTGTGGCTCTACAAGGTTACACTGAAAAAAAAACTCTCGTACTGGTAACCAGAATCCTGTTATCTCTACAGTATTGTCTTGCTGTATAAGTGACGACTAAACACTTTGTAAACATAACAAAACTTTTCTGGTTACCTATATCAAAATCATTAGTACTACGATATGAATTGTACTGATAACTACCTACCTATACAATATTGTATATTAATCAATCTTTATTTCCTCGCACATTTGGAGAAAAGCACTTTATAAGCCTCGGCGGGAATAGAAATTCGTGGACTCGTCTTATTTTTTCGGACTCGCTTGGTCCAAAAAAATCACTCGTCCACGAATTTCCCTTTCCCGTCCTCTGCAATAATGTACTATTGTGCAAGTAAATCTTATAAGTGTAGCTAATTTGATGTTTTGCTATATCTCAGCAACTAGAGCTTATACAAAGGGATAACCGTTAGTTATATAATAGCTCACATGAATTGGTAATACAGTACAATCCGGCACTGTACTCCAGTAAAGATACGTTTTTTTCAAACATTAATTTATAATAGCGATTTTTTTGTTTATATAGTTTTAAAATGACATTCTAAGGTGACTGAACGAAAAATCCTACAAACTTTCCATCGGGAAGTAAAATATTCATCAAAATATATATGAAGGGTTTCTTTTTAGGGTTCCGTAGCCAAAATGGCAAAAACGGAACCCTTAGGGCCCGTCCCCATGTCCGCGGTGCGGCGCCGCCGCCGCAAGGCGGTGCGGCGCCGCAGGATTTTGCGACGCCGCGCCGCTTTTGCGGCGCCGCAACGCGGCACCGCTAATTGCCGCGGTGCGGCGCCGCACCGCACTCGCGGCGCCGCAAAACGGCATTGCGGCGCCGCGCTGCGGCGGCGGCACCATGCAGCTCCAAGGCCTCGGGAAAAAACAATGTTGAATACTTATGTTGCTGTTCAGAAGGCACAAGAAAAAAATTAAGATGTAGATGGAGGTCATTTGAAAATAAATTATCAGGCGTTGAAAATAAATGGCAACAAATTCCAAAACTGTTTCCGAATGTTAATACCATGTTCATGAACTGACAAGCAAAGTATCTCCTCGAATGAATAAGTAGCTCATCGGTATTTATCTAGGAAACCAGCTGGACCTCTGGAGAAGTTGGGATTGACTCTAACTACTATAAAAGTATAGCCAGATCATAGAGAAATCAGAATATTTTTAAAATCAACTACTTATTTGATTTCCATATCAAAATCAATAACATTCATATAAGTATAAATCATCAACAAATTTTGATTCAAGTATGGCTACATATTAATGATTACCTACAAACCCAAAAACTTTTATCGAACTCGCGGAGCGTAAGCGAAGTGAGTTCTTACAAACTACTCCAGACCGAACTGTCACCTGGCTACTGAGACGTCTCGGCATTTGGATGGCTTTCTGATTTCGATAGTTTGTCCTACGATAACTTTAGTAAAGTTTTTCTGATCTTTATGCTTGTGGCTGTAGTAGGGTTTCTGCTCGAGAATTCTCGAGGCGAGATATCTCGAGAAATTTGTCCTTCGTCGAGACGGAAAAAAAACCGCAATGCCTCGAGAATTCGAGAAATAAATCGCAAGAGCGATAAGTGCTAAATCTAAATATTTAATTTTGGGCTCTAAAGGACAAATAAACAAGTTGTCTAAAAATAATTTACAAGTGACCATACTTAATGATACTCTTGAATGTGTCAAAGAGGCAAAAAACCTGGGCTTGGTTATGGACGGCGAACTGCTATTTGAAAAGCATATATCGGAAATAGCTCGTAATTGTTTTTATAGGCTTAAGCTTCTCTATAAGATCCGGGACTTCCTCAGCGTTGAACTGAGAATAAGGTTGTGCGACGCACTCGTTCTCTCGAGGTTTAACTACTGCGACACAGTGTACGGGCCACGTCTTTTGGCGCGGACTCAGAGGTTGATCCAAAGGGTGCAAAATGCCTGCGCCCGTTACTGTTTTTACATCCCTCCACGTACTCATGTGACGCCGTATTTATGCCAAAATCGTATAATGAAAATGTCCATCCGTCAAAAGTTACACCTTGCATGTCTTATGTTCGGAGTAGTGAACCGTCAGCAACCCTCGTACCTGTACAGGAAACTATCATGGCTTTACAGTTCCAGACCCGCGCATGTTAGGTCCTCGAAATACTTGATGTTATCCTGTCCTCGGCATCAGTCAGCAGCATTTCGTGGCAGTTTTCGTTACGCTGCCACAAAATGCTGGAACAACCTCCCTCCCCCAATCCGTACGCAAAAAACTATTAACGCCTTTAAATTAAAATGTCGCGTACACCTTTTTTCTACGCAGTGTTGAGGACACTAAATATAATTAATTATGTTTATGTTTTTTTTTTTTTTTTGTTTGTATCATTCATTTAATTGGCTCTGGACCCCTATTCGACTTGACTAAGTGTAACACTAACATATGTCACCTCTATTGCGATTGTATTGCGGCTCTATTGCGATGGTATTGCTGTTGTGTTTATCTGTCACATTTACAGTAGGTATCGCTAGAAGGTTTGTCTTTGACTATTGGCCACCATTTTATTTGTTATGACAGGACGTCGGGAATCCCATGACAAAGAGTAAAAGGCGATTTTTTTAAATTGTATAATACAAACACAGATTAACGCAATATTTTTCTACACGAAGTAACCAATATCAAATCATAATTTTTGCCATGAAGGCGATCAACCTAGTGTCACTGTCATTTTGTGTGTAACAGGAAAACTCTCGTAGATGGACGCATCCAAGGATTGTATTTGCGTCCCTTTCTCTCGTTAACGAAAGAAGAGGCGTTTGTCTATTATTTGAAACTGGAGTATACTCTTCAGCAACAAAGTAAGGCCGAAAGAGAGCGAAGTAGAAGGGGCCGCTTCTCGTTTTGACTAAGGAGGTACAGTGCCACCAAAAAGAGTAGAAATTAAAAAGTGGCAACATCGCAGTGTCGTCCCGTTTTTTTAGATTGATTTGAAAGGGACGGCACTACGATGTTGCCACTTTTTAATTTCTACTCTTTTTGGTTGCTCTGTAATCAGACAATCAGAATGTCAATATTGTCTATGTGACTATTTTGTAACGAGTGCGAACGATATTATGCTCTCTATCGGACCGTTTTTAAAGCCTTTTTTCAAGACACCTATGAACGACTGTTTAGCTCGGTAATAAGGTTCCACTGCGGTTAGGGAAAAATAGAAAGAATTAGATCCACTTCATATCCATGGCTAGCATTACCTACCAGAAGTTTGCGCAGCGGTGAGTAGTGAAACTATATTACATGATATCTTTTTATCTGCTTTTTATAAAACGGACTGTATTATTAATCACTACATAAGTATAAAACAAAGTCGCTTCCCGCTGTCTGTTCCTATGTATGCTTAGATCTTTAAAACTACGCAACGGATTATGATGCGCTTTTTTTAAATAGAGTGATTCAAGAGGAAGGTTTATATGTACAATTGCACCCGTGCGAAGCCGGGGCGGGGCGGGGCGGGTCGCTACGCTAGTTGTCAATAAAGGCGATTTTACAATTTACATTTTACGGCACACAGAGGGCTGAAAATCAGCTTTTATAGAAATAGCAACTGAGTTCTTAATTTGTTCCTTTTTTCTTGAAAAAGCTTTCACTAGTTATTAATATATCCCAAAATAACTATGAAGTAATTTGGTTGGGAAAATATTAAATTTTTTTTTCAAAAATTTAGCGAATGAGAAAAATCGAACTTTCTTCAAAAATAAAAGGTGAACCGTTATATCCTCACAAATGTATATGGATCAAATTATTCTTTATTTGTTAACATACTCAAAATGATTATATCAGGTGCACTTTTTTATGAAATTAATAAAAAAATTAATAGTTTTGTTTTTGGAAATAGTTTTTACTCACTATTTTGAACTTGTGAGAGTCAAAAACTTAGAAGCAGTGAGTTTTTTTTTACAAATAGATATGGATCGTATCGGATATATCGGGTTTTCTACAAAATTAAAAGGTAAACCGTTATATCCTCGCCTTAGAGCTTTAAACCAGTGCTTGGTTGAATAGTCAAAGATCCTCGCAGACGGTTGTTGTAGCAATTACTGTTGACTTTTTGACATACCCACATTTTTTTATTAGGCTTAATTAAAGGTTTTAATACTGGTACTATAACAATCTGCGAGGATATAACAAATACCTTTTAGTTTTGAAGAAAGTCCCATATATATGTGATACGATCCATACATCTATTTCGAAAAAAACAAGGTACAAATTAAGAAACCAGTTTCTATTAGATTTTCAGCCCACCGTGCGATATTAACAGTTCATTGACAAATGATAATAAGATTAAATTTGCTTGAAAATCATACATTCATATTGAATAGCTCTACATATTCGTTTGTAAACGTTCAAAATAGTAACAGGTAAAACAATTTACTCAGACTCAAGCCATTTTTGAATTACGTTTACAAAACAAAATGTTTGCAGAATGATTCTCTTGAAAACTGTAACTTGTATTGGCTTGAAAGTAGGTGTTGTGCTATATTCTAGAGAATCAGCTGCAACGAAACCGCAATTCCATTCGTTCCAAAGTTTTTCAAGCAGGTAAGGGAAACTCTTCATCCATAACATAAAGAAAAATTAGTAAGCTTATTTCTCTATGTTCATGCTTGCTTATTTGATGCAGATCAAATAGATACTTAGTGACAGGTAAGTGGCAAAATATACCTACCAATTGCAAATGCAATTTATCAACTGGAGCCAACATTAGTTATATTTGACTGTTTTGACTATCACTACAATATGAATATATAATAATATGGAATATCTACCTCTTATCAGGACTAATTAAAATTCTTAACAGAATTAAGTACTTACTATAAATAAAAATATTCTGGAATAAAACAATTAAACAAGATTTTACAAAGTTTATACATTTACCCAACAAACGGGAGACGCTTATGGTACTCGGCCATATGGGTCCAAATTAATCATATTCTTATACATATATTTCTTCTACATAGTGTCGTAGTGCACGTCAAAGAGATCATAAAAACACAAGTCTTAAAAGAGGATTTCCGTCCGAGACGCAGGGTAGCGTACCAAACCGAATGCAGAACCTCCTTCTTCTATGGAATTGAAGTCTGTTAAAAAAAGAACCGACTTCACTTAGGATCTGCTATTCCAAGAGGAAGAGGCCGAGTTGCTGTAAAAAATAGTGAAATAATTATAGGTGTGCATATAATAGTTAAAGATTTCCCTCAATTTCTCCAGGATCCCATCATCAAATCTGGACTTGGTGATAATGGGACCAACTGTGAAGTATACCCTTTCAAACTAAAAAAGAATTATCCAAATCGGTCCAGCCGTCTTCGAATAATCAGTGAACATATACATAAAAAAATAACAAAAATAACAAAGATCCTAACGAATTGATAACCTCCTCCTTCGAAATCTTGAAGTCGGTTGAAAACAGAACTCAATCCTAATAAAATAAAGCTTTTTTTCTCTAGGTTGGAAAGCCGGATGGCAGTGCTTTTGTAAAAACTAGTGCTTACGTTAATTCACGAGATTGGGCTGCCGAGAGGACCCCAGGCTCAAAGCTGGGGAAAATGCTAGGAAATTTGTGACCTAAACACGTAAAATGTGTTTACGTATTTTTATTGTAGTTGTTGTTTGTACAGCTCGCTGTGAGAGAGCGATTTCACGTGTAAATAAATACCCTCAGATTCTCCAATGAGGTCCCCGAATCGAATCGTAACCAGTTCAATGAAAACGACCAGGTTCTACATCTGGTCGCGGGAGGGCCCTTTAAAACCACCGGTGTACCTCGTTACTTTTCCATACAGCCTTGTGGTTATCGGGGCCACAGGTTTACGTCAATTATACTTTGCTAATAGGGAGAGCGGAGTGGGCTTCCTGTTTTTGCTGGAAATAATGATTCTTACTACCATATAGATCTAGCAGATCTATTTAATTATACTTCGCGGTTGTGGAGTCTTAAACGCTTGTGGCGATTGAAAAGCCGCAGCGCGTCATGCATTGTTTAATCTACCTACCTAATAATTAATATATTATAAGATACATTACCAAATTTACACGACTTTCCTTTTTTTATACTGAATGAAGTATAGATGACATATTTCAAACAATAACCGGTTGACAGCTGAATGCATAGATTAAAGCGAGGTTTAGACTATCAAGTTTACTTGCGGTAAGTAGGGACGCAGCTATAGTTCAGAATGAGACATTAATCATTATAACTATTTCATTCTAGCATATACTTGCTAGTCTAAACCTCGCTTAATGTAAAGAACGCTGAATGAATTTAAGTACCGAATTTAAAAAAAATTCAGGAAAAATGAGGTATGTATGTTCAAGCATATAACCCCATATATCATAGGTTTAGAGTGTTAAGACTTTGTTTAGACTCGAATCAGGTTTGCATTTCAGGTCGCCGTATACCATCCGTATACGGTTACAGTGCCACCAAAAAGAGTAAAAATTAAAAAGTGGCAACATCGTAGTGTCGTCCCGTTTTTTTAGATTGATTTGAAAGGGACGACACTACGATGTTGCCACTTTTTAATTTCTACTCTTTTTGGTGGCACTGTACCTAATGAGTTCGCCCGATCGGATAACCTGACGCAAAAACCTAGCGTTTGCCTGAAACCTAAAAGAATGCAAAATTAACCCGCCGCGTCCGATAGGAGGGAAGGAATCCGCCAACCTGACGCCAACACCGAACGCTTGCCTTGAACCGGATCAGATACTCAACTTTGTATCTTATTCCAGCCTTAACAAACATTTGTGGTCAACGTGTATTTTTTTAAATAAATTATAAACAATGAAGTACCGTATTTTTATTATGTTGCAGACCGAAGGTAAAGCCCTACCAGAAATATATGAGCACGCGCCATATTGCGGAACTTCATTGGAACAAAATTTTTCATACTAAACTGAACTGTCACCACAGAATAATATAATAGTATTTCATACAGAAATTCATCTTCCTTACAAAATCGGCGTTTGACATAACTTTGACAGATAAACAGTGACACATGACGTCTCCATACAATTTTGCCTTTCGCCTGTCTAGGGTTGACAAATACGCGATTAGTTTGATCGCAGGACTTGCCCTAATCTGCCTCAATCTTCCTAATCCATCAATAATTTTAACATTAAAATGCATAAATGGCAGATTTATTGCCTAATTTATCCAATCTAACTGTTATTTTAGAAAAACCACTACTTAAATACTTTACCTTATCTATGGTCATACCGCAAACGAACGAAGGGGATTTTGACAACCCCGAAAACGTATCCGATACGTTCCAAACCCGTAGCTGTCACTTCATGGAGATGGACCCCCCTGCTGTCACCATATACATTGAGATTAAAGCGCCCTCCTGACAATACTCATATATTTCGGGTAGGGCTTTAATATATACCTACGAGTATAAGTATATTTCTACAAGCGTCATCATCTTCTGTGGAATAGGGAAAGGTAAAGACATTAGAGTCCAGATAGTCCTTTTACTGTATTTTATTACCGAGTAAAACAGTCGTTCATAGGTGACACAGTCCGATAGAGAGCGGTGTCTCACTCGCACTCTAGTCATTCATGACGCAGCCCCCTATATCAAACTCTCTTTCGGCCTCACTTTGTAACTGAAGAGTATACTCCAGTTTGGGTCACAACATACCTAGCGTAGCGGAATTCCTCGCGGAATTAGCGGAAGTAGCGGAAATTTGTCTATGGCTTCCATAAAAAAAATCTGCTACCATAGACAAATTTCCGCTATCATAGACAAATTTCCGCTACCTTAGACAAATTTCCGCTACTTCCGCTAATTCCGCGAGGAATTCCGCTAGGTGGGTTGTCACCCTTTATCATTTAAACAGCTATTAGACATTGCAACCTGCAGGGCCCAATCTGTTGTGTACCCTGCCTCTCCCTACCCTTCCTTCAGCTCCCTACGGGCCCTACCTTTAATTACACCTTCCAACTTGACTGATTGGGTCCTGCAGGTTGCAATGTCTAATACCGCTTTTATAACTTCATGTTGCCAACATAGTTAAGCCACGAACCAAGACAGAATACAGACATTACTTACTCTATTTTCCTATTTAGTAATTATAAGGATGACAACACACCTATCGGAATTCCTCGCGGAATTAGCGGAAATTTGTCTATGGTAGCGGAAATTTGTCTATGGCTTCCATACAAAAAATCTGCTACCATAGACAAATTTCCGCTACCATAGACAAATTTCCGCTACTTCCACTAATTCCGCGAGGAATTCCGATAGGTGTGTTGTCACCCTTATAATTACTAAATAGGAAAATAGAGTAAGTAATGTCTGTTTTCTCTCTTGGTTCGTGGCTTAACTATGTTGGCAACATGAAGTTATTCCGCTAGGTCTGTTGTGACCCTTATTGTGAAAATGAAGATACTAAAATATATTACTTTTAAAATTTATTTGGATCCCTACGTGAATTAATCTATTTAGCAAAGAAAGATGATGATGTCGTTAAAATTGTATATGACAAATTCAAACCGTGACATTATTTTGGAATAGTAACTTTTAGAAAGGGTCAGAGGTCTCCCCGTTTGCATCTCTCTCTCAGCTCGTTTTATTCCTTCTCATATGTCGAGCGAAAATGAACCTTAAATTTATTATCATAGAGTACATTTTACTCAGTGATATTTTGAACTGAGATAGCTTCAGTTTAAAATAATACCTTCATGTACTAGGTGGGATTCCCCTCATCTACTGACACCTACGTCAAAACTAAAAAGATGGCAGCCATGCCCATAGAGGCAATCCTCTAGCGATAGCTGATGATTTTGACGTAAGTAACATATCTCACTTAAGTCATGCAATAGTGAGATATCAGAGAGCTCCCGCTACACGTGTAACACGCGGAAACGAATACCCGTGTACTTAAGACCGGCGGTGCTAAGGAACCGGTTTACACGAACCCGCCAAGATTCGGAAACGTGTCCGGGAAACGTTTCCAGGAGACGTTTCTCAGACACGTTTCCCCGGTTACACGGGTACTTAATACCGGCCCGAACGGTTCCGAAGCTCCGAAGCAGTTAGAGCTGATTCAAATAAGGTTTACTATTGAATGCTCTAATTGTGAACTGCATTATTATGCACCACACACTTGAGCGAAATTCAGCGCGGAATTCAGGCAAAAAAGCTGAATGCCGCTCAAATGTGTGGCGCTCCTTATTATATGAGGTTGAATGGATTCGTATCATATAGATTTACTTTAAAATAAAAATTCTTTACCCAACTCCACAAAAACCATAATTGTTTTGGAGTCCTTTATTACATACCTACAAGGATAATTATTATTATATAATTATATTGAATATTTACGTATGATAAATAAAATAATATTAAAATTAATTACCATGCATATATTATATAACGAAGTTCACAATCTTACTAATTACGGCGAAAATGTTGTTGTAATTAGTACCATAGTGCACACATTTAAAGTCTAAATTCAAACAACATTTTCGCCGTAATTAGTACGATCGTGAACTTGGGTATCGATATTACAGGTAGGATTAGGTTAGGACGCGTCCAACTGAACAAAAATATGTGAACACGACCTTATACCCATACGAATAAGGTTGTGTTCACATATTAACGGATATTAATGGACTCGACTGTACATTGCCGGAAAGGAGGCAATAATTGCCTCCCGACTTTCTTATTAAAACTTTACACAGTGATAACAGCAAATCAATATAAAATATATATTATACACTGATGTAGGTAATGTAAAAGTACCTATCTGAATTCATAGTTGTAGAGACATAATGCAATAACTAGGTATTAATTATAATATTGATATTCTCTTATTTTTATCTCTTTCTTTGTTTAACCGAGCATAAAGAACACGCGCGACGGCTCCTACAAAAATAGTAACTAGGTACGAATTTAAGTGAACGATAATATGACTTATTGGGATAAGCTTAGATCATAAAATGGGAAATCCTTTATTTTTACTTGAATGACTTTCACGCTAACGTCCCGGCGGTCCAGGTAATAAAATTAAATGTGTCATTTTATGACATATTTTGTGCGCTATTTTGACCAAAACGTTTTGTTTTCAAATCTTAAATGTAATAATAGTAATAAAGCTTAAAATAAGTAGATACCTATTTTAAGCTTTATGTCGATGTTATAAAGTCAACACGTCTGTAAAAAAACGTTAAAAACATTAAAATTCCCACAAATGTAATAGTTTCGCTGTGGTAATTTAAGAGCACCCTCTACAATACAACTAGAATAAATAAAAATAAATATTCCTAAGAATTTTTCGAATTTTCCTAAGCATCTTGTTATTTTAAAACCCGCAATCAAAGGGGTATATTATAGAGGTATGCCCGGGCTTAAAACTAGGTAATTATCATTGAATTAAAAATAATAGAAGACGGAAATAACCAAAATATCACCATATTTAAATATGATATGAGGATTCTGGTTATTAAAAAAGTTTTGTTTAATAAATTCAACACGTCTAATAAATGTTTAACTACATAATACATATCAAACTAATACAAAATTAATTTGATAGCTAAGTTTTATTTACGATGTTAAACTTCAATGTTTTTGCTCTAGTTAGTGATCTATTTGTGCAAAATTTACCTGCTATTCTATTACCATCATAAAAAGGCACACCCACAGTAACCATTTATTAAATTTCTACTCTACGGACCTCACAATAAGATTCAAAATCACCAAACTCCCCAAATGTATCATATATTCATTCGTACCGTTTGAACGACTCGACCCGTTCGACTCTTACCGCCAAGGACGTTTCCAGATCCGCGTGTATTTAAGACACGGTTTTTTCGACTACCCGTTTAACCGTGGACACGGATCTTAATTACACGTTTCTTAATTACACGTGCGAAACGGGCCAGAAAACCGTGTAGCGTGTTATTCGGACACGGGTATTCGAAACGGTTACACGAGACCCGGAAACGACCGCGAGCCCTAGATATCACAGTGCTATTGTGCTTGTATGGCATGACACTGTCATTTATGCAATGTCGAATAGGGGTCCTGTTTAATTACTGATTTTTATTTTTATTTCTATTTTATTTTTTGTTTTGGTTTTATTAAAAAAAAAAAAAAAATCTTCTTCTGTACCCGTTCGATGACGCATGTGACGGCACTCTTTAGTCATAGTTTAGTCATAGTTTAGTTTTAGTTTTAGCTCTTAAGTCAGGTCCCCCCTGAAAACCAGCGTCGTGGTTTATTTGCCGCGGCATCATGCTGAGTGGGGATCCTTTTTAACGTCTTTGTGTTGTTTGATTTCTTGCTTTGTTTAGTGTGTATTTGTGACGTTAAATAAATGTATTTTCTTTCTTTCTTCTATAAGTAAAAAAAACACGTGTTTAACACTTAATGCGTCTAGCTTATGCTGTCTGTGCTCTGTGCTTAACCTGTCGGATGAGTGGGACTGTAAGACCGGCTGTCCAGTCCAGAGTGGGGTCGCTAGAGCTGCGTTCTCGAGGGTAGATGTGGAAACCTAAGTGGCGAGTTGGCTATATGTATTATATGTTTAAAGACTAGTGACACCTCTTTACCCCCAGCCCCGCACCGGTGTTGCCCTTGAGCCATCTTTGATGTCGCTTTTTATGGGATCCCATCTTGCGGAGGGCGAGTCACCGTCTGCCGGAATTAAAATTGGATACCGTTTTATTAAGCAGGCGTCCGGTTCTTCACCCAATAGCCCAGTAATTAGCCCATACTATTCACCCAATAGCCTAGTACATTTAAGACTCCATTAACTATTCCAGTAAATAGTCCTTACGCCATGGCGGGCGCTGTCTCTGCGTGCGTCCCATGACACGGGCAAGGGCAGCATCCTTTTAGTGTATCCCTCACTTTTCATTAAATTGTCTAAAGGGCCTTTGCGCTTTGGCTTTGGCTCCGCATACGCCTTCCAAAGGTCCGGAACAGAATTGTTCCGTGGTCGGAAAAGACCTTCTAAAATTTCTCGAGATACTCGAGAAACTCGAGAAATCGTGGTCGAGAATTCCCGTGCCTCGAAAAATAAAAAAGGTCGAGAAACCAGTAACCCTAGGCTGTAGCAGGCATACATAAAATTTGTAAGTTTGTATATGAGCAGGATCGATCAAGTGGTTATGGTAAGAAGGAGGAGTTTTTTCTCCTTCTAGCTAGAAGGAGAAAAAACTCCTCCTTCTTATATTGGTCAACTCGTTTGCAAGTAAATCGCGAGTTCTCAGTGCGAGGCGGACTACTAGTATTGATAAAAAAGATAAAAAGATAAAAGATATTTATTCTTCAATTTAGGCACATTACAATGCACTTATGAACGTCAGAGAGAAAAGAAACTACCACCGGTTCTAACCCTACACCTCTGACCCGAGAAGTATTACTTATTACCGGCAAGAAACTCGGCGGGACTTATTTTTTCAAAACAGTACTACAAATACATTAAAGATACTATATACAATAATGCGTAGTTCCTCAAGAAGGCATATCAAAACAGCTTGAGAGACAGACATGTACCTGCCTATTCTGTAATTAAAATGAAAAATAAAAATAAAATCCAAATCTGACTGCTTCGCAATACGTTTGATATTCTTTCTTACTTGAACTGTGTCCTCTAAATGTTAGATGATTTTATAGATTCTGGTTTGGGCCATGCATATATGTCTGTCATATAGTCCTCGACCCTGTAATAACCCTTTGACATTAAAGTTTTTTTCAAGTATTTCTTAAGAGCGGGAAATGATAGATTCAAAACATCGACGGGTAACTTGTTATAAATATGAATACCCTGGCCAAAAAATGACTTATATGCTTTGCGGACACGACATCGTCTGGTAGCAAGCTTGTTTTTATTTCTAGTGTTATAGCTGTGGATGTCAGAATTCTTCTTGAATGTGTGTATATTCTTTACAACAAAAATAATATTATCATAGATATATTGGGACGCAAGAGTTAAAATATTAATTTCTTTAAATAATTCTCTAATTGATGTACCTGCCTTTAAGTTATACATAAAGCGAATGGCTCTTTTCTGTAAAACGATTAATTGAATATAAATCTGTAAAACGATTAATTGAATATAAATCAACTGCTTACAAAATATAATCTTGGTAATATAGTATTTTATGCAATAGTTGTATAAGAGGGTTCAAAAAAGGTGAGTGGCGTGTGTAACAATTTGAGGCGAAGCCGAAAATTGTTAATAAAGACGCCATGAGCCTTTTTTGACCTACTTATACAACGTTGCATACATTACTTTTTCTACGACTAGTGATTAAATAAAGCACAAGATTAAACGCAGTTTGCTTTAAGAAATAGCGAGAAGTTGAAAAGTGGTGGCAAATGACAGTTGAGAGTTGAGAGATCGTAATCATAGACACGGTAATATATTTTTTTTCAAATGTCATCAACTTACTTGCTTTAAACGGCTATTAGACATTGCAACCTGCAGGGCCCAATCTGTTGTGTACCCTGCCTCTCCCTGCCCTCCTTCAGCTCCCTACGTGCCCTACCTTTAATTACACCTACCAACATGACAGATTGGGCCCTGCAGGTTGCAATGTCTAATACCGCTTTTTTTCCTTATGTTGGCAGCAATTATTTTAGTTTTGTTATCTGTTGGGTTCACAGGGCACCACTGTTAGCAGTTGCTTTTTATCACATAATAACCCTAGGGTCTTTATGAAGAATAGACAAGATAGACTTTTTTGAAATGTCATAAGACATGCTTTTATATTCGTTGGCGGGAGTATATAATTGACAGATAAAAGTACCGGAGTAGAAAAACAAACTAACGGTGCTGCAGTCGCGGCGCGGCGCCGCACTGCTATTTTGCGGCACCGCGCGCGCGGTGCGGCGCCGCACCGCAGATATTTGCGGTGTCGCGCTGCGGCGCCGCGAAAGCGGCGCGGCGTCGCAAAATCCTGCGGCGCCGCACCGCGCACATGTGGACGGGCCCTTATAGTTTCGCCATGTCCGTCCGTCCGTCCGTCCGTCCGTCCGTCCGTCCGCGGTCTAGCTCAGTGACCGTTAGCACTAGAAAGCTGAAATTTGGTTTGAATATGTGCATTAACCAAGCCGACAAAACGGTAGAATAAAAACGCGAAAAATATATTTTGTTAGGGTACCTCCCGTACACGTGAAGTGGGGGGCGAAATTTTTTTTCGTTCCAACCAAGTTGTGTGGGGTATCGTAGGATAGGTCTTTTAAAAAGAATTAGGGTCTTGTAAAACAGTTTTTGGATAAAACTAATACTTTCGGAAATAATAGCTCCGAAAGTTTAAAACAGGGCGTCCCCCCCCATCTAACTTTTGAATCGTGGGTCCTAAAATTTTGAAAATAATTATATACTGAGGCCTAAAATGAGTACCTTCAATAAAAACTATATTGAAATAAATCGGTTGAGCCGTTTTTGAGTTATCATTCTAAAACCCATAGTGAAAGGACGTAAGTAAAAATGACGTAAGCACCGCCAAATTTCCCGTAAGAAACGACCTTTTGAATTAATGGTCTCAGTTCATGGCCCGACATGCTCTTGGCCGGTTTTTTTTGTCTGATTTTCCGTCATACATAAATACCGTGTCTTAAGGAACCATAAGACATAATAAAATACTTACTTATTGATATTTTTATTTAGACGATTTTTTTAGAAATTAATTAAGTAAATGAGGATTTTTTCAAGGTCAATTTTTTGTAGGATTTTCTGTTTACGCAATGATTAACATGACTTTTAAGCCATATAACTAAATACTTCTGCTATTATGAATTATTTCCAAATTTGTGATTTTTCCCATACAAGTGAAAATAAAATGACTGTACTACTGATACTGACAGTAAAGTTGAGAGTCTGATTTCGCACGCCGCGGGCCGCCCCTACGGACCCCCCCCCCCCCCCCCTCCCCCCACTAGCTACGCCCCTGTTTGTACATTACTTAGCAATACAACACTGATATTACTAGTAGTCCGCCTCGAACTGAGAACTCGCGATTTACTTGCAAACGAGTTGACCAATATAACAAGACCCTAAGGATTTTTTTTTTCTCCTTTTGGCTCCATAACCACTTGATCGATCCTGCTCATATACGAACTTACTTTTATGTATCTCTGCTACAGCCCCAAGAAATTTCATGAAGATCAGAAAAATGTTACTAAAGTTATCGTCGGACAAACTATCGAAATCAAAAAGCCATCCAAATGCTAAGACGTCCCAGTAGCCAGGTGACAGTTGGGTCTGGAGTTGTTTGTAAGAACTCACTTCGCTTACGCTCCGCGAGTTCGACAATGAATTTTGTATGCAAAATAAGGCAGGCAGAAAGATTACTGGACGTGCCGGACCATCAAAGTGCGGGATCATCGAGATTGTACACTCTAGTTTAAAAGGTTTCCATCGATTTGAGTGACAAGCTCCCTAAATTCTATACCTAGGTACAAATGAATGCAACTATAGTTACGAGTACAGTGCGAAATATTGTTCTATGACAAAGTGATAATTTCCCACTGATTAAAGATTACTTCATGGCCTGTGGAATAACATTTATCATTATACCTATACTGGGTTTAGGGAACCAGATCTGATTTCTGGTTTTATGGGACAACTGCATTGAAACTATGGGCTTCAATGTTAAAATACGGGACAGACGGACACGGAACAATGTACTGTCCCGTATTAGACGTGTTTACACTTGGCGAAGGGCTTGTATATCAATCTTACCCAATTTGTGGATCTTGTAGAAGATGGAGATAGACATACCAATGCCGACCATCCAGTACAAGTACTGGATGGTCGGTTCCAGATCGACTGGGTCGAGACGTAGTACTTGAACGGGAATTGCGCGATCTTGGCGGAGATCGTGTACGGGAACTTCATCGGGCGGCTGGGCGAGGAGTCAGTAGGTATACGCTGCAATGCAATTATTATGTAATGTGACATCGACGGGTCTTTTTTGGTTCCCATAAATGTTTACTTCCGTTTTTGTCAGTCCATAACGTTTCATAATTTTTATTAATCATATTGTCAATAGTCATAAAATTATACAATCTAAATTGCTGGTCCGATTTTTGCATAGTGATAGGATAGATTAAAACTTTTTCCTTCAACCAATTTGACAATGGCTTTCCTAATTTGACATTACATTTCGCTGTGTTTTTACTACGGTAAATACCAAAATGCCCTTGCAAATAAGCATGTTTTGGTTTCCGATCCATGACGAGGCTCGGCTAATGCTGTGGAATGTCAATTCAGGTAGCGGTAGGTATACAGACAGTACTGGATAAGCAATTCACACCAGGAATACAGGCTAAGTAGTTCATTAAACAATAGTTACAAGGTCCCCTACGTCCTACAGACCCTTTGAGCCCTGCCACAGCGCGGTCGAAGTGCACAAAAGTAAATCATAAGCGGAAAAGCGTTTTCACGACTTT
Organism: Pammene fasciana; assembly: GCA_911728535.1. Classification (NCBI taxonomy): domain Eukaryota; kingdom Metazoa; phylum Arthropoda; class Insecta; order Lepidoptera; family Tortricidae; genus Pammene; species Pammene fasciana. Next base: position 24,591,271 of record OU452275.1, read on the forward strand.
CAACTAAGACGTCAACCCTTATAGATTCGTCATGTCTGTCTGTCTGTCTGTCTGTCCTTCCGTGTCACCATACACCGAAATAACGTGTACTGTGCATTAACACTTAGTACCTATGCTAAATGTCATATGTATTAAAAATAATTATCAGGAGCACGGTACGGACATAATTGATTTATAAGGGTATGGCGCCAAACGCTGCTTAAGAGGTTTATTGCATATACATATAGTAGGTAATAAAGAGACTTTTTTTGCCAACTTTTTTATTTAATTTTGTAATGTAACGCCCAATGTGGCTATTGGTCTTTGTACATTACTACGCAGTAAGCCCTATTAAGAGGCTGACAAGACCCAATGACCTTCAAATTGACTTCACTTAAACAGTCATATAGCTATAAGTACTTGTTTTGGAAAAGTAAAAAAAATGTATGTTAATATTCATTATATTTAAAAGAACTTGGTTAATTCCAATACATGATTGGACGAAATCGGCTCGATAGAAAATAACTCCAAAGTTACATCTAAAATTAGCTTAAAACAATTGCACGTCTTTAGTTTCTTGGCTTATATGTCGGTAATTAAGGACAACATTCCACCACACTAATACTAAAAACTTCGTTGCCTTAAATTTCTCAATTAATGCATAGTTTTTTTATATTCATCATTTTGCAAAATTTGCAATGAGCTCCCATACTAATCGTAACGCAGTGTTTCTCTTTCACTCGCGCTGAAAAAGATAGGGAGGGAATTTAGCTCTAATCATCCTCTTAACATGTCTGTCTGTCAACGCGCGGCACCGAGCAGCTAACGCATGCATATTAAAGTCGTTATCGAAGATACAGTTATACACAATCCAAACAGTATAACGATACGACGATAATACTTACTGCATTTTGATGCAAGGGTAGAAAGTGCCTATTACTTCATACTTGTGTGAGTTGTTAATACAGTTTCGTAATGCTTTTTATTTATACATTTAACTTGGATTAAGACGCATAGACGCAAACACGCAACAGTTAAACGGTGTCCAGTTTAACAATATCTTCAGGATAATCAACATCAAAATACGTTCATTTCGAAACACTAGGTTTCATAGAACATTACATTACCCATAAACATTACATTAGGTACATTGCATTACATTATTGACAAAAATAAAATGAAATACATTAATAATTAGTATTACGCACCTAGAGCGGTAAAATAAAGAACGGCTCAGATCGCGGGCATTTGAGGCCCGAACCGAAGGAGAAGGTAAGGGCTAAGGTTATGCGATCTGAGACCTTTATTACCGCCCGTGGTGCGTATACCATATTACGTCTTCTCCTGGGTGTAAAGAGCGATTTGATGCTGCACCCGAGGGCGGCAAACCGCAGTTACCGCCCAGAGTGACGTAATAAAATATACATTACATTTACACAAATCATGGTTAGTAGGTACCTAATTGCAAATTTGAATATACATAATTAGTAACTATAATTTTAGTTAAGTAAAATTTGTTACTTAAAGCTATAATAGTTATTTGTTATACAAGTGGTGAAAGTTGTATTTTACGTGCGAGTGTTATTTGAAACACGAGCTAGCGAAAGGATTCTATTATTGACCACGAGCGAAGCGAGTGGTTCAAAAATAGAATCCTGAGCGTAGCGAGTGCTTTAATACACGAGACGTAAAATAACTTTCACCCGTGTATAACACAAAACTTTTCACCTCACTACAGCGAGGAAAATAAGAAAAAGGATGCATTTTGCTCGGTTTCCCGTAATTCCTCAGGTGTTTAATACTTCTTCATCACTCGAATCACTAATTTTTAACAAAACAACCTAGAGAAACATGCGAATATTTAACGTTGATATGATGGATGATTTGGATCAATTGAAATGAAAAGTTTTGACGTAAAAGGTTTTATTAAATGTCAGATGCGTTTTGTTCGTACGTAGACTTATTCGGCTGTCAGAACAATTTATCCGTTTTTACAAAAAGAATGAAGATTAATGTTGAATGCTGATATTTATGAATTAAAATAAAGTTGTAAGACTGTATTAAGTGTTTTTACTCGATGCAATTCATTAATTGCGATGTTAAAAATTCTGCACTTTTAACGTTTTACGTTTTGTTAGCTGTCAAATGTCACTTAAGCCACTTGTCACTTATGTCAAAACTCTTTCACCACATGTGGATAAAAAGCGATTTTCACAATAGATATTAAACAAACAAAAAGGGCTTTCCGAGCTAGTGAGGTGAAAATGTATTTAGTTTACATTAGATTTCTTAGAATTGAATAAGTACTGTATAGTGTTGGGTATAGAGCGACTTATGGTGGTCACGACCCTCAGACATGAGGATTCGACTATGAAGAAGAAGTGTTGGGTGGTTATATGTTTAGCCTTAACTTGTTTCTGGAAGAGCGGGGTCTCCTGACACAAGCGACTGCCATCTGACCTTCCAACCCAGAGGGGAAACTAGGCCTACACAAAACACAACACATATTTTATTGAATAGTGAGTTGGTAATTGACACTCCAGGAGTTCGATTTTTGAATCTCATCGGGTGACTTATTTCGTACTAAATAGTCATCGGCTGCATACAAAAAAGTCACCGGTGAGATTCAAAAATCGAACTCCAGAGCCACACAATACTCATTTACTATAATTGATGAGCCAATCACCACTAAGGCTAACTAAAGTGACGGAAAACCACATTATAGGTCTTAAATGGTTGTTAACCAGCAGTGACGGTAACGAAATTTAACACCTAGAATTTCCCAGATCTCTGTTCCCGGGTCTGAAAATTTGGGCTTCCAGGACCCCTTAGATCGGCCGCCATCTTGAAAAGTACACCTTTTAGTCGATTTTCATGTATCATCGGCAAACAAATCATATCACAAAGGTTTTGTACTACAAAAGGTAAATCATTTATATAAACTAAAAACAGGAATGGGCCCAGAATGGAACCCTGTGGCACTCTTAATTACATACAATTTTAAAGCCTTATAAACATACAATAAAAAATATGTACAGCGTATTCTTAAATAATAAAATAAAACCAATATTTGCAGCTAGTCATAGCTAGTTTAATAATAGTATTTTGTCCAACAGTTAGATAATAAAAGTTATTAAGACCTAAATTATGTACCATTGCACACAATCGTTTTTCTACGAATCTCGTGAAATAGGGGCCGATATCTTTCTTCCCGTGCTCCACTATGAATTATTTTATTCATTTTCACTCTATTTACTTAGTTTCATTGTACAGACGCTATACAAATATCTGAGCAACGCCTCTATTATCAAGGCGATAAATTGCATGCTCAGATATGTTTGAGTATCTTGGCCTCTCCAATATATTTGATGGCAACTGTACAAAACCTAGGTAATCAGTGTAATCACTACAATTCTTGGCAGCAATAAACAGTTTGTTCACAGACCAATATTTGACAAAATTGACAAGACAGTTGTTGCTTAAAGGGTGTTGCCATGTAAGGTGATTTGTTAATTATTGGTTCTATTTTATATAATTCCTATTTTTTATTATCGCATTATACCTCCATGCAAAGCGGCATGCGTCTATACCTAAAAGCAGCATTTGGACAAAAAAGTTTCATACTTCTTCTTCTTCTTCGTCGTTCCCTCATGACTGAGGATCGTGACCAACTGTGATATCACTCCATGTGACGCGGTCGAGAGCTATACGGGCCGCGCTCTGCTTGGAGCCACACGCCGTCCGGATGGTATTACACTCATTTAATGGCTATCGGTATTGGCCCTCTGGGACGTTCACCCTCCACTAGTCCCAGTATGATGCTTTTTTCGAGATGGTGCTGGTCAGAACGCATGATATGCCCGAAGAACTTGAGGATCTTTTCGCAGCAGATGGTTGAAAGGCGCTTGGAAACTTTTAGCTCACTCAATATGGACTTGTTTGTTCTCCTTGCGTTCCATGGAATTCTGAGCATTTTTCTCCAGCACCAAATCTCAAAAGCATCAATCTTGCATATATCTATGCTTTTCAGAGTCCACGTTTCTGCACCATATAGAAAAATGGAGATCACTAGTGCCCGCATCAGCCGTATCTTGGTCGTACGCCGAATACCTCGGTTCCTCCATAGTTTTTAGAGGTTTGACATTGCACTTTTGCCCATAGCAGCTCGCCGGCGTATCTCTTCAGTGCTACCACCTTCGCTAGAGATTAGAGAGCCCAAATATACAAATTGATCCACCTTCTCATAGCTGTCGAGTACATTCGATTTTGGAAGAAGATTTTTCCGGTCCACAGCCATAATTTTCGTTTTACTGTGGTTTATCCTCAGTCCAAACTTGGCGCTTTCCTCTTCAATCGTCTTCAGCAAAGAATACATCTCATGCTCACTCGCAGCCACAACCGTTGTGTAATACATGGTAATACTTAGTGTAACTATAATCCAACATGAAGCAACACAACTTACTTCTATTACAAACTTTAAATTACTTATACCGCTTTAGTTCTATTAAGTTAAGATACTGCCTTTCATTACCTGTCATATGTAATTTTTGAAAAGGAATTAGGTAACAGGACCGGGTAACTAATCCTTTTATCATGACGTGGTGGCATGGACAACTGACATGAGTTGCAAATAGCCCTTGTGAAATGCCGGTGACATTGAGATTTATCGAATTAGGGACTTTGCGTAGATTCTCGCTAGCTCTAAATTTCGCATATGCACCCTCGGATTCATATATCCGTCTCTATTATGCAAATACTTATGATACTAAATGTTCGTTGTCTGCGTTGATTTATCACTTCCATAAAATAAAAAAAACTAAGGTGGAGTCTTGTAATGGCAACTTTCTGGCAATTACAACTAAATTTAATAATGCCCTCAAGGATCATTGTGTTGAACAACGATAGGCTTGGTACTGTTCTTTTTATAAAAATCTCTATTTATAGCAGATTGTTTGACAAGGGTCTAAAGTAAGCCATAATACCACGAGGTGGTTATTTTCCCGAACGAAAGTGAGAGAAAATCGTTTGAGTGGTAATATTATAGCTTTTAGACCATAGTCATACGTAGTATTTTTCACTTCTATTGCGTGAAGATAATGATTATTAACGCACAATGACTAATCTAAGGTGGTAAAATAATATAAGCTATGGTGGTGCATTCTTTCAGCCCATTTCACGCCGTAATATCCACGGAAATTTTACTTTTATGTCGTGTGTAAACGCAACTATATCTTTCCTCGATTGGAAAGAGCATTTTGATTGGATTTTTTTCCATTTTAATTTTTAGCACAATTAACAGATTTTCTTAGTATATCCATAAATATCACTTTTAAGTTTAACATTATTTTTTTAATAAATGAACCAATAATAGGGCTCTCTAAAGCAACTTTTAATTTTTATGATTCATAGTTATTTTTAAGTTATGAATTTGTTCCTTGTGAAATAAGAAATTCCAAATGCAGTTTTTTTTATTTTACCTGTTTTTGCTTCGGAACGGTGTCAAAATGATATCTAAAATGAATTTGGCATCCCCCATTTATATGAATACCAAACTTGTCCTAGTAGCTCAACAGGTGTAGATATCAAGAAAAAGGAGAGAGCCGCCTCCCCTCCCCCCCTAAAAATTTACATCAAAAATCTTGGTGGCTCCACTTCTGAAATCCATCCTTGGATCCTAAGGAACAATCATGACGAGGGAAATCTCTTGTTCACGAAAAGCCGTATTTTTATTATGGCTACACCCAGCCGCAACTGTAGAACATAGGCTTTAAGTAATTAGTCGGTTGATATTTTCAGAATGACCAAACCAATTCTTAAAATTAGTCTTAAAATTCAAACCAGCCAGAAGAGTCAATTTCTTTGTTAAAGAAGGGTAATATTGTTCTGTAAGTATAATATTTTTAAAAGTACTTTAAGAATTTCGAAATGGTAGCCTCAAAAATAAACTTAGGACAACATTTTTAACTAATCTTAAATCCAAACCCGCTGCTAAAATGGACTTAATTTTAGGATTACATTACGTACCCTAGGGATAGTTTCGGTGGGTTAGAGTTTTTAAGACTTTTAAAATAATATGTGTTCTAACAACACTAAACACTACAAACATGGGAGCTGATCGGTAGGAATTTAGATAAATTTAACACTCGTGACTCTAATATTTGTAGATATTACATTAAAGTAGTATATTTTATTTTAAAATGAAATCACTTGTAATTTAAAACTTTCGTTCTACTGTATTTTTTTTTCGTCAATTTAAATCAACAACACTGATATACATATTTATTTAAAACAAAAATACAAGTAACATAGTACAAAAATACAGACTAAATTAAAAACTAAACTCGTTCCGGAGAGTGCCCGGGGCAAAGGCCCCTAGTATGCTGGCGGAGTTACCACGTTGTATGGCTAGGGATATTCTCTGCGCCAGGTACTCACCAGAACGGGGATCGGCTCCGCGGCCTCTTAAACGTCGGGATAGGGCCGCAACAAACGCTTTGGCCTCAGCACACCAGGGCCCACCGGTCTCTACGCTACGCTATCGGGACGAACTCATACACTGGCTCCAAATTGCTATACTTAGCGTGCTTGAGTTTGGCGGCGGCTTTAGCAGCGCCGCCTGCTGCACGCGTCGTATTAGCTAGGTGAGAGGGAGCAAAGGTGCTGACGCAAGTTGCGTCCCACAGTAGGCTGCGACCTCTCACCCATGGAACCAGTGTGAGCCCGTCCGGCCTCTTGCCATCAGTGCGGTTTAGGCCCTGGGGTTCTAATATGCATGGTATATTGGCCGAAACCAAGGCGCGTCGTATGAGGTCATTGATGGCGTGGTGTCGCGGGAATCTTCCCGCGGCGCGTTGGCAGCTTAAGCCATGGTGGCCGTTGGGCTCTACTGCAGTTCCACAAATACAGAAGTGAGGCTCACAGACTTGGCACCCGAGTCTCAGGGCTTCTCCTACCCTGAGGGAGTCATTGACAAGGAGTGTGCCAAGATGTGGAGAGGGTAGCGCATGCAGCCAGGCACCTGACTCAGGGGTCATAGCAGCTTTGAGGCGGGCTATGTCTGTACCTGACGCGTTAACTTTTACAGATGAGTTAATATCGTTTCAAGCGATTTTAACTCATCCAGGCAGTTTATGCTATTTAAGTCACTTATGATTTCTGGGTAGTTGGCTTTATAAAGAATATATTTTGGAGGATCATTTGATGGCAGGGAGGCAGTAGGCTGCGTGCTAATAGTGAAGTGAAAAGGAGTGTGGTGCCTGTCAATGTTACTTAAGATGGTATCAGCAGAAGAGAGCTTACAACCTATATTAGCGAGTAATAAGTCAAGTGTTCTATTATTCTGATTAGTCATGAAATTGTTTTGGTGTAGGTCCAACATATTAGTAGTTTATAGCAAATATTTAGCGTTGTCACTAAGATTAGAAGCAGTATGAACAGTAAAGTTGGTCCTGGTCCATTACCTATGTTAATTCAGATAAGTTGTAGTCACCTGCGACACATATTTTAAAATTGGGTACCAAGTTATGTATTTTTTCTAATGTCTTCAGGTGACTGACGTCTTGCTTGAGCTAGGAGGGATATAAGCCACGTCAATAATTAGATTGCCGTTATTAGTAGGTAGTACTAAGAAGAGGTCTTCAACATCTGTGGATTCACAGTTCGTATAACGAGTGGCATGAAAAAAAAATATGAATTCCAATCAGTACACCCCCGCCGTCGTTTTTATGATGGGAGCAAAGGTCACGATCCCGACAGTGTACTAAGTACTCGCTACCAAGTACAGTCAAGGAATTTGATTCGCGTACCGTTTCGTTGATTTATTGCTTGAAATGTCGGAATATCATAAGGCTTATATTTCTTTAAGCAAGCGAAGAAACATAGCCCTTAGTACTATTAATTGTCATCAGTAATTTAGACTTAAGACGGTACGCGAATCAAATTCCTTGACTGTACCTCTGCGTCCAGTATACCGGGCTGTACCCAGGTCTCGGTTAACATAATTATATCATAAGAATAATTTAGTATATTAAGGCGTAGGTCAGCCAGCTTCGATCGCAAACCACCACAGTTTTGATAATAAAATAGAATGTCACTTTTATTTCTTATCCACAGTGAATATAAAACAAAGTTTGATATGCTTAGGTAACATTCTAGCAATATGTAAGCATGGGGTGGTTCAAGCGTGGCCGGCCGATTCATGTACATTTGAGTTAAAAGTAGCTATTATTCGATGAGGGAATTGGTAATGTATATTAAAATTAAAATTGAATACGCATCAGATGGAAAGTGAATTGTCGTGCAGCTCGGGGGCCTATTTAATAAAGCTACAATTGACAATTTACAAGCGGTAGTCTTTTTCTAATACATAGGGTTAGAAAGAGACTTAACCGCTTGTAAATTAAGTAAACGACAGGTTAGTGTAATAAACAACCTCGTCACAAGCGCTCTAAATCTTCTTCACTTTTAATTGCAATAATTCGTGAGTCATCTATTTTGCGCATCAGTATAGTAGCATTTTTGACCCACATCCACCTATAGTTTTTGTTTTTTCTTATCTCACGCGCCTTAGCGTACAGAATTTTATTTTTTAAAGTCAAGTGCTCGTTAACGTGAATCGGTGATGCCGACACGGCACCGGTCTCGGCTGCTACGAGTAACGAACACCCTTCCCGCCGGCGGCTTCGAACAGTTGTCTGGCCGGCAGTCCTCTGCGTACTCTGACAGTAGCTACAAGGTCACCACGCGACGGTGACGCGTATTCGCGGGCCTCGGCAATTTTAATGTTAAATAACCTGGACTTTTGCTCGGTATTATCAAAGTGTTGAATACTGTGTAGGTCGTTTCGAAGTTGCGCATTCGCAGTCAGTTCTTCATGTTAATTGCGCAACGATTCAACGGCATTTAACTCATGTGGATCACAGAAGAGGTGACTAAGGTGAGTTCTGATTATTTATCATCGGCGTGCAGTGTTGACCGTTCATTTCAGTTAAGTAGAATTAAAGATTGAATACTAATTATGTAACTAATCAATTCTAATTAACGTCAATTCTGATTAAAGGTAATAAAAATTGAATTTCTAATACTTTAGTTACACTAACCCTAAATACTTTAGTTACATAAAAAAAAGTAAAAAAAAACGAAAAAAAACAAAAAAAATATTTTTTTATAAAATAAAAATTAGTGATGCAACGAATACGAATATACGTATTCGGTGAATATCAGTGTTTTTACGAATATTCGTATTCGCCGAATATTTTTTAGGTATTCGAAAGAATTGCTAAGTATTATTCACCTTTAATAATGTTGCTTGGGGATTGTTTTTTTTTCCCCGACTGCGCGACGCAAAAGAGGGGATAGTGTTTAACAGTCTATATATTTTACTATACTTAATACTTACGGTGGTGCTGTTTACATTGAGTATAACTGATTGTTAGAAGTGTTATTGACAAAAGATTAATTTTATTAATATTCATAATATATATAAACCCGTAATATTCGTACCGTACTTTAAATAAAATTGCCCAAAATAAGTCATATTCTTATTTTATAAATCGGGTGACGAAATCATTTACCTAGTGCGGCTCTTAGCCCTAAAATCCTGGTCTCATAGCGAAGAGTCTCGACCAACATCTTGAGAGACTATCGCTACGGGGTTGTGGTTGGATCAAGGGTCAGATACAGAAGGCGGTAATTCTGGACACGGCGCGCTTAGTCCGAAGGTTCCTCACTCTGCGGCCCTAACCACCGGCAGCTTGGGCCTTGCTCCGTTGCCGGCGGCACCCTAGGTTAGGTTTTTTATAATGTTTTTATCGTTTTTGTATGTTTTAGATGTATTTTGTATTTTACCTTTTTTTTAAATATTGTAAAAAACCTGACTTAAGAGAGAAGACAAATAAAGAGGAATAATAATTTAAATATATATATATATCATATATATATATATATATATATATATATTAAAAAAAGAAAAAAAAGAAAAAAAATAGAATGAAAAAATATGAAAAAATTATAAAAAATTGAAATAAAATAAAAATGTACTAAAAATAAAATAAAACTGAAATAAAAAAAAATAAAAACAATAGAAATAAAATAAAAATAAAATAAAAATAAAATAAAAATAAAATAAAAATAAAATAAAAATAAAATAAAAATAAAATAAAAATAAAATAAAAATAAAATAAAAATAAAATAAAAATAAAATAAAAATAAAATAAAAATAAAAATAAAATAAAAATAAAATAAAAATAAAATAAAAATAAAATAAAAATAAAATAAAAATAAAATAAAAATAAAATAAAAATAAAATAAAAATAAAATAAAAATAAAATAAAAATAAAATAAAAATAAAATAAAAATAAAATAAAAATAAAATAAAAATAAAATAAAAATAAAATAAAAATAAAATAAAAATAAAATAAAAATAAAATAAAAATAAAATAAAAATAAAATAAAAATAAAATAAAAATAAAATAAAAATAAAATAAAAATAAAATAAAAATAAAATAAAAATAAAATAAAAATAAAATAAAAATAAAATAAAAATAAAATAAAAATAAAATAAAAATAAAATAAAAATAAAATAAAAATAAAATAAAAATAAAATAAAAATAAAATAAAAATAAAATAAAAATAAAATAAAAATAAAATAAAAATAAAATTAAAATAAAATTAAAATAAAATTAAAATAAAATAAAACCAAAATAAATACAAAAAAACAGTCTTTCCCATATTTTATAAAAAAAAAATTAATTAAAGAAGAAATATAATATACAACTATATATTTTCACTTCATTTTAATTTATAAAAAAACAATATTATCAAAAACAAATCTAAAATAATAAAAAAATTAAAATAAAAGTATATCTACCTAACATTCAACTTTATATCCACATTGAGCACTGAGTTAATTATTAATATCAATTATCGATTCGATCTACACTAAAAACTATTAATCAATTTTCAATTACGTAGTTGGGAAAGATAAACATTAGTTATTTTATTTGTAACAGATTGATGAGTTAATTTGAATTCTAATTGAAATCAATTTGCATTGAACTGTTAGGGTTAATTTTTTTAGTAACGCATTTTCATCTGTTTTTTGCACGGGTTTTTTGTTTCAATTACACTAACGTTCGGCCAACACTGCACGACGTGTGCCCGTAATTTTGGGGCGAAGGTTTAACAGTTGTAGAATGAGTTTATGATCTTGATAAGTTCACTGGATATCTGACAGTAGGTAAATAACTCTTCTATTTCTAACACTATTATTGCTTGTTATTTCGTGTTTATAATTAAAACAACGTATTTTACTAGAACACCGTTGCGTTTCGAACCGATCGGATATAGCGCCACCTGGCGAAAAAAAGACAATCTAGTCTAGGCCAGGGCTTTAAAACGTTACCAATTCACATTATAAAATAACGTTAGGTAACGGTAAAACCATAAAAATACCTTAGTACCGGTAGTAAAAATGTAACGTTACTTAATAACATAACTTTATGGTAACGTTACCCAATTAACGTTACTTTTTATCGGTAAATTTACTTTACATTGCAGGGCTGGCTAACGTTACCCAATTCACATTATAATAACGTTAACTAAGTAACACTATTTTGAACAGTAATGCTACGTTGCCACACCGCCCTACCAGAAAGGCGCGCGCCGCGCGCGGCGCTAGTTGATTCGCATTGTTGCCACTTCGTGCACTGGCCTCCGTGACACGTTGCCGAGAGTCTTGAATCCTACACATTTCGCTCGAGTCGAATGCGGGTGGGTATTGCGCGACGTTTTGTGTTGACTGTTGGTTGGTAACAGTTTGTGACTTGGCTGTGATTAATACAGGGTGTAACAAAAATACTGGTGATCCGCTTAAGGGCTTAATTGGTATCGTATTGCCAGTAAGAAAAAGTAGGAGAAAATTTAATGTTAGTTTAAAAATTTAGTAATGTTAGTTTTAAAATCCAAGATGGCAGCCATATACTTTTTTCTTAAAAATCATCATGGTAGTCGCTTTCGAATAATTCGGGTGTGCAGATTACGAAAATAATGTCTGTTTTAAAATTCCAAGATGGCGGCCATCGACCTTTTTCGTATAAATCGTCATGGTAGTCGTCTTCGACTAATTCGGGTGTGCAGATTTCGAAAATAATGTCTGTTTTAAAATCCAACTTCCAAGATGGCGGGCATATACTTTTTCGTGAAAATCATCATGGTAGTCGTTTTCGACTAATTCGGGTGTGCAGTTTACGAAAATAATGTCTGTTTTAAAATCCAAGATGGCGGCCATCGACCATTTTCGTAAAAATCGTCATTGTAGTCGTTTTCGACTAATTCGGGTGTGCAGATTTCGAAAATAATGTTTGTTTTGAAATCCAAGATGGCGGCCATATACTTTTTGTAAAAATCGTCATGGTAGTCGTTTTCGACTAATTCGGGTGTGGGGTGTGCAGATTTCGAAAATAATGTCAGTTTTAAAATCCAAGATGGCCGCCATATACTTTTTTAGTAAAAATCGTCATGGTAGTCCTTTTCGAATAATTCGGGTGTGCAGATTTCGAAAATAATGTGTGTTTTAAAATCCATGACGTTCATGCACTTTTCTTAGAAATCGTTAGGGGTCTTTTGGATTAATTCGGGTATGTAGATTTCCAAAACAGGGACCGTTTTAAAATCCAAGATGGCGGAAATAAACAATTTTGTCAAAATCATCATGGTAGTCATTTTGGCCTAATTCGGGTGTGTAGATTTCGAAAATTAATGTCTGTTCTGAAATCCAAGATAGCGGACACTTTTTTCAAAAAAATCGAAATGTTAGTCGTTTTTTATTAATTCGGGGCAGTAGAATTCAAAACTAAAGACAGTTTTAAAATCCAAGATGGCGGAAATGGTCAATTTTGTCAAAATTGTCATGGTAGTCGTTTTCGATTAATTCAGGGGTGCAGATTTCGAAAATAATATCGGTTTTGAAATCCAAGTTGGCTGTCATACATTTTTTCGTAAAACAGACATTATTTTCGAAATCTACACTCCCGAATTAGTCGAAATCGAGTACCATTACGATTTTTACGACAAAAGTATATGGCCGCCATCTTGGATTTTAAAACAGACATTATTTTTGAAATCTGCACACCCGAATCAGTCGAAAACGGCTACCATGACGATTTTCACGAAAAAAGTACATGGCCGCCATCTTGGAAGTTGAATTTTAAAACTAACATTATTTTCGAAATCTGCTCACCCGAATTAGTCGAAAACGATTACCATGACGATTTTTACAAAAAGTTGGATGACCGCCATCTTGGATTTTAAACCAGTCATTATTTTCGTAATCTGCACACCCGAATTAGTCGAAAACGACTACCATGACGATTATTAAGAAAAAAGTATATGGCCGCCATCTTGGATTTTAAAACAGACATTATTTTCGAAATCTGTTCACTCGAATTAGTCGAAAACGACTACCATGACGATTTTTACCAAAAAGGTGGATGGCCGCCATCTTGGATGTAAAAACTGACATTATTTTCGAAATCTGCACACCCGAATTAGTCGAAAATGACTACCATAAGATTTTTAAGAAAAAATTATATGGCCTCCATCTTGGATTTTAAAACAGACATTATTTTCGAAATCTGCACACCCAAGTTAGTCGAAAACTACTACCATGACGATTTTTAAGAAAAAAGTATATGGCCGCCATCTTGGATTTTAAAACTGACATTATTTTCGAAATCTGCACACCCGAATTAGTCGAAAACGACTACCATGACAATTTTTACAAAAATTTGGATGACCGCCATCTTGGATTTTAAAACAGTCATTATTTTCGAAATCTGCACACCCAAGTTAGTCGAAAACTACTACCATGACGATTTTTAAGAAAAAAGTATATGGCCGCCATCTTGGATTTTAAAACTGACATTATTTTCGAAATCTGCACACCCGTATTAGTCGAAAATGACTACCATAAGATTTTTAAGAAAAAAGTATATGGCCTCCATCTTGGATTTTAAAACAGACATTATTTTCGAAATCTGTACACCCAAGTTAGTCGAAAACTACTACCATGACGATTTTTAAGAAAAAAGTATATGACCGCCATCTTGGATTTTAAAACTGACATTATTTTTGAAATCTGCACACCCGAATTAGTCGAAAACGACTACCATGACTATTTTTACAAAAAGTTGGATGACCGCCATCTTGGATTTTAAAACAGTCATCATTTTCGTAATCTGCACACCCGAATTAGTCCAAAACGACTACCATGACGATTATTGAGAAAAAAGTATATGGCCGCCATCTTGGATTTTAAAACAGACATTATTTTCGAAATCTGCACACCCAAGTTAGTCGAAAACTACTACCGTGACGATTTTTAAGAAAAAAGTACATGGCCGCCATCTTGGATTTTAAAACTGACATTATTTTCGAAATCTGCACACCCGAATTAGTCGAAAACGACTACCATGACGATTTTTACGAAAAAGGTCGATGGCCGCCATCTTGGATTTTAAAACAGACATTATTTTCTAAGTCTACACACCCGAATTAGTCAAAAACTACTACCATACCACGACGATTTAAAAAAAAAAATAGCGCAACTGAACCATTAAATAATACATTGCCAAAAAGCAAAAAAATATAATACGTGCCTAAAAAAGAAATACCTAACAATTTTACAACACCATCTTACATCTCCGTACCATAACAATATCGACGCAAGTAAAAGAAAACATCACGAGCGGCAGCGGAACGGAACCCTACACTGAACAATTGAACATGACCCGACATGCTCTTGGCCGGTTTTTAATAACTCAATTTGGTTTAATCACTCACTAGGACGCCGGCGGCGTCGTACGTGAATGAACACTCGTTCGATATCTAACGATGGTATCCATCAGTGTACCTAAATAAGCTGCTATGCTACTAACGTTAAATAATAACGTTAAAATTATTTAACGATACCTTTGAGTTAACGTTAGCTCTATGCATTAGCTGGTAACGTTACAATTTTTTTACCGGTAAAAAGTAGTAGAAGTAACGGTAAATGGTTTAACGTTAATAACAACTTAACGTTAAATCTGTTTGACAGCTGTAACGATACCAACTTTTTAACGGTATTTAAAGCCCTGGTCTAGGCTAAATTGTGACACCCATATTCTAAGAGTTTTTATGACGTCATAAATATGGCGCGCATTAGTGTTAGCTTCTGTCGATTATTTCAAAAACTATTTAGTCGATTTGAGCAAACAAGGTGTCGTATTAAATATATAAATAGTAATTTTCACCTCCCTAGCTCGGAAAGGCCTTTTTTATTCTTTAAAAACAGATAGTAAAACTGCATTTTATTCACAAGGGAGCAAAGAATATTTGAAATTCGAATCGAACGTGTTGTGGCGGCCTGCTCGCCTGCCACTACCTAAGTCCCCGCGCCTGCGTGTTGCAGCGCGCGGTTGCCTAGCAACGAGACACACAACACTACGCTACCTAACCGTTATATATGAATTGAAAACAAAGCTTGGTTTTGCAAGTCACGTTCGAGCCCATGCACGAAAAGATCAAGCAAGTACCTTGGTGCCTGCTGAATGATTTGTCCAGGTGTCGCCGTCGACGGATACGTCTGGGAGGACATCATCATCATCATCATCATCATATATGAATTACTCTGCTGATTTTCCCAATTTAATGATTAGTGTTGTATATAACCATCTTGTGTAAATATACTGTAAATACTCCGCCTGCGCATTTATTACTTCAATTAACAATTAACCTGCCGTCCAACTGCTGGTAGGTAACCTTTACTATATCTATCTACTACAGTGTCATTAGTTAGGTTTTTTGGAACGAAGTTCTTTATCGGACGGTTGGCGGAGAAGTAAAAAAAGTCAAAAAACAAAAAAGTAAAAATAAAAAAAGTCAAAAAAAGTCAAAAAAGTCAGAAAAGTCAAAAAAGTCAAAAAAGTCAAAAAAGTCAAAAAAAGTCAAAGTCAAAAAGTCAAAAAAGTTTAAAAAAAAAACAAAAAGGACAAACATGTAGTATTTTCCTCGCTTTAGTGAGGTGAAAAGATTTGTGCTACACACGGCTGCAAAGTTATTTTTACGTCTCGTGTGTTGCAACACTCACTACGCTCAGGATTCTATTTTTTAACTACTCGCTTCGCTCAGGATTCTATTTTCGAACCACTCGCTTCGCTCGTGGTTCAACCCTAGAATCCATTCGCTAGCTCGTGCTTCAAGTCCACACTCGCGGTTAAAATACAACTTTGCACCCTTGTATAACAATAGTACATTACACAACTAGGGTGGTAAAACAAAGAAAGGCCGAGATCGCAGAAGTTTGTGGCCCGAGCTGCAAGCGAGGGACGTAAATATGCGATCGAGGGCTTTCTTTATTACCTCTGTTGTGTACATCATTTTATGTTTACACTTGGCCAGAAAGCCACTTTATGGCCAGGTGTGGCATAAATAACTACTTACTTTCAACCAAAAAGTTAAATAAAAGCCAAATTTATTTTTATTTACATTTATTATTTACATGTGGCTGTTTTGCATACTTTGATATTGACTGTGCTCAAAATGAACTGTGACAAAACAAAAATATTTACTTTAAATAGTTGCTAAATAAATTACAAAACTTTTAATCTTATAAAAAAAATCGATTTGGCAGAAATTCCTATTTTTTTAAACAGGCAATAATATATGTTGTGGCTCAAAGAGGAAAAATTGTAGCATGTGACGGCATCTAACGAAGTCAAGTGACTTAAGCAACATATCAAATAATATCGAAACCTAATATCATACCATTACTTGACTAATGATGAATATGTTCCAATTTGTGGGCTATAAACACGAACAAAAGATAAGCACTCCCGTGTAAATAAAAGAGACACGGCGATATTTATAGCTACTCGCCCCAGTTAGTCTTTAATTTAAAATTCTCATAAGAATATGAGAATTCTCATTACTTTGAACCAACGCGTTATTGTGCTTTGGCTTGTAATATTGCTAGTTTAAGCAGAGCATTCTACAGGTTAAATGTCAGGTAATATTACATTATTACTGTTTTGAAGTGAACGCACACAATCTAGCTACATGTCTTCGCACAATCTAAGATAGAGCTGCAGTATACATGTTAAGATTCTGTGACGTACAGTCGCCATCAGATATATCGGAGCGGCCAAGGTGGTCACAAATATCTGAACAACGCCTCTATTGTCAAGGCGATAAAGTGCACGTTCAGATATTTTTGAGTACCCTGGTCGCTCCGATATATCTGATGGCGACTGTACTTCCGGGACAATATTTTAAAATTAAGTTCAATTTGGATTCTAACAATGTTTTATTCTGTTTTTCTAGTCCTTTATTTATCATTGGCTAATAGTTGTGGTCAGATATTGCTGTAAATATGATGATAAAATAATGTTGATTTGACCATGAATGTAAAGCAGCCATTCTTATTTCCCGTCAACTAACTATCTGGTTATGCGTCGTCGTCGGCGTCGTTAGCTGCACAATCAGTCCACAAACACACTTAGCGGAATTTTCAGCGGAATTCAGACGACTAATAATGGGCACTTTTATGAGTTCCGACCATACATGCAGGATGTGTTTTCAATAACTAGCCATATAGTCAGGTAACGGAGCTTTTAAAATATGGTTTTGGGAAAATTTGGTTGTTTGGTTGTTTCTCCGCGCACCACAGTTGCCCCGCCGTCGCCCCGTGTAATGGCTCCTCTACATGATGGGCCATCATAGGGACGCAGCTATGCGTTAGACAGAGCTAACGATATTGCGATCTCGTTCCGACGTATAGCTGCGTCCCTATGATGGCCCATCATGTAGAGCCAGCCTAAGACCCACAGACTACACAGACACCTCATCATTAAGCTTTTACAGGGAGCACGAGGTCACCACACATAAGCGCAATTTTGTTCGTAAATTTCTACGATTCGAACAGCATATCTCAATAGTATTCTACGCCAATTTGTAGTATAACAATCCAGGTTCACCTCTGTTACTTAATTTTGGTGGATATTTTTGATTCACATGAGTAATGATCAATAACATTAACTCATCTGAAATAAGCGGTCGCGCTCTCATACAAAATTAGTACGGGAGCACCTATGTGTGGTGACCTCGAGTTGTACTTATGATCTATCTAATGGTTGAGGTTATCTGTGCTAAGACCGCACAGTGAGTGAGTGAGTGAAACGGTGAAAAGTATGTAACTTTTAAGTGTGTTTTTCTTTGTAAAATATTGGTTTGGAGCTGAAATAGCAAAATACGTGTCCATAATTTTTTCATGTTCTCCAACATATATTAAAACTAGTAATTAACGAGCAGTTTGCTTGAACAAAACTCTTTTCCGAAGTTAGATGGTTTCGCCATTTTTCAGTGCTTTGGAGGACATTATCTCCCGATAGGTTGAGTTTGGGCAGCTGAAAAAAATTACGTGTCGGTTATTTTAGACTACTCTATAACATATTATATCAAAATAAATCAAATCGGAGTTGGACAGTTCGGTACCCCTCCTTGTCAGTCTATCAAACGAAGGAGCTATCGGCTACGCGTATGCTACATGATTGCTACTATACGACGCTACCCAGAACAAGTTATGAACTACCGTCCTGTATCTGCTACGAAATACCTATCCTTGGTACAGTCAGCAGCAGAAGTAGCTAAGCGGGTAGGGTGTTCAAAATGACCTGCACACGGTCTTATTCTCTTAACAATAAAGTCGTGTCCAGCTCATTTTGAACACCCTACCCGCTTAGCTACTTTTGCTGCTGATTGTACAATGCCGTAAGGGCCTAGATTTGAGCTAGTTATTAATTTAGTTTAATATTTGTACTGTAGTGGTTCTGTATTTAAGTATCAAGTTGCTTAGAAACTACATACTACATCAAACAAATAAAGATAGCATCAAAGCTGCTACGAACGCCGCCAAATTCACTCCAAACTGAATCGCAGTCGGCCCCCGATCTTAGTAGGTACTCAACCGGATCCAGAAACGAGTCTTACATAAAAAAAAAAGGAAAGATCGTCAATATTGCCTTTCATCTCAAATGAATTCGCTACTAAAATTTTTAACGATCTAAAGCAGGAACCAGCTACGATAGACGGAGAGCTAGCCACGTCAGATATGACACAATAATGAGAGCGACGGAAGCCCACTCGTTAGTTTGCTATACTATGCTTATTTATAGATCCGGAAATCTGGCATCTGTAAAGTGGTGGAGGTCAAAAAATGCAAATAACTTGAAGAAAACAAATCCTAGATTTCTGGGTTTGATGCAATATTATGGGAAAATATGTAATTAATTAGATTATATCATAGCCAGAAGTTTCTGTTGGGGAAAGAAGTGCCAAATTATGTACTGTGTAATTTAAAGATAATCGCCTGCTGTTTTTGATTCCGGCAACCTTTTTACAACTTCGGCAGTCTTTACTTATTTTGGCATTACTTTTTTCCAGCTTGGTCTGGTCTGTCACTCTGACTTCCACCCATTAAAAGCTGCCAGATGCCCGGATCTAGCCAAAAAGATGGAAAAGCAAAAATGGATGGATGGAAAATTTATAATAAGTTGAGCACGGAGGTCAAGGGGGCGCCTTCGTATGCGCAATATGTTGCAAAGTTAAAATCATTTTTATTGGATAACGTTTATTATAGTGTGAAGCAGTTTTTGAAGGATGGTAGTTAAGTTGTTAATGTAAATATAATTGTGTCGTTGTATTAAAAATTGACATTCGTGTATTTATAAATGGGTATTTTTAATTGATTTAGTGTTGCTTTTTATGTGTTTTTTATCATTATAATTGTTATTTATAGTTGTATAATTTGACTTTTCTAATTTGTATGTTTATTTTGACATGTGTTATTTGTAAACCCCACAAGCATGACGGTCATTAGTATTGTTCATCGTTTTTTACACGATATTTATTGGAACCTGATCGCATGTAATCATCATCTCAGCCATAAGACGTCCACTGCTGAACATTGCCATACGCGCCACGCTTGGCAGGCGGGTTGGCGCGCGCAGTTTTTATTTGTGTCGCATTTATTTAGGCCAGTCACTACAAAACGTATTTAGACATACACTTTACACACAAACATGCAACAGTATACTCTACTAGTACACATCAAAAATATTTTCCCAGTGAGACACTAAATAATAGTACACTACAGCAGAGCCTGGGAAAATGAGGATTTCCGGCCAAGTAGGTATAGACGGCTGAGCGTATAAGGCTAGGTAAATACTACTAATGCTTGCTATATTCGTTTACGGGTATTGTCATTCTCACTTCAGACACGTAAATATTTACAATAAGCTCAATAAATACGTAAACTTTGTTTGAACAAATCAACACAATTTGCATTGATAGCTAGAAATCACGTAAAACAAAACGTCCCACTACTACGACTTTTAAGTAAGTAACCAATATTTTTTACTGTTACTAATAATATGCACAAACTACATCAAAGACATTTTACTTACAGTGTAAACAAAAACATGTTTAAGAACATCTTTGGGTTATGAAATCTCGACTGCTAAATCCTGTGTCTTTGCATTTCACTGTCACTGAACGAATTTTGAAAATGTATAACTCTTAATACGTTTTTCGACCATTAATAATGTTCATCACTTGCATTTGAACAATATTTACCTATTTCTCTTTTATTGTAGTCAAATCCAATTAATTTATTTATCCAATAATACATAGTTACGTTAAAAATCTTTATATCTAAAATTACATTAAAGTAATTAATATCACAAAGAAAAAACCAATCAAATCAAAAATCTCAAGAACAATTAACATACCAACTAGTCAACCCACCTACCTACCTAGCCCACCCCGCGCCGTTCCTGACGCAAACAAACGCTTGCAGCATTACCACGCTGAATAGCGATTGACAACCTTTGCAAGAGGAACGACCCGGAGCGGATGGCCTAAATTATTATAGAATAAAACAACTAGACATACATATATACACACAATGAAATATTGAATATTTTTCCATTTTCCCACTAAAATTTTTATTTTTCCCCGCACGTCATCTCGTCACTTTTGAGTCATCTTATGACAACGTTTATAAAGTATATGTTTTGATTTTTTTTTTTTTTTTTTTTTTTGATGGTGACGGGACTTAGAGAGATTCCTCTAGCTGCCCGAGGAGGGAACGCCGGGGTGGCCCGGAAGGGATGTATGTTTTGAATATACCTGTCAGTCATTTTATTGGCAAATTAGAATGCAGGAGTAGAAAAAGTTAAGTATACTCCCGCAGAAAACACCTTTGATTGTATTCTCAATAAATAAACTTAGAATTATTTCAAGCTATGATAATAGATAACGTTATTAATGACATATATTGATGAAAATATTACCGTCGGTAAATAGTACTTAAATTACATTTTATGTACCACCCAATGAACACTATAATAATTATTAAAACTGTAAAACATTGCATAAAATCAACTTTATACTACTATTAACCTAAATACACAAATCCTTTATCACTAAACATAGCACGGCTACCTAAACTAAACTAAATCTTAAAAAGGCCCTCGTGGCATGGTACCGAAGATGCTGGCTGCGTTACCCCGTTGTATCGCGAGACTAATACGCTGACCGAGGTAACTGCCAGCTCTACGGTCCCCCGTTGTGTCTCTGAGTCTTTTAGCTAGGTCTCCGAAAATACTCAAAGCGTTAGGGCCCCACGGACTCAAGGTCTCGACGCCGAAAGGAACAAAACTGTATTTCCCCAACTTTGCGTTTTCGGCCACTTCCGCCAAATCGCCAATCGTACTTAGTTGAAAACCCCAGCCAATGTTATCATTTGTTGCAAACCAATATAAGTGAACGCGTATTACTCTAGTTGCACAGAATATAAGAAGTATATCGAGTAATTTTGATAATTTTCAAGTGTTTCTGGCTAGCTTTGAATAATGATTTTAACTGAATGTTGGTTATCTGATGACTTCCTACTTTCTAGTTTGCCCACTTGTTTGTTATTTCACTTTGAAACGGATTAATCAAAAAAATGGCGTTGGTGCATATATCAAATTCAATTTAAATGTGATAGTAAAAAATATTCTGCATACCATAAAATATTGACTTTCACAGTGAAAAACCTTTGATGTGCATTCAGTTTTTCTCTTCCTGTGAAATGAAAAAAACTGAAAGTTTAGATGTGAATTTAGATTTATTTTACTATTGAATAGATAGTTTTTTTTGTTGTGACATACCTAGCTGTGAAATTTTCCTTAATTTTTAAAAAAACACAATAAAATTTAGTTTGTTACGAATACTAAAAATGCACGTGTACATGTACAATATCAGTGACTAAGAAAGAAACGTCATCATCATCATCATCTCAGCAATAAGACGTCCAGTGCTGAACATAAGGCCTCCCATTTGGACCTCCATCATAAGTATCGGTCGGAAGCGAGCGGACTCGCAAGCGCAGCGTAGGACGTCCACTCACAAGATGGACAGACGACCTTATAAAGGTCGCCGGAAGACGCTGGATGCAAGAAAGAAATATACAGTGTGTAAATCGAATACGGGCGAATCTCTTAACGGTGACTAGTATAGGACATAAAAAATGTAATTAGATAGCTTTTACTTAGAATTGCAATTAAAATTTTATCTATACAAAATAATTCGGCCCGCAATGTAATGCAAACACATTCACGACCACTACCCCACTAGGCGGGTTCTCTGTTCGTAGCTACTACGTGCTACATACGAGGAATACCTGGCTACGCGCTACGCGGTACGGAAAGTGTTAAACGCTCGTTGATAGTTACTTTCAATATCATGATTACAGTAGATTGCTGATGATAAAATTTTCAAATATTAATTATCGGGTCACAGTTAAGTATAACTTAAAAAAACATCTTAATTAATGATTACACTAATCAGTTCTATATCTGGTTTAATTTATCGCACGTATTAGATTTGCAGACTGTATCATATATGGCGAAAAAGGTTATAAATGACGGCAGGTGTCCGTTTCTGTGATATAGGTACCTATAGCCACGAGAGTTAAGAATGTTATATCTAGCACTGGCTGAATCGGTTATACGATACGGTATTCGCAGCTATGGGCGATCATATAAAACTAATCTTTCTAACATATATAACCTGCAAAAAACTATATTACAAACGATTGTCCCCAATAAATATAAAAATAAAGTACAGTAATGATTATTCACAACTGTTTTAATATTGCAAAGTAATTCCCGTACAAAGCATAGTGAAATTGTCTATTCTTAAAGGAGAGTACAAACATATAGACAATTTGAATGAATACCACCGAAACAGTAGGCTAAGAAGTATTGGCTGTGTGCATGAGTGTGGCGCCATCTCTTGAGCGGGAGGTTAAAGGGTTTTTCTTTTTTATTAATGGCATATACTCCTGGAAGCACATACAAGATTTATACCTATCCAACTCAAAATCAATTAATAAGGATGTTAGAATTTTTTTCTTGTCTTCTAATAATCAAGAATACGTACTGTAGAAGTTGTAAATGCACTGTTGGAAAAAGAAATCATAGTTATAATTAGATAAGTCAGTTCGAACCCTTAATGTAAACAAGCCATGAATGGCTTTAGCAGTTAAGTACTCATGAAACTCTGCGTTAATTTGAATATTTTGAACTTTAATAAATAAAAAAAAAAGTTAAAGTTACGCACACAAAAACATGTCATCTAATGACTGCGGTATTTTGAATTTACTGTTCTTTTTTCGTACCGATAGCAAGTTTAACAGTGAACTGCATGATTGACACTTAAGTTGACAAAGTTCCTATTGGCTGTGTGCATGAGTGTGGCGCCATCTCTTGAGCGGGGGGTTAAAGGGTTTTTTTCTTTTTTATTAATGGCATATACTCCTTGCTTATATGAAATTTCTCTGGCTGATTCACTATTTCGACAGTTGACCCTATATAGGCGATGTCAAATATTATGAAATGTGATATTGACAAGAGCCCAATTTCTTGTTACATTGTGCGCTGCGATCGTTCACGTAACTCCCACCATGCACTTCGCACATAGCGAATATAATATGTATCTTATTTTAAACACAAAACTTTCGTGAGACTCTGACATATTAAATAAATAAAAACGGGGGTAACTCACGTCTTTTAAGTCGAATATTGCTCGACATGTTTCGGTTGTTGTTAGTTAGCCAACGCGAATGGCTCATGATAGCTCCTCGTTACGAAGCGAAACATGTTGAGCAATATTCGACTTAAACGACGTGAGTTACCCGTTTTTATTTATTTAATGTATCTTACTTATAGCAGAAATAGACATCGGGGTGTATCGACCTAGGCCTCAGGAGGTATCCCATAACTCGCAGCTTGGGATTTGGAGTCGGAGCCTGGACCCTCGTCAGTGTTGTTAGTTGCAGCCTGCGGAACCAGCATCAGGATCCTCGCCAACGAAGACTTCAGACGTATTGGTTTTGTTTCGGAGGCGACGGAATATGGCGAATTGCCAAAAATGTAGTTACACCAATTTTTTTAATGGAGTTTCATGAGAAAGTTCTTTCATACCTACTTAGGACATTTACCAAATATGGCAATTAGCAACTTTCTGTGTTTAGCAGTAACACTTTGGTTTATTGCAACATAACGCATATTGCTTGTCTCAGCGGCACGCCCGGTGCGTACCGGCTCGGTACGCCCTCCCGCACCGACAAAGATGCGCCGGGTCGCCACGCGGCGTATCGCGCCGGGCCGCGGCCTCCACGCCGCCGGCTCCGGACCCGCACCCTTCCACCGCGCCACCCACGCCTAGCACTCACGTGGTACAGGTCTTCGCCTACACCGCCGTCGCCGTCGCCGCCACCGCCCGAGGTGCTCGCCGGCGCTACCGCCAAGCCACTCACCTCCGCGTGCTTCTCCGCGGCCTCAAGTGCGAGAGCCAACTCCACCGCCTCCTTATATTGTATGCTCTTCTCTGCAAATATCCGCGCGAGATCTCATCGCTTCGTTTGCCAGACCCGACACGAACTGATAGCGCAAATTCTCCTCCAGCGCGGTACCGAGGCTACAGGTACTAGCTAGATGCTTTAAATTCTGGAGATATTCAGCGAGGGGCTCGCTGGCGCGCTGTCGGCGCAGCCTGAAGACATGACGCTCGGCGATCTCGGAACGCTGTGGTTCCAGGTGTTCGGTTATCAATTTAACTAAATCCTCAAACTTATTGTCCACCGGAAGTGTCGGTGAACACAGGTCGCACATGAATGCGTAAGTAGTGTCACCAACAACCGTTATTAATAATGACACATGAAGTTCCTTTTTCACCTCATTAAGCAACATGTATTGCTTCACTCTGCGGATATAAGCAGGCCACTGCTTCGATGTCAAATCAAAAGGTTGTAACTTCCCGATAGGCATTTTTACCCTATATTTACGACTATAACTGAACAAATTATAACCAAAAACTCCAAAAAATTATTATTTTTATCCGATCCTCTACGCCAATGGAGCAAATAAAAGGCCGGTTGACAGTTGACTAACATTTATTCTTTTGTTTATAACTTTTATATAGAACATTTATAAGTGGCCAGTGTTAATTGACGTTTACAGTTATGAAACCTTCTTAATACACTCCAGGTATATTGAAGAATCACTATAATTTTGCCTTTCAGGCGTACAATATTAATTTACTTAACATCTAGTATTAACTATTATATTTACAATATTTACAACGGGTAGGTACTTATCGTACTTTCCTTTTTTACTAGAGTTTAGCTTTTAGAAGGTAAGTACGATAAGCATTTGATAAATATATGTTGAAGAAATCATTTAAATCGTAAGGGCTCTTCTCATTTAATATCTTTATTAGAGACTTTTTAAACTCTTTAATATCTAGATCTTTTATGAAGTCTGGTAATTTATTGAATAATTTAGCTGCCATTACATAAATAGTTTTGCTATAATAGGCGTTATTTACAGATATTTGAGGGTATACTTCATATCTATTCTGACGATTGCGAGGGCGATTTTTTTGTATAATTTTAAATAAATGTAAGTGTTCTGTAACAAAAACGCACGCTTCCAAAATGTACATAGAGGAAGGGTAAAGTCAAGATAGGTATCAAGTTTCTGGAATAGAGGCATACAATCAGCATTATATATGGCTCTTGCTATAATTTTTTTTTTTAAAGAGAAACTTGAGTGGTAGGTACTATCGGGTTCAAAACTGCATGTGCAATTTATGAATGAATTCATTGATAAATTGGCCATGCGATTATGAACCTGATGGTACATCTCTTTTTTCGCCAAACTGAGGACAGTTTCTTGGCGAATAATGCGCTCAAAATAAAAATAACATTTTTGTGTTATACCTACTCGTACACTATATATATATACTTATTTAAGTAGGTAAGTATTTAAAGTTAACCTATGAATTTACAATGCTTACTTTTACGTATCAAAATTATTTACGAAACTAAGTGCAAGCAAAGCAATCTATTTATATCAATTATGCGAGTACAACAATACATCAATAAAAGTGTGCACATCTACAGGTACCTGCTCCATCGCACGAGAGCCTTGATCTTGTCACAAGTATGCCTCTGAACGCATTATGTAATTTCGTGCGGCTAGTTAGTTACATATTAGTTGCTTTCTTGAGATGGAGCCGGCATCAACATAATTATCTATAACCATCTGTATAAAATATACGTACTATGTATCTATCATATTATCTAAGAGCAATGTTTTTAATCTTTTTTTAAATACCTGTTAACTACTGGACTGTTCTATTGTTAGGCTTAGTGTGTTAAAAATCTTCGGTATAATGTATTTACGAGTTCTTTTGCCAAAGTAGTTATTAGTGCTAAATGTTTTCTATGTTCTAAATGTTTTCTTATTGTGCCTACCCTAAAGTTGCGTAAAGATTTGTTGCGTGTTTTGAAATTGTCAAGATCGTAGTTTTCTACAGATAATAAATATTTAACTTTTTCATGTACGGGTAATATTTTTAACTTTTGGTACAATAATTTATAATTTTGTTTACATTTAATTTTAGTATTCTTATCCACTAATATATTTTTAATAATTCTTATCTGAATGTTACATGTTTTATCAAGGTATGTTTTGAAAGTGCGCCCGTATGCATTCAGGCCGTAACTAATTACTGACTCCGCTAATGAATGGTATAAGGTGTGTAATATTTTTCTGTTTACAATGCTTTTAACACTATATAATTTTGCCATGATTGCCCTAAGTTTATTGCATACTATATCTATGTGGCTACTCCAGCTAAACTTAGTGTCTATCTTTAATCCCAAATATTTATACTTATCAACAAATTCAATACTGGAATATTTACAGCCTTTTTGGTCCCTGTGTAAACAGTCGTAAATATGCCCTATTATGTTAATACTTTCGCTCGGGGCCTACATACAAACAAATACATAGCATAATTTCATTTTTCATAACAACGAATTACATAATTTCAATTTCTATAATGGATTACATTGCATAAAAACAAAATGCATAACAACTTTTTTCATATTTTCATTACTTATAATACTCATTTTGCATAATTTTAAATTTCATAATAAACCAATGATATAATCATTCACATTGCATAAACACGAACTGCATAATTTTAAATTGTATAATAATTACTGACCTAACCTAACCTAACCCAACCTAACCTACATTTCGGCAGAAGTTTGTTTCCGCAGGAGTCGCAATTCTAACCTAACCTACTCTTCGGCAGAAGTTCGTATCTGTGGGGTCGCAATCCTAACCTAACCTACTTTTCGGCAGAAGTTCGTTTCCGTAGGGGTCTCAGTTCTAACCTAACCTAAACTTATTTTTGGGCAGAATTTCACTTCAGTGGGGGTCGCAGTTCAAAGGTTTGAACTGCGACCTAAACTAGCCTATTTATCTGTCATAAGTTCGTTTCCGTACGCTATTATAGGGATTGCAAGGGACACTCGTTAAAGTCGTTAATATAATATATCATATTTTTGTTATTCAAAATAAACGTTATATTTAATGTTATTATAATTAATGAGCAGTATACTAATTAAACATTATGATATATGAAGTTATACTAAATGACATTAGTGAAAATAAACATTATACCAAATGTTGGTATGACAAATGAGTATTATGCTAATTAATCGTTATGCCATATAAAATTATGAATTTTGTTGTTATGAAAATCGTTTATTATGCTTTTCAAGCGTATGCTAACTGAAAATATGAATTGTGTTTGTATGAAAAGTGAACCGCACCCGTATATAGGGTGATTTAATTAACATGCATTTAGTATTTTCTAAATTTAGAATAATGCCGTTACCATGTGACCATTTAATTATGTTTACAAAATCAGTCTGCACACATTCCTCTACATTTTTTATGTCCTTATCGGCGTACATTAAGCATGTGTCGTCAGCGTACATGTATGTCGAACAATTCTGGACCACATTAGTCATATATGCTGTTCACATGCATAATATAGCCGACAGGACCATAGACGGACCCGGTTGGCACACCGTAGATGACCTTGGCTTCCTCGCCGCTCTTGCCGTCGATCACAGTGGTTAGGGTCCTGTTAGATAGGTAGCCTCTGAACCACTCGAGCACCGGGCCACGGACACCACACTCCTGCATGGCAACAATGAGCTGTCCGTGGTCCAGTGTATCCAATGCTTTTTTGAAGTCAATGTAAAGTGTGACAACATACTTTTTATTATTTAGATGTTCATTAACCTCATCCGTGAACGCGGCCAAAGCGGTCGAAGTGCTGCGCATGCGCCTAAACCCATGCTGAGTGTCAGATATTATGTTGTTTTTATCTAAGAACTTACTTATTTGTGACACAATTACTTTTTCTACAATCTTATTAACCACTGATAGTATAGCTATGGGTCTGTAATTTGTGTAGTCCAAGTGATTACCCTGCTTATATATAGGTCGTATAATCAATTTTTTTAACAAATCCTGGTAGGTACCAGACGAAGCGCAGCTGTTTACAAACTTTGCCAAAATAGGACTAATGCTCGTTTTTATAATTGTTAAGTCTTTACAGCGTATACCATCTATACCCGGTGATTTCCTACTGCTTAATCCATCTATAATTTTTTCGACATCCGTTTTTGAAACTTTTTGGTAACGAAATGTTACGTCACTCGTATTAACGTATTTATCACGATTTAGGAATTTTTATTACAAGTATGTTGAATATTTTGAATTTCAGAGTTAAAAGTTTTGGCAAAGTTTGTACACACTGTCTCGATAGACGTATTTTTCCCTAAATATTTATTTATAACCTCATCTAAGTTAGGATTTGTGTTGCTTAACCAACTATTTAGTGTAGTCCATAATTTTCTTAAGTCATTCTCACAGTTAATTATTTCATTTTGTTTATATTCTTGCTTCGGTAAGTACACACATTTATTAGTTAAATTTCTAAACTTTGAATAGTCCAGTATATAAGTAATGTTTTTAGGACTAGATTTCCATTTTCTGAACAGCTCATCTCTTACGCACTAACATATTGTTCAAATTTCTAGTAATCCAAGGTTGGGTTTTTCTCTTACTGGTATGCAGTTTAATTATTCTAGATTTATTATATATTGTGTTAAATATTAGGTAAATTCTTTCATACATCATTTTTGGGCATTGAATGTTAATATAGGTACACTTCCGACCAA
This sequence comes from Pammene fasciana, assembly GCA_911728535.1. Classification (NCBI taxonomy): domain Eukaryota; kingdom Metazoa; phylum Arthropoda; class Insecta; order Lepidoptera; family Tortricidae; genus Pammene; species Pammene fasciana. The sequence goes on from OU452275.1 coordinate 24,620,942, forward strand.
TCAATTTTTTGTAACTCCGTTGTGACTAGACTATTGTTATAAAATATAGACTATTGTTATAATATAGATCGTATACATTTCTTTTGCTGAATAAATACATTTGTTTGATTTGACGAATGTCCCCAGTTTAGCAGACCATATCTCAAGATAGATGATACGTGTCCATGATAAGCACAGAGTGCAGTATTCTGGGATGCCACAGTTGAGATTTTTCTAAGTGCATACACATATTTACTAAGATTTTTACAGAGAGTATTTGTATGTGCATTCCAGCTTCCATGACAGTCCAAGATCAGACCGGACACACCAGTAATAAAAACGCTAGTACCTATTTGAGCTGTTTTTGCTTATTTTGTTTGTTTAGTCCGTTTGGTCTATTAAACACTCCCACGCAACACTGGAGAAACGGCTGTTTATTTATTGTCACCAAACTTTTACACTGTAATTTCTGATTAAACAAATTCACTTTCGATAATGGATAAAGCAGGATCCGGGCTAGCTAGTACCGGCTCCAGAGAGCGCGCGTGCATCGGCGGCGGCAGCTCCGGCACGATCTCGCACAACCCCGCTTTGCTCGGCGGGCCCCAATCTTCAGTTGGGCGGCAAAGCACACGAACTTTCTGGGAATGAACATGGAACAATATTTTGGTTTGTAAGGTTTAAGAAAAGAAATACATTCGAGAACATTTTAGCTTCTACCACTGTTTAAATAGTTTTTCTACCCCCGTACTTTTATCTGTCATTTATACATTCGTCATCACCTATATAAGAACATAGATAATATACTCGAAGAAAAGTCTATCTAGTCTATTCCCCAATACCGCACTTGTTCTATAAAAGCGCCAAAATAAAGTCGATTGTTGTCACGACTTAAGAAAAAAAAAATTACTGTCAACCTAAGAAATCAAAAAAAAAACCGGTCAAGAGCATGTCGGGCCATGCTCAGTGTATGGTTCCGTAGTTGCCGGCCTGTTACAATTTATTAATTCAAAAGGTCGTTTCTTACGGGAAATTTGGCGGCGCTTACGTCATTTCACCAACGTCCTTTCACTATGGGTTTTTGAGTGATAACTCAAAAACGACTCAACCGATTTAATTCAATATAGTTTTCTTTTCATTGAAGGTACTTATTAGGCCTCACTTTCATGAATTTTTTCAAAATTTTTGGACCCACGATTCAAAAGTTAGATGGGGGGGACGCCCTGTTTTAAACTTTCGGAGCTATTATTTACGAAAATATTAGTTTATCCAAAAATGTGTTAAAAAATACCCTGATTCTTTTTAAAAGACCTATCCAAAGATACCCCACACAACTGGGTTGGAATGAAAAAAAATTCGCCCCCACTTCACGTGTACGGGAGGTACCCTAACAAAATATATTTTCCAGTTTTTATTCTACCATTTTGTCGGCTTAGTTAATGCACATATTCAAACAAAATTTCAGCTTTCTAGTGCTAACAGTGACTGAGCTAGACCGCGGACGGACGGACGGACGGACGGACGGACGGACGGACGGACGGACATGGCGAAACTATAAGGATTGTAGGTGACTACAGAACCCTAAAAACGCAGCGTTTTTAAAAAAAACTTTAATAAAGATGAAATCAAAGGAACCGCAGATGTACTTTGTAGTTTTTACGTTTCCCATTCGTTTGTGGGGGAAAACTGCAAACTTTGAAAACAATAGTTATACTTTACATTATTTTAACTTAACGACTGTTTGTTTGTATTTAATAAAAAAAACTGTGGGATATTTTTATTTAATAGGTATTAAAAATAAAAACTACATATAAACATACACCGGTTTCGCGGGGGCAAATCTGTACTGACGTTTAATAGTGCGAGGACACATTTAAATAATTTTATTAGTTGATATCGATAAAAATGACGTACAACCGTTGTGTAATTTCAAGAATTTGAATGAAAAAGAAAACTACATACGCAAAAATAAAATTGTCATATATGCGGCCCCTGAGTGCATCATGGAGGCTTATGAATTATGATATGTGGGTAGATAAAGTAGTGTATGTAACTGTACATAATTAAGCATTAAAACACTCGTGTGATTTTATTATGAAACTCACTTCGTTCGTTTTATAAAACCACACTAGTGTTTTATGCCCTGCATTATGTACATACCAATACCACACATAAACTACTGTAAAATACCTATTTAGTCCTTTGCGATTATTTATTTTTGTTCTCTAAAATACTAGTGTAAATGGTATGTACGATAAAATTCGCATGGGATCAAAATTGCTGCCAAAGAACTACAAACCTCCATGATCGAAAGGTTCTTAGGTTGACTGTAGATCATGTAGCCGGCCATGATGAGGACCACGGCCAGCGGCAGCATCTCCAGCGCCCAGCCGACGGCATTCGCCCATGTCGGGTACACGTAGTCGCCATATTGCGCGGGCTGGTACACGATGAAGCTGAGCACCAGGGTTAACTGTATGGAATACATGGATATATATTATACAAGCTGGATTTTCTTTTTGGTTCAGTGAGGGCAGCTACCAAATCCCATACTACGCGAAAATGGTTTTAGAAGACCTTCCCTCGATTGCAAATTATTGAAGTTTGGCGTTTGCTATCCGTGCATTCATATTGCAGAAGGACTGTGTTAGAGGTCATGTGCGGAGTCAGACTCGGTGACCCTTGTAAACACCTCTTCATAAAACTTAAGATTTTACCGTTACCCGCATTGTATATATGTATATGAAATGTGTCTGTTTGTAATGACTCATATAGATAAGTACAAAATAATGCCATGGTTTTAACCTAAGATACCCGGATTGTAACACAGCTTTCTTAAAAAAAGTGTACTCGTACTGTATATGTCGATATAGTACATTACAGCAGAGGCTGGGAAAACAGGGATTTCCGGTCAAGTAGGTATATACGGATAGAGATACGAGGCCGGGAATCCGTTTTCACGCCGAGGCATGTATAGTGCTTTTCTCAAAATAATGCGTGGAAATAAGACCTAAAACCCAATACTTAAAGCCTAAAAGTCCATCGCACTACGTATCTCTCGGTATAATGCGGGGACCGTGTCGCGGCCGGCGCCGCCCGACAGTGACCGGCCGCGCCCGGGCCGCCCGCGCCGTCGAGCGCGTGGCGGGCGCCGGCTACTTTGCCGGCCTAGGCCTGCAAAGTAGTATGAAAATCCTTTTCATAGCAAGTGTAACTACGGCGCCCGAAACGTGATACTTTCGAGTCTATTTTCACGAACGCAACGACAACATTTCCGCGCATGTTTGAGAAAAAGATTTTCAATCATTTACCAGAAGACTTAAAGACTGTTGACTTCCCTGAATTTAAACATAAGTTGTATAAATGGTGCTTACATAAGATGTATTATAATGTAAATGAACATTTTGAAAATGTACCGAGTACTCTTTATTAATCTCTTTATTAATGTATTCCACGACTGACATATCTCGATTTTTTTTTACTGTGTATAATTTTAAACATTTTTTCTTTTTTAATATTTAATTTAATTTTCATTTTATTGTAGTTTTAAATTATTTCTATAGCATGACATTGACATTTTATTATTGTGACTTATATTCATTTAATAAAAATTTTACATTATTATACAAGAACTGAAATTAAGAAGGAAAATGTTTATGGTGACTGAATAAATTCAGATCGTTCTAAATATTGTCTACGGTCTCTCGTTATACAATTTGATACAAAATTATGATAATTCCGAATTTTATTTCATAGAGATACCGATTCTTAATACCAGGTCGTGCCCTTGGGCCTTGCCGCGGACATAGTCTGATAACCAACCTTTCAAGAGCAAGAAATAAAAAATAAAAATCAGCAGTTCGTAAAACCTGCTGCCATCTTTGATGCTGTACATATGCCCGTCGTTCGGCGTTGAAACAATTAAAAAGTTACTTTGCAGGCCTAGGCCTGAAAAGTTGTATGAAATTCCTTTTCAGGCCGCATCGCGTTGCTGCGCCCGAAAAACGCTACTTCCGAGGCTATTATAAGGAACGTAAAGAGAATATTTCATTGCGTGTTTGAGAAAAATCTTCTACAACACGGGCAATAAAGGTTTCAGGAAAATTGTGGTATTACCGTGTGTGGCCTGTAACACGATTACAAAATTAAAACGAGACGGAAACAGTTGTAATCATATATAAAATGCGTATAGCAATCGATATATAAAACTTTTTTTAATAAGTAAATGATAATAGTACATTACACAACTAGGGTGGTAAAACAAAGAAAGGCCGAGATCGCAGAAGTTTGCGGCCCGAGCTGCAAGCGAGGGACGTAAATATGCGATCGAGGGCTTTCTTTATAACCTCCCGTGTTGTGTACATCATTTTATGTCTGCACTCGGCCAGAAAGCGTCTTTTTCCGTACGCGCAGCGTGCGGAAAAAGCCACTTTATGGCCAGGTGTGGCATAAAATAATTTTGTCCAGCTAGCTTGTTCTACGTGGATCACTGGGAGTCCGGTGGTTTTACGGTACTTTTTTTAATACTACGACGGTGCCAAACAAACATACGGCCCACCTGATGGTAAGCAGCTACCGTAGCCTATTGACGCCTGCAACTCCAAAGGGGTCACATGCGCGTTGCCGACTCTTATTATTTAAACTTACACTTTATTGCACAAAGGCTCAATTGAGCCGTGGCAAAAGAAAACTTGTCGTACAAAAGGTGGACTTAATGCCTTTTTGATCTCTTTTATTCATCGTGATAGACAAAATTAAAAAAAAACCTACGAATATAACTCCTTAAATAGTTAAGAAGCATATATCTAACTGACCTGAATAATGATACCTTATAAACTGAAATAGAGACAAATGGAAAACTCTTAAATCTGCGAATCTCCGTATGTCTCAAATGAGGGATAACAGGAAGACATCATCAAACTGAGTTAAAGATGTCATATCATATCATATATTTTAGACAATGTGACCAAGTCATCCGGTTATATATAGTAGTGGTACTAGGTAATTTGATTTGCTCAACAAAGTAATTGTATGTACCTTTATACATAATTATGTAGGTATCAGGGGCCTTAGCATGACATGCGTTGTCGCGCGCGACTCCATACTTCGAGTCGCGTCGCGCCTGAAGTATGGAGAGTCGCGCCGCAACGTAAGTCATGCTAGACGTACAGGTAGGATATATTTTTACGAAGTTTGTCAACGTGTAAATTTATACGAACCACCAAAGTAGCAGGGGTGATCCACCTCCACATTGTGCTCCAGTAGACATTCCACAGTCTTGATCGTCCCCCGATCATGCGCTGAATGTCGCAGCGGAACTGCTCTGCGCCGTAGACCCATGCAACCACAATACATTCACCTAAGGCTATAACCAAAACGGACCAGGTGGCAACATACTTGTCCAGTAGTTGGAGCCAGTACATCCCTTTCTGCAAATAAATTATGATAATTATGATTTGACTCATGATTTAGAAATAATTGTTTTGAACTCATCAATGCTTAAACTTACATTTGTTGTGAAGAGAAGTCCACCCAAAAAGGCAGATGTGGCAACACAAATTGTAACCCACACTTTTCGTTGCCGTAGTGATGGATAAATTTCTAAAACGGCGGTTGTCACAGTCTCCAAAAGCGCATCCTAGAAAAACAAACAGATTCTAATAGAAAAAAAACCGGCCAAGTGCGAGTCGGACTCGCGCACCGAGGGTTCCGTAAAAACCTATACCTAATAATTGCTATTTCTTATGATTGCGTGGACATGAAAGTTTCGTTTTGCTACAGCAGATAGATATTATAGAGCTGAGTAGGTATATGATATGAATTTCAATTTAATACCTTTACGCGTTTACGAGGAAAAAGGTAGTAAGTTTAAAATTTAAAAAAATATTTTTTGTATGATTCTACTAAAAATGTCTATGTTTTATAATTTTTCCTTTGCCTGTGCTATATGACGTTGCTTCGTGCCAGGTTTCAAGATTCTGAGCTTACGGGAAGTACCCTTTAGGTTTTGAGTTTCTCGCGAGTACTCAGTTTCAAAATATGCAACTTAAATTGCTATTTCTTTTGATTGCGTTGATATAAAGATTTGGTTTTGCTACATCTGAAAGGTACTATAGCCTTGAGTATTTGACATGAATTTCAATTTAATAACTTCACGCATTTACAAGTTTAAAATTTAAAATATTTTTTTTGTATGATTTTACTAAAAAAATCTACTTTTCGTAATTTTTCCTTTGTCTGTGCTATATGAAGTTTCTTCGTGCCAAGTTTCAAGTTTCTGAGTTTACGGGACGTACCCTTTAGGTTTTGAGTTTCTTGCGAGTACTCAGTTTCAAAATATGCAACTTAAATTGCTATTTCTTTTGATTGCGTTGATATAAAAGTTTGGTTTTGCCCTGAGTATTTCACATGAATTTCAACTTAATAACTTCACGCGTTTACGAGGAAAAAGGTAGTAAGTTTAAAATTTTAAATATATATTTTTGTATGATTTTACTAAAAATGTCTCCCTACTTTTTATAATTTTTCCTTTGTCTATGCTATATGACGTTGCTTCGTGCCAAATTTCAAGTTTCTGTGTTCACTGTTATAAACCCGTAGGTTTTGCGAGTGCCGAAAACTCTAAAATTTGCACCATAAACAGTCGTTTATGGTGCAAATTTTAGAGATTTCGATTCTTCGATTGCGATGATATTATCTTTTGATTGCGTTGGCTTTTAAGTTGATTTTTTCACAGCTTCAAGGGACAATAGACCTGAGTATTTGATATTAATTTCAGCTCGATGCCTCCCACGCGTTCTTGAGAAAAATGGTCTTGACAGACAGACAGACAGATAGACAGACGGACAACAAAGTGATCCTATAAGGGTTCCGTTTTTTCCTTTTGAGGTACGGAACCCTAAAAACATCTAATTTTGTACTTCCCAGTAAGTATTTAAAGACAAACAAAATACCTGAGTATCCAGTCCAAGAATCAATAGCATAAAAAAAAATAGGAGTGAGCAAAGTGCCGAAAAGGATAGCCTTGTGAATACTTCAGGAAACACGATAAATGCAAGTCCAGTTGTATTTTCTACCACATTGCCACGAATTGTTTGGGTCAGTCCTATTATAGAATATATCAATGTTTCGGCTAGAAATGTAACCACGATGTTCGATGCTGCGACAATTAGTGCGTCTCTGAAACAAACGAAGAAGTAGACATTAGGGTACCTAAAACCTGTCCTGTTTCGATTTAACTATAAATGATGTACGTATTATTTTATATTCAATGGAACTAAAGATCTGTTTGTTATCTCTCAAGCTTATATATATCTAGATGTGACTGTTTGTTTCCTCAATAATAAAAAAAAATGTTATTTAATAAAATGTAGAATCGCACTATCCGTATTGAATTTTAGTTTGCTGAATACTTCGGTTATTTCGCCGGGTTAACACGTTCGCTGCGAAAGAGGGTCAAAACACCCGATGCATGTTCTTTCGCTTAGTGCAAAGGCAAAATAACTAGAGTATTTTTATGGGTATAAAAGGGTCAAACATATATTTTGGCTTTATATTTTACTCGTTAATGCCTTAGTTTCCCGCCTTAAACAGCATATATACACTTTTGGGCGTGTTATATTTTATATTGTGATGGCACAGGCAGGTCCCCGTCCTCCGCCTTTACCGATAGACGACTGTACCTACACTAAAATGCTCCTTAAACATGTTCGCCACATCCTTTGCATTCGAAATGCCATTAAGACAGACAGAGAATCCTGGCCTTGCCTCTATACGCTTGGAGAGCTTCCAAAAACTACGAAAATCATTATTACCGTGATGTAAGGCGATCAAATCCATTTCTATTTGTTCCTGATGATTTTGAACTCAATCTCAGTCTCGATTTAAATATTTTACGACTGGAGCACATCGCAATTCTGGAAGCAAAGCATGGCCTCCCTGTGTGCCTCGCTAACAACGCAACCCTAATAACTAATTTAACTAATATATACAGACAGACAGACACACTTTTGGATTACAATATATAAATATATATGTAATATATATTTTAGGGTGGATCGCTAAAGTATGGGAAAAAAAATTTCAAAATGGCGGTTCTTGGAAATGATTATTTGACAAAATAGCATTTTATATTCCAAATATAATAATAATTGAACGAGTACAAGTATTGCCGCAATCAATAATAAAAAACCGTATTTGTTCTAAAATTACACTTATAAAAAATATCACCACATAGTTTTAGCGGGTTCATTTTTAACTTTTATCACTTAGTTAAAATATACAATTATGTATAAAATATTAAAAATTACATATAGTGAAATAAATAATTAAATTTAATTTTTACAAGTTGTTCGACACGTAAACCCTGATTTTGAAGGTTTTTTTTGTTATTTTTGTTTTATTTCGTTTTTTAACCAAATTATAACATCAATGCGACTTTACTTATATAATTGTAAGTACTTTTATTTGACGAACAGTGAAGCCCACTCTTAATTTTTTTTGCAAAATATATCAAATTTGAAATTTTAGACTGTGGTTGCGGCAGTACTTCCACTCAAAATTTTAAAGTCTTCTTATAAAGTTTTGATTGTATACCTTTACAGCATCTTTCTGAAATACCGCCCCTTCTGATATCCAAAAAAATTTTCGATCCACCTTATATATATATATACTAGCTGACCCACCGCACTTCGTACCGCCAACTTCGACCGACTACATCGACATCAACTTCACTTACGTCAGTCCAGTCTCTTCCACTATCATCTACCCATCTCCCACTCTCGTTCTGTCTTCCACTCTTATCCCACCGACGGTACTCCCATTGACTCTAACTTTTTTACCACCGACTCCTACGCCAGTTTCGCCGTCTCCCACCCCACTCCCATTGTCTCTACCCATTTGTATTGACTTCGTACCGCCTACTTCCACCGACTCCCATCGACCTCAACTTTACTCCTACGCTAATTGTACCCGATCCCTACTGACTCGTACCACTCTCCCACCCTCTCCTATTCCCTTCCACCCTTCTCCTACCAGCTCTTGATTCAATTCAATCGACTTTAATCCCATTCCTATTGGCCAGTTTCACACCCCTTCCATTGTGTTCACTCACTCCTATTGACTCCCAACGACATATATAGTTTTTTGTTAAGTTTTTGTTTTAATTTCTTAAATCTATATTTATACCTATTTGACTAATATTATAAATGTAAAAGTTTGCCTGTATGTCTTTTACCTTTTCCTGGAACTTTGGTATGACGATAGTTTAAACCCCCTCATAGAACAGTTTATTCCAGAAATCTTCCCTTTTAATGAAGGGAGTGAAAAGGGTGGTGGAGGTTTTTATGGGGAATCAATAACTGCTGAACCGGTTTAAATGAAATTTGGAATGAAGATGGTTTTAGTTCTGGGAAAGGACATGGGATACTTTGTTCCCCTACGCCATTTCCTAAGGGGGTAAAAAGATAGGTGGTTCACTAATTTCACGCAGGCGAAGTCGCGGGTAAAGGCTAGTATTTTAATAGTTATTTTGCTATTCGGAAGGGAGACAAATCCAAAAAATCATTAATCATTAAAATCGGTCCAGCCGTTCTTTAGTTATAAATGGCGTAACCGACACGATCTAAAAATCAAGCGACAAGATTGCACGGATCAACGCCCTCACTTAACAAGCTCTGTAAGAATTGAGTTTTTGGCTATTAAATATTAATATACAAGGACCAAAAGTTTTTTTACGTCACTCTGGGCGCTAAGTGAGATTTACCGCCCTAGGGCGCAGCGGAAAACCTCACTTCACACCCAGGAGAAGACGTAAAATTGTGTACGCACCACGGGCGGTAATAAAGAAGGCCTCAGATCGCTTGTTTATGGGCCTTACCTTCGGTGCGGGCCACAAGTGCCAGCGATCTGAACCCTTCTTTATTTTACCGCCCTAGGTACGTAATGTACTATTTTGTTATAACAAGACTTCAAACTATCTTATCAAATGCGAGTCATGTGCGTAATTTAATTATTAGCGATTTTCGTTCTGAAATTATTACCGGCCTCTCAAAAATAAAATAAAAAAGTTAGGCCTAGTTTCACTTACTTATAGCAGTTGTTGGAAAATTGATTATAGGATGATATAGTAATGGGTCCACCCCATGCTGGAGTGAAAGAGAAGAACACCTGGGCAGTAGCCATGGTCCAAATCTGTAAAAACGTTGCACACATTATTCGTTATTCCCAATACGTGTAAATACTGAGGTAATTATTTCATACAAACGAGTAACTTGTGTTACAATAGTACATTTCGATATTAGTGCGGAAAGTATGTCATTACGACGAGTGAAGAATGACATTTACGCACGAGTATCGAACGACGTTTTTTAATACAGTTGCGAAAAAATTATAAAATTGTCAATTATTCACTTTGAGGTTACTTTAGTACATGTATCCGAACGCTCCGCGCGGTGCGGTGCGGCGCTGTGATTGGCTGTCTGTCACTGTCATTAGCTGTGATTGGCTGGAAAAGTAAAAAGCACTAGTTCGCGATATCAATCTTTCCGCACGCTAAACCACTACAAGAAAAGCACTTTTTTGAGCAACTGTATTAAAAAAACTATTTAACCCTTAACCAGGCCTGGCGATATTTTTACTTTTGAATACTGATTCCGATAGCCATTTGCATTAGAAGAAAAATAATTTCTCAATTTAATTTTATTACTATTATTTCGTAAAAAAAAGCCATTTACCATGTGGTCGCTAGTTATGAGATCACAACCTGGTTAAGGGTTAAAATGGGGTATTTACCATGTATATCTCACCGTAAAATTGTCAAAACCGTTAGTTTATAATTTAACTAGAGAGATTGTAAACTATCAAAAGATTGTGAACCGTAACGTGCTGCTTACAATTGAACGGATTATTTTCCGTTAGATTATAAACTATTGAGGAGGAACCGTTATATTGTCAAACGTAAAGCACGCTGCAAGCCCTCGCAACCTGATTGGTCGGTTTCCAGAGCCTAGATATGTGCGACGCGCTAATTGGTTGGTTTTACAGTAGGTCGTTAAGTATTCATAAACTTAGCAATCAGACACAGGTGTCAGTGAGAAACTAAAGTGCTATTAAAACCGACCAATCAGCGTGCGAGGGGCTTTACGTTTGACAATATAACGGTTCCTAGTCGATAGTTTATAATCTAACGAAAAATAATCCGTTAAATTGTAAGCAGTACGTTACGGTTCACAATTTTTCGATAGTTTACAATCTTCGCTAATTAGATTATAAACTAACGGTATTTACAATTTTACGGTGACATATACATTATTAATAAATTAACTTTGGGACCCTAGAGCTGGCACTTACCTCTGCCAGCGCATCTCGTTGGCAATACAAAGAGGTAACTCGGCCAGCGTTATGGGTTCCCTGCCGCAGGGGGACCTCTTGGAGGGGGTATTCTTTTTGTAACTGGGATTTTAGGTAAGTTTTTAGGTAGTTTTATATATTTATAGTTGTATTTAATTTAATTTAGTTTATTTTAATATTAGTTTAATTTAATTATTTTAATTTAATTTTTGTTACGTGTTTATTAAAGCATTTTTACCACCCATAAAAACTTTTTTGGTAATCGATCTAATAAATATAATTATTTTCTTGACTTCCATGATTCAGGCCTCAGCTAGTGTGGGAGTCGTTGATACACTGTTAACTGTATTATATTTTAAAAATATTATTTTGGTCAATAAAACTTGCTTACTTTTTACTTTATCTTAGTTTCCGATAATAGGGTAAATTAATTCTCCGTTTTAAATAGTTTTTGTAATATGAATTACCATGTTAGCTTAAAATGGTTTACATACCCGTGCATTCGTAAGTTGACTGAAATCCGGGGTCAAATAGGACATTATTCCGGTAACAGCGCCTGGTAGGGTGAGGCGATAGCAGAACAGGATAAACACCACCACTTCGGGACACATTGTAATGAAATAAATCACCTGCAACATTACCAACTTATCACATTTATCAGTTGGAAAACGTCCACTTCTGGACATCTGGTAAAAAAAACTGAACAGGTAATCATGAGAAATTTACTAAACAGTGCTTCCCTTGATATATACCACAATTATTATTTAAAAAATACTAAGCATTTACTTTGCTCCACAAATGTATAATTCTACTCGTACCTACACCTCTATTTTGATACCTGCTAAGTATACAAATGCAACCGCAATATCATGATTTTACAGGAAGGCCGTTCAAAGGTAAACTGGGTAAAAAGCCCGGTTGCCCACCAAAAGTAATATCGTTTGCCTGTCGCATCGAGAAGGAGGGCGAATTTTTGAATTTTGCGACCAGTCTATAAGCCTGAGTGAATTATAATACTTATAAGCCCTTAATTTCAACTAAATAAGTGTGCTGTGTAAGCGGAGCCTCCGTACGTTAGTATCCAGCAGCGGTGAATCCAACCAAACATTCTTGTATAATATCATGTAGAGCATCAGGCTCTCCCGTACAACGTCGTATGAATAATTATTAGACCGCGGTTTGACTTGTGATCCTTGTAGTACTACTCCTGGGCTTCAAGAAAGTCCATGTTGCCAGGCTGGAAAGTGGTGCCGTTTCCCCCACCACCCCCCTCCCCCCCCCCTAAACATCCCCACCCACATTTTACTTAGCGAGCGTTAGAGTTGTCCTTACCTTTGCCGGTGACTTTTTTGATCATTTTGCGATAATAATAACCCATATAACGAGCAGGTATAAAGCCATATCCCATCTGAACTTGGTTTCTTCTTCTATGCTTGACGGAAACTCAAGCACATAATTTCTGCAAAGAAAATTACACTTATAGTACAACTTGCTGTCTGCTAAATCTGAACAATAATTATTATTATTTGCTTGTAAATAATAAATAACTTCACATCCCATACTAACTAATTATGCTACAGTAAGGTCCACTTTTTCTGGATATTTGGATAAAATAAAAATTATGAAGGTATGTTTTGTAATGTTTTTTCTGTATTTTGTTCTTATTAGTAAGTAAGAATAGATTTTGTTTTTAATGTAAAAAATAAGGTCGTGGCAATAAACATTTTTTCATTTCATTTCATTTCATTTCATTTCAAATATTATACCGGTCATTTCTACCAATGGTTTTTAATTCTTGTTTTTTTTTGGAAGTTTCAGACCTGGATGCTAATTTTTTAAACCAAATCCCATACAAAAATTAATTACAGGTACAACCAGCGAAAAATGCGTATCACAAGATGAGTTGTTCGCGCTATGGGTTACGGTTAGGTTTCCTTCAAATTCAAACTTAGATTACAACAAAACGAGCCTTGCTTCAATTCAAAATCAAAGACCATCTTCTGTTGTACTTATCGGGTCATCGCTGAGCACGCCATTTGACAAATTTTGCTAGCCCCCCCGGCCATTGCCATTTGTTATGCCCGTCTACAACTATTTATTTATTACTCTAGGCCCTCTAATGAATAGGTGTCTCTACATCATTGGTCGAGACAAACTTTTTTTAACACTTGGCCGCTTTGAGAATTTCGCAAATAAATCTGTACCTAAACGTTATAAGATCCCGAAGTATCCCGATCCCGAGCGCCCGGCAGACTAGTTTAAAAGTAACGAATTTGACTCCACGTCACTTTTGAACCAGTCTGCCGGGCACTTCCGTCCGTACAGAAAATGGCAGACTGGGTTTTTCTGTACTTAAATACAAATTATTATTTGTTGCCACAAGTATCATCTTAGTATCAAATGCCTTATGTAAAAACCATCCATTTTTTAAACCGAAAGTGGTACTTTTCTGTGCTTTCGGCCAATTCAATTTTTTTTACTATTTTTTTGGAACTCAGTTCACTTTATGAACATGACATGTGCCATAGGCAGGGCCGGATCTAGGGTAGAGCGAGTGGAGCGGCCGCTCTAGGCGCCGGTTGGCAAGGGGGCGCCAAAATGGCAAATGATAAAAAAAAAGTTTTAAAAGACGCGAGTGTGGCGGGTGCCTAAAATACGCTTGAAAACTTCGACGAAGGGCGCCAAAACCCGATTTCGCTCTACCCTGATCAAGGGCTCGGGCCGGCACTGGCCATAGGGCTCATCTTTGCATCACATAACGTAGCAAATCCTACGGTCGCCGCCCGTACTATTAGTGTGAGTTGCACCACGCACAATTAATGGACTCATCAACTTTAAATGTGGTGCCGGAGCCGCCATTTGGCCTTGTATGGAGTGAACCCTAAGCTTTTGATAACTTAGTAACTTACATAAAGTATTCCTGAGCTGGTGGCCGTCGCAGGGCCACGTCTGCTAACGCGCTGGTATTAAGGGCAGCACTATGGTCCAGGCATTGTGAATGTGTCCTATTTATTAATTTACAGAGCTCTTCTTCCGCCTGTGAGAAGCAATCTGAAAAGAAATGTAATTTGGTTAAGATATTTTGTTTTAATTGTAATTAAATGTTCTTTTAATAAAACTAAAATTTCCCCATACATGTAACTAGAATAAGATGATTCGCTAAATAAAGATTGACATAGTAGGCACATAGTCACTAGTATGTACGACCACCATCATATGCTGTCTTTAACAACGTGCATTGTTGTCTACCGGGCTAGCATAGGGCTATCCCAGCGGTCAACAGACACGCTCAGCGGATACGGTTGGGACCACCGCGAAGCCGAGACAGGGTCCCAGTAGTTCTTTTTCTCATAATCGCGGCAGCCCCATCAGCACCATTGATCATTGGTTTGAAGTTATGGCCACTAAAATAAGTGTAGCACTGTCAACCACCTATGGCCCTATACTAAAACCTTCTACAGAATTTAACAACTACTTTTCTAAAAGCTGTATCAAAATTGGTACAGTCAAACGCGACATAATCATATTTACATGCATACATACATACCAATATGGTTTTAAAACCTCAAATCGATGTACAGTTTAGCCGTTTGGCACACTTAGAGGTCAAAATTGACCCGCAGTTCTTAAAAAAACCCCGTAGGACCCCTTCTAACAATTGCTTTCTTGGGGATAGATAAGATATGACGATATCACATATCATTTGTGATATAAGGTCAGTTATTGTAAATATTAATGGACGGAGCTGGGAGGAGACTAGAAGGGTCGCTGAGGATAGGAAGGCGTGGCGCGAGTTAGTGAACGCCCGCTGCACCTCGGGGGTGCCTTAGGACAACAACATTGTAAATATTAGATAAAAAAAAATTACTCAAATCGAACCACGGGTCTCGGAGTAATCGGTGAAAAACATAAAAAAAACACCAAACCGAATGCAGAACCTCCTTCTTCTATGGAATTGAAGTCGGTTAAAAAACAACATGAATAAACATCTTTCATTCAACTTTGAGCCATATTTTAAAGTCAGTATCTGCCACAAAAACTAAAGGAACTGTACCAACAAGAAGCAGTTAAAGGGTTAAAGAGGTATTTCCCATTGGATATACGGATATTTCGTATCATATTATGATTAATAGGTATCGTATCTGCAGTACAGTTCCAGAAGTCTCGAAATAGGTACTGAAGTAGAACAGTGTCACTTTGTGATATTGAAAAATAAAATAAAAAATACTTAATGAAATGATTTTCAAAATTGCTTTCTTGGGGTTAGATACGAGGATATCACGTATCATTTATTTTACATGGTTGTCCTGAAAGCCAGCGCCATG
This sequence comes from Pammene fasciana, assembly GCA_911728535.1. NCBI lineage: Eukaryota > Metazoa > Arthropoda > Insecta > Lepidoptera > Tortricidae > Pammene > Pammene fasciana. The sequence goes on from OU452275.1 coordinate 24,636,595, forward strand.
GCAAATGTGATGGCAATGCCGAGCGGCACCCATTTTGGTATATTATTATAACATAAGTTTATTTTAAAATTGTAAATCACTGCCTCATTTAAAATATGCCAAATAATATTTTTTTCTTTATTTTTATTTGTGATATATTGGACAACAACAAAAAATTTGCCATAATCGTGTCTGGAGACTTTCCGGTGGCGAATGCACTTGTCCCAAAAACGCACTATTAGTCAATACACTCTAATTTCTAAAGCCTCTCTTCTCATAAGAAACTATGCCCAAAATACCATATTTCCAAAAAGGCTCATTCTTGATTTACACGAGAACCATTGAGAACTAGTCCCAAAATACACCTTTCCCAAAATACCCCAAATTGTGTTCACCTGTAAGTGGCGTAATACTTTATTCTCATAATGCATAGTTCTCAAAACACTCTAGATTCTAGTGCCAAAATACCCTATTTTTCTTTTTTTTTGAGTGTCACGTCTCTTTGTGATTGCTTGCAGCCGTAGCACCCGTTTGACGCCAACTGCCAAGAGTATTTTTTTAAAAAACAGTTTTTTTCGAAATATTATTTTGAGCTATAGGTACAGGATGTAATCGTTAAGTGTAGCCAGGCGATAGTTCCGTAAATATACCAGATATCAGAAAATTTAAAATTGATAATATAATTTTCAAGCAAATTCTGTAATTTCTGATTCAGACGTGTAGGCGTTAGCTATATTGCGTTGTTATTGCATTGGATTTATATTGAAGTTGGATCGTATCTATACGTTTTTCAAAGTTAGTAATAAAAGTTTATAATAAAATTGGCCAAGAGAATGTCGGGCCACGCTCAGTGTAGGATGTCGTAATCCGTGGTCGTAATAATGTTATATAGAAAAACGTCCTTTGTCATTGTCATTGGTGAACTTAAAGAACACTAATCTTGAGGGCACTGACGTCGTTTTAGGGAAATAATAGGGTATATCTATTTTGGGAAATACGCATATCCTCAAAAGAATCTAAATAATGCACATTTTGAAAGGAATTACAAAGAGTAATTCGAAAGTAAAAGAAAAGAATAGGGTATTTTGGAACTAGACTCTAGAGTGTTTTGAGAACTATGCATTATGAGAATAAAGTATTACGCCACTTACAGGTGAACACAATTTGGGGTATTTTGGGAAAGGTGTATTTTGGGACTAGTTCTCAATGGTTCTCGTGTAAATCGAGAATGAGCCTTTTTGGAAATGTGGTATTTTGGGCCTAGTTTCTTATGAGAAGAAAGGCTTTAGAAATTAGAGTGTATTGACTAATAGTGCGTTTTTGGGACAAGTGCATTCGCCACCGGAAAGTTTTAGAATTGCCTCAACAAGCCCCGTTCATAATGATACCATACACGATAAGTTTCTAAAAAAAATCCTGTACAAAAAATGATGAATCGGTAGGTACTCCCCTCCTAAGAGATTTTTTTAAGAACTGTGGGTAAAAAAAAATGATTTTCATCACTCTTGTTCGTAAGAGCTGTTGTTACGCGTAGGCGTTGGGGGCCGTAGATCGTTCATTGAGACCTCGGGCTGTAATGTAAATTTCATCTCTCTCTTACACCGCGCGGGGCCGGGCACGCGCGGTGCTGGAGCCCGGAGCGCGGGGGGCGCGGTCACGATACCGTACCTACAATAAACTACCACGCAACGCTACTCAATAAAACTGCGTAATTGGGCAGAGTTTTTATTTTTCTTCCTCACAAGTGTGATGAAAAACATTGTGTGTACCACGGATGGTACAGGAATTACGAACTCGTGTGAATTAATCCCTCGCCTTCGGCTTCGGGCTTAAATTCACCAAAATGTGTGCCAAATGGCTAATCTGTACATCAATTTGCGGTATTTCTCTATTATTGGGCCTCCATGTACGAGTATTAGTAACGAGTAGACACATTTCTTCTTACATTGTGTCTCACATTACTTTCACTTCTATACTATTACGTCTATTACTGTTATATAGCGTGTATTTTTGATATTACCACATAAGCTATGGGTAGTTAGTATAGACCCTAATAAACATACTTCCATATGTTTTATTAAAATTTTACATTTTTCCATATAAAATATTTCAGCACGCAATGTATTGCTCCTACCTGATTACTTTGCCTTTAAAACGTCACAATTGATATGTGTCACATTGTACTGTATACGCAGTACATTGCTGAGTGAAATAAATTAAAAAATTAATTACTCGGTGTTAATTAACAATTAACTAAATATTATTTATTGCAATGTCGATTTAAAACATCTAAACTTGCTTCTGGTTTCCTTTTGTGGTAATATCAAATATACACGCGGTATTCATAGTCTCTGTTAGTGGCCAGCAACCCTTAATTTGGCACCGTCCGGTGAAACGGACAACTTATTATAACATCGTGTTTTTTTTTATTTCCTTCAATTGCAAGAGTTAATTCCTGAGCTTAAATTAAGTATGTTTTTACACCAGTGTCCTAATTAACTTCAGTTCTGAGATAATGGATGGTTAATTTTTTACGTTCTGATTGCGTAAACCGACATTTAAATTATTTTTTCTACTCCGGTACTTTTATCTGTCAATTATATGGTCCCGCCAACGAATATAAAAGCATGTCTTATGCAATTTCAAAAAAGTCTATCTAGTCTATTCTTCATAAAGACCCTAGGGTTATTATGTGATAAAAAGCAACTGCTAACAGTGATGCCCTGTGAACCCAACAGATAAAAAAGTAAAACAACACTAAATTTACAACGAAAATCAAAACTACCAACAACACTGAATTCATATGGTTTGGAACAATAACAAAACTAAAATAATTGCTGCCAACATAAGGAAAAAAGCAAGAAAGTTGATGACAGTTGAAAAATAATTACCGTGTCTATGATTACGTTCTCTCAACTGTCATTTGTCACTTTTCAACTTCTCGCTATTTCCTAAAGCAAACTGCGTTTAATTTTGTTTTATTTAATCACTAAGTAGTCGTAGAAAAAGTAAAGCCTATTTTATTGACGTAGGTAACAGTGCATCATATATTGCGGTGTTTCAGAGTACAAATAGTATTTTATGCAACGTTGTATAAGTAGGTCAAAAAAGGCTCATGGCGTCTTTATTAACAATTTTCGGCTTTGCCTAAAATTGTTACACACGCCACTCACCTTTTTTGAACCCTCTTATACAACTATTGCATAAAATACTATTTACTACGTCAATAAAATAGGCTTCCTTTGCATGTTGAAGTATTGTACAATGTCCGAAATTACATTGAAATCTAATTATTTTCAGTTATTTGGTTAAGTTAATCATATGAACCTAATTCTTTATTTATCGTATGGCTACTTATGGTATGTTTAAAGCTGGATATATAGGTAGATAGGCATTTCTTCTGTTCAGTGTAACAGTACCCTATTTACATTAGTAACAATTATTGAGAGGAAAAAATGCAATATTTTTTATAGAAATCGTGCTAATTTGTTTTCTTAATCGTACCTATTTATTAACCGTATGCTGAAATTAAAGGAAATAGAAAAGAAACACGGATAATGTACTAAACATTTTTCCTTATTTAATGACATAATTAAGCAAGCTTCGTGGCCTAAACACGGTACTCGACTGAAAAGCTTTTTTACGTCACTATTGTATGTCAGTGCTCGATATAACAATGCCCAATAAGTAGTTAACACTCTGCTGTCACCTCTATTGCTTTTACTAATGACATTAATTTAAAATTTAAAATGGCAAGTACTAGGGCAATAACCAGCAATCGGAAGTTTACTTTACATATAACATGAATCTCGTAAAGGGAAATGTTTTTTCAACTTACGTTTAGAACTCCAACTCTCTTCGCATTTCTGCCACGGCAGTTCGGAGAAGGTACTGGTGGATGACACTCCCACGTAGTGAAGGATCCATTGGAGTATGGCTGCATTATAGATCATCATAACGGTCGATATGATGATCATACCGATCGCAAGCCCCCAAAATAGTGGGCAGAATCGGTTGTAGGTGGCCACAGGGCCCCGAGCGGCGTATTGCCCTAAGGCCAATTCCATAAATATTAGTGGGAGGCCCACTAATACTGTCATAATGCCATATGACAAAAGGAATGTACCTGCAAAAAAAATTCTTTAACAACAAAACTTTATTAAGAAAACATGTTAAACATGCTTTTGTAGCCGGTTCCCCTATCTTTGGCATATTTTTTTTTTGTAATAATTCTGTGTTGCATAACAACGTTAAGCATAAATTACTGTTAGCATAAACTCTTTTGACATAGCCAAGTTCCGCATATGTACTCTTCGCATAATTTTCATCACACGAAGTAACGTTTGGCATAAAGTTAATGTACGAATTGACGCATGGCATCTTTTTTATTTCGCATAATTTTCTTCGTAATAATTCAACATTGCATAAATTACTTTAAGCATAAATTACTACAAGCATATAATTTTATGGCATAATGAAGTTTCGCATACTTCTATTACGCAAATATATTAAGGCCGAATAATCTATAAGTACATTTAAAAAAAGACGCACGGGTTGGTTGTTTAGGGTCACAGTATGGTCACAGTTCTAACCTAACCTAACCCACTTTTTTGCAGGTGTTTGGGTTGGTTGAGGGTCACAGTTCTAACCTAACCTAACCCACTTTTTGAGCAGCCGTTTGATTTTGTTAAGGATCACAGTTCTAACCTAACCTAACCCACTTTTTTGCAGCCGTTTGGGTTGGTTGAGGGTCACAGTTTTAACCTACCCTACCTAACCCACTTTTTAAGCAGCCATTTGATTTGGTTAAGGGTCACAGTTTTAACCTAACCTAACCCACTTTTTTGCAGCCGTTTGGGTTAGTTTAGGGTCACAGTTCTAACCTAACCTAACCCACTTTTTGTGCAGCCGTTTGATTTGGTTAAAGGTCACAGTTCTAACCAAAGCAAACCCATTTTTTACAGCAGAACTAATAAATCTGCTAATTGTAATTTATGCATAATTTGTTTTCTGCAAAGTAAACATTCGCCTAAAGCCTATTATGCTTAACAGATTATGCTGGTTATTACTTTCGGACAGTTGAATATAATGCAAAACAAAATTATTCTTATCAAAAAGCGGCCGTGTGAATATTAGCCGATTTCAAATTCGGATTCGCAAACATTTAGCCAATTGTATATTATGCGAACCGATGATTTCTGCAATGTTAATATTCTTCGAAAAACAATTATGCCAAATATGTTATGCCAGATGCGTTTCTGGCCACAGAAGTTATGCCAAATGGATGGAACCCTTTGTGGCCATATACGGTGCCACCAAAAAGAGTAGAAATTAAAAAGTGGCAACATCGTAGTGTCGTCCCTTTCAAATCAATCTTAAAAAAACGGGACGATACTACGATGTTGCCACTTTTTAATTTCTACTCTTTTTGGTGGCACTGTATACTCGTTCAGAAAAATCGAGAGCTGTAAGGGATTAACGTCTTATATATTGTGTGCGAACTGCCACCGCACGTGCCATAATGAAAAAAATCGTTTGGTTACACGTTAGCGTTGATTGAATTTCTACTATATAGACGACGCAATAAGATTCAATATGAACTAATACAAAAAAGCCCTAAATTCTTTACGGTTGCCACCAGCGCAGGCGACTCAAACGCTCTGGGACCAGCGTAACTTGAAATCGAGATCCCAAATAGATATGCGTAATGGCTCCTCTACATGATGGGCCATCATAGAGACGCAGCTATACGACGGAACGGGATAGCAATATCGCTAGCTCCCTCTAACGCATAGCTGCGTCCCTATGATGGCCCATCATGTAGAGGAGCCATAATGCGAGAGCGCCCTTGCACAGGTACTACGAGCGCCCGGCTAGTCAGCTCTTAGGAGGCCAATGGAATTTTTCGCAACCCCAGGTAAAAACAGGGTCGGATTCTGATTGAAACATTTGAATTGATGTACGCTTTACTTTTCTTTATTAACAAATTAATAAACATGATTTAAATAAAACATTGCGTAACTATAATTACAATAATAATCAGTCTTATGAATAGATGGTGTGCCCAAATTGAAACTGCACAAAGCCATGCGCGTAGCAAGGGATAGAAGCCTGTGGAGGAACCTGGTCTTCAACAGAAGGACGTGATGTCACGATCCTCAGTTGCCTCCTTCACTAAGGGAACGACTTGGGGATGATGAAGCTTACTCTAAGTATTTTAAGGACTAATTGTGATGTTACAATAGGATACCTTGCTACCTAAGACTGATTGGTCTCAGAGAAGATCAATTTTTTTTTACTTTATTAGATTACAACATGTTAATTATAAATAAAAAAATATGACAAAAATTTATATCGTTTTATTTTTGACAAACGTCATTACTTTACACAGCAAAAAATATGTCAATTCTTACCCCTTCATTGTTAATATTTGCCCGAAAAATGGGGTAAGTATTAACCGCCGACTTTTTGATAAAAACTGTTTCTACCTGTGAAACCAGGCAATCTGTGTGGTATTTTGCATATAGATACTTATAAAAGATGAATAAATTTCCGACACGTAAGTAAAAGAACATTAACGTTAAGTTCACAATATTAGGAGCTATGAGCAAAAGTTTGTATTTTGTTAAAGCATGCCCCCTCTCCTCTTAATCTAAAACAGATATATACGTTTGTTGAAATCCTTCTAGTTAGTCATAAATTTCCAAATTTCAAAAAAGTCGTGGTGACAAAATGTATTACAAAAGCTTACTCATATGTGCTCTAATAAATATAAAGAGATAACGGAACAAACACTATTATCATTTATTATGTATTTAAAACACACAAAAACTCAATCTGAACCCAATTTTGAAATGTTGAATTTTAGTGATTTTCTTTACCTACTAAATAGGTAGGGTTAGTACTCGTCAGTGAAATATTGTTTTTAGTGCATGTTAGCGACGCGCTCAAAATGGTTATTTTTGTTTTTTTTTAACTTATTTTATTTTTTATGTGTTGGTACTACTTCGGCAATTTGTATGTAGGTATATCTATAAGTTTAAATTCGAAGGTAGATATACGTGTGACGCAGCGACAAGGTTCCAACGGTCTTTGTTTTTGACCACCGGGCCTGCCTATCCGCGCGCGACACACGTACAGTCAGCGTCAAATACATTGTAACGGCTAAAGTAGCCAAATAGTTCGTCACACCATACAAAATATATGGTGTGACGAACTATTTGATCACTTTGGCTGTTACAATATATTTGACGCTGACTGTACATGCTGTTCTCTCATTAAAATAATGTGGTGTCTGTATCTTATGAAAATAAATAGTTCCAAACAGTGTCCATTTATCCGCTCGTTCTACTGTGGAAAACCTACATCATTTACAATGTGTAGTCATTTCAGCATTGGGCTCAAAGTCATAAATTCATTAGAGCATGATTTTATCAGTTGCTGTTAAAAACCGATTTTCGATTAGTTTTGTAATTTTTCGCCAAACTATAACTCTGCAACTAAAATCGACAAAGTTGGTCCCTTCCACTAAACTCATGCACAAATTGCCTTCATATGGTTGTTAAAAATATTATGAAATTATTAACTGTATGTATTATACAATAGTTAATAATTTCATAATATTTTTTAACAATACATTTTCATAAGTGTGTGTCTTCCAAAGCTAAGGGTTCATAAATATCTACATACTAGCTAATAATATTTATCATGAATAAACAACTGGCGCCATTTAGGGCAAGCTACCAGGTCCGACCCTTGCGGAGGGGTTAAGATAATTTCATTTTGAAACGAAAAATAAAGTAATCACTCTTTTTAATTTTATTAGGTACTATATTTTTTAGTAAATTGTGAAACATATGTATATTCCACAAGTTACTAAAAAATATAGCAATAAAATTGACAAAATACGTTTTAGTTATAATCTGACTAAATAAAATAAAAATAATTGAAAGGAAAAAATGGAAAAATTCACCGCGCCGAGCAAGACTCGAACTTCACTTTCAGATGGAAAGATTCACCGGGGTTGAGTAAGCGTCGATAGCACAGTTGGCAGTGCGATCGGACCGGTGTTCCGAGAGGTCGCAAGTTCGAGTCTTGCTCGGCGCGGTGAATTTTTCCATTTTTCCTTTCAATTATAAAATTGAAATATCGTTTGCAGACGTTTCTGCTTATAACAACAATTAAAAATAAAAATACTCCATTAGCCTTATGTCTCATTGCTGTCAATTCGGTTTATTCGCTATGTGCGAAGTGCATGGCGGGGGTAACGAGAACGATTGCAGTGCACAATGTGACAAGAAATGAAACTGCAAAAGCCCCTGTCAGCTGTCAAATTAGTGATTCAGCCAGCCAGCCATTTCATACAATATTCACGCCCTAGTCTCTTAACTTCTAGTAAATTTTTAAAGTGACCATAATTTTTGAACAACATGTGATAGATATTTTTTTGTATTTTTCTGATAACTGTTATAACTTGGTCTATCATCCATTCACGGCTTGACGTCGATTTCTGGGACACCCTGTATAAGCATGGAATACAACCTATTTATAAAAAAAAACCGGCCAAGTGCGAGTCGGACTCGCGCATGAAGGGTTCCGTAACATTATTTATAAAAACCAGCCGTAGCTAATATCGAATAAATTATTATCGCAAGGTCGTATCTGCCTAAGTACGTAGTTTTTTGGAGATAACTCAAAAACGCCTAAACCGATAATGTTCAAAATAATTTTCGTTGAAAGAATATTCAAACGAGTATCTTCTTCAATTTTTCCTAATTTTTGGACTTCAACTTTGAAGGTTCAAAAGTTACGGGGGGGCACAATTTTTTAGACTTTCGGAGTCATTATTTCTGAATATATCCACTTAATCAAAAAATGTTTAAAATAACCTCAATGATATTTTTAAAGACCTATCGATTGATGTGCACCATGTTGATATTTGGTAAAAAATATTTTTTGACAATTACTTGCATGTATGGAGTGCCCCCCCCTAAAAATATTTTTTTTCAGAAATTTCATTACATAACTAAGTAGCGGCACACATAATGTAAAAATTTGATAATGATACGTCTTATAGTTTCCGAGTAAAATGGCTGTGACATACGGACCGACAGACAGACAGACATGACGAATCTATAAGGGTTCCGTTTTTTGCCATTTGGCTCCGGAACCCTAAAAAGAGATTGAACACCTGCCCAAGAGATGGCGCCACAATCATGCACACAGCGAATATTTACGAAACCTATAAGGCCAGGTTACACCTAATGAGTACAGTGGCGAGACAGCAAAATGCCACTCGGCCGAGAGAGTAAAATGGCCCGGCCCAGTACTCGGCGATGTGTTTACACCTTGCGAGTACTCGGTCGAGAGTACTGACTCGCCACTGTACTCGGTAGGTGTAACCAGGGCATTACTTCCTATCGCCAATTGTGCTTAGAATACGTTGACCTTCATGTTGTAGCATTTAAGGCCTGGTTACACCTAACGAGTACAGTGGCGAGACAGCAAAATTCCACTCGGCTGAGAGAGTAAAATGGCCCGGCCCAGTACACGGCGATGTGTTTACAGCTTGCGAGTACTCGGTCGAGAGTACTGACTCGCCACTGTACTCGGTAGGTGTAACCAGGGCATTACTTCCTATCGCCAATTGTGCTTAGAATACGTTGACCTTCATGTTGTAGCATTTAAGGCCTGGTTACACCTAACGAGTACAGTGGCGAGACAGCAAAATTCCACTCGGCTGAGAGAGTAAAATGGCCTGGCCCAGTACACGGCGATGTGTTTACACCTTGCGAGTACTTGGTCGAGAGTACTGACTCGCCACTGTACTCGGTAGGTGTAACGAGGGCATTAAGCTTAATCCCTAGTCTCGCTTACGCTCGGCTCGGGCTCGGCTCTCTTCGGCATGAAGAGTCGGGAACTAACTCATTTTACTGTGCCACATTTGGCGTGCTGATTGGGTATCTTTTACTTATTACGAGATCTATGGTCTTATGTGACAAATATGTGCCAACACTGACACACACATAGAAAAGTATTGCGTTGCTTGGTAATGTCAAAAACTTTGCTAACGACTAATACTTGCAGTACAGTACTTTTATTGTTGTTGTCGGATATTAAAATAACTTTTGTTAGAAAGCGATTTGTTTTACCTTTTGTTCTAATTAAAAAATAGTAGCGTCAGATCGTTCCTGAAGAGTAACTCACTGTGGGATTTAAGGCTTTGTCCAATGGCTAAGGACATACTGTATAAACAAAATAAAAATACGTTTATTACCAAGAAGTCCAAAAACATAGGAATTTACAAAAAATCAATAGTGAAACGTAATGTATCTTATGCTAAGTAGGTACAATACGGTTAAAATCAGTTAACGATTCGGCCAACCTCGGTAGTTGTCGTGAATCCCTCATCTCTCACATAGAGTTATCAATTTACAGATATGACCTTTATTTGTACTCTATTACTCGTTGTCTTATTGAATACAATACAAGAACGACATGAGCAACAAAATCTCCTTTGTAGCTCAAAAATACGAGTAACAGAACCTTTATATTGCAATAAGAAATAGTTATTTGATATGCAAGGCTGGAAAGTGGTTATTTGGCGTGAGTGTTGAAATTGAAAGCTTAGTGAGCAAAGGAATCTAAAATGTTTAGAAATAAAGGAAAAGTAGAACCATGAGCGAAGCGAACAGTTCAAAGATTCTTGAGTGTAGCGAGGCTTTCAAGACACGAGACGCCAATTTGCAGCCATGCGGAACACACTACTTTTCACCTAACTACAGCTAGGAAAATGCGAGATGCAAGACAAGTTTAACGGCATTTTGTACCGATTCCATTAATTCTGTTATGTGTTGAAATTATATCGTCATCGCTGCTAGAACACTCATTTTTCATAGTTCAAAGAGTTTGTAGCACAGGACAAATTTACGTGAATTGTAAAAACTTTCAACTTTTACAATTTTTCTTTTTTTCCGTGTGCGTTCAGAAATGTATTCAGTCCCTACCAACACCGTTTTCTTAAACAAAGATCTACTGATTCTAACCTCATGAGGTTAGAATCAGTAGATAGAGTAGGTATGCCATTTAATGATTACTTGTCTCGCCACATGGATAGTGGTGATCAAGTAGCAGCCCGCAATGACCATGTTCTTTTATTACAAAAACTTCTATCGGTAGCAATGATTTTATATCGGTAGGTATTACGAGTGAAGAGGTGACCTATTTCGATGGTTCTCCTCTTACGTTTCGAACAGATCTCAAGCGGTTGTTCTGAACGTAAATTCATCATCCTGGGTGGAAATTCCTTCAAGAGTGCCCCTAGGATACTTGGACCATTATTATTCATTATCTTTATTTATGATATTTTCTTATGTTTTAAACACTCTAATATTATTTTATTTGCCGATGATATGAAAATCTTCCGGATAGTCAATAACACTCTTGTATCTACTTACCTCCAAAAAGATCTTTTTAGACTAGATCGATATTGCGCCGATAACTAACTAGATATTAATGTGTGCAAATGTGTTTCTATCTCCTTTACTCGTAAGCGTATGTCTTCGACTCTAATTATTTGTAAAAAATGTGGTTATTTCTAAGTGTAATGAAATAAGGGACTTAGGTGTCACAATGCATATTTAATAGATTGATCTTTGATCGCCATGTTAATTCAATAGTCAACCAAGCTTTCAGGGCACTTGGTTTTACCATACGAGCGTGCAAGGACCTTAAAATATTAAAATTATCTACTGCGCATATGTAAGGAGCCATCTTGAATATGCCTCTCAAGTTTGGAACCCTTGTTACAACATTTATATTTCTAAAATTGAAAGAATTCAAAAAAAGTTTATTCGTTTCCTGAGGTATAAATTCAAAATTCCAAAACAAAGTTACACGCACCACTGTGCCAAACTCCACCTGCTACCTCTTTACATCCGGCGTAATATATCTGACATAATTTATATTATGAAAATTGCTCAGAATCTTGTGGACTGTCCAGATCTGCTGCAGAACTTGAGGTTCTCAGTCCCCTCACGCCTATCCTTTCGCAACAAATTGACGTTCCATATTTCCCTTCACTCATAATAATTACAGGAATAATTCCTTTCTTCTAGAGCTGCTCGTTCTTATAACAAGCTCTGCCAAAATCACAATCTCATCGATCTGTTCTGTGATAGCCTTAGTTCAATACGTAAACTAATGACCCAAGACTTCTGCTTTTAATGTCATTGTATGTAATTATGATTTGTTTATTTTTTTATTTTTTGTTCTTCTCGTTGAATGTTTAATTTCATTCTTGTTGCTTAGCAACTTAATTATATTTAAGTAAATATAGTTTATTTATTAATGAATTTAGTACTTTCGCACACATCATTTTTATGCAGTTTGTATCTGTGGAAACTTTTAATTGGCTCACTGTTTCTACATCACTACCTATTATTCTATATGTGTAAGTTTTCCTATGAAACAAAATCAAAAATCAAAATATGTAAGAACTTGCCTCCCGCGCTACTAAAGCACATGTGTGGAAACCGCCACACGTTGCTGAGCAGCGCCAGCCGAAAGGCGTGCCGGCCCGTCGAGTTTCTGCGCTCGGGCTCCGGTAGATCATTTTGCGCCCGAGCCGCCGGACCCGTCTCATGTTCTTCAATCTGTTAACAATGAGTTGCTTGTCAAAAATATTGATAATAGGTTATACTAAGCATAACTACATACTAACTACCTAATAAGGAGATGGTGGAAACCGTGAACTAGGGATGATCTTCAAGAAAATTCGTTGCGTTACTGAAGTTTATTTATTTGAGGTACTAGGGCATTCCAACAAACCAACAATAAACAATAATTGCGAACGATGTCAACAATATTTCGATTCACGATAATAAGCTATCGCAATTTATAAAGAGACCCGCTGCGGCATCAAAAAACGCCGCAAGAATATGTTAATATGAATCGATAGTGAAACAAAAAAAACCGGCCAAGTGCGAGTCGGACTCGCGCATGAAGGGTTCCGTACCATTATTTATAAAAACCAGCCATAGCTACTATCTAATAAATTATTATCGCAAGGTCGTATCTGCCTAAGTACGTAGTTTTTTGGAGAGAACTCAAAAACGCCTAAACCGATAATGTTCAAACTAATTTTCGTTGAAAGAATATTTTAAAGGTGTATCTGCTTGAATTTTTTGGACTTACGGTTTAAAAGTTACGGGGGGGAGTCATTATTTCTGAATATATCCACTTATTCAAAAAATGTTTTAAAAAACCTCAATGTTATTTTTAAAGACCTATCGATTGATGTGTATCATGTTGATATTTGGTAAAAAAATATTTTTTGACAATTACTTGCATGTACGGAATGCCCCCCCTAAAAGGTTCTCTGCCTTTTCGCCGAAAATTGTATTGCCGAATTTCACTTGCCAACCAACTTTTCAACGCAGAAGTTTAATTTGGCCGAATTTCATTTCCCAACTTTACATAATAAAATCTAACCTAACCCAACCTAGTAAGTAATTTTCATTTCCCAACTATGGGGTTGGGAAATGAAATGGTTGCGAAATAATTATTTGGTAAAAGTTGTTCGTCCAAATGACTCTTCTGCGAAAAGTTGGTTGGCAAATAAAATTCGGCAGTGCAATTTTCGGCGAAAAGGCAGGATACCGGTACATACATACTAGAGGTCAAAACAAAATGTTTGACCCGCAGTTCTTTAAAAAAAATCCCTTTAGAGGGGGGTGCTGATTCATCATTTTTTTTTGTATGGGAATATTTTGTTTATTAAACCTATCGTGTGTGGTATACTTAATATTAAAGGGCTTATAGGGGCGGTTTTAAAAATATACCACATCAATCACATCATTACATTTCAGCCATTTTTTTATTAAAACAAAAATTATGTTCAAAACATACCAAGTTTGGGGTGGGGTACTCTAGATACGATATGGAAGTTTTTTTCTGTACAATATATCACAAATGTTCACCAGACTTTTTCTCTTTTCTCAAATAACTAACACCATAAAATTAATTAAACGAAATCATAAACTAACATTCTCTAGTATTAAAACACGAATTAATTTAAGCAATAAATGTCCAAATACTTAACACAAATAAGTCCCAGAACAGAATGAATATTTATCACTAAAATGTACTCCCAACTAATGTTTATTGTTTTAAAACCAAAACTCTGTCAGTATATGTCAAGTACTAACGTTATTCAGGTTCGAAAACAACAAGCTTTTGAATTAATCAAAAATACTAACATGTACACTTATTAAATGAACATCACTAAATAAATTAAACTAAAAATAAAATACTACAAAATACGTTCTGCTATTTCCCAGTCCAAACTTCATTAGTTTAATGAGAAACCAGCAAATTTCATCCAGGTCACAACATAGGAATCCCATCTCAGAGATTAACCTAACTCAGAGATTTACCTAATTGAGAGAATACGTCCGACTGTAAACTTCGTAATCCCAGAATGCCTCAAATTGAATCCCCTGAAAAACCCCTTTTAAAACCTCGGTAAGCTTCTCCTTCTACGTTATTTTTGTCAACGCCTCCAAAAACAGATCCGGATGGGATGGTGGGATAACTAAATTACCAGTCTCCATACTAATACTAATTAGTACAAATTACACCTTATTAACAAAATAAAATAAAATAAGATCTAGTTTGACCCAGTATTGTAGTATTGTTTTTTCTACAAAGTCACACCTTCCCAGAATCGCCCCATAACAACCACAGACCAAAACACTGAACTAGACAGCAAATGCACATCTGTTTTTTAACATTATCCGTCTGGGCATACCCGTTTCCTATACGTCTAATCACTTGGGTCATCTATATAAAAGCTACTTCTGTGGTCCACTTAAGTTATTTTATGGCAATTCCTTTTTGTAACGCATATGCATGTGTTTGTATTGTAAATTAGCTGATGAAAAGTGATTGCGAGAAATCAAATACGCATTGAATCGACAAACTTATCGAACGAGCGGAGCGTAAGCGAAGTACGTCTTCTCCTGGGTGTGAAGTGAGATTTGCCACGGCGCCCGTGGGCGGCAAATCTCACTTACCGCCCAGAGTGACGTAAAATAAATAAAATAATTAAAATTTAAAAAAACACGACTGCGTTTGTTTTAAATAAACTGAAAAGTTAAAAATAAGTTCTATACATGATTGAGAATGCCTTTGAAGCCTTATGGTTGAGAACCTTAATGAACCTTATGGTTATGGTAGGCACAGGCCTACCTATACCCTGATGTATTCTGGATCTTTTAAAATCTTACTTTACTTTGACCGTAGTCGGGGGACCTCTTAAACTTATAACACAATACTCATTAAAAAGGTCTCAAATTAAAAATATTCTCACTCATGTTTATGTATTTTTTACACGACTGCCCAAAAAAAGGAGTGTATTGTTTTCAGGGTTCATGTATGTATGTGGATAAATAATAAATAAATAAATAAAAAATCCTTGGTACAACGCGGCAAGGGCCTAGTTTAGATTTGAGCTAGTTATTAATTTAGTTCAGTATTTGTACTGTAGTGCCTCTGTATAATTAGTTATGAAAACAGACAAGAAGCTTCCAACGCTTATTTCACTGATGGGTGAGGATGCTTATGAGCTTTTAACTTCGTTGGCTAGCCCCACGCAGCCGAAGGATCTATCTTACGGTCACCATTTTATCTCAACATTTGCAACCAAAACCGTCCATTATGGCAGAGGTGAGACTGTCGCTTGTTATGTTGCGGAGCTTAAGCGCCTGTCGAAATATTGTGATTTCGGAAAATCTTTGGAGGATAATCTCAGAGACCAATTTGTATACGGAGTCAGTAGTGATGTTATTCGACAGAGGTTGTTCGCAGAGGAAACTCTCACTTACGAAACAGCGATTAGGCTTGCGAAGTCGCTAGAATCTGCTGAGCGTGATGCAGCGTCAGTAGAACGAACGGAACCCAGTCACGCTCCGAGTAGTACAACTCTTCCGAATGTTAATAAACTGGACGTACGAGGAAAGCGTCACGGAGATACTGGGCGGCAACCATCAGCTCCTTCGACGAGCGCCGGAGGACGTGGGCCGTAGCATCAAGCGGACGCACTCAGGAGTATGCCGTGCACGGTTTGCGGTTGGCGCAACCACACCGCGATCAAGTGCAGATATCGCAGTCATACTTGCAGTAAATGTAAGAACGTTGGCCATCTTCACAGAATGTGCTCGTCGGGTGACATTGTTAGCAACAGGGAGACGACGGACAGCCGCCAGAAGATAAGAGGTGTCAACTTTGTCGATGCCGAGAGTAACAATTTATTCGTTGACGACGATACGGATTACTCTAGCTGTGGCGAAGATAGTATTAATCATTTGTCACTGAGCAATTATCAACCGGT
This sequence comes from Pammene fasciana, assembly GCA_911728535.1. Classification (NCBI taxonomy): domain Eukaryota; kingdom Metazoa; phylum Arthropoda; class Insecta; order Lepidoptera; family Tortricidae; genus Pammene; species Pammene fasciana. The sequence continues at coordinate 24,652,964 of OU452275.1, forward strand.
TAGTTTATCTTTGCTTGTTAACGATAAAGTTTTCAGCATGGAGGTGGATACAGGTTCCGCAATTTCATGTATCAGTACGGAGACGTATAACTCGATGTTTTCCGACGTAAGATTGAAACCGTGTGGCTTAAAGTTTTATTGCTTCAATTGATCAAAGATAGAACCTATCGGGATACAGAAGCCTTGCGTTAAGTACGGGAACATTTCTATGACGGAGAAGTCACTTCAATACTTGGTAGACATTGGTTAAAAGAATCGCAGATACCAATGATGTGTAAGCATACTAGTTGTATTCATAATATTTGTAACGATAATGTCTCATTGAATGTCAATGTGTTGCTTGTCAGGTATAAGGAGCTTTTTGATGGCAGTTTGGGACGGTTCAATCTGCTGTTAGTAATTTGTCTTTGATTTGCAAACTCCTTTGCATTGTCATACATAGTCTAATCTATTTTCCATATTTAATATTTTTGACGTTTGACAATTTCATTCAATTGTCTTCTTCCATTTCTGTAGATTTCATTATTCTACAGCTTTTGTGAAATACATTTGCGATTTTAAATTGTCAGTCTTGTCACCCTACAGACATAATCAATTTCGGGGTACCGTCAAGTCTGGCGACTTTGCCAAGGGTTACTAACTTTGCCACCAGCAGAGTGCATAAGGTAATCCTTTAATACCACCGACAACGTATATTTTTTAGTGTTGTGCCTACTTTTAGTAGAAAATATGGTTATCAATTGGCAAAATTATTATGAATGAGACAACACCACGGCAACCATTTTCTTACCATTTCAGTTCCAAATTCACGTCACTCACATAATCATAAAAGTTAGTGCTCAAGAACTTTAAAAAGTTTAGAGTATAAACATCGCATCCAGGTACGTAAATTTTAGATATTATTATGTTATTTAAATGGTAAGGAATGAATTGATTACCTTATAAATGCCGTAGTGTTTGAATTGAGTCCCATAATTGTTTTGGCAAAGTTACCAGACCACGCCGACTAATATGGGACGGCATCTTTGCCATGTTTTGTAGCGGCCTAGGGTTGGTACACAAGCATAAAATTTAAATTACATTTTTCATAAGATAGATACTTTTTAGGGTTCCGTAGCCAAATGGCAAAAACGGAACCCTTATAGATTCGTCATGTCTGTCTGTCCGTCCGTATGTCACAGCCATTTTACTCGGAAACTATAAGACGTATCATTATCAAATTTTAACATAAAGTGTATTGTGTGTGCAGCTACTTAGTTTTGTAGAGAAATTGCTAAAAAAATATTTTTAGGGGGGCACTCCATATGTGTAAGTAATTATCAAAAAAAATTTTTTTGCCAAATATCAATATGATGCACATCAATCGATAGGTCTCTAAAAATAACAATGTTCAAATAACTGAGGTTTCTTTCAACATTTTTTGATTAAGTGGATATTTTCAGAAATAATCGCTCCGAAAGTCATAAAAATTGTGTCCCCTCCCCCTGTAACTTTTGAACCGTAAGTCCAAAAATTATGAAAAAAATCAAGAAGATACACCTTTTAATATTCTTTCAACCAAAATTATTTTGAGTATTATCGGTATAGGCGTTTTGAGTTATCTCCAAAAAACTACAAACTTAGGCAGATACGACCTTGCGATAATAATTTATTCGATATGGTCTAAGAGCTGGCCACGTCAGATGTGACACAATAATGAGAGTTTTGTAACCAGTCCAATCAGATTGCATGACAATCCCTATTGCTAAATAGGTACCTAGGTAATCACAATTATTTACGAGTGGACCTGTGATAGGCCTCTTAAAGAGTTTTCTATGTTTCGTTTTTGATAATATTTTAATTAAGGTGTCTTTTATGTTTTTCCTGAGTACTTATGTAACCTGATTACTCGTATGTAACAAAATAAATAAGTACTTAAATAATTAATATTTTTTCATTTGTGTCAACCCTGACCACATTCACTGACTTTATATGAAATTTTCTTAAATGGGTGATCAACTTTGCCACTTTTGCTGTATCTTTTTTTGTAATAATATATCATTAAGGATCAAATTCCGAAACTATTGTATCCTAAATACTGAATATTCTTTACTAATATTGTAAATACAACTAAATTACTATACTACGTAAAAATGCAGTTGGCAAAGTTGCCACATGGTATAGGTAACTTTGCCAGTTTTTTTTTTACTCGTAAAAGCTTATTATCCGTCATTTAATTTATAAACCATCTTATTTATGCACTCGTTGATAAATATATTATGTGTCGCGTCATTCATACTTCAGTGGTTTCATATGAATTCTGGTTAAAAATGTACTATGACTTTTCAACACCTGTGAAAAGTGGCAAAGTTGCCAGACTTGACGGTACTACATTGCGTGTTCAGGTAAACTTTAAAATGTACTAAAAAGCGAACCGTAAGTTTTTTTTTAAAGTCGCTGAAAAACGTTGTTTAGTTTGAGGAGTACAATCTACGTTTTAATTTTTTGCTTTAGTTAGTTACAGTAGGGCCCACGCTTTATATAATTAGAAAGATCTAGTTGGGATCGAACTGTACCCACCGGTATTTCTCAGAAGTAATCAGCAGACTTTTCGGAAACTCGATATTTATATTATTGTGTGGAGCTAGGTTCTCGCTAATTCGCAGAACTATGAACAAATCAGTTACCTATCATAAAACACTTTAGTATTTGTTTTGTGGATTTTTTTTCCAACATTTTAGATTATCCCGAAATAAGCTCTTGACAAATACGTTATTAAATGACAGTTGGTATTCAAACAGTTAAATGGGACTATGTCATGAAGAAACATAACCGCGTGTATAATCTTACCTTGAATTAACAAGGCGCTAACAAATAGGTAAATCGCCAGTAACTGGCCACCCTCCAGTAACTGGCCACCTCATACTAAAAATGAATTCTATTCACCTACAAACAGACTTCATTTTAGTACAACGCGGCCAGTTATTGAAGGGTGGCCAGTAAATAAAACCTCATGTTAAAATGAATTCTGTTTGTAGGTGAATAGACCTCATCTTTAGTTTGAGGTGGTCAGTTACTGGACGGTGGCCAGTTACTGGCGATGTACCCTACCTACTTTATGTGATTTACCAAGTCCAAGTTACACTTTATCGTATAATACTTTGCCTTATTTTTTTACTAAGTCTTATCCGTCAGCTAAAATTGTTTATTGCCGTTGGGCATGGAGAGACGAGAGACACCACAATAAACATCGATTTCATATTCATTTTTTTATGGTCGCGTTCACATGAGTACACGAAATATGTCAAAGTATGACAAAACACAGCACTGTGATGGATAATAAACCTCCAAGATGTCAGCCCTCACTGTTTTGAAATCTCTTGCAATCATCTTCAATTCCTCGGTGAATATAGCTTTTTCCTTCTGCATCTGGACCAGCTGGGCTCTCATCCCTGGCGGAAGCCGCTCACGTTCTTTGTAGTTCGATAAAATGACGTTACGCGCTTTGATCTTTTGAATAAGTTGATCCATCCTCTTTGATTTTTCGCAGTTTGTAGCAGATGGTCCAGCATCCATGTTCTTTGATTCGTTGGAGGTTGATGGGCGATCATCCATGACTCGATGCGTACTAAAGACTAGGTCTCGAGTAAACGTTCTGTTCTATCTGGCCGGGCAGAGTTGAACAATGGTAACGACGAATGACGACCGTTCTTGGCGGAGCAAGCTGATAACTGATTTTAACTGATTATTTTAATATTTTGTTCGCACACCCTCCCACTGACGAGACGAAGTTAAGGCGCTAGGCGCTGATTGTGGCTGAAAACTGTTACTTTCTATTCCTAAGGGATATATCTCCTTAGGAATAGAAGAGGTCCAAAGGGGAGGCCTATGTTCAGCAGTGGACGTCTTATGGCTGAGATGATGATGATGATATCTCCTTAACGGATCATTCAAAAAAATTGGAGAGCATATGTTAATTATTGTTCTATGTGCCGCGGACGAACGGATATGGCGAAACTATAAGGGTTCCTACACGGGGAGAAAAATCTAGTTTCTTGTAACAGAATATTGTAAACTCGACTTGATTTTATTGTATTATATGTGACAACTATACATTTTTTACACATTAATAGAAAATTCTACTTCTTTACAACATTATTTCTAGTTCCTACAACCCACTTACCTAGTATCGTAGAAAATAAATTTTGTGTAACACACAAAAGCCATCTCTGTAGCCATCATTATAGGACAGGGTAGAGTTTATCAGATTTTTCAGTAGGATTCAATATAATTACTGCGGACTTGAAACGCCGCATAATCCTGTTTACTATGTGTTGTATTAAGAACACCAGATTTTTATTAGTCTTGACTATTATGTTAGGGGACTGAAATAATCAACAATTTCTGTTTACTATATGCAGTATTGGAGAATACCAGATTTTTATTTGTGTTAAAAATATGTTTTGTTCTGTTTACAATAAATATTGTAGAGTTTATCGGGTTTTATTTTTGTATTTAATATAAAAAAATAATTAAAAATTAAAAAACACGACTGCGTTTGTTTTAAATGAACTTAAAAGTTAAAAATAAGTTCCAAACATGATTGAGAATGTCTTTGAAACCTTATGGTTGAGACTGTGCCTTCCTACACCCTGATGTATGCTGGATCTTTTAAAATACATATTTTACTTCGATCGCAGTGGGGGGAGCTTTTAAACTGTATAAGTTGTATAACACAATACCCATAAAAAGGTCCCCCGACTGCAATCGAAGCAAAATATGTATTTTAAAAGATCCAGCATACATCAGGGTGTAGGAAGGCACAGTCTTAACCATAATAAGGTTTCAAAGACATTCTCTATCATGTTTAGAACTTATTTTTAACTTTTAAGTTCATTTAAAACAAACGCAGTCGTGTTTTTTAATTTTTAATTATTTTTTTATTTGAAACCTTTTAATGACATAAAATAATTAAGCGAACTTTGGATTAGTAGTCGAAAGTATAAAGACGATTTTTTAAACACTTTTTCACGTAAAAAGCGCTGGTAGCCCGGCTGGCAGTAAGACGTCCGGAGGTCTCGTTTTCAACCCTCGGCTTGTACCACTGAGTTTTTTGGAACTTATGTACGAAATATTATTTGATATTTACCAGTCAAGCGACCGGTTTTCAGTGAAGGAAAATATCATGATAAAACCGAACCTAATCCCAAGAAGGTCCTGTTTTCTCCTCTGTGTTGAAAGGAAAGATGGCAGTCGCTTTCGTAAAGAAACTAGTGCATACTCCTGAAGCATGGGGAGCTTCAGAGGGGGAGGGCCAGTATGGCGAGAAGTGATAGGCGAGGTGTCCGGTATAATAATGATCGGTTTATTAAGTTAACAACCTATTATATACATGTGTAAGGTCGTGCATCGCAAGCAATACGCATTATGTTGTAGCAATCCCTTAAGCTACGGTTCAACATGTAATATGGCTAGACAGCCATTACACTCCAATTCATGGGATTAGGTTGCCAAGCGGACCCCAGGCTCGACGCTAGGAGGATGATGACTTTTTATCATGTACATATTACGTATTTACTTGTTTTTTTAGGATCCAAGAGGCTAATTGCATGACCTTATACGTGACTTTAGCGCGACCTGAGTTGGCAGATCTATGGCAATAAACTTCTTGGTGCCATGATCGAAACCAATTTTGTTCAGCTTAGTTTATTTTAGCTTGTAGTCTGTGTCTTCAATATTGATAACAGAGGACACGCCAGTCTACTTAACCTCTCAACGCATAAAACCATACTGTCCTAGCCTCCAATTTTCCTCCCAGAACTACACCATGGCTACGCTACAGTATTGTTGAATATGGTAATTTTATCATCAAACTCCACAAGAACTAGCTTCTTTGGCTCAAAGCGGCGTAGTGCAGTACATTTTTTTACGATATTGGACGTGGTGTTGTAAAGAAGTATTTTAATAGCGCGAAGTAGAACATTTCATTACATTTAGAGCAATGACGCATAGTTGCATTGCAGTGTCCGCGAGGCAACCGGATGGCTCGCGGTATTAAAGGTCACAGCTCATTAGAGCGCCTTGGCAGCCGACCCACACCGAATCGTTGCTCAGCGTCCACTTGTTGTCGAGTTGATGTAGTGAGTCCATGGCCATACAAATACATATAAAGAATAACTAACCGCTCGAGGTGAGGCGGTGAGGGTCGGGTGCCGAGACGCTCTAATGAGCTGTGATCTTTAAGCTCCCTACGTGCTGTGGAACCATCCTACAACCCGAAATGACCCACGTTGGACTTTGTCTTTCATCCTCCTCCCCTCAATTTCCAGTACTTTATATGATCCAGAACGAGCATGCAAAAGGCCATGTGCACCGGCTGGTCGGTAATCGTTTCGTCAGCCGTTAGAAAAATGAGGTGGGGGGGGGGGGGATGAAAAACTAAGTACAACGTGGGTCAATTTGGGTTGCACAGGTTGGTTACATAACACGTAGGGAGCTTACATACCGCGAGCCATCCGGTTGCCTCTCGGACACTATAACTACGCGCCATTGCATTAACTATTATTATTCCTCCCTAGTCTCTAATACTTATTACAATTAAACATGTAAGTTTTATACATCTTTCGACTCAATTTCCAACGCCCTTCCTTTGGACTTTTGATTTAATTTCTAAAATGTTCGTTTTAACAAAAGAATAGTTTTATATATGTATGATATACATTTTTGTAATCAGCGTGAAAAGTTCTTCATTTTGATACCCCACTCGATAGGTTTGCAAGATTTTTTTTTCTTAGATTTGCGCAATCTGGAATATTTTGTCCGCCATATTGTTTTTACGGTGACGTCACATAGCCTATGTTTCTCGGGATAACGTAACAATTCTAATGATACCCCATACATCTAAATCGGTTCAGCCGTTCAGTTGTTCTAGTGGAACAAAGAATTTTATTTTACCCACATACATACATGAACCCTGAAAACAATACACTCCTTTTTTTGGGCAGTCGTGTAAAAAGTGAGAATACACCGAAATCGAGCACGGGTTGCAAGCGTCGCTGCTTGTCCGAGCGGGCCCCTCTCTCCAATTTTAATTAAGTGTCATCATCATCATCACATTCTCACATCCTTTTCCCTCTATTCATATTCATATGAGGTTCTGTTCGAAATCTACAACCCTAGTGAGAGAAACATTATATAGTTCTTACCTTACATGTATCAGTTGGAACTTCTATATATACAAATGACGTTAAAAACTTCGAAAGCGCGTTGTTTGTCAATCAAGTATGACGTGAAATAAATAAGCTAGAAATTAATGTTAAATGCATTAATTAATTACATTTTTGCGTAGAACCTATCTTAGCATTGAATTTTACAGTATTTAATAAAAATGTACAATATAAGCGCTCTAAAACCCGTAACACTGTATGGCCCAGCGCCTTAACGCCATCTGTTGACACTAATGTAAAGGTATTAAATTAGTTTTTCCAGAAACTGTTAGGAATTAAACGAACTTACCTGTAAGTGAAGTTCTATTCCAATTATATTACGCTGCACTATTTCGAAATGATGTATAATACTAGTAGTAGGCGATCCATGTTTTAAGCCTGACCATGACATTTAGGCGATTATCACACTGACGACGGATCCGCATGCGGCGCCGGTGCGCGAGAGAGATAGCGCTCTGCATGTGTATAGCGCTGTCTCGCTCGCACACCGGCGCCGCATGCGGATCCGCACCAGTGTGATAACCGCCTTAGAGTAAAAATATAAAATTCTCAAAGAGAATGAAAAATTAAATAATATATATCAGATTTCTGAACGCAGCGGCTAAGTCACGTGACGTCCGATATTTCACCTAGCTGTCATTTAGTTTCTCAAAGCAAGCATTAACTAGAGCCCGCACACGTGTACCCCCGTATGGGATAGATATATAGATGCCCATAATCACTTGTACTTACAGCATAAAACAGAACAATTTACCAATCTTTTCCTTAGCCGACACAACTTTCTAGGAAAACTAACAGCTTTTCTCGTAGCAATCACAGAAATTCTTGAAGAAATCGCGCATTATATCTGTTTGTTACCCTCCACTGCTAGAAGTAACGCGTGGAGGGTAATAGAAACTATGACAAGGACCAACAAATAAGGACCAAAAAATATTAATGATAATGACAACAAGTTCCATTACCCTTATCTAAAACTTAAAAGTAAGTAGACCATTGTATAATGAGCTGTATTTACATATAACTTACGTTGTTTGTTAGATCACATGGAATTATTGTCGCTCGTTAATAAGAAAAACAACTTGGCTGGTGTTTCAATCGTCGATAAATGTGATAAATTATTATAATTTTATTATATAGCAATCATTGACTAGTATTTATTATAGTTGTAAGAAGGTGTGACAAACGTTTAGAGAATTGTTAACTTGTACGTACAATTCTACACATATGTATAATTATTACTACAATCTGATGTAGCACAAAACAATTGTCAGCTACAAATTTGTACGTTTTCCGGAAAAGTGCATAGCCTGCAGCAGCTGCGTGTGCTCGAGGGTGTCAAATGCCTTCTTGAAGTCGATGAACACCGCCACTACCTGCTTTTTCTCATCAAGACGCTCATTAACATAATCCGTAAACTCAGCAAGTGCAGTGGCGGTGCTCCGACCTCGTCTGAAACCGTGTTGGGCATCTGAAATAATTTTATGGGTTTCTAAAAACTCAGTTATCTGGCGGACTATAATTTTTCCCTAAATCTTATTTATGATGGAAAGAATAGCAATCGGCCTGTAATTACAGAAATCCAGGTGACAACCTTGCTTAAAAATAGGCCTAATTAATGCAAGTTTAAGTTCATCGGGGTATACACCCTGCGACACACACATGTTAATAAATGAAGCGATAATCGGACTCAACTGTACCTTAAAACATTTGACATCCTCGACTCTAATCCCGTCCGCGCCAGGTGATTTATTGCACGATAATCTATCAATAACTCGTTCAACCTCTTTTGCACTAGTGTTTACAAATCGAAGCGTTACCATAGAATCTCGAACATAACTCGATCGTGTTAAAAAGTATTCATTACAATTGTGTTTAATGTTATGTATTTCATCCGTAAAGGTTTTAGAAAAAGTATTACATATATTTGGAATGCTATATATTTTACCTAAATATTTCATAATGACGTCATCCAAACTCACTTTGCTTTTACCAATCCAGCAGTTAATATTAGCCCATATTTTTCTGCTGTCTTGTTTACATTGCCTTAATTCGTTTTGTCTGTACTCATTTTTTACCTTATTAATGTGTTTGTTAAGCTTATTCCTATATCTAGTATACTGCAATCTGAAATTCATATTTTTTGGGTTTAATTTCCATATCCTGAATAGCTCGTCGCGTCTATCAATCATTTTATTTAAATCTGCAGAAACCCATGGTTGCGCAACTTGCGCACTTCTCTTATTATTACTACGTGTACTTACAAACTCGGACTTCTTGTATACTTTAATAAACACACTCGACTGACTCGACAAAGTTGAAAATAGTAACTCTGGAGATTTAATCGCCGCTATATCGTCCCACTTTACTGCTTCCAGTTTTTCACGCACTAACCGCTTGTTTAACTTTTTAATAGTACTAGAGTTCGATTCATTCTCACTACTCTGTAGTCTGTAGCTACCGTAGGGTATCCGTAGTCCTATAAGGTAATGATCGGAGATATTGCAGGTCAATAGGTACGCCTCATAGGTAGGTACGCTCGGGCGCTCGCTAGCGGCGCCGGCGCCGTTGCCGGCGCGTGCACGCAGCCACAGGTGATCAATGCATGACGTCACGAGGCGCCCTTCCACTATCTGCTCCCGGGTGTTATCTCTTATCGCGCACTCCATACCGCACTCCGACATTTTTGTTGTGTAGTTAATTACCGTGGGGCACGACTGATCTTGAAGGTTGATGTTGGTATCTCCAATGATTATATTGCACTTAGCAGGTATAGATTTTGTCACCGTTTGTAGTTGGGCAATAAAACTTGTCTTATTGAGATTGGGAGGTCTATAGACGGCTATTATATGTGTTTGTGCGTATGCACTTAGCTTGAGCTGAGCATGTAATATCTCTGCGTGGTCACTGGGTACGACGCTAGCGTCCAGCATAAGATCTTTTCTCGCGTAGATCAATATTCCTCCCCCACGTCTAGTTTCTCTGGTGGTCCAATGCATATCATAGCCGTCAATAGCATATATAGGTATTTCATCCTCTTTGATATTGATTTCACTTAATATTATTATACCTATGCGCTCCTTGCAGGTGTTTATTGCGACAAGCAGCTGATTTAAAGTTTTTTCTAGGGGAGCGAATATTTAGGTGTATTAGGTGGAATGTTTGCTCCGGTTTCTTGACATGGTTTATCCATTCGTCTGTTTCCGTATACTTAATGAATTCCACATCAGATATTATGTTTGTAAGGGGATCCAGTATCATTTAACAAGTAGGTATGTAGTCAAAGAAAGTATGTATTTAGACAGTTCTGTGTATGAAAAAAGACACAAAAGTTGATGCTGAGTGGCAATCACTCAGACTGTAGTTTTAAGTTTTGGATATCGCTATCAGAGCGTATGTTATGGATTTTATTATCATTTTCATCCCTACGTGCTAATATTCTTCCATCTACGACCCAAACGTAGGCGTAGTCTGGTCTAAGCTCTATTCTAGCACGCCACAGTAGCTGGCTAGTCGCTCTGGTGAGGTCCTCATTTATGTAGACGCGGCCGGTGTTCTCATTGCCGTAGACATCTGCGTTGGTGGTCGCGCGCCTGAGCTGGCGCAGCCACAGGTCGCGGGCGGCGCGGCTCGCGAGCGTCACGACTACCCGCTGCTTGTTTTTCTCACTCGCTGGTCCTACCCTTCTAGTTTCAAAAATGCTTGCCGTAGCTAAATTTAATTTTAGAGCTAATTTTTCAACGACTGCCTTGGTATCTTCTCCGTCCAATCTCTGCAATCCGCTTATAACCACATTTTTTTCTTTGCTTTTAGCTTCTAAGGCCGACATTCTTTCTTCTAAGGCTCGGTTGCATTTCTCCAAGAATCCATTTTTTTGCTCAATTGCCAGCAGCTTCCTTTCAGATTTCTCCTTAAACTCTGTCAACTCCTGATATTTGCCGGCGTACAACTCAACTTTTGCTACCAAGCCATCAATTGACTTTTGCATGTTACTTAACATATCTAGCTTTTTGTTGATCTGCTCGAGCACTGTATCCGAAGAGGTCTCCGCCGTAACGTCTGCCGTTTTGGGAGTGCCGGGGCGCAGGCAATCCTCACAGGTCTCATTCTCCATTTTCATCTGAAGGGCACACTTTTTGTGAAGTATTCCCTGGCAACCACCTTTGCACTTAACCAGCGTATCATCTTTCGCTGCCACAAACAATTTACACTTTTTACACTGCGGCATTATTTACGTACAGTCGCGCGGAATGTGACACGTCCGAACGCTAAGGGCGCGCGCGCGGTATATGATACCTAAATAAATATAATGCATAAATAAATTCGGTCTTTGGAATTTTTAATAAATAATTTATTAGTCTAATCGTTTATTGTATGTATTGTATTGTACGAGTAGTATACGTACAAGACCTTATTTATTTTCAGAGTATTATAAGAGGCATTATTTCTGGAGTTTTTCCCCATTTCTACTTATTTTTTTTATTTAGCTTATAACATATCTAAATACAATACAATTTTGTAAGAACATAGATGATCACACAAAAGAGTACATTATCATGAAATATAAAACGTCTATGCGTTATTGATTCCGAGAAAACTCGTATGTCCGCACCGCATGAACCCTCTGCAGTTATTTAGTCTTTAGGCACAGTAAGTCCGATATTATTACTAGCGGGCCAAGCACAAGCATAAATTGTACAAAGGAAGCACGACTCGAGTGACGAGCGACACAGCCTCCTCGTCTCAAAGCTAGCTCACGACTGCCAGCCGCACCTTTATCGAGCTATCAACGCACGAAATGTGGAATTATGATCAAATTGTTTAAGAAAATCGAATCAATATAAATAAGCTACGTTGAGTTTGTAGTGTTCAATACTATATATTTTTTAGTTCAAAAATATTTTAAATCGAATGAGCCGTTCTGTAGATATAAGCAAAATTAACCGTAAAAAGGCATTTCGTTACATGTAATTAATGGAGAAACTATACGTCACAGGAATAAATCAAACGTTGAGAATAATGTCCATAGAATAATTATTAATATATATTTTTTTCAGAATTTTTGAATGATCGGTTAACGAGATATATCGCTTAGAAAGTAACAGTTTTCAGCCCCAAACACCGTCTAGCGCCTTAAGTATCCATTGAGCTTGTTATTCATTTGACAATATATGTAAGTGGGTGACATAAACCTACACTGCAATATTAAATATCAATTTAATATTTATAACATTTTTATGTATTTATATTTAGATCTAATTGGACGTAGTTACGCGGAAACGTCCCAACCCACAAGTCACTCGAAAATGAGTTACCATAACCAGGGTACTATTTTTGACATATTACATCATGTGCACACAAAGATGCTAGTATTTTTAGGTTAGTTTCATCAATAAAGTTTTACTCAAATGTTCCAACCCACCATTATGCCAAGGACGTGTAGTCAAAATAAAGTAAAAACATTACATGCACACTGAAACATATTGCTAAAAACTCTTAATAGAATAACATATCGTTATAATGTTCCACTTGTCTTGGAACATTATACTAAATTCATAAAACGCACATTTAATTGTTTCTTAAATGATCCATGTGGGTTGGAACGTTTTTGCAAAATCTTTATACATTTTTTATTTCTGCAAAAATGTTCCATGTAATTTGAAACCTTTAATAATTAATCCATACTGTTTTTTTCACGAATTAATAAACTAGTGGATGTGAAATGACTGCTATTTAGTATGAAAACCAGTGTCGCCAAACTCAGACATTCATAGGTACGTTAAAATACGTCACACAATTACAAAAATGCTTTGATTCGTAGCAACTTTGCATACCGATAGGTTGTTACTGATTGACATTTCTCGAACGAATCTCAAATGTAGGCTACATGAGCCACAGTCTAAAATATAATGTCAAAATTATGAGACATATGACTCTTTTAATTATCTTATTCATCTTACAAAATCTCGCTCAACATTCACCTAATACAACTACTTAACACTGGATGGCACTATTTTAAATAAATTTGATAGTTAAAATCACTTTCTTATTACAGGCGAGAAAAGGGCTAAATAAACCAGTGTAAGTAAGGTATCACTTTACATAATTTGTTTCGGATCTTACGGTCACGTTATACTGGTGTATTCGAGATCTGTGCATGCCTGCGAGTAGCTAAGGGTTGGGAACTTTTTTGCATACCCATAACATCCAAAAACAAAACGTCCCATGTGACTGTGAACTTCCTATAATGATATGACTATTTGCCATTCGATATAGGGAGGGGATAGTGTGATTCGAGTATTTTATCGATATTTGTGTGTTCGGTCAGGTATTAGGTTAGCTGATAAAATATGCATTTAAATACCTATCCGAGCATAAAAATATCGATAAAACAATAGGATCACACTTTACTTATATATAACTTAAAGCAATTATATTACACCTTATTTATGATTATAATACGGCCTCCTAGCCTAGTTGGTAGTGACCCTGCCTATGAAGCAGGAGGTCCCGGGTTCGAATCCTGGTCAGGGCAGTTATTTGTGTATTTATCACAGATATTTGTTCCTGAGTTATGGATGTTTTCTATGTATTTAAGTATTTATCTATATCTATCTATTATATATATCGTCTAGGGAATGCAATACCCGGCCATTTTTGGTACCCGGGTATTACCCGACTTTGATTTTCAAAAACCCGGGTACCCGGGTAATACCCGGTTTTGAACAATTTTTTTATAAATTATTGGTTTTCATCGTTTTTACGGGTATTTAGTAATAAAATGCACTTTTGATTGCTGAGTTTGCATTTATTAATTGACAAACAATGATTTCGTACATGAAATATATAAATTTAACAACTTATACTATTAAAACAGCTTTAAATCACAATATTAATTTAGCGAGCATAAGACGTTAGGTTAGGTATACTTAATCTTTCTGTTTATTAATCAGAAATATCAAAGTTAACGGGAAATATGGAATATTCAAATGTAACAATAGATCTTCTTCTTCTTCTTAGTCGTATACTCTTGTCAGAGTAGTCGTGGTCATTGAGGTCGTTGTACGGCATTTTGTGTAGTTCTCCGCCATCCTTCTCTACTTAGTGCGTGCGAGCACAGATTTAAGCGTGATCCGGTGAGGGCCTTCACTTGATCAGTCCATCGCATTGAGGGGCGTAATCTGGGTCTTGTACCATCCACTCTACTCTTCCTTGCGCGTCACGTGGCCGAAGTAACTAAGAATGCGAGAGTGCACGATTGCTGAAAGCCTTTGCTTAACCTTGAGCTCTTGGAGTATAGATATATTAGTGCGGCGCTGAGTCCACGATATCCGCAGCATTCTCCTCCAGCACCACATTTCCAAAGCATGCAGCAAGCAAGCAAAGAAATGCGTTTTCGTTCACTTTCTCTTACTGTCCACGTTTCTGCACCGTAAAATAACACTGGGAAAACGAGAGATCTTACGAGGCGAGTCTTAGTTGCCCTTGTGATATTGCGGTCTCTCCAGATCTTCGAGAGTTTCTCCATTGCAGACCTAGTTGTTGCTATGAGTCGCTTGATTTCATCTTCGGAGCCTCCACCGTTTGAGACCAGTGACCCCAATACATATAGTATGATGATACAACTCCACAGTTTCCAATAGTTTTTGCCTTATTGCTGTTGTTACGGTCCACGACCATCATCTTGGTTTTTAGTCGATTGATCTTCAAACCGAATTCGAGACTAACTGTTTCAACGCGACGCAATAGCGCTGCTATACAATCTTGTTGCTGTGAGTGTGGTGTCCATGTCGTCAGCGTAACGCAGATTGGAGATATTCTTCCCACCTATTGGAATACCATCCGTCCAGCCTTAAAGCGTTATCCTCATTATGTGCTCAGTATACATTACAGAAAAGAGCAAGGGCGATAGTATGCCCCCTTGACGTACCCCAGCCGAAGGGTGGAGTGGCTTTGACATTGTATTGTCCACTTTTACTGACGCGGAGTTGTTCTCATACAGCCCTCTTAATATATGGACGAGATCGTTGGGAGCGCCCATTCGTAAGAGAACATCCCACAGCAGCGGCCATTTAACTGAGTCAAATGCCTTCTGAAAGTCAACAAAACATATGTACGTTGGTCTGTCGAACTCTCTGGCTTTCTCTATTATCTGGCGCAATATGAGAATCTGTTCTCTAGTTTTTTTTCCTCTAACTAATCCGGCTTGTTCTGGTGCGATTTGTTTGCTGATATACGCCTTTTGTCTCTCATTTAGGTTGTGCAGTAAAATTTTACTGGAATGATTGATTAAAGCTATCAAGCGATAGTTAGAAGTGAAGTGTAAAATATGTTCGGACCATATTTTATGCTATGCCTTTTAATTTTAATGTAATAGTTTATAACACACACAGTAAGGTAGGGATACAGTTACAGAAGTAATAGAGCATTTTGTTTTAAGTTTATTCACGTTTTCCCTATTTTTCTACCGATTTCTAAATTACGGGTAAAACCCGGGTTATGAGTTAAAAACCCGGGTTTTACCCGACTCCAAATATAGACGGGTACCCGGGTTGCATTCCCTAATATCGTCGCTTAGTACCCGCAACACAAGCCTTATTGAGCTTACTGTGGGACTAGGTTGATTTGTGTAAGATTGTCCTAATATTTATTATTATTATTATTATGTATGTCTTTCCCGACCACGGAACAATGGTGTTCCGGACCTTTGGGAGGCGTATGCGGAGCCGAAGCCAACGCGCAGAGGCCCTTTCGACAATTTAATGAAAAGTGAGGGGTACACTAAGCGGATGCTGCCCCTGCCCGTGTCATGGGACGCACGCAGAGACAGCACCCGCCATGGTGTAAGGACTATTGAGAGTTAATGGAGTCTAAAATGTAGTAGGCTATTGGGTGAATAGTATGGACTAGTTAATGGGCTATTGGATGAAGGACCGGACGCCTGCCTAATAAAACGGTATACAATTTTATTTCCGGCAGACGGTGACTCGCCCTTCGCAAGATGGGCCCCCATAAAAAGCGACATCAAAGATGGCTCAAGGGCAACACCGGTGCGGGGGCTGGGGGTAGAGAGGTGTCACTGGACTTTAAACATATAGCCAACTCGCCACTTAGGTTTCCACATCTACCCTCGAGAACACAGCTCTAACGACCCCACTCTGGACAGCCGGCTAAGGCAAGCCAGAGGCAGGGGACCTGTCCCACCCATCCGACAGGGCACCCCAGGGGCACTCAGGTACGTGGAGTCGCTACTCTCCAACAGCTCGCCACAAGCTGCCCTGCGTTGACTGATTGCGCTGGTGGAAACCATAATACTTATAATATAGGTAAGTGCTAATCATAATTGTATGAAAAATAACATGTAGTACGCATTTAAGGCCAGTGTAGACGGGAAAAAACTGTGAAAGCATACATACATATGAAGGCTGATCGATTCCACTTGATTTGATTGTAAAATTGTGACCAATAAATCAGGAAGGGCGGGAAAATTCCAATATTTGACGCTAGTTTGCGTGGTTAGGAACATTTTTTATTAATTAATTTTAGTCTGATAAACCAATTTCTCATTTCAAAAGACGAGAAATTTAATTTTACTGTGGGAGATTTGAAGTAAATGTTGATGTGATGTGATTTGTACTTGTGGGATCTTAGGTTTTCTTCACGTTATCAATAATTATTGTAATTATGCTCTAGGGAAATCTCACGCCTTTTATTAGATATTATTTACTCTTTTAATTATGGTTTGCCCGCACCTCTAGGAGCTACACGGCAACCGCCGTCTTGATAAATACAAATATAGATTGAACTTAAAACTTATCTAAAATAATTATTTATTTCCTACTTATAACCAAACATCAAACTTGACATGTCGTAAGATTAGCTTTAACATCGATATAAATAGCGACATTGCGCGGCACTCGAGTAGCGAAAGTTATTTGACATTTAGGATAGCGAATTTTCTAGATAAACATAAAGAACAGTGACAAAATATTTTGAACTCTAAGTTCTAACAAATAAAATATAGTTTTGTTTAACGTACATTCGCAAATAATGCAAAACAAACAGTTTTTTCCTTTTTTTTGGATTATGTTTAAAAAAATATCTAACGGTGATAGAAAATACACCCCGTGAAAGATATTTAAAACCACTGTGTATTCTGCAGCTTTATATTGCAAATTACGGCATTTAAAATTTAATAATAATTTTTTGCTACACGAGCGTACGTATGACGTGAAAGTCATTCGGGCACGAAGTTTACAAAACAACTGATCATAGTCTGTGCACAAAGTGAGTCGGCCGCTACTTACTGTCGGATACACGGGAACGCCCACTTGCCATCTCCATCTTACTCCGTGGTTTTTTTTAAGCTGCGAAGACTGTTCTAAATAAATTGGAACGTTTTATTATAATACATTATTTTCAAATGTTTTGCTATAAACGATCCACATATACTTGATCCATTTTTGCTATTAAATATGTTCGAGAGAAATAGTATTTTGTGCAACAGTTACATAATAGTTCTTAAGATTCGAGGGTCGAAGTTACAAAATGAGGCGAAGCCGAATTTTGTAAAAACAGACCCGAGAAATTTAAGACCTAATTATGTACAAAGAACACCCCGTCTAGAAGATCGGCCTGCGGCATTGACCCTATAACGCTGGCGGCGTTACCTCTCTGTACCGCTAGAGCGATACGTTGGGAGAGGTAAGCGCCAGCCTTTTGGTCACCCGCAGTGTCGACCAACCGCGCCGACAGCGCGACCGCCCTCATGAACGCCTTCATGTCGGCCGACCAGGGACCCAGAGTCTCTACGGCGAGCGCCGCAAACTCGTAGTCCTTGAGCAAGAACGAGTATTTGCGGTGCTTGAGAATCTGGGCCTGGTCCGCCGCAGCACCGGCCTTTGTACGGGTCGCCTGGATGTGGGACTGCGCAAATGTGTCGACGCACGTAGCGTCCCACACCAGAGCTCTACCCAATTTCCACGGCACCAGTGTGGCTCCGTCGGGCCGCTTGCCATCGTCTCTTGCTATACCAACGGGTTCCAGGATTGCGGGCACAGAGACGGTGGCAAGCGAGCGGCGGACCAAGTCATTGATGGTGCCGTGGCGATACATGCGGCCGGCGCTTCTTGTACATGAAAGGCCATGCCTTTTTATAGGTAAGTTATTTTTTTTAAATATTTTTAATTAGTTTTTAGTTGTTATTTAGTTTTAATTTAGTTTTACTTTAGTTTTAATTTATTTTAATTTAGTTTATTTTTGTGATTTATTGGGAAATAAAAATGATCATTATGTACCGTTGCACACAATACGTTTTCTACGAGTGCTTAAGCAAGCCGGTAAGAATTGAGTTCGACGAATGCCGTACACAACCTGCTGCTTCTATATAATTGAGTAACTTCGATCTCCCGGTGGATGTGCCGGCGGCGCTCGCCCAACACGCCAGGCGCGCAGGGCGGCGCCCGGTAACAGTGTCACAATATTGTATGGAAATCCTTTCTGTGATTGTTATGGATGCTACAATATGCCACCATACAAGCTCTATCGAAAAGTATGCGCTAGTAGTTCCGCCAACACAATCTCAATTCAAGTATTACAGTCGCCGAGTATAAAAAAATCTTTAGTAATTATAATTTATAGTAAGAAAATAGGTAGCATACTTTGTTTAACTGAGGCAACATTGATGTTGTTCGAAAATGGCGTTTTATATGATAGCTGTCATAAAACATTTTCACGGACAATAATTTATAAAATACACAATGTAAATATAATGTATTATGAGAGCAACGAAACCCGTCTAGTTAGATTAGTATGTACAGTCACCGGCAATAGTATCTTCCTACGCGAAGGCCGCAAAAATATGTGACACGCTCTTATTTGTAGGATCATAACTATCATAAGAGCGTGTCACATATTTTTGCGGCCTTCGCGTAGGAAGATACTATTGCCGGTGACTGTACTATCCTTATTACTATTCCGCTAAGTGTATGTAAGAATTGTAGCCCTTTTAACAAAAATGTTATTTTACCACAGATTCCTAACTGCTAAGTTCTTTTGGAGATAATTAACAGCAGGTTGATGGCATGGGCAATTTATGAATGAATTCATTGATAAATTGGCCATGCAATTATGAACCCGATGGTACATACAAGGAAACTAGTGTCTCTAGCATTTATGTATTAGTATGCATAATTGTGCATTATTTGAACGTGGATTCCCTAACTTTTAAAATTCACGTGGTCACCCTAATAGAAAGAGACAAAGGTCTCCCCGTGTGCTACCTCACTCGGCTCATTTTTTCAAGGCCCATGACCAGTCTTTCTTATATATCAAGTCTGTGTTTACAATAAAGGTGGCAACATTATTGGGGGTTTTTCAAAATAAATTCCGTGACGTAATGGAATTCCACCGAGCATAAAAAATTTTTTTTTTTAGAAATATCCTGTTTAATTAATTCTTCATCTCCTATATTCATAGAAAGTAATATCTGTTTCATTGTGAATTGCTTAATATGGTAAATATAACACCTTGAACCTAAACACTACCACTCTGACGTTCCATTACGATACGAACTGTAGGTTTATTTTAATCAAAGTTCAGAGTGTTGTTTGCAAACCAGTGTTTATTAAATGAAATTTAAAACAAAAATATTCTTCTATAAATAAATAACATTTTCACGCCACCTGCTCGGAAACGTGGCAAAAGAAGATCAAAATCCAAGCTGGAAAGTAAGCAATTGCTGTAGCATCTGAACTACCACTACAAGAATTGCTATTTTGCAGCAATGAAATGTCATAGGAGAAAAGTAAAATCCGGTTTCATTGCATTCGACCCACCAATGAGAATCATTTAAAATATTAAAAGGTCTTTTTTTGGCACCACTTTTTCATCCTTAAATAAAATAAGGTTGTTTATCGAACCAATTTACTTGTTTAAAAAAAAGAAACGTCAAAACCCATTCAGATCACCCTTAAGGCGTTTTTACCTTTTTAACCGTTTATGGTTTTCTATCAAAAAGTGGGTAAGGAGTGAGTCGGATTGAAGCATGATTGAAGCAAACAACGTAAAAACGCTTCTTAAAAGTGAAAAAAAGTTAAAAAGGTGGAACGGAAAAAATACATATTGAATTGGATAATGTTTGACTGAAAAACAAGAAAGTTGTATTTATGCAGTAAAAATTAGTTCAATGAGTGTAGAAAATGTTATTAATATGCTGGCGCCCACCGAAATTCAAGAAAAAGGCGGTCGCTAGAAATTTGTTACCAGTGAAATCGCGTCCTAAATAAGAAGGCCCATGAACAGTGATATTTTGTATACAATATAATATCCGACAAACAATTAATATTATGGAAGGATGGAGAAAAGAAGCATTTATTTGCAGAAAGTTACATGCTCGTTTACTTTATCGTGCTTGCGAAAAGCACATGAACCTTCAATATACCTATAGTATCTATTAAAGTGTTTGTATTGTTATGCCAATTAATTTTTTATTTTATTTCCTCACAGTAGTCGTGAAAAGCACTATGTAATGTCTCGGCCGAAAGCGCTATAGGTGGACTCGTATCTTCGAGGACCTCCCCTAGCGGGTCGGCCCTCGAACTAACTCGATCCACCTATAGCTTACTTTCCAGCCTCTACAACAATGTACTATTGCAACCCTAAGCGTTATAATAAAGTTATTTAACAAAATCTTTCCTCTACGTTACTTTTTGGTCTTCATCATAGCTTAACAATCATCGTAACTTACGACCTACTGAAAAAATACTATGAAAAGTTATATTTATCTCAATTGGCACATAATATTCTAACAAATGAGATCCAAATAGTATCAATTAATCTTAATTATTAATATAAATTCTTAAAATATCAATCACAGCCACAGTAGGACAAAGTGACGTAAATGAATCATTCGTCACGTATAGGAACTACATGAAAGGTTTACATGCGTCAAAAATTGTTCACTTCTGTACTAATTTTTCCACAGGAAATTTACATGAATTGTATAATATTTAATATTATTTATATATAATAATAAAAGTGTTTAGGTTTGGTTTTCAGTTTTTTTGCTTTTTTGTTTTTTCTCTTGTTCTCTCCACTTTTTTCTTCTTTGAACTTTTTCTTCTTCTGTAACATGTCTTATTTTTTTTGGTGTTTTTGTAGCCGCTTTAGCTCTTTATTCTTATGTTGCTCATACTTTTCAGCATCTTGTTTATTTTTTTCCCTGTAACGCTTCGCCCGCTCGGCAGCCGTCAATGCCATGTCGGTTATATAAAGAAAATGTTAGCTAAAGTTAAGCTAAGAAAATGTTGAAAACAGCCACCCTATTTACCAGCTAACACGTTATATTATATTATAAACTATACAATGTGTTTTTTTTAATTGGGCCAGTATGGGGATATCCTGAAATATAGGAGATTCAGGGAAACTGTCTTAAGAATCATTAGGTATTTTTTGAGAAAAAAAATTGGTATGGTCAAAATTTTGGTCAAGTGTGAGTTGTCCTTAAAAATTAATAATTTTGAGGTCCTGAATCATTTAATTAGGACCTCCATTCTTACGCGAGCACATTAAATTCAATTAAAAAAAAAAACAAATTTTTTTTTGGACCAAACAGTATTTACAAAACAGGAGTTAATCAATGTGGTATGCCATCCTAGGCCGTCTCTTTGTATTACTCATCCTGAAGTAGGTACCTTTACTCGTAAGGACTTATTCAACAAAATCAAGGACATTCTAGTATTGTTTGAGGAGGCTGAAAATAAGGTTGTATAAAATTTACCAACATTCTAGGGCAACTTTGTTCCTGCTGGCAAAATTATAAAAGAATGCCCTTCTCTAGAAAAGACAAAAATTGGTTGTTTTAAGAGAAGTTTTAAAGCCCATGCTGTTGTTGTTAAGATCGTTGTCCACGGGGACAGCATTTTTAAAATGAAGTGCCTTCTGCTTCAATTGCAATCATACTTACATTTAACAAGCCGTGGAGTGCAGGCCATAATAAGAATCTCTGCTAAGCGACTCCGCTGTTTTTGTGCAAAATTCCAACACAGAATTGCAGATGTTCATAATACCTAGCCGGCCAATACACTTTTGAAGTGGCCATTAGGTAGTAGCCTAGCAGCTTCAAAAAGCTTTCCATGAAATTTTAAAAAGTGAAAAATGGCATTAATTCAAATGCTTAATGCTTCAAGGACTTCACCATCAGCACACACAAACAATCCAGCACGAGGTCAGATGCAGCAATGCCCCAGGACGCCAAGCAGCTCTTCTTGTTTCTATGAAGTAACACCGCCACCAGCAGAGAGTCGCACTCAGCGACACTACAACCACCATTGTTCAATGAACAGGTCTGTTATAGCTACTATGGTCAAGTACCATATATTGTAGCGCTATTTCATTATGCCAGCAATGATCAAGAAATTCTGGATATCAGGGTACAAATTCCTTTTACAACTGTGCTAAAATCAATTATGTGATTTTAACAGTCAAATATGTGTTACATAACCCGGTGACTTCAAATGTCTGAAATGCAAGACTAAATAAGGCTTATTTAATAGGTTATTGAAAAATGTTCTTGTAAGCCAATATCTGTTTACAATATTTCCTGTACCCAAACACAAGGGAGTATACAGAATTATTATAAATATCATTATGGGGGTTTTTCAAAATAAATATTTGACTGAAATACTGCTGTCCCATGACTTTGCAGTAAATTTTCTCTCTTAAATATTGTTCTAACGTATAATGTTAGTTTGCAAAAATGGTAAAATAACTCGTTTATTGTATAATTATGGTAATTAATCTTTATAAAACCTACTAAAAGTATTTTTTTTTGCTAGAAAAAACACATAAAAAGTGCAGATTTTGGGGTGTCCCACGTACACATTTCTCACTTTGAGCCGAAGTTTAACGAAATCTGCCTCCTTTGAGGTCTATTTCAGGGTGTTGTGTGAATCTATCGTATTAACATTAACAAGTTATGAACCTTATTTTCTAACGACTAGAGTAAAATATTCGTAAAATCTAAATTCATTTGTTGTCGTCCAAAACCGACGTGGTGGAAAATTCCACTACGTAACGGTGTGTTTACAGTCAAACAACAAAAAAAAACTACCAAAACAGTGGTGTTTTTATATTGCTGGCAACATTCTGAGCCTAATATTAACCGTTATTTAGGTATAGTTGTCAGTTTCATTTGAAAAATTGTGTAAGTTTAACATACGTCACGCTGTACTAAGAAATTGTTTCCACCACGAACGGGATATTCTGAAGGCAAGAAGACACTTTTAGACTAAACGTTTCTCAATTTGGACATATTGATAAGTGCGGTGACATGTTAAGAAGTTAGAATGAGCCAATTGCAAGGAATCAAAGCATTATTTCACATTATTTAATTGCCAGCATACTTACGTCACGTCCACTACGATACGTGTGGAACAAAAAACGTGACGTATGGAATAAAAATTTATGGTTTACATGCCGGTGACTTTAAGTGCACGGATTGCCGTTTAATAACGAAAGTACTAGCAACGAATTTAAAACATTTATCATCTGACTTGTAATTTTTATATTAGCAATCAGCAATAAGGTATGAATATTAATGAATATGAATATTTAACAAACGTAGGTTCTTTTTTAGGGAAATACTGAAAGCTATCGTTTCAATTGCGTGTAACGTTTGCAATATACAATGTGTTTTTTTAAGTGGGCCAATATGGGGAAATCATGAAGTATAGGAGATACAGGGAAACTGTCTTAGGAAACATTAGGTATTTTTTGAGAAAAAAAAATCGGTATAGTTAGTAGAATAAATAACTCAAGGGTAAAGAGCTGTGTCTAGCCAAACACGCCACAAAACCCAGTAGGTATATATATATACATATGTGTATACAGCAAGACTTACACATGGACTGAGTTCTCTAATCCACCACCCAGTGGTACAAGGTCGGACATAAATAATAGCTTTTAATCAGTACAGTTAGCAAAGAGCGAGGTCTAGTATGACAACGCCACAATGCCCAATACTGCAGGCGGGGAACGCACATA
This sequence comes from Pammene fasciana, assembly GCA_911728535.1. NCBI lineage: Eukaryota > Metazoa > Arthropoda > Insecta > Lepidoptera > Tortricidae > Pammene > Pammene fasciana. Next base: position 24,677,209 of record OU452275.1, read on the forward strand.
GACAGTACGCCAAAGATTGCCAAATGGTGCCATGGGTTGATTGGGTTGGCTCTACTTAGTGCTGTTAGCAGAGAGTGAGATCTAGTTTGATCAAACCACAATGCTTCAATGCTGCAGGCGGTGAACGCACATAGACAGTACGCCAAAGATTGCCAAATGCAGTCAGCAACCAGATATGCCTAGTGGTAGCATTCCAAATTGCTCAGCACAGTCCCCAAATAGCACTTCATCTTGCTTGCGAGTGTGTCAGAAATGGTCAAATTTAGCACACACCACTTATAACCTCATACAACCATGTTTTATGCAACTTGTATACATAATAAAAATTAGTAATATTTTTGTTTATCTTACCTCGTATATCAATTTCCTTTCTAAAATGTTTGCTATTTACTGAATATTCGCGTTCTGGCGCTGCTGGCTCTGGTTCAAGATGAAGCTTAACACGAGCACGCAAAAAACAAATTTTTCCCTTGTTGACGTCGAGCAAGATTCTTGACGTTTGCGGTGGAGATTGATAATAACAATAATGTATGAGAACCTAGAAGATATCCATGATCTGCGAATCTAGATCTGAATAGCGATCTAGATTTGGGACGCGGAAGCGCCCCAAAGGAACAGACCTTGAACGATCCATTTAACTCTGATTCTTCTCCACTTTTCTAACTTTTTCTTCCATCCTAGTAAATAAGTAACTCGTACTTTTATGTTTTCACATGTTTTTAATAAGAAAATTCACTACTTTTCTACTAAAAACTTCTTATTTTAAAACACCGCAAATGGTCATCGGCTGCATGAAAAGCAATATGACAGCTAGGTGAAACATCGGACGTCACGTGACTTAGCCGCTGCGTTCAGAAGTCTGATATATATTATTTAATTTTTCATTCTCTTTGAGAATTTTATATTTTTACTCTAAATATCATGGTCAGGCTTAAAACATGGATCGCCTACTACTAGTATTATACATCATTGAAGAAATAGTGCAGCGTAATAATAATATAGAGATCTAACGGCGAGTACTTGCACAGACATAACCTCGTAGCCAGGATCATACACCAGCAGCTTGCTCTCCTATACGGTCTTGTGGACCACGAAGTGCCGTACTACAAGTACACACCTGCGCCAGTTCTCGAAAATGGTCGTGCCACGCTCTATTGGGATCGATCTATTATCACGGACAGGACTATTGTAGCCAATAAACCTGATATCGTGGTAATAGATCGACCGCAACGCCGGGCCATGCTCGTTGACATCACCGTCCCATGTGACGTGAACCTCGTGAAAGCCGAGAAGGACAAGTCCAGCAAGTACCTAGACTTGGCTCACGAGGTAACCGCCATGTGGGAGGTCGATTCGGCGATTATTGTGCCGATAGTTGTTTCTGCGAACGGTCTCATAGCGAAGAGTCTCGACCAACATCTTGAGAGACTTTCGCTACGGGGTTGTGGTTGGATCAAGGGTCAGATACAGAAGGCGGTAATTCTGGACACGGCGCGCATAGTCCGAAGGTTCCTCACTCTGCGGCCCTAACCACCGGCAGCCTGGGCCTTGCTCCGTTGCCGGCGGCACCCTAGGATAGGTTTTTTATAATGTCTTTATTGTTTTTGTGTGTTTTTGATGTATTTTTGTATTTTACTTTTATAAAAATATTGTAAAAAACCTACACTAAGATAAAAAATGAATAAAGAGTATAATAATATAGAGATATAGACGACCACAGCCTAAGAACTTTTTGAAGCCATCAATTTAAGTTCCGTATGTTCACTAGGTGGCCCTAGTAGTTCATTTTTATGGAGTTACGTCCTTTTGCCTTGCATCGAAATGCATTTTTGCACCTTCGTTATGTCAGAGCGTTTAGCGAGCGGATGGCGATGATTCATAGTGATAGGATAGATTAAAACTTTTTCCTTCAACCAATTTGACAATGACTTTAATAATATGACATTACATTTCGCTGTGTTTTTTCTACGGTAAATACCAAAATGCATTGATCAAGGGATTCAAGGGTAAATAAGCATGTTTTGGTCTCCGATCCATGACGAGGATCGGCTAATGCTGTGTAATGTCAATTCAGGTAGCGGTAGGTATACAGACAGTACCGGATAAGCAATTCACACCAGGAATACAGGCTAAGTAGTTCATTAAACAATAGTTACTAAGTCCCCTACGTCCTACAGACCCTTTGAGCCCTGCCACAGCGCGGTCGGAGTGCACAAAAGTAAATCATAAGCGGAAAAGCGTTTTCACGACTTCCAACTAAGACGTCAACTCGGCAAAGACCGCCAGTCGGCGAAGATCGGATTCGGATAGCAAGCGAATATTTGAATAATACTTTTTTTATTTGAAAGGAACTACCTAGAAGATGGTCCCATATTAGTCTGGTGCTGTTCTGACGATGGGATCCATGAGGAATTGAGGGAACTCCTAAATTTTTAAGGGCACATGTATGGTGATTTGGGTGTTTTCTTCAGCAACACAAGCATTTCCTCTTGAAAGCCATCAATTTGATGTAGTCAACCTAATGATGAAGTCCACATATGATATGTGGAACTTTCCATATATTGAATAAGTGTATTATGGCTTTTTTCATATATCTTCAGGTTCACTGATCACCTCGAGACTCGTTGTACGATACATTATTATTTTTACGTGTTTTTGAAGTGGTGCATTCCACTCAAAACATAGTTTGTTATTAAATCAAATACAAACTTTGAAAACATTGAAACATTGAAACTCTGCCACTTTGTCAGTAGACTTTTTTTTTATTTTATTAAGCCTTATTTTTACAAACATATTAATTATGTTTTCAGTTTGTTTATTTTATACTTTATTTTATTTTTTCCATATCTTATGTTTGAGGGGGCTTCTGCCCTAGGCTTCTTCCGAATCGCCTTCTAAATGTATGTATTTATATAACATCTTCTTCCATTTTCGTCTGTCTGTTGCTATTTCTTTCCAGTCCTTCCCTATTGTTTCTATTAGGTCATTCTCCCATCTAGTTTTTGGTTTACCCACTTTTCTTTTCCCAGTTGTTGGTTTCCAACTTGTCAGTGTTCGTGTCCATCTGTTTTTCGGCATCCTGGCTATATGACCGGCCCAGTTAAATTTTTGTTTGAGTAAGTGTTTTGCGGCATCTATGAATTTCGTTCTCCTTTTTATCTCTGTGATTCTTATTCTGTTTGATAACTTTATGTTGAGGACACTTCTCTCTATGGACCGTTGACATACCATACGGAGCAGGAGTGTTCTTCAATAAGGACTTGCTCTAATTCCTGTTGTATTTTGGTATGCAGTTCTTCTATATTGTCAGGTGGTGATGTTATCAAAGGTTTTATAAAGTTTTTTCTAGACTTATGAAGTTTTTCTATATTTAGAGTAGCTCTTAGCATTCTGTGGTCACTATTGTGTTGTAGGTTGGATATGACTTCGTAGTTTTCGAATTGATGTTGGCAATTTGTTGTGATGTAGTCGATCTCATTTTTGGTGTTACCTCCGGGTGACACCCAGGTCCAGCGTCTGCTATGTTTCTTTTTGTAGATAGTGTTGAGGACTTTCATTTGGTTTTGCATTGCGAAGTTGACAAGTGTCTCTCCTCTTGGACTTCGGGTCCCATATCCAAATTTCCCCAGTGCTGAACTTTCTTCAGGTTTTGTTTGTCCTATCTGTGCATTAAAATCGCCTTGAAGAATTATTTTTTTGTGGCTTTTGCTTAAAGCTTTCTCTATATCTTCGTAAAACGTCTTTATTTCGTTGTCATTCGCCTTTTCCATTGGAGCATACACTTGAATTACTGTGAGAGGAAATTTGTTGATGTTCTAGTCGAGATAGCATACTCTTTCCGAGATACCTCGAAAGTTCTCTACGTAGCTATTTATGTGTTTTTTGACCATGAAGCCTACACCTCTTTTTCCTTTGTTTTCTCCATAGCTGTATAATGTATAATCTTTTCTTTCAACTATATTGTATCCTATTCTTCTTATTTCTGAAAGACCTATTATGTCCCATTTTATGTGTTTTACAGCCTTTTAACTATAGGTTGATGCCAGAAGGCCATCCATGGTTGCCATTTTATCACTTACCGCGCTATGCGTCACTTTCACACTTACATACTTGTTAGGGCTCGTCCCCATGTCCGCGGTGCGGCGCCGCCACCGCAAAGCGGTGCGGCGCCGCAGGAATTTGCGACGCCGCGCCGCTTTTGCGGCGCCGCAACGCGGCACCGCTAATTGCCGCGGTGCGGCGCCGCACCGCACTCGCGGCGCCGCAAAACGGCATTGCGGCGCCGCGTTGCTCCAAGGTCTCGGGAAAAAACAATGTTGAATACTTATGTTGCTGTTAAGAAGGCACAGAAAAAAAATGAAGATGTAGATGGAGGTCATTTCAAAATAAATTATCAGGCGTTGAAAATAAATGGCAACTAATTCCAAAACTGTTTCCGAATGTTAATACCATGTTTTCATGAACTGATAAGCAAAGTATCTCCTCGAATGAATAAGTAGCTCATCGGTATTTATCTAGAAAACCAGCTGGACCTCTGGAGATGTTAGGATTGACTCTAACTACTATAAGAGTATAGTGAGATCATAGAGAAATCACATATTTTTAAAATCAACTACTTATTTGATATCCATATCAAAATCAATAACATTCATATGAGTATTAATCATCAACAATATCGATTCAAGTATGGCTACATATTAATGATTAGGTACAAACTTAACAACTTTTATATAAATATAAATTAACTGCTTACAAAATATAAACTTGTTAATAACAAACTCCCCAACGATATCTGGGCCGACCCACCGGACGGCGACCAGTCGGTCGTCCCAAGAACGCTTTCTTGACAGCCCGATCCTCACCCATTCTCTGTAGGTGACCGAACCAGCGAAGTCTATTGGCTTTTGTTTCGCCTATAATATTGGGTCCGGCCACCAACTCTTCTATCTCGGCATTCCTTCGGATCCTCCATGTACCGTCATCTCTCTTGGTAGGCCCCAGAATCTTACGGAAAACTTTCCTCTCCGCTACCAACAGCTGACTTTCTTCTTTCAGAGTTAGGGACCAGGCCTCACAGCCATACATAATGATAGGTCTTATGACGGTCTTATATATCCAAGAAGAAGAAGTTGCGCAGGATCGGGATAGGTGGCGTGCTCTCATTTCGGAGGCCAAGATTCTCTTTGGATCGTTGAGCCAAAATAGTTAGTTAGTTAATAACAAACTAACGGTGCCGCAGTCGCGGCGCGGCGCCGCACTGCTATTTTGTGGCACCGCGCGCGCGGTGCGGCGCCGCACCGCAGATATTTGCGGTGTCGCGGTGCGGCGCCGCGAAAGCGGCGCGGCGTCGCAAATTCCTGCGGTGCCGCACCGCTTTGCGGCGGCGGCGCCGCACCGCGCACATGTGGACGAGCCAGAGCGTGACAGCTATGGTGACAGGCGATAAAAACCCGACCATAGTGGGCTAGCTGATGGCTCCTTTCCTTTGTCACATGGAAATAAAATGCCCGGTACACTTTTATATTGTCACAACCGAGAACCGGACATTATTTTGAATGCAATACAAATTTTCGCTTTAGAAAGTTTAAAATATAATCGGTAATGGTGGTAATCAAGATTAAAATCTCCAAAGAGAATATAACACTACGTCACTAATATTGGCCGGGTGCAGAGACTGGGCGGGAAAAGCTAAAACGATCGCAGCGCTTGACGTGACCAAAAGTGGCAACTGCGACGGCTGTATTTTTTGAAACGTCATACGTTTTAGTTATTTTGCTTACGCTTTCTACTTAAATATGCTATTAAAAAATAAATTGTGGTAAAATAGGTAACGTTATAATACAGGATACACGTAGAAAGAAATATGTAAAGACTAGCTTCTGTCCGCAACTCCGTCTGCGTAGAATAACACTTACAATAAGTATATAAAACGCCTGCATACAATTTTACTGCACACATTTTCAATTATATCAGTTATAATCAGTGCCGTGTGGTGCCGGCTTAGAATAGCACTACCCCATTGCATCCTGTGGGTGTCGTAAGAGGCGACTAAGGGACTATGACCGGAGGGCGGGCAGCAGCGCACTCCGTGTAACAAAGCCATCCTACTGCGATCGCCAACCCGCATGCCAAGCGTGGCGATTATGGCATTTCCCCCCCATGAATATTAAAAATAAGCCCAGGCCCCTAGTGCCCGGCAGTCCTGCGCTTCCTGGCTCCGGTAGCGGCCAGAGAAACAGGGCAAGGGGTGCTAAAAATCACCGGTACCTATCCGGCTACCACACCAAACAACAACTGGCCCTGGCAACATATAACACGCGTACACTGCGGACCGACGAAAAGATATTGGAACTAGAGGAAGGATTGAGCAAGTTGCGATGGGACATAGTAGGGTTATCGGAAGTCCGAAGAGAGGGGGAGGACACGATAACTCTCAAATCCGGCAACTTGCTCTATTTCCGGGAGGGCGATCAACAGTCCCAAGGAGGTGTCGGGTTCCTCGTCCACAAGTCCCTCGTGAACAACGTGGTGAAGATCGAGAGTGTGTCGAGCAGGGTAGCGTACCTTATACTCAGAGTATCAAAAAGGTACTCGTTGAAGGTTATACAGGTTTACGCACCGACCTCGGCACACTCCGACGACGAGGTGGAGGCTATGTATGAGGACATATCTAGAGCCATGCATAGTTCCAAAACCTACTTCACCGTTGTGATGGGGGACTTCAACGCGAAACTGGGCAAGAGAGACGGTGACGAGCTGAAAGTGGGGCAATTTGGAATTGGGAAGCGGAATCATCGGGGACATTTGCTGGCCGGCTTCCTGGAGAAGGAGGGACTCTTTATGATGAACTCCTTCTTCAGGAAACGTGAGCACAGGAAATGGACCTGGATGAGCCCCGACGGTGCAACAAAAAATGAGATTGACTTCATCATGTCGACGAAGAAGCATATATTCAATGATGTATCTGTGATCAACACAGTCAAAACTGGGAGTGATCACCGATTGGTAAGAGGCACATTGAATATATGTATCAAGCTAGAGCGCTCTCGACTGGTGAAGTCTACGCTCCGTCCAGCACCTACCGAATACCAAAATCCCGAGAGCTTTCAGCTGGAACTTCAAAACCGTTTCGATTGCCTAGGCGGCCATGTGGACGAATATAACGACGGGTTCGTAGAAGCTGTCCATTTCACTGGGTCCAAGTTCTTTAGAACGAAACGCACCAGTAGGACTAAGAGGCTCTCTAACTCTACTCAGAATCTCATGAAGGAGAGGAACGAAATGGTTCTAAAATCTTCAGTTGATGCGATACAACTCCGGCAGCTTAATAGACGGATCTCCAAGTCCATTACCTGCGATCTTCGCTTATTTAATACGAACCGTATTCACGAAGCTATCGAGCGGAACAAGGGCTGTAAAGTATTCTCAAGAGATCTGTCTATTGGGCAAAGCCAGCTCGCTAAATTACGGACTGAAGATGGTAGAATGGTTTCATCTAAACCCGAGCTACTGAGAGAGATAGAGCGCTTTTATGGGCAGTTATATAGATCAACTCGTGGACCCGAAGTTAGCCTGGCGAATGACCATAGAGCTAGGCTTACCCGACACTATACCGATGACATCCCGGACATCAGCTTGTACGAGATCAGAATGGCCCTGAAGCAGCTCAAAAATAACAAGGCGCCAGGTGAAGATGGAATTACAGCCGAACTCCTGAAGGCGGGTGGAAAACCGGTCCTTATGGCCCTTCAGAAGCTGTTTAATTCCGTCTTACTTGAAGGGAGAACGCCAAAGGCATGGAACAGAGGGGTGGTGGTGTTGTTCTTCAAAAAAGGTGATAGCACCTTGCTGAAGAACTACCGACCCATCACACTTCTGAGCCATGTCTATAAGCTGTTTTCTAGAGTCATTACAAATCGACTCTCGTACAGGTTAGACGACTTCCAGCCTCCCGAACAAGCCGGTTTCCGAAGAGGGTTCAGTACCGTAGACCACATTCATACGCTGCGTCAGGTTATACAGAAGACTGAGGAGTATAACCTGCCCCTCTGTTTAGCGTTTGTGGACTACGAGAAAGCCTTCGATTCGATCGAGACTTGGGCTGTACTACAGGCTCTCCAGAGGTGCCAAGTGGACTACCGTTATGTCGAGGTAATGAAGTGTTTGTACGAGAACGCCTCTATGTCAGTCCGACTCCAGGACCAGAACTCGAGATCCATACCGCTGCAGCGGGGAGTCAGGCAAGGAGATGTAATTTCTCCAAAACTGTTCACCGCTGCCCTGGAGGACATTTTCAAGGGTTTGGACTGGGGAAGGCTTGGCATCAACATCAACGGCGAGTGCATCACTCATCTTCGATTTGCCGACGATATCGTAGTCCTGGCTGAGACCATGGAGGACTTAAGTACGATGCTCGGCGACCTCAGTAAAGGCTCTGAGAGGGTTGGTCTAAGGATGAACATGGATAAGACGAAAGTCATGTCTAACGCCCATGTAGTACCAACCCCTATTACAGTCGGAGACTTTACGCTCGAAGTTGTAGACGATTATGTATACCTCGGACAGACAGTCCAGCTAGGTAGGTCCAATTTCGAGAAAGAGGTCAATCGTCGAATCCGTCTCGGTTGGGCAGCGTTTGGGAAGCTGAAACATATCTTTTCGTCCAATATTCCGCAGTGTCTCAAGACGAAAGTCTTTGACCAGTGTGTGTTGCCAGTGATGACCTATGGCTCTGAAACGTGGTCGCTCACAATGGGCCTCATTAAAAAGCTTAAAGTCACCCAAAGAGCAATGGAGAGGGCTATGTTAGGAGTTTCTTTGCGTGACCGTATCAGAAACGATACTATCCGTAGCAGAACCAAAGTAACCGACATAGCCCGTCGGATCGCTAAACTTAAGTGGCAATGGGCAGGGCACATTGCACGGAGAACCGATGGCCGTTGGGGCACTAAGGTTCTCGAATGGCGACCATACACCGGAAGGCGAAGAGTTGGTAGGCCCCCTACAAGGTGGACTGATGACCTGGTGAAGGTCGCTGGAGTCCGCTGGATGCGGGTGGCACAGGACCGGTCATTGTGGCGTTCAGTGGGGGAGGCCTATGTCCAGCAGTGGACGTCTTCCGGCTGAAATGATGATGATGATGATGATTTTCAATTAGAGCACATACTATTATGTGCCATAAAATTGTATCCTATATTATAACGTTACCCATTTTACCTCAATTTATTATTATGTAGGTACTCTTTGTGGACTAGTAAGGATAAGGATTGAGGCTTTATAAGATTCTACATAAAAATCCTACGGAATTTTTTCATACATGCATTACGTGCTGCGTTTTGGTAAAGGATTTCGGGCCACTTTATATGGATCGTGGTCCAAAAACTATCAGAGAAGAGGTCATTAAATATGTAAGTATCTCTATCGACTTTAGTTCTATGAGCACCAAGTTGAATTCCACAGCAAAACTGAGATTTTCATATTTTAGTCACAGCACATATTAAGTGCCTAAATAAAGCATTGCAGCTGGGCTGCGTTCACAACCGCTCGGCGGACGTGTTGGCCACTGAGGTCTAACAGTAACCAGTCCGTCTAGGCATAGGCGCACTTCCTAGTAATTACTGTGACTGACTAAATCATGAATATCTTAGTTATGCAATGGAATTCAACTTGATGTCTCCATAAGGAAATTAAGTATATAAAACGAACGAACTTTTAAATTAGATAATTCATAGCTCTGTTTGTTTTTGGATCCCTTTACGCATGATCCTTTACGGACTTCTAAATTTTCAAAAGAAATAAAACCTCACAAGATTTTCTCAATTTGTTTCTATCATTTAAAACAGAGTACAACAATTTTGAGATTTCAGAAGAGATGTTTGAAATAACACAAAATATATAATTTGTTATAACTTTTGTTTGTATTTAACAAATTTTCCCCGCTGCTGCTCCTGCTTGTTTAAGTCTGTCTTTCACTGGTCTTTCATCATTTTCGATTTATATAATATATTAAGGCGGCCACATACGAAGGTACATTTGCCACTATGGACGCACACAGGTATCTGTAAAAAAAAACAGAAATCTTGTCTGTATTATAAAAAACTAACCAAGTGCGAGTCGGACTTTATTTGTAGGTTTCGCTTCCCTGCGAAGTGTTAGAAAATAAGGCTCAAATGACCGTATCTTTGGGTTGCGTCGAGTTAAAAGATTCAAGGAGCGGCGCCGCAGATATATATAATATAAGTATTTGATGTTATATTTCAACTTTATACCTCCAAGCGTTCCTGATAAAAAGGGTTTTGACAGACAGACCAAATTAAATTGCTTAAAACAAGAATGGCGATTCAAAACCAAAAATTTTTTCTAGTAAAATGAATGAATTGTTTTTGCACTATTTCTAAAGATACTTACACTGGGGCTCCCGTTGCTTCAGGTCAACCAAGAAGCTTGTCTAATTATGTCCGACTGTTCCATATTTTTGCAATTCCATATTTCTAACGTGATGTGCCAAACCTAACAGCTTCCCTTTACTTTCGATTTAAGACCGGTGTTTAAAAAAGTAGTAATTTTTCAATTATCTGGAAGCAAACATAATAAAACATTATTTTTTCCTTTAAATTGTAAGAAAACAACAATGAAGTGACTTGACGTAATTATACTTAATACACGCACAATAGTTACTTTTATCAATAAAGCACAAAACCAAATGTGTTTCACATTAAAAACAAACAGATTTTGCATTTGTTAACTGCTCCACAATCAATATTTTAAAATAATTACCTTTATTTGGTTGTATCCATTAGTCGACACTTTTGACAGAGCCGTCAAAGTTGCGAACGCTAGGTGGCGCTGCGTCGTGCACCCGGCCAATAACACTAATCTCATAACAGTCATGACATGACATCGACTTGACAGTCATGACACTCTTGACACAATACACAGTTTGATTTGGTGCGTTTTGTTTTAACCAAATAGCTTTCCTCAGTAGTATCCTGATGTTTATACAGTGTGTTTCTGTAATAGGGGCAATAAATTAAAACGTAGATTCTACTCCTCAAACCAGGAAACGTTTGTTCAGCGACTTTTAAAAATAACGTATGGTTTGATTTTTAGGACACTTTAAAGTTTTTTCGAACACGCAATGTATTCCGAAATTGACTATGCCTGTAGGATGACAAGCAATGTCAATTAGACGGATTTTAACGTTCATTGAAAATACTATTTAGTTTGTATGAAAAAGAGACAATCTACAAAATTCATATTTTTTAAAAGTTGTTGAACAAAAGTTTTGTAGTTTGAGGAGTAGAATCTATGTTTTAATTTATTGCTCCTATTACAGAGACACACTGTATATTATACTTACATATCATAGGTACAGTGACTGGGGGAGTACTAATTATTTCAGCTTAGGTATTTGTCCTAAAGTAATAAGCAATATTTTTTTATAACATTTTGACCTATCATTTCGTAATGTTGATGAAAAGGTTGCAGGATATATTTGCATATCTGGTTATAACAAAACGCATTTCTTGATTCAAAGACGTATTTTGAAACAACCCATTTGTTAGTATATTGTAAGGCATTTTTTCGATGTTCTTACATATGTCTTGGTAAGCGAGAAACCTTTCATTTAATAACTATAAAATGTTAATAGTTCCTGTACATGTTCTATTATAAAAATAACAATTAATTAATTTAACTGCCATGCCATCTAACGGTGTTAGAATGACAAGTTATGAATCAACTAAATTTAGTGCCATCTACTGACTAGAAAAGGCATGACGTGGCCTACGAACAGTACGAACTATTTGGCCAATTTCCTGTCGGTGAACCTCATTAGACATTAAACAGTGCCATCTATTCGAGCATAAGACAAAGCCGGTGGCGCCCCCTGAATGGAATCCACCAAACCTCGCCTTTATCGAGGCACATTTGCCGCTATGACTTTTCCACGTCTATTATATATCATGCATATTTTTTAGTAGGTTTTTGTGTGGTACATGTTTGTACCTGCGTATTTATTAGGGTTTACTTGAAGCTTTATGTGTTTCCAAACTTTTTCGACCTCTTTAGTGCATAGTTTGCCTTTCACTGTATAGTATTACTCCTTTCTCATTTTCTCATTGGTTGGCTGGAAGAGATCCCTTTTAGGGATAAGCTCGCCTTTGTGCATATCTTTTTGTATTTTACTAATGTTTTAATGTTATACTTGTTTATGTGCAATAAAGTGATACATACATACATACATACATACATATATTTAAGTCTATGGTTCAATGGAGGAGAAATACAATTGCGCATTCGTGACGGAGCAGGGGGGTGATTTTTGAGATTCGAGCACTCGAAAGTGACATTAAAAACTCTGAATAAAACGATGAAATTATATTTTAAAAATAACAGCGATAGAAATTTAAAATCATGATTATTTAAGCTATTAATTCCATGCTAAAAAATTTGCAACAAACTTTTGTGTGCGATTATTTTCGAGTTTGAATTTTTTGAATTCGAGCGTCCGGCTGTCAAAAATCGGCCCCCAGTCCCCATTTGTCGCGCGCGGCCTCTTCCTTACGCTTACGCGTTGTTGCGGCGAGTGGATAATGATAATGAATTAGACGCGATGTTGCGCGATGGAATCATAGACCCGGTAGATAGTTCGGACTGGGCAACACCTTTGGTACCTACCTGTAAGTAAATTAGACGGTGGTTTAAGGCTCTGTGCGGATTATAAGATAACGCTTAACCCGGTCTTGCTGGTTGACAGGTATCCCTTGCCACGTGTTGAGGATCTCCTTGTCACGTTGAATGGTTCAAAGTATTTCAGTAAGATTGATTTGTCTCAAGCATGTAATCAATTAGTTCTCGATGAAGCTACAAGGGACTTGACCGTCATTAATACACACAGGGGTCTTTTCAGGAAATATAACCGCTTAGTGTTTGGTTTAGCTTCTAGTGCCGGTATTTTCCAAAGAACGATGACCAACTTGTTGAAGGGTGTACACCCGTCAGTAGGGATTTTTTAAGACGAGGTTATTATTGGTGGTAAATCTAAGGAAGAACATCTGAAGGCTTCTTAAACGGTTGCATAAAAGTAGCTTGAAAGTTAAAAAAATAAGTGTGTGTTTCTGGTAAGTCAAGTAAATTACCTGGGATATGTGGTATCTAAAGGCGGCATTTCAACGGATCCAACCAAGGTGGAGGCCATGTTAATAGTGCCGACGCCTAAAAATGTCACGGAATTACGATCCTTCCTACGAATATGAATGATGAACTTCTATGGAAAGTTTGTTAAAAACATGAGTTCAATTAGAATTGGTCAAATTTGTGTGAGAGAGCCTTTGTAACTATTAAGCGGCGCTTGTCTGGATCTAAGGTTTCAGCTCACTACGATCAGGAGAAATCATTAATCATTTTGACTTGTGATGCAAGCGCGCGTGGTGTGGCTGGAGTATTAACACAACCTAGTGCACGCGGGGAGCGTCCTTATAGCCTATGCTTCGCGGTCGCTCAGCGATGCACATAAAAAATACTCACAAATTGATAGAGAGGCTTTAGCTATTATATTTTCTTTAAAGAAATTTAATCAGGATTTGTACGGCCGACACTTTCTATTGAGGACTGACCACAAGCCTTTGGTTAGTTTGTTTTGCCCTAAATCTGGTATTCCGGGAATGGCTGCCAGCCGAATGCAAAGGTGGGTTCATATGACATAGAATACGTCAATACCAAGGCAAATATGGCCGACGGCTTGTCTAGGCTACCGATTGAAAGCAATGTAGATATGGAACCTTTCATTCCGGAGCATACATATTTGCATTACATTTAGGATGCCTTAGCCATCGACAGTGAGATCATCAAGCGTGAAACAGCTAGGGATTCTGAATTAGGTCGGATATTAGGTTATATTGAGGATGGATGGCCTGAATTCGAATGATATAAGAAATCTACAGCCTTTCTTTACTTTCTAGTAAAGCAAGAGTTGTATTTAGAACGGGGATGCATCGTGTGGGGTCACCGAGTGATTGTTCCTCAATCTTGCAGACGTGCAGTGTTAGAAATGTTACACGAACCTCACTGGCGACGGCCGCGAACTGCTCCTGGGTCCAGCTCTCCAGCTCCGCGCTCTCCGCCAGGTCCTTGTGTCTACAATAAACAGTCAATAACGTCAACACGATATTGTCTACGGTTGCCGCGATAGTTTTTTATGAAATAAAACCAACCTGTAAAGTGTTCGAAACGTCGGGATGTAATTTAAATTCAGTATACGCGATATAATCCGTTCGAAGTTGTTTTATTTAACGTCAACACGGTTTTCTAAGCCAAATGTTGATACAGCTTACCCACTGCCTAATATTAAATAAGACTTCATACATCTCCGCTATGGACGTCGCCGAGTGGCCCATCTCCGAGATGATGGCCGCTCGTGTCTAGTTTTCAACCGACTTCAAGATTTCGAAGGAGGAGGTTATCAATACGTTGGGACCTTTTTTTTGCTATTCTTATTTAGGTACTTATGTTCACCGATTATTCGAAGACGGCTGGACTGATTTGGAAAAATTTTTTTTGATTGAAAGAGTATACTTCAGTTAGTCCCATTGTCACCAAGTCCAGATGTGCTGATGGGATCCTGGAGAAATCGAGGGAACTATTCAACTATTATAGGCACACCGTAATTTCACTATTTTTTACAGCAACTCGGCCACTTTCTTTTGGAATAGCGCATCCTAAGTGAAGTCGATTCTTTTCTTTGTTTTAAATGATAAGTATATAATAGATCACCTGCACACGCTCTCGAAGAGCGCTCGTTGCCTCTGCGCGGCCAGCCGCTGCAGCCGCTCCAGCGAGTCGTGGAGCGCGCGGTGTTGGGCCACCAGCTCCGCGCCCTGGCCGTGGCCGCTCGCCGCCATAGACGCCGCCGAGTGGCCCATCTCCGAGATGATGGCCGCGTACGTGTCCAGCTCCAACTCCACAGCCTAAAAGCATAAGATGACGATGACTCTTATGATACTTGGCACTTAATCTGATAGCGCAGGAACGCTCAATGTACCCGGCCTTCGGTCTCGCTTTAAACGACTTGAGTGTAAATGCTTGGACGCTCTGGGTGAAGGCTTCGGCCCTCCGCCAAGGTCAGACTTCAGCCTCCCAGCCTAAAGCTCACCCTTCGGGCTAGCCGCTTGAGTCATCCTTCCCGCGGCCTTGCCTAAAATAACAGGGGGTTGAACGCGCTTCAACACTCTGAGGAAAACTTCGGGCCTACTACCCTCCTCGGGGTTGGCCTTTGGCCTCCCACAATAAATGTTTGCCCAAATAAAGGTTCGCTTAAGAGTCGTCAGGACGCTCGCGTTCCCATACAAACGTAGTTCAGCTCTCATTTTAAAACGACATGCTTTAGAACTACGAAATTGGGCATGGGCATTCTAGTAGTACAAATCTAGATCGGACATTTGTTTTCGTTGCTAAAAATTGTAATACAAAGAAAATACAGCCACCACAGATTTACACACAAAACTTATTTTTGCTATATTTTCTTTTTATTACAATTTTTAGCAACTAAAATGAATGTCCGACCTAGATCTGTACTACTAAAATGCCCATGCCCCAATTTTTTGGTTCTAAACCATGTTGTTTTAAAATGAGAGCTAAACTACGTATGTATGGGAACACGAATTCACGCGAGCATCCTGGCGAAAATTGGTTTCTGCCTTACATACAAACATCTATTATTTTTTCTATTTCAACCCGTTTAAAAATAATAGTATTTTATACAATACCTAGTGACATAATCAAGAGCTTTTCAGTCGAGTACCGCGTTTAGGCCACGAAGCTTGCTGAGTGGCCTAATTAAGGTACGAGATTGAAAAGCTTAATTATGTCACTATTGTATACAATACTTTTTCTACGAGTATTAAGTAAGAATTGCTTTTCTTTCATTCTTTCTAAATTTTTCCCAATCAAACGTCAAACACTATTTTTCAAACCGGAAGTAATTGTATTTGGGCCTATTCGGTGGTACAGACACCACCATGAGATATACATATGATTGTGTGCGTAGTAGAAAGAGATGGATAGAATAAACTGTATCTAAACTTACTTCCAAGATGTCGGTGTAGTTGTGATTGGTCTTTTTATAATCCAATCACAACGTAGAAGCAAGTTTAAGTAGAAGAAAAATTGACAGATTAAGGTACAGTCAAGGAATTTGATTCGCGTACCGTTTCGTTGATTTACTGCTTGAAATGTCGGAATATCATAAGGCTTATATTTCTTTAAGCAAGCGAAGAAACATAGCCCTTAGTACTATTAATTGTCATCAGTAATTTAGACTTAAGACGGTACGCGAATCAAATTCCTTGACTGTACGTTTGGAAATTATAAAGTTGAGTTTGTCCGAAAAGAAAAGTGTCGTACAATGTATGAGCTCCCATATAAACCATGACACTTTTCTTTCCGGACAAACTCTACACATTTTACCGAGATGCGAATGACATTCTCTTTTCAAAATTATTTTAGTTTAGGGGCGGGTTGTTTAATAAATCTATTTAATGATCCTGGAAGTGCCATAGAATATCCAACATTTAAATGTGTAAGGTTTAAGTCTGGTCTATAAAATCCTAACACACAGATTAAAGTCGACGAGTAGAAAAAACATATAAGATGAGAAATGAAACCCGACGCTTACAGCTATATCGAGTCGGGTTACACATTGAAAAGTTTTTTGGGAAAGAACTAATAGCTTCGATGAATAACCTTGTATCTCGTGAGTAGCTGAGTGGCGCGGTGGCGGTCCCGGCCGACGTCCGCAGACGACAGCACAGCAGCCTGAAATAAACACATGTTTAGGCGATTGTTTTGCGTCATTTGTACTTTTATATCACACATTTTTAGAATACAAGGAATGTCCAAGTAACAGTGTTTATGATTTAAACTCACACGATTTTCACTCATTATTTTGACAAAAACGGGACTTTCAGTCTGCCTAAGACCACGAGCGTTAGGGTAGACTGGGTACGATTGAAACACGTTACGATTGAAACAAGTTAAATTTCTCGGAAATCATCGTACTTATGCGCGCGTCGCGACTGTCGACGTGACGGTCGTCATGTTTTCCTCTAGTCGCCAGTTTGGCGAGGAACGGCGAGCGGTGCACTAGAGTACAGGACGTTTTTAAAAATTTACGCGCGAAAATTGCAATTTTTTCGTGTTTTTGTAGTTTCGATTTTGCAATCAATGTGTGTTAGGTTGTTATTTTTATATGAGTATTTATTTTACACACTTATTAAATTTTGTTTACATACATTTAACTAAAGATTTGATTAAAATAGTGACCTTCAAATAAAAAATCATGCAATGGGGACGATTGAAACGCAACCCAGGTAATGATTGAAACAAACTGTTAAGCGGCTTGTTTCAAACGTCCCCGTTCTGTTAACCGATTTCAAAAAAAAAGTACGCAGTTGGGTTATGTGTTTTCATACTATGTATGTATGTAAAAGTTTTCTTAATTGAGACTGGTCATAAATTTGACACGAATGTACTGATGCGGGGCCTTATTTTATATGTATTTTTTTTCTCTTTTAAATACCTAGAAAAGTGTTTATTTGCTGTATTTGTTTTACTTAGCCGAAAATAGGTTACAATTGAAACATGTTTACAATTGAAACAGTGCATGGAAGTTTTAAAACTCTTGTATTTCTCGTATGTATCATTCTAGTCTCATAAATGTTTAGTTATAAGGTTGTTTTGGGTAAATTTAAACTTATAAGTTAGATTTGAAATATATTATCATAGTTTTTTAAATATGCAGGATAGATGTATCAAACTTTAAAGATAGGACTTTATACCTTTATCAAGATGAAAATCATTAAATTGTAATAAAAATATGATACACTTTAAGAAATAATTGTTTCAATTAATACCCCCTACTGTTTCAACCGTCCTTACGATGGGGCCAATTGAAACAAATTCGCTGGCGTCCCGTTTTTATATTAACGTACCAATTAGTTTGGATATGATTACAATACGACCTTTAATCATCGGCCAAATAACGTCACTATAAGCACACCAATCGATTATTTTTCAAAGTTTTCAAAGTTCAAAGTATTTTTATTTGTGAGTATATGTCAATCTGATTACAGTGGTGGTAAACAATTAATATATGTAGCACTATACCCTGCCTGATGGCGTACAAATACGTGATTAATGTGTTCTTACATACACAGATAGAAAAATCTCTTCAACCAAAGAAACCTATTTGAATCAAGAGATATCCAGTTTCCCATATAAGGAAAAAATAAAATTTCTTGCTTTAAGATATAAAATGTTTCAAAGTTTATTACTTAATCTAATAAATTGAATACTTTAAAAAATAGAAAAGAAATCCGAGAAATATTTTTTTTTTTAAATAGCTTAATATTCTCACGAAGAGCGTTTGAATTTTGTTTTTGTATTGTATTTTTTTTAATTGAACTTTATGTGTCTTAGTGCAATACATAAAGAACTTGCGCCAAGAAACTTTGTTTCTTGGGTAAAGACTCATAATTTAAATTGAGAATTGAATTTCTCCACGGAAACAAGAAAACGCATTAGTTCAAGGGCATGTGTTACTTGATGTAAAATTTGATATTTTCACACCAAGATCTAAAATTTCTTGGCGTATGAAATCGGTTACTTGAAACAAACAGTAACATTTTTTAAGGCAGTTATCACATCACACTGGCGCGGATCTGCATGCGGCACCGGTGCGCGAGCGAGATAGCGCTCTGCATGTGTATAGCGCTATCTCGCTCGCACACCGGCGTCGCATGCGGATCCGTCGTCAGTGTGATAATCGCCTTAGTGTCTCAGTGCACTACTTAAAAAGCTAGTAGCAGAAACTGTGTTTCTCGGGACTAATCCCAAGAAAGGAAGTTTCACTAAAAGTAGTTAATACAAATATAAATTATGATTATTTATATACTCACAATTTATAATCGTATTAACTAGAACAGAGATTGCTATTGTGAATCTCAAATAAGCCCGGGCAAAGCGCCGAGGGTCATGAAATTACGTCGAACAAACGTTCGCGAGATCTAACCTACACGCAGAGACATCTATTGATGCGCAGGGTAACTAACGTCCAAAACTTGAATGTTTCAAAGCAAAAATTATGTGCTTTTTCTTTGGAATAGCTGTGGCTCTTGATTGTAGGTTGAAAACATCAAGGCAAAAATTAATCTCTCTTGCCTAAAAACTTAAAAATCTCAAATCAAACTTTTGGTGATACCTACTTCTTTGAATTAGCTTTGGCTCTTAGCTGTAGATTGAAAACATCAAACCAAGAACTAATCGCTCTTACGTAAACACATAAAACTCTTAAAGGAAAATGTTGGTGCTTATTTGCCGTAAATAATTATTATCTTAACTCAAATTATTAAAATCTTCTTTTAAAAATCATGATCATTTTAACTCAAGTCATGTTTATTGGTCTAAGGTATTTATTACTCTCTTTAAGAAACCGCGTGCAAGAGAGTTTTGCGTTTTAAATTAAGATATTATTTCTATCTTTGTACTAACATGCAAAATGTATACAAAACTATACTTATTTCATTTTAAAAGTCATGTCATATTGAATAAGTTACTTATCAAAATTATACAGGAAAAACTCAGAAATGGAATAGAAACAATTTTCAATTAAAAATGTCAAGAGTTTACGCTTAAATTGATTTAGAGGTAACATTCTAAAATCGATAGGCAATTTATTATAGATCTTACTAGCTAAGCCGAATACACTGAACAGGAAAGAGATTCTGGGGGTATCTAGAATTTATATTAAATACATCAGAGACCGTCTTGAATAGTGATGGGTTTGTTTTAATGTACATCGCAATTTCGAAAATATAGAGCCACGGAACACAGCTAAAATGAGGTACACAGCTGTCATTATAAGTCCTCGAATAGCCTTCACGCATCTTTTCGGCAACGGCAAAAACGGCATTTCTGTTT
Organism: Pammene fasciana; assembly: GCA_911728535.1. Taxonomy (NCBI): domain Eukaryota; kingdom Metazoa; phylum Arthropoda; class Insecta; order Lepidoptera; family Tortricidae; genus Pammene; species Pammene fasciana. The sequence goes on from OU452275.1 coordinate 24,697,183, forward strand.
CTTGAATTACCCCAAAAGAGGATCCCATAACGTAAGATCGAGCTAACGTAACCATGATATGCCATCATCAGAGTCTCCGTACTAGCTTGCTTAGAAAGTTTGTACAAAGCGAAGGCATATTGATAGAGCTTTTTACATACTAGCTCAGTGTGAGCAGACCATTTTAATTTGTTGTCAATTTGAACTCCCAGGAATTTCGTATCACTCACTGATTCAATTACCGTTCCTTCAAAATTACATTCGATGGGTCTCGGAACTTTTCTCTAATAAAAGTGCATTATTTTTGTTTTATTTTTTGCTTTATCACCCTTTTTGTAGAGGGGCTTTACAATTGTCAATTTAAGTTTATCAGGATAGACTCCTTGAGAAAAACTAAGGTTTGATACATGACTTAAAGGATACGCAATAACGTGTGATACGTACTTAACCACTTTGGTGCATATTTCATCGTAACCTACACTGTTTGTACATATTTTTTAGTGAAGATATAATTTTAATTACACTTTGAGGAGTAGTTGGTCTAACAAATACAGACTGAGGGCAATCTATATGAACATTTCGATACATCCTGCTTTCACTGCTGGTGTGTATTTGATCTACAAAATGATCATTAAATACTTTGCGTATTATAGATTCCTCTCCAAGTGCTGTTAACGAACAACTGTTTCAACTGTCCCCATTCTACCCTACGTCACGCTCGAAACGTCAGGAAAATAACAAAAGTAAGTGTACGCGATTAAGTCCCGTTTTGGTCAAAATAATAATAGCAGTGTTTATACAAATAGGCCAATAAAATTAGATCAATAAAAAGCGTTTTGAGGAATTAATTCCCAGCAGGCTGGAAATCGTTTTAATACCAGCATGTGGTTCTAAAGGCATGTCATCCGAGTTCGCACCGTTCCAGGAGGTGTGCTGTTAGCGAAATTTTTTGCTCTCTTTCATTGTTTTGCTTTTAGCTCAAAAACGGTACGTCCGATGGAAATATTGTTATTTTAATATTAAAGAGGGTTAAATTCTGCGTCGAATGAGTATATTAAACTTCTCATTTGGTTCAGCGGTACACCTAAAATCAAAAGTTATAAATTGGGAAAATGTCTCATTTAATTGAAAAACTCATATTTTGACTTCGATGTCACATATTTTTGAAACAGACTACTCCTGTTGAAAAACTTATAGAATAAAAGTTGTAGAGAATAAAATTTCACGTTATATCCACACTTTAATTATCAAATTCAATCATTTGAAACACTAATTTCGGTATGTATTCAAAATGGTTATTTTTTGGTAAATTCTTATAAGTTGCATATTTTCCATAAATATGAGGTGTGACCATTTAATGCATCCGAACAACTAAGAATATTTCAGTGCAAATTTCTACAAAGTACTTAAGAAAAAAAAATTATACACCGTGTTTTTTTAATTCTATTAATTTCAAGGGTACATTCCTGAGCTTATCTAAAGTATATTTTTCAATGACGTTAGTGTCATAATCTCCTAATTAGCTACAATTCTGAGATATTTTATTTTTGTCTTTGTGATTTTGTAAGTAAACCTACATTAAATTATTATATTGTTACTCTAAGAACCCACTACAAAATGATGCACCGATGTATTTTTTATTTATCTAAAAAAAACCTACACCTGTGTGTTAAGTAATTACAATATTATGCTTCCTCTGTATCTCGGACTGTGCGAAATTACATTGACATGTCATCATTTTCAATTGTTTGGTTGAGTTAATTATAATATCCTGATACCCTATTTACATTGGACCGATTTGGGAATCAATCAAATGAATAACTGCTGAACTCATTTAGATGAAACTTATAGAGTTAGCTTGAGTCCGGTAAAAGTACATACAAACTAGTTTTTATTCCAGAATATTAACTTTAAAGGGGCTGAAACAGTTATTATAGAAAATTATTAACGCTAAATCGATTTAGATGAAAGGTGTCAAAATAATTTTGAGTTCTGGGGAGTTTTTCAGATTCAGATTCAGATTCATTTATTCATAAATATAAGATATTTACAAGTCACATTCTTAATATTTGTAAGTTTAGATTTTTTATCACTCCCTTCCTACAGTATTAGGTTAAGGTATAAATTCACACAATTCATTTTATTAGATGTGTTAGGGTCAACGGGTTGGTTAATAGCATAAACTCTTCAACACTGTAGCATGCATGGTCTATTAACATTGCCTTCGTCACTTTTCGATTGTTTTATGGTTAAGGGCACACAGTTATATATATTAGCTCCTGCGACACTAAGTGCAGCACGAGACTTTTCCAGCCGCCGGTTCGGAGCTATAAGCAGTGGTTGTCTTCGCGAAGTCCTTATTAGCGTTTTATAGTTCTGTATGTTCTGACGTATAAAGTTACACCCAGTTTATCCCAGAAATCATCCCTGAAGCGTGAAAGGGGGCGGAAGTGTTTTTCTATGGGACATCTTATGATATATAACAATGCCGGCAACGATGGAGACCTAGGCTCTCCAAAACATGTCGCGCGAAGTGATTAAAATGCCGTGAGTTATGAGTTTTCAATTAAATTAGTCATTTTCCCGATTTTTACGTTATGATTTCGGCTATACCACTGAATCGAATTAGAAGTTTAAGATACTCATTCGACGCAGAATTTAACCCTCTTTAATATTAAAGTATGACATTTTCTATCAAACGTACCGTTTTTGAGCTACAAGAAAAAAACTGACAAATAGTAAAAAATTTGCTCAAAAGTTATGCACACATCCTCACTGGAACGGTGCAAACTCGGATGACATGCCTTTAGGACCACATGCAGGTATTAAAACGATTTCCAGTCTGCTGGGAAATTAATACTTCGAAAAAACCTAATTTTACTAGCCTAAAATTGATGCCAAATAGCGACAAATAATTTCAGGTAAATGACAAATATAAGTACGAGTATGTAAAGCCTTTAAATGAAGTCAAATTTTAAGTCTGATCATGTTTTTTGTAGTTGCAGAATTGTGATTTGTGACGTAAATTTACACCCCATTCTTTCTGATGAATTTAAAGAACTACAAATTTAAGAAACGTTTATTTGAGCATTGAATTGAAAATTGTTATTATTCTATAAATGACTATTTCATCATCATCATCATCTCAGCCATAACACGTCCACTGCTGAGCATAGGCCTCCCCTTTGGACCTCATTGTTTGGGGGGTTTGCTAAATGTACGCGCCACGCTTGGCAGGCGGGTTGGCGCGCGCAGTTTGACTGACTGTAAATTGTAAGTTGACTAGTTATAATTTAAATAATTCTACGACATGTTTGTAAAAGAGAATAATTGTTAATTATTTAATTTCTCATACATTTGTTAATCAAAATTAATTGTAAATAGTCTTAGGGCCGGTTGCACCAAACTGTCTGTAAGCGTAAACGTAATCGTAAAAAAATCTTGTATGAAAAGTTTGACAGTTTTCTATGGGATGATAGCTCCATCGCCATATTTAACGTTGATGACTTTGATGAGTCTGTTAATTGTGCGTGGTACAACCCACCCTTAGTGTAAGTTTAGGTTACATCTTGGACATAGTTAATTTAGTTAGAAATGAAGTGAAATGAAAAACGTTTATTTTCAGGCAACTAGTGGCCCATAGATAAATACCTTAAAGACTAGCATACATATTATAAACTAATACTATTATTTTGGTGACACGACGGTTTTCTGTTGTGCCACCTGCTCTGATGTAATATTTATTTTTTATTTGTTACTTTTATTTGAATGTTATATTTTTAAGAATACAATTGTTTGTAAGCCAGTATTGGTAAAACAAGAAACGAACAATTAACTGACATAACACCTTCATGTACGCTTGTTTGATGCAAATAAACGATTCATTCATTCATAGCATTGCATCGTACCTTATCGGCGAGCCAGGATTCGACCTCCAGCGCGTCGTGCAGGAACTGCTGCGCGCGCAGCGCCGAGTCCAGCCTGTCCGCGCGCGCGTCTGCCGCCGCGCACACTTCAGAGTACGTGTCTTCCAACTTCTTGCATAGCGACGCGATCTGTTCAAGAAATAAAATAGTGTCACTGGTTTCTAGATCTACCGCAATAAATTACTGAAAGTTATCTACAATAGTAGATTGTATTACAAGGGAGCAAAATGACTTATTTCGGTGGAGGGTAGCGTGTTGAATCCCGAATGAAGCGAAGGATTCTAACGTGGAAACCTGGGCGTAGTGAGGGATTCAAGTGACCCGAGATCGAAATAATTTTGCTACCGCGTAGTACACTCTGCTTTTCACTCCTTCTATGAGAAAAACGAAAACAAAGGTACTGAACTAGCTATCTGCTAGAAAGAGAAGTTATATAATGTCTCTTTTTAAGCGGTTGCAAAGACAAGTAAAATTAAAAAAAAAACGCAGAGGGATCAAAAGTCACTTTTGCTCCCTATAAATGGGCAACGAATTACCCTTTTTCGAATAGTAGGGGTGAAAAATATTATCCTTCCAAGGAAAGGAATCAATCAGAATCAGAATCAATTCTTCAAATGTTTAAAGGAAGCCTTTGTTGCGCTCTATCAGTCGCTCGAATAATTTGGTAAACACAGCATATACATTTTCTATTTCAGTATGATAATGACTAGAAAAGATAGTTTAAAGCCATTAAAAACAAAACAGTATAAACTGAAAGTATTTACATTTTTGTGCCGTGACCAGGATATGCATACAATTTTCTGAGTAATGACTTGTATCTGAAATGTTGAATGTATACATTTTATATTTTACAAAATAATTCATATTTAAAAAAATGTTCTGTTAATACTCGTCATGGCACCAAAACACGGCGTCTGCTACTTTTAAGATAATATAAATTTTCAAAGAGCTCAAAAAGTGTGTTGACGACAAAGGACCTCTCTTGTTCCTTTAGCCATCAACAGTGAATCCTTCTGTTTTTAAAGGGTCGGCAACACGTGACACCTCTGGAGTTGTAGGCGTCCATAAGCTACGGTAGCTGCTTACCATCAGGCCATATGCTTGTTTGCAACCGTCGTTGTATAAAAAAAAATAAGATAAGCTTGTCTGTACCTTTTCATTCTCACTATACTGCTCCTTCCCATATTGGAGCACTCCCTTTATATCCCACTCGCGTTCTTTGAGCTCGACTCGCAGTTTCGCCTGCATGTTCTGCGCGGCCTGCGCTGCGTGCAGGTCTGCTGGCAGGGCTTCTGACGCTGCTGCTGCGGAGCGCTCCGCCAGCCAGTCCAGCTCGCCGTCGAGCTCCAGCGCAAACTTGTGGAGTCTGAAAGGAGTTTTAAATGTCAATGGACCGCTGTAGTTAATTTTAAAGGTTTAAATTTTCGAGAAAAAAGCTTGAGTTTTTTGCCTGAAAGGCAAAATTGTAGTGATTCTTCTCTTCAATATACCTGTGACCACTATATGTATACCTATAATTTGACAATAAAGGGATTGATTGATTGGAAATCTCAACTATAAGTGGGACATTTTTTTGATTTAGGCATCAACTCGTTACACCAAAATTTTGTTCTAACCGGTCATACTGCCGAAAGCAATAATATTTGGTTCAACCCGTCACAAGTAAATTTAGTTCTATTAAGTCACATAGTAATTTTGTAGCTATTGGTCACACTGAAAATCTGTTCCTATTCGTCATCCCGTCAATAAGTTCTAACTGGTCACAAGGAGGATAGGTACCTAAATTTTGCTAAACCCGACATATTTCTGAGATACTAGATTCACGCACAAGCGGAACAACGCATAAGCTGTTCATGCAGTCTACCAGGATCCCCTAGTCAGATCCCCCAGGGGATCCTGGTGGACTACAGCAGACCGACTGTTATATCCATGAATGAGTTTCAAAAGAAGACTATATTCTGTATCCTCCTTGTGACCAGTTAGAAGTGTTAGAACTTATTGACGGGATGACGAATAGGAACAGATTTTCAGTGTGGCCAATAGCTACAAAATTACTGTGTGACTTAATAGAACTAAATTTACTTGTGACGGGTTGAAACAAATATTATTGCTTTCGGCAGCATGACCGGTTCGAACAAAATATTGGTGTGACGAGTTGATGCCTAAATCCATTTTTTGATTTCCCTGCACTGCACATTTGTCTTTAAGATTAAATTTATTACCGTTTTGAGAAAAATAAGTCCCGCCGAGTTTCTTGCCGGTAATAAATAATACTTCTCGGGTCAGAGGTGTAGGGTTAGAACCGGTGGTAGTTTATTTTTTCTCTCTGACGTTCATAAACATCAAAAATGCATTGTAATGTGCCTCTAAACTGAAGAATAAATAACTTTTATCTTTTCAACCGACTTCAAGATTTCGAAGGAGGAGTTTATCTGGAGGGATAGAGGGTGCTATTTTTTTACGTATGTTCACCAAATGTTCACCGATTATTCGAAGACGGCTGGACCGATTTGGAAAATTCTTTTTCTATATGAAAGAGTATACTTTACAGTTGGTTCCATTGTCACCAGGTCGAAATCTGATGATGGAATCCTGGAGAAATCGAGGGAACTCTTCAACTATTATAGGCACGCCTATCTCTCGGCCACTTCCTCTTGGAATAGCGGATCCTAAGTGAAATCAGTTCTTTTTTGTTAAAATTATTTCTCTCTGACGTTCATAAGTGCATTATAATGTGCCTAAATTGAAGAATAAATATCTTTTATCATTTTTGTTTTCTTTTTTTTATCTTTTTTATCTTTATCTTTATCTTTTATCATTTTTATCTCTATACTGACTGTGCGCTCTGCGTAAGCGTGTCCCTGCGGGCCTGCGCGTGCGGCTGCAGAGCGCGCACGGCGTCGCGCAGCGCCGCGGACTCGCGCTCGATGGTCGGTGTGTCGAAGTGCCCTAGCGACACTAATTCCGCCCCCTGGCTCGCCAGCACCGTGGCCTTCTGCTCCCATGTTGAGAGCTCCTGCTCCAGGGTCTGTGGAATAGTAAATGTAGTAATTGTACATGCAACGTGGGTGGGTAAGTGCAGTATAACCAGGGCCGGATTAAGCTTTTCGGGGCCCCTAGGCAATACCATTTTTGGGCCCCTTTTTAGCAAACTCATATCATCATCCTAGCGTTTTGTCCCGGCCTTTTCCACAGCTCAACGGAGCCTGGGATCCCCTTGGCAACCTAATCACATGAATTGACGTATGCGCTAGTTTTTACGAAAGCGACTGCCATCTGTTTCGTTTTTTTTTGGAGATATCTCAAAAACGCCTAAGTTCGTTGTTTTTTGGAGATATCTCAAAAACGCCTATACCGATAATGCTCAAAATAATTTTGGTTGAAAGAATATTAAAAGGTGTATCTTCTTGATTTTTTCCAATATTTGTGGACTTACGGTTCAAAAGTTACAGGGGGAGGGGACACAATTTTTATGACTTTCGGAGCGATTATTTCTGAAAATATCCACTTAATCAAAAAATGTTCAAAGAAACCTCAGTTATTTGAACATTGTTATTTTTAGAGACCTATCGATTGATGAGCATCATGTTGATATTTGGCAAAAAATATTTTTGACAATTACTTACATATATGGATTGCCCCCCTAAAAATATTTTTTTTAGCAATTTCTCTACAAAACTAAGTAGCTGCACACACAATACACTTTATGTAAAAATTTGATAATGATATGTCTTATAGTTTCCGAGTAAAATGGCTGTGACATACGGACGGACAGACAGACATGACGAATCTATAAGGGTTCCGTTTTTTGCCATTTGGCTACGGAACCCTAAAAAGTATCTATCTTATGAAAAATATAATTTAAATTTTTTGCTTGTGTACCAACCCTAGGCCGCTACAAAACATGGCAAAGATGCCCTCCTATATTAGTCGGCATGGTCTGGTAACTTTGCCAAAACAATTATGGGACTCAATTCAAACACTACGGCATTTATAAGGTAATCAATTAATTCCTTACAATTTAAATAACATAATATCTAAAATTTACGTACCTGGATGCGATGTTTATACTCTAAACTTTTTAAAGTTATTGAGCACTAACTTTTATGATTATGTGAGTGACGAATTTGGAACTGAAATGGTAAGAAAATGGTTACCGTGGTGTTGTTTCATTCATAATAATTTTGCCAATTGATAACCATATTTTCTACTAAAAGTAGGCACAACACTAAAAAATATACGTTGTCGGTGGTATGAAAGGATTACCTTATGCACTCTGCTGGTGGCAAAGTTAGTAACCCTTGGCAAAGTCGCCAGACTTGACGGTACATCTTCAACAGAACCACAAACTTCGCAATTGGGGGATGGTTGTTTTTTCATCAAGTAAGCAAACTTTTTTGACGGGATATGTCCGGAACGCAATCTTAAACCTATCTTGATTAACTGCCTACTTAAATTACAGTTCGTAAACCAAGGTATATGAAGAGGTTCACATTGTATTGTCTTGTACCACACGCCCTTTTCTTTGCAACGTTCATCAAAATGTTCTTTCCAAATGTCAAAGCAAATCATTTTGACCTTTCTCAGAGAATCGGAGAACCAAGGCACTTGTCTATAGTTTCTATAGGAATCGACCGTGTCAGTATATTTGACAACTAATTGTCTTAACTGTCAGATATCTGTGCTAATAGTATTATACTATTATTTACTCTGTGCTAATAGCGTTGGGGTACATACTATGGGTATGAGGTCGATACTTTTATAGATATTTTGATGAAAAAAATGGGAAATATCTGAATAATTAAAAGAGAAATCGCGGCATAAACAAGAATTTTTAATTCGGTATCCCTGAAGTCTTATTTAAACTTAAAGGTCTCTACACACATGGCGATCGGTCGCACGTTTGTTCTACTCCAACTATGCTCCATCTCACTCTAATTAATCATGCGAAAAGTTGATTAATGTAGCGGCCTAATGCTTAGAGCCTTAAAACTCATTCTCATCTTCCATTTGCCAGACTCTATGACAAACTTTTTATTTAGCGGTAAAATACGATTCGAACTTACTCGGTTACTACCGTTTAATCAATTACAAGTCTAGTAACCACCTAGCAACTATGGTTATAATAAGTAATTTTTGATATCCGGTCCGTCTTGTTCTAACGTTTCTAATGGCTACAGACTATTATTATAAAGTAACCATAGTAACTTCGCAAATGATTGGTAAATAAATTTCGGACGAAATCGTGGTTTCCGGTGCTTTTCTACGATCATAACCGAAGTCAAGACGCTCAAAATTTGCGTGTTATGATTACATTGACAATGTTAAGTCAAATTGTCGAGTCCAAAATGTTGACCAATATTACAAATTACAATGGTGTAAATTGGTTTTACGTTAATGTGTGCCGTTACTTAATTACGCTGACATAGTCAGAGGAAAACTGAGCCGACGTTTACTTTGTTTACGACAACATCATCCATCCCTTGGCTAAGGGCAGTTGGTGTAAATAATGTGCAGTTAATACGCAATAACCAGAGTGGCAGCCTGCACAGCATGTGTCCAAAGTGTGGTTGTAATCCTCTATTAACGATAAAACATAGAAAATATGAACGCCTTCAAGAGCCCCACTCCTAGCTTCAAAACCGCTGATTGGCGTACATCATGAAACATGCCTTCACGAAAACTGCTGGTACAAGAACATCTATTAGAACATACCTACACATCAGTAAAAAGAGTAATTCCTGTATTGTTTGGGCTATATAAACATGTTGATTTTATTCTTGCTGCTAATTATCTTCGGTAGTTTACGTTTTTAAAGTTAGTTTCTTAACAGCTACGTAAGTCTATTGTGGTTATTGGTTTAATAGTCCCATTCTTATCAGAAGTATTTATGTGTAAATAATACTTAACGTAATCTTTGAAGTACTCTAACATCCTTTTTGTTGACATATGTGACTAACGTTTCTATCACGTTCACCGAAGTGTTCCGAGTAAACACGATAGTGAATTAATGGTTGCCCAGTGTGGCGGATGTACATTGCTGGTTCGTTTAAATTTGTTAGAAATAACAGATTGTTTTTTTTCCATTTTAATTAATTAAGACCACTTAGACTTAATAACTGATTACTAAAGGGGTCTACATTTTAGTTTATTGCTCCTGTTACAGGAAACACCCTGTAAGCCATTAAAAGATTAAATCCGACCCTGTCAGTCCGCTGATAAAGAAATTCTCGCTGTGACGTTTCTTTACCTTGGCTCTATGTAGTATTCGTCATTTGGTCCTTGCATATATTGCCGCTTACTTGGCATTAGCCCTCCCATACATTGACGCTCACCCTCGGGCTTTCGGCCCTCCATTTCGCTAAGGCACCTAACCATTGAGTTTATATACCCGGCCCTATTATGCTGCTGCTGAAAAAAATCTCCCTACTACGCTCCAAACCTGGGCCTTTGACCTTCGTAGACATTGCCATTACGTCTCATTTACATCTTTTATCACACGCTTAACTTACAGCGTTCAGCCCCCTGTTCGAAGCACATTTTGCAACAGGAACTCGGCCACTAGCATTCGTATGTTTTCTGCATTTTAGTGACTTACTTACGATATCACACCATAATTAATCAGTAACAAATTAAGTGTAGTTTTTAACGTGTAGAACGCGTAAGTTTTAGAATATTGGTCTGGAAATAGTCGATAGAAATGCCAAACTACAAGAATGTGTTGTTGTGAAAAATATAGCTATTTTTACTACAATCTGGTGGAGATAACAAAAAATATTGTATTTTGTAAAATTTTGTTTGGAAACGTGTGTTTGAAAAAATCATATATATATAGGTATATATTATATATATACACACACATCACTTTTGCCTGGTAGATGCATTTCAATTAGCAAGACAATACTACTGTAGAGATAACAGGATTCTGGTTACCAGTACGAGACTTTTTTTTTCAGTGTAAATACACGCGGGCGAAGCCGCGGGCACAGCTAGTTGTTAAATATACTGCGTGTTTTAACTGGAAAACTACCCTGGATGCTCCCAAATGCTGGATTAGAATTAGAAGGCGAAGCTTTCAAACGGGGCAAATACACTTTCAGCGAAAATGGGGCCCTACCGGAGCGATCGAAAAAACATTTTCAATTTTAAAATAGCGGAAGAATGGGAAAATCTGTGAATGGTGGAAAATTCATGTAAGGAATTAATACGTCTGTTGTAAAATAAGAACAGGAAAAAATGCGACTGGAAATATAATTTAAGGAATTAATACGTCTGGTATAAAATGGAAATGGGAAAATGGACTGGAAATTATGCTGCAGGAAAATAATGATTTCGGGAAAATTATCTAACCAGTCATAAAAACGACTGGTTGATATAAAACTGAGTTCATGGGACCTCACCTTTAGATTTTGACACCTTTGCGATTACCTACTCATTTTCAAATTATGCGACTTATATTGCTATATCTTATGATTGCGTGGACAGCTGAAAGGTATTATAGACCTAAGTATTTGATATGAATTTGAATTTAGTATCTCTGCGCGTTTACGAGGAAAAAGGTAGAAAGTTTATAATTTAAAATATATATTTTTGTATGATTTTACTAAAAATGTCTACTTTTCGTAATTTTTCCTTTGTTTGTGCTATATGAAGTTTTTTAGTGCCAAGTTTCAAGTTTCTGAGTTTACGGGAATTACCCTTTAAGTTTAGAGTTTCTTGAGAGTACTCAGTTTCAAAATATGCAACTTAAAGTGCTAAATATTTCTTTTGATTGCGTTGACATAAAAGTTTGGTTTTCCTACATCTGAAAGGTCCTATAGTCCTGAGTATTTGACATGAATTTCAACTTAACTAGTGTCCGCCTCGAACTACCAATCCCTAGTACAGCAACCGCCTTCGCAAAAAGATTTCAAGATTTCCTTTCTCCATATATGTATAACAAGGTAAATAAAGAATGCAACATTGAAAACTGTACTGTTAGTGAATTTAAAAGAAAAGTTATTCCCTGGATTAAAGCTCTTAGCTATAGTGAAACAGAACAATTAATAAGGACTTCAGGTCGCTAACATTCCTTATAACCAGTCGATTTGGTATGTTGTCGAACTTATCGATGAAATTTAGTTAGGCTTCATTGCTTGTTATTTTTAATTGCTATAAATTTGATAGTTATTTTCACACACACACACACACACTCACACACACAAACACACTGACTGCAACGTACCATACCCTTTTGTAAACTTCTGTATTTCACCTAAAATATGTTTTTAATTGCGAGGTTTAAGCTGTAAATTATAATTGTATACCTTTTACTTTAAGATTTTTGTAATTTCAAATTAAAACTTCAGCGTAGCAAACTGTTAATGTTTAAACTGGTAATTGTTTCACTTGATCCCACGAGACAGGCCTAGCCTAGTGTGGTGTCATAGGTAAAAAACTTGTATTTACGTTTTTGGCAAATAAACTATTTTTATTTTTATTTTTTATTTTTTATAACTGAGAACTCGCGATTTACTTGCAAACGAGTTGACCAATATAACAAGACCCAAAGGAGGATTTTTTTTCTCCTTTTAGCTCCTTAACCACTTGATCGATCCTGCTCATATACGAACTTACAAATTTTATGTATCTCTGCTACAGCCCCAAGAAATTTCATAAAGATCAGGAAAACGTTACTAAAGTTATCGTCGGATAAACTATCGAAATCAAAAAGCCATCCAAATGCCGAGACGTCCAAGTAGCCAGGTGACAGTTCGGTTCGGTCTGGAGTTGTTTGTAAGATCGCTTACGCTCCGCGAGTTCGATAACTTCAAGCGTTTACGAGGAAATAGGTAGTAACTCTCATCTCGCTGTGATGCTCAGAGCCTTCGGCTTTCACAGATATTTCTGCTCACAGATATTTCGCTTGTGTGGAACGTGACCATTGGGCTCAGTCTGGTTTCTGACAAGCAGTTGTTCTGGAGCACTTCTCGATGCGATGCCTTTGGTCCTACGTGGTAGATACGAGTATGCGGCCTTTGCACGGAGAAAATGGCTTGAGAAATTTGAATACATAGTTGAATAGCGCGTGGTTTATACTCAGATTGACTATGAGCATATATCTATGGCGCTGCGTAATGAATGTGATCGATATAAGTGAATTGACAACTTTGTATGTTTACCTGCCTGTATGAAATATGTGTGCTTACCTACTAAATGATAAATATTTTTTATATGACGTGAGCAGGTTTTGTTCTTAGTATTGCCAACGACACATTACATAGACACTAAAAAGTTGAAAATAAAAATTAAATTAAAAAAAATTAAAAACCCGACTGCGTAAAAAACTAAAAGGCCGAAAACAAGGCCAACATACGTTACGTATTTGTTATGTAATATTGAAAAGCATAAGATACATATATTAAATTCTAATGTGGAACATAGCGATATTAAACAGTCGGGACCCATTTGAAATCTAGATTGGCTCAAGCCTTCTGGGCACCCTACCCCACGACCGAGACCTAGGTCAGATTTTTTATTTGTAAGTTTTTAGTTTTATGTTACTTTTATTTTGTCTGTAGTTTTACTTTTAAATATAAATATTTTCAAACTAAATGGGGTTTGAAACACGTTTATGAATAAGCGGAGTAGTCTGTACCTTATGTCATAATAATTATATCCTTGTCACACTGTTTTTATGTAGCAGCATAACAAATTGCATGTAGAAGTTTCAAGTCACTTCTACCGTACCAAGCAGATGAAAGAAATAATAGTCCTTGTACCAGGTTATGGTCAGTTCTGCAATACCAGCCAGATGAAAGAAATAAACTTCTAGTAGCAATTTAAGTTAAGTTATATCGTGCCATTAAGATGAAACAATGATAGATATTTGTAACAGTACCAAGTGTACCGACAGGGTCAAACAACACTCCCTTCAATATCGAACCAGATTCCAGCTTTGACTGCTCTTCGGCTACGTCTATTTTAAAATTTCTACAAGACAACGTTAACACTCTACTCCAATGTCATCTTCTGTCTATCGCCGTTGTGGAGATAATAAATAGTAATGGAGTTTAGAACATGACCAGCATAAGACTTTTGATATAACGCCTGTTTTTTAAAACGTTTTGAGACTAGAAGCAACTTAAAATAATCTAAAACGCAGATGCGTTCGTTAGAAGCGTTGCGAGTACATTTGTTGAGGTTCATCAACGACCCACACCACTACCAGACAATGTCCCCAACCTCATCTGAGTAATCTGACTAATCTGTTACCCCAATCAATGCCTTGTATAAATCAAGAAAATGATTTATCAGTCTTTGCTGTTGTAAATGAACCTAACCGAATTGTGTTATTTCTCTATGCCTATTATCACAAACATTTCTCGAAGTTGGGCATGCCGATATTAAACGTGACAGTGTCCATTCTGTAAATGAAAGAGCCTCGTCATTGAGGACTATTTATAATACTATGTAGAGAAGAAACAACTTCTCAGGTAGGCCAGACCATGAACCATACCTATTTGTTGAACAATATGACTCGAGATCGTTTTTAGGATTTATATTTTAGCGTTTATAAACAAAAAAGTGTCAGGTATAGTCGACGTCAAAGATATGTTTAGACTTTTGCGTCTTACTCATTTATAATAAGGTACAAAGGTGTAAAGGTATCTTTGACGTCGACTGTACAAGATTACGCGAGCTCAAATACTAGGTTTCTCAATTTCTGTAACAAACATTGTACGAGTCTAAAGTTTACGCAACACTAAAATGCTTCGGATTTCGCTGGAGCGTATTGCCCGTTAAATGGCATACGTCGGCGAAAAAACTCGGCTAGAGAATCCATTTCACGGTTCATCATTTAAGCAAACAAAACGAATATGGAATTCAAACGCACGTACGGGGATGCGGAATGTGCATCCCGCTGAAATTTGAAGCATGTGCAAAGAGAAGAAATCTCAACCTAACCAAAGAGAAAGAATCGCGTTGACAATCAAAACTCACTAATTGCAATATTGGGAAGTGAGTTCTTACAAGCAAACAACTCCCGACCCAACTGTCACCTGGCTATACTGGGACGTCTCGGCATTTGGATGGCTTTTTGATTTCGATAGTTTGTCCGACGATAACTTTAGTTACGTTTATCTGATCTTTATGGAATTTCTTAGGGCTGTAGCAGAAATACATAAAATTTGTAAGTTCGTAGGTATATGAGCAGGATCGATCAAGTGGTTATGGAGCTAGAAGGAGAAAAAAAATCCTCCTTGGCGTCTTGTTATATTGGTCAACTCGTTTGCAAGTAAATCGCGAGTTCTCAGTTCGGGGCGGACTACTAGTAATATTATTATCGAACTCGCGGAGCGTAAGCGAAGTGAGTTCTTACAAACAACTCCAAACCCAACGGTCACCTGGCTACTGGGACGTCTCGTCGGCATTTGGATGGCTTTTTGATTTCGATATTATGTCTGACGATAACTTTAGTAACTTTTTTCTGATCTTTATGAAATTTGTTGGGGCTGTAGCAGAGATACTTATGTAAATCTGTAAATAAGTTTTGTATGTAAATCTGTATCTGGCTGTATTTTCTTTGTATTACAATTTTTAGCAACGAAAACGAATTACCGACATAGATCTGTACTACTAGAATGCCTATGCCAAAGTTCGTGGTTCTAAAGCATGTCGTTTTAAAATGAGAGCAAAACTACGTTTGTATGGGGACGCGAGTTCACGCGAGCGTCCTGGCGACTCTTAAACTAGTTAGCAACGAGGCTGATTCCCAACATTCACTAAACGCATGCGAGCCCGCGTTAACATTGAAGCGAATATAGTATAGAAGGGTCTTCGATTGGGCGAGGTAGTTACGGATCTCGATGTCAAAGGTACACTGGTTTAGTCTCCGTACCCGCGGCCGCGGCTGCAGGGTGAGCATACGACTTCATGTGTGTCAGTAGTGTCAGTACGCTACAAAGCGTCAGCGTGGAGTCGGTAATTTGATTCAATTCGTAAGGTTTAGTCAGTAGACATACAACCCCTACTAATTTTTATTATTTATCATTGATTTTGTGTATTTATTCTTTAATCCGTTAATTATTGCGAAAAATATTCGCATGCTAAATTTTCGTTGCAATTCTATTCGATTAGTATACTTATTCTTCTGGAAGCTGAGCTTGTTCGGGTTATCTATTCACTATTGTATTTAAAATCTCAAGCCGGGAAGATGCCGTAAAAAAGATTCAGAGCGCTAATTATTGCTAATGTATTAACAACTTTACGACTAGGACATTAGATGCAAAATAAACAGAGCAAGTTAAAGCATGCTTTGCGTGGGGCCAGCACGTGCCAGAAGGGTGCGTGCCATAACATCAGGTAAACGGTGTCCCTAGTTGAACATATTTTTCATTTACTGACTAAAGTCATAGAGTTAAAAATTCATTAACATTTTTAATAGTAATTAGTGCCGTGAACCTTTTTTATGGCACCTTCCCGGCTTGAGATTTTGAATACAATAGTGAATAGATAATCCGAACAAGCTCAACTTCCAGCAGAATAAGTATAAGTCTACATTCGTTATATTAAATATATTCAACTTCCTCGAAAATCTCAGTACTGGAAAGAAATAACATTACTTAGACAATGTCAACCTGCATGACACTTCGTAGTAAAAAAATAAATTTGTCAAAGATGCCAGCCATTATTAAATTCAACATCTATCTCCTAACCTCTCGATAATTGTAAATTGTAGCATTAGAAACGTGTAGACTGAACACGTTAAAAAATGAAAAATTAAAAAAATATAACCCATGTTAAGATATATTGCAATCGATTCTGCTCTCGATTCTGAACAAACGTTTTCTGGTTTTTAGTGGGTCGGGTAACGTTGTATAAAAGGGTAGACATATTAAATTTACATATTATAGTATTATAGTAGATTATTTTATCTCTATATCTATCTTTTTACTTTATTGTTATCTCATTATTTAATTTCCTATATTTGTTCTGTATGTATTTTTTATAGGGAAACCGTATTGGTGTTACTATTAACGTTTGTATTTATTGGTAAATAAAAATTAATATAAACAAAATTAGTTCGATAAACAAAAATGTTAATGTGTTTATGCAAGTATAAAATTTAATTATTTTAGTGATGATTCAATTTTAAAATGATTTTAATATAAATATTTTTTCTTTATTTTTTGTACGCGATATTTGGCTAACAAATATCCACGTGCTACATTATTTAATATGATTACAATTTTTTTTATTAAAGATGTATTTTGAAACTAGTCTTAGAGTTAGATTTTTTATATGTTTGAGTAATATGTATAATTTTTCGGTTTCCTATTTTATTTATAGATCTTTCGAGTTGGTGTTTACAAGCTGCAATTAGCTGCATTACATAATTGATACCTGATGTGTAATGTAGTACTTGACACATTTAATTTTTTACAGTTCTCATCTCCGTCCCCGTTTCGACATGGTTTTCTGAATGTGAAGTCATAATTTTTGGTACGCCTTTTACATATTTAATGTAGAGATTTTTCTCACCATTGGATGCTCGTGTTTGTAGTTCTTCTTTGACACTCTTTAGAAAGTCTCTCTGATAAGGCTTTTGGTCGGAGTAGATTTAAACGTTTTGTGTTTTGATTTTACGTTTGTTTCGGAGAATGCTTTTTACTACAGCCTCAGATGAGAAGATGGCCTTTATGGGACGAACTTTATTAACCACATATTTACCAAGGCGAATGGCTTTCTGGGGTTCGGGGCAGCCGTGATATTTTTGTAATCATGTCCACTTCATTTTTGTCATAGGCTTCTTTGTCTGGAGTCTCATGATCTGCTTCTTGGATGTCGACTATTATAAGGTTTTTGCCTCGAACGGTTCGCTGCTGGCATTCTGCGATTACCTTATTGTAACAGTCAGGAGTCAGTGTTTCAGGTCCTTGTTTAATACTTGATCTTAATGACTGCAGGTCCGTTTCTAGTAGCTTCACTTTATTTTCGGCCCCGCTAACGGCTGCAGCCAAATTTTTTTATTTCAGTTTTCTGTAGGTTCTGTTCGGCGCTAATAACGCCAACGCTTTTGGCTATGTCAGCAATTTGATTTTTAATGGTACTCACGTCCTGGCAGAGAGTTGTGATATTTTCTGTTTAGATTTTTGTAGAAGATTTCAGTAGTGACATCATCTCAGCCATCTGTTTTTTTAGATCTGCCATTTCCGTTAACATGTCTTCTGAAGCATCAGTCATCTTTCGCTTATTACGAAACGTCACCTTTTGGGAGTCTAGTTCCGAACTTGCTGTAAGGTTTGGTTGTGATCCGCTAAGTTCCCGGCTACCGCTAATGCCGCCTCCACCCGGTGAGCGTAGTAGCAAACTCATTGTAGCTCCTTGGCGCTTGAGGGGCCGAAATGCAGTTTGCAGCGCGGGTGAGATAAGGAATGATGCGTTGGTTACTTAAATATGGGTCTTAAGTTATTTGAAATAAAGTTCACGGTAACACAACTGTGTATTTGGTTTATTATAAAAATATTTAGCAACACGTCTGCACTGTACTGCACGCGCGACTCCATTTTTTATACCTTTAATCAAACGCAGCCAACGACATAAATGCAGGGCTTTTGTTAAATGTGTCGCCTATATTTCGACTCTTAGGTGTTGTTTTATGTAAGTATATAGTAAATATTTATTTACAATACATACAAAATTACTTTCAAAGGTATCGTCTTTAAGCATTATACATAAGGTACAAACCTTGCTGTTGGGGCCTAGTAGTGGCGTACAAATACAGAATTAACTTTTATAACTCACAAGTGCGCTATTTTTTGTAGTCTGTTAGAATACTCTGAGAACTACTCCTTATAAAAAAATATATCGGATCTTGACGTAGATTTAGGTATAAAGTAGGTATTTGTTAGCAGGCCTTATTAATTCAAGGTAAGATTATACAAGCGGTAAGTTTCTTCATGATATAATCCTATTTAACTGTTTGAACATAAACTGTCATTTACTAACGCATTTGTCAAGAGTTTGTTTCAGGATAATATAAAATGCTGAAAAAAAATATTTTTTCACAAAAAGATTACTAAAGTGTTTTATGATTACTGAAATGTATTGAAAGCTATCAAAGATAACTATCAGTTTAATTTATAATAGATTCATCAATAGATCGATTTTATTTAAGCATTTGAATTTTAAAAAGCGTTGTCTTGACCATAAAAGAAATTTAGAAAATTTCCAAGTCAGCATGTTTAGATTATTATCGTTATAGTAATGTATATACACAAAAACTAACGAATTCATCAATAGCTGAACAGTGCACGAGCTTATCAGTTCAATTCGTCATTTGAACGCAAGGAGATTTGCGCGGCAGTCTAAGGCGCGGTCAGCAGGAGAGGTTCCACCAATCACGACGCGCCGTAGCTTGTCATTCACCTTTCATACAACATTATGATTAACCCTTAACCGGGCCAGGCAATGTTTTTACTTTTGAATACGAATTGCGGTAGCCCACAGTATTGAAATAAAATTATTTTTTTCTTGGTTTACTTTTATTTTCATTGTGCAATCATTGAAATACTTAAACTACTGTAAAAGTAAGTACAGAGCTATTTATGGCTGTGGCTCGTGAACTTAACCGTTGAATTAAAATTTCATTCATAACCAAATGTATATTAAAATCTTTATTTAATTTTAGTATTTATTGTACTACAACAGTTTATTCATACTATTCATAGTAATAATCTAAGGTCAATGTGGGGAAATCTGGAAATACTTTATTTAAAGTTAGGTTTGATCGAATGAAACAAGGTTATAAAGAGTGTCCCAAAAAGGACGCAAGATTTGAAATTGATGAAAAACACATTTTTTTTCGTTATCGTTATAATATATTTGTATATAAAATCTTGAAATACATAAAATAGGGTTATTTGTGGAATAATACGTCAGGCAAATGTCCTCCTAGGCTTTGCTGGCACATACGCACTCTTTTGTCAAAATTGTTTATGACCATTTTGCATAGATGCGGCTGAATTTCTCCAATGCAGCGTCGAATTTCCTCTTTTAAAGCATGAGTGGGCTTATTGGCATAGACTTTTCGGTTCACTGACTAACCGTCCCGCCGGCGGGTCGTGGCAGGCACCGGCATAGGTATTTAACCGAGGCCGCGCGGGAGAGTTTCATAAGCCTGCCATAATAGTCTAGAGGCAAATTAAACAAAAGTCGTCTCCTTCACGATTTTCGTAGACATCTCTTCTAAATGCCTAAAACTGGTATGGATGTGTTCCTCGTAGTCTCCTGACTACGAATTGACGGGTTTTAGTTTATGGAGGGGGGGGACCGAACGATTCGTATGAGATGTCATTCGAAAGATTGTTAAATGTACTACAATTGTTTATAAATAACAGTAGTCATCACTTTAGTCTTTTACAAAATACTTATTTAACAAAAATATGTTTTTTTTATCGTGCATGTTTGCGTAAATACTGACAAAACATGCTTATAACTCAATAAATTATAACTTTACCACAATTAATGTTATGACAAAATATACGGGAAAACTATGAGCTTTCGTTTTGATAATGATTCATTTGATAAATAACATTTCGCAAATAATCACTGAACAAACAACAATTCGTTTCAACAAGTCATTGCTAAATATGTTCATTTTTAACCGACTTCAAAAAAGGAGGAGGTTCTCAATTCGACAGAATTTTTTTTTTTTTTATCATAATTTTTTTTTTTTTGTATGTATGTTACTTCATATCTCCGTGAATCGTGAACCGATTTTCAAAATTTTTTTTTGAATCGAACAGGTATAACCCCTAGATGGTCCCATTGTCACCAAGTCGGGATCTGATGATGGGATCCTGGAGAAATCGAGGGAACTCTTCAACTATTATAGGCACACCTATAGTGATTTCACTATTTTTTACAGCAACTCGGCCACTTCCTCTTGGAATAGCGGATCCTAAGTGAAGTCGGTTCTTTTTTTGTTTAAAATTATAGTTATTATAAATCATTATTAGACAAATATACATTTAGTAACTTGGACGCTTTATAAACATATTGTAAGACAAATTATTATTTAACCAACGTTCATTTCGTGAATAAATCGTTTTTAAAATCCGTTATTTTGCAAAATGTCAATAGATAAATTATTGTTTTTTACTGAATATAATAAGCACAATAAATAAATGCAAACTAATTGAGAACTCCCTCCCTTAATTGAAGTCGGTTAATAAGTCGGTTCCGGATAAATTTAGGGACAATAGTAAAATAAGATAAACAAGAATGGCTGACTGACAACTGTATTTCTAAGCAAAAATAGCATTTGACACAAGACAAAATATTATAAAAGAATTTCGTTTTCACTGAAATATAAGTAATTCATGGATATTTTTACTAAAACTAAATGAAAATGGTAATTTTATGTGTAAAAATTGACAATAAAGCCGTGACTGTTTTTTAAAAATAAGTGATTGCGAAGCAATTAAGATAAATGGGTATGTTGACATTACGGGTATTTTACATTTCTATTAACCCCGACATATGTAAGTTACTAGAACTGTAAGGTCGCAGTTAATCTACCACGCTCCTCCTCGCTTTGCTCGTCGTCGCATCTATCTGGGCTCTCTCAAATCATAGTTGTCCGTAATAATATTCAACAAAAACAAACTTAACTTTTAAAGTACAAAATATATTTTTAAAATGTTGTACTCGTAGATAATACACGTATAAATGGCATACACACCATGAGATTATTAAACGAAGAATTTAGGTACCAAATAATGCATTTTACTAACGTTTTACCATGCGTTATTTTGTTAATTGCCCTGAATAGCAAATGAATAATTTGCCGAATAATGTTTTGTAATATAGTGTTTTTGCAAGAAAATAATTTGTCTTTTGAACTATTTGTGAAACAATAATATATAAAATTATTTATGGGAATCATTGTGAAATGAATATTTTATTTTGTTCGTGAAATGAATATTTTATGAAATGTTGCTTGCCAAATGATTGGCTACCCTATGTAATACTATATAACGGAGTATTGATGAATTTTGTTCAGAATGGGTCACTACGTTTCGTCTTACAATGGCAGCCGACCGTCGTCGTATTTTCATTATTTCTCAGAATCTATTTAACGGATCAATTCGTGATTTGTGTCATTTGAAATTATTTTTTTTTGTGTCATTTGAAATTTACTGAAATAATCAGTTCTTTGAAGTCTAAGTTGCAAAATTAACCATTTTTTAGGATTGTAACATATGTATTTACTCTAATACTCTGGAAGAAACGGGCATATTTGAAGAAAAGTCATTACCGACATTTCTTCCAAATACCTAAAACTGGTATGGATATATTCCTCATTGTGATGGATGTACATGAATTGACCAGTTTTATTTTATAGAGGGGGGGAGTCAATAACCGGACGCGGTAAAGATGGTGTCCGATCGTCATTGAAATATGTTCACATTTCGGTCTATGGGACCGATATATTCGTTTGAGATGCAATTTTAAAGATCATTAAACGTACTATAATTGTTTTTGAATAATTGTAGTCATCACTTTAGCCCTATACAAAATATTTGAAAAAGTATGATTTTTTACCGTGCATGTTGGCGTAAGTACTGATAATACATGCTTATAGCCAAAGAGAATTAAGTACCTAGAGTGTTCTTTCCATACATGGCTAAATGCGTATATGTAATAAGTTTTAAGCGAGCTTTGCTAAAAGTTATTATTCAAAAGATTACAGCTTAATACGTATTACGATTTAAGTGTGCTTAAAACTTAGTATAAATGAGTTAAACCATACCTCCCATACGACTTATTATTTAATTAGTAGTTTTGCTATGTATGGAGTTAGCAATCTATCTACTCATTTATCTATGTTATAGCTCAATAAATTGTAACTTTACCGCAATTAATGTTATTTTCAAATGTTTTGTTTTGTAAACGACTACATTGATGACTACGGTTATTTATAATCAATTATAGTACATTAAATAATATTTACACACGAATCTTTCGGTTCCATAGGACTCGAGATGTAAATAAATTTCGATGACGGTCGGCCACCATCTTTCCCCCCTCCTTTTTTCGACTCGTCCCCTCCTCTTAAAATAAAATTGATCAATTATTCATATCCTGGAGACAAGGAGGACCATATCCATACCCGTTTTAGGTATTTGGAAGAGATATCGACGACTTTTCTGCAAACAAGCCTGTTTCCACCAGTCTATTAGGTAAAAATGTTACGTTTTCAAAAAAAATCTAAAAACTGTTAATTTTACATCTCAGACCTCAATTAACCTATTATAGTAAATTTAAAATGCATTCAAATGATACTCATCAGGATTTGATCCATAAAATAAATTCCGAGCAATAAGGGAACGTACCCAAACTACGTGAGCCGTTTAGGGGGGTGGGAGGGGGGGTCGTCAAAATACTACTCTAGGTCACAGGGGGGAGGGGGGGAGTCTTAGGTTCTGTCACGTAGTCAATAATTATGCTCAAATCTCGCGCTTCTAATTATAGGTTTCCACGCACTTTTGGCGTCACGCGGCCAGTGTCGTGTTAAAAAAGGGCAATAAGTATGTAAAATTAAACCATATGTGTAAGTTTTACTACGTGACAACTAGGGGGGAGGGAGGGGGTCTTGGCAATTACTACGGATGGTCACCGAGGGGGGGGGGTCAAAAACTGAAAAAAATGGGTCACGTAGTTTGGGTATGTTCCCTAATGAAAATACGACGTCGATCGACCACCACACGCTAGTTTTTTGAAAGCTCATACATTTTCCCGTCTACTTTATAATAATACATAGGTACTTTATTTATTGAGTTATAAGCATGTTTTATCACTACTTTATCTAAACAGGCACGGTAAAAAATTCATATTTTTTCAAATATTTCGTGAACGACTAATGTGATGACTGCCTCTATTTAGAAACAACTATAGTACTTTAATGGTCTTTCAGATGACATCTCACACAAATCGATCGGTCCGATATGATTCGAGTTGTGAACAAATTTCGATGATGGTCGTCCGCCATCTTTCCCTCACTTTTTTCGTATCCCCCTCCATAAACTAAAACCAGTCAATTCGTATTCTGAAGACCACGGGGAACACATGTATACCAGTTTTAGGTATTTAGAAGAGATGTCGACGACTTTTCTCCAAACAGGCCGATTGCCTCCAGGGTATACTATTTCCTACCGAATATGTAACAATACAACAATAATTTTGTATGCCAATAGGCAAAACACAGAGCACCTTTGTAAATTAAGACCCTATTTGTACCACCTGTATTATACAAATAAATATTTCATTTCATTAAAAAAATACATTTTTCGGAAAATAGTAGATTGTTTGACAAGGGTCTAAAGTAAGCCATATTACCACTAGGTGGTTATTTTCCCGAACCAAGTGAGGAAAAATTGTTCTTCTGGTAATATGGGTTTTAGACCATAGTCATACATACTATACAGACTTTACGAAATTAGACTTAAAGGACATAACAATGAGAAGTGAAATTATGTATACATATTAGCACTAGAGCTTAAATGTACGACAGACTTTTAGACCATGAGAAGTGAAAAAGTAGGAATGTCCGCTTTTTCATTCATTCGCACCATAGAGGGGCATGCTCTCAACAAAAAAAACATCGCACTTTATAGTAATCATTATCAAACCAAGCTTCGCATTAGGCAGTCATATTATTCACTCTGTGGACCAAACGTAAAGATACAATATTCGCGTGCCTACTGGGTTACCATGGAAACAGCAGACAGGCAACGGCGCGCAGCGGTCAGGCAACAGCGCGCGGCGCGTCGTGATTGGCCCCGCCGCTAGCGCCATGCCATGACGCGATAGACTCCCGCTTTAATCTCCGCGCGTTTGGATTATGTTTAGAACTGATAAGTTCAGAAAACTTCGAGCGATTGATAAAATCGTTAGAATTTTGATGCAAGTTTTAGTATAAAGATAATGAACAGAATGCGCCCACTTGAAAATTTCGGAGATTTCTTATATAGCTATTAGAACGCTTTAAAAATTCAATTGTTCATTAAAAAATAATCTATTGAATAATGTGTTATAAATCAAATCTATTACTCGCCTTCGATAGTTTTTAATATATTTCAGTTAACATATACCACTTAAATTATCTTTTGGAGGAAGTATATTTTTTTTATTTGTTTTAAATTTAAATAAATACGGCCATTGGTAAATCTGTTAGTAAATGTCAGGGTACATTCATATAGTTAAATCCGATAGTCGAATGAAAAGAAATACCACTCGAATTATCTTATCTTGAATTTACGAGTGTCGCAAACAAATACCTATATTATACCTACATCATCCTCGAAAACAGTTAGAAAAAAATTTTCGCTGTTAGTGCTCATTGTACTCTTACTGATAATAAAATAAAATCGGACTTGTGAGTTATAATTTTTTAAGGCCAAATTTAACGTTCCAGTATCGGCCTATAGAGTATTTTAAACATGCCGGGTACGGTGACAGGCGTCATCTCCATACAATTTATAATCTTAAAAAGCACAATCACGCAAAATTGTATTGAAATGAGATGACATTTATTAGATTACCCTTTCTGTTTGAAAAATACTATTCGCTATGTGCATGAGTGTGGCGCCATCTCTTGAGCAGGGGGTTAAAGGGGTTTTTCTTTTTTTATTAATGGCATATCCTCCTTGCTTATATCAAATGTCTCTAGCTGATTCACTATTTTGACAGTTGACCCTATAGGTGATGTCAAATATTTTGAAATGTGATATTGACAAGAGCTCAATTTATTGTTATTTTGTGCACTGCAATCGTTCACGCTACCCCCACCATGCACTTCGCACATAGCGAATAAACGCCACTTGCACCATTCAACTAATCCGGGGTTAAACCTGGAGTTACTATGGTTAACGTAACAATTTGACGAAAAAAACAACAGGAAAAGAAAACATTCGAGCGCTCAAGACAGACGTATGCCGAAAGACGTGACAACTTGACATGACAAGTAAGTTTAGTGTCATGGCCGCCATAAATCCATCATGGTACCCCACTGGTACCCATAAGGGCGTACTACATTATCCTGTACTTGTCGTTTTCGAATTTACGTTTTAAGGTATAAAAATATACGCACATCTTAATACGATAATGTTTTTGTATTAAAACGGAATACCAAATGTTGCTTAGACCTGAAGTAATACCAACTCAATACGAACTTTTCTATCTCAAAATATAGTATGGCCAGAGTTTGTTCCACTTCAAGCATAGACAGGAGGAATATTACTGTCTTTGTCTAATGCTAGTACTCTCACTACTGAAAAAGGGATGGGAATAGCATGTTACTCTGACTGTTACTGCGCTTTTTGGTTTGCCAGATTATAGTATAAATTCAATATTATTTAATAGGACTACTTTTTTATAAGACTGGTTATTTAAAATAAGCATTTAAATCTTGGATTTAAAATTAGTAGTAAATTATCAACTTATGTGCATTCTTCCGCCGATAATATATTTACTATTAATAAAACGTTTCATTTTACTGGCAACACAGTGGTCGATTTGATGGAATTTAATGGTGAAAAGAGTTTTTTTTTTAGTGTAGGTAGAAACAAATACGTTTGGCGGTTGACAGCTATGACTGAATCAAAGATTAGTATAGACTTGTAGTTGGACTTGCGGCCATCTTGTCGAGCTCGAGCAAGGTGGTTTGGTTTCGGGAAAAACTTCTTATTTTATGTTCATTTTCGTGATTCAATGTGTAATATATAGCTTATTCTGCAGTGATTTAACGAACTAGTGAGCAACTAATGAAGAATTAGTCTCGAAACATGTGTAACCCCTGTTTGAGTTAGATATCCGTTAGTCCACGTGCTGTTTGTAGGGAGTAGCTATCTCCTTATAAAAAGCCTAACCTCACCGTACAATGTCCAGCTCTTGGAGCGAAATTTTAATTAATTAACCGTACACTTGTCGTATCTACTTCGACATTGGCAAAATTGTCCCAATATTGTGGACAGAATGCCATATTTTAAAAATTGAATTGAATGTATTTCACTACCACTTTTGGGACACAAAAATTCTTAGGGATGTCATCTCCTGTTACTCAATGAATACTGACAGGTATATTTAAAGCATATAGTTTATAAACGTTGTTATCATATGACTCTTAGGGATATAATGAATTGAAGACAATTGTATAGAGGCAGCAGGTCATTCGTCGAACTCAATCCTTACCGGCTTGCCTAGCACTCGTAGAAAAACTATTGTGTGCAACGGTACATAATTAGGTCTTAAAATTCTCGGGTCTGTTTTTACAAAATTCGGCTTTGCCTCATTTTGTAACTTCGACCCTCGAATTTTAAGAACCCTTATTATGATACTGTTGCACAAAATACTATTGTTAGTATAGTTATAATTTTTAAGTTAATAATTATTGTAAGTATTATCATTTAATAAATTTGTGCATCTTGGTTGTTTGTGGTCATAATATAAGTAGTACCTAACTATTATTTAGCTATTACTTCTCGTTTTGAGAGCCATATACTGATTCTTAAAAATGCGGTTTCTTTTGACGGAAAATAGGATTAAAAAAACTCTAAAACAAGATTTCATTTAAATGCTCTAAAAAGAGAACTTTTGAGCGAACCTAATTTATATGAAAATGAAATGAAAAATGTTTATTTGGTGTAACATAATATAACCATAGACTTAAACAGAGCCAATATGCATGAGATAAAATCAGCGCCACCTAGTAACGACTAGTGTACTACTAATACGTTATTCGTTACTAGGTGGCGCTGATTTTATCTCATGCATATTGGCTCTGTTTAGGTGGCTCTGAACTAGATGGCGCTAAATATTTGGAGCCTCAAAAAGATCTTAGACTATGGCCGTCTACTATATATTTAAGTCTATTGTTATGACATTGACGTTTTCGAGAACGAGTATCGAGTGTTCTATCTGTGCATCTTGCTTGTAACGTATTAGTGTAAACGAGATGCACAGACAGAAAATTCGTTACTCGTTAACGAAAAATGACAATGTCAAACACATGGTAGCCGTACAGGTTAACATAAAGTTACCAGCACTGACTTTCAGTATGTTGTTGATTTATATAGTATTGGGATCCCAAAACTGCCTGCATGTAGAAATTAGTCATAGTCATAGTCATAGTCATTTATTTGCAGAAAATAGTGTACAGAGGTTGGTAAATACAGTGGGTTAGAAAAGACAATCTCTCGAATAATGAAGTCATCAATATTTTTTTAATACTACAGCGGTGACTAACAAATATACGCCCCCCCCCCCCCCCCCAGATGGTAAGCAGCTACCGTAACCAATGGACGGCTGCTACTCCAGAGGTGTCATATACGCGTTGCCAACACTATATAAACGAGGGGCGATCCAAAACTAATAATTGGTATACTATTAGTCCGCCTCGAACTGAGATCTCGCCATTTGCTTGCAAATGAGATGACCAATATAACAAGACCCATATGATTATTTCACGCCTTCTAGCTGCATTTACGTGTTTTTGCTACAACCCCAACAAATTTCCTAAAAATGAGAAAAACTTTACTACAGTTTTCGCGATCGCGGAACAAACAGCCAAAATAAAAAAAGCCATAGAAATGCCGAGACGTCCCGCGTCCCAATAGCCGGAATTGGTTAAGAAACTTCTTATCAATAAATTATAAAAATAAATACAACTATACAGGGTGGCTCATTCAAATCGGTCAGTATGGGAATGTCTGAAACCATAAGACACGAAGATTTGTTCTTAGGAACCATGTCACCGATTTTGATAAAAAGAAAAACTGCATCCATACATTTGAAAAAAAACTGTACCCAGCTCGGGAATCAAACCCGGTTGTTTTGAAAAAATAAACTTACACTTTTTTTATTTAAATATCGATTGTGTAGGTCTTAAGCTGTAAATGTCTCTAAGAAACATGATGTCTGAAATGAATAAAATGCACCGTTTTGACATACTTTAATTTATCATAATATCATATATTCCTAAGAACAAATCTTCGTATGTCTTATAGTTTCAGACATTCCCATACTGACCGATTTGAATGAGCCACCCTGTATAGTAGTCCGCCTCGAACTGAGAACTCGCAATTTCCTTGCAAAGGAGATGACCATTATAACAAGACCCTCATGATGATTTTTTCGCGCCTTCTAGCTCCATTACCCCTTGACCAATCCTGCTCATAATTATACGAACTCTCAAATTTAACGTACGTACCTAGGTACCTCGGCTGCAATCCCAACTCATGAAGATCAGGTAAAAGTTTCTAAAGTTATCGCGGAATAAACTCTCAAAATCAAAATTCATCGAAATGCCGAGACGTCCCAGTAGCATGAAATTGTCTGTAAGAACTTGCTTCGCTTACGCTACGCTCGTTCGATAATTGATGATGATAATTAAGTTGTTCTTATGTAATTGATAAATAAACAAAGACAGTAGGGTAGAGATGTCGAAATTTCAGTAAAATTCGCTCGCGGTTTTGTGGTGGTTAGGAACGAACTAACTCCTAACCTAACTGTTGTGGAAAAAAATACTTGTATTTGAAGTTTACATTTATTATGATAGCGTAAAGTTGAATGCGTTGACGCTGGATTTAACTTATACAGCGTGTATTTTTGATATTACCACATAAGCTATGGCTAGTTAGTATAGACCCTAATAAACATACTTCCATATTATTATATTATTATATTAGCCTATTTGAGTGTCCCACTGCTGGGCAAAGGCCTCTCCCCTGGATCTCCATATCTCCCGATTTTGCGCCTCTTCCGCCCAGTTGTTAACAGTTGTTGTTGTTGTTGTTGTGTTGTACTTCCATATGTTTTATTAAAATTTTACGACTTTTATTTTTCCATATAAAATATTTCAGAACGCAATGTATTGCTCCTACCTGATTACTTTGCCTTTAAAACGTCACAATTGATATGTGTCACATTGTACTGTATACGCAGTACATTGCTGAGTGAAATAAATTAAAAAAATAATTACTCGGTGTTAATTAACAATTAACTAAATATTTATTGCAATGTCGATTTAAAACATCAAAACCTGCTTCTGGTTTCCTTTTGTGGTAATATCAAATTTACACCCGGTATAAATCACAAAGACCTTTAATGAAACCCCTATCTAAACCGTTTCGGAGATACTTAGCAGAGGTTGAGTGTATCTGAACAAAAATATCCCTGCATTATTTGAATGTGGATTGCCTAAGTTTCAAAATACACGAGGTCATGCACCCTAATATAAAGAGTCAAAGGTCTCCCCGTGAGCACTTCACTCGGCTTCAAGGCCCGTGAACAATCTTGCTTAATATGTCTGTGGCTTAGAGCATATACCTATGGAGTAAGCTTAGGTACATTTCCCCTCTGTCAACTTTATTAGCAGGAAAATCTAATACGTTTATAAACACTATTTCAAAAATCGATTACACGCATTTCGTTCATCGTTTTCAGTGGGTAAAGAGCTCCGTGAAAATGCCTTTATGTATTGTTTTTAGCTGTAAAAAATGTTCTACTCTGTCTACAAAAAAGTTTACAAAAATATGAAATATAATTTCACATGTAATTATAGTTTTACTTTTTTAATCATTACTATTATGATTAAAAAATTAATCCATGTCGAAAATCCAGCGTCGTTTACAGAATCGATTCAAAGATAATCGTTTATTTTCTGACGGGCAGTAACTATTTTGACGTTTGACACTTATGCATATTTAACGCCCCTAAGGATTGCTGCCTTCTATATTTTGTTTGAAAGTACAAGCAAAAATGATCCTTGGCTTTTTTGTTTGACATTTGCAAGGACTGCATCCGATAATGAACCATATTTCAATATATGTAAAGTCAACTATCTGTTGCTCCATTTAGGTATCGTGACTTACTGTCAAATATGCTTGATATTTCCAAGTCAAAGGTACATCATTGTCCGTTATCAATAAGGCGATGCTACTATAAAAAATTAAAAATTAATTTAGAAATAAACTTTATTAACAACCGACAATGATGTACCTTTAAATTGAAAACGCCATACGTATGGTACCTCGCCCCCCTCAGATTTTGGCAGACTTTTTTGTTTGGAAAGATGAGGCGATGGCTCCTCCAGGTATAGAGCTTTATGGTCTGTGGTGGTCAAATGTGTGTAAAGTACTTTCAACTCACTCCGCTGAATTATGAATTCTAATACGTTAGTGATAAATAATTTTAAACAAAAAAAGAACCGAAAATCGGTTCACGATTCACGGAGATATCGAGTAACATACATACAAAAAATAATGATGATTAAAATAAAATTCACTCGAATTGAGAACCTCCTCCTTTTTCTAAGTCGGTTAAAAATTATTTTTGATTTAAGTTTAGAATAGGGTAAATTCCCTTATACTAATAAATAATGAACTTTATGAATCACCTATAAACATAATTCATTTTTAGTTTGTTTTAATAAAATTATTGGCTGGCCACCCTTCAGTAACTGGCCAAGTTATACTAAAATTCTGTTGGTAATTGAATGGAGATAATTTTTAGTAATAGAGGAGGTTAGTGACCATGGCCGCAGTTACTGGTAATTTGCCTTACAAGTAGCGCTTACCTTGCTGTATATTGTCGTGCTAAGAGTCACAGTAATTTATTTACTCACCTCCGGTCGAATTTCGTCGGCCATGTTACTCATTGTTACCGTGCCATCATTGTTACAACAAGCATTAGTTTAGTTCTAAACAAAAGTTTAGATTTACACAAACACTACACTTTGTTTTTAAGTTTTCAGTAAAATAATGTTTTAAATAGGAAAATAACTTCACATCGCACAAGTGAAGTTAGTGATGTCGAAAGAAAAATACGCGGAATGCAGTGCATCACGTGTGCACTGTAACAGGTCACTGCCACACTAGTTGTGATATCTAGATGCACGTGTAGAAATGGACTTTCAAGGTCAACGTTACTATAGTGCTGGAACCGCGCTTACAAGGAATTAATCAAAAAATTACCAGTTTTCTTCCATATAGCGTTGTAGAGCCCGTCTCGGAGATCACGAAAACATAAGTCTTAAAGGTCTTAAATGGCCACAAGTATATATGGTGTCAAGTTGAAAATAAAAATTTTTGGTCTAAATTTATCAACGAGTCGGACGCTCCAAATTTTGACAGTAGTTAAAGGACCTAGTCAACAAACCAAATCCCAATTTTAAGACCATTCTGGTGGGCGCATACGATTTTAAGACCATTTTAAGAAATAGTCGATTTCATAGAAAAAATAGCAAATTACTATAAATTCGTTAAAAAATATATTGGGCAGGCATAAACACAACTGCATATTCATATTTAAGTGTCCAGTAATTAAAAATGCCGGAAAAGCATGGCGCAATAACTGGAGAAATTCGTCTTAGCAGTACTTTAGTTACGGGGGTGTTAAATCACTAAAAATATCATTCATTTTAAACTTAGTGGCACAAAATATGATTTGAAAAGCCAAACGTAATAACTATAGGCATTTTCTACCAGTCGCTCATAACTCTAAGCGTTAAGTTAGGTGCACTAACAATATATTACTGACTGAAAAAATTACATCAATTTATTTTAAATCCTACCGTTCCAAATTTTGACAAACGGTTTAGCCCACTTCAAATAACCTACTACCGTGAAACCGTCCAATTTTTCCCATAATGGTATTTTTGCCCGCAAAGTAAATAGATATTTGTACAACAAGAGAAGAAAGTTAATATTTGCTGCTAGTGCTAATTTTGAGTCCTGAGCAAGCGTAAGATCCTATTATAGAATCATGAGCGTAGCGAGTGATTCTAATTTAGAATCTTGAGCGTAGAGAAGGACTCAAAAGCACAAGATGTTAATAACTTTATTATCATGTTGAACACACTATTTTTCACCTCAACAGAGAGAACATGGAAAAATACAACCTGAGAGATGCTTAATCCTTCTTCGTCAATTTATTCGCTCGTTTTTTCTTATAATATTCTTACACTTTAGCTTAAAAACCTCAATAATTCGTTAATCATCGAAACATGTTAATTATTTTATAAATATGTACGACCATTTTGACATTTGCCAACTTTTTTTATTTGCATACGGTTACTAGCGTTTGAAAATAATACGTGAGATTGTTATAAGTAATAATATAGTTCACACGTTAATCTTGTAATTTTTCCAATTATACTTATTTATTTTGATATAAAGAAGAAGAACATAAATTATTTTAAGTTTAGTATGGTTAAATTGGTTAAACATTTAAAAAATGTTTAAATTATATCTGCAAATTAGTTGCTTGTGCGCGTTTCCCAACGTTTCTTTCTGGCTCTGTGTCAGGGTCTGCTATCGAAAATTCAGAATACGAATTAAAATTAAGTAAAATTAGACTGAATGACATTTAAAATATTTCTGTCTCTCTCTTTTTACTAACGACGTGAAAAAGACAACGCGAACAGGCTCTTAGTGTTTCGAATTTGTATTAGATCTCGCCCACGTAATTGGCATTTTAATTCCAACGTCTGTTCAAGGTCATTTTGTCTCACTTAGTGAACAAAATCGAATTTTGCTCACTGAATTTAGGCAGCAAAGAACCCTCGTTCGAGCTGCTGAGGTAAAAATATAATTTCACATTTGAATTACACGAAAAAAACAGTATTATAGTAACTTTTGGTTGTAATAGTAGAAAATAGGTTATATTTATGGCACCACTACGAAACGAAGTGCACTTAGCGCTAACCTTATTCAGTTGGCTGTCACAGCTTGTCGATGTGACAGTGTGTTTTGTTGCGGGCGAAATGTGACTACAGTATTTTCAAAATAGTGTGAAATGGCGAAGACAAAGGTGAGTGTTTGTTTCTGTATAATGTGAACACAAGTTATTTGAACATTTACTTAATACTTTCGTTGCAGTAACTTGCTTAAATCGTAAATTATGATGATGGGCAATTTAAGCTGCAACTGTAGGACCTCGCATCGGTCAATTTTGCCCGCTCTAGAATATGAACAAGGGTTGTCACTTTTTCATTTCTAGTTTTAGTAAGAGTACCTATGATCAAATATTATGAATACTGGAACTATTATTAAATATAATGAATTTATTTAAATATAACAAATATAATTTGGTTCTAAATAAAACATTACACAACAATACTTTTAAGTTTTAATATTTAAGTTTTATTTTCACTTGTTGATGACAATATCAGTGAATGCACCAATTGTGAG
This sequence comes from Pammene fasciana, assembly GCA_911728535.1. NCBI lineage: Eukaryota > Metazoa > Arthropoda > Insecta > Lepidoptera > Tortricidae > Pammene > Pammene fasciana. The sequence continues at coordinate 24,731,324 of OU452275.1, forward strand.
ACTGACGATTGTTAAAAATAACTAAATAAAAATCGTTAACTTATGAGTACTGTTTTACTAGTTTTCAAACATTATCATACACGTTTTTGACAACCCTAATATCTTAAAGTTGGTATTATGAAAACCATCGTAAGTTAGCGGACAAGTTTGCCCAACTCTTTTTAGACCAATCTATCGTTATTTCTAAATCGGTTGTAATGTATTGAAGCCAATTTTTCCCAAAACTATTTATTGTCCTTACGCATAAGCGCTCTAAGTGCTATAGTTTGGCGAATACTGAGCTTGGGCAAACATGGACGAAAGTGAAGGTAATTTGGCCCGCCATGAAAATATCAAATTGCTCGAAAACCTTTAAAAAAGGGGATTGGTCTTTATTGCAACACAATCCAATGATAAGATAGACTGTATTTGCATATTAAAAAGTATATCAAACCTTATTTTTTTAAGAAAACTGAGAAAATGTTGAAAAAACGGGCAAAATTGGACGGTTTCACGGTATTTTTAAAAATTAAAATCGACTATTTTTTTAAATGGTCTTAAAATCTTATACGTCCACCAGAATGGTCTTAAAATTGGTATGTAGGCTACTTGATTCGGGCTAAATCATGTGTCAAAATTTGGAGCGTCCGGCACGTTGATAAACTTAGGCCAAAAAATTGTATTTTCAACTTGACCTTTAAGACTTATGTTTTCGTGATCTCCGAGACGGGCTCTATAACGCTATATGGGAGAAAACTGGTAATTTTTTTTGATAAATTTCTTGTAGGCGCGGCACAGCACTAGGGGTTTATTTTTATCCGCTCGCTGACCGGGGACAGAAGCGCAGTGTTTTCCGGAAACCAAAACAGTGACATCCTATTTAATTACACATTACTGTAGTTTAGATCATTATAAATGCGAGACTGAAATTCCCGCGTATGTGTAGTTTCTGAGAAATAAAATTTTGAAAATCTTATTTCTGACGCTCGGAAATTATGAATTACGAACACCAAAAATAATTTAAAAAATATTGATTAGTCTGTTTGTTTCGCCTAGGTGTTTGATAAAACATTCAAAGACATAGATTTGTTACGTAGATATTAATTGTTTTATTAATTTTGGTTTTAATTTTTTTCCTTCCATGCCCCACCGTAGTAGGTCACAATATTGGTATGACAGCTTCATTATTATATCTTCTATCTACCCTATTTTTCAAAAGACCTAATTCCATGGAACATTCAAGTAAACTAAACTAAACACTTTATATCCGGGTTATCCGGCCTCTAGGGTTGACACTTCGGTATTTTTAAATATAAAAAAATAAAAAATAAAAATCATTTATTTCCGATTTTTTAAATTCATAATAAAATGTGTTAGTTAACTTAACCTAGACTTACTTACTACAAAAACTTAAGCCTAATTATATTAGTAAAGCACACATAAATTACTTAAAACACAATTTTATAACCAATTACCGAAAGCCATAAAAGAGTGCAAAGGAGTTTATTTGTTTAAAAAGAAATTAAAGCAATATTTATTAAGTAATTTGTAACATCTAAGTTCGACCCTGGGAGTTGCAACTGTAAGACAAAAGAGGCGATAAGCACATGTTATTCAACTGCACGTTCAGTAGGTAAATTTAATTTAATTACATAGATTCTAAGGTTGAAACTGGCATGATAGAACATATCGCCAAGGTGGTTAGCAGCGGTGAACATTTCTGCTTACTTTACGTATTCGACAGTTAAAAGAACAGTTTACCTGTTATAGCTACCTACATAATTGTAATATTGGCTTACGTGTATTTTTTATCATATAAGTACCTACATATTATTGTTAATTAGTGATTATTCGTGCACCGCATACTGCTTTCTGATGCTCTTGAAATTTCTTAGATACTTAAGTATAAGTTATGTAACTTACTCATTAAGCGAAATGTAAATTTCTTTTGAGTAATAAAGTTCTTTAAACCTAAAACACATAAAATTATTTAATTATTTTTTATACGCCGTGTTGATTCCGGGATATCTATAATTCTTGGTTTTGATTACATACAGAGAAAATGTGTTGACTTGTCTTGTCATACGCCCTTCAGCGTAAGATAAGAGCATATAGGTACTCCATGTTTTTTTTCCGTTAATCAGGGTGAATTGCAAAAATTTTGTTCTTAGTTATGGCCTTAGTTGAGCCTTATTTCGTCCACATTTTATTCGTTAGATGTGGTAGTGATTTTATTTAGTTACTATAAATGATTTTATTTTCAATGTTGATTTTTAAATTACCTTACAAATATATACGTTTTCAATATTTTTTGTTGTTGATAATTTTGCAGTAATTCATGTTTTAGAAACAATATTTGCTAAATATACGCTGCATGATAGACATTTTTAGCCGTTTCTTCAAAAAAAATCACATAATTGTAGTATAAACCGGTTATTTTTCGACCAAAACCGATCGGATACCCGGCTTTGAAAATTTACTGGTTATTGCATTCCCTATATACTGTGTTTATTGTATATCCAGGTAAATCCGGATATTAAAGTAAGAAAGAAATAAAATACATTTTATTAGCTCAAAACAAGGACACTTCCTTAAAGGAGAGTCCGACTGTCCCGACCTTGTAAGTCGATCGGTGCGACTGTGGGTACCAGACGTCCCTATCCCTAGGATGGCCCTCAGACCACGGCAACGCGATCTGTCGGCGGTGCCGCTGCCGCTACCAAGTATGATTTTGTTGAACCAAGTATGATTTTGTTGATCCAAGATAGAACTTACTTGGTTCAAGATATTTTTTACTTGATTTAAGAAATTATCGATTTTCCTTATATACAAGAATGAAATATCTTGGATTAAGATATCCTTTTATCTGTGCACGCACCGTGTCGCGCGTGGATTCCCCTCCCCACTGGTACGCGACGCGCCCTCTCACAACTGAATGCGCTCTTCTTGACATCATCACCAGAGTGCGATCTGATGGCTTGGCGATGGGCGGCTGTGAGAAGTGAATGCCTGAGATTCTGTGAGTTGATGGACAAAAGGCCCTCCGCTGTACCAATGTAATTCTTTAGTTTCAAGAATAACAAAATAAAATTCTCCATCGAAATATACATACCAAACCGTATTAACTAGTTGATAATATTCTCTGACTTTTTCACTATTCGGAATAACGAAAAAGTAATCTGTAAGTAAAGTAGTCTGTAATGCTCCGGAATATGGACGACTTTTTGTCTTACCCCTAAAAAAATACCTTCTATCTTACCCCAACGCACCCTAATTAATCTACATTATCTATTTGCGACGTAAAGCTCTATACCTGGAGTAAGCTTAGGTACATTTCCCCTCTGTCAACGTTATTAGCAGGAACATCTAATAGGTTTATAAAAACTATTTCAAAAATCGATTACACGCATTCAGTTTATCGTATTCTGTGAGTAAAGAGCTCCGTGAAAATGCCTTTATGTATTGTTTTTAGGTGTAAAAAATGTTCTATTATGTCTAGTTTACAAAAATATGAAATATAATTTCACTTGTAATCATAATTTTACTTTTTTATCATTACTATTATGATTAAAAAATTAATCCATATCGAAAATCCAGCGTCGTTTACTGAATCGATTCAAAGATAATCGTTTATTTTCTGACGGGCAGTAACTATTTTGACGTTTGACACTTATGCATATTTAACGCCCCTAAGGATTACTACCTTCTATATTTTGTTTAAAAATACAAGCAAAAATGATCCTTGGCTATTTTGTTTGACATTTGCAAGGACTGCATCCGATAATGAACCATATTTCAACATATGTAAAATCAACTATTTGTTGCTCCATTTAGTGTCGTGACTTACTGTCAAATATGCGTGATATTTTCAAGTGAAAGGTACATCATTGTCCGTTATCAATAAGGCGATGCTACTATAAAAAATTAAAAATTAATTTAGAAATAAACTTTATTAACAACCGACAATGATGTACCTTTAAATTGAAAACGCCATACGTATGCTACCTCGCCCCCCTCAGATTTTGGCAGACTTTTTTCTTTGGAAAGATGAGGCGATGGCTCCTCCAGGTATAGAGCTTTATGATTTGCGAAAGTAACAACATTCCTCACAGCCGGGTAATCGGACATTTGTATTCCCAGTCTAACGAGACCCCCGGTCTCATAGTATTTGTACGTAGTCTAATTACCGTTACGGTGGTCAATCTTGTGTTGGTGTCTGGGTGTCCAGCGATCGGAACCTGCTTTTGGAACGTAGGTTATACGTTATATACTTATTCTGCTGGAAGTTGAGCTTGTTCGGATTATCTATTCACTGTTGTATTCAAAATCTCAAGTCGGGAAGGTGCCATAGAAAAGATTCAGAGCGCTAATTATTGCTAATGTATTAACAACTTTACGACTAGGACATTAGATGCACAATAAACAGAGCAAGTTAAAGCATGCTTTGCGTGGGGCCAGCACGTGCCAGAAGGGTGCGTGCCATAACATCAGGTAAACGGTGTCCCTAGTTGAACATATTTTTCATTTACTGACTAAAGTCATAGAGTTAAAAATTCATTAACATTTTTAACAGTAATTAGTGCCGTGAACCTTTTTTTATGGCACCTTCCCGGCTTGAGATTTTGAATACAATAGTGAATAGATAATCCGAACAAGCTCAACTTCCAGCAGAATAAGTATACAGGGTGTCCCAGAAATCGACGTCAAGCCGTGAATGGATGATAAACCAAGTTATAACAGTTATCAGAAAAATACAAAAAAGATCTATCACATGTTCTTCAAAAATTATGGTCACTTTAAAAATTTACTAGAAAATTCCCTGGGGGGCGCTTTTTGGCAGCCGAACGCTCGAATTAAAAAAATTCAAACTCGAAAATAATCGCACACAAAAGTTTGTCGCCAACTTTTTCACATGGCATTAATAGTTTAAATAATCATGATTTTAAATTTCCATCGCTATTATTTTTAAAACATAATTTCAGCGTTTTATTCAGAGTTTTAAATGTCACTTTCGAATACTCGTTTTCAAAAATTACCCCCCTGGTCTCTTAACTTCTAGTAAATTTTTAAAGTGACCATAATTTTTGAAGAACATGCGTTGGAAAGTCGTCTGAGGAATAAATGGACCAGTTTTTTATTTATTCTCATATGTATATATTTTTTAAGGGAGAGTATGTTTTGTTAAAGCAATGTTATTGTTGAAAAATTGCCGAAATTTAAGTGATGTTTTTGGAGCGCTGGTAGCCTTGCGGTAAGACGTCCGATTTTCAATCCGGAGGTCTCGGGTTCAAACCCCGGCTCGTACCACTGAGTTTTTCGGAACTTATGTACGGAATATCATTTGATATTTACCAGTCGCTTTTCGGTGAAGGAAACATCGTAAGGAAACCGGACCTAATCCCAAAAAGACCTAGTTTCCCCTCGGGGTTGGAAGGTCAGATGGCAGTCGCTTTCGTAAAAACTAGTGTCTACGCCAATTCATGGGATTTAGGTTGTCAAGCGGACCCCAAGCCGGGATAAACGCTAGGAGGAAGAGAAGAGTTAAAGTATTTTACAAAAATAAAAATACAGAAATAAACTTCACTTCATTCTTTATTCAAATAATATGAAACATATTAGGGGCCATAACAAATAATACGTAATTAAAAATCAAGACAAGATTACACGAATCAACGTCCTCACAAAACAACAATGATTTCTCTAACTCTATGCTAAACAAGCTCTATGATAATTGAGTTTTAGGGTATTCAATATTAATATATATAGACCAAAAGTAATTTTCTGCAATAACAAGTATTCAAACTATCTTATCTAATGCGATTCATGTGAGTAATTTGATTATTAATTAGCGATTTTCGTTTTCAAATTTAGTAAAGCCTCCAAATACCCGTAGTTACGAGTACGTTTCCATACAAAAATTACATGTTACTAAACATTATTGTAAAAAAAACTGCATAAAAATAATTTTTGCGTTTCAATTATGACTGATATCGCTATATATTGTCAGATTTTGTGATATAGCTTAAACACACACACATACGTTGATTTTGTGCAGTGAAAGCTAATGTTTTTAATTGTTAATTCTTTGTAATTTTCATTGAAATCGAATGTTATTCTTAATGACTTTATGATTCTAACATAGTTGATCTTTGTTATTATTTGTGCACAAATGAAGATTAGTTTGGTAGCCCTATGTAACTTCGAAGTAGAAGTGTTTTTTTACGGCCACGAACTTTAAATGCAATTATTTCAACTTTAGCATTTTGAACATCGCTACCTAAAAAAATTATATAAAAATAATAGTTCTACGTTCTACCCAGCCTTGCAATTATTTTTGTAAAAGATTGTAAATTGCATCCTCTTTTAGGATATATGCATTACTCCATATCTAGCAAATGGTACCTTTTCCGTAAAAGTGGCACAAATTATGTTCTCGGACGTACTAGTTCGGTACGGTAGTACGGTACGCACTTGGAATATCTTAAAGGAGAATGCAGTTCTGCCACCCCTATCGCCTAACTAGAACCATTGTTATGGACACCTGCGCGTGTTTGAAGTAATTTCGCCTATGCGCTGTATTATTTATTCTTAATTTTATTTAATCTCCATAAAAGCTTACAGCTAAGGCCAACACACTTATCTGGTACTTAAAATATATAAATTATCACATTCTATAGTAGGTAGCTATTACTTAACTGCTAACTAATAAATAAACATTCAGTTTTATTAAATACATTATTGACGAAGTACATTGCTGGCTGAGTATTATGTCTAAACGGGCGACCTTGGGAGTCGTTTGATTTAATGCGAATCCAGCAATGGCCCTTCGCGCCGAGTCAAATATAGCGATTTTTCTAAAATGGTGCATGAAAACCACATAGGCACCGACACGTTGTTGAATATTGAATATTTTCCACAATAATAAACAATATTATAATATGTCCATCACAGTAAAACCTATTATACTTAAATTCTTAATTTATCTCATTACTTATTAGATTATATTCGAAATTATGTACAATAGACAAGATATACAAGATAGATAGACAGGAGATTATGTAGATAGAGAATTTAAGGTGTATTCGGGTATTCCCGAAAGCCAAAAAGTAGCGGATAATCACGAAAATGATATCTCTTATCACATTGGAATATGAGTGATTTTAAATGGTTTTCGAAATTATCCGATTTGCGGAAATACCCGAATAATCCATATTCACTTTTGGACCTTATTTTATTACAATGCATTAAGGTGAAAAAGTGGATACCTACACATATAAGTGGATCACTTGTTGAGTATGAAATGTCCAATACAAAAAAAATTGAAAGCGACAAAATGTTTCTCCTACTTTTTCTTAGTCGCAATGATAGTAATTATGCCCTTAAACGATCACCAGTATTTTGTTACAACATGTATGCTAACCTATTGACACATTATTTATGTGTTCAGATAATTATTTGCATATTTGTTGTACGGCGCCACCTATCGCGCGCTTTTGTAGATGTAAAACCTAAGTTGTTCTTCTTTTTGACGGCAATGGCGGATCAGTGTCACGGTGCGGTTTACCACGGTACAGGTACACCCAACGACCGCAGTTTGCTGTGGCGATGGCGTTTTGTATACTTATGGCTGTGTATGTAGGTAGCGCTGTTTCTCGGCGTTTAGCGTCTATTGTTATTTTTAGCATTTTTAAATAACGCATCCAATTTGGATTTAGATTAGGATTAGGAATTATAGCACGTTTATTACTTAAATAGGCAAGACGTAATATTTTCATTTATGCTTTAATTTGAAAAAAATACACGTACCTACACCACACGCGGACCACGAGTGTGATAAAAAATGATAATACTATAATTTATAGTAAAAAAATGCTGTTACAAACTGACAATTTAAATTTTCGCGCCTAATCGGATCTACAGTTTTTTTTTTGAAGTCACTCATCTGTGTCACTCGCCATATTTGTTCGTCCTTGGTTCGTCCCTGTCAAACTACCAACAGTGTCAAATTCTGTTTTTTTTTACCTTTTTTTACCCTTTAAGCCAAATCCCATAGAACAAAACTAGCGACAGGTACGTCCTACGCTGGCGCCATCATTTGTTATAACAGGAGTGACGTCACCAGACGCTGATTGGTGGATTAAAATACATTCCGTTTCACATTAAGGGGCTACTTTGAAAAATTATAGGTTTTTTCAAACGCTCTATTGACTAAACGGGGAAAGGGACTGAATTTATTTTCGAATATATATTATTAGACTATATACTCTAGTTTATGGCACAAGCCGAAACACGATTGCTGAAAGTTGCCTCGATAGAAAAAAAATCCGAAGTTGGGTCCTTTCTCCCCTTATTTTTCTTAGCTTACGTAAACTATAAGAGATTAAGCAATATAACTAAGTAAAAAATATGGTATTCTGGTTTAGCTAAAAAGTCACAGAAACAAAATTAGACAAAACTTTGTAGATTCGCTTATTTATCGTAGTTTAGTCAAAAAGTCTGATCCTTAAGAGCGCTGCATCTCTTTCTTTCGTGCACGGGAGCCATAAACGTGTCTCTTACGGATGGGCGTGGCTTGTCCGAATCGAGGAACGGCCTTAAGCCGGAATTAAATTACGAATTATTAGTTTGCATGACAATAATTTTACCAAAAAATCGCGCAGGGCACGAAACTAAGCCGGAATTACATTACGAAATTAGTTGCATGACACTAATTTTACGAAATTAATAAATTACGCGTGAAATTTCGTAACGTAATTCCGGCTTTACTTAAAATCGTAATTATTATTTAAAATTAGTATAAACTAAAGTACAAACGTTTAAATAGCTATTATTTTATGTGTTTTCAACATTTTGATCACAAAATAATGGTAAATATGATAGCAGAGCTGCCTCTTGAAGAATATATATTTCAATTTATATCACATGGCACCATCTGTTGTTATTGTACACGTTCACTATAAAACGTTCGAGATGGGAGGGCATTACGACAATCGCAATGAAAATAAAAAGAACATTGGATAAAATATCTACATTGACAATAAATAATAATAATTAAACAGAACCTCCTCCTTCTATGAAATTTAAGTAGGTTAAAAAATCACTGATATGAATAACAATATTTATCCAGCAAATATTATTTTAACTTATCTTTAAATCGAGTAGGTATATTAAGAAAAAAACTCACACAAACAGAACCAGCACAATATAATTCCCTTGTCAATATTTTTTCTACATTAATTAGAATATAACATACTTATATTACATTTGTAGCAGTTTCGTTGGGATTGCACTTATGATTTGGAAACCAGAGAACAAATTCCATTTCAAATGCTTCGCACGGTGTTTGCCTATTTATTTATTTATTCTATGGATTAAATAAATAAATAGACATGGCAAGGCAATAAGTTACTCGCATTGTCTATAGACTGTCAGACAACGCACAGGACAGGTTCTGTCTTTACATTTCTGAAACTCGATAAAGGAATATATATAAAAAAGCCTGTAACATTATGAAAACGAGAATGATAGTTTTATAATAGTTAGGGAGGCGAGGTAGCTAAATGGCGTAATTCAACGGCGCCGTCGAGACCTATCAAAATCGAAAGATAAAATAATTTCGAAAAGAAAAGCTCGTATGGCAAAAACCATTTTAGCGGTGGGTTTGGCGTGTACGGTTTTTCAAAAATGTTAAAAAAAACAGTTACTTGGGCATTCTCGAGCGCGTCAGATATTCATACTACGTATGCCCCGAGTGCCTCTGATAACAACGGTATACTAATCTGCCGGTTTGCGTGGTGGGGGTAGGCATATAAAGTAGTCAAAAATGCAAAAAAAAAAATTACTCGAGCGCGTCAGATTTTCGGAAGGGGTGTTAAGTAGGCCCCAAGGAAGCTCCCTTTAAAAAAACTGACGATTTCGGCGTGACGATAAGTTACGATGAATTTTTGAAAATGCAAAAAAAAAAAGTTTTTTTGAAATACTCGAGCGCGTCAGATTTTCATAGGGGAGGTTTATCTCGGTATCCTGAAAGCATATTTTTTTAATCTGACAAAAATGTTGGTGGGTTCTCTTAATCTGACCGGGAGTTTGAGTTTTTATGATGCTTCAAGTCAAAAAGTTTTAACTTTGGACAAAAATGTAAAGAGACCTTTTTTGTGTAAAATAAAATTACCTTTTTTGTTTATTTAAACTCTTTTTTTGTAAAATGTATCGTTCGCGACTTATATGCCGTAACGCGTTCTTAGGAAGACGAAATGGCTCCTCCACACTTCCGGTCTTGCGGAAACCGGCAGATTTTGTATTTTTAGTAAGTTTTAGATTATATTCTTCAAAACAAAAAAAAAAAAATCGCGCTCGAGAATGCCGGATTAACGTTTTTTTTTTACAAGTTCGCGACCCTATAACTCGGCGGCGTCAAGGACTTATCGTCAGATTAGTTAAATTTAGTCTTTAAACACTAAAATCAACCCCCAATATCTTAATCTGATGCGCTCGAGTATTTCAGACTATCCATTTTTTTTTACTAATCTGATCGTCTATCCTAGGCGCGCGTCACTACATATAGAGCTAAATACTTTACAAGGTTGTTCTATTAGGTCTAAGGTATCTCTCATATCTTAAACTGCCACGCTCGAGTATTGCAGAAAATTCCCCTATTCGCCTCCCTAACTATAAACTTGTAAGCGGACAAAAGTCGCGGGCGGAGGTTGACTGAATTATATAATTAATTGGTCTTTAATATGTGTTTTTACTTAGATTGGGGCAACTCTTATGAAAATTAACTTTATACAGGCAAGGAGTGCTCTGCTCAAAATAACAAAGATTAATCCTATACCGTAAATTTGTATCAAAAACCTCTTTATATGGACTAATACTATGCCAGGGGTTGTAGCGCCTCGGGCTTACATTTAAATGGCCTAATGTTTTTGACTTGACGTCGGCGGCGCCTTCATTAATATCGCGCATCAAATTTGTTATTTTTTTGCTGGATTTTTCCTTTTCTGCATTCGCCTTCTCTATAACATCGGCTAGCTTGAGCAGCCATTTCCGATGGTTACGGTCGGGAGTGAGGTTGAACCGCAGCCGAAACTGTTCTCGCTGATGCAGTTCAACCTCAGCGATGACAGCGTGGTAGCTCGGCTCGTACTCGTGTCGGTGTTGCCACAGATGGTATCCGGCACAGGACAATTTTAATAGTTTATAATGTCCACGGCAGTATTTGTGCCTGCCGTGGACGTATTTATCACATTTTTTTTGCACAGTTTTACCTTCGCATAGTCTTAAATCGGTGAACATCAACGAAGTTAAAATGTTGTTTATTTTCACTTTCAGGCTGATTTTCCAGCTTTCGTATATTGCACTTACGCGGTCCATACTCGCAATGTCACTCCACGTATTAGATGATGATTGTACAGGTGAAAACTTTAACGTGCACTGCTTGTAATACATATATGTATACACTCGTGCATTATCCTTCCGAACTACAAAGCCACCTCTATAACCTGCCACAGAGTTGTCTCTCTCTATCACGATAACATAGCCACGCCCACTGCAACACGCCTTAAACCACACAATATGAAAGGGACGGGTAGCTATTATATTTGTCGTTAAAACTAGTTAAATAAATAAATGATGTGCATCTTAATTTGATATCCAATGCATGTTTATTCTATGTTTTAAGTATATCGAAGTTGATTTTTTGTCGTTAAAACTACTCCAAAATACTTTATTTGATTTTGTTAAAATAATTATATATACGTTTTACTGAATGATTAAATTGATTATACATACACTTTAAACTTGTATATTACTCTAATATATGAACAAGAAATTTAGTAATTTAAAAACGTTAATGATTTATTATTTATTAGGAAAACCCATAACAAGATGGTCCGTGGATATCATAGGCGGTTATCACACTGCTGCGGATCCGCATGCGGCGCCGGTGCGCGAGCGAGACAGCGCTATACACATGCATAGCGCTGTCTCGCTCGCGCACCGGCGCCGCATGCGGATCCGCAGCAGTGTGATAATCGCCATAGCCACAGCTGGAGACAGTTGGCTAATCAGGGCTAAAGACAGAGAAAGGTGGAAAAAATGGAGGAGGCCTATACCCGACAGGGGTCCTTAAAATAAAACTAATAATAATACAAATAGAAAACTATTACTATATAAAACCATTAAAGGAAAAATAAAGGCTTAAGTAAAAATAAATAAAATAAATGATTTATTAGGCTTTAATACATCTCCCTTTCGGATACACATTTTCAAGCAGTCCTTTTTTATAAATAATCTCTAATCATAGTAATATATAATAAAAATAGAATCATATTACAATTGTATGGGCTTGTCTCAGTTTTTACTGAAATCTTTAATGTTTTGTCCAGCGTTTTTTGATAATCTTCACTCGCTTCCTGCTACAATACCACAATTGTATTTATATTTTCACAACCGGTTTTATGGTCAATAGAATGTCATCTTACAAAAAAAAATGTTTTGAAACTCTATTCTACTTGAGGTAGTCAGGAAAACTTTCTACTCCAAGCACTGAAAGTAATTTTTATATGGCAGCCATTTTTTTGTCAAAAAGTCAAACTCACCAAAGTTAGAACACCTCCGAACTATTTCAATCTAAATACACTTAGAAAAATGTTAGCTATGGTGAAAAGAGAATTTAATAAGGTATAATTTGATTCATCTTATTTATAATAAAAAACTATTTTTAACAGGACAATTTGGTAAACACTGTCAGAACACTGTGGACAACATAATATAGGCACTGTGGAATATATAGTGATCAAACTCATAGACAACGTAACGTTTATAACTATTATGTTTTAAATTTTATCATGTAGCTTGATAACCCCAAATTATTAATTAGAAGTGTTGGTTGAATATGCACATTCAATAATAAATAAAATAATGAAAAATTTAAAAAGCACGACTGCGTTTGTTTTAAATGAACTGAAAAGTTAAAAATAAGTTCTAAACATGATAGAGAATGTCTTTGAAACCTTATTATGGTTGAGACTGTGCCTTCCTACACCCTGATGTATGCTGGATCTTTTAAAATCTTATTTTACTGCGACCGTATTCGGGGGACCTTTTAAACTGTATAACACAATACCTATAAAAAGGTCCCCCGACTGCGATCGAACTAAAATAAGATTTTAACAGATCCAGCATACATCAGGGTGTAGGACGGCACAGTCTCAACCATAATAAGGTTTCAAAGACATTCTCTATCATGTTTAGAACTTATTTTTAACTTTTCAGTTCATTTAAAACAAACGCAGTCGTGTTTTTTAATTTTTCATTATTTTATTTATTTAAAACCTTTTAGTGACATAGAATAATTAAACGAACTTTGGATTAGTAGTCGAAAGCATAAAAACCGGTCAAGAGCATGTCGGGCCATGCTCAATGTAGGGTTCCGTGTTCCGTAGTTGCCGGCCTGTTACAATTCATTAATTTAAAATGTCGTTTCTTACGGGAAATTTGGCGGCGCTTACGTCATTTCACTTACGTCCTTTCACTATGGGTTTTTTAGTGATAACTCAAAAAAGGCTCAACCGGGTAGCCAATCATTTGGCAAACAACATTTCATAAATGTTCATTTCACAAACAACGTTAGGCAAACTAACGATTCCCAAATTAGACATTGTATAAAATTTTGTTTTACAAATAGTTCAAGAGACAAATTATTTGCTTGAAAAAACACTATATTACAAAACGTTATTTGGCAAATTATTCATTTGTTATTCAGGGCAATTAACAAAATAACGCATACTAAAAAACGTTAGTAAAATGCTTTACTTGGTAAATACTTCGTTTAATAAATCATCATGGTGTGTATGTCATTCATATGTGTAATTATCTACGAGGACTACGAGTAGGTATTACGTTTTAAACTGATAGATATTTTGTAGTTTAAAAGTTAAGTTTGTTTTTGTTTAATATATCACGGAAGACTAGATAGGTGCGACGACGAGCCTTTCGAGGAGGAGCGTGTTAGGTTAACTGCGACCGTAAAATTATCTATTAATTACTTATATTTCATTGAAAACGAAATTCTTTTATAATATTTTGTCTTGTGTCAAATGCTCTTTTGCCTAGAAATGCAGTTGTCAGTCAGCCATTCTTGTTTACCTTATTTTACTATTGTCCCCAAAAACCAGAACGACTGATTAACCGACTTCAATGAAAGGAGGGTGTTCTCAATTCGTTTGTATTTATTTATTTTACTTATTAAATTGAGTAAAAACAATAGTTTATCTATTGACATTTTGCAAAATAACTGATTTTAAAAATGATTTATTCGCGAAATGAACATTTGTTAAATAATAATTTGTCTTTCAATATGTTTATAAAGCGTCCAAGTTACAAAATGTATATTTGTGTATTAATGATTTATAAAATGAACATATTTAGCAATGACAGGTTTGTGAAATGAATAGTTTGTGAATTGTTGTTTGTTAAGTGATTATTTGCGAAATGGTGTTTATCAAATGATGATAAACCATTTAATTCAATATAGTTTTCATTGAAGGTACTTATTAAGTATGCCTCACTTTCATGATTTTTGCAAAATTTTTGGACCCACAGTTCAAAAGTTAGATGGGGAGACGCCCTGTTTTAAACTTTCGGAGCTATTATTTACGAAAATATTAGTTTTATTCAAAAACTGTTTTAAAAGACCCTATTTTTTTTAAAGACCTATCCAACGATATCCCACACAACTGGGTTAGAACAAAACAAATTTCTCCCCCCCACTTCACGTGTACGGGAGGTACCATAACAAAATATATTTTCCAGTTTTTATTCTACCATTTTGTCGGCTTGGTTAATGCACATAATACCTATATTCAAACCAAATTTCAGCTTTCTAGTGCTAACGGCCACTGAGCTAGACCGCGGACGGACGGACGGACATGGCGAAACTATAAAGGTTTTTATATAGTTGACTACGGAACCCGGAAAAAATTGTTTAATTACTTTTTATCACGTAAAAAGCGCTGGTAGCCTGGTAGTAAGACGTCCGAAGATCTGGTATTCAAACCCCGGCTTGTACCACTGAGTTTTTTTGAACTTCTGTACGAAATATCATTTGATATTTACCAGTCGCTTTTCGGTGAAGGAAAACTTCGTGAGACAAACCGAATAACCTAATCCCAATAAGGCCCAGTTTTCCCCTCTGCGTTGAAAGAAAAGATGGCATTCGCTTTCGTAAAAAAACTAGTGCATACGCCAATTCATGGAATAAGGTTGCCAAGCGGATCCCAGGCTCAATTAAGCCGTGGCAAAAAGCAGGGATAAACGCTAGGAGGATGATAACTTTTCATTTACATACGTACCTCTTTACTTGTTTTTGACGTGATAACGTTTTATAAATCGATGGAGAACCGACCGCATGTTCAAACAAATGTAGCGTTCCGCTGGGACCACGTGGTCAAAAATTTTATATTTCGATTGAACTAGGGCATAATGAATACATAGGAGTAGGTGTAAGACCGTAAATCCGCTTGACATCTAATCTAATTTCGTCGAGTCGATCGTTTCAATAAAACCAGTATAAAATAATCTACGATTACGCATACTTGTTACGAATCTAGGGGTCTCTGCAATAATGGTTTGTTAAAGAGACGCGCTTGGTAAGCGACGGTGATTACTGAGGCCCTGGTACTTTAATTTCCATCGCCTAACAAGCGCGCAACTAAAATACACCAATGTAAAGGTGACCTCTGATTATGCATAGCTATAATGGTATGAAAGATTCGCTTATACTGGACAGCTTGTAAGTGTCGGGAATCAGTTAGCCAAAACCTACGATCGTCATTGCCGACTAGTCGGTCGATTAATCGGCAATTTGAAAACCGATTAGTCGGCCGATTGTGTAGTCGGCAAAAACCCTAGTCGGCCCATCTCTAGTTTTCTTATTACGTTATCACGCAAAATTATAGTCCGTAAACCGCCTTTACAGACAACCACTTTTTTTTAGGATCCAAGAGGCTAATTACATTCAGAGTAATGACGCGTAGTTGCAGTGTCCGCGAGGCAACCGGATGGCTCACGGTATTAGAGGTCGTTAGAGCGCCTCGGCAGCCGACTGAGCCGACCCACATCGCCTCGTCGCTCAGCGTCCACTCGTTGTCGAGTAGATGTAGTGAGCATGGTCATACAAATTCATATAAAGAATAACTATTTAACCGCTCGAAGTGAGGCGGTGAGGGTCGGGTGCCGAGGAGCTCTAATGAGCTGTGACCTTTAGGTTCCCTACGTGCTGTGGAACCACCCTAATATGCAACTCGAAATGACTCACGCTGGACTTCGTTGTGCATCCTCCTCCTCTCAATTTCCAATATTTTTATGTGATCCAGATCGAGCATGCAAATCGCCCTGTGCACCGGCTGGTCGGTAATCGATTCGTCAGCCATCAGAAAAAGGGGGGGGGGGGATGAAACACAAAGTACAACGTGGGTAAATCTGGGTTGCACAGGTTTGTTCCACAACACGTAGAGAGCCGTTAAATATCGCGAGCTATCCGGTTGCCTCTCGGATACTGTAACTACGAGCCATTGCTATAACTATTCTTATTCCTCCCTAGTCTCTAATATTTATTACAAGTAAACATGTAAGTTTTATACATCTTTCGACCCAACTTCCAACGCCCTTCCTTTTGACTTTTAATTAAATTTCTAAAATGTTCGTATTCACGAAAGAAGATTTTTATATATGTATTATATACATTTTTGTAATCAGCGTGAAAAGCTCTTCATTTTGATACCCCACTCGATAGGTTTGCAAAAAAAAATTTTCTTAGGGCTGCGCAATCTGGAATATTTTGTCCGCCATTTTGTTTTTACTGTGACGTCACATAGCCTATATTACTCGGGATAACGTAACGATTCTAATGATACCCCATACATCTAAATCGGTTCAGCCGTTCAGTTGTTCTAGTGGAACAAAGAATTTTATTTTACCCACATACATACATGAACCCTGAAAACAATACACTCCTTTTTTGGGCAGTCGTGTAAAAAATGCTCAACGCGGCTAAAGTATTTTATACAATAGTGACATAATCAAGAGCTTTACAGTCGAGTACCGCGTTTAGGCCACGAAGCTTGCTGAGTGGCCTAATTAAGGTACGAGATTGAAAAGCCTAATTATGTCGCTATTGTATACAATACTTTTTCTACGAGTATTAAGTAAGAATTGATTTTCTTTAATTATTTTTAAATCTTTCCCAATCAAACGTCAAACACTATTTTTCAAACAGGAAGTTATTGTATCTGGGCATTCGGTGCTACAGCCACTACCGAAAAGAGATAGACATATAATTGTATCGGTAGTAGAAAGAGACGGCTAGAATAAACTGAGTCCAAGATGTCGTTGTAGTTGTGATTGGTCTTTTTATAATCCAATCACAACGTAGAAGCAAGTTTAAGTAGAAGAAAATGTGACAGATTAAGGGCCAGTTGCACCAACCACTTTTGACGGACTCATCATTGTAACAGTACACGTAAAGTCCGTTTTTCGGTTGCACCACGCATTTTAACGGGAAAAAAGTTACGCTCACCGTAACCAGCCAGCATCAAGCACTGGTTAACGTGAAATCTACGTTTACATGTGGCGTGGCGGACATATTGCAAAACTGTCTCGTATTTCATGGAATAATGCTTAATTAGACAAAAATACAGTGATATTTGATGAAAAATGTTAATAGTACATTTCGATGTTAGTGCGGAAAGTAAAGTATGTTATGTCATTGAGTGCAGTGCAATGCGCGCTCGGAAACGGACGCGACTCGCTGCATATTATCGAATAACATAATTATTCGCGATCGTCGCGACTTGGGTCGCTGCCCGTATTTATTTGCAATGGGTTCGCAACAACTCATAGCGAATGAGTTACTGGCGTTTATACAGAATGCCATCGGCAACATGGACCAAGTCAGCATCAAGCAGATCTGCAAATCAAGTTTTAGCGAAGACGACATTTGCAGTGGCAAGACTGGCAAGGCGCTGCTCTTCCAGACGCTCGGTAAAGCTGACCAGATGGTATCCCGGCGGAGGGATGGGGGTGTGAAGAGTCTCCAGGACATTATAAACCTGTTCCATGAGACAGATCCAGACGACGTGCCAGCATTCGTTGCGAAGCGATTGGACCGGTTACCGCCGGTTTCCTTCGATCACGTCGACGTCACCAGGCTGCTGAAGGACATAACATTCCTGAAAACAAGTCTGGCAGAGGTGCAGTCGAAGTTGGAGGTGGCTAATAACACCATTAGTGATCTTCGTACTGAGGTAGTAACACTACGTGACACAGTTTCAGTATGTAGGTCACGCGAGGCCACTGACTTAGGCACGTGTAGCGATGCGCGTGCGATTATGTGCAGCGCTGGGTCAGCAACGAGCGATATGACGTCAGTCACTAACGCCGTTCGCGATGGCCCGCCCCCCGCACCCTGCACTTCGTGTGTCGCCGTTCCGTCAGCTGCTCCAGTGGGTATGTCTTCAACACCTCGTCGCGACTACGCTGCTGCTGCTGCAAAACGGAGTAAAGTGCCTTTAAAGGTGCCTGATTCTGTCGCTTCTAATGACAAGAAGCTTCCCCGCGATGACGACGGTTTCACACCGGTGTCGCAGAAAACAGGGGTGCGCAAGGCGCCTCGTCAAAGCTAGTGTGGTACTGCGGAACCGGGTGCTACCCCGGGTCTACGGGTTGCTACGCCGAATAAGGCGCTATACGTGTCGCGCCTGCATTTTTCCGCCACGGCAACAGATGTGGTGGATTACGTTTTGAAGAAGACTGGCTACGAGTTGAGGGTGTTCCAGCTGCGATCGCGCCATTACGTGCACTTCAGCTCGTTTGTGGTGCGCGTGCCGCGGCCGCTGCTGGAGACCATCGAGAGCGTGGGCTTCTGGCCGAAGGGTGTAGTGTTTCGGCGGTTCCGGGGGACGCTGCCAAATATTACACCAGAGCAGGTGGCACAACAGAAAACCGTCGTGTCACCAAAATAATAGTTTAGTTTATAATGTAATATGTATGCTTTATATATGTCTTTAAGGTATTTATCTATGGGCCACTAGTTGCCTGAAAATAAACGTTTTTCATTTTTCATTACATCACGAGTACCGAGATATCATTTACGCACGAGTATCGAACGACGTTTTTTAATACAGTTGCGAAAAAATTATAAAATTGTCAATTATTCACTTTGAGGTTACTTTAGTACATGTATCCGAACGCTCCGCGCGGTGCGGTGCGGCGCTGTGATTGGCTGTCTGTCACTGTCATTAGCTGTGATTGGCTGGAAAAGTAAAAAGCACTAGTGCGCGATATCAAACTTGCCGCACGCTAAACCACTACAAGAAAAGCACTTTTTTGAGCAACTGTATTAAAAAATATTGTTTCCAGTAATAAAAATATACAAGTATCTGAACGTAAATATGAGTGACATTTGATTTTTGGCACTTTATTTGTCAGAAAAGGAAATGTGTTCATCATTTTATAAAAATGTTAATTTTATGTAATTTTATGAGTAAAGAAGACCCCAACGTCTATCCATCGTCTCCCGTTAGTCCCCTCCGTTATGGGAGAGGGCCTAAGTGATAGTTCAGATCTGGATACGGTTACCAACTTTTAGTATGTTGTTGGGCACGACACTAGGACCCCAAAACTGCCGAGAGACGGGGACGTCGATGAATGTCTCCCGTGTAATGACGTCATCAAAATGGCTGCCGCTTTGTTGCGAAAAGTGTAAATTTCATCCAAACTGTGCATTGCACCTATACGTGTGTAGTATCAAACGAAAGAAGATTAAATGTGCTATATTGTTGTAATACATTATATACTACTGTATATTACAGTTTGACAGCTATAAACGAAAACCCAAAATCAGGCTAAAAAATAATTCGGATATTTGCATTTTACAACAAAATTATAAGTCCAACTTTAAAGCCGAGTACTACAATAACAAAACAGGCTATTTAAGCTATACATTGCTATAAAAATTATTAAAATCTGGTAATAATTGTGGCAGCTATGTTAAAAAACATGTCGGCACTGCCGAGTTATTTCCTTAGAGTGAAAAAATAACAATTTTCACAATTTACAGAATATCCGCAGAAGCTTCGAGTATATTGTTGGTTAAATAATTTGGAGCCCCTAAATGTCGGAAAAATATCTCTATAGTGACTGAGGTCCAAATAATGACGTCATGAACGTGACCGCTACCGAAATTTGTAAAACATAAATTAAAGCTATACCATGACACATACACACATGTGTGTAGCATCGATCGAAAGCTTATTGAATTTACTACAATACGTCATACATTATTTGTGAAAATAATGTATAGTTTAGGAGTTGTTGACAAAATAAAATATTATTTTAGGAAAATAAAATGTATATGTTAATTCTGTGGCCAAATAAAATACAATACACTAATGTTTTGTATAGCATTAAAAACACCAACTATTCAGCTTTAAAACACAGTTTGAATTTATAAAATTTGATAAGAACTATAAAAGTTGTGCTTACAACTCTAAAGCACACTAACTATTTTACCTACAATGCACTCATACCATGAGAAGCTTGGGCCTAATTATTGACTAGTTTTTTTCTAAATGTTGTAAGGATTTAGGGTTCCTTGTCATTAAAGTAAATAAAAAAATCGGCCAAGTGCGAGTTGACTCGCGCTCCGAGGGTTCCATATACATCACACAATTTTAACAATTTGTATTTTTAAGACCAACTTACGCTTGACCGCAGACTTATTAGTGTTTTTTTCTTTAATGTACAGGCAAAAAACTATATTAGGTTTTTTTTTCTAAAATGTAGGTTCGTCGGTTTCCGGGGGACGGAGAGCAATGGAAAATTTTCGCCTTATTTCTTAAATAACTTCAAAACTATTAAAATTTAAAGTATAAAAGTTATATATTTGTAGTTTTCACATCAAATCCTTTCATTTGATATATAACAAGGTATAGTTTGTAAGTAATTTAAGAAATAAGGCAAAAATTTTCCATTGCGCTCTGTCCCCCGGAAACCGACGAACCTACATTCTAGAAAAAAATACGTAAGAAAAAAATACGTAATATAGTTCTTTACCTGTACATTACAGAAAAAAACACTAATAAGTCTGCGGTCAAGCGTAAGTTGGTCTTAAAAATACAAATTGTTAAAATTGTGTGATGTATATGGAACCCTCGGAGCGCGAGTCAACTCGCACTTGGCCGATTTTTTTATTTACTTTAATGACAAGGAACCCTAAATCCTTACAACATTTAGAAAAAAACTAGTCAATAATTAGGCCCAAGCTTCTCATGGTATGAGTGCATTGTAGGTAAAATAGTTAGTGTGCTTTAGAGTTGTAAGCACAACTTTTATAGTTCTTATCAAATTTTATAAATTCAAACTGTGTTTTAAAGCTGAATAGTTGGTGTTTTTAATGCTATACAAAACATTAGTGTATTGTATTTTATTTGGCCACAGAATTAACATATACATTTTATTTTCCTAAAATAATATTTTATTTTGTCAACAACTCCTAAACTATACATTATTTTCACAAATAATGTATGACGTATTGTAGTAAATTCAATAAGCTTTCGATCGATGCTACACACATGTGTGTATGTGTCATGGTATAGCTTTAATTTATGTTTGACAAATTTCGGTAGCGGTCACGTTCATGACGTCATTATTTGGACCTCAGTCACTATAGAGATATTTTTCCGACATTTAGGGGCTCCAAATTATTTAACCAACAATATACTCGAAGCTTCTGCGGATATTCTGTAAATTGTGAAAATTGTTATTTTTTCACTCTAAGGAAATAACTCGGCAGTGCCGACATGTTTTTTAACATAGCTGCCACAATTATTACCAGATTTTAATAATTTTTATAGCAATGTATAGCTTAAATAGCCTGTTTTGTTATTGTAGTACTCGGCTTTAAAGTTGGACTTATAATTTTGTTGTAAAATGCAAATATCCGAATTATTTTTTAGCCTGATTTTGGGTTTTCGTTTATAGCTGTCAAACTGTAATATACAGTAGTATATAATGTATTACAACAATATAGCACATTTAATCTTCTTTCGTTTGATATTACACACGTATAGGTGCAATGCACAGTTTGGATGAAATTTACACTTTTCGTAACGAAGCGGCAGCCATTTTTATGACGTCATTACTCGAGAGACATTCATCGACGTCCCCGTCTCTCGGCAGTTTTAGGGTCCTGGTGTCGTACCCAACAACATACTAAAAGAAGGTAACCGTATCCAGCTCTGAACTATATTCCCATAAGGGAGAGCACTACGTTACCTACAAACAAAACTGGGTCGGACAAGGTCAAACATATCGGTCGGGACCCGCACTCAGTCATGCTTATAATATATACCCGCAACAGAGATTACCAAAAAAACATATTTCATTGCCATCTCCACTAAGAACGTTTTATAGAAACATCATTTTGGAGCATCAATGGAAGTCGCACAAGCGCAGACATTCCGGTTTCATAATAAAGGTTTTGTAGACAGTCGGTCACTGCCACGCGGTGGGGTGAAAGACCCTGTTTTATACCGAGGGTTCCTAGATAAAACAGTGTTTTTACACGACTGCCCAAAAAAAGGAGTGTATTGTTTTCAGGGTTCATGTATGTATGTGGGTATAATAGAATTCTTTGTTCCACTAGAACAACTGAACGGCTGAACCGATTTAGATGTATGGGGTATCATTAGAATCATTACGTTATCCCAAGTAACATAGGCTATGTGATTCCAAGTCAGTAAAACTATCACATTGCCCAAAAAACCGAACACATTAAAATGCGAGGAACACAGGACACTAAGCTTAGTCTCACAGGCGTCGAAAGTATTACTGAAAATTATTCAAAATAGAATTAGACGAGTTATGGAAGAATACCTTGGACCGGACCAATATGGATTCCGACAGAAAAAAGGTACGAGAGAGGCCATACTGGCGCTGAGAATGGTTGTTGACAGGAGAATAGACTTGGGCCAAAACACACATATAGCCTTTATTGACTTGGAAAAGGCCTTTGATAGGGTCAATTGGAAGAACATGATGGAAATTTTAAAAGATGCAGGCTTGGACTTCAGAGACCGAAGAATAATTTTCAATCTATATAAGGAACAAGAGACAATTATAAGGGTGGGAGAAGAAAGTTGCAGAGCAAGGATAAAGCAAGGAGTGAGGCAAGGTTGTCCACTCTCACCCCTTATCTTTAATATATTTATAGAGTGTGCCATTAGAAAAATTTTAGAAGAAACTGAAGGAGGAGTCAAATTTAATGTTGAAAGAATAGTATTAATTAGATTTGCAGACGACTTAGCAGCACTGGCCCCAAGCTCAAATGAATTTAAAAAAGTTATGGAACAGATGGATTTATTTTTTAAACAATTTGGACTCAAACACACAAAACACACTAATAAAACTAAAACACTTATTGCTTCAAAATTATGCCCAGTTAAGGAACAAATTGACATCAGAGGGACAAATATAGAACAAGTAAATAAATTTAGATATTTAGGCAGCTTAATTACGCAAGACTCCAGATATACAGATGAAATAGTATCTAGGATAGTAACAGCTTTTAACGCCAAAAAACATTTGCTTAAGGCTAGGATCTCCAAGAGTACAAAAAACGCCTAATTAAGCTATCCATCTGGAGCATCGTTGAGACGTGGACAATGCGGCAGAAAGATAGGAACCAATTGGAGGCTTTTGAGATGTGGTTGTGGAGAAGAATGGAGATAATAAGTTGGACAGAGAAAAAAACGAACGAGGAAGTGCTGCAAATTGTTGGAGAGAAGAGGAACCTACTGAGAACCATAGAGAATAGACGAGGCAAAATGATAGATCACTTGATAAGACACGACACTTTCTTTAAAACTATATTAGATGGCAAGATTGAAGCTAGGAGAGGAAGAGGAAAACCACGAGCAAGCTATACACAACAACTAAAAGAAAAAGCAAATGTCGTGTCTTACAGGGACCTAAAAAACCTAGCCGAGGACCGCAAAAACTGGCGCATACTCCACCGACAAGAGCCATGCTCTTAAATTTTGATGATGATGACTTTTTAGATAAACCAGAATACCATATTTTTTACTAAGTTATATTGCTTAATCTCTTATAGTTTACGTAAGCCAAGAAAAATAAGGGGAAAAAGGACCCAACTTCGGCTTTTTTTTCTATCGAGGCAACTTTCAGCAATCGTGTTTCGGCTTGTGCCAAAAACAAGAGTATATAGTCTAATAATATATATTCGAAAATAAATTCAGTCACATTTTCCGTTTAGTAGCGTTTGAAAAAACCTATAATTTTTTAAAGGTCACAGCACATTAGATCGCCTCGGCACCCGACCCTCACCGCTTCACCTCGAGTGGTTAGGTATTTTTTATATGAATTTGTATGACCGCATGCGCTCACTACATCAACTCGACAACGAGTGGACGCTGAGCGACGAGGCGGTGTGGGTCGGCTGCCGAGGCACTCTAATGAGATGTGACCTCTAATACCGTGAGCCATCCGGTTGCCTCGCGGACACTGTAACTACGCGTCATTACTCTGAATGTAATGAAATGCTCTACTTCGCGCTATTGAAATATTTCTTTTTATACTCGGCGACTGTAATACTCGAATTGAGATTGTGGTGGCGGAACTACTAGCGCATACTTTTTGATAGAGCTTCTATGGTCGCATATTGTAGCATCCATAACAATCACAGAAAGGATTTCCATACAATATTGTGAAACTGTTGTCGGGCCCCGCATTGCGTGTCGCCGCCGGCACAATCCACCGGGAGGTCGAACGTTACGAGACTACATAGAAGCAGTAGGTTGTGCACGGCTTTTGTCGAACTCAATTCTTACCGGCTTGCTTAAGCACCGTTACCGTTACCGTTAACTGACTCGGCCAGCCAGCAGTTCTGCTGCAAGGACTCAGAGGCGTGGTCATACAAGGGAGGGAGGGACGGAGAGACTCAGCGACAATGCTCAGATGCACGTACTGGTACGGTTCAGGCCCATCGGTCGGAGGTGTATAGTACGGCGGGTTAACAACCTCCGTCCAGATTAGCCCACTCCGAAATAGGACGTGTATCCGCGCCTTTTCTTGTGCTCTTTCCGTCGTCAGCCACCCCGGTATGCTCAGCAGACCCTCCTGCCCGAGGCACCGGCGAGTCAAAAATACAGGATGGGTGTGTAGGGCTTGTGCAGTCAGGAGAGGATAGATAGGAAAGTAAGAACCAGGCCGAATACCAGCATCGTACCCAGAGTAGGGAAAAAATAAATAGATAAGTGTGTAAATATGTACGACAGGATAAAGACTGCGATATTTTATGGATGTGCTTGTAACGTTTTTTTTTTTCAATGACGGCTCGACGTTCTGATCATTTGCGGTCTCGTTTTCGTGTTTTTCCCTTGGTTTATATTCCGTGTCTGTTCCGATTGCTTATACACTTGGTTCACTTTTTCCCTGTTTTGAGCAATGGGTTTCCCGTACGGCGGTCTTTCGTCTGTGGAACGTGTGATATCCTGTTTCAGGGATCTATGTCAATTTGAGCTACCACTCTTTTTGGCTATGTGTCCATGGTCGCATTTTTGCATGGTTAGCATTGTCCATGGTAGTTTTTTGTGATCGTCTTTCCTTCCAGGATCTCGTGTGTCTATTTTTGATTGTGAGGTTGTTTGCATACGCCTAACATGTCCTTTAGGATATGTACGTTCGTTTTTCCTTAGCTGCGATCTGTTGAAGATGAGAGAAATAGACTTCAAGCCGCATTACCTATATACATTAATCTTGCTGTACGGCACTCGATTTTATATTTTTGAATTCAGTAATTCAGCATTACGGATGTCTTTGTTACGTCTGGTCTTAATTGCCGCTCATCTGTTGTCCGCTGCTGTAGTGTGTGTGCCTACGTGGTAGGTTACTTTTTCTCGTGACTTGAACTTGATTAATTCGCCGCCTAGGTTCCTTGGTTGTTATAACATGCACACTTGCCCACCCTTTTTATCCGCATTGAAGACAGCGTGCACAGAGATACTTGAAGGACTGAGATATGTAACTTCATTATAGGTATAACTACAACGTCACGAACCAAAATTCACACCTACAATCTACCGTAAAAAATAATGAGTATAACACACTTTAACAATTGGCACTAGATATTGGATCACTTCACAGAAACAAGTATCATACGTCTTAAATTGCTTATTAAAATTGGCTACACTAACTATAAGTTACACGCACAATTCATCATTCGATTCTTATGTGGAATGGTTTGTGGTTCACGATCACTTAGGTTACTATGTCTTATTTATTTACGACATAGTAAATAAGCACAAAATAAGGCACTTTGCTATTAGAGCAAGTAGTTTTTTTTTTGCTTCTTTCGAACGTGATGTATTTGAATTGGCTATATAGTACGATTTTGTTCATGTTTCATTTCTTTACTTTGTTGTGGAATATGTAATCAAGTTTTAATATCTATGGTTTTCTAAATATTCAACATCGCATAAGTGGCGAAGCTTTTTTTGTTTCCGCCATTGGAGCCCTAACTCTGAGCCGTTAAACGGTCGAGTTTATGGCATTTTGCTGTATATTGTCTTCGCAGGAGGTATTCCGCACATGTTTCGGAATCGAGTGAGCACGTCATAAGGCAGAAACAACCTTTTTTTTTGTTGTACTTCCAGTAGAAATTTCAATGGCTGAGTTAATTGCACAATGTTCCCTTTAGTCTTTCTCTTTTAAGCTTACTACTTGTTTGTTTGAGTCGTTTTTGTTTTGTTTGTGATATTCTATTGTAACTGTGACTGCAAACTGCTCTGTAGATGTTCCTGGTTTTCCGGCTTGTTTTTAAACTTGTGCACGTGTGGTGATTGCGGCGTCCTTCGCTCGCAGCGTTTACGATCGCAGCCCGCTAACTTGGTGTCTGCTATTGTAACGTACTCGTAATTGCATAACAGATCTTTACATGAACATTCTCGAAAGTACCTAGATTTGGTAAGGGGCGAAATAATGTGTCTACCTGTCCTTCAACCCAACCCGAACGTTGGTTATTGTGATTATTAACACACATAATTATTAACTTTTAATACTTGAATAAATTACGCGGTGCTTTTTTTTGTATAAATTTGTAGGTAGTTATTTAGTCGTTTATATTCGTCATCAAATAAATAACCATGCCTATTACTAATTTTGTACCAAGCAGGAACATATGCAAGTGAAATCCGATTACAATATTTGGTTACTTGAGGGAAAAGAAGGTTTTATTTTTAGACGTAAGCATGACAGTGCGCGCACGCATGTTATTCACGTTAAAGAGTTTTGCTTTCGACAGACTTTGTGTCCTAAGCATAATACTGCTATCATTATTGTGTAGGTACCTAAGGGCCAAGCTATATTCCGTTTACCACAAATAGGTAGCAAATATTATCATGGAACATGTTTAGAGGGCTACTCGTCTAGTTACCGAAGCTACCGATTTTAGCCCACGTTTAGTCACTGCGTGGAAGCGTGAGGTAGGATCATCCGTACACTCACTTCACTCGCTGGTTCATGCACAAATCACACAATGATATATGGGTGCACTTCACTACAGTATTTTTCGCGAAGTCGGGAAAACGTATAAACATAGACCACGTACGAGTATATGACCATGTAAATGAGGTATGGTTGGCATTTGCTCGAGGTACGTCGTAATATATTTACTGTTTAGACAATCAAACAGGGACAAGATGCATGCATATGGTTGTAGGTGTAGAGGATTTGCATAAGTTAGGTAAATTCGACTATGTAAAGAGATCAGTAGATATTTGGTAGGTTGTCGAGTTAGGTTTGTCAGGTCACTATGTAGTGTTGAGGCGAGAGCCGCGAGAGATTAGTAACTAGGTAAGGTAGAGTAAATAGGCCACTGTAGTACTAAGGTGGTCTCGGTCCTCATACGGGATATTTGTGGTATGGGCTAGGAAAAGGAACGGTCTCACCGAGTTTGCTTGTGGAGAGCGCAGAAGTGGCCGTCACCACGTCTTTGTACTTGGTTGCCGGGAAGCCGAAGCGTTCTCAGTCCTGGTGGCGTGAGCACTAACCACGGGCACTTAAAAACACAACACTCACTAAATTAAATAACTATTTTAATGACATTAATGACCGTACGATACTGGGGTTACTACGTAAAGTTTTCACAAAATTGCCACTAGGTAGGGATCGGCCACGCTGACTTAGCTTGCGTATGCGCATTTAAGGCTCTGCGGACGGTGGAATTGTAGTAACATCTGGTGTCAGACGTCTATTGTTTTACGGGCTCTGGGATGCGTCCGCTCGGGTCGGGGTCCCAAACCAAAACTCAACTCAATTCTTACCGGCTTGCTTAAGCACTCGTATAAAAACTATTGTGTGCAACGGTACATAATAAGGGTTCTTAAAATTCTCGGGTCTGTATTTACAAAATTCGGCTTCGCCTCATTTTGTAACTTCGACCCTCGAATCTTAAGAACCCTCATTATGTAACTGTTGCACAAAATACTATTACAACATCACGTCCAGTATCATAAAAAAATGTCCTGCATTGCGCCGTTTCGAGCCAAAGAAGCTAGTTATTGTAGAGATTGATGATAAAATGACCTATATTCAACAATACCTACTGTAGTGTAGCCATGGTGTAGTTGTGGGAGGAAAATTGGAGGCTAGGGCAGTATGGTTTTATGCGTTGAGAGGTTAAGTAGACTAGCGTGTCCTCTGTCATCTTATCAATATTGACGAGACAGACCACAAGCTAAAATAAATTACGCAGAACATAATTGCTTTGGATCTTGGCAGCAAGAAATTTATTGCCAACTCGTGTCGCGCTATGCCATGTATAAGGTCATGCAATTAGCCTCTTGGATCCTTAAAAACAAGTAAATACATATGTTATCCTCCTAGCGTCTATCCCTTTTTTGCCACGGCTCAATTGAGCCTGGGGGCGGCTTGGCAACCTTATCCCATGAATTGGCGTATGCCCTAGTTTTTTTTACGAAAGCGAATGCCATCTTTCCTTTCAACACATACGTTCCAAAGTTCGTTTAATTATTCTATAACACTAAAAGGTTTTAAATTAATAAAATAATTAAAAATTAAAAAACACGACTGCGTTTGTTTTAAATGAACTGAAAAGTTAAAAATAAGTTCTAAACATGATTGAGAATATCTTTGAAACCTTATGGTTGAGACCGTGCCTAATACCTACACCCTGATGTATTCTGGATCTTTCAAAATCTTATTTTAGTTCGATCGCAGTCGGGGGACCTTTTCATGGGTATTGTGTTATATAGTTTAAAAGGTCCCCCGACTACGGTCGAAGTAAAATAAGATTTTAAAAGATCCAGCATACATCAGGGTGTAGTATTAGGCACGGTCTCAACCATAAGGTTTTAAAGATATTCTCAATCATGTTTAGAACTTATTTTTAACTTTTCAGTTCATTTAAAACAAACGCAGTCATGTTTTTTAATTTTTAATTATTTTATTTATCAATATTAGGGGAAGCTTTAGCACCTTTCGTTGGCTTTTTACTAGTGATGCAAAGAATACGAATACAAATATTCGATTCATACAACCGTTTAGCTTTTATGGAATTTAAAGTGCATTTGTAATCATCTCCTATCTTACAATTCACAACTTTAGACTTGCAATTTTCTCTGAATTTTACTCTGGGTTAGGTTGTTACTGGCAACTGAATGTGCTTTTTATAACCAAAATTTTAATGGGTAGTTATCATAATCATAATATATTATAGTGGTTCTATTTTATTTACAAGATTACTTGTTACATTACAAGATTTGCCAAACACTAATTCATACACCAGTACTGAACCCATGAGCTCCAGTTTGTGGTGAAATTATTAGTTTGTATTCTTAGATAACTGCCAAGATGAACGGAAATAAAACAACAATACTACCACAACGATTAGTAAAATACATTTATTGTGAGCGATAGGTACTACAATCTTGTAAGGAACTTAACCGCGTATATAATTTTTAAATTACCTTCGACGTTTCGAGGACGACATTGTCCCCGTGGTCGCGAAGAAAGACTCGCTCGTCGTCGAAGGTAATTTAAAAATTATATACGCGGTTAAGTCCCGTTTATTACAAATAATTATGAGTAAAAACCGTGAAAGTCTAAATCAGTATCTTGTAAGGAAAACTACTCTATTTTTACGTTTACTAGGTATTTACAATAAATCTTTAATTCAATAGAACTAAATGCAAATAGAATTAAATGCACTAAACGGTTCTGTTTAAATAATATATACGAGAAGTCATTTAACTTTTACAATTCACTGAATAAACGTTACAAAAAATATATTTACGAGAAACTTCTTGTAATGCTAAAAAAAAGTTCTCTTTACAATCTTGATCGTAGCGAATACTATCACAGTATACTCGTAGTAACTTTTCTATAAGTTGGCATATTAAAAATACAATTTAGCTCTATTAGCTATAGGGATACACGCACAGATATGCCTGCCGGATTTGTCCGGCGGATATGCCCGATGGTGTATTCAAAATACAATTTTGCTGTATTAGCTATAGCAGAGTATACTCGTAGTAACTTTTCTATAAGTTGGCATATTAAAAATACAATTTTGCTCTATTAGCTATAGCAGAGTATACTCGTAGTAACTTTTCTATAAGTTGGCATATTAAAAATACAATTTTGCTCTATTAGCTATAGGGATACACGCACAGATATGCCTGCCGGATTTGTCCGGCGGATATGCCCGATGGTGTATTCAAAATACAATTTTGCTCTATTACAAATCCGGCGGACACATCTGTGCGTGTATCCCTAGCTATTCTTATGTACTAAATAATCTTTTCCATCTTTAAATATCTGCAAATTGGGACGTAATAAAATATTTTTTGTATCACTAATTCGTAAGGTGAATAATTTGTACTCGTATTTACTGAAGCGTTATACGCAAAACAGTACTGAAACTGAAACCCTGAGCTCCAGTTTGTCGTGAAATTCTTAGTTTATATTCTTAGATAACTACCAAGAAAAACAACAATACTACCACATCGATTAGTAAAATACATTTATTGTGAGCGATAGGTACTACAATCTTGTAAGGAAAACTACTTTATTTTTACGTTTACTAGATACGAGGGAAGCCTGATAAGTCCTCAGCCTAAGGCATTAAGTGAAAGAATACTTCAAATAAAACGAATAGCAAGCATTAAGAAACTCTTCTCAACATGAATTATGATTGCCATTTTGACAAAAACCTATTGTGTTATTTTAATATGGACGGTTAATATCATCATGTCTTTCGAAATCGAGTGCTCCATTTTTAATTTTTAATTATTTTGATATTTTAATCTCGTCTCACAAACGAAACATAGCCTTTAGAAAATTTTGTTTAGTAGATTAATATTCTCCAGTTTCTCAGCTTTGAGACAAGTAAGTTGTTTTATTAAACTTGCTTAATTCAAAAAGGACATAAGCGTCGTAATTATTGTTTCCGCCCTGAGGTCTCATTAGGGTGATTAAGTAGAAAAACAGAAAAAAAATCTTATAGTCTAGCAAAATTTAAAAATAAAGCAGTTATAGCATGAGTCATAGATCATTTAAGACTAGTCACAAAAAATCTATTTTGATATTTTCATGTAAAAAAAATATTTGAGCAAATGAACTTGAGCCGCTTCGCTTGACGGGTTAAATAAAGACGCGATAATTTTGATTGTGATCAATTTCTTAACTATATTTTATACTGGGTTAGAGATCTAACAAGGCACATTGAAAACTTTTTATTTTGCGTTATTGAAATACGGCGTGCTGAAATTGTTCAGTGCATTTTGCTGAGAAAAGACTATATTCTAAAAGAAAAATATAAATTTTAAGGTATTAATTCACTAAATGCCTTAGGCTGAGGACTTATCAGCCTTCCCTCGTAGTAAATCTTTAATTCAATAGAACTATTCAAACATGAATATGCACTAAACGGTACTGTTTAAATAATATATACGAGAAGTCATTTAACTTTTACAATTCATTGAATAAACGTTACAAAAAATATATTTACAAGAAACTTCTTGTAATGCTAAAAAAAGTTCTCTTTACAATCTTGATCGTAGCGAATACTATCACAGTGTACTCGTAGTAACTTTTCTATAAGTGTGCATATTAAAACTACTATTTCTCAAAAATGTCCCGCAAGGTTGACTTTTACGGTTTAATATTAGGCGGTGAAGTGCTTCGTTTATGGTCAGATAAAAATTTAAAAAGTTACGGAAATTGCAGTCTCGATTTCGATCCGTAAATTTCCAATACAAATTCCATTATTGTCGAGGTACATACCTTTTTTTTAAGTAGTAACGGCTATAGAACTAGGTGGAACAATTCCTAAACAGCGAAAATAGAGAACGAGTTACAATTATTTATAATGTTGGTACCGCGTGTTTTTAGCTGTCTCAAATAGATTGGCGTTGATCGGCAGAAAAATACACTTCTATTGAATATTAAAAAAAGTAAAAGGCGGTAAAACAAATGTTTTTTCACCTCACTAGCTCGGAAAGCCCTTTTTGTTTGTTTAATATCTATTGTGAAAATCGCTTTTTATCCACATGTGGTGAAAGAGTTTTGACATAAGTGACAAGTGGCTTAAGTGACATTTGACAGCTAACAAAACGTAAAACGTTAAAAGTGCAGAATTTTTAACATCGCAATTAATGAATTGCATCGAGTAAAAACACTTAATACAGTCTTACAACTTTATTTTAATTCATAAATATCAGCATTCAACATTAATCTTCATTCTTTTTGTAAAAACGGATAAATTGTTCTGACAGCCGAATAAGTCTACGTACGAACAAAACGCATCTGACATTTAATAAAACCTTTTACGTCAAAACTTTTCCTTTCAATTCATCCATCATATCAACGTTAAATATTCGCATGTTTTTCTAGGTTGTTTTGTTAAAAATTAGTGATTCGAGTGATGAAGAAGCATTAAACACCTGAGGAATTACGGGAAACCGAGCAAAATGCACCCTTTTTCTTATTTTCCTCGCTGTAGTGAGGTGAAAAGTTTTGTGTTATACGCGGGTGAAAGTTATTTTACGTCTCGTGTATTAAAGCACTCGCTACGCTCAGGATTCTATTTTTGAACCACTCGCTTCGCTCGTGGTCAATAATAGAATCCTTTCGCTAGCTCGTGTTTCAAATAACACTCGCACGTAAAATACAACTTTCACCACTTGTATAACAAATAACTATTACTTTTTCTATGAAAATTTTATAAGTAGCTAACGAAGTAAACGAAATACTAATAGTAGTAATAGTGAAAGTATTTATTTAAAGAAAATGAGTTCCACTTCACGTGACGAGAATATGGAATATACGCCTCCAGAATTAAGAGCAGAGGCGAATTCTGCAATGAATAACTTGTTTCCAGCGAAATCTAAGGACAAAATTTATTTCGATTGACATACCTACTTATTTTTATTTTCTTGCACCATTTTTGAGAAAAGCACTATAATTGACTCGGCGTGAAGAGCCATTGCCGGCTTCGTATTAACTTAAACGGACTCCCGTTCCGGTCGTCTGTTTAAACATAATACTCAGCCCGCAATGGGCTACTTCACCTCCTCGACAATAATGTACTATTATTGCACACCTTAGAATAAAACAATAAACTTAATCTATTAGTTATTACATATTTATGTACAGCGGCAAACAACAAGCGGCCATTAAGAATTAGTTTCAAAACGCGTGAAACCAGGCCAAGACCGGCCACCTGTTGTTTGTAAAGAGAAGCTATCTCATTACAAACTACCCTCGTTTTCAGCATCATTGTCAAATGTAGGGTACCCCGCCTACCCCGCCGCCGTCACCGCCCGCGATGAGCGCTCGCGAGCGGAGAGCCGCAACCCGCAGTCTGCGTCGGTTAGCCAGTGGCCAAAGCGAATGGCTCATGAATAAGCTCCTCGTTATGGAGCGAAACATGTCGACTAATATTCGACTTAAAAAACCTGAGTATCCAGTGATTTATTTAATATGTCAATAATGACATAATTAAGCTTTTCAATGTCGTACCTTACTTAGACACTGTACTCGACTGAAAAACTCTTTATTATATCACGATTGTATAAAATACCTACTATCATTTTAATCGCGTTCTGGAAGCGTATAGGAGCACACCGGCGTGGAGCAGGTTATAAGTTCCAGGTACATCCGATTCGTAGCAGCAAGCCCGTGTGCGCGTGGTTGCGCTTCAGACCGACCTTTAGAAATATTATTTTCTGTTTTCACAGAAATGGCACGGTAACATTGTGTTTTGTTAACTGCTCGTTCTGCATATTCTTTTTCGTATTTTCGATGCGGTTTGGTTATTTTGGTTGAGACCCTTTTTGGTGATTTCTGTTGTATTTCCAGCAGTTGTGGGCGCCACTCAACCAAATCAGCACTTGACCATGATGTCTGGCTGGCACAATCTCTTGTAATAATAACCGGTCTAGGTGATTCGTCATCGTGCCGGTCACAGCAATTCAAGCATGATACCCGTCGATACCACTGAAGTAGCCCAGCTGCACTGGTCGAGATTAAGGATACGATATCTCTTCCGCAGTCCTCCAGACTCTTCCTGTGTGGTGGTGACAAACGAACTGAAACAAAAAAAAACACAAATTAGTAGTGTAAACAATGAACATGGTACATATTTATTATGTAGTTCGTAACGTTTTAGATAGTTTTGAATGTACAGCCTTGGCCAGAAGTGTTGAGCACCAATGCGATTTTCATACATAACTGGAAAGTTTAGTCCATCGTTTCCATCTTTGTTTAAGTTATTTTGTCAATTAATTTAAACTAATAGGCATGTTTTGTTGAAGTTAGTAGTAACTGCATAGAATATTTGCAATGTGTCGCACCGACTTAAATTTACATTTTTGGTACCTTTTGTTTTCATATTTTTTAAGTACCTTGAAAGTGTTATTAATTATTAAGTGAAGTTTTCTATATTTATAAATAAAATATTACATTTACCGTTATCGTACATTGTTAGGATAGGGAAATAATGCTTAACATCAAAATTGTAAACAAAAAACACCTATGCTCTAACACTTCTGGCCAAGGCTGTATATCAATTGACCCAGCGATAGCGAAGGTCTCCGTTTCAGCTTGGGCAAAAATGCTTTCATATGTCCGGATGTTCTCCTCTACAGGTCGCATTTAATTAACGTGACAAGGATCATGCTGAATTTGGCCTACAGAGTGTAAATCTATTACGGGTGATAAATTAAACCAGACATATAGAACTCATTAGTGTAATCATTATTTAAGATGCTTTTTTTAAGTTACTCTTAACTGTGACCGAAATTATTTTTTTTAAATTTTATCAGCAGCAATGTACTGTAAACATAAACACATATGGTATTGAAAGTAACTGTCAACGAGCGTTTAACGCGAGTTTGTTTGCATTAGGTACATTGCGGGCCTAATTATTTTGTATGGAAAAAAATTTAATTGCAATAATAAGTAAAAGTTATCTAATTACATTTTCACCTCAGCAGGTCGAACGAGGATTCTTTGCTGCCTAAATTCAGTGAGTAAAATTCGATTTTGCTCACTGAGTGAGACAAAATGACCTCGAACTGACGTTGGAATTAAAATGCCAATTACGTGGGGGAGATCTAATACAAATTCGAAACACTAAGAGTCTGTTCGCGTTGTCTTTTTCACGTCGTTAGTAAATAGAGAGAGACAGAAATATTTTAAATGTTATTCAATCTAATTTTACTTAATTTTAATTCGTATTCTGAATTTTCGATAGCAAACCCTGACACAGAGCCAGAAAGAAACGTTCTGAAACGCGCACAAGTAACTAATTTGTAAATATAATTTAAACATTTTTTTTATGTTTAACCATACTAAACTTTAAATTATTTATGTTCTTCTTCTTTATATCAAAAACAATAAGTGTACGTGGAAAAATTACAAGATTAACGTGTGAAATATATTATTACTTACAACAATCTCACGTATTATTATCAAACGCTATTATAAATATAAAAAGTTGGCAAATGTCAAAATGGTCGTAGATATTTATAAAATAATTAACATGTTTCGATGATTGTGTTATTAACGAATTATTGAGGTTTTTAAGCTCAAGTGTAAGAATATTATAAGAAAAAACGAGCGAATAAATTGACGAACAAGGATTAAGCATCTCTCAGGTTGTATTTTTCCATGTTCTCTCTGCTGAGGTGAAAAATAGTGTGTTCAACATGAGAATAAAGTTATTTACATCTTGTGCTTTTGAGTCCTTCTCTACGCTCAAGATTCCAAATTGGAATATTATTGAATATTTCGCTTGCTCAGGACTCAAAATTAGCACTCGAAGCAAATATTAACTTTCTATTCTTATGTCCTACACTAATCACCGTTAAGAGATTCGTCCGTATTAGATTTACACACGTAACTGAATACGACAGTTTATAGCAGATTTTTTGCTTTATCGTACGTTAGACCGGTCACAAAATTTCAAATTCGCTCTCCTTCTCGATGCGACAGGCAAACGATATTTCTTTTGGGCAGCCGGGCTTTTTACCCGGTTTAGACCCTGCGGTATCCGAATTGCCGGTTGCCTTCAAAGAAAATATGACCGGAAGTGAGATATTCAAGATGGTGGGCAAAACCTGACCCGTTTTTGAACTTTTCTTATATAACTCAAAAACAGTGACTTCTATCAAAAAAAATCTGCTACTTAAGTAATCCACATAAAATTCTCTATAAAAAGGTTCTATACAGTTTTTTGCTGGGATCAATGTTTAATGAGATATCGAGGGAATAAGATAGACAATAAACATATAGACCAGAGATGGGGAAAATGTAATCGACTACCGAGTAACGATTAAGATTACACGAATTAATTACGACGGACAATTGAAAACGACGATTGATCAATCTTAGTTGTATATAATGCAACTAAAGTAGTTGCCGATTGATTTCGGACAGCTAAATTTTGTAATCTACTAATTAGTTAGTATATATATTATGCCATCATTTTTATAAAAACCGGCTAAGTGCGAGTCGGATCGCGCATTAAGGGTTCTGTACCATTATTTATAAAAACCAGCCGTAGCTATACCATCGAATAAATTATTATCGCAAAGGTCGTATCTGCCCAAGGTACGTAGTTTTTTGGAGATAACTCAAAAACGCCTAAACCGATAATGTTCAAAATAATTTTCGTTGAAATAATATTTAAAGGTGTATCTTTTTGAATTATGTATTCCATAATTTTTGGACTTACGGTTCAAAAGTTACGGGGGGAGGAGAGACACAATTTTTCATACTTTCGGAGTCATTATTTCTGAATATATCCACTTAATAATAAAATGTTTAAAATAATCTCTATGTTATTTTTAGAGACTTGTCGATTGATGAGCATCATATTGATATTTGGTAAAAAAATATTTTTTGACAACTACTTGCACGTATGAAGTGCCCCCC
Source organism: Pammene fasciana (assembly GCA_911728535.1). NCBI lineage: Eukaryota > Metazoa > Arthropoda > Insecta > Lepidoptera > Tortricidae > Pammene > Pammene fasciana. The sequence continues at coordinate 24,768,839 of OU452275.1, forward strand.
CAAAAAAATATTTCTTTCAGAAATTTCACTACATAACTAAGTAGCGGCACACACAATACACTTTATGTAAAAATTTGATAATGATACGTCTTATAGTTTCCGAGTAAAATGGCTGTTACATACGGACGGACAGACAGACAGACAGACATGAGGAATCTATAAGGGTTCCGTTTTTTTGCCATTTGGCTACGGAACCGTAACAACGAAGAATATGTAGGCAATTATAGTAGGTGGTAGGTACTTCCAAAACTGTCTCTGGCTACCCTATCATGACCCTGAGAAAAGGCGGCAAATAATCTGCGCATTGCAACCCCGTGTACCTATAAGCCGAAAACCAGTAATGAAATGTAATGATACTTGAACAATTAATATTTTTTAGATAGTTCCACACACATAGCTATCACTGCTATCAGGTATGCGAAAATAATTCTTACCTGCTGCAATACTTTCATTGTTTTTAGGGTTCCGTAGTCAATGAGGAAACTTTATAGTTTCACCATGTCGGTCTGTTCGTCCGTTTGTCCGTCCATTTGTCCGCGGTCTTCTAGCTCAATAACCGTTAGCACTAGCAAGCTGAAATTTGGTATAAATATGTGCATTAATCACGTCGACAAACTGATATGATAGAATAAAAAAAGGAAACAATATTTTTTATTAGTTGACACATATTATATGAATCGTGTGGTTTATTGTTGGATAGGTCTTTTAATCGGCTTTTGAAACACTTTTTGGATTAAATCTAATAGTTCAGCTCTGAAAGTTCAAAATAGGGCGTCACCCCCATCCCCCATCTAACTTTTGAACCGTGAGCCAAAAAAAATTGAAAAAAATTCATGATAATGTGGTTGAGATATCACTCGTGCGGGTAGGAAAATGACTTAAGCGCCACGAAATATCCTGTAATAAAATAAAAGACCTTTTGAATGGATAATTAAAAGGCCGGCAACTACGGAACCCTACACTGAGCATGGCCCGACATGTTCTTGGCCGGTCGAAATGTGATATCGTGTGTGTACGTGTGTGTACCTAGTTAATCAGTCAAGGACGAATTTATCCCTTTTGCGATTAGTAACTGATGCGGTTTCTTTTAATGGTTTCGTCAAGGAATTATATCAAAACAATGAAACAAGTAACTCCAAAATTTTTTTGAAGTGAAAACTTCTTTAGCCGCCTTAGGTAATTTTTGGTAGGGGGAAATCTTTTGTATGAGTTCGCGTCACCGACACCGTCACGAAAACAACAACGCATCAAACGTGTATGAGACTTACCAGGGGTGCATGGATTTACCATGAAGTTAAATTTTTAAACTAGAGGACATATATCGACCACAATTTGAGACCAAAAGGGAAGGTTATGTATGGGGTTGCATCTCTTCTAAGTAGGGAGACCATATGAACTATGATGTATGCGGAACAGTATGGGGATAACGGCTTTTTTAGATTACACTACTATCATCATCATCTCAGCCATAAGACGTCCACTGCTGATCATAGGCCTTCTCTTTGGACTTCCATAAGTATCGGTTACACTATACATACCTACCTATAATATAAATCATAATAAATACTAAATATGTACAGTCAGCAGCAGAAGTAGCTAATCAGGTGAGGTGTTCAAAATGATACTTGATACGACTTTATTAAGAGAATAAGAGCATGTGTAGGTCATTTTGAACTCCTCATCCGCCGATTTATACTTGTCTACTGACAGTATTTTTGACATACGATGTTGTCATATGGTTGTCATAAACAGTAATTAATTGCATTTTAAATAGATTGTTTCGTTATAGGAATAACAGATTACATCCGTCAAGATTTATTCTTTGGTAAAATATTAATATTTGCATTAAAATAAGAATAAAATGGACCACCGCGCTTGACCAGCTGCTTACTAAGAAACGTCATTTTGCTGAGTGATATGAAAATAATAATATGTATGTTTTCAAGATTTCACGGAAAACTCGTGTGCATATCAAGTAGAGGGTATAGACGTGAATGCATAGATAAGCAGTCCTCATGTGCACAACAGTGATATAATAATGACCTCCATGAATCTCGGCTAGTTGAATAGTGGCTAGCAAAGTGATGTCTGGTTTAGATACCGTCAACCGTGGCAACTTTACCTTCTGTAAGTAACGTTACCCTAGTCTAGGATTCTACTTTGCCGAGAAAATATGATAGAGCTAAATCGAGAATCTTTGTATTTACATATTTAACGCTACCTTAGGTTTCCATTCAGTAACACCTTTACCTTATGATTTAGCAGATTAATGGTAAAGTTGCTTACAGAAGATCAAGTTGCCACGTTTGACGATATATTTTTATATGAATGTAAAATGTAACTTATTAAATTAATATCACGAGCTATAATATTTTATTCAATTGAATTGTATTTATATTGTCAATACGAGTGTAAATGACTTTAAAGACGCTAGTCTCATTGACCTTGACACGAAACGCCAGGCGCGTAAATCCTAATTACACTTACAATAGTTCTGGTCAACTTTATTGTACCACATGCGACCGAATATTCAAAAGTAAGTTCGGTTTCGCTAGTCATATCAGAGCTCACGCTCGCAACTAACCATAGGGTCGCCGTCGCCGGTAACGGCATGGATAGCTATATATATTTTGATATGATCTTGTACAGCCCGTAATATATTTGACTAATAATAATTTTAAACCAAAAAGAACCGACTTCACTTAGGACCCGCTATTCCAAGAGGAAATGGCCGAGTTGCTGTAAAAAATAGTGAAATCACTATAGGTGTGCCTATAATAATTGAAGAGTTCCCTCGATTTCTCCAGGATCCCATCGTCAGACCCCGACTTGGTGACAATGGGACCATCTAGGGGTTATACCCGTTCGATTAAAAAAAAATTGAAAATCGGTTCACGATTCACGGAGATGTCGAGTAACATTCATACAAAAAAAAATAATGATGATTTAAAAAAATCTGTTGAATTGAGAACCTTCTCCTTTTTTGAAGTCGGTTAAAAATCAGATAAACATGCATATATTATATTATAATTGATGCTCGGAGTGTCAATAGATGTGAAAACCAGATTGATTTTGATAATTTTAATTCAAACAATATCACTAAAATATTGTACGCATATGTTTATAACTGAATTCAATAAATATGGTTTGAAACAAGTTTAGCCGGATTCAAACATTATGAAATTAGAAATTTTATACTAAAAGTTCTAGGTTTTCACTTCCATCGGCAGTCCCTATAACTGAAATTTTTTTTGGTACACAGTTTTATTGCTGACTGAGCATTGTCATGTAAACAACAAAGTATACCAAGCTTCAGCTCAAGCAGATTTGGTGCATATAATGTAATGACTCAAACAAATAAATACACAAAGTAATACACGGGGTCAAGCTAAATAAAACTGTGTAAAAATCGTAGTATTTCCCATAATGTCACATCAAACAACAAACTTACCATTTTTTTTATACTTAAAATCCGTAGGTTGTTTTAGCTCGAATTCTGCAGACATATTAAATTTGTCGGTCCAACCGAGAAACACAATAATGCGCGCTTCAGTTTCCGCGCTCGCTGCACTGCAGCTTGAATTGAACTGGCGAAGGATACTATTAGCATTTAAATCTGCGCTGTTAAACGCGCAGTTATTCTACAATATTAAGGGATTGCTGATATTACCAAAAAAATATATTGCCAAAAATATGTGACACGCTCTTATTTGTAGGGCCATAAGTGCGTGCCACATAATTTTGCGGCCTTCCTGTAGGAAGATACTATTGCCGGTGACTGTACCGTTACCTGACTAAAATTGGTGAAGTGATTTAATATATTAAAGAATTGCCTAAAGATATTTTTCTCATACATGCTCGGAAATGGCCGCATTTTATTCCTAAATCGAACACGGAAAGTGCTTCATTTTACTCCTAGGAGTAAAATGAATGTATGAAATTCCATTTTTTTCCGCTGCGTTAAACTTTTAAAATTCTCATATTTGCATATAAATTTAATGGGACAAGGCAAAAACGGATTCAGCCAAGTAAAATAATTCATTTAAACAGCCGTGTGTAGAGGGCTTCACAAAGTGCGCGCGCGAATACGCATGCGCGTACTGTGTCGGGCTATCTTGTCTATGGTTTATTAAAAATAAATTTAAAAAGCGGAAAAGTTAGTTGGTTATGGTAATTTACGTCGTTACGTTGTTTATTTACTTTATAGTACAAAATAAACTTAAATAATGATTTTCAGAAATGAATGTAGTGCGGAAATTGATAGCGCTCTACCTAATTTTGAAAAAATAATAGTGGATTACTTGCTTCCTGCTAGGTCAAGAGACGAAGGGTTTATGTTTATGACGTATGTATGAATTCGAAGATGAGCATAAATGCTAATATCTTTTCTGAAAATGTGTTTTAGCTTATTTCAGTTATCAAAAAACAAGAAGCCAACTATGGTGTGGTTTATTTATGCTATGTTTAAAAGTACGGTAAAGGTCGGTAAAGTACGGTAAAGGTCTTTAAAAATAACATATAGGTCTTAAAAAAAAAAATTGATTGAGTGGATATTTTCAGAAATAATAGCTCCGAAATAAATAAAAAATAGCAATATTCGAAGAGCTTTATCTCGATAAGTATTTCACCTAAAGAGCTAATTCTAGTCTCAAATTGTAGAAGTATTAGTCTTCTTAAAACCCGTCTTATATAGTTTGTTTGTAAACTGCATACTTTAGGTCTTATAATAAGAATACTAAAAAAAAGTGCGAATTTTTGTGGTTTCTCGAGTGCTGCTAAGTCAGCACAGGTCTTTCGAAGCTGCAAACTTGGGTATATGATGCTGGTAGGGATCTTAACAACATATCAACAAAACAGAACTGGCCGTTACGAGTAGGTTTCCATTTTAGCGATTTCTGGTGTTAAATATGACTGGGCTACAATTATAAATTCAATTGTCAATATAATTATAAGGTACCTGCCCAATAACTGCCTATATTTAAACAATAGCTGTAAAGGCATTAAAATGCAGCCCATATTGAAATAATTTACGGCTCCAAATTAGTCGTCAACCTATTAATTTTGGTACCCATTTTTATTTTTTATAGCTTCCCAAATACATTTATTTAGCAGCCCGGTTAAATACATCCCATAAAATTATACCTTTCAATTATTTTATCTATCCTCATTGTTACCTGATCTTTGGTATATATTATTAATACCTTACTTATTTTATTTATCTTGTGTGGACTTCACATTATAAAATCAAGCAGCTTGTATAATTTGAAGAAATTAATATTGCACTAATATTTATTGTTATCTGTGAAGATTGTGCTACAGTCCTTAGTGTCAACCTGTCTTTGGCATGCATAACAAATATCACAACTTGATTTTATTTTTATCTACAGTTGTGTGAACTTCATGTTATAAAACCAATCAGCTACTTATTAACATTGTTTGTATCATTTGAAGAAATCGCAAATATTTTATCTTCGAAGATCTGTGAACATAGTATAACCATAGACTTAAATAGGTATATAGTAGACGGCCATAGCCTAAGAACTTTTTGAGGTTCCGAGTATTTAGCGCCATCTAGTTCAGAGCCACCTAAACAGAGCCAATATGTATGAGATAAAATCAGCGCCACCTAGTAACGACTAGTGTACTACTAGTACGTTATTCGTTACTAGGTATATATTTAAGTCTATGATGGTATCAATCAATTCGTTTTGTTGTGAGGATCAAATGTCTGATACCTATAGGGCCAATTGCCTTAAATCAACATAAAAGACATGACAAAATAATATGAAGCCGTGACGTCACGGCTTGATAAGTAGTTGCCCTGTTTAAAGTATGGCAAAATTATGAAATTGCTATTTTTACAGTGAAATTTTGCGTTTATGTTTATGGTTGCTTTACAATTTATTTCACAAAAAATTGTTATAAATCGAATGGTTATCATTGGTTTCTTAAATTTTGTACTTTAAAAATTCGAAAATTTTTGAAATTTTGAAGCCTGATTGATATCTTTGAACCATTTCAATCGATTTGTTTAATGTTTACTTTATTTGGATATCTTGATCATTTTGCATCCTATCGTTTAAATTTTATTGCATAATTCAACATGTGTCATCAACTCACATTTACCTGGATTTTTATTTTTACCGAAATGTTCCCAAATGTCACTTCGTCACGGTTTCGTGGTGGCTTCCTTCATTTACTTTACGTTTTATTGCTTAGGAACATTGATTCATTTCATGTTATTTTGGTGTTTATAGGCACACATATTAGTTAGAAAGTAATATTTTAAAGGCATAGACTTAAGATATAATAGACGGCCATAGTCTAAGAACTTTTTTAGACTCCAAGTATTTAGCGCCCTCTGTCCGAAAGCCCCCTAAAGATACCGCAAATGTAAGAGGAAATGTCACCTGCACTGCTACTCCACCTTGTAACAAATAGCGTACTAGGAAGTAGCTACTAGTAGCTGCAAGGAGGCTTTCGGACATAGGGCGCAATTGACTTGAGCTTCAAAAAGTTAACATCACGAAGCCGAATAGCCGTTAGCCGGACTAAAAAGCTTCGTTTAGAAGAGTAGGAAGCGGTTCGGACCCAAAATAAAAGATGGCGCTGTAATAAAATGCAAAAAGTCCCTGGGAGTTCTGCCGAAAGATGGCGCTTTTTGGAATTTCTGTGGGATGTGGGAAGCCAGACGAATTCATGAGATGTGTTAATATTTGATATTGGCGCAAATCGCTAATAATGTATCGTGTAAATCGAGATTCTTAACCGTTAACACTCGGTAGTATTTCTTTAAAAAAATAATGTGTAAAAACTGGACACAAATTACCTAGCCTAAGAAGAAAAAAACAAATTAAGGAAATACCTATCATAAAACGTTCATTTGGCGTGATAAGCCCGTGAAAATAAACAATCAAAATTGCTAAAATCACAAAGCGTAAAGAGTTTTGGATTTTTGATATGTTGCTGAGAATAGTGAAGGCTATTTAGGTACTTCTTTATTTGCTGCAACTAATTACTTGTGCTAGCTGTATTCACGTATAGGGAACGTGCGTAAACTGAAAAGGGCAGCACACTCAAAGCAAGAATTTAACTAGAGACCGCATACGCGACCCACCCTAAAGGACACAAAACACGCAACGCGACTGATTTAAAACACTTTTCAAGATGGCCGATAAAATACCGTAACTAACCTACATAATTTAGTCGGTTTCATTGTTACCCTTCAAAGAGCGGTGAAGGGAAACAAACGTTACTATTGTACTTAGGGCCTTATGGAAGTAAGCAATAATCACTAAGGTGAGTCTACGATAAGGACCAACGATAATAGCGCCTTCTCTGTCATATCTATGGAAAGTGTAATAAGACCATCCCGTTCAATATTGGTATTGTTATTACCACGTCAGGTCTAGGGATAGTATGTAATGATTTAACTAGAGACGCGCTTCGGCGTCAAAACAAAACCCCGCTAGGAAGTCCCTGGGTGTTCTGCCGACTAGTGGCCAAAAGATGGTGCTTTTTGGAATTTCTGTTATGTGTTGGAACCCAGACGAATTCATAAGATGTGTTGATATTGGCGCAAATCGCTAATAATGTCAATACATTATTAGCGATTCACGCCAAGAATCTAGTTTTATACGATTATGAAACGAGATTCTTAACAGATAACACTCGGTAGTAATTATTTAAAAAAAATGTGTTAAAACCTTAGAGCATTTATTTAACCAACTCAACCAACCGGAGCGGCCATTGCCAGGCATTCCCCTCCCCTTAAAACGTATATAATAAAACAGCACAGCCTAAAAACTTTTTGAAGCTTAAGTCTATCACGCCATCTATCCTAGAGCCACTTAAAGATACCCAAAATGTAAGAGGAAATGTCACCTCATGTCATATTTCCTCTTACATTTTGGCTAGGTCGCTCTCGACTAGCTGGCGCTAAATACTTGGAGCCTCAAAAGGTTCTTAGACTATGGCCATCTATTATATATTTAAGTCTATGGCGTGAAGTGCAAATGTCAGACTAAAGTTACCAAATTAGTTTACTAGATGGCAGGACCTACAACGCGCAAGGCTTTGTGAGTCGAATGTTGGAGGCAGGCTTGTCTATTGGCCTGGTATAGTTTCCATAGGCGTATATAGAGGGGGGGCCGGGTGGGCCGTGCCCACCCCAGAATAGCCTGGTGCCCACCCCAAGATGATAGGTTACCGATTTGGAATTCTAGGCTGGGCACAAAAAAATTATCACAAAATAAATGACCTATTAAGTCCTAGAACCGACAATTCACTATTACCTATTAGTTCAGTCATTATCAAAGTAAAATCTACTAAATATCTTGGAGTACTACTTGACCAACGCCTCTCATGGTACATGCAACTGGAAAATGTAAATAACAGAATAAGAAAACTTAATTGGATTTTCAAGAAGTTTAGATATATTACTACTAAGGAACTACTGAATCAACTTTATATTACATTGGCACAACCTGTCATGAGTTACTGTATTACTATCTGGGGTGGTGCTGCCAAAACAAAATTTTTAGAGGTGGAGAGAGGGCAACGCTGCCTGCTCAAGGTGATGTACTCAAAACCATACAGATTTCCTACAAAAGAAATATATGAAATCAGTGACCAACTAACCATTAGGAAGCTGTATGTTTTGAGTACAACACTCAGGCTACACAAAACCATAGATTTTAACCCTATAATTGAAATCCGTCGACGTAAAAAAAATGTTGCCCCCCAATCAAGCTATAACTCTTTGTTTGCCAAAAGGCAGTATAAAGCTCAATCAGCATACATCTACAACAATATAAATAGGCTAATCAATATCCATCCACTGCTGTTGTATAAGTGTAAGATAGAACTCACTAAATGGCTGAAACAACTAAGCTATGATGATACAGAGTTATTATTGTACCGTGTGAATTATTAATTATACACAACATATTGGCAGAATACATACGCTAATCGACACAATCGCGCACACGCACACGCACACACACACACTCACACACACACACACACATATACATACATACATACATACATACATACATACATACATAATTAATTAAGTAATTAAAATTAGGCTAGAACACTTATTAATAGCATAAATACCTAAAATTATAGTTAATATTATAATTAGGTTATATATAAATAAATAAAATAAGTAACTTTTCATGTATACCTACATTATTTCCTAATATAAGCAAGAAGACTGTTATTTGTAGAGGAGCGGGGCATCCTGATACAGGTTTATTCACCTAAAAGGAAGTTCCAACCACTGATGGCAATTTGTAGATTAAGCTTAATAAGGAAATAAATAATTTTTCATTTTTCATTTTCATTTTCATAATATATTTTGACCCATGAATAATTAGTTCTTGGATTTTTTTTCGTAGGTCCCTCGGGGGGGTCACTGGGAGAGTAAATTCAAAAAGTAGACTGAATCAGGCTCCTGCGTATATTCAAAAAACGGTTTCTCTTAAATAACTCGGCCATTTTTGATTTTACAGTAAAACCGTGAGAACAAAAATTGTAGCTCTACAAGTTTGGTTCTCACAATTTTTCTTCTAGGATCGATATTATGGGGAAAAAAGGTGAGAACCAAAATCGTTCAGAATTTGAATCTCTACATGTTTAGTCCTCTTCATTTATGCCGTAAAGTTGAATATAAACGAGACGATGAAAATATTTTGAACTTGTCGCTTTTTTCAAATTTAATTTCCAAAATATCGATCGTAGAAGAAAAATTGTGAGGACTAAACTTGTAGAGAATCAAATTTTATATAATTTTTGTACTCACGGTTTTACTGTAAAATCAAAAATGGCCGAGTTATTCATAGTGTGGTGAACGAATGATTCTAGCTGGAAAAGTGGAAAGCAGAAATTTTGACTTTGGAACTTTATTAAGACTAGTTAAGAGACTAGCATACTAAAAGTCCCCGGCCCCCGGAGGTGAGCCCGAGGAGGGGGGAGGCAAAGAAGGTCCCGTTTTTTGGTTTTTTGCTTATATCTTTAAAACCATGAGTCACAGACAATTTTGATGTAGCACATAATTAAAGCTGATAAAATTCTCTACAACTCTCATGAACTCACTTTTTACCTAACACTAATGGTTGTCCTGATATGAGCTCCTAAAAACAGACGATTTTGTAAAGTGGGGGATTTTTAACCGACTTCAATTCCATTGAGGAAGGAGGTTCAGCATTCGGTTTGTTGTTTTTTAACCGACTTCAATTCCATTGAGGAAGGAGGTTCTGCATTCGGTTTGGTGTTTTTTTTTTTGTATGTTCACCGATTACTCCGAGACCCATGGTCCGATTTGAGTAATTCTTTTTTTGTTTGAAAGGATCTATATCCAAGGTGGTCCCATATTAATATGGTACTGTTCTGATGATGGAATCCATGAGGAATTGAGGGAACTCCTCAATTTTTAAAGGCACATGTATGGTGATTTGTGTATTTTCTTAAGCTACTCAAGCATTTTCTCACGAAAACCACCAATTTGATGAAGTGGACCTGATGATGATTGTTTTGATGATAATGATAAGATTTTTTAAATGTAGGATGTTCAGCGATTACTCCGAGACCCGTGATCCAATTTGAATAATTCTTCTTTTGTTTGAAAGGAACTACCTCGAAAATGGTCCCACATTAATCTGGTGGTGTTCTGATGATGGAATCCGTGAGGAATTGAGCGAACTCCTCAATTTTTAAAGGCACATGTATGTTGATTTGGTTGTTTTCTTAAGCAACTAAAGTATTTTCTCACGAAAACCACCATTTCGATGCAGTGGACCTGATGATGAAGTCCACATATGATACGTGGACCTTTTCTTAGATAGAATGGGTGTATTATGAACTTTTTTATGTATCTTTACCGATTTTGATAAATATATAACCACTAAAAATGGAAAAATAAAAACTTTTTACAAAAAAAAGATAAACCGACTTCAAAAAGGATAAAATGAATCATTATATTATTTATATGCGTTTGCGATAATTTAATTCTGTATAAAATGTCTAGGGTGGCTTTTTATCCAGATAAACTTTTTCCAGTTAGTATGACAAGAATTGTGGAGAATACCCCCCACGTTACAAAATCGTCCGTTTTTCGGAGCTCATATCTGGACAACCATTAGTGTTAGGTAAAAAGTGAATTCATAATAGTTGTAGAGAATTTTATCAGCTTTAATTATGTACTACAAAAAAATTGTCTATGGCGCAAGATGTAAGCAAAAAACCAAACAACGGGACCTTCTTTTCCTACCCCCTCCTCGGGCTCACCTCCACAAGTAGAGTTCTACTAGAGTCCTACTCCAGTACATTTTGTACTGCGTTACTTGATAATATTGAAAAATTAAAAAAAAAACTAAATGAAATTATTTTCAAAATTGCTTTCTTGGGGTTAGATATGAAGGTATTTAGTATAATTTTTGATATATAGTACCAAAAAAAACCAGCCATATCGTATCTGGGGGAGCCCAAACTTGGTATGTTTTGAAAATTATTGTTGTTTTTTTTAAAATGATGATGAAATATAATGATGTGGTATATTTTTAGAACCGCCTCTATTAGCCCTTTTACATGATACCACATACGATAGGATTTTGAAAAAAAAAATTTTCCCGTACAAAAAAAAATGATGAATCAGCACCCTCCTAAGGGACTTTTTTTTTAGGAACTGCGGATCAAAAAATTTTTTTTGACCTCTAGTATGCGTGTGCCAAATGGCTAAGCTGTACATCGATTTGCGGTATTACTGTAAAATTTGACTCGACGCTGCCGACTATAGCCATAGGGCTCCCAATGTATCTGAATAAGACAGGGGCCAGGCGGAAAATATCTCTAGATACGCCAATGATAGTTTCAGTATTTGATTTAGACCACAAGATGACAAAAAAATGTTCAGACAAAGAGCCGCACTAGGTAAATGATTTCGTCACCCAATTTATAAAATAAGTCATATTTACCTTGCTTTTCACCGAAATGTTCCCAAATGTCACTTTTGCCACGTTTTCGTGGTGGCTTCCTTTATTTAAAGTAAACTCTTCCTTCGTTTTATTGCTAAGGAACATTAATACAATTCATCTTATTTTGTTAGTGTTTATATGCACAAATATTAGTTAGTGAATAATATAGTAAAGGTCTAAAAGTTGTATTTAATAACGACATCTATTCGCCTAACGCGAATATAACGACACGTAACTGCCACGGCAACCCGAATAGCCAGGACTGCCAGGAGTGACTAACAAGCTTCGTTTAGAAGAGTAGGAAGCGGTTCGGACCCAAACCAAAAATGGCGCTGTAATAAAATACAAAAAATGGCGATTTTAGGAATTTCTGGGGGATGTGAGTCCCAGACGAATTCATAAGATGTGTTGATAATGGCGCAAATCGCTAATAATGTATAGTATCGAGATTCTTAACAGTTAACACTCGGTAGCATTTCTTTAAAAAAATAATCTGTACCTAATAACTGCCGAATATTGCAATTTCTTGTAATTCACGCCATTGAGTAACAGGAGATGACATCCCCAAGAAATTTTGTCAGCCGTGAGTTTCAGTTATTGACTCGACTTTAAGTGGGAAGCCTGACATTCTGTCTTGGACCACAGACATGATGCCACGCAAGCGTCAAAAATCAAAAAAATAATAATATTAAAAATAATGGCTTCGTGCGTAGTATAAAACTGCACTAATAATTCTAATAAAAGTAATAGAAGCCACGGAACTACATTCCATCGGTAAATAAGCGCAAAGTTTGATGTAACTTTTTAAAATAATTGTTGTTCGCGGTGCGACGCCACGCCATGTTGCCAATGTTCCTCGGGCGCATAGATTAATGCCGCAGAAATAACACTTATGATGTACTTACATTACTTATTAGATTCTTATATTGCATAAAAATATTAACGTGGTATACCAATTTATTCAGATAGGTACATATTATAATATTTATTTCATAACACACATTATGATTATTGTACAACAAGGGCGATTATGCTGAAATTTTAAGCGCGAGCGATAGACTTTTAGGCTTTAAGTATTAGGTTTTAGGTCTTATTTCCACGCATTATTTTGAGAAAAGCACTATACATGCCTCGGCGTGAAAATGGATTCCCGGGCTCGTATCCTTATCCGGTCTCGCTACGCTCGGCCGTATATACCTACTTGACCGGAAATTCCTGTTTTCCCAGCCTTTGCTGTAATGTACTACTTTTACTGTGTCCAGGGTTGTTTTCCACGCTGCCCAACATCAACCTAAATCCTGGACAAGTTGGCGACCGTGACAGGACCCGGTCTGCAAACAATGGCCAGTGGAGTCCAAGAATAGAAAAAAGAAGCCATCCAGCCTGCCTGCATCATCACAACGGATTCGCCGGGCAAGGCGAATATCACCGGATCTTTCTCGAAGTCTCTCGGACAGCCATCGCTCCAAGAAGACCATTCGCAAAGGAAGTAGCCTGTTCCGTGATTTTTCATTCCCTTGCACCCCCTTAGATCTGTTGTGAATAATGTCGTGAGTTTTGTGGATAGGTACCTAATATTACAAGTTTAAAGTTTAGCGTAATCCAAGTTTACGCCAAAACGTTTAGTTATAAACCAAAGTGAATTCTGTTCAGTCGCCGATAGGTACAGAGAAATCTACCTAGTCGGGATTGCGAACTTAAAGGTACTTAGCATTGATTTGCAAAAAAAAAGCAATAAGGATAATTTCCTCAACATTATTTAAATACTTAGTGGTTTAAAAGATAGTTTTACAGAGAAATAAAGTGATCACGTTCTTTGTTACACGTAAATAGGTAGGTACCAGGGGGGTGATTTTTGAGATCCGAGCACTCGAAAGTGACATTTAAAACTCCGAATAAAATAAATTATGTTTTGAAAATAAAAGCGGTAGAAATTTAAAATGATGATTAATTGATTATTTAAACTATTAATTCCATGCGTAAAAATTGGCGACAAACTTTTGTGTGCGATTATTTTCGAGCTTAATTTTTTTGAATTCGAGCGTCCGGCGTTCAAAAATCGGCCCCCTGGCCGATTAACTGCCGATTTACGTGCTTCGTAATAGAAATAGGTTAGGTTTGTCGAATTATTATTGCGTCCGTCAGACATTTAGAGTGCACTTTAGTTGTAGATTTATTTAGGTGTATAGTTACTTGTAATTAATATTGCAACGTAACAATTATCAAATCAACCCAAAATAAAGGGTACAGTATTCGTAGATTGTTTACAACAAATAATTTGTGTATTTTCATGTACTAGTTTGTATTTAGATAAAAGTCCCACTTAACCCTTCGACGGCCGAGACTAAAGTTTAAATTCATGCAATTTATTTTCATTTACGCATTTCGTGTTAATTCTAAGGGTGCATTTAAGCATTAAGTTGGATAGTGCTCAATATAGCTAAACTATAACCCTATATTTTCTTTATTTAACCATTCTGCACCTCATTAAATACTTGTTTTGCGCATTTCCTCTTGCCTTGTCAGTGCATACGCTTACAATCCTAGCACATCGCTTTAGCCTACGTGCCGAACATTCCAGGTTCCAGGTGGTGCCGCTCGCGCGCCCGGCTACTTCGTGCCACGCGGTGGTTGCTATAACAAGCGCTCAGCGGCTGGCGCGCCGGCGTCAGCGCTATTCTTCTTGCGTCGCCTCGCTGGAATTTGGTTTGCTTGCACATTTTATGGCTCCTCTACATGATGGGCCATCATAGGGACGCAGCTATGCGTTAGACAGAGCTAACGATATTGCGATCTCATTCCGTCGTATAGCTGCGTCCCTATGATGGCCCATCATGTAGAGCCAGCCTTAGCCCTTCTTTTATTTATTTGAGTACTCAGAGTCAGTGAATTTAAACATAATGCCATCAGACAGTGAAACCGAGGAGGAATTGTGAACGTAGTGAAACTGAAAGTGTTAATTCGTAAACGCGGTACCATTAAAGTGCTTGCGGATTACTGTATTTAAAGAATTTCTTTCTGTGTATGAACAAATTAGTAAAGAAACGATAACCGCAAATAATATAAAGAACATAAAGTTAAGGCTTACAAAAATGCATCAACTCTTTATAGAGTTTGAATCTGTTCAGAGTTCAGACGCAGATAGAAACCAGTGATAGTGAACTTAAGTTACAAGCACATTTGAAAGAACGCTTTGAAATAGAAAATCAGTTTTACTCGGTCATTTCCAGCGCTCTAGCGCGGAAATAGTCTCGAAGCATGAGGAGCAAGTCGAAAGCACTAGTCGGAGGCTTTCTATTGAAAGTAATTCCAGTCATCATTGCGCTGGTCACTCTGGTGAGCTACGCCTCCCGACGATAAAAATGCCCACTCTTAATGGGAGTTACACAAAATGGCTCGAGTTTCGCGATACTTTCGACTCGCTGATCAACGGAAATGAGACTATTTCCAATATTAAGCAAATTTCATTACCTCCGGTCCTCCCTAGAGGGCGGTGCTGCGGTCACAATAAAATCGATTGAGTTTACGGCCGATAATTATCAAGTAGCGTCGGACCTACTGTACGGAGGGCGATGGCTGAGATGATGATGATGATCTAGGAATGATTGACGAATGATTGTATAATTTGGTTTCAGTGGGTGCCTCGGCTGCACTTTCTGCTGATCAGGATGGGATCGCTCTGATGGAGTCGCCAGCTGAACAAACGCCACCTCATCCAGGTAACAATAATAACATAAATGTGTATTTAAACGAGCCTACACGTTTATGCAAATAAATATTATATTGTTTATAAAGGGTTAACGACTATTGCTCTATAAATTTTATTATCCAAGATGTTTGCAGTAGTCGGTCACACATTTCAGCATTTCTCGTTAAGTATAGCCTCTTAAGAGACCTATTCATTTTGATTCACCAATGAAGTGACGTACCAATTCGTTTTCGGAGGTCATTTTATTAATAACATTTAAGTACTTTTCTTGTGCAATTAAAACAAAATTAATACAAAGTATTTTTTTTGCCGAAATTGACCTAAAAGTCATATACTTACTTAACTTACTTAAAAAAAATCCCTCTTTTGGTCTCAGAAATGCGTGGTTAAGATTTTTCAGGTTACTCGAGCCCACGGTGTGTATACAACTACGTGTATTACCGTTGCCACTAGGCAACGCTAACGCTAGGCTAATGTACTAACATTAGTACATTGTGTATCAAGGGCGGTAAACAAGAATTTATGAACAAGTGTGAATTGAAGCCCGAAGACGAAGGCAAGGGCTTAATTCACATGAGTTCGTAATTCCTGTACCGCCCGTGGCACACACAATCAATGTGTTTCTCAAACATGCTCGGAAATGGCCGCATTTTATTTCTAAATCGAACACGGAAAATGCTTCATTTTACTCCTAGGAGTAAAATTAATGTATGAAATTCCATTTTTTCCCGCTGCGTTAAACTTTTAAAATTCTCATATTTGCATATAAATCTAATGGGCCAAGGCAAAAACGGATTCAGCCAAGCAAAATAATTCATTTAAACAGCCGTGTGTGAGGGCTTCACAAAGTGCGCGCGCGAATACGCATGCGCGTGCTGTGTCGGGCTATCTTGTCTATGGTTTATTAAAAATAAATTTAAAAAGCGGAAAAGTTAGTTGGTTATGGTAATTTACTTCGTTACGTTGTTTATTTACTTTATAGTACAAAATAAACTTAAATAATGATTTTCAGAAATGAATGTAGTCCGGAAATTGATAGCGCTCTACCTAATTTGAAAGAATAATAGTGGATTATTTGCTTTCTGCTAGGTCAAGAGACAAAGGGTTTAAGATTATGACGTATGTATGAATTCGCAGATGAGCATAAATGCTAATATATTTTCTGAAAATGTGTTTTAGCTTATTTCAAATATCAAAAAACAAGAAGCCAACTATGGTGTGGTTTATTTATGCTACACAGATAGAAAAGATATTTTAATTTAAGACTGAAAACTCTCTCAAACACTGTTTTTCAAATAGAATAATATAATTCTTCATCTAATAAAAATGTCTTAAGCTAAAGGGATATTACTTTTTCAAAGAAGAATCAAAATGTTTCAGTTTCAACTTTATATACAGCAAATATATAAAGTTGAAACTGAAACATTGGTGCAAATAGGACAGATTTGAGTTAAAGAAGTATTTATTTGAAACAAAATATTGTACAGTTTTAGTATGAATATGCTAGTTCTTAAAAAACGTATTTGTTTCAAGTAACCTATATCAAAGCAAAAAGTATTCCCATTTCAAAAGAAGAGTCATCAAAATTTATCTACATGATTTCTAAGTTTTTAAGAGTAAACTATCATTTCTTGGTTTGATATATATATTCTACAGTCAAGATATAAGAAGTTCCAATAAACTATTACATGGTTTTACGTCAAGATTTAGTTAATTCTTGGCTTGATTTTAATAGTTCTTGGTTTGATGCTTATAATCTCCATTCGAAATTCAAATTCAATAGCTCTTAAATAAAAATTAACACGCGCTTACGTCAAGATTTATTACATTCTTGGTTTCATGTCCCAAATTCTTGATTTAATGTCTACAATCTCCACTCGAGAATCAACAAGTACCCTGCTAAGAGACTTTTGTTGTTTGTTTCACAAATTTTATTACCCAGTAGATGTCGCTAGCAGCGCGCTACAGCAAACGTACATCGCGGTGTTAAGATTTTTCCTCGTTTGGTTAGGTCCGCCGCCTGTCATTCGCGTTTCGTGGGATAGAGTAATCTCTAGTTATAGCCCACTGCATCCTCTCGGGGAACTACGTGCTATAACTAGACATTATACCATAGACTTAAATTCTATGGCCGTCTACTATATAGTAGACATATTGGCTCATCATTGGGTTATCTCATGCATATTGGCTCTGTTTAGGTCTCTCTGAACTAGATGGCGCTAAATACTTGGAGCCTCAAAAAGTATTGTATTCACCCCCCCCCCCCCCCCCACGCAGTTTACTCAATACAAATGTAATATCATTTCCAGAAATAGTATATTTTGAAAGAACTAAGAGAAATTATATCCAAGAAGTAAGTGTATTTGGTTTAAGATACTTAGTTTTTCACCCCAAGAAACATTAACTTTTACTTCAAGCATGTGACTCTTTACCTAATACCGTCTTTTTAAAATGAAAAATTAATGTATTTGGTGTAAGTACTTCATTGTTTCACCCCAAGAAATATTAACTCTTACTTTAAGTATGCACAACTCTTAACCAAAAACCGCCATAACTCTGAATACAAGCATTTTTCTTAATAAACAACCAAGGAACATTATCCTTGTTGTTAAGAATTAGCTGATTTGCTTATGAGTAACAATGATCACTGAGCAAAACGGTTACGCTCTTGGAATAAATGATATATTTTTTTCAATAAGATTGTGTTACTAATCACGTAAAGATATAAAATGTTTAGTGTAAGTAATAAACTTTGAAACATTTTATATCTTAAAGCACGGATTTTTATTTTTTCCTTATATGGGAAACTGGATATCTCTTGATTCAAATAGGTTTCTTTGGTTGAAGAGATTTTTTCTATCTGTGTATGCTTAAAAGTACCTCCGTATTACATATTATAAAACACAGTATCAACACAACTTTTCCAATATAAAATACTTGTAGTTTTTCCTATTTTTTTTCTTTATTTCCTCCCATATTTGAGAAAAGCACTATGTATACCTCAGCGGAAACAGGAATTTTCTGACTCGGAACTAGTGCCAGGCCTCGGCAAGCCTCGCCCTGGCACCCAAGTACCTCGTCAGAAAATTCCTTTCTTTCCGTACCTCGGCAACAATATACCTACTATTTCATCACACTTGTGAGGAGGAAAAATGAAAATAAAACTCTGCCTGATTTCGCATTTTTATTGTGGTCACAAATGGTAGTTTAGTGTAGGTGACCGGGCCCCCACGCTCCGGCACCGCGAGTGCCCGGCCCCCCGCACGCATGTTAGAGAGAGACGAAACTTACATTACAGCCCTAGGTCGAAATGTACGGCCCGCATCGCCTACCTGTAACAACTACTCTTACGAGCAAGTGTGATGAAAAATATATTATTTATGTACATGTTCTGTAAGTATAATGCAATATTTGTTAGTTCTATGGGTACCAGGCAACAATCAATCCCATTTTAGTCTGTGAGTAATTAATCAACTATTCCATAATTTGTTTTCAGTGTCTGCCTCCTCAGCGATCTCTGCTGAACAGGCCTGCAACGCTGTAGCAGAGCCGTCAACTGAGCAAACTCCAGATAATTCAGGTACTTAACAAAAATATTAAGGGTGTCTACCAGTAGTCGCGCGTCTATAGAACACGATTCCCGTCGGCTTACCTAAGTTTCAGGCACCTGAGCAGTTTTCCTACAGCTCGTTAAGAAAATTAAAGCCATATTAAGCTCCGGCTTGCCTAAGAACAATTTTCAACCTTAACTTGAATTAAATGTCCTCAGCCAATATAAGTATAATAATAATAATAAGTATAACTTGGTATGTTACAGTCGTTGGGTATTGAGGATGCGGGTATTAAACAGGCGTTGAGGGAGCGCTTCTTCGGTCGGCTGACAAAAGTACTCAATAGTCTTTTGTCAGGTGGCAACAAGGTGCGCGCCTTCAACGCCTGGGTGATGCCCCTACTCACATACTCCTTTGGCATACTAAGGTGGACACAGACCGAGCTGGATGGCCTGGATCGGAGGGTCCGTCTATTGCTCACCACACACCGTATGCTTCACCCACGCTCGTCCGTTATGAGATTGTACATCCCACGGAAGTGTGGAGGTCGCGGCTTTTTAAATGCCAAAAATCTCCACAACCGTGAGGTGTACAATCTCAGGAATTATTTCCTTAACAACGAGTGTGGGATGCATCGTGATGTGGTGGCAATAGATAAGGGCCTCACGCCGCTCTCCTTGGCGAACGAGAACTGGCGCAAACCTGTGGTGCTAAGCACCGAGGATCGCAAGGCGGTATGGAAGAGCAAGGAGCTACACGGGCGGTTCTACGGGGCCCTCACGGGACCCGACGTAGACCTGCTCGCGTCGGTGAACTGGCTACGATTCGGGGACCTCTTCGGAGAAACCGAAGGTTTTGCCTGCGCAATTGCGGACGAAGTTATCATGACGAATATATCCTGAAGGGCGGTATACTTATTCTGCTGGAAGTTGAGGTTGTTCGGATTATCTATTCACTATTGTATTCAAAATCTCAAGCCGGGAAGGTGTCATAAAAAAAGGTTCACGGCACTAATTACTGTTAAAAATGTTAATGAATTTTGAACTCTATGACTCTAGTCAGTAAATAAAAAATATGTTCAACTAGGGACACCGTTTACCTGATGTTATGGCACGCACCCTTCTGGCACGTGCTGGCCCCACGCAAAGCATGCTTTAACTTGCTCTGTTTATTTTGCATCTAATGTCCTAGTCGTAAAGTTGTTAATACATTAGCAATAATTAGCGCTCTGAATCTTTTCCATGGCACCTTCCCGGCTTGAGATTTTGAATACAATAGTGAATAGATAATCCGAACAAGCTCAGCTTCCGGCAGAATAAGTATACGGTCGACATTTGTCGGGCATGCCGGCGTCCTGGAGAGTCACTCAGGCATATCATCTCCGCTTGTTCTCATCTTGCTAACGGCGGCGAGTACTTGCACAGACATAACCCGTAGCCAGGATTATACACGAGCAGCTTGCTCTCCTATACGGTCTTTTGAACCACGAAGTGCCGTACTACAAGTATACACTTGCGCCAGTTCTCGAAAATGGTCGTGCCACGCTCTAATTGGGATCAATCTATTATCACGGACAGGACTATTGTAGCCAATAAGCCTGATATCGTGGTAATAGATCGACCGCAACGTCGGGCTATGCTCGTCGACATCACCGTCCCATGTGACGTGAACCTCGTGAAAGCCGAGAAGGACAAGTCCAGCAAGTACCGAGACCTGGCTCACGAGGTAACCGCCATTTGGGAGGTTGATTCGGCGATCATTGTGCCAATAGTTGTTTCTGCGAACGGTCTCATAGCGAAGAGTCTCGACCAACATCTTGAGAGACTATCGCTACGGGGTTGTGGTTGGATCAAGGGTCAGATTGAGAGGGCGGTAATCCTGGACACGGCGCGCTTAGTCCGAAGGTTCCTTTCTCTGCGGCCCTGACCACCGGTAGCTTGGGCCTTGCTCCGTTGCCGGTGGCACTCTATGTTAGGCTTTTTATAACGTTTTTATTGTTTTTGTTTGTTTTAGATGTATTTTACTTTTATAAAAATATTGTAAACAGCGTAACTTAAAAAAAACACAAATAAAAGAAATATATTATAAATTATAATATATTTAGTCAATATACATTATACGGAGTATAGTCCCCACGCTGGCCCAAGACGGGTTGGGATTTCACATTTACCCTTGAATTTCTCCGCGGATATATGCAGGTTTCCTCACGATATTTTCCTTCACCGGACAGCGATTGGTAAATATGAATTTCATATTTACCAAATGAACGAAACATTATTTCATATTATGAAATAATGTTTCGTTCATTAGTTTCAAAAATGTAAAAAAGTATACTCATTGACAAATATTAAATTAAATAACACATTTGCATTAAATGAGATACGCTACTTAATAATTGCATTAGGTTTATTTTCGGACTCCTTAAATAAATACGATCATTTCTCGGCCTTCCGCTGCAAAATCAATGGCTACAAAATAAAATCGGCTATTAACTATCCGTGAACGTTAGGTCTCTCAGAATGCTTTGCTACCTTATACTTTCCTTTTTGATCCAGCTGCTCCCGACTACCTATCTCAAATCTAAATTTCGCTTTATTGGCTATGTGCGAAGTGCATGGTGGGGGTAACGTAAATGACCGCAGCGCACAATGTAACAAGAAATTGGGCTCTTGTCAATAACACATTTCAAAATATTTGACTACACCCGTAGGGTCAACTGTTAAAGTAGTGAATCAGCCAGTGACAGTTCATATAAGCAAGGAGTATATGCCATTAATAAAAAAGAAAAAACCCCTTTCACCCCCGGCTCAAGAGATGGCGCCACACTCATGCACTCAGCCAATAGCGTCGCGTCCCGGTTGCGTGCAGTTGCGCACCTCCCGTAGTCTTATACTTTCTATCCCTCTTCACCGCACCGGCTTTATATCTAACTCCTTCGCCTTACAGGCTATTCGTCTTTGGAACGATCTTCCCCTCCCCTTAAGACAAGCACGGAACAAATTTTTGTTTAAACGTATGTTACGTAAGCACTTTTGAAATTTGCCTAACTCGTTTCATGTTTAGTTATCTGCATATTACTTGTATGACATGGGTACTAAGTATACACGGTACCCGTGAGGATTGCGAGATATTTGAACAGTGTATTCCTGATCATAATTGGAGATTCAAATGTCGTATAAACTTTTCTGAATTTCGCCTAGTTTCATAGTTACTGACAATTAAACAAAAAAAAATTGTTGTAACTCAGTGCAAACGGCTTTTTTGATGGCGATTTCACTATTTATGGGATCCTAGTGTAGGCATCCATCCTTTGTATGTTTTAGAAATATAAATATCTTTATTCGTGACAATAGGAAAAGAACAAATAAATTACAGATAATACAGAAAAATATTTTTGTTTTAGCTAAAACAAAATAACCACACACGATAGGTTTAAAAAAAATCCTATACAAAAAAATGTAGAACCAGCATAAGGGATTTTTTTGTAACTGCGGGTTAAACATTTTGTTTTGACCTCTAGTATGCGTGTGTCAAATGGCTAAACTGTACATTTATTTGCGGTATTTCTGTAAAATTTGGTTCGTACACCGTGCACGATTTGACCTCAGGAATTCGTGGTTAAAATCTATCGCAATGCTTACGGGCACCGTGTATATTTATTTATGTATGTATATGTACCTATGTATATGTTATCTTCTTATTTGTGCATGTGTATTTTAAACAAATAGTAATGTTGATTTGTGTTCCTAAATATCTCTCGATTTCTATGATCCTGCACTAATTACAAGCTTTCGATTTGATCCAAAAGTTGACTGGTATAGAATGCTTTAAGGCTTAATAAGTCCAGTCCCGGTTATGTTTGAGAGATTAAAAAAAGAGTAGATGTCATTATTATTAAATATATACTCTTTTATTTTCAGGTCAGCAAGTGACCTGAAGACAAACTAATGTGCGTAATTGATGAGATGAAGCTGGAAGACAGAGTCCATTATTCCAGAAGACACGACAAAATAGATGGAGTCGTGGAGTTATCCGAGAAGACCAATAAAGTGGCCGATCACGCGTTAGCCTCGGTAATAAAAGGCGCGGTTTATAAATGGCAGCAACCGATGGCCTTTTACTTCCGAAAGGTGCCGCGGCGCCGGCGTGGCCGCAGACGACAGTCATCATCGAACAAATAGTGGCGGCCGTGGTCGACAAGGGGCTCCAACCTATAGCTCTGATAAGCGACCAGGGGTCCTCATTTCAAACCGCCTTTAAAAACCTGCAAGAGGACGACACTAGGCGATTTCAAATCATAGCAGGCGAGGAGACTGGTAAATATCTTCATTTATTACCAATACCAATTACAATTTTATTGAATTGATTAGGTATAGAGTTGTAAGTTTATCTAACTGTTACGTAATAAGGGTTCTTAAAATACGAGTGTGGTTTTATGAAACGAGGCGCAGGATGGGCGCAGGCGAGTTGCATAATAAGATCACACGAGTGTTTTAAGGCCTAATTATGTACAGGTGCATACACTACTTTATCTACACACATATTATAAATCCGAAATACGCGTTCGGAAACCATTAGAATGACCGCCATGGCCAACTCGATTGTGCCCGCGGGCGGGGAGCAGGCCGGATTTTCATTACTTTCCCGTAGGCGTAGGTAATGAATTTTCATACGTTTTTACCCACGGTCACAGATAATACAATACTGGTTGCAGTAATGGTAGTAATTACATGCAGTTTTCGAACGCCAAATAGAGGATTTATGATATGGGTGTAGATCAAATATTTTATCTACACCCATAAATCCGGCCTGCTCCCCGACCGCGGTCATGCGGCCCCCCGACCGACGGCACAATCGAGTTGGCCATGGCGGTGCAATGGCGGTCATTCTAACAGTTCCCGAATAAGTCATTTCGGAGTTAAAATATGTGTGTAGATAAAGTAGTTTACAATGCATGAGCTCGGAAAGAAAGCGATTAGAATGTCGTGTACAGAAAGCGATTATTTGCCGCACACGTGCGGCAAAGGATTTGCATAGTACTTTTCTGCACAACCGGCCGGGCGGCGCCCGTCCGCCATGCGTCGCGGTGTACTTCTGTGCGAGTCTGCACAGTGCTAGTTATATACTACACTAAATCCAATTATTATTATTTATTTCCTCGCATGATGCATTGTAAAATGTTGTATGCTACATTTGTATAAGACAAGTAAATTCCGACTCGTGTCGGTGTTAAAACACTCCCTTCGGTCGTGTTTTAAATCACACCGCCACTCGTTCGGAAATTACTTGTTTTCTACACTTGTAGCAATTATGCTACAACTAGGGTGGTAAAACAAAGAAAGGCCGAGATCGCAGAAGTTTACGGCCCGAGCTGCAAGCGAGGGACGTAAATATGCGATCGAGGGCTTTCTTTATTACCTCCCGTGTTGTGTACATCATTTTATGTCTACACTTGGCCAGAAAGCGTCTTTTTCCGTACGCGCAGCGTGCGTGTGGAGAGCAAAAAAA
Source organism: Pammene fasciana (assembly GCA_911728535.1). Classification (NCBI taxonomy): domain Eukaryota; kingdom Metazoa; phylum Arthropoda; class Insecta; order Lepidoptera; family Tortricidae; genus Pammene; species Pammene fasciana. Next base: position 24,793,585 of record OU452275.1, read on the forward strand.
ATTACGATATATTAACAAATAATTTTTCACTTCTCATGCTCTTAAAATGTTACTTTAGTCTCTGCAGATCGGGACTAAAACTCTTTATTAATCTCTAGGGACTAAAACAGATTTTTTTAAATTTACTTTTGGAAACCCCTAATCAGCCACTCACGGTGTTTATGAATGGACGGTTACCGCCCTTTTTAGTGATTGTGCATAGACAATTTTGGAAAAAAAAACAAAAATGCCATTATAAATATTGAGATTTTGTGTAGAATGTCGTTATTTTTTCCTCGCATTCAAAGTGAAAAGTAGAGTGTTTAACGCGAGACTAAACAACCATAATGACCCTCGAACTATATCCACCCTCGCTACGCTCGGGTGGCTAAACATCTCGTGTCATTATGGCTTGTTTTAGTCCCTTGTTGAACAATCTACTATTAAATGCCACATGTCATAACTTAAAACTAAAAGGCATAAAAAACGCAAATCTAACTTAAAGCTAACTAAGACTAACACAAACTTAAAACTTGGCATAATTTGTTTTAGACGAATGATAATGTAGCATGAACCTTATTTGGTATAATTCACAATGTTGCGAATTTCTCTTTGTCCGAAAATTATTTTGCATACTACTGTTGTAGCCGAATGTTATTACGAATAAACTTAATAAGCATAAGTGTATTTGGCATATTTCGTACCCTTGGTAAAACAAAGCCACATCTGCAAAATGTCTACTTTACAGGAGAGAGGTTTTAAGATTGCATGAGTGAATTTTACTGATAACTTTTTTATTTTCAAAGGAATTGTCTTCAAATTTTGCGTTTTTATCTATATGTATGCAACGAATTGAATGCGTTATATCCGATCTTATTTAATTAATTATTTTGGAAGTTAGTACGACGGATGTGCACTTACGTCTTTGTTTTACCAAACATCAGCCGACGTATCTGCAGATCCGTCGTTATTTCACGAAATACTACATGTAGTATGTGCACATGTGTCTTTGTTTTATGAAGAACTCTGTGAAACATGTGCATAAACGTCGTTATTTGACAAAAAAACTTCAATATTATGAGGTTGCATTTGAATAAAATAGTAGATTTGTTTAAATTATTAAATAATAGATACAATAATAAAATGAAACAATTATTATTAAATCAATATCAGTATTCAAATCAGCATGACACATGATATTTCAAAAAAAAAACTTACTCTATTATATTAACAATACAATAATTTGAACTATGATAGGATAATTTGACGATAAATATAAGTATATACAATTGTGTTATTTAAAAAAATAAACATAAACATGTAATAATTTTAACTATGTATATCCATATTATCCATAAAACAACAGTTCTGTGTCTCATACATTATCAAATGGAGATATTTTTTTGGAAAAAGGTCACCAAAGATATAAAATAATTAAAAAATAACACAAGATGCATTATAGAAAAAAAAACCTCGATCAATTAAATAATCAGAATATTACTTGCAACAAATAATTTTGGCGCCTCCTTCGCTGTCATATTTCATATTCATCACCACCAGTAAAATTTGTGCAGGTCTTGAGCGGAAATATTACCAATAACGCTATGTTGGTAGGTACAGTTCTTCATAAAAGGGTACATAAATATTAAGTGCAACCACGCTTCACCTGTTTACATAGGCTTATGAGATCGTTGTACAGTCGACGCAAAAGATATACATTTACATAATACCTTACTCTTTTGTAATAATGTGTAAAAGTCAAACATATCTTTGACGACGACTGTGCGTAACGCTACAGGGGCCGATTTATGACTTTAGAGTGCTAGAAATCAAATAAATTAAGCTCAAATATACGCGTACACATAAGTTGGTCATATTTATTTTGGCATGAAATTACTAGGTAATTTAGCTAAATTACCACCAACCATGATCTTAAATTCCTATCGCTGATATTTTTGAAACACCATTATATCATTTTGAACTGAGTTTTAAGTATCAGAGTCAAATGCTAGAATATCAAATCGCCCCCCAGGCAAGGGTTTACTATTGTAGGCTTTTGCTAAAACTATAGGCGCTATATTTTGTAGTCTTGTTCTATAATACTTTCGTAATTTCCAATTAAATTTCAGTCCAAAGGTATCAGTTTTGGTAACAGCTACTAAACTTCTGTGACACTCAACCGGCTTATGTTTTCACCCTGAATATTTTTCTACCAAAGCCGATCATTAATTGATCTGGAGTCTTATTGTTCAACAAGTGGTATGTTTATGGTCAGGTGGGCCACCACCTGAGAAGTTCTTTCTACTCTACATGGTATATATAATCCTCAATGACGAGGCTCTTTCAATTACCGAAAGCACACCATCACTTCAATATCGGCATGCCCAACTTCGAGAAATGTTTGTGATATGATAGGCATAGAGAAAGAACAGCAAGGACTGCTAAATCATTTTCTTGATCTGTAAAAGGCATTGATTGGGGTAACAGATTACTCAAATGAGGTTGGGGACATGGTCTGATAGTGGTGTGGGACGTTGATGAACCTGAACAAATCTACTCACAACGTTTCTGACGCATCTTCGTGTTAGATTAATCTGAGTTGTTTCTAGTCTCAAAACTTTAAAAAAAACAGGCGTATTAAAAATCTTATGCTGGGCATGTTCTAAACTCCATTACTTACTATTATCTCCACAACGGCGATAGACAGAAGATGGCATTGGACTAGAGTGTTAACTGTGTCTTGTAGAAAGTTTACAATAGACGTAGCCGAAGAGCAGTCAAAGCTGGAACCTGGTTCGATATGGAGTGCTGTCTGACCAGAAACTGCTACAAAGACCATTTCTTTCACCCGGCTGGCATGGCAGAACTGACCTTAACCTGGTACAGGGACTGTTATTTCATTCATCTGGTTGGTAAGATAGAACTGACCTGAAACTTCTACATGCTACATGCTACACTAATGTTATATAACGTAAAAACAGTGTAACAAGGATGTCATTATTATGACATTAGGTATAGCGGCAACGGCATCCTTCTGTGTCGTATAACATTTTGTAACATCAGTGTAGCAGCAGCATTCATTAAATCTGGCTGAACGGTATATATAACTTCTTAGGAATAGGTTCTTTATCTTATCTTCCTCCGAGTTGGTTTTACCGAAATTTTACTCGTCAAATGATATACCCCAAAAATCCACGACTAATTCTGAACTGTACCCAAGAACGATTTAGAAATAAAATTAGCCATTTATCCCTAAGTATAAATAGACAATGAAAAGAAATATTTTAAAAGTAAATTTAAACTTTATCGGCCATGTTTTTTACCAAGCTAAGTTTAATTCGTACAATGTGTGATACTAATAAAAACAAACGGAAGTAAATAAATTTATTGTAAAATAATATTTTAATAGGTAAATGTATGACGTAAAATCATATTTATATCATATAAATAAAGAATTGTGGCATTGGTACATAAAATATATCTTTTTCGTGGATTTAAACTTTCTGATATCGACGGATCTTAGATTACTACCTAAAATAACGACGCATGTGCACATATAATACCTACCGTATCCGTCAAATAACGCAACATATTGACATACGACTATGAATAGTTCGTGCAACATAATTGTAAGTGAACATACGACCATCAATTTAAGAAACGATAAAAATACTTCAAATTCGTAGTAGAACATTAAGATAATACAATTAACAGCTTAGTAAAGTATTTTTATTAATACGTTAAAAATCAACAAAAAATATCGTATGTGATCATGCGACTGGCAATTATATTGCAACAATTAAAACTTTATCAGCCGTATGTTCACATGTGACTTTCTTGTACAAGACTATATTTTAATTATTTTAAAAATACTAACCATTGTTATTTCTATTTTGGCATCTATTTTTGTTAATTTTGATCAAGTGCGCGACAAATTCTTATAGTCCGGGAACACTGACGCGACTGACTTTACGACGGCGCGCGCGCCGGACTGCGCTCGCGGAAACGCCGTAAAAGAACGAAGCATACGCATTTGTTGCATTGTTTTACGTCTACTGATTACTTGCGTCGTTTTCCGCTTAAATTATCTCAGATACTAACAATGTTAAAAATAAAATTCTTTTTGTATGATGTAGAACGCACTGTTTTAAGACTATTTCCGCAATAAAAGCACTTTTGACCTATAGTCACATGTTGCATTATTTTACCAAGGGTGCGATTTTTTAATATTCGAAAGTTTTCTGGCATACACCGAACCCAAAACGCATTGCTGCGAAAAAAGTGGCAGGTCAATTTTGAACTGTGACCTTGACAGGCAAGTAGATACCACTACGCAGAAGTTGGTTAGAACTGCGACCTCAACAAGAAAAAAATTGCTACGAAATTAGGTTAAGTTAGGTTAGAATTATGAACTCAATGTACCTAAGGGCACTTATGCGTAATAGTGGGTTAGGTTAGGTTAGAACTATGACCCTCTACAAAATAAAACGGCTGCCAGAAAGTAGGTTAGGTTAGAACTATGACCCTCTACAAAATAAAACGGCTGCCAGAAAATAGGTTAGGTTAGAACTATGACCCTCCAATCCAAAGAAACGCATCACACCTTCATTGCTGCATTGACATGATAGTAGGTACTTATACACAGATAGAAATAATATCTTAATTCAAAACGCAAAACTCTCTTGCAAGCGGTTTCTTAAAGAGAGTAATAAATACCTTAGACCAATAAACATGACTTGAGTTAAAAATATCATGATTTTTAAAAGAAGATTTAAAATTATTTAGCTTTATCTTTACCTATTTTTAAAGCAAATAGTAATGATTTGAGTTAAGATAATAATTATTTACGGCAAAAAAGCACCAACATTTTCCTTTAAGAGTTTTATGTGTTTACGTAAGAGCGATTATTTCTTGGTTTGATGTTTTCAATCTACAGCTAAGAGCCAAAACTAATTCAAAGAAGTAGCACCAAAAGTTTGATTTGAGATTTTTAAGTTTTTAGGCAAGAGAGATTAATTTTTGCTTTGATGTTTTCAACCTACAATCAAGAGCCACAGCTATTCCAAAGAAGAAGCACATAATTTTTGCTTTGAAACATTTAAGTCTTGGAGTCTTCAAGAAACAAAGTTTCTTGGCGTAAGTTCTTTATGTATTGCACTAAGACACATAAAGTTCAATTTAAAAAAATACAATACAAAAACAAAATTCAAACGCTTTTCGTGAGAATATTAAGCTTTTTAAAAAAAATGATTTTTATATCTCGGATAAAGTATTTAATTTATTAGATTAAGTAATAAACTTTGAAACATTTTATATCTTAAAGCAAGAAATTTTATTTTTTCCTTATATGGGAAACTGGATATCTCTTGATTCAAATAGGTTTCTTTGGTTGAAGAGATTTTTTCTATCTGTGTACAATGTGACCTGCCTGTGATTTGAATGATGCAATTCGGCCCTAACACTGTTCTGCCAAATAAAATTCTGCAACAGAATTTTCGGCAATTAATTTTTCTGCACATACACTTTATGCCTAACTAGGATTCGGAATAATGACTTTATGACCAACTGATATTCGGACTAATAAAAATCTGCCAAAGCCAATTATGCTCAACATAAATTATGATCATATAGATTATGAATAATATAATTATTACCACAATGATTATGCGAAAACAGGGTGAACCGCGGAAAGTATGTAATTACTTTCACTTAGGATCCGCTATTCCAAGAGGAAGTGGCCGAGTTGCTGTAAAAAATAGTTATATAATAAAAAAAAAAAAAAAAAAAAAAAAAAAAAAAAAAAAAAAAAAAAAAATTACTTCACGAGTACCGAGATATCTTGCCAAGAGCCGTAGGCGAGTGGCAAGACTCGGGACGAGTGAAGAATGACATTTACGCACGAGTATCGAACGACGTTTTTAAATACAGTTGCGAAAAAATCATAAAATTGTCAATAATTCACTTTGAGGTTACTTTAGTATATGTATCCGAACGCTCCGCGCGGTGCGGTGCGGCGCTGTGATTGGCTGTCTGTCACTGTCATTAGCTGTGATTGGCTGGAAAAGTAAAAAGCACTAGTGCGCGATATCAAACTCTCCGCACGCTAAACCACTACAAGAAAAGGACTTTTGATTATAATCCAATAATTTATTTATTTATTTGTTTATTTCTACAATAAGCACTTACAGCTAAACCTTACGTGCTAATTGGTATATTTTTATTTTTATCTAGGGACTAACATGCATTATAGAAGCATTACATATAAACCGAGTCAAGCAACGTAAAATGTTTAAAATAAATTATCAAATGACAGGTGTGCGTGTTTAAGATGAAATAATGTTTATATCAGATTAACCACAAAAGTATTGCTTCAAGATTACCTATATGTCAGATTATACAAATCAATTCATATTAAAAAAGAATGTCAGTGTCGAAAGAATAGATTATTACTTATTACACTATATAAAAATAAAAATGTCTAAAGATAAAGATGTCAGGGTGTACAAATTAAATCATAAAAAATAATAACAATAACGGCGAGTACTTGCACAGACATAACCTCGTAGCCAGGATCATACACCAGCAGCTTGCTCTCCTATACGGTCTTGTGGACCACGAAGTGCCGTACTACAAGTACCTACACACCTGCGCCAGTTCTCGAAAATGGTCGTGCCACGCTCTATTGGGATCGATCTATTATCACGGACAGGACTATTGTAGCCAATAAACCTGATATCGTGGTAATAGATCGACCGCAACGCCGGGCCATGCTCGTTGACATCACCGTCCCACGTGACGTGAACCTCGTGAAAGCCGAGAAGGACAAGTCCAGCAAGTACCTAGACTTGGCTCACGAGGTAACCGCCATGTGGGAGGTCGATTCGACGATCATTGTGCCGATAGTTGTTTCTGCGAACGGTCTCATAGCGAAGAGTCTCGACCAACATCTTGAGAGACTTTCGCTACGGGGTTGTGGTTGGATCAAGGGTCAGATTCAGAAGGCGGTAATCCTGGACACGGCGCGTATAGTCCGAAGGTTCCTCACTCTGCGGCCCTAACCACCGGCAGCCTGGGCCTTGCTCCGTTGCCGGCGGCACCCTGGGTTAGGTTTTTTATAATGTTTTTATTGTTTTTGTATATTTTAGATGTATTTTTATATTTTACTTTTGTAAAAATATTATAAAAACCTAGCCTAAGAAGAAATAGAAATAAAGGTAATAACAGTGTCAAGAATCCCTATAATTTTTATTAAACTAGGTTATGGAGCTAGTGGTAGCGATACTTTCAATATAGTGACTAGATGCGGCTAGGAATTTGGTTTCTGTCGTAAAAAATAGGTCGAGCTGGTTATCACTGTCCAGAATGTCATTTATCAGGGTAAGAGCTAGGTGCAGAGGAGAGGCAGCCTGCATTTCGAATCCTAAACATTTTCGGGGTTCGCTACATGTCTTAATAATATGTTGGTTGAACGTCAGTTGCGTATCAAACCAGGTACCGAGGTCCTTTATTCCGGTGACGCGTTTTAATTGGTTGCCTTCAATTGTGTAGGTGATGGTATGTGGGAAGCCGAATTCGTGCATATGTAATTACCGAACACTTTTCGCTATTCAGGGTCAAGCTATTATTACGAGCCCAGACACAAACACTGTCAATATCCGATTGCAGTAAGGATGGTTCTTGACTACTGTGGATTGGTAATGCCAATTTTAGGTCATCCGCAAATAGTAGGCAAGTTGAATGACTGATTGCACTTGGTAGGTCATTTACTAGTATAAGAAACAGAAGGGGGCCGAGACTGCTTCCTTGCCCTATTCCAGATGTCACTGAGAACGGAGCTGATCGTGCGCCTTCGTATTGGACGAATTGAATTCTTGCCGAGAGGTAGCTGACGACGAATTCGAGTAACTGGGTGCTAAAACCCGCAATAGACAGCTTTTTAAGCAGAACATCATTATCTACTTTATCGAATGCCTTTTGAAAATCAAAATATGCTATATCTATTTGCCTTCGCTGATCTATAGATTGTTTGATGCCAGAGTAACGATGTTGAGTAAATTTGATGTTGTTGAGCGCTTCGGTAAAAACCCGTGCTGTTCGTCACAGAACCAGCCTTTTAACTGTTTATATATTTTGGCATAAATTATGGACTCAAAGACTTTACCAAAGATAGATAAAACCGCAATTGGTCTATAGTTTTTAATATCAGACTTTGGACCAGATTTGTATACTGGTAGAACTTTGGTTGATTTCCAGATTGAAGGGTACGTTTTATTTTGTACGGCAAGGTTAAATATACATTTAAGCGGTCGGATGAATGCCTCGCGACAATCCTTTATTAAGAACTGTGGAATTCCGTCAGGACCCTGAGTGTGCTTGGGCCGTAAGCGGCTGATGGCTTTCCGAACGTCTACCTCGCTAATGTCATCAATCGTGATATTCCGAGTATTCGATTGTGGTACTTCTGCGGTGGCCGCCACCGAGGCAGACAGCACGTCAAGCTTAGGTGCTTTCTGCAAAAAAACACTTTTGAAAAACTCTGCAAACGAATCTGCGACCTGTTGCCACATGTTGCCAAATGTGGCTGGTTGATTAGATTTTTAATGTCGCTTAATGTAAGCCCAGAACGATGAGGGGTCTCTCAGTATATTCGTTTGTAAATCATTAGTGTATGATTGCATATCTGTTTCGGTTCTGTCATTCACTAATCTGCGGTAGTATGAGAAAAAGGCATAATATAATTGGTGTCCTGTTTGCTTATACAATTTATGGTAAGATTTTTTTATTTTATTTTAACGAATGAGTTCTGGTGTAAACCATTCCCGTACTGTTGTTTGGGCTTATTATTTGTGGGATTCTTGTAAGGAACGCATTCGGTAAGATTTCCGTTTAGAATACTGTAGAAACAATTAATGCAGTTGTTTATGTCATGCATATCCTGCATTGCTGACCAGTCCGTATTAGCAATTTTCTCATATAAAAGAGGATAGTTTGCCTTGCGAAAATTTCTTTCACGGGTCCGAGTGTCAATATTGCTGAGGACAGGATAGGGGGGGGGGCGGGACGACTAAATAGGGTGTGGATTAACATTTCAATATTAAGAGGGACATGGTGTTTTTCAGAGGTGACCAGTCCAGTGATAGCCTCAGTAACGGTGATTTTGTCGATTACTTCATTCGATAACACTAGATCCAATATTCGGTTTAGATTATTCAATATACTATTATCTTGCGTTAAGTTACATTGACAAAGAAAGTTTGTAAATTCATTGCGTATGGTAGCTGTAGTTGAGTACAAGTTAAAATCACCAACTATAACCGTTGGGTGGGAATGAGTGTTAACAATTCTTTCTAAACATTGGAATGCTGAGAGATAATTAGATTCATGTATACGCGGCGCTAGGTACTTACAATACGCATAGTATGAAACGTAAGTGTCCTTTAGTAACGAGCGCGCAGATGATCTCGTCTTGTTGTTGAGCGCCGCAGTCAGCAGTCTTTTTTGAGCAACTGTATTAAAAAGAGCATTTTCCGAGCTCATGCATTGTAAAATGTTGTATGCTACATTTGTATAAAACAAGTAAATTCCGACTCGTGTCGGGGTTACATCGCCACTCGTTCGGAAATTACTTGTTTTCTACACTTGTCGGTCGGTCGACCAAGGAAGAGTTATTATAGAGATTATAATACTGTTATTGTTATTTCAGGTGAAAAATTATGTACGAGTATTCAGCCAAAGGATGGCAGGAGCTTAGGCCTACTCAGTTGCATTTTGTAAGTATTCATTAGCGTAATAAATTAACAAGGAGATTTACAAAGTTACTTGAAGCTCATGTGTTCAAGCACAAAGAGTGTCAATATTTAGAGGATGAAATGGATACTATATTTCTCGTTTCGAATATGAGGAATTAAATTAGCATTTTATTAAACAAAATAACAATTAACTGACAAAATCACCTCATCTTTGATTCCAGTACGTTAAAGCTTTACATTGACATTTATTTTATAAACACAATTCGGAAATTACGATGCTTTTATACCTACCTACACTTCATCGGTACAGCCACCGGCAATAGTATCTTCCTACACGAAGACCGCATAAATATGTGACACGCTCTTATGGCACTACAAATAAGACCGTGACACTTATTTTTGCGGCCTTCGTGTAGGAAGATACTATTGCCGGTGACTGTGCCTACAACTACACTGTGTTTGTTGAAAAATTCCTCGGTTATCGAAATTTTGGTTAAGAGTCCGGTAACGATTTGAAAACGAAAATCGCTAATAATGACATTATGCACGTGAATTGCATTTGGTAAGAAATTTTAAAGTCTTGTTATTGCAGAAAAGTACTTTAGGTCTATACTTATATATTTTACATTTTAACAATCCAGCTATGTTTTGGTGCAGGATGTTGATGAAGTTATATGAAAAAAAATAGTTTTTTCTTGTTTTGTGTCTATGGATTCCTCGGTCTGGCTTGCTAATGTTGTAGTACTCGTAGACAAGTTGGTATGTAAAATATTTTGCTGAGTAATTAAAATCAATTCCTGCATACATTTAAGCATGTATTGAACACCACTTTTTGCAATTTTTCCGGTAATTTTAGAGAAATGATCTGGAGTCAAGTTTTGATTCGAGTCGAAAAGTATTGCGTATCTATGTGTGAGTATATCATGCCCTAATAACTTATTAAAATGTCTCAACTCTCGCGTTATATAACGAGGCACCATAGATATAAGTGGGAGTCGCTACTATAATGTTCGTGTTAACAAAACTCTTTAATTTTTCTCTTATAGAGCCAACAAGCTCTCTGTATTTTTCCCCGACTGCGCGACGCAAAAGAGGGGATAGTGTTTAACAGTCTATAGATGTATGTTTGTTCCTTTGTGGCACTCTAGAAGCAAAACGAGTGGGCCGATTTAGATGATTCGTACGTCAATCGATTCGTCTTGATTGCGCGAGTGCCACTAAAGACAAAATAGCAATCCAAATTCAATATGACGGCAGTCAGACGTCATATTGTAAAAAATTCAAAAATGAAAATTTACGTACTATGCCGAGTAGGGTATCATTGTTTAGAACTTTGAAAAGTATTATGAGGTCTCATTCATCATTTTTGATTTTGAATGACCGTTTAGGAATTATTATATTTTAAAATTGTTTAGCAACCATCTTACTTACATTTCCATTTTATTAGGTATTTAGTTATAACAAAAATACGACGAACATATTATAAAGGTTGTTATTATTAACGTGAACATAATAATATGTGAATTTCAAGTAAAAGGTACGGTCGACATCAAAAATATGTTTACACTTTTGCACCTTACTCCTTTGTAATAAGGTCCAAAAGTATAAACATTTTATGAGAATTTCAAGTAATAGGCACGGTCGACGTCAAAAATATGTTTACACTTTTGCACCTTACTCCTTTCTAATAAGGTCCAAAAGTATAAACATTTTATGTGAATTTCAAGTAATAGGCACGGTCGACGTCAAATTTATGTTTACACTTTTGCATTTTACTCCTTTCTAATAAGGTCCAAGTTAATATTTTGTTCAACTAAGAGTGAAGGAGCTGGTATGTATCCTCTGATATGGAGACTATGACTTGTCGATGATGATCAATGACGTGCGTCAGAAAATTGTCATATCTATATACATATACTAGTAGTAAAGGTGAAGAGAGTCAAAAATCTGTACATTGGAGATATTAGTAAAAAAAAGAGTTAGTAACTCTTAGAATCGATAACAGAACACGTTTCGACGATTTTTAGAATTTTTGTCTGTTTGTCTGTTTGGATGGGGAGAGTTGGCGTCAAAATGCCTGAACCGATTTCGATAAAAACTTCACTAGCCGGTTCAACAGACCTCTGGTCAGGACATAGGCTATAAAAATTACGAACTTTTTGGATTTAAGGGGGTTTAAGGGGGGTTTAAACTTTGTATGGGAAATAAATACTTATGCCTTTGTATTTCCACTATATAATTTTATACCACGGCGGTGGCAAACATTCATACAACGCGCCTGATGGTAAGCAGTTAGGGTTAGCCAATGGACGCCTGTAATTCCAGAGGTTTCACATGCGCGTTGCCTCCCTATAAGAATCTTTTTTTTTATTTCAAGTATAGTGCACGAAATACAAAACTGTGAGACCTAATGGTGGACATCATACCAAATGGTATTTTCTATCAGTCAACCATGGGGCCTATACAAAAAACATGTACAAAAGCAAAAGGTGCAAAAATAAAACACACCGTACTATTGCTAATTATATCAAAAATTGTTACGTTGAAAGGGGGGCTCGGGGGGCGGAGCCCCACGCAATAAGAAATAACACACCGTACTATTGCTTATTATACCAAAAATTTTTAGGTTGGACATTTAAGATGGGAGAAAAATAGGTTTGAAAGAGTCTAGCACGTAATGGACGGTAAAAAGGGGGGTTCGGGGGGCCGAGCCCCCCGCATAAAGAAATAACACACCGTACTATTGCTAATTATACCAAAAATTGTGAAGTGGAACATTCAAGATGGGAGAAAAAGAGTTTTGATAGAGTTTACCAAATGATGGGCGGCAAAAAAGGGGGGCTTGGGGGGCGGAGCCCCCCGCAATAAGAAAAAACACACCGTACTATTGCTTATTATACCAAAAATTTTTAGGTTGGGCATTTAAGTTAGGAGAAAAAGAGGTTTGAAAGAGTCTAGCACGTAATGGTCGGCAAAAAAGGGGGGCTCGGGGGGCGGAGCCCCCCGCATAAAGAAAAAGCACTCCGTACTATTGCTAATTATACCAAAAATTGTTACGTGGAATAACAAACATTTTTAGGTCGGACATTTAAGATGGGAGAAAAAGAGTTTTGATAGAGCTTACCACGTTATGGGCGGCAGAGAAAGGGGGGCTAAGGGGGCGGAGCCCCCCGCAATAAGAAAAAACACACCGTACTATTGTTTATTATACCAAAAATTTTTAGGTTGGACATTTAAGATGGGAGAAAAAGAGGTTTGAAAGAGTCTAGCACGTAATGGACGGTAAAAAAGGGGAGCTCGGGGGGCCGGGCCCCCCGCATAAAGAAATAACACACCGTACTAATGCTAATTATACCAAAAATTGTGAAGTGGAACATTCAAGATGGGAGAAAAAGAGTTTTGATAGAGTTTACCAAGTGATGGGCGGCAAAAAAAGGGGGGTTCGGGGGGCGGAGCCCCCCGCAAAAAGAAAAAAACACTCCATACTATTGCTAATTATACCAAAAATTGTTACGTGGAATACCAAAAATTGTTAGGTTGGACATTTAAGATGGGAGAAAAAGAGGTTTGATAGAGTCTAGCACGTAATGGATGGCAAAAAAGGGGGGCTCGGGGGGCGGAGCCCCCCGCATAAAGAAATAACACACCGTACTATTGCTAATTATACCAAAAATTGTGAAGTGGAACATTCAAGATGGGAGAAAAAGAGTTCTGATAGAGTATACCAAATGATGGGCGGCAATAATGTGAAGTGGAACATTCAAGATGGGAGAAAAAGAGTTTTGATAGAGTTTACCAAGTGATGGGCGGCAAAAAAAGGGGGGTTCGGGGGGCGGAGCCCCCCGCAAAAAGAAAAAACACTGCGTACTATTGCTAATTATACCAAAAATTGTTACGTGGAATACCAAACATTTTTAGGTTGGACATTTAAGATGGGAGAAAAAGAGGTTTGATAGAGTTTAACACGTGATGGACGGCGAAATAAGGGGGGCTCGGGGGCGGAGCCCCCCGCATAAAGAAAAGACATACCGTACTTTTGCTAATTATACCAAACATTGTTACGTTGAACATTTACGATGGGAGAAAAAGAGTTTTGATAGAGCTTACCACGTGAAGGGCGGCAGAGAAAGGGGGCTCGGGGGCGGAGCTCCCCGCAAAAAGAATTACATGTAGGTACTTTTCATGATACTAAAAAGTAGGAAATAAAAAATAAATTAAAAAATTAAAAGAACCCGCCTGCGTAAAATACTAAAAGGCCGTAAACAAGGCCAATATACGTTACGAATTTGTTATGTAGTATTGAAAAGCATAAGATACATATTAATTTCTAATGTGGAACATAGCGGCATTAAACAGTCGGGACCCATTTTAGGGAAGGTTTGCGCCAACTAGATTTCAAATGGGTCCCGACTGTTTAATGTCGCTATGTTCCACATTAGAATTTAATATGTATCTTTTGCTTTTCAATACTACATAACAAATTCGTAACGTATATTGGCCTTGTTTACGGCCTTTTAGTATTTTACGCAGGCGGGTTCTTTTAATTTTTTAATTTTTTTTTTTTTAATTTTTTTTTGTGTAGTACAAAAGTCGGTCTCGCCAATCATAATAATGCAGTAATCTTGTAAAGTATGTTGATCAATCTTATTTTCTAGGCCTTGGAGCATTATTTCAATGCCTACATTGGGCATAATATAGTGACATCGTTCAAAGTTGTTAAAAACATTACTCGCTTCCATATTACGTAGTATATTGCATCTTTTACTACTCGAAATGATACAGAGTTTGCTTTTATGTTGAATATGATCAAATTCTTTCGTTGTTTGATGCGATGAATCCCTAGTCTTTTTCGGTTCTAATAAGATTGGTTGCTCGTGACTGGAGCTTGGTAGCGGCTGTTGTTCTAATTTCTTGATAATTTGCTTGAGGCGGGATAGTTCTTCTTGTGAGCTGGCAAGTTCGTTATTTAGTTTTTGTATCAGATTTTCCATGGAAATAATCTTAATCATATTTTCTGGTTGTGAAGAATCTCTACTAGAGTTCAGACTTTTTTGATCTTTTTTTGTTTGTTGAGGGGATTTGCAGATATTCTTAAGGGTACGTATTTCCATAGTAAGTTTTTCAATTTGATGAGTAAGTTCAACCTTTTCTAAGATTACATTTTGAAGCTCTTCTTCCAACAAGTTCCAGTCTTAACCTCTCGATTTCACTATAAAGTTCTGATACGGAGTCGGAGTCATAACTTAGATTTAGGCTTTTTGACTGAGTTTCGTCCATAAACTGTAGTGAATCACTGTCATTCATTGAGTCATAACGCGCTAGAGACTCGCTTGATTTAGATTTAGTGACGAATCTTGTCTGTGGCGATTCTGTATGCATAGGCTTTATTATATTTTTGCTTGTATCGCAAGGGGTAAAGGAGCCTGGAGGCATATTTAAGCTATCTGTAGCGCACGGGGTAGAGGGGCCTGGAGGCGTACTCACTTTGTCGGTGGCACACGGAGTAGAGGGGCCAGAAGGCGTAATCAGATTGTCTGTAGCCCGAGCAGTAGTGGGGCCTGGAGGCATATTTGTCACTTTGTCTGTAGCGCATGGAGTAGAGGGGCTTGGAGGTGTGTCCAGATTGTCCGTAGCGCAAGCAGTAGGGGGGCCTGGAGGCATATTTAGTCTGTCCGTAGCGCAAGGAGTAGAGGAGCCAGGAAGCATATTCGACGAGTTTGTAGTGGAAGAACTAGAGGGGCCCGAGGGAGTACTAAATGGTTTGATCGTGAGATGTTTTTTCTTTCTCATCGTTACATTGCTGCTATCTATATTTCCTGGTATTCTTTTAACTATAGCTGTATTCGGTTCGGCGTAATTTTGCTATTGTGACATTGTGTACATATCCATTTTTTTACTGTCCTCCTTCATAAGTGAGAAGAGCTTCAACCGACCTGCGCATTCAGTGTCGAAAATTTTCTTACATTTCGAACATTTCAGAGTGTCTTTGTTTTGTACAGACAGTTTACATTTAGTGCATACGAGCGGCATCTTGCGGTTCATATAGGGTTTACTTAAATCCAGTAGCGTCCACGCTGTTGAACTAGCGGATGCTACGGCACATTCGCGATGTAGTTCCGTCTGTTATCAATAGATGGCAGTACAAAAGGTGAATCATATGATGCGTGCGCTTGAGTGAAGCTGCGTTGAGTTGATCGTACGTAGTTCGCCGGGTTTATAATAGATGGCGCGATGCTGACAGTGACGGATGTGGCTATCTTTAGTAGGCACGTGCGTGTTTCTGCTTGTTAATGGTAGATGGCGTACTCGGAGAGAACAGCTGATATGTCATCTGAGTTTTTTGTTTACATGTACCGTCCTCATATTATTTTAATAATTTTATTTCAACTGCCGTTAAACAATGTTTTTTGGTATATGGGCACTAATTTCTCACTTTAGTTACTGTCAATTGAACGCACAGTGTATTTAATTAGAATGTTAAAATATAAATTACTGTTACACTGACACTTCACGTAAATAGTATTGTTTTCTTACACAGAATTATAAACGTTAATATTATTGTTTGTGCGTAAATATAATGTTCACTAATATTCACAGAGAGTAATTACATAATAATCTTGCGCAGTATCGCGTATTACACTTATACACCGTCTTTAATCATTTTAAAACAATATTTTTACACGGGACTGATGTTATTCGTGGCAGTGGCGCCATCCATTAAGATATAATTCTTTGGGCTCAAAATGGATTTATATTATTCACATTAACGATTTAGGAGCTATAGGCGATAATTAATTTTAGCCCTTGAATAAGTATTACACCTTAATTATGACTTAGTGATTATTTGAACGAAGTTAATGATTATTTGCCCACATTTTAGTTCGTCTAGATTTAACTAAGTAAAGTTAGTTGAATTATGACTGCTATGATAAAGTGAAAATACATGTTAGTTAAAAACTACTTACTATATTTTTTTTTTATTCTGATTAATATTTAAGGATCAAATTAAATCACGTCATTTAAAATTCAGTGAACACTTTATTAAAATTAAATGAACAACAAATCAACTTAAAATGGACTAGGCATTTGCTACATAATAATTGCGTGTACCGAGATTAAGTATGAAAAGTTACTTTTGGATTTGGTAAAAAATAAAGATGATTTGGATAACGAAGTAAGTGTTTTTTTGGTATCAGTTTGTTATTTAATTGTATTTTTTTATATCAAAAACTGTTTGTATTGTATTGTAGTTTGTAGTACGGGCAGGTTTCCGCTACTCGACGACTGGCGCCTATTTTGCGTGAAGGGAAAGGACGGCTAGTCCAACCAGCCTAACTCCTCAAGGAATCCTATCAGACCTTTGATGTTGAGTAGGACCTCGGGGAGATCGCTTGGGGACCCGTTTATAAAAAAATACATTTTTATCAAAAACTGTTTATAAAATGAAATACTATTTCATAGGTTCAAGTATAGAAGTAGGTACTTGTATGGGGTAAACCAAAAGGAACAGGATTATGTGGAACGAAACAAGTAAAATTTTGTTATATCGGTGTGATGACTAAAGCTTGTGGGTGTGGGAATGTTACCTATCAGTAAACCCCACCAAGACAGAAATGGTAATGTTCACCAACAAAAGGTCACTTGGCAACTTTATTAAACCAAAACTGTTCCAATCGGAACTACATCTAACAAATGAGGTAAAGTACTTAGGACTCACTCTTGACAGTAGACTCCATTGGACCAACCACATTAACAAACGTATAAATAAGGCAGAAGTCGTCTTCTGGCAATGCAGAAGGATGATTGGTAACAGGTGGGGACTCAACCCGAAAATCACTCACTGGCTCTACAAGACGATCATCCGGCCTCTATTTTGCTACGGGGCGCTGGTTTGGTGGCCAAGAACGAACCTAGCCACCGTACGATACAAACTGCAGATACTTCAGAGGCTTGCATGTGTGGCTACCATAGGCTGCTGGAGGAGCACTCCGACCACAGCCTTGGAAGTTATGCTAAACCTCCTACCGCTTCACCTCCACATACAGCAGGAGGCTGCCCTATCAACGGTAAAGTTGCGAAACCTCAACATATGGTCTAATTTGAACACTTTGCATACAATCTGCCTGGAAAGAGTATACGAAGAACTTCCAGTGCTCAGGGCAGGCACGGATCGGGTTCACAAACACGCTGCCTTCGACAAAAGGTACAAAATACAGTTATATGACTCATGTAACATGAGGACGACAGTCATGAAGGTCTCAACCCCCGGGAATCGAGAATCTTTACTGACGGATCAAAACAGACGTGGGGTCAGGCTGCGGGACTTTTTCTGAAGACCTGAACATGCCCATAATGACACCGCTGGGCGCCCACAACTCAGTATTTCTAGCTGAGTGCATGGGCATCATCAATGCGGCTGCCGCCATACCTGCAAGGAAGGTAACAGGAGCCTCCATCCGTATACTCTCCGACAGTAGGGCAGTACTGATGGCACTAGGAAGCCACATCATTACATTTGGATGAATACATGAGTGTCATGAACGACTAATATAGGTATGTCAACAAAATGGGATCACCCTTCAATGGATCAAAGTTCACAGTTGATCCTGAGGAAACGACGCTGCGGATGAGCTGGCCAGGCAAGGGTCAAGTGCGGGGGTGATTGGCCCAGAGCCTATTCTCCTGGCGCCCTTTAGCAAGGTACGCTCGACGCTGCTGGAACAAACTGGGAGGCTGCATTAAACTCTTTGGAAAAGTCAAGAGGGATGTAGACAGGCTAAACAAGCCATGCCTAGCATTAACAGTAGACTCACCAAAACACTTCTCCGTCTCGGTAAAACCCGTTTAAGGATGGTAACTAGTTTAATTACAGGTCACGGACCTTTTTAACAAACATTTATTTAACATAGGTATTACAGACAGTCCCCTATGCCGAGAGTGCATGGACACAGAAGAAACAGCCTCTTACGCGGTGATGGAGTGCAGCGGAGTGGCCCCGTACAAGGCAAAACACCCCGGGTCCCCGAGAGATCTCCCCGAGGTCCTACTCAACATCAAAGGTCTGATAGGATTCCTTGAGGAGTTAGGCTGGTTGCACTAGCCGTCCTTCCCTTTACGCAAAATAGGCGCCAGTCGTCGAGTTGCGGAAACCTGCCCGTACTACAAACTACAATACAATACAAACAGTTTTTGATATAAAAAAATACAATTAAATAACAAACTGATACCAGGCACTGGGCGAAAAGTCACTAACTTGCGAGCGAATTTCAATCAAATCACGTCGGCGTACAGTATATTCTTTATTGTAAAATTAATTAAATATGATTAGTCATTGTATTGTATATTTTATTTGTCGGGTAAAACTCAATAAAACTGTTTAATTATTATTGCTTTTGGTTAAATGATGTACATTGCCTTACAATTATGAATAAAATATAACTAAATAGAGTTAGTTAATTTTCGCATTCACACTTTTGACATACCAGGTATTCAAAAAGTAACTAAGTAAATTAAGTACTTTTTGAATGAGGTTATTTGTGGTTAACGAGTTTAGTAATACATAGGGAAAAATTAACTAAAATGACTTAGGTACGCTCATAAATAAATTACAAGAAGTTAAAAAATGTATAACGGAATTAGGTATTTATCGACTAAAATATTGAATCCGAAGTGAGTTTTTAGTTAGTTCTTTAACTTTGTAAAATTGAAACTATGATCGCTATTGCTACCGCAATAAGACTCAAATTTGGAGAAAAAAAATGCGATTTTGATGACATATATAAGTCAATTTTGGCCATTTTGTGATTTGGTGACTTTTCGCTCTACGGCGACGATATTTTCGATTCTCATAACACTTTTCGCATAAAATTTTTACTCCGAATAGTCTCTTGTCCGAATTATTTACGCACGACAGGGTTCACCTGTACTGTACGCTCAGACACACGACGGCCCTGCAGCTACCATTCAATAGTGAATCTTATTCTATAGGTACTTACTTACCTACGCAAAACTGTTACAATTATCTTGACTATATATGACTTACTCCCATTTTGGATCTTTGGTTAATTTAAATGAGACTATTTTATTAATAATTATAATAAAAGTATTATTAAACCCAATACAATATCCAATTTAAAAATCTATACATATAATAAACGCGTAAGGAGGAAAAAAATGTACATTGAAGATATTTAAGAAAATCTAATTTAGGGGGCCTTAGAAACGTTGACTGAATACATTTTGGTGATTTTTGGAATTTATGTCTGTCTGTCTGTGAGTTTGTTCGCGATGTACGCAAAAACTACTGCACAGAATTTCATGAAATTTTGTATTATAGTAGTTTATACCCCAAGGTAACATATAGGGTAGTTTTTATCCCGCTTATTTAAAAACATTTTTTTCCAATTCAAGCAAGTCTGTTTGGAAGGAGAAGTGCCGTGGTTTATATGGAAGCTCATACATTCTACGACACTTCTCTTTCCGAACAAGTCAATTTCGTTGTGAAAGTTGAAAGTAACCGGAAATATAATTGTCATCGAATAAAGGATGATGCACGGTGCTCCGGACCGTCTCCGACACGACAATTCCGAGACTTCGTTTAGTATAGAAAAGCGTCACATGATCCTAGGAGGTCACCTGTATGTCGGAAGTGTCGTGTCGGAGACGGTTTTGAACACCGTGCATCATTCTTAATATGTACCTTCAATTTGCGGGATATTTTATTCTATAAATTAAATTATCTATCTGGTTCATTCCTAGCCCTGGGCAGCGGAGGCCTAGGCCACTTTTTTCTTTGTATACGACATCTATATAAGATCATAATTTATCATTGTAGTGTTTCAACATAAAATAAACAATTTATTCTTCATTTTTGACCGTTGAGTTTTGTCCGGTCCCGTCCATGCTGCTGAAGCAACTCTCGCTACGATATTTCGTGCCTGAGCCATATGCGGCATTAGGCTTTCGCATACATTGCCAAGACACTTAAAAATTAAGTTTTGTCCAGTCCCTTTCATGGTGCTGCTGAACCAGTTCTCGCTGCGACGTTCCGTGCCTGAGCCCTATACGAACTTAATTGGCATTTGGCCTTCCCATATGGTGTGCTGCCTTTTTGCCGAATAATGTTTCGTCAAACTTCATTTAGCAACCAACTTTTCGCCGAAGTTTAATTTCGCAAACCAATCCTTGGCATAATTTTACAACGTAATTTTTTTATTTCGCTAAATTTTTTATATTGCAAAATTTTATTACGGCAAATTTTATATGGTAAATAATTGTGTAGCAAATGATTTGCTAAGGCAAATATCATATTGTCAAAGTTTATGTGGTAAATCATTGTGTAGCAATTAGTGCTGCTCCCAGAGATAGGTAGGTTAGGGTTATTTTTTTATGGCCCTAAAAACAAAACTGTTCCGGAGATAGGTAGGTTAGGGTTATTTTTTTTTATGACCCTAAAAACGAAACTGCTCCCAGAGATAAGTACGTTAGGGTTATTTTTTTTATGACCCTAAAAACAAAACTACTCCCAGAGATAGGTAGGTTAGGGTTATTTTTTTATGGTGCTGAAAACAAAACTGCTCCCAGAGATAGGTAGGTTAGGTTTATTTTTTATGACCCTAAAAACGAAACTGTTCCCAGAGATAGGTAAGTTAGGGTTATTTTTTATGACCCTAAAAACAAAACTGCTCCCAGAGATAGGTAGGTTAAGGTTATTCTTTATGACCCTAAAAACAAAACTGCT
This sequence comes from Pammene fasciana, assembly GCA_911728535.1. Lineage (NCBI taxonomy): Eukaryota > Metazoa > Arthropoda > Insecta > Lepidoptera > Tortricidae > Pammene > Pammene fasciana. The sequence continues at coordinate 24,815,053 of OU452275.1, forward strand.
CCCAGAGATAGGTAGGTTAGGGTTATTTTTTATGACCCTAAAAACAAAACTGCTCCCAGAGATAGGTAGGTTAGGGTTATTTTTTTTATAACCCTAAAAACAAAACTGCTCCCAGAGATAGCAGTTTTGTTTTTAGTATAACGTACCTACGTTAGGGGTATTTTTTTATGGCCTTAAAAACAAAACTGCTCCCAGAGATAGGTAGGTAGGGTTATTTTTTATGAACATAAAAACGAAACTGTTCCTAGAGATAGGTAGGTTAGGGTTATTTTTTTTATAACTCTAAAAACAAAACTGCTCCCAGAGCATAGGTAGGTTAGGGTTATTTTTTTTTGTATGGCCCTAAAAACGAAAGTGCTCCCAGAGATAGGTCGGTTAGGGTTATTTTTTATGACCCTAAAAACAGATGGAGCATGCTTATTTTGGCATGTTTTATTGGATACATTAATAATAAAAATTAAAAGGAGATTCTTACCTGTAGATAATTTGGCCGAGATGAAATAAGGTATGCCAATCAATACGTTTGACTAAAACATAATTGACATCTTTAAAAAATCAGAAATGATATCAGTACGAAATGTTGAGTTGGGAAATAATAATTTGACCAAATAAAAATATGGGATACGTAGTTCGGGGAGTTAAGAATTTGCTAAATAATTTTCTTCGAAATATTAGTAAACCCTTCCCATACATTATATTACCAAGACACTTGACCATTGGGTTTATATCCGGCTCTGTCATTCTGCTGCTGAAGAAATTCTCACTGCGAAGTTGCGAACCTGAGCTCTACGTGGTACCTATTCGGCCTTTGGCCTTCTCATACATTTGACCGTTAAGTTTATACCCGGGCCTATCATGCTGCTGCTGAAAAAAAAACCCGCTACGACGTTCCGTGCATGGATACTATAATGCGGTGCTTGATGGCATTTGGCCTTCTCATACATTCCCTTACATAATTAGTCAATGTTACTCTGCGTCCGTATTAGGAAATACCTTAGACAACCCTACACGTGATCCCTGGACGGTGCTAAAAGAGTAACAAACTTGGCAGCTGCACTGTCCCATCTGGACCTCGCAGCACTCATCGGATTTTGATCTGCTTTTCTACTACTATTTACTATCCGAGAGCAGAAATACCTATCTATATCCAGTGACATGTAGCCATACGATAAATAAATAATTAGCAACAAAAATGTGCTATTTAACGTGTAGTAAGCGTAAGTTTTAGAGTATTGGTCTGGAAATAGTGAAATTACCAAACCGCCTAAACACACGCGGGCGAAGTCGCGGGCACAGCTAGTATAATAATATAAATTAAAATAAAGCTGCTAGTGAATATCAAATATATACTTACTTGCAGGTCACATACTTACATATCATATAATTCACATTGAACCCGATTCTAAAAACATAATCCTAGTCATCAGGTATAACCTACAACTCTTAGTCATGTCACTCCTTAGTTTCCAGATAATTACATTAAAGGCTACCTCGTTGGGCTCATCCTAGATGCATCACCTACCCTGTTTCAACGTTAACATTCTTTCATCATATAATAACGGGATATAATACAATTATATCTGCTTCGTATTTTTGAGAATTACTCAAGGTCAAGACGAAGATGACAACCAAGTATCTTATTTTTGAAATCAGGATTCCGCTAGTCAGCCGTGACAACTTTGAAATCTACAGACTGATACCGGTACCTCAGCAGCTAAAGGAAGATATGATCAGCATAAAACCCATTTCGGATTATGTTGCCATTAACATACAGAAGGACTCATTCATACCGCTATCAGAGAAAGACGCCGGTGAATGCAAGCAACATGATATATCAAATCATTTATGCCCGTTACAGCGACCTATCACATGTATGGAGATGACAACTTATGTATCAAGGATAAAAATTAGACAAATTGCAAAAGTATAAAACAACCTTGCACAGACAAATGGGAACTGTTAAATAAAGAAAATAATTATTTATTCTTCTGCTGCGGGCATCGAACTATAAGAATCATATGCGAGGCTCAAGTTACCGCCGAGCAAATTAGCGGAGCAGGCATTATATCACTTGGAGATGGCTGTATTATCAAAAGTGAATCACTGACAATTTTCGCTCATAAACATCATACGAACAACATCAACATCCAGCCGAATATAATGAAGATTGAACTGCCACCCATCAATAATATTATAAATTTATCATTACCAATACATGAAGACATTGAATCAATATCTAGCAACACGGATTTGAAGAAACAGTTTTTGGATATTGACCGACTAATCGAACATATGAAAGCTAGTGAGACGAGAGGCATTTTAGCTGACCGAATATCATCCCATGACGTTCACCAGTACGTCCTTGTATACCTACTACTAGGAGCTGCGATAGTAGTATTCAGCGTGTATTTATGGACACGCCTGCGCCTTCGCCGCTCGGCGCAGATACCCCCTGCGCTCCCCAGCGACGCATCAGCGAATATGCGAGTACAGTACGACACTAGAGAGGACATCCAAAGGGAAGCAACCCCACAACCCACGGCTAAGATCAACGTGCAACCAAAAAACAATTCAAGGATTTACTTTTCAAGAGAACGGGGACTCGACAAGGCTACGTCACCCATCGTCGGAGGACGCTTCGCTACGAGTGAATGATTTAATGTCACGTTTATTTTATAATTTCTTTTATTATATCGTTTAATTTTTAAGTTCATCATTTTAACGTGTTTGTAAGCTTCATCATCCTTTTATCTCGCGCTCGGGAGCATGTAGGTTGACATTCCGCGCATCAGCACTTTCCGTCACGTAGCATAATTTTAATTACTTTAAGTTAGTACATATCCGACCGCCGCGGAGTGTATTCAATTAAGCCTTATAATTGTATCATTTTCTTTCTTTATCAATAAATCGTTACTTCATTGGAACTGCAGTGTTTATCATTATCAATCAAATATCATTTCAAGATTGTGCGAGAACTAGCCCGTACATAGACATTATACTTACAGGGGATGGAATTATAGCACAATGTGTAGATGCCAATGTCTACGAAACTTATCATACAAGTAATAATAATATATTTATTTTAAGATAGCTTAAGACAGGGACTTCACCAAGAATCTAAAAATAAAACATTAGCAACACACTGTTCTGCTAAAAGATAAATGTAAACATTTGTACAGTCCTAGCTATTTTAACATCTAGACTTTTAGATTATTAACTGAGTCTCGTTTTATAAAGTTACCATTTACAATTTTTGTGTTTATCTTTCTCTCTAATAAATAATAATTGTAGAAGAGAGGTAAACAGTGAAAGTGCAAGTTACATGCAGCGTCATAAGACGCAACCCTGGGGGGCGATTTTTGAGATTCGAGTGCTCGAATCTGGCATTTGAAACTCTCGAATAAAACGAAGAAATGATGTTTAAAAATAACTATTTCACGCGTAAATAATGGCGACAAACTTTTGTGTGCAATTATATACGAGGTTAAATCTTTTAAATTCGAGCGCCCGAACGTCAAACAGGAGTACCTACGAGTGTATTTATATGAAAGCGACGAGTTGGCGGCTAGGTTCGGTAGTTCGGGTCGAGGTTGACTAGTGGCGGGGGCGGGGTGGCGGTGCGGCGGGGGCGCGCTTACTGCCCGCCGCGGGACTTCTCCGTGGTGGCGTCCTCAAGGTTGCTGTCCCAGTCGAAATCCGTGACGCCGCTGCGCGGAGCCACCTCGCCCAGGTGCCGCCAGCGGTACTCGAAATCGGAATCGCGTTTCATCAGGGCCTCGAACCTCTTGAACATGAGGTTCTTGGCGAAGTCGTAGAGCTCGAGGTCAAGCGAGTTGAGCCGCTTGATCTGCTGCATCTGCGCGGGCGCGAGCGCGGCCAGCGTGGCGTCCGACTCCGTCGCGTTGTGCTGCGCGAACGGCACCGCGAACCGCAGGTTGAACGTCTCCTCGAACATGTACTGCGATATCTTCTGGAACTCAGCGAGGCCGAAGTAGGCCATGGCGGCGAGGTTCGTCTTGGCGGAGGCGAGCAGCACGCGGTCGGAGTCGGGCGTGCGGTATCGCAGCGTGCCGTTGTAGCAGCCCACAAGCGCCAGGTCGCCCAGCATGCGCGTCTGCCGGTTGTTGGCCAGGTTCCACGGGCACGCCGCGAACTGCTCCAGCGTCACCTCGCGCCACGTGTCGCCGCTGTAGCACGCGGGCACTTCCGCGGCCGTGGCCGTGCGGCCCTGACACCAATGCCGGGAGCCCTTCCACGTCGCGCCGCGCTTCACATGACGGTACTCCGACAGGTATCTGGAGAGTGGGTCTCGAAGTACCGTGATGTAGAAGTATCTCCGGTGCACCGCCGAGCCCTCGTGCCGGTCGAGCTCGCTGCCCACGCATGCTGTCAGCTCCGTGAAGTCCGCGTGCACCCCGCACTTCCATCCTGTAGAGTATCTGGAAAAGAGCCATATTTTGTTGCTGTGTGGCCGAAAACAACGGCATAGTTTTCTAGCTCTTTGACAGTTGCACGGCCTCTTTAGATCCAAGTCCATAACCAGGTGTTTCCCGAATGAAGTACCGCTAGTTTTCTGTATGTGCAAGAAGACCATGACGTCATGGGCATTGATATCAAAGCGAAAGTCATCATGGAGCACTTCATCGTAGGAGAGGCCGCGCTGAGCCATGGCGTCGGGGAGCGGTCGACCGGGCGCCTCCGCGTACGTGAGCGCGGCCGGCTCCGACACCCGCTCCCGCGGCGTCACAGTAGCGCACACCTGATCGGGGCAGAAATATCCAAAAGCAAGCATTCCGAACAGAGATAGTAATAAACAGAAGAGTAATCCTTTTCGTAGTTTCCATCTTGGCTCCATTTTTTTTATTTCGTAGACACCACTCGGCAGTAGCAAAGCAAAATCACTGTCTACTTGAACCGACTCACTTTTTTGCATTTCGGTTGGATGCATGTCTCATTTTTATTATGAAAATATCTTGTGGCGCACTCACGATTAGGCCATAAAATTCCAATAAAAAAAACACATCACATCATAACAAAATGTAATTTACGTTGTAGACTCACATTGTAGTCGTGACTATTATTTTCTCGATAAGTTCGATTTATAATATTGTCTTTAAAAACGCATTTTATTAGGGAGTCCATAAATGCACGTAACTAAAAGCGTTAAAGGTTAAAACTAACACTAGTCCTAGCGGTACGCCTTAAACATGCTGCAAATGGTGTTAAAAGCATGAAAATTGGAACGATTGATCTTTAGGCCAAATTAATCGATTTGGCCCGAAGCAGTAAAAAAAAAAAAACAGAGTGCAGTTATGACGTCATCTTTTTTTTGTATGGAAAAAAAATAAATTTTGTTCTGAAACCTATCGTGTGTGGTATCAAATGAAAGGACTTTTTGAGCCAATTCTAAAAATATATCATATCATTATATTTATGTCACTTGTTTCAAATGAAAATAAAAATAATTTTCAAAACATACCAAGTTTGGGCTCCTACAAATACGATACGGTTGAATATTTTTTTGTAAAATATACCTTCAATGATACCGGATATCCTCATTTCAAACCCCAAGAAAGCAATTTTGAAAATAATTTCACTAAGTATTTTTTTTTAATTTTTCATTATTACGAATGTGGGATCTAATAATTCTCGGAGAAATGAAACTCTGTTTACACGTTCTTTTGATATAACGTGATAGGTGAGCTCGAGGAACCCGGGTTGCACATATCAGGATTTTTCTTACTTAAAGCGAATTAAAGCACTTGAGGGTGGGTAAAGTAATATCGAGTTTTACCCAACATTGCTCAAGTCGATTTGCGCTTAAATAATGCGATTATAGTATTGAAATAAGAATTACAGCAAGTCTCTAGGGTAATCCTATCATTCCCTTTAAATAGTTCAGCGATAAGTACGTAAACTTTTGTATAAATTAGGTGGGCAATGATAGGTACGCGTTTTTTATCTTTACGGTACAAGGTGCATACAAGCATTCCAAAGTACAAGGGTTGTCTCATTTGACTTAATCATCAAAATCAAAATCAATCATCAAAATTAATAATGATCAAAATTATTTTGTATGCACTAACATGTAGCTTAAGGATACTAACAATGTTTATGGAAACGCAATGTTCTGAAATAAAAATATATATATTTTTTTTTATTTTTTTTTATTTTTATTTTTTTAATTTAGTCATGTTTTTATTTTTCAGGCATTAGTATGTATATTCAACAAAACATAATTAAATGAGTTATATTTCATTATTTATAATAGAAACAAATCATAACGAACCTATCTTAGTAATGTTTACAAATAAATCGGCAGACCAAAGAAAATTATGTATACAGTGTGTGGCCCAAAATACGAGCGAAAAATTCAAACGTAGATTGTAGTCCTCAAACAATAAAACTATTGTCCAACAACTTTAAAAAAAAATTTAGTTTTTAGATTGTCTCTTTTTTTTTTTTTTTTTTTATTCTACGACGGCAGCAAACAAGCATACGGCCCGCCTGATGGTAAACAGTTACCGTAGCCTATGGACGCCTGCAACTCCAGAGGATTCACATGCGCGTTGCCTACCCTTTAAGAACCTATACACTCCTTTTTTGAAGAACCTCATACTGTAGCCCTCTGGGATAACCCCGGCAGGGAGTTCATTCCACAGTCTGAGCGTGCGCGGGAGGAAATTCCTCTTAAACCGTGCAGTGCGCGTCTCTTTTTCATACTAACTAAATATTATTTTCAATGTACGTTAAGAGTCCGGTAATGTTTTTTTTCGATTTCGCTCAACTTTTTGATGCGATTTTGCAGTAACTAACATAACTTCTATAATTTTGTATACATATTATGAAAGATCTTTTCTTTTTGGGTGGAATAAATACAACGATTTTTTAATTTTATGCTTTATTTATAAATAATTCACCCTAATCTAACACCTGTTTCGCGATTTTTGCTTGGATCACCTCTCCAAATCTAAACAATCTAGAGTAATGGCAACTGTCACAATAGTCTAAAATGAAAATGCTGAAGCAAAAAGCTATAGGGAAACAATTGCATAAGAAAAGCCTTTTAACTGTACATAGTTCCCGTACATTGTTAAGGACCATTCATCTTTTGTTTCTTTTCCTCATTGTATGGAATCTAAAAGAGCACCCTCTATAATAAGGTTTCACTGGCTTTCCCCGTTGCCTTATTATATACAGGTATAAGTATGGGTTTTACTCACCATGCTTTCCCATTTTGTGAGATTCACATCAACACTTGCCCGCACCAGAATACTATAAAATTACGTAAATTAATGAATTTGTTCAAAATGTTGTGCAAAGTTTCGCCTGGGGGCAAAGTTGGAAGATATTACGGTACTCGTACTCGTATTGAGTAATACGACACACTTTATAAACATTAAAAATCAGAAAAAAATACTAAATGTAATTATTTTCAAAATTGCATTCTTGGGGTTAGATATGAGGATATTAGGTATCATTTGAGATATATTTTACAAAAAAATATTCCTTGGTGTCGTATCTGGAGGAGCCCAAACTTGGTATGTTTTGAAAATGTTTTTTATGTTTATTTCAAACATGTGACTGAAATGTAATGATGTGACATATTTTTGGAATTAGCTCAGAAAGCCCTTTCATTTGATACCACACACGATAGGTTTCAGAACAAAAAATTTTTTTTTTCCATACAAAAAAAAATGACGTCATAACTGCACTCTGTTTTTTTTTTACTGCTACGGGCCGAATCGATTCATTTGGCCTAAAGATCAATCGGTCCGATTTTTATGCTTTTAACACCATTTGCAGCATTATACTGAATTTCGGCGTGTACCGCTAGGACTACACTGGATGAACACAACTATCGATGTCTGTCGTCAGCCGACGAACGTAAAATATAGTCTTAGCTATAAATTGTCATTATTTATTAATAAATGTGAACTCTTCATCGTGTTAACTAATCGTTTGTTGGTGTGCTTGCAGTGTGTTTAAATTGAACATTCAAACAGAACAGGTTAGAACAGGTTAGCAACTTCTGTTTCTGTGTTTATCTACACCCATATCATAAACCCTCCATGATGCGTTTAAAACCCGCACGTTATAACCACCATAAAAATTGATTGTTTCGTTAGTAGTTAGAACAAATGTCTTATCTGTATCGATGTTATTATTATCACATAATAAGCAAAAATTCGATATCATTATGAAAATCCGGGGAGCGCCGGCATGCGCCGCCCGACTGCCGACACAATCGAGTTGGTCATGGCGATGGCGTGCAATTGCAGTCATTCAATCATCATTTCGGGTTTATAATATGTGTGTAAAGCAGTGTATGCAACTGTACGTAATTAGGCCTTAAAACACGAGTGTGGTTTTATGAAACGAACGAAGTGAGTTTCATAATAAGATCACACGAGTGTTTTAAGGCCTAATTACGTAACAATTACATTAACTACTATTACTGAATTTCTAATCTCAAAAAAAAACGAAATATAGTACAGCTTGCAAAATACACTGCGGTACAGTCAACAGCAGAAATAGCTAAGCGAGCGAGGAGTTCAAAATAAGGGAACACCTCGAATTTCTTGCGGTTGTTTTTATTAATTTTAATATGTTTTAGTTACTTTTATAAATAGGAATACAACTTTGTTTATCTTTTAGGTGGCGGTTCTGGGGGTGGGTCAGGAAGTAAGTATAAAAAATACAGCTGATAGATTTGAGATGAATAAAGTCGTGCCCAGATTATAGGCAGCAAAGCACGCGGAAGCATGTTGACCACGGCAAACAAAGCAAACTCGTGTTGATCTATGTATTACCTATGTTCAAGCTGATTTGAACGGCAAATAAAATACCTAAATGCATATAAAACATCCAAACTCAGGAACAAAATAGCCGTGATAAACAAAGAACTAAATGCCATACCAGGATTCAAATCTGCAATCTGCTACTTCGTCGGCAGCGTCACTACCTACTACCGACTAGGCTAGAAGGCCGGTAATTGTCCAATGTTTGAAATTCAAATTCGCCTTTTTTACACGACTGCCCAAAAAAAGGAGTGTATTGTTTTCAGGGTTCATGTATGTATGTGGGTAAAATAAAATTCTTTGTTCCATTAGAACAACTGAACGGCTGAACCGATTTAGATGTATGGGGTGTCATTAGAATCGTTACGTTATCCCGAGTAATATAGGCTATGTGACGTCACAGTAAAAACAAAATGGCGGACAAAATATTCCAGATGCGCAGCCCTAAGAAAATTTTTTTTTGCAAACCTATCGAGTGGGGTATCAAAATGAAGAGCTTTTTACGCTCATTACAAAAATGTATATATTACATATATAAAAATCTTCTTTCGTGAATACGAACATTTTAGAAATTTAATTAAAAGTCAAAAGGAAGGGCGCTGGAAGTTGGGTCGAAAGATGTATAAAACTTACATGTTTACTTGTAATAAATATTAGAGACTAGGGAGGAATAAGAATAGTTATAGCAATGGCCCGTAGTTACAGTATCCGAGAGGCAACCGGATAGCTCGCGATATTTAACGGCTCTCTACGTGTTGTGGAACAAACCTGTGCAACCCAGATTTACCCACGTTGTACTTTGTGTTTCATCCCCCCCCCCCCCCTTTTTCTGATGGCTGACGGATCGATTACCGACCAGCCGGTGCACAGGGCGATTTGCATGCTCGATCTGGATCACATAAAAATATTGGAAATTGAGAGGAGGAGGATGCAAAACGAAGTCCAGCGTGAGTCATTTCGAGTTGCATATTAGGGTGGTTCCACAGCACGTAGGGAACCTAAAGGTCACAGCTCATTAGAGCTCCTCGGCACCCGACCCTCACCGCCTCACTTCGAGCGGTTAAATAGTTATTCTTTATATGAATTTGTATGACCATGCGCTCACTACATCTACTCGACAACGAGTGGACGCTGAGCGACGAGGCGATGTGGGTCGGCTCAGTCGGCTGCCGAGGCACTCTAACGACCTCTAATACCGTGAGCCATCCGGTTGCCTCGCGGACACTGCAACTACGCGTCATTACTCTGAATGTAATTAGCCTCTTGGATCCTAAAAAACAAGTAAAGAGGTACGTATGTAAATGAAAAGTTATCATCCTCCTAGCGTTTATCCCTGCTTTTTGCCACGGCTCAATTGAGCCTGGGGTCCGCTTGGCAACCTTATTCCATGAATTGGCGTATGCACTAGTTTTTTTACGAAAGCGAATGCCATCTTTTCTTTCAACGCAGAGGGGAAAACTGGGCCTTATTGGGATTAGGTTATTCGGTTTGTCTCACGAAATTTTCCTTCACCGAAAAGCAACTGGTAAATATCAAATGATATTTCGTACAGAAGTTCAAAAAAACTCAGTGGTACAAGCCGGGGTTTGAATACCAGATCTTCGGACGTCTTACTACCAGGCTACCAGCGCTTTTTACGTGATAAAAAGTAATTAAACAATTTTTTAGGGTTCCGTAGTGAACTATATAAAAACCTTTATAGTTTCGCCATGTCCGTCCGTCCGTCCGCGGTCTAGCTCAGTGACCGTTAGCACTAGAAAGCTGAAATTTGGTTTGAATATAGGTATTATGTGCATTAACCAAGCCGACAAAATGGTAGAATAAAAACTGGAAAATATATTTTGTTATGGTACCTCCCGTACACGTGAAGTGGGGGGAGAAATTTGTTTTGTTCTAACCCAGTTGTGTGGGATATCGTTGGATAGGTCTTTAAAAAAAATAGGGTCTTTTAAAACAGTTTTTGAATAAAACTAATATTTTCGTAAATAATAGCTCCGAAAGTTTAAAACAGGGCGTCCCCCCATCTAACTTTTGAACTGTGGGTCCAAAAATCTTGCAAAAATCATGAAAGTGAGGCATACTTAATAAGTACCTTCAATGAAAACTATATTGAATTAAATCGGTTGAATGACGTAAGCGCCCTTTAAACCTTTTAAACTGTATAACACAATACCCATAAAAGGTCCCCCGACTGCAATCGAAGCAAAATATGTATTATAAAGATCCAGCATACATCAGGGTGTAGGAAGGCACAGTCTCAACCATAAGGTTTCAAAGACATTCTCAATCATGTTTAGAACTTATTTTTAACTTTTCAGTTCATTTAAAATAAACGCAGTCGTGTTTTTTAATTTTTAATTATTTTATTTATTCCTGTAAGATTTTCGAATAAAAAACTTCAAATGTGTTTCTGATGACTCAACCACTTACCACGCTATCTGACTATGTACAGTCAACAGCAGAAATAGCAAAGCGGGTGATTCAAAACAAAATGAGCTTGACACGACTTTATTGAACATCTCACCCGCTTAGTTTTTTCTGCTGCGGACTGTACATTATTGTATTGAAACAGGTGCAGGTGGTAGCGTGGGCGGCGGGTTCAGTGGCGGTTTCGGCGGCGGCGCCGGTTCCAGCGGCGGCGCTCAAGGTGCGCGTAGACACTAGTTTTAAAAGCAACTTCAATCTTGGAACCGTTTTTTCTCAAAGTAGAAGCCTCTAGAATTTATACAAGGAGGAGAGGGGGCTTTGAGATTCGAGCTCTCGACTCTGACATGTTATCGAGTGCCACTTTAGGTACCTACTTACCTCTACCACGGTAAGGTTAAGTGATCGGAAGTGATTCCATATGGCTAATTAGTGACGTTACGGCTTAGCCGTGTTTTTTTTTCTACTTACCACTTTTTCTCTTTTATTGTCTAGATGTAGGGGCCTATTTGACTCGCGACAGTGATTGAATAAAAGGAAATTAATAAGCCGTAAACTTACTAAGTTACCATGCACTTTATTTCTTCTTAGTCGTATACTCTTGTCAGAGTAGTCGTGGTCATTGAGGTGATTGTACAGCATTTTTTATAGTTTTCCGCCATCCTTCTCTACTTAGTGCATTTCGCACGCACAGATTTAAGCGTGATCCGGTGAGAGCCTTCACTTGATCAGTCCATCGCATTGAGGGGCGTAATCTGGGTCTTGTACCATCAACTCTACCCTGAAACCACTTTATTTGATCTGCTTACTATAAAGATTTGCGAGTCAAATAGACCTACCTATTGATTTGTCTATTTAACCTAAGATGTTTCATTACAGGGTAAAACTGAAGCTGACTTCGGGCCCTCCAAAACTCAAGTCGCTGCGCACTATTTCTTTATGTAGTGAAAATGTACTTACCTTCCCATAGCAACGTTTGGAAATAAATCAAAATTTAGTTTCAGAGTTTATCTATGTCTCATACTCGTAATATAGTCGCATAATACCTAAGTATAGGTAACACACTCCATACATATAAATACCAGAGGATACTAAACCAATTGTATCTGTGTTTCAATGAGAAAAGTCGTCACGCAATGCGCCTCCCCTGACGTGCTTAGAGGAATCGAGAAGCCAAGTTGATTGAGAATTCAATAAGCAGCATTTACTACACAAACAAATAAAAACCACTTTACGAGTTAGGTCAGTCGACGGAATCAGACAAAAAGTAAGTAATACGGTTGACTTGACAAAATTAATTCGGTTCACGTTATCAGTTTGAACTTTTGAACTAAAAACTCCGGAAGAAATTGATAACTTAAACTCCTGTAAGTAAGTATATTGTTAAACTGGACTGAATGAAGGAAATGGTACCTATAGGATAGATAGTTGTTAATTTTTAATTTTCTTAATTTTTAAGATTTCTAATTTGTGCTACAATATACAGGATGGCCAAAAAAGAGCTAAATTCCCATTGGTTGTAAGGTTTTGGGACGCTACCAATCCTCTCTAGATGGTTTTGGAACCTCTCAGATAGATTTGATTTTTGGATTTTTGTATTTGGCACCGACTTAAAAAATGAAGTAAATAGACGGGATAGGGACTGGTTAAGGATAGGGGTGAGGGGTGAGGTAGGTAGTGTAGGTACTTATATAAAAATTATTTTATACTTTGCAGTGGGTTGGTTATTTATGAAGGCGGTTCCCTTTTTTTTTAAGAAATTTAATTAAAATATCATTTTGGATTCTTTTTTGATTCGGTTTTTTCAGTTTTTAGGGTCCCGTACCTCAAAAGGAAAAAACGGAACCCTTATAGGATCACTTTGTTGTCCGTCTGTCAGTCTGTCAGTCTGTCTGTCTGTCTGTCTGTCTGTCTGTCTGTCTGTCTGTCTGTCTGTCTGTCTGTCTGTCTGTCTGTCTGTCTGTCAATACCATTTTTCTCAGGAACGCGTGAGGGTATCAAGCTGGAATTTATATCAAATACTCAGGTCTATTGTCCCCTGAAGCTGTGAAAAAATTAAACTTAAAAAGCCAACGCAATCAAAAGATACAGTCGTTTATGATGCAAATTTTAGAGTTTTCGGCACTCGCAAAACCTACGGGGTACTTCCCGTAAACTCAGAAACTTGAAATTTGGCACGAAGCAACGTCATATAGCATACACAGATAGAAATAATATCTTAATTCAAAACGCAAAACTCTCTTGCACGCGGTTTCTTAAAGAGAGTAATAAATACCTTAGACCAATAAACATGACTTGAGTTAAAAATATCATGATTTTTAAAAGAAGATTTAAAATTATTTAGCTTTAACTTTACCTATTTTTAAAGCGAATAGTAATGATTTGAGTTAAGATAATAATTATTAACGGCAAAAAAGCACCAACATTTTCCTTTAAGAGTTTTATGTGTTTACGTAAGATCGATTAGTTCTTGGTTTGATGTTTTCAATCTACAGCTAAGAGCCAAAGCTAATTTAAAGAAGTAGCACCAAAAGTTAGATTTGAGATTTTTAAGTTTTTAGGCAAGAGAGATTAATTTTTGCTTTGATGTTTTCAACTTACAATCAAGAGCCACAGCTATTCCAAAGAAGAAGCACATAATTTTTGCTTTGAAACATTTAAATCTTGGACGTTAGTTACCCTGCGCATCAATAGATGTATCTGCGTGTAGGTTAGAACACGCGAACGTTTGTTCAACGTAACTTCATGACCCTCGCCGCTTTACCCGGGCTTATTTGAGATTCACAATAGCAATCTCAGCTCTAGTTAATACGATTATAAATTGTGAGTATATAAATAATCATAATTTATATTTGTATTATCTACTTTTAGTTAAACTTCCTTTCTTGGGATTAGTCCCGAGAAACACAGTTTCTGCCTACTAGGTTTTTAAGTAGTGCACTGAGACACTAAGGCGATTATCACACTGACGACGGATCCGCATGCGGCGCCGGTGTGCGAGCGAGATAGCGCTATACACATGCAGAGCGCTATCTCGCTCGCGCACCGGTGCCGCATGCGGATCCGCGCCAGTGTGATAACCGCCTTAGAAAATGTTATTGTTTGTTTCAAGTAATCGATTTCATACGCCAAGAAATTTTAAATCTTGGTGTGAAAATATCAAATTTTACATCAAGTAACACATGCTCTTGAACTAATGCGATTTCTTGTTTCCGTGGAGAAATTCAATTCTCAATTTAAACTATGAGTCTTCATCCAAGAAACAAAGTTTCTTGGCTTAAGTTCTTTATGTACACATGAAGTTCAATTTAAAAATAATACAATACAAAAACAAAATTCAAACGCCCTTCGTGAGAATATTAAGCTATTTTAAAAAGAAGATTTTTATATCTCGGATAAAGTATTGAATTTATTAGGTTAAGTAATAAACTTTGAAACATTTTATATCTTAAAATAAAGGAGGACGCAATTGCACGTCTCGCGCCCCCCATAGTTGTAGATTTTATTATAGTTATAGATTTTATTATTTAGTGTATAAATTGATAGCAAGTAAGTACCTACTAACATTAGTAATATAAGATTTTACTTGTATTTGTTTTTGTGTGTTACTAATCAAATGGAATTTATATTCTGAATAAAATATTATTGAATTGAATTATTAAATTGAATAAAGAATTTTATTTTTTCCTTATATGGGAAACTGGATATCTCTTGATTCAAATAGGTTTCTTTGGTTGAAGAGATTTTTTCTATCTGTGTAGACAAAGGAAAAATTATAAAAAGTAGACATTTTTAATAAAATCATACAAAAATATATATTTAAAATTTTAAACTTACTACCTTTTTTCTCGTAAACGCGTGAAGTTATTAAGTTTAAATTCATGGCAAATACACAAGGCTATAGGACCTTTCAGATGTACTAAAACCAAACTTGTATGTCAACACAATCAAAAGAAATAGCAATTTAAGTTGCATTTTGAAACTGAGTAGGGGCATGTTTTAAAAAAATTCAAACTTTTGCTCAGAGCTCCTAAAATTGCAAACTTAAGGTTAGTAGTAGTAGTAGTAAAACACTTTATTGCACAAAACAAGTACATGACCATTAAAAACTAAGGTAAATGTGTACAAAGGCGAGCTTATCCCTTTAAGGGATCTCTTCCAGCTAACCTTTAAGCAACTGAGAGAGATTGGTCAGACATGGTAGACAAAGATTTGTAAATTACTTGTACATGACGGCAAAAACTATGAAGAAGTAGCTAAATCTAGGTAATAGCATAAATGGACACATAAAAGCATCTAGATTATACAAATACATACCTAATATATACATATACATATATATATATATATATATATATATATATATATATATATATATATATATATATATATATATATATAACAGTAGATATATTATGCGTGTTCTGTAAACTGATTACTATATATTTTACAGCTATTCATGAGGCGGTGTCGTCTCTGAAGTCGCCTCTTAATATTTGGTATTTAGATGACGGCACCTTAGGGGGGGAACCTGAAGTCGTAAAGCAGGACTTGGCTTTTCTTATCCCCCGCCTTAGGGATATGGGACTGGAGGTTAATGCGGGGAAGTGTGAGGTTTACTGCTGTGGACCTGCGTCTTCTTCTTCTTTATCTTCTTTAAGGTCTTTGCTTCCTGGTCTCAAAGAGCTCTCAAACGGAACGTTTACCCTCTTGGGTTCACCTATATTCCAAGAGGCCATTTCAAATGCAATAGAGACCAGGAAGCGTCTTCTTTTGCTCGCCCAGGAACGCCTTAAAAATATTAACGCTCATATCGCCCTCTTGCTTCTACGCATGTGTTTCGCGCTTCCTAAAATAACGTACCTATTGAGAACTACTCCAACATGGTTGTGTCCAGGTGACGTGTCCTCTTTTGACGTCGCTTTGAGGGATACGGCAGAGGCTATTTTAAATGTGTCTTTTTCCGATGTTCAGTGGTTGCAAGCTTCTTTGCCGATACGCCACGGTGGTCTTGGTTTACGGTGTGCGGGGGATGTGGGGTTGCCTGCCTTCCTAGCGTCGGCGCATGGAGTCGGTGACCTTGTCTCTAAAATTTTAAATTATCATGGAAACAAGGTTACCATTCCATTTGTGGAGAATGCGCTGCAGAGGTGGACGGCCCGCTACCCAACTGCGTCGCTGCCTGAGGTGCCACAAGTACAGCGAGTTTGGGATGATGTGGGGGCCAAGGACGCCCTTGCTCGTCTTTTGGGTCAGAAGCCACGGGGGTTAATTTGGCCAGGCTAAAGTCGGTGTCGAGATTTGAAGCGGGAGCGTGGTTGCAGGCTTTACCTGCTCCTCATCTGGGAACACTCCTGGACAACGACTCATTGCGGGTGGCAGTAGCTCTCCGCCTGGGCTGCGATGTTTGTGTGCCTCATAAATGCATCTGCGGTTCCATGGTGGAGGCGAATGGCCATCACGCGATGAGTTGCTGTCGTTGTTCGGGAAGATTTCCGCGTCCCCACGCTCTCAACGACATCGTAAGAAGGGCTTTAATATCCGCCAACATCCCTTGTGTGCTGGAGCCTCCGCCACCGACGGCAAAAGGCCAGACGGCTTGACTTTGGTGCCGTGGCAGAGGGGGAAGTGTCTGCTCTGGGACGCCACGTGCGTTAGTACGTTCGCTGCCTCGCACCTGGGTCGAACAGTGCGAACAGCCGGTGCCGCTGCAGATTTTGCCGCGGTCAAGAAGCGGGATAAATATTCGGCCCTAGACGGAACTTACCATTTTGTACCCCTTGCGTTTGAAACTACTGGGTGCTGGGGGTCGGAGGCTATTGCCTTCATAAGGGAGGTGGGACGTCGAATCACGGAGAGGGGCTCTGATGCCCGCTCGGGTTCGTACCTTGTGCAAAGGTTATCCGTCGCCATTCAACGGGGTAACGCAGCGCAGCTAGCGTGATGGGTACCTTTGCGCCGGGGACAACTCGAGGGGGACTTTTTGACTAGACTTAAGTTAGTCTTGAGAGTTTTATGTATTGTATTTGACATGTTTTTAGTGAAATAAATGTATTTTTTTACAGCTAAATATTTACTAGTTAAATTATAATGATAATGTGTAGTCAATTATACATCAGTGAAACTTCACTTTTACAAGTAAAATACCTTTAGCTTAACTCTTACTCTTTAAAATTGTCGTATTGGTGGTCTGCATGCTGTTAAACTTTATAAGGCATTACACTTTGGTTGTTTACTTTAGATTATACCTACATTTTACTTCATTAAGTAGAACCGTAAAAACATGTTGGGTCATAACTTTTTTTATTAGTAATACCAAACTACTCGGTTAAAAGTGAAGTGTATAGTTTCCCTTTTCTTTGATTATAAATTAATATTCTTATTGCATTTAACACAATTTTTCAGTTTTACTTTAGACAGAGATGGCGGGACACAGCGGTGGGAGTTTTGGAAATTGCGGGAAGAGGCTTTTAAGTATAAAATGGGCTATTCAAAGAACAATTTAAAAAATGTGTATAGGTTAGACCGCCCCTCGCCCTACCAGTCTGTATGCCATTATCAATATGTAATAGGTACGTAATCTAAACCAGCTATTTAACGTTGCAAAGAGAAACGACATGTTATCAAAGATAACAATAATTGATCTCTTAGCACGTTACCAATGCAATGCAACCTTACCACAATCTTAGTAAGCATAGGTCAGTCGCGCACGCGCAGCCGTTCGGAACGGATACGTGCGGTGTTTAAGTGCGAAAATGTCGTCCACAGTTAAGTGTACGAGTTGTAATATAGTGATAAATGAGCTTCTCGCTTACGTCCAAAACAAAATATCGATTGTTACGGAACCCGATTTGATTAAAATATGTGCATCGGCGTTTAATAGTGACGAAATAAAGATTTCAAAGTCGTTACTTTTTGAATCGTTACCAACGGACAAACGAAAAATTGTACGGAGAAGAGAAGGCAAAGAAAATCGTGATCTTCGTGATATTTTGGCTGTGTTTAAGAGTGGCGAAGTGGAAAATCTGCCGATTTTTGTCGCCAGAAACCTTGACAAACTACCAGTTTTGACTTTTGATTCGTTGGATGTCACAAAAATAATGAAGGACATTACCTTACTAAAAACTGAGTTAGACACTGTAAGATCAAACTATTTGACGAAAGAACAGTGTGAAGAATTAATTAGTCAAGCTCACGTCAATAAGGTGTCCGAGATATCTATGGCTACGATACCTTCGTTGTGTTTTAGAAATATAAATATGACGAGAGGTGCTGCGTGCCTTAACAGCGGCCCGATGGGCCTGCCACATTTGGATGAGACGGTTTTGGATCCAAGTATTGAAATCTTAGAATGCCCACTAAACCAGTCCGATAACAAATGCGAAACAAAAATGCAAGCAATTAGTCATTTAGCTAAGCCGACAGCAGATAAGGTAGATGCAACATCGATGCAGGCGGCCGCGCCCGAAACCGGTTCAGCGAGTTCGTTAACCGCTCATCAGCTGACCGCGCCGGCATTGTTAACTTGCGATATGGATTTAAATGCAAGTAAACAAGACATCCCTAGCGAAAAAACAATGGCCGATGCGGTAAAAATGACTAAGCTTTTAAGCCAGTCGTCTAGGCCTAAGAAGGAGGAGGAATGGCAAGTAGCTGGCGGTAAGAAAAGTGCAAACAAGTCATCAAAAGCCCAATTTAAGCTAAAAATAGGATCTGCGAGCGACTTTGACTATAAGTTCAGAGCAGCGGAAACTAAAGTTCCAATGTTTATTACAAAGATTCATAAAGACACGCTGGAGTCGGACATACGCGCATATATTTTTTTAAAAACGAATGAGAACGTGGTTTTAGAAAAATTAGACATAAAGAGAAAGGATGACCACAGCGCATACAAGTTCTTTGTAAATAAGCAAAAGTTGCCGTTATTTTTGGATGCGGCAATTTGGCCAAAGGGCATTATCTTCAAGCGTTTTGCTCACTTTAAACAGCGTGTCTCAAATAGAGATAACGTTGTTAACGGCAATAAAGGAAGTGTGATAAATAAATAATGGCTAACAACGACATATGTAAGCTAGTTAGCTTCAACTGCAAAAGCGTTAAGAGGTCCGTTGACAGTAT
This sequence comes from Pammene fasciana, assembly GCA_911728535.1. Lineage (NCBI taxonomy): Eukaryota > Metazoa > Arthropoda > Insecta > Lepidoptera > Tortricidae > Pammene > Pammene fasciana. The sequence goes on from OU452275.1 coordinate 24,834,396, forward strand.
ACGGGAATTATGTCGTTCTTATAACATAATTGCCTTACAGGAAACTTGGCTTTTACCAAATGACATTTCTTTTTTGGATGGTATAGATACAGAGTAAGCTAAAGAAATACAAGTGGATGGAAACCAAATAGAATATGTAAATGAATATATCTATCTCGGCAAACAAGTCTCCTTCAGTAAAAAACATAATGAAGAAGAAGTGGACAGGCGGATCAACTGCACATGGAGAAAATACTGGTCTCAGAAAGAAGTACTAAAAGGAAACTATCAGCCAAAGTTAAAAAAGATAATAATGGACACCTGTATATTACCTAGCCTGACATATGGATGTCAAACATGGATATATACAAGCACGATTAAGAACAAAATTTCCACATGTCAGCATGCTATGGAAAGGAGTATATTAAAACTAAGGCGAATACAAAAAGTCAGAAATGAAGAGATCAGGAAGAGGACCAAGATTATGGACGCACTAAAACATACTCTACGTCTAAAATGGCAATGGTCTGGCCACGTGTCCAGATATACAGACGGAAGGTGGACAAAGCTCGTAACAGAATGGGCAGGACCAGCAGGAAGAAGAAAAGAGGGAAGACCACAAAAACGCTGGGCCGACGATATAGTGGAAAAGGCAGGAAAGAACTGGATGAGAACAGCTGCCAATAGAGAGCAATGGAAGGGACTCGAGGAGGCTTTTACCCAACAGGGATCAGTGAAATAAATATTAAAACAAATTTTGTAATATGTCAAGTCACTGAATAAATAAAGCTTATATAAATATAAATAATAGATACAGAGTTTAACTGTACGGGAACCTCGGCTGTTGACGCTACGTCGGGAATGTTGCGAGGCAGGCCGTATGGAGGAGTCGCACTGATATGGAGGAAGGGTGCTTTTCAACAAGTCTCGGTGATAAAATGTGATAATTCTAGAATTTGTGCTATTAAAGTGTCTACGAATGGCAGGTCGTTTGTAGTGGTAAGCGTATACATGCCCACGGATAAACCCGAAAACTTGCCAGAATTTACGGATTGCCTCGGTGCGGTAAGTGCTATAATTAGTAGTGAGGACATTGAATCTGCGTACATACTCGGCGACTTCAACGCACATCCGGGAGAACCCTTGTACTCCGAACTGGTTAAGTTTTGTAGTGATGTCGACTGGCAGTGCGCGGATGTGATAAAGTTAGGCCAACAATCAGGGTCATATACGTTCGTCAGTGAGGCTCATGGTTCGCGGCGTTGGCTTGACCATTGCGTGGTGTCTAAGGCCGCATTAAGTACTATTACGAATGTAGCTGTTAAGCATGATGTGTTATGGTCGGACCACTACCCTCTTATTGTTGAATGCGATTTTAGTGTGTTAAATATTAAGTCGTATTCTAAAAATGTTATTGATAAGGCGATTTGGGGTATTAGAAACGCGGAACAAATAAATAAGTACACAATGGAATGTCATGAGCGGTTAAGTCGTGTCGATTTTCCTGTTTGTTTTCGCGAATGCTGTTTATCTAATAATGTATGTACTATGTACGAGCATAAAGTTGCGATTGATATTTTATATACGAATATAATAGAAGCCCTGAGACGTTCGGCAACAAATAGTAGTTACTATATTAGGTATAAAAGAAATAAAACTGTTATAGGTTGGAACAGACACGTCAGTGAGGCTCACGGGGAGGCCAGGCGAAAGTTTCAGACCTGGGTATGGTACAATCGGCCTAAATCGGGTCCAGTGTATGATGCCATGAATGAGAGTAGAAAATTGTTTAAATCCCGCTTAAAGTGGTGCCAGAATAATGAACAGCAAATTAAACTCGATAAAATGGCATCATCACACGCTAGAAAAGACTTTAAGCAGTTTTGGAAATGTACAAACAAAATGAACACTAAACCTGGGCTTCCCGCGAGTGTTGAGGGTATAAGTGACCCCCAGCAAATTTCTGAAATTTTTAAAAAACAGTTTTTGGTGCAATCGCTATTGGGACCATCGCGTGGGAGTTTCGAGGCTGAGACCATAAATTCTAGCATCAAAGTCGGGACTAAAATTACAGCTAAAGACGTAGCCACGGCAATTAAAAACATGTCTAAAGGAAAATCCCCAGGTCACGATGGTCTCAGCATCGAACACCTTCAGCATGCAGGCCCACACTTACCGCGAGTACTAGGTATGTTTTATACTCTATGTTTGGGGCACTCATATTTACCGGCTGACCTTATGAAAACCATTGTTGTGCCGATTGTAAAAAACAAAACTGGAGATACATCGGATAAGGCCAACTACAGACCAATTTCGCTTGCCACTATTATAGCCAAAGTGCTTGACAGTCTGCTAAATACACAGTTAGATAAGTATATACAGCCGCATGATAATCAGTTCGGGTTTAGACCTGGACTCTCGACTGAGAGTGCGATACTGTGTTTAAAGCAGACTGTAAAGTACTACACGGACAGAGACACTCCAGTGTATGCGTGCTTTCTCGACCTATCGAAAGCTTTTGACCTGGTCTGTTATGATATACTATGGAAAAAGTTAATCGATATGGAGGTACCTCCGGAACTAATATCTATTTTCAAATTCTGGTATACAGGACAGGTCAATAGCGTTCGGTGGTCGGGGGCATTGTCGGAGCCATATAGGTTGGAGTGCGGGGTGAGGCAGGGGGGGTTAACCTCTCCGAAGCTCTTCAACCTATATGTTAATGCACTGATTGCCGAGCTCAGCAGCACACATGTCGGTTGTCACGTAGAAGGGGTCTGTGTCAACAATATTAGCTATGCCGACGACATGGTGCTGCTGAGCGCGTCACCCTGTGGTCTCGCCAAACTAATAGCGATATGTGAGCGGTACGCTAGTGCGCAAGGGTTAAAATACAACTCTGCTAAGAGTGAAGTAATGGTGTTTGAGGTCAGAGGGAAGTGTCCATCATCAATTCCAGCATTTTTCCTAAATAAATGTCCTGTGCAAGTGGTACGTACATTTAAATACCTGGGACATGTGATCACCTCTGACCTCAAGGACGGTGCCGACGTCGAAAGGGAGCGCAGGGCCCTGGCTGTCAGAGCGAACATGATTGCCCGCAGGTTTGCTCGTAGCTCACGGGCGGTAAAAGTGACATTGTTTAAAGCTTATTGTACATCCTTTTATACGAGCAGCCTGTGGGTGAATTACACGCAAAGACAGTACAGTGCTCTGCGTGTACAATATAATAATGCGTTTAGGGTGCTGATGGGGCTGCCTCGCTACTGCAGTGCGTCAACTATGTTCGCGGAGGCGCGCGTGGATAGCTTCGCCGCCATCATCCGCAAAAAAGCAGCTTCGCTGCTCTGCAGGGTGAGGAACAGCACCAACAGCATCCTAGCCATGTTTGCGGGCAGGTTCGATGGGGCCTATTTGAACCACTGTAGTGGGCTTCATTTGATTGTTTTGAATAGATATTAATAATGAATAGACATATAATAATAAGTATACTAACACCTAGGATTAATAGTCAATTACTAACCATGATATGTGTAAATGTTAACGTATAATTTTATTTTAATGTATTTTTATTTTACTTATGTCAATTGTATTGTATTGTTCTATGAAGCCTTAGTGTTTTGAAATAAATGTAAAAAAAAAAAAAAAAAAAATAGGGTATTTCTCCACTAATTAGGTCGAATTATATTATGTTAATATTATAAAATTTTATTAAATACTGTAAAATTCCATGCTTATATAGGTTTTAAGCTAAAATGTAATTTATTAATGCATGTAACAATCATTTCTAGCGTATGCATTTCACGTGAAGATGGAGACAGCTACAACGCACTTTCGAAGTTTTTAACGTCATTTGTATATATAGAACTTCTAACTTACCCGTATTAGAACTATATATTGCCACTCTCACTAAGGTTGTAGATTTTTCTCAACTTATAATATTAGTGGGAAGTGGGATTATGTCGATGCTTATAGTTTTATCGACTTTGACTTTATCGACTTTGCGCAGCATTTGAGTAGCAAGTATTTCAAGTGACAGAATGATAGAAAGTTCTAGATAAATACTACCAATGCGCAACATAGATTACCTCACTGAGATTCCGCACTATGAGCGTTTATGTAGGTTCGTAGTCGGTATTTATATATATGCCGTTTTATTTAATATATATTGAACCGCCTGCCGCACCAGTTGGTTGTAGGTAATTAGCTCACCGAAGGAAGCCCACTAACTGCTCGATAGGAGAAATAATTCGTGTATAACTGAATTTTGGTGAAGTTGTAGATAAAGGTGTCTTACACAACATACTAAAAGTACTCATGGATAGGGGTGCCGCTAACGGGGAGAGGGGGGTGTAAAGGTCCCCTTTTTTGGCTTTTCGTAAATAACTCAGTAGCGGTGGCTCATACGAAAAAATGTTCTTCTACTTAATTAATCCACAAATGATTTTGTACAAAAAAGGTTCTTTACACTTTTTTGCTGAGATCAATGTATAATGAGATTTCGAGGAAATACGATAATCACTTTTAGAAACTTTCGGAGCGTTTATTTACAGAACTATTAGTTTTGTCTAAAAATTGTTTTAGAAAACCCATATTTATATTAAAAGACCTATTCATCGACACCCCACACATTAGGGGTGAATTAAAAAACATAATTTATCCCCCACTTCACGTGTTCGGGAGTTACCCTAAAAAATAATATTTTTTCAGATTTTGTTTTAAAACTTTGTCTGCGTGTTCAAAACACATACTCATACGAAGTTTAACTATTCTAGTACTAACCATCACTGCGCAAAGCCGTGAACGGACAGACTGGGACAAACGGACAGCGAAACTATAAGGTTAGGAAGTTGATTGCAGGCGTCCATAGGCTATGGGAACTGCATACCATCAGACGAGACGTATGCTTGTTTGCCACCGTCGTGGCATAAAAAATAAAAAGTAAATAAAATACCCTCTTCAACCTGCTCAGTGATGGTTAGTACTTGAATAATTAAACTTCGTATGAGTATGTGTTTTGAACACGCAGACAAAGTTTTAAAACAAAATCTGAATAAATATTATTTTTTGGGGTACCTCCCGAACACATGAAGTGGGAGGTAAATTCTTTTTTTTACTCCACCCCTAGTGTTTGGGGTGTCGTTGGATAGGTCTTTTAATATAAATATGGGTTTTCTAAAACAACTTTTAGACAAAACTAATAGTTTCGTAAAGAATAGCTCCGAAAATTTCAAAAAGTGATTATCGTATTTCCTCGAAATCTCATTATACATTGATCCCAGCAAAAAAGTGTAAAGAACCTTTTTTGTAGAAAACTATTAGTGGATTAATTAAGTACAGGAACATTTTTTCGTATGAGCCACCGCTACTGAGTTATTTACGAAAAGCCAAAAAAGGGGACTTTTACACCTCCCTCACCGTTAGCGGCACCCCTATCCATGGGTACTTTTGGTATGTTGTGTAAAACACCTTTGTCTACAACTATACCAAAATTCAGCTATACACGAATTATTTCCCCTAAGTTTTCCTCCGTTTGGAGGGCTAAATGTACAATATTTGAAACTACAAAACACACGCCACACAAATTCTCCTTAAAGTAGCCAAAACTCCCTAGTTTTGACTACTTTAATGCTGGTAGGGATCTTAACAACATATCAACAAAACAGAACTGGCCGTTACGAGTAGGTTTCCATTTTAGCGATTTCTGGTGTTAAATATGACTGGGCTACAATTATAAATTCAATTGTCAATATAATTATAAGGTACCTGCCCAATAACTGCCTATATTTAAACAATAGCTGTAAAGGCATTAAAATGCAGCCCATATTGAAATATTTTAACTATAAAACTTTCGTGAGACTCTAACATATTAAAAATATTTATAACGGGTTACTCACGTAATTTTTGTCGATTTTTGCTCGACATGTTCCGATCAATTTACGATGATCATTCTCACGAGCGGCCTTCCGCGACGGCAGCGCGGTTTAATACATATTGAAATAATTTACGGCTCCAAATTAGTCGTCAACCTATTAATTTTGGTACCCATTTTTATTTTTTATAGCTTCCCAAATACATTTATTTAGCAGCCCGGTTAAATACATCCCATAAAATTATACCTTTCAATTATTTTATCTATCCTCATTGTTACCTGATCTTTGGTATATATTATTAATACCTTACTTATTTTATTTATCTTGTGTGGACTTCACATTATAAAATCAAGCAGCTTGATTTGAAGAAATTAATATTGCACTAATATTTATTGTTATCTGTGAAGATTGTGCTACAGTCCTTAGTGTCAACTTGTCTTTGGCATGCATAACAAATATCACAACTTGATTTTATTTTTATCTACAGTTGTGTGAACTTCATGTTATAAAACCAATCAGCTACTTATTAACATTGTTTGTATCATTTGAAGAAATCGCAAATATTTTATCTTCGAAGATCTGTGAACATAGTATAACCATAGACTTAAATAGGTATATAGTAGACGGCCATAGCCTAAGAACTTTTTGAGGTTCCGAGTATTTAGCGCCATCTAGTTCAGAGCCACCTAAACAGAGCCAATATGTATGAGATAAAATCAGCGCCACCTAGTAACGACTAGTGTACTACTAGTACGTTATTCGTTACTAGGTATATATTTAAGTCTATGATGGTATCAATCAATTCGTTTTGTTGTGAGGATCAAATGTCTGATACCTATAGGGCCAATTGCCTTAAATCAACATAAAAGACATGACAAAATAATATGAAGCCGTGACGTCACGGCTTGATAAGTAGTTGCCCTGTTTAAAGTATGGCAAAATTATGAAATTGCTATTTTTACAGTGAAATTTTGCGTTTATGTTTATGGTTGCTTTACAATTTATTTCACAAAAAATTGTTATAAATCGAATGGTTATCATTGGTTTCTTAAATTTTGTACTTTAAAAATTCGAAAATTTTTGAAATTTTGAAGCCTGATTGATATCTTTGAACCATTTCAATCGATTTGTTTAATGTTTACTTTATTTGGATATCTTGATCATTTTGCATCCTATCGTTTAAATTTTATTGCATAATTCAACATGTGTCATCATCCCAAACTCACATTTACCTGGATTTTTATTTTTACCGAAATGTTCCCAAATGTCACTTCGTCACGGTTTCGCGGTGGCTTCCTTCATTTACTTTACGTTTTATTGCTTAGGAACATTGATTCATTTCATGTTATTTTGGTGTTTATAGGCACACATATTAGTTAGAAAGTAATATTTTAAAGGCATAGACTTAAGATATAATAGACGGCCATAGTCTAAGAACTTTTTTTAGACTCCAAGTATTTAGCGCCCTCTGTCCGAAAGCCCCCTAAAGATACCGCAAATGTAAGAGGAAATGTCACCTGCACTGCTACTCCACCTTGTAACAAATAGCGTACTAGGAAGTAGCTACTAGTAGCTGCAAGGAGGCTTTCGGACATAGGGCGCAATTGACTTGAGCTTCAAAAAGTTAACATCACGAAGCCGAATAGCCGTTAGCCGGACTAAAAAGCTTCGTTTAGAAGAGTAGGAAGCGGTTCGGGCCCAAATTAAAAGATGGCGCTGTAATAAAATGCAAAAAGTCCCTGGGAGTTCTGCCGAAAGATGGCGCTTTTTGGAATTTCTGTGGGATGTGGGAAGCCAGACGAATTCATGAGATGTGTTAATATTTGATATTGGCGCAAATCGCTAATAATGTATCGTGTGAATCGAGATTCTTAACCGTTAACACTCGGTAGTATTTCTTTAAAAAAATAATGTGTAAAAACTGGCCACAAATTTCAAATTACCTAGCCTAAGAAGAAAAAAACAAATTAAGGAAATACCTATCATAAAACGTTCATTTGGCGTGATAAGCCCGTGAAAATAAACAATCAATATTGCTAAAATCACAAAGCGTAAAGAGTTTTGGATTTTTGATATGTTGCTGAGAATAGTGAAGGCTATTTAGGTACTTCTTTATTTGCTGCAACTAATTACTTGTGCTAGCTGTATTCACGTATAGGGAACGTGCGTAAACTGAAAAGGGCAGCACACTCAAAGCAAGAATTTAACTAGAGACCGCATACGCGACCCACCCTAAAGGACACAAAACACGCAACGCGACTGATTTAAAACACTTTTCAAGATGGCTGATAAAATACCGTAACTAACCTACATAATTTAGTCGGTTTCATTGTTACCCTTCAAAGAGCGGTGAAGGGAAACAAACGTTACTAAGTTGTCTCCCAAAAATCTGCACTGTTGGCTTTTCATGGTCACATTATGTCGAACCTGCGTTATGGCCTTATTCTATGGGGAAACTCTTCATTTGCTATCCGTGCATTCATATTGCAGAAGGACTGTGTTAGAGCCATGTGCGGAGTCAGACTCGGTGACCCTTGTAAACACCTCTTCATAAAACTTAAGATTTTACCGTTACCCGCATTGTATATATATGAAATGTGTCTGTTTGTAAAAACTCATATAGATAAGTACAAAATAATGCCATCTAACCCTAGGTCTACGTCTAAGAACCATGGTTTTAACCTAAGCTACCCGGATCGTAACACAGCTTTCTTAAAAAAAAGTGTACTGTATATGTCAATAAAGATTTTCAATCATTTACCAGAAGACTTAAAGACTGTTGACTTCCCTGAATTTAAACATAAGTTGTATAAATGGTGCTTACATAAGATGTATTATAATGTAAATGAACATTTTGAAAATGTACCCAGTACTCTTTATTAATGTATTCCACGATTGACATATCTCGATATTTTTTTTGTGTATGATTTAATTTTTTTTATATTTAATTTAATTTTCATTTTTATTGTAGTTTTAAATTATTTCTATAGCATGACATTGACATCTTATTATTGTGACTTATATTAATTTAAGAATTACACTATTAATTAATTTTTTTTTTTTTTTTAAATCCGCCTATATTATAATTAGTGTTGACATTAGTATAAACAATGTTAGATATTCGATGACATGCAATAGAAACAACATATTGTACGCCAAACACTGGCTGATAGTGACGCACTATATGTAACTGTATATCATTTCCTATACTCACTTTCGTACAATAAATTATTTGTATTTTTGTATTTTGTATTTTTGTATTTTTGTACTATTATACTTAGGGCCTTATGGAAGTAAGCAATAATCACTAAGGTGAGTCTACGATAAGGACCAACGATAATAGCGCCTTCTCTGTCATATCTATGGAAAGTGTAATAAGACCATCCCGTTCAATATTGGTATTGTTATTACCACGTCAGGTCTAGGGATAGTATGTAATGATTTAACTAGAGACGCGCTTCGGCGTCAAAACAAAACCCCGCTAGGAAGTCCCTGGGTGTTCTGCCGACTAGTGGCCAAAAGATGGTGCTTTTTGGAATTTCTGTTATGTGTTGGAACCCAGACGAATTCATAAGATGTGTTGATATTGGCGCAAATCGCTAATAATGTCAATACATTATTAGCGATTCACGCCAAGAATCTAGTTTTATACGATTATGAAACGAGATTCTTAACAGATAACACTCGGTAGTAATTATTTTAAAAAAAATGTGTTAAAACCTTAGAGCATTTATTTAACCAACTCAACCAACCGGAGCGGCCATTGCCAGGCATTCCCCTCCCCTTAAAACGTATAAAATAATAAAACAGCACAGCCTAAAAACTTTTTGAAGCTTAAGTCTATCACGCCATCTATCCTAGAGCCACTTAAAGATACCCAAAATGTAAGAGGAAATGTCACCTCATGTCATATTTCCTCTTACATTTTGGCTAGGTCGCTCTCGACTAGCTGGCGCTAAATACTTGGAGCCTCAAAAAGTTCTTAGACTATGGCCATCTATTATATATTTAAGTCTATGGCGTGAAGTGCAAATGTCAGACTAAAGTTACCAAATTAGTTTACTAGATGGCAGGACCTACAACGCGCAAGGCTTTGTGAGTCGAATGTTGGAGGCAGGCTTGTCTATTGGCCTGGTATAGTTTCAGTATTTGATTTAGACCACAAGATGACAAAAAAATGTTCAGACAAAGAGCCGCACTAGGTAAATGATTTCGTCACCCAATTTATAAAATAAGTCATATTTACCTTGCTTTTCACCGAAATGTTCCCAAATGTCACTTTTGCCACGTATTCGTGGTGGCTTCCTTTATTTAAAGAAAACTCTTCCTTCGTTTTATTGCTAAGGAACATTAATACAATTCAACTTATTTTGTTAGTGTTTATATGCACAAATATTAGTTAGTAGTGAATAATATAGTAAAGGTCTAAAAGTTGTATTTAATAACGACATCTATTCGCCTAACGCGAATATAACGACACGTAACTGCCACGGCAACCCGAATAGCCAGGACTGCCAGGAGTGACTAACAAGCTTCGTTTAGAAGAGTAGGAAGCGGTTCGGACCCAAACCAAAAGATGGCGCTGTAATAAAATACAAAAAATGGCGATTTTAGGAATTTCTGGGGGATGTGAGTCCCAGACGAATTCATAAGATGTGTTGATAATGGCGCAAATCGCTAATAATGTATAGTATCGAGATTCTTAACAGTTAACACTCGGTAGCATTTCTATAAAAAAATAATGTGTACCTAATAACTGCCCAATATTGCAATTTCTTGTAATTCACGCCATTGAGTAACAGGAGATGACATCCCTAAGAAATTTTGTCAGCCATGACTTTCAGTTATTGACTCGACTTTAAGTGATCAGCCTGACATTCTGTCTTGGACCACAGACATGATGCCACGCAATAATAGTATGGGATGGGATGTCATCTCCTGTTACTCAATGGTATTTTCAAACAAAATATAGAAGGCAGCAATCCTTAGGGTCGTTAAATATATGTTAAATACATTGAGTAACAGGAGATGACATCCCATACTATTTTTTTCAGCCATGAGTTTCAGTTATTGACTCGACTTTAAGTGGGAAGCCTGACATTCTGTCTTGGACCACAGACATGATGCCACGCAAGCGTCAAAAATTAAAAAATAATAATATTAAAAATAATGGCTTCGTGCGTAGTATAAAACTGCACTAATAATTCTAATAAAAGTAATAGAAGCCACGGAACTACATTCCATCGGTAAATAAGCGCAAAGTTTGATGTAACTTTTTAAAATAATTGTTGTTCGCGGTGCGACGCCACGCCATGTTGCCAATGTTCCTCGGGCGCATAGATTAATGCCGCAGAAGTAACACTTATGATGTACTTACATTACTTATTAGATTCTTATATTGCATAAAAATATTAACGTGGTATACCAATTTATTCAGATAGGTACATATTATAATATTTATTTCATAACACACATTATGATTATTGTACAACAAGGGCGATTATGCTGAAATTTTAAGCGCGAGCGATAGACTTTTAGGCTTTAAGTATTAGGTTTTAGGTCTTATTTCCACGCATTATTTTGAGAAAAGCACTATACATGCCTCGGCGTGAAAACGGATTCCCGGGCTCGTATCCCTATCCGGTCTCGCTACGCTCGGCCGTATATACCTACTTGACCGGAAATCCCTGTTTTCCCAGCCTTTGCTGTAATGTACTACTTTTACTGTGTCCAGGGTTGTTTTCCACGCTGCCCAACATCAACCTAAATCCTGGACAAGTTGGCGACCGTGACAGGACCCGGTCTGCAAACAATGGCCAGTGGAGTCCAAGAATAGAAAAAAGAAGCCATCCAGCCTGCCTGCATTATCACAACGGATTCGCCGGGCAAGGCCATCGCTCCAAGAAGACCATTCGCAAAGGAAGTAGCCCGTTCCGTGATTTTTCATTCCCTTGCACCCCCTTAGATCTCTTGTGAATAATGTCGTGAGTTTTGTTGATAGATACCTAATATTACAAGTTTAAAGTTTAGCGTAATCCAAGTTTACGCCAAAACGTTTAGTTATAAACCAAAGTGAATTATGTTCAGTCGCCGATAGGTACAGAGAAATCTACCTAGTCGGGATTGCGAACTTAAAGGTACTTAGCATTGATTTGCAAAAAAAAAGCAATAAGGATAATTTCCTCAGCATTATTTAAATACTTAGTGGTTTAAAAGATAGTTTTACAGAGAAATAAAGTGATCACGTTCTTTGTTACACGTAAATAGGTAGGTACCAGGGGGGTGATTTTTGAGATCCGAGCACTCGAAAGTGACATTTAAAACTCCGAATAAAATAAATTATGTTTTGAAAATAAAAGCGGTAGAAATAAATTTAAAATGATGATTAATTGATTATTTAAACTATTAATTCCATGCGTAAAAATTGGCGACAAACTTTTGTGTGCGATTATTTTCGAGCTTGATTTTTTTGAATTCGAGCGTCCGGCTGTCAAAAATCGGCCCCCTGGCCGATTCTTTGCCGATTTACGTGCTTCGTAATAGAAATAGGTTAGGTTTGTCGAATTATTATTGCGTCCGTCAGACATTTAGAGTGCACTTTAGTTGTAGATTTATTTAGGTGTATAGTTACTTGTAATTAATATTGCAACGTAACAATTATCAACCCAAAATAAAGGGTACAGCATTCGTAGATTGTTTACAACAAATAATTTGTGTATTTTCATGTACTAGTTTGTATTTTAATAAAGGTCCCACTTAACCCTTCGACGGCCGAGAGTAAAGTTTAAATTCATGCAATTTATTTTCATTTACGCATTTCGTGTTAATTCTAAGGGTGCATTTAAGCATTAAGTTGGATAGTGCTCAATATAGCTAAACTATCACCCTATATTTTCTTTATTTAACCATTCTGCACCTCATTAAATACTTGTTTTGCGCATTTCCTCTTGCCTTGTCAGTGCATACGCTTACAATCCTAGCACATCGCTTTAGCCTACGTGCCGAAAATTCCAGGTGGTGCCGCTCGCGCGCGCGCGCCCGGCTACTTCGTGCCACGCGGTGGTTGCTATAACAAGCGCTCAGCGGCTGGCGCGCCGGCGTCAGCGCTATTCTTCTTGCGTCGCCTCGCTGGAATTTGGTTTGCTTGCACATTTTATGGCTCCTCTACATGATGGGCCATCATAGGGACGCAGCTATGCGTTAGACAGAGCTAACGATATTGCGATCTCATTCCGTCGTATAGCTGCGTCCCTATGATGGCCCATCATGTAGAGCCAGCCTTAGCCCTTCTTTTATTTATTTGAGTACTCAGAGTCAGTGAATTTAAACATAATGCCATCAGACAGTGAAACCGAGGAGGAATTGTGAACGTAGTGAAACTGAAAGTGTTAATTCGTAAGCGCGGATTACTGTATTTAAAGAATTTCTCTCTGTGTATGAACAAATTAGTAAAGAAGCGATAACCGCAAAGAATATAAAGGACATACAGTTAAGGCTTACAAAAATGCATCAACTCTTTATAGAGTTTGAATCTGTTCAGACGCAGATAGAAACCAGTGATAGTGAACTTAAGTTACAAGCACATTTGAAAGAACGCTTTGAAATAGAAAATCAGTTTTACTCGGTCATTTCCAGCGCTCTAGCGCGGAAATAGTCTCGAAGCATGAGGAGCAAGTCGAAAGCACTAGTCGGAGGCTTTCTATTGAATGTAATTCCAGTCATCATTGCGCTGGTCACTCTGGTGAGCTACGCCTCCCGACGATAAAAATGCCCACTTTTAATGGGAGTTACACAAAATGGCTCGAGTTTCGCGATACTTTCGACTCGCTGATCAACGGAAATGAGACTATTTCCAATATTAAGCAAATTTCATTACCTCCGGTCCTCCCTAGAGGGCGGTGCTGCGGTCACAATAAAATCGATTGAGTTTACGGCCGATAATTATCAAGTAGCGTCGGACCTACTGTACGGAGGGCGATGGCTGAGATGATGATGATGATCTAGGAATGATTGACGAATGATTGTATAATTTGGTTTCAGTGGGTGCCTCGGCTGCACTTTCTGCTGATCAGGATGGGATCGCTCTGATGGAGTCGCCAGCTGAACAAACGCCACCTCATCCAGGTAACAATAATAACATAAAGGTGTATTTAAACGAGCCTACACGTTTATGCAAATAAATATTATATTGTTTATAAAGGGTTAACGACTATTGGTCTATTAATTTTATTATCCAAGATGTTTGCAGTAGTCGGTCACACATTTCAGCATTTCTCGTTAAGTATAGCCTCTTAAGAGACCTATTCATTTTGATTCACCAATGAAGTGACGTACCAATTCGTTTTCGGAGATCATTTTATTGATAACATTTAAGTACTTTTCATGTGCAATTAAAACAAAATTAATACAAAGGCATTTTTTTTTGCCGAAATTGACCTAAAAGTCATATACTTACTTACTTAAAAAAAATCCCTCTATTGGTCTCAGAAATGCGTGGTTAAGATTTTTCAGGTTACTCGAGCCCACGGTATGTATACAACTACGTGTATTACCGTTGCCACTAGGCAACGCTAACGCTAGGCTAATGTACTAACACTAGTACATTGTGTATCAAGGGCGGTAAACAAGAATTTATAAACAAGTGTGAATTGAAGCCCGAAGGCGAAGGCGAGGGCTTAATTCACATGAGTTCGTAATTCCTGTACCGCCCGTGGCACACACAATCAATGTTTTTCTCAAACATGCTCGGAAATGGCCGCATTTTATTCCTAAATCGAACACGGAAAATGCTTCATTTTACTCCTAGGAGTAAAATGAATGTATGAAATTCCATTTTTTCCCGCTGCGTTAAACTTTTAAAATTCTCATATTTGCATATAAATCTAATGGGCCAAGGCAAAAACGGATTCAGCCAAGCAAAATAATTCATTTAAACAGCCGTGTGTGAGGGCTTCACAAAGTGCGCGCGCAAATACGCATGCGCGTGCTGTGTCGGGCTATCTTGTCTATGGTTTATTAAAAATAAATTTAAAAGGCGGAAAAGTTAGTTGGTTATGGTAATTTACTTCGTTACGTTGTTTATTTACTTTACGTCTCTCTGGGCGGTAAATGAGATTAGCCGTCCACGGGCGCCGCGGCAAATCTCACTTCACACCCAGGAGAAGACGTAAAATTGTGTACGCACCACGGGCGGTAATAAAGAAGGCCTCAGGTCGCTTGTTTATGGCCCTTACCTTCGGTTCGGGCCAGAAATACCCGCGATCTGAGCCGTTCTTTATTTTACCGCCCTAGGTGCGTAATGTACTATTATAGTACAAAATAAACTTAAATAATGATTTTCAGAAATGAATGTAGTGCGGAAATTGGTAACGCTCTACCTAATTTGAAAGAATAATAGTGGATTATTTGCTTTCTGCTAGGTCAAGAGACAAAGGGTTTATGTTTATGACGTATGTATGAATTCGCAGATGAGCATAAATGCTAATATCTTTTCTGAAAATGTGTTTTAGCTTATTTCAAATATCAAAAAACAAGAAGCCAACTATGGTGTGGTTTATTTATGCTATGCTTAAAAGTACCTCCGTATTACCTATTATAAAACACAGTATCAACACAACTTTTCCAATATAAAATACTTGTAGTTTTTCCTAATTTTTAGGGTTCCGTACCTCAAAAGGAAAAAACGGAACCCTTATAGGATCACTTTGTTGTCCGTCTGTCTGTCTGTCTGTCTGTCAAGACCATTTTTCTCAGGAACGCGTAGAGGTATCAAGCTGAAATTTATATCAAATACTCAGGTCTATTGTCCCTTGAAGCTGTGAAAAAATCAAACTTAAAAGCCAACGCAATCAAAAGATATACAGTCGTTTATGCTCCAAATTTTAGAGTTTTCGGCACTCGCAAAACCTACGGGGTACTTCCCGTGAACTCAGAAACTTGAAATTTGGCACAAAGCAACGCCATATAGCATAGACAAAGGAAAAATTATAAAAAATAGACATTTTTAGTAAAATCATACAAAAATATATATTTAAAATTTTAAACTTACTACCTTTTTGCTCGTAAACGCGTGAAGTTATTAAGTTGAAATTCATGTCAAATACTCAGGGCTATAGTACCTTGCAGATGTGGCAAAACCAAATCTTTACGTCAACGCAATCAAAAGAAATAGCAATTTAAGTTGCATATTTTGAAACTGAGTACTCGCGAGAAACTCAAAACCTAACGGGGACTTCGCGTAAACTCAGAAACTTGAAACTTGTCACGAAGAAACTTCATATAGCACGGAAAAAGGAAAAATTACGAAAAGTTGACATTTTTAGTAGAATCATACAAAAAAATATTTTTTTAAATTTTAAACTAACGCGTAAAGGTATTGAATTTAAATTCATATCAAATACTCAGGTCTGTAATACATTTCAGCTGTAGCAAAACCGAATTTTATGTCAACGCAATCAAAAGAAATAGCAATTTAAGTTGCATATTTTGGAGCCGAGTACTCGCAAGAAACTCAAAACCTAAAGGGTATTTCCCGTAAACTAAGAAACTTGAAACATGCCACGAAGAAACTTCATATAGCACAGACAAAGGAAAAATTACGAAAAGTAGACATTTTTAGGACTCTCATTGCAAAGCTGATCTGCGTGGCGCATGCACCGGGAAGCTTCTGCCAACATACGCATTCGGAAAATATTCGCATCATTTGATGCGAATGCGACTGTTGATACGAATGTCAAAAATGATGCGAATATTCGCATTATACGAATGCGAATGCAAATACTCGTGACATCCCTAGTGCTAAGCACCGAGGATCGCAAGACGGTATGGAAGAGCAAGGAGCTACACGGGCGGTTCTACAGGGCCCTCACGGGACCCGACGTAGACCTGCTCGCGTCGGTGAACTGGTTACGATTCGGGGACCTCTTCGGAGAAACCGAAGGTTTTGCCTGCGCAATTGCGGACGAAGTTATCATGACGAATAACTACCTACCGGAGATATATCCTGAAGGGCGGTATACTTATTCTGCTGGAAGTTGAGCTTGTTCGGATTATCTATTCACTATTGTATTCAAAATCTCAAGCCGGGAAGGTGTCATAAAAAAAGGTTCACGGCACTAATTACTGTTAAAAATGTTAATGAATTTTGAACTCTATGAATCTAGTCAGTAAATAAAAAAACCGGCCAAGTGCGAGTCGGACTCGCGCACCGAGGGTTCCGTAAAAACCTAAAACAATTGCTATTTCTTATGATTGCGTGGACATGAAAGTTTCGTTTTGCTACAGCAGAAAGATATTATTGAGCTGAGTATATGATATGATTCTGACAATTTTCTTTTACGGCTCTGAGTCGTGGACTATCAAGGCAGACCTTAAAAGCCGTATTGACGCGTTTGAGATGTGGTGTTGGCGACGGCTTTTGCGGATACCTTGGACTGCGATGCGCACTAATCAGTCCATACTAGAGGAATTACGCATAAAACGCCGGCTGTCGACGACGTGCCACGACAGCATACTCACATACTTCGGACACCTCTCACGACGTTCCTCGGATAGCTTGGAGAGAATAATCATGACGGGAAAAGTTGAAGGCACAAGACTTAGAGGCCCTCCCCCCGCAAGATGGAGTGCCCAAATCACTGCACCCATGCAATTAAAACTGCAAGAAGCCATGCGCTTAGCGAGGGATAGAAGCCTATGGAGGAACCTGATCTTCAACAGAAGGACATGATGTCACGATCCTCAGCTCTGAGGGAACGACTAATGATGATGATGATATGATATGAATTTCAATTTAATACCTCTACGCGTTTACGAGGAAACAGGTAGTAAGTTTAAAATTAAAAAAAATATTTTAAGTACTATTTTACTAAAAATGTCTACTTTTCGTAAGTTTCCTTTGTCTTTGCTATATGAAGTTTTTTCGTGCCAAGTTTCAAGTTTCTGAGTTTACGGGAAGTACCCTTTAGGTTTTGAGTTTCTTGCGAGTACTCATCTCCAAAATATGCAACTTAAATTGCTATTTCTTTTGATTGCGTTGACATGAAAGTTTGTTTTTGCCACAGCTGAAAGGTATAATAGACCTGAGTATTTGATATGAATTTCAATTTAATACCTTTACGCGTTTACAAGGAAGAAGGTACCTAGTAAGTTTAAATTAAAAAAAAATATTTTTTGTATGATTCTACTAAAAATGTCTACTTTTTATAATTTTTTCTTTGTCTGTGCTATATGACGTTGCTTCGTGCCAAGTTTAAAGATTCTGAGCTTGCGGGAAGTACCCTTTAGGTTTTGAGTTTCTCGCGAGTACTCAGTTTCAAAATATGCAACTTAAATTGCTATTCCTTTTGATTGCGTTGACATAAAAATTTGGTTTTGCTACATCTGAAAGGTACTATAGCCCTGAGTATTTGACATGAATTTCAATTTAATAACTTCACGCGTTTACGAGGAAAATGGTAGTAAGTTTAAAATTAAAAATATATTTTTTTGTATGATTTTACAAAAAAATTCTACTTTTCGTAATTTTTCCTTTGTCTGTGCTACATGAAATTTCTTCGTGCCAAGTTTCAAGTTTCTGAGTTTACGGGAAGTACCCTTTAGGTTTTGAGTTTCTTGCGAGTACTCAGTTTCAAAATATGCAACTTAAATTGCTATTTCTTTTGATTGCGTTGACATAAAAGTTTGGTTTTGCTACATCTGAAAAGTACAATAGCCCTAAGTATTTGACATGAATTTCAACTTAATAACTTCACGCGTTTACGCGGAAAAAGGTAGTAAGTTTCAAATTTTAAATATATATTTTTGTATGATTTTACTAAAAATGTCTACTTTTTATAATTTTTCCTTTGTCTATGCTATATGACGTTGCTTCGTGCCAAATTTCAAGTTTCTGAGTTCATGGGAAGTACCCCGTAGGTTTTGCGAGTGCCGAAAACTCTAAAATTTGCAGCATAAACGACTGTATCTTTTGATTGCGTTGGCTTTTAAGTTTGACTTTTTCACAGCTTCAAGGGACAATAGACCTTAGTATTTGGTATAAATTTCAGCTTGATACCTCCACGCGTTCCTGAGAAAAATGGTCTTGACAGACAGACAGACAGACAGACAGACAGACAGACAGACAGACAGACAGACAGACAGACAGACAGACAGACAGACAGACATACAGACAGACAGACAGACAGACAGACAGACGGACAACAAAGTGATCCTATAAGGGTTCCGTTTTTTTCCTTTTGAGGTACGGAACCCTAAAAATATGTTCAACTAGGGACACCGTTTACCTGATGTTATGGCACGCACCCTTCTGGCACGTGCTGGCCCCACGCAAAGCATGCTTTAACTTGCTCTGTTTATTTTGCATCTAATGTCCTAGTCGTAAAGTTGTTAATACATTAGCAATAATTAGCGCTCTGAATCTTTTCTATGGCACCTTCCCGGCTTGAGATTTTGAATACAATAGTGAATAGATAATCCGAACAAGCTCAGCTTCCGGCAGAATAAGTATATACGGTCGACATTTGTCGGGCATGCCGGCGTCCTGGAGAGTCACTCAGGCATATCATCTCCGCTTGTTCTCATCTTGCTAACGGCGGCGAGTACTTGCACAGACATAACCCGTAGCCAGGATTATACACGAGCAGCTTGCTCTCCTATACGGTCTTTTGAACCACGAAGTGCCGTACTACAAGTAAACACTTGCGCCAGTTCTCGAAAATGGTCGTGCCACGCTCTAATTCGCATCGATCTATTATCACGGACAGGACTATTGTAGCCAATAAGCCTGATATCGTGGTAATAGATCGACCGCAACGTCGGGCTATGCTCGTCGACATCACCGTCCCATGTGACGTGAACCTCGTGAAAGCCGAGAAGGACAAGTCCAGCAAGTACCGAGACCTGGCTCACGAGGTTGGTAGGGAGGTTGATTCGGCGATCATTGTGCCAATAGTTGTTTCTGCGAACGGTCTCATAGCGAAGAGTCTCGACCAACATCTTGAGAGACTATCGCTACGTGGTTGTGGTTGGATCAAGGGTCAGATTAGGCGCGGCGCGCTTAGTCCGAAGGTTCCTTTCTCTGCGGCCCTGACCACCGGTAGCTTGGGCCTTGCTCCGTTGCCGGTGGCACTCTATGTTAGGCTTTTTATAACGTTTTTATTGTTTTTGTTTGTTTTAGATGTATTTTACTTTTATAAAAATATTGTAAACAGCGTAACTTAAAAAAAACACAAATAAAAGAAATATATTATAAATTATAATATATTTAGTCAATATACATTATACGGAGTATAGTCCCCACGCTGGCCCAAGACGGGTTGGGATTTCACATTTACCCTTGAATTTCTCCGCGGATATATGCAGGTTTCCTCACGATATTTTCCTTCACCTGACAGCGATTGGTAAATATGAAATAATGTTTCGTTCATTAGTTTCAAAAATGTAAAAAAGTATACTCATTGAAAAATATTAAATTAAATAACACATTTGCATTAAATGAGATACGCTACTTAATAATTGCATTAGGTTTATTTTCGGACTCCTTAAATAAATACGATCATTTCTCGGCCTTCCGCTGCAAAATCAATGGCTACAAAATAAAATCGGCTATTAACTATCCGTGAACGTAGATCTCTCAGAATGCTTTGCTACCTTATACTTTCCTTGTTGATCCAGCTGCTCCCGACTATCTCAAATCTAAATTTCGCTTTATTGGCTATGTGCGAAGTGCATGGTGGGGGTAACGTAAATGACCGCAGCGCACAATGTAACAAGAAATTGGGCTCTTGTCAATAACACATTTCAAAATATTTGACCACACCCGTAGGGTCAACTGTTAAAGTAGTGAATCAGCCAGTGACAGTTCATATAAGCAAGGAGTATATGCCATTAATAAAAAAGAAAAAACCCCTTTCACCCCCGGCTCAAGAGATGGCGCCACACTCATGCACTCAGCCAATAGCGTCGCGTCCCGGTTGCGTGCAGTTGCGCACCTCCCGTAGTCTTATACTTTCTATCCCTCTTCACCGCACCGGCTTTATATCTAACTCCTTCGCCTTACAGGCTATTCGTCTTTGGAACGATCTTCCCCTCCCCTTAAGACAAGCACAGAACAAATTTTTGTTTAAACGTATGTTACGTAAGCACTTTTGAAATTTGCCTAACTCGTTTCATGTTTAGTTATCTGCATATTACTTGTATGACATGGGTATTGGGTACTAAGTATACACGGTACCCGTGAGGATTGCGAGATATTTGAACAGTGTATTCCTGATCATAATTGGAGATTCAAATGTCGTATAAACTTTTCTGAATTTCGCCTAGTTTCATAGTTACTGACAATTAAACAAAAAAAATTGTTGTAACTCAGTGCAAACCGCTTTTTTGATGGCGATTTCACTATTTATGGGATCCTAGTGTAGGCATCCATCCTTTGTATGTTTTAGAAATATAAATATCTTTATTCGTGACAGTAGGAAAAGAACAAATAAATTACAGATAATACAGAAAAATATTTTTGTTTTAGCTAAAAAAAAATAACCACACACGATAGGTTTAAAAAAAATCCTATACAAAAAAATGTAGAACCAGCATAAGGGATTTTTTTGTAACTGCGGGTTAAACATTTTGTTTTGACCTCTAGTATGCGTGTGCCAAATGGCTAAACTGTACATTTATTTGCGGTATTTCTGTAAAATTTGGTTCGTACACCGTGCACGATTTGACCTCAGGAATTCGAGGTTAAAATCTATCGCAATGCTTACGGGCACCGTGTATATTTATTTATGTATGTATATATACCTATGTATATGTTATGTTCTTATTTGTGCATGTGTATTTTAAACAAATAGTAATGTTGATTTGTGTTCCTAAATATCTCTCGATTTCTATGATCCTGCACTAATTACAAGCTTTCGATTTGATCCAAAAGTTGACTGGTATAGAATGCTTTAAGGCTTAATAAGTCCAGTCCCGGTTATGTTTGAGAGATTAAAAAAAGAGTAGATGTCATTATTATTAAATATATACTCTTTTATTTTCAGGTCAGCAAGTGACCTGAAGACAAACTAATGTGCGTAATTGATGAGATGAAGCTGGAAGACAGAGTCCATTATTCCAGAAGACACGACAAAATAGATGGAGTCGTGGAGTTATCCGAGAAGACCAATAAAGTGGCCGATCACGCGTTAGCCTCGGTAATAAAAGGCGCGGTTTATAAATGGCAGCAACCGATGGCCTTTTACTTCCGAAAGGTGCCGCGGCGCCGGCGTGGCCGCAGACGACAGTCATCATCGAACAAATAGTGGCGGCCGTGGTCGACAAGGGGCTCATACCTATAGCTCTGATAAGCGACCAGGGGTCCTCATTTCAAACCGCCTTTAAAAACCTGCAAGAGGACGACACTAGGCGATTTCAAATCATAGCAGGCGAGGAGACTGGTAAATATCTTCATTTATTACCAATACCAATTACAATTTTATTGATTGATTAGGTATAGAGTTGTAAGTTTATCTAACGGTTACGTAATAAGGGTTCTTAAAATACGAGTGTGGTTTTATGAAACGAGGCGCAGGATGGGCGCAGGCGAGTTGCATAATAAGATCACACGAGTGTTTTAAGGCCTAATTATGTACAGGTGCATACACTACTTTATCTACACACATATTATAAATCCGAAATACGCGTTCGGAAACCATTAGAATGACCGCCATGGCCAACTCGATTGTGCCCGCGGGCGGGGAGCAGGCCGGATTTTCATTACTTTCCCGTAGGCGTAGGTAATGAATTTTCATACGTTTTTACCCACGGTCACAGATAATACAATACTGGTTGCAGTAATGGTAGTAATTACATGCAGTTTTCGAACGCCAAATAGAGGATTTATGATATGGGTGTAGATCAAATGTTTTATCTACACCCATAAATCCGGCCTGCTCCCCGACCGCGGTCATGCGGCCCCCCGACCGACGGCACAATCGAGTTGGCCATGGCGGTGCAATGGCGGTCATTCTAACAGTTCCCGAATAAGTCATTTCGGAGTTAAAATATGTGTGTAGATAAAGTAGTTTACAATGCATGAGCTCGGAAAGAAAGCGATTAGAATGTCGTGTATAGAAAGCGATTATTTGCCGCACACGTGCGGCAAAGGATTTGCATAGTACTTTTCTGCACAACCGGCCGGGCGGCGCCCGCCCGCCATGCGTCGCGGTGTACTTCTGTGCGAGTCTGCACAGTGCTAGTTATATACTACACTAAATCCAATTATTATTATTTATTTCCTCGCATGATGCATTGTAAAATGTTGTATGCTACATTTGTATAAGACAAGTAAATTCCGACTCGTGTCGGTGTTAAAACACTCCCTTCGGTCGTGTTTTAAATCACACCGCCACTCGTTCGGAAATTACTTGTTTTCTACACTTGTAGCAATTATGCTACAACTAGGGTGGTAAAACAAAGAAAGGCCGAGATCGCAGAAGTTTACGGCCCGAGCTGCAAGCGAGGGACGTAAATATGCGATCGAGGGCTTTCTTTATTACCTCCCGTGTTGTGTACATCATTTTATGTCTACACTTGGCCAGAAAGCGTCTTTTTCCGTACGCGCAGCGTGCGTGTGGAGAGCAAAAAAAATTACGATATATTAATAAATAATTTTTCACTTCTCATGCTCTTAAAATGTTACTTTAGTCTCTGCAGATCGGGACTAAAACTCTTTATTAATCTCTAGGGACTAAAACAGATTTTTTTAAATTTACTTTTGGAAACCCCTAATCAGCCACTCACGGTGTTTATGAATGGACGGTTACCGCCCTTTTTAGTGATTGTGCATAGACAATTTTGGAAAAAAAAAACAAAAATGCCATTATAAATATTGAGATTTTGTGTAGAATGTCGTTATTTTTTCCTCGCATTCAAAGTGAAAAGTAGAGTGTTTAACGCGAGACTAAACAACCATAATGACCCTCGAACTATATCCACCCTCGCTACGCTCGGGTGGCTAAACATCTCGTGTCATTATGGCTTGTTTTAGTCCCTTGTTGAACAATCTACTATTAAATGCCACATGTCATAACTTAAAACTAAAAGGCATAAAAAACGCAAATCTAAAACTTGGCATAATTTGTTTTAGACGAATGATAATGTAGCATGAACCTTATTTGGTATAATTCACAATGTTGCGAATTTCTCTTTGTCCGAAAATTATTTTGCATACTACTGTTGTAGCCGAATGTTATTACGAATAAACTTAATAAGCATAAGTGTATTTGGCATATTTTTTAATATTCGAAAGTTTTCTGGCATACACCGAACCCAAAACGCATTGCTGCGAAAAAAGTGGCAGGTCAATTTTGAACTGTGACCTTGACAGGCAAGTAGATACCACTACGCAGAAGTTGGTTAGAACTGCGACCTCAACAAGAAAAAAATTGCTACGAAATTAGGTTAAGTTAGGTTAGAATTATGAACTCAATGTACCTAAGGGCACTTATGCGTAATAGTGGGTTAGGTTAGGTTAGAACTATGACCCTCTACAAAATAAAACGGCTGCCAGAAAATAGGTTAGGTTAGAACTATGACCCTCCAATCCAAAGAAACGCATCACACCTTCATTGCTGCATTGACATGATAGTAGGTACTTATACACAGATAGAAATAATATCTTAATTCAAAACGCAAAACTCTCTTGCAAGCGGTTTCTTAAAGAGAGTAATAAATACCTTAGACCAATAAACATGACTTGAGTTAAAAATATCATGATTTTTAAAAGAAGATTTAAAATGATTTAGCTTTATCTTTACCTATTTTTAAAGCAAATAGTAATGATTTGAGTTAAGATAATAATTATTTACGGCAAAAAAGCACCAACATTTTCCTTTAAGAGTTTTATGTGTTTACGTAAGAGCGATTATTTCTTGGTTTGATGTTTTCAATCTACAGCTAAGAGCCAAAACTAATTCAAAGAAGTAGCACCAAAAGTTTGATTTGAGATTTTTAAGTTTTTAGGCAAGAGAGATTAATTTTTGCTTTGATGTTTTCAACCTACAATCAAGAGCCACAGCTATTCCAAAGAAGAAGCACATAATTTTTGCTTTGAAACATTTAAGTCTTGGAGTCTTCAAGAAACAAAGTTTCTTGGCGTAAGTTCTTTATGTATTGCACTAAGACACATAAAGTTCAATTTAAAAAAATACAATACAAAAACAAAATTCAAACGCTTTTCGTGAGAATATTAAGCTTTTTAAAAAAAATGATTTTTATATCTCGGATAAAGTATTTAATTTATTAGATTAAGTAATAAACTTTGAAACATTTTATATCTTAAAGCAAGAAATTTTATTTTTTCCTTATATGGGAAACTGGATATCTCTTGATTCAAATAGGTTTCTTTGGTTGAAGAGATTTTTTCTATCTGTGTACAATGTGACCTGCCTGTGATTTGAATGATGCAATTCGGCCCTAACACTGTTCTGCCAAATAAAATTCTGCAACAGAATTTTCGGCAATTAATTTTTCTGCACATACACTTTATGCCTAACTAGGATTCGGAATAATGACTTTATGACCAACTGATATTCGGACCAATAAAAATCTGCCAAAGCCAATTATGCTCAACATAAATTATGATCATATAGATTATGAATAATATAATTATTACCACAATGATTATGCGAAAACAGGGTGAACCGCGGAAAGTATGTCATTACTTCACGAGTACCGAGATATCTTGCCAAGAGCCGTAGGCGAGTGGCAAGACTCGGGACGAGTGAAGAATGACATTTACGCACGAGTATCGAACGACGTTTTTAAATACAGTTGCGAAAAAATCATAAAATTGTCAATAATTCACTTTGAGGTTACTTTAGTATATGTATCCGAACGCTCCGCGCGGTGCGGTGCGGCGCTGTGATTGGCTGTCTGTCACTGTCATTAGCTGTGATTGGCTGGAAAAGTAAAAAGCACTAGTGCGCGATATCAAACTCTCCGCACGCTAAACCACTACAAGAAAAGGACTTTTGATTATAATCCAATAATTTATTTATTTATTTGTTTATTTCTACAATAAGCACTTACAGCTAAACCTTACGTGCTAATTGGTATATTTTTATTTTTATCTAGGGACTAACATGCATTATAGAAGCATTACATATAAACCGAGTCAAGCAACGTAAAATGTTTAAAATAAATTATCAAATGACAGGTGTGCGTGTTTAAGATGAAATAATGTTTATATCAGATTAACCACAAAAGTATTGCTTCAAGATTACCTATATGTCAGATTATACAAATCAATTCATATTAAAAAAGAATGTCAGTGTCGAAAGAATAGATTATTACTTATTACACTATATAAAAATAAAAATGTCTAAAGATAAAGATGTCAGGGTGTACAAATTAAATCATAAAAAATAATAACAATAACGGCGAGTACTTGCACAGACATAACCTCGTAGCCAGGATCATACACCAGCAGCTTGCTCTCCTATACGGTCTTGTGGACCACGAAGTGCCGTACTACAAGTACCTACACACCTGCGCCAGTTCTCGAAAATGGTCGTGCCACGCTCTATTGGGATCGATCTATTATCACGGACAGGACTATTGTAGCCAATAAACCTGATATCGTGGTAATAGATCGACCGCAACGCCGGGCCATGCTCGTTGACATCACCGTCCCACGTGACGTGAACCTCGTGAAAGCCGAGAAGGACAAGTCCAGCAAGTACCTAGACTTGGCTCACGAGGTAACCGCCATGTGGGAGGTCGATTCGACGATCATTGTGCCGATAGTTGTTTCTGCGAACGGTCTCATAGCGAAGAGTCTCGACCAACATCTTGAGAGACTTTCGCTACGGGGTTGTGGTTGGATCAAGGGTCAGATTCAGAAGGCGGTAATCCTGGACACGGCGCGTATAGTCCGAAGGTTCCTCACTCTGCGGCCCTAACCACCGGCAGCCTGGGCCTTGCTCCGTTGCCGGCGGCACCCTGGGTTAGGTTTTTTATAATGTTTTTATTGTTTTTGTATATTTTAGATGTATTTTTATATTTTACTTTTGTAAAAATATTATAAAAACCTAGCCTAAGAAGAAATAGAAATAAAGGTAATAACAGTGTCAAGAATCCCTATAATTTTTATTAAACTAGGTTATGGAGCTAGTGGTAGCGATACTTTCAATATAGTGACTAGATGCGGCTAGGAATTTGGTTTCTGTCGTAAAAAATAGGTCGAGCTGGTTATCACTGTCCAGAATGTCATTTATCAGGGTAAGAGCTAGGTGCAGAGGAGAGGCAGCCTGCATTTCGAATCCTAAACATTTTCGGGCTTCGCTACATGTCTTAATAATATGTTGGTTGAACGTCAGTTGCGTATCAAACCAGGTACCGAGGTCCTTTATTCCGGTGACGCGTTTTAATTGGTTGCCGAACACTTTTCGCTATTCAGGGTCAAGCTATTATTACGAGCCCAGACACAAACACTGTCAATATCCGATTGCAGTAAGGATGGTTCTTGACTACTGTGGATTGATAATGCCAATTTTAGGTCATCCGCAAATAGTAGGCAAGTTGAATGACTGATTGCACTTGGTAGGTCATTTACTAGTATAAGAAACAGAAGGGGGCCGAGACTGCTTCCTTGCCCTATTCCAGATGTCACTGAGAACGGAGCTGATCGTGCGCCTTCGTATTGGACGAATTGAATTCTTGCCGAGAGGTAGCTGACGACGAATTCGAGTAACTGGGTGCTAAAACCCGCAATAGACAGCTTTTTAAGCAGAACATCATTATCTACTTTATCGAATGCCTTTTGAAAATCAAAATATGCTATATCTATTTGCCTTCGCTGATCTATAGATTGTTTGATGCCAGAGTAACGATGTTGAGTAAATTTGATGTTGTTGAGCGCTTCGGTAAAAACCCGTGCTGTTCGTCACAGAACCAGCCTTTTAACTGTTTATATATTTTGGCATAAATTATGGACTCAAAGACTTTACCAAAGATAGATAAAACCGCAATTGGTCTATAGTTTTTAATATCAGACTTTGGACCAGATTTGTATACTGGTAGAACTTTGGTTGATTTCCAGATTGAAGGGTACGTTTTATTTTGTACGGCAAGGTTAAATATACATTTAAGCGGTCGGATGAATGCCTCGCGACAATCCTTTATTAAGAACTGTGGAATTCCGTCAGGACCCTGAGTGTGCTTGGGCCGTAAGCGGCTGATGGCTTTCCGAACGTCTACCTCGCTAATGTCATCAATCGTGATATTCCGAGTATTCGATTGTGGTACTTCTGCGGTGGCCGCCACCGAGGCAGACAGCACGTCAAGCTTAGGTGCTTTCTGCAAAAAAACACTTTTGAAAAACTCTGCAAACGAATCTGCGACCTGTTGCCACATGTTGCCAAATGTGGCTGGTTGATTAGATTTTTAATGTCGCTTAATGTAAGCCCAGAACGATGAGGGGTCTCTCAGTATATTCGTTTGTAAATCATTAGTGTATGATTGCATATCTGTTTCGGTTCTGTCATTCACTAATCTGCGGTAGTATGAGAAAAAGGCATAATATAATTGGTGTCCTGTTTGCTTATACAATTTATGGTAAGATTTTTTTATTTTATTTTAACGAATGAGTTCTGGTGTAAACCATTCCCGTACTGTTGTTTGGGCTTATTATTTGTGGGATTCTTGTAAGGAACGCATTCGGTAAGATTTCCGTTTAGAATACTGTAGAAACAATTAATGCAGTTGTTTATGTCATGCATATCCTGCATTGCTGACCAGTCCGTATTAGCAATTTTCTCATATAAAAGAGGATAGTTTGCCTTGCGAAAATTTCTTTCACGGGTCCGAGTGTCAATATTGCTGAGGACAGGATAGGGGGGGGCGGGACGAGTGTGGATTAACATTTCAATATTAAGAGGGACATGGTGTTTTTCAGAGGTGACCAGTCCAGTGATAGCCTCAGTAACGGTGATTTTGTCGATTACTTCATTCGATAACACTAGATCCAATATTCGGTTTAGATTATTCAATATACTATTATCTTGCGTTAAGTTACATTGACAAAGAAAGTTTGTAAATTCATTGCGTATGGTAGCTGTAGTTGAGTACAAGTTAAAATCACCAACTATAACCGTTGGGTGGGAATGAGTGTTAACAATTCTTTCTAAACATTGGAATGCTGAGAGATAATTAGATTCATGTATACGCGGCGCTAGGTACTTACAATACGCATAGTATGAAACGTAAGTGTTCTTTAGTAACGAGCGCGCAGATGATCTCGTCTTGTTGTTGAGCGCCGCAGTCAGCAGTCTTTTTTGAGCAACTGTATTAAAAAGAGCATTTTCCGAGCTCATGCATTGTAAAATGTTGTATGCTACATTTGTATAAAACAAGTAAATTCCGACTCGTGTCGGGGTTACATCGCCACTCGTTCGGAAATTACTTGTTTTCTACACTTGTCGGTCGGTCGACCAAGGAAGAGTTATTATAGAGATTATAATACTGTTATTGTTATTTCAGGTGAAAAATTATGTACGAGTATTCAGCCAAAGGATGGCAGGAGCTTAGGCCTACTCAGTTGCATTTTGTAAGTATTCATTAGCGTAATAAATTAACAAGGAGATTTACAAAGTTACTTGAAGCTCATGTGTTCAAGCACAAAGAGTGTCAATATTTAGAGGATGAAATGGATACTATATTTCTCGTTTCGAATATGAGGAATTAAATTAGCATTTTATTAAACAAAATAACAATTAACTGACAAAATCACCTCATCTTTGATTCCAGTACGTTAAAGCTTTACATTGACATTTATTTTATAAACACTATTCGGAAATTACGATGCTTTTATACCTACCTACACTTCATCGGTACAGTCACCGGCAATAGTATCTTCCTACACGAAGACCGCATAAATATGTGACACGCTCTTATGGCACTACAAATAAGACCGTGACACTTATTTTTGCGGCCTTCGTGTAGGAAGATACTATTGCCGGTGACTGTGCCTACAACTACACTGTGTTTGTTGAAAAATTCCTCGGTTATCGAAATTTTGGTTAAGAGTCCGGTAACGATTTGAAAACGAAAATCGCTAATAATGACATTATGCACGTGAATTGCATTTGGTAAGAAATTTTAAAGTCTTGTTATTGCAGAAAAGTACTTTAGGTCTATACTTATATATTTTACATTTTAACAATCCAGCTATGTTTTGGTGCAGGATGTTGATGAAGTTATATGAAAAAAAATAGTTTTTTCTTGTTTTGTGTCTATGGATTCCTCGGTCTGGCTTGCTAATGTTGTAGTACTCGTAGACAAGTTGGTATGTAAAATATTTTGCTGAGTAATTAAAATCAATTCCTGCATACATTTAAGCATGTATTGAACACCACTTTTTGCAATTTTTCCGGTAATTTTAGAGAAATGATCTGGAGTCAAGTTTTGATTCGAGTCGAAAAGTATTGCGTATCTATGTGTGAGTATATCATGCCCTAATAACTTATTAAAATGTCTCAACTCTCGCGTTATATAACGAGGCACCATAGATATAAGTGGGAGTCGCTACTATAATGTTCGTGTTAACAAAACTCTTTAATTTTTCTCTTATAGAGCCAACAAGCTCTCTGTATTTTTCCCCGACTGCGCGACGCAAAAGAGGGGATAGTGTTTAACAGTCTATAGATGTATGTTTGTTCCTTTGTGGCACTCTAGAAGCAAAACGAGTGGGCCGATTTAGATGATTCGTACGTCAATCGATTCGTCTTGATTGCGCGAGTGCCACTAAAGACAAAATAGCAATCCAAATTCAATATGACGGCAGTCAGACGTCATATTGTAAAAAATTCAAAAATGAAAATTTACGTACTATGCCGAGTAGGGTATCATTGTTTAGAACTTTGAAAAGTATTATGAGGTCTCATTCATCATTTTTGATTTTGAATGACCGTTTAGGAATTATTATATTTTAAAATTGTTTAGCAACCATCTTACTTACATTTCCATTTTATTAGGTATTTAGTTATAACAAAAATACGACGAACATATTATAAAGGTTGTTATTATTAACGTGAACATAATAATATGTGAATTTCAAGTAAAAGGTACGGTCGACATCAAAAATATGTTTACACTTTTGCACCTTACTCCTTTCTAATAAGGTCCAAAAGTATAAACATTTTATGTGAATTTCAAGTAATAGGCACGGTCGACGTCAAAAATATGTTTACACTTTTGCACCTTACTCCTTTGTAATAAGGTCCAAAAGTATAAACATTTTATGAGAATTTCAAGTAATAGGCACGGTCGACGTCAAAAATATGTTTACACTTTTGCACCTTACTCCTTTCTAATAAGGTCCAAAAGTATAAACATTTTATGTGAATTTCAAGTAATAGGCACGGTCGACGTCAAATTTATGTTTACACTTTTGCATTTTACTCCTTTCTAATAAGGTCCAAGTTAATATTTTGTTCAACTAAGAGTGAAGGAGCTGGTATGTATCCTCTGATATGGAGACTATGACTTGTCGATGATGATCAATGACGTGCGTCAGAAAATTGTCATATCTATATACATATACTAGTAGTAAAGGTGAAGAGAGTCAAAAATCTGTACATTGGAGATATTAGTAAAAAAAAGAGTTAGTAACTCTTAGAATCGATAACAGAACACGTTTCGACGATTTTTAGAATTTTTGTCTGTTTGTCTGTTTGGATGGGGAGAGTTGGCGTCAAAATGCCTGAACCGATTTCGATAAAAACTTCACTAGCCGGTTCAACAGACCTCTGGTCAGGACATAGGCTATAAAAATTACGAACTTTTTGGATTTAAGGGGGTTTAAGGGGGGTTTAAACTTTGTATGGGAAATAAATACTTATGCCTTTGTATTTCCACTATATAATTTTATACCACGGCGGTGGCAAACATTCATACAACGCGCCTGATGGTAAGCAGTTAGGGTTAGCCAATGGACGCCTGTAATTCCAGAGGTTTCACATGCGCGTTGCCTCCCTATAAGAATCTTTTTTTTTATTTCAAGTATAGTGCACGAAATACAAAACTGTGAGACCTAATGGTGGACATCATACCAAATGGTATTTTCTATCAGTCAACCATGGGGCCTATACAAAAAACATGTACAAAAGCAAAAGGTGCAAAAATAAAACACACCGTACTATTGCTAATTATATCAAAAATTGTTACGTTGAAAGGGGGGCTCGGGGGGCGGAGCCCCACGCAATAAGAAATAACACACCGTACTATTGCTTATTATACCAAAAATTTTTAGGTTGGACATTTAAGATGGGAGAAAAATAGGTTTGAAAGAGTCTAGCACGTAATGGACGGTAAAAAGGGGGGTTCGGGGGGCCGAGCCCCCCGCATAAAGAAATAACACACCGTACTATTGCTAATTATACCAAAAATTGTGAAGTGGAACATTCAAGATGGGAGAAAAAGAGTTTTGATAGAGTTTACCAAATGATGGGCGGCAAAAAAGGGGGGCTTGGGGGGCGGAGCCCCCCGCAATAAGAAAAAACACACCGTACTATTGCTTATTATACCAAAAATTTTTAGGTTGGGCATTTAAGTTAGGAGAAAAAGAGGTTTGAAAGAGTCTAGCACGTAATGGTCGGCAAAAAAGGGGGGCTCGGGGGGCGGAGCCCCCCGCATAAAGAAAAAGCACTCCGTACTATTGCTAATTATACCAAAAATTGTTACGTGGAATAACAAACATTTTTAGGTCGGACATTTAAGATGGGAGAAAAAGAGTTTTGATAGAGCTTACCACGTTAAGAGTTCTGACAGAGTTTACCAAATGATGGGCGGCAAAAAAAGGGGGGCTCGGGGGGCGGAGCCCCCCGCAAAAAGAAAAAACACTCCGTACTATTGCTAATTATACCAAAAATTGTTACGTGGAATACCAAAAATTTTTAGGTCGGACATTTAAGATGGGAGAAAAAGAGTTTTGATAGAGCTTACCACGTTATGGGCGGCAGAGAAAGGGGGGCTAAGGGGGCGGAGCCCCCCGCAATAAGAAAAAACACACCGTACTATTGTTTATTATACCAAAAATTTTTAGGTTGGACATTTAAGATGGGAGAAAAAGAGGTTTGAAAGAGTCTAGCACGTAATGGACGGTAAAAAAGGGGAGCTCGGGGGGCCGGGCCCCCCGCATAAAGAAATAACACACCGTACTAATGCTAATTATACCAAAAATTGTGAAGTGGAACATTCAAGATGGGAGAAAAAGAGTTTTGATAGAGTTTACCAAGTGATGGGCGGCAAAAAAAGGGGGTTCGGGGGGCGGAGCCCCCCGCAAAAAGAAAAAAACACTCCATACTATTGCTAATTATACCAAAAATTGTTACGTGGAATACCAAAAATTGTTAGGTTGGACATTTAAGATGGGAGAAAAAGAGGTTTGATAGAGTCTAGCACGTAATGGATGGCAAAAAAGGGGGGCTCGGGGGGCGGAGCCCCCCGCATAAAGAAATAACACACCGTACTATTGCTAATTATACCAAAAATTGTGAAGTGGAACATTCAAGATGGGAGAAAAAGAGTTCTGATAGAGTATACCAAATGATGGGCGGCAATAATGGGGGGCTCGGGGGGCGGAGCCCCCCGCAAAAAGAAAAAACACTGCGTACTATTGCTAATTATACCAAAAATTGTTACGTGGAATACCAAACATTTTTAGGTTGGACATTTAAGATGGGAGAAAAAGAGGTTTGATAGAGTTTAACACGTGATGGACGGCGAAATAAGGGGGGCTCGGGGGCGGAGCCCCCCGCATAAAGAAAAGACATACCGTACTTTTGCTAATTATACCAAACATTGTTACGTTGAACATTTACGATGGGAGAAAAAGAGTTTTGATAGAGCTTACCACGTGAAGGGCGGCAGAGAAAGGGGGCTCGGGGGCGGAGCTCCCCGCAAAAAGAATTACATGTAGGTACTTTTCATGATACTAAAAAGTAGGAAATAAAAAATAAATTAAAAAATTAAAAGAACCCGCCTGCGTAAAATACTAAAAGGCCGTAAACAAGGCCAATATACGTTACGAATTTGTTATGTAGTATTGAAAAGCATAAGATACATATTAATTTCTAATGTGGAACATAGCGGCATTAAACAGTCGGGACCCATTTTAGGGAAGGTTTGCGCCAACTAGATTTCAAATGGGTCCCGACTGTTTAATGTCGCTATGTTCCACATTAGAATTTAATATGTATCTTTTGCTTTTCAATACTACATAACAAATTCGTAACGTATATTGGCCTTGTTTACGGCCTTTTAGTATTTTACGCAGGCGGGTTCTTTTAATTTTTTAATTTTTTTTTTTTTAATTTTTTTTTGTGTAGTACAAAAGTCGGTCTCGCCAATCATAATAATGCAGTAATCTTGTAAAGTATGTTGATCAATCTTATTTTCTAGGCCTTGGAGCATTATTTCAATGCCTACATTGGGCATAATATAGTGACATCGTTCAAAGTTGTTAAAAACATTACTCGCTTCCATATTACGTAGTATATTGCATCTTTTACTACTCGAAATGATACAGAGTTTGCTTTTATGTTGAATATGATCAAATTCTTTCGTTGTTTGATGCGATGAATCCCTAGTCTTTTTCGGTTCTAATAAGATTGGTTGCTCGTGACTGGAGCTTGGTAGCGGCTGTTGTTCTAATTTCTTGATAATTTGCTTGAGGCGGGATAGTTCTTCTTGTGAGCTGGCAAGTTCGTTATTTAGTTTTTGTATCAGATTTTCCATGGAAATAATCTTAATCATATTTTCTGGTTGTGAAGAATCTCTACTAGAGTTCAGACTTTTTTGATCTTTTTTTGTTTGTTGAGGGGATTTGCAGATATTCTTAAGGGTACGTATTTCCATAGTAAGTTTTTCAATTTGATGAGTAAGTTCAACCTTTTCTAAGATTACATTTTGAAGCTCTTCTTCCAACAAGTTCCAGTCTTAACCTCTCGATTTCACTATAAAGTTCTGATACGGAGTCGGAGTCATAACTTAGATTTAGGCTTTTTGACTGAGTTTCGTCCATAAACTGTAGTGAATCACTGTCATTCATTGAGTCATAACGCGCTAGAGACTCGCTTGATTTAGATTTAGTGACGAATCTTGTCTGTGGCGATTCTGTATGCATAGGCTTTATTATATTTTTGCTTGTATCGCAAGGGGTAAAGGAGCCTGGAGGCATATTTAAGCTATCTGTAGCGCACGGGGTAGA
This sequence comes from Pammene fasciana, assembly GCA_911728535.1. Lineage (NCBI taxonomy): Eukaryota > Metazoa > Arthropoda > Insecta > Lepidoptera > Tortricidae > Pammene > Pammene fasciana. Next base: position 24,869,496 of record OU452275.1, read on the forward strand.
GGGGCCTGGAGGCGTACTCACTTTGTCGGTGGCACACGGAGTAGAGGGGCCAGAAGGCGTAATCAGATTGTCTGTAGCCCGAGCAGTAGTGGGGCCTGGAGGCATATTTGTCACTTTGTCTGTAGCGCATGGAGTAGAGGGGCTTGGAGGTGTGTCCAGATTGTCCGTAGCGCAAGCAGTAGGGGGGCCTGGAGGCATATTTAGTCTGTCCGTAGCGCAAGGAGTAGAGGAGCCAGGAAGCATATTCGACGTTATGTAGTGGAAGAACTAGAGGGGCCCGAGGGAGTACTAAATGGTTTGATCGTGAGATGTTTTTTCTTTCTCATCGTTACATTGCTGCTATCTATATTTCCTGGTATTCTTTTAACTATAGCTGTATTCGGTTCGGCGTAATTTTGCTATTGTGACATTGTGTACATATCCATTTTTTTACTGTCCTCCTTCATAAGTGAGAAGAGCTTCAACCGACCTGCGCATTCAGTGTCGAAAATTTTCTTACATTTCGAACATTTCAGAGTGTCTTTGTTTTGTACAGACAGTTTACATTTAGTGCATACGAGCGGCATCTTGCGGTTCATATAGGGTTTACTTAAATCCAGTAGCGTCCACGCTGTTGAACTAGCGGATGCTACGGCACATTCGCGATGTAGTTCCGTCTGTTATCAATAGATGGCAGTACAAAAGGTGAATCATATGATGCGTGCGCTTGAGTGAAGCTGCGTTGAGTTGATCGTACGTAGTTCGCCGGGTTTATAATAGATGGCGCGATGCTGACAGTGACGGATGTGGCTATCTTTAGTAGGCACGTGCGTGTTTCTGCTTGTTAATGGTAGATGGCGTACTCGGAGAGAACAGCTGATATGTCATCTGAGTTTTTTGTTTACATGTACCGTCCTCATATTATTTTAATAATTTTATTTCAACTGCCGTTAAACAATGTTTTTTGGTATATGGGCACTAATTTCTCACTTTAGTTACTGTCAATTGAACGCACAGTGTATTTAATTAGAATGTTAAAATATAAATTACTGTTACACTGACACTTCACGTAAATAGTATTGTTTTCTTACACAGAATTATAAACGTTAATATTATTGTTTGTGCGTAAATATAATGTTCACTAATATTCACAGAGAGTAATTACATAATAATCTTGCGTAGTATCGCGTATTACACTTATACACCGTCTTTAATCATTTTAAAACAATATTTTTACACGGGACTGATGTTATTCGTGGCAGTGGCGCCCTCCATTAAGATATAATTCTTTGGGCTCAAAATGGATTTATATTATTCACATTAACGATTTAGGAGCTATAGGCGATAATTAATTTTAGCCCTTGAATATTACACCTTAATTATGACTTAGTGATTATTTGAACGAAGTTAATGATTATTTGCCCACATTTTAGTGCGTCTAGATTTAACTAAGTAAAGTTAGTTGAATTATGACTGCTATGATAAAGTGAAAATACATGTTAGTTAAAAACTACTTACTATATTTTTTTTTATTCTGATTAATATTTAAGGATCAAATTAAATCACGTCATTTAAAATTCAGCGAACACTTTATTAAAATTAAATGAACAACAAATCAACTTAAAATGGACTAGGCATTTGCTACATAATAATTGCGTGTACCGAGATTAAGTATGAAAAGTTACTTTTGGATTTGGTAAAAAATAAAGATGATTTGGATAACGAAGTAAGTGTTTTTTTGGTATCAGTTTGTTATTTAATTGTATTTTTTTTATATCAAAAACTGTTTGTATTGTATTGTAGTTTGTAGTACGGGCAGGTTTCCGCTACTCGATGACTGGGGCCTATTTTGCGTGAAGGGAAAGGACGGCTAGTCCAACCAGCCTAACTCCTCAAGGAATCCTATCAGACCTTTGATGTTGAGTAGGACCTCGGGGAGATCGCTTGGGGACCCGTTTATAAAAAAATACATTTTTATCAAAAACTGTTTATAAAATGAAATACTATTTCATAGGTTCAAGTATAGAAGTAGGTACTTGTATGGGGTAAACCAAAAGGAACAGGATTATGTGGAACGAAACAAGTAAAATTTTGTTATATCGGTGTGATGACTAAAGCTTGTGGGTGTGGGAATGTTACCTATCAGTAAACCCCACCAAGACACAAATGGTAATGTTCACCAACAAAAGGTCACTTGGCAACTTTATTAAACCAAAACTGTTCCAATCGGAACTACATCTAACAAATGAGGTAAAGTACTTAGGACTCACTCTTGACAGTAGACTCCATTGGACCAACCACATTAACAAACGTATAAATAAGGCAGAAGTCGTCTTCTGGCAATGCAGAAGGATGATTGGTAACAGGTGGGGACTCAACCCGAAAATCACTCACTGGCTCTACAAGACGATCATCCGGCCTCTATTTTGCTACGGGGCGCTGGTTTGGTGGCCAAGAACGAACCTAGCCACCGTACGATACAAACTGCAGATACTACAGAGGCTTGCATGTGTGGCTACCATAGGCTGCTGGAGGAGCACTCCGACCACAGCCTTGGAAGTTATGCTAAACCTCCTACCGCTTCACCTCCACATACAGCAGGAGGCTGCCCTATCAACGGTAAAGTTGCGAAACCTCAACATATGGTCTAATTTGAACACTTTGCATACAATCTGCCTGGAAAGAGTATACGAAGAACTTCCAGTGCTCAGGGCAGGCACGGATCGGGTTCACAAACACGCTGCCTTCGACAAAAGGTACAAAATACAGTTATATGACTCATGTAACATGAGGACGACAGCCATGAAGGTCTCAACCCCCGGGAATCGAGAATCTTTACTGACGGATCAAAACAGACGTAGCGTCAGGCTGCGGGACTTTTTCTGAAGACCTGAACATGCCCATAATGACACCGCTGGGCGCCCACAACTCAGTATTTCTAGCTGAGTGCATGGGCATCATCAATGCGGCTGCCGCCATACCTGCAAGGAAGGTAACAGGAGCCTCCATCCGTATACTCTCCGACAGTAGGGCAGTACTGATGGCACTAGGAAGCCACATCATTACATTTGGATGAATACATGAGTGTCATGAACGACTAATATAGGTATGTCAACAAAATGGGATCACCCTTCAATGGATCAAAGTTCACAGTTGATCCTGAGGAAACGACGCTGCGGATGAGCTGGCCAGGCAAGGGTCAAGTGCGGGGGTGATTGGCCCAGAGCCTATTCTCCTGGCGCCCTTTAGCAAGGTACGCTCGACGCTGCTGGAACAAACTGGGAGGCTGCATTAAACTCTTTGGAAAAGTCAAGAGGGATGTAGACAGGCTAAACAAGCCATGCCTAGCATTAACAGTAGACTCACCAAAACACTTCTCCGTCTCGGTAAAACCCGTTTAAGGATGGTAACTAGTTTAATAACAGGTCACGGACCTTTTTAACAAACATTTATTTAACATAGGTATTACAGACAGTCCCCTATGCCGAGAGTGCATGGACACAGAAGAAACAGCCTCTTACGCGGTGATGGAGTGCAGCGGAGTGGCCCCGTACAAGGCAAAACACCTCGGGTCCCCGAGAGATCTCCCCGAGGTCCTACTCAACATCAAAGGTCTGATAGGATTCCTTGAGGAGTTAGGCTGGTTGCACTAGCCGTCCTTCCCTTTACGCAAAATAGGCGCCAGTCGTCGAGTTGCGGAAACCTGCCCGTACTACAAACTACAATACAATACAAACAGTTTTTTATATAAAAAAATACAATTAAATAACAAACTGATACCAGGCACTGGGCGAAAAGTCACTAACTTGCGAGCGAATTTCAATCAAATCACGTCGGCGTACAGTATATTCTTTATTGTAAAATTAATTAAATATGATTAGTCATTGTATTGTATATTTTATTTGTAGGGTAAAACTCAATAAAACTGTTTAATTATTATTGCTTTTGGTTAAATGATGTACATTGCCTTACAACTATGAATAAAATATAACTAAATAGAGTTAGTTAATTTTCGCATTCACACTTTTGACATACCAAAGTAACTAAGTAAATTAAGTGACTTTTTGAATGAGGTTAATTGTGGTTAACGAGTTTAGTAATACATAGGGAAAAATTAACTAAAATGACTTAGGTACGCTCATAAATAAATTACAAGAAGTTCAAAAATGTATAACGGAATTAGGTATTTTTCGACTAAAATATTGAATCCGAAGTGAGTTTTTAGTTAGTTCTTTAACTTTGTAAAATTGAAACTATGATCGCTATTGCTACCGCAATAAGACTCAAATTCGGAGAAAAAAAATGCGATTTTGATGACATATATAAGTCAATTTTGGCCATTTTGTGATTTGGTGACTTTTCGCTCTACGGCGACGATATTTTCGATTCTCATAACACTTTTCGCATAAAATTTTTACTCCAAATAGTCTCTTGTCCGAATTATTTACGCACGACAGGGTTCACCTGTACTGTACGCTCAGACACACGACGGCCCTGCAGCTACCATTCAATAGTGAATCTTATTCTATGGGTACTTACCTACGCAAAACTGTTACAATTATCTTGACTATATATGACTTACTCCCATTTTAGACTATTTTATTAATTATAATAAAAGTATTATTAAACCCAATACAATATCCAATTTAAAAATCTATATACTACATATAATAAACGCGTAAGGAGAAAAAAAATGTACATTGAAGATATTTAAGAAAATCTAATTTAGGGGGCCTTAGAAACGTTGACTGAATACATTTTGGTGATTTTTGGAATTTTTGTCTGTCTGTCTGTGAGTTTGTTCGCGATGTACGCCAAAACTACTGCACAGAATTTCATGAAATTTTGTATTATAGTAGTTTATACCCCGAGGTAACATATAGGGTAGTTTTTATCCCGCTTATTTAAAAACATTTTTTTCCAATTCAAGCAAGTCTGTTTGGAAAGAGAAGTGCCGTGGTTTATATGGAAGCTCATACATTCTACGACACTTCTCTTTCCGAACAAGTCAATTTCGTTGTGAAAGTTGAAAGTAACCGGAAATATAATTGTCATCGAATAAAGGATGATGCACGGTGCTCCGGACCGTCTCCGACACGACAATTCCGAGACTTCGTTTAGTATAGAAAAGCGTCACATGATTCTAGGAGGTCACCTGTATGTCGGAAGTGTCGTGTCGGAGACGGTTTTGAACACCGTGCATCATTCTTAATATGTACCTTCAATTTGTGGGATATTTTATTCTATAAATTAAATTATCTATCTGGTTCATTCCTAGCCCTGGGCAGCGGAGGCCTAGGCCACTTTTTTCTTTGTATACGACATCTATATAAGATCATAATTTATCATTGTAGTGTTTCAACATAAAATAAACAATTTATTCTTCATTTTTGACCGTTGAGTTTTGTCCGGTCCCGTCCATGCTGCTGAAGCAACTCTCGCTACGATATTATTTCGTGCCTGAGCCCCATGCGGCATTAGGCTTTCGCATACAATGCCAAGACTCTTAAAAATTAAGTTTTGTCCAGTCCCTTTCATGCTGTTGCTGAACCAGTTCTCGCTGCGACGTTCCGTGCCTGAGCCCTATACGAACTTAATTGGCATTTGGCCTTCCCATATGGTGTGCTGCCTTTTTGCCGAATAATGTTTCGTCAAACTTCATTTAGCAACCAACTTTTCGCCGAAGTTTAATTTCGCAAACCAATCCTTGGCATAATTTTACAACGTAATTTTTTTATTTCGCTAAATTTTTATATTGCAAAATTTTATTACGGCAAATTTTATATGGTAAATAATTGTGTAGCAAATGATTTGCTAAGGCAAATATCATATTGTCAAAGTTTATGTGGTAAATAATTGTGTAGCAATTAGTGCTGCTCCCAGAGATAGGTTGGTTAGGGTTATTTTTTTTATGGCCCTAAAAACAAAACTGTTCCGGAGATAGGTAGGTTAGGGTTATTTTTTTTATGACCCTAAAAACGAAACTGCTCCCAGAGATAAGTACGTTAGGGTTATTTTTTTTATGACCCTAAAAACAAAACTACTCCCAGAGATAGGTAGGTTAGGGTTATTTTTTTATGGTCCTGAAAACAAAACTGCTCCCAGAGATAGGTAGGTTAGGTTTATTTTTTATGACCCTAAAAACGAAACTGTTCCCAGAGATAGGTAAGTTAGGGTTATTTTTTTATGTATAACGTACCTACGTTAGGGGTATTTTTTTATGGCCTTAAAAACAAAACTGCTCCCAGAGATAGGTAGGTAGGGTTATTTTTTATGAACATAAAAACGAAACTGTTCCTAGAGATAGGTAGGTTAGGGTTATTTTTTTTATAACTCTAAAAACAAAACTGCTCCCAGAGCATAGGTAGGTTAGGGTTATTTTTTTTTATGGCCCTAAAAACGAAAGTGCTCCCAGAGATAGGTCGGTTAGGGTTATTTTTTATGACCCTAAAAACAGATGGAGCATGCTTATTTTGGCATGTTTTATTGGATACATTAATAATAAAAATTAAAAGGAGATTCTTACCTGTAGATAATTTGGCCGAGATGAAATAAGGTATGCCAATCAATACGTTTGACGAAAACATAATTGACATCTTTAAAAAATCAGAAATGATATCAGTACGAAATGTTGAGTTGGGAAATAATAATTTGACCAAATAAAAATATGGGATACGTAGTTCGGGGAGTTAAGAATTTGATAAATTTTCCCTTTTGGACCCGGCTTCCCTGCGTGTAGCTATATGCCTCAGGCTTGGGCTCAAAATCTGTGAACCACATCCTTGCTGCCGCTGCGGTAACCCAGTGGACGACTTAGGGCGCCACGGACTTTACTGCCAGTCGAGTGCGGGCCGATATTACAGACACACAACCTTAAATGACCTTATTCGCAGAGCCCTTGGGACGGCAAACATACCATCCACCCTGGAGCCGGTCGGCTTGTCTGCGGCAGACGGGAAACGACCTGACGGTTGTACTCTTGTGCCCTGGTTTTTGGGGCGACCTCTGGCGTGGGACGTGACCTGCGTGGATACGTTGGCCCCTTCCCACGTCAGGCGTTCGGCCCAGAGGCCGGGAACCGCCGCAGACGACGCACAATTGCTTAAGTGCCGCAAATATGCTTTTTTGAAAAACAATTACATATTTGCGGCACTTGCAGTGGAAACTTTCGGCCCGTGGTCATCGGACACAAAAAACATAGTGAAAGATCTATCCAAAAAATTGATCGGTGTGTCTGGCGATCTACGGGCAGGTTCCTACTTCGCCCAAAGGCTGAGCTTAGCCATCCAGCAGGGGAATGCGGCTAGTGTGCTGGGGACGATGCCCCGGACTAGTTTAAGTTTTATAGATTCAATGTAGTATGTGAACATGTATTTAGAATTATAATAAATAAAGATTTACATGTAAACAGGTTCAATAAATTTGATAAATAATTTTCTTCGAAATATTAGTAAACCCTTCCCATACATTATATTACCAAGACACTTGACCATTGGGTTTATATCCGGCTCTGTCATTCTGCTGCTGAAGAAATTCTCACTGCGAAGTTGCGAACCTGAGCTCTACGTGGTACCTATTCGGCCTTTGGTCTTCTCATACATTTGACCGTTAAGTTTATACCCGGCCCTGTCATGCTGCTGCTGAAAAAAAAACCCGCTACGTCGTTCCGTGCATGGATACTATAATGCGGTGCTTGATGGCATTTGGCCTTCTCATACATTCCCTTACATAATTAGTCAATGTTACTCTGCGTCCGTATTAGGAAATACCTTACACAACTCTACACGTGATCCCTGGACGGTGCTAAAAGAGTAACAAACTTGGCAGCTGCACTGTCCCATCTGGACCTCGCAGCACTCATCGGATTTTGATCTGCTTTTCTACTACTATTTACTATCCGAGAGCAGAAATACCTATCTATATCCAGTGACATGTAGCCATACGATAAATAAATAATTAGCAACAAAAATGTGCTATTTAACGTGTAGTAAGCGTAAGTTTTAGAGTATTGGTCTGGAAATAGTGAAATTACCAAACCGCCTAAACACACGCGGGCGAAGTCGCGGGCACAGCTAGTATAATAATATAAATTAAAATAAAGCTGCTAATGAATATCAAATATATACTTACTTGCAGGTCACATACTTACATATCATATAATTCACATTGAACCCGATTCTAAAAACATAATCCTAGTCATCAGGTATAACCTACAACTCTTAGTCATGTCACTCCTTAGTTTCCAGATAATTACATTAAAGGCTACCTCGTTGGGCTCATCCTAGATGCATCACCTACCCTGTTTCAACGTTAACATTCTTTCATCATATAATAACGGGATATAATACAATTATATCTGCTTCGTATTTTTGAGAATTACTCAAGGTCAAGACGAAGATGACAACCAAGTATCTTATTTTTGAAATCAGGATTCCGCTAGTCAGCCGTGACAACTTTGAAATCTACAGACTGATACCGGTACCTCAGCAGCTAAAGGAAGATATGATCAGCATAAAACCCATTTCGGATTATGTTGCCATTAACATACAGAAGGACTCATTCATACCGCTATCAGAGAAAGACGCCGGTGAATGCAAGCAACATGATATATCAAATCATTTATGCCCGTTACAGCGACCTATCACATGTATGGAGATGACAACTTATGTATCAAGGATAAAAATGAGACAAATTGCAAAAGTATAAAACAACCTTGCACAGACAAATGGGAACTGTTAAATAAAGAAAATAATTATTTATTCTTCTGCTGCGGGCATCAAACTATAAGAATCATATGCGAGGCTCAAGTTACCGCCGAGCAAATTAGCGGAGCAGGCATTATATCACTTGGAGATGGCTATATTATCAAAAGTGAATCACTGACAATTTTCGCTCATAAACATCATACGAACAACATCAACATCCAGCCGAATATAGTGAAGATTGAACTGCCACCCATCAATAATATTATAAATTTATCATTACCAATACATGAAGACATTGAATCAATATCTAGCAACACGGATTTGAAGAAACAGTTTTTGGATATTGACCGACTAATCGAACATATGAAAGCTAGTGAGACGAGAGGCATTCTAGCTGACCGAATATCATCCCATGACGTTCACCAGTACGTCCTTGTATACCTACTACTAGGAGCTGCGATAGTAGTATTCAGCGTGTATTTATGGACACGCCTGCGCCTTCGCCGCTCGGCGCAGATACCCCCTGCGCTCCCCAGCGACGCATCAGCGAATATGCGAGTACAGTACGACACTAGAGAGGACATCCAAAGGGAAGCAACCCCACAACCCACGGCTAAGATCAACGTGCAACCAAAAAACAATTCAAGGATTTACTTTTCAAGAGAACGGGGACTCGACAAGGCTACGTCACCCATCGTCGGAGGACAATTCGCTACGAGTGAATGATTTAATGTCACGTTTATTTTATAATTTCTTTTATTATATCGTTTAATTTTTAAGTTCATCATTTTAACGTGTTTGTAAGCTTCATCATCCTTTTATCTCGCGCTCGGGAGCATGTACGATCCGTACAAAGGTTGACATTCTGCGCATCAGCACTTTCCGTCACGTAGCATAATTTTAATTACTTTAAGTTAGTACATATCCGACCGCCGCGGAGTGTATTCAATTAAGCCTTATAATTGTATCATTTTCTTTCTTTATCAATAAATCGTTACTTCATTGGAACTGCAGTGTTTATCATTATCAATCAAATATCATTTCAAGATTGTGCGAGAACTAGCCCGTACATAGACATTATACTTACAGGGGATGGAATTATAGCACAATGTGTAGATGCCAACGTCTACGAAACTTATCATACAAGTAATAATAATATATTTATTTTAAGATAGCTTAAGACAGGGACTTCACCAAGAATCTAAAAATAAAACATTAGCAACACACTGTTCTGCTAAAAGATAAATGTAAACATTTGTACAGTCCTAGCTATTTTAACATTTAGACTTTTAGATTATTAACTGAGTCTCGTTTTATAAAGTTACCATTTTCAATTTTTGTGTTTATCTTTCTCTCTAATAAATAATGATTGTAGAAGAGAGGTAAACAGTGAAAGTGCAAGTTACATGCAGCGTCATAAGACGCAACCCTGGGGGGCGATTTTTGAGATTCGAGTGCTCGAATCTGGCATTTGAAACTCTCGAATAAAACGAAGAAATGATGTTTAAGGCCGTTCCTCGATTCGGACAAGCCACGCCCATACGTTAGAGACACGTTTATGGCTCCCGTGCACGAAAAAAAGAGATGCAGCGCTCTTAAGGATCAGACTTTTTGACTAAACTACGATAAATAAGCGAATCTATAAAGTTTTGTCTAATTTTGTTTCTGTGACTTTTTAGATAAACCAGAATACCATATTTTTTACTTAGTTATATTGCTTCATCACTTATAGTTTACGTAAGCCAAGAAAAATAAGGGGAAAAAGGACCCAACTTCGGATTTTTTTTCTATCGAGGCAACTTTCAGTAATCGTGTTTCGTCTTGTGCCAAAAACAAGAGTATATAGTCTAATAATATATATTCGAAAATAAATTCAATCCCTTTTCCCGTTTAGTCACTAGAACGTTTGAAAAAACCTATAATTTTTCAAAGTAGCCCCTTAAAAATAACTATTTCACGCGTAAATAATGGCGACAAACTTTTGTGTGCAATTATATACGAGGTTAAATTTTTTAAATTCGAGCGCCCGAACGTCAAACAGGAGTACCTACGAGTGTATTTATATGAAAGCGACGAGTTGGCGGCTAGGTTCGGTAGTTCGGGTCGAGGTTGACTAGTGGCGGGGGCGGGGTGGCGGTGCGGCGGGGGCGCGCTTACCGCCCGCCGCGGGACTTCTCCGTGGTGGCGTCCTCAAGGTTGCTGTCCCAGTCGAAATCCGTGACGCCGCTGCGCGGAGCCACCTCGCCCAGGTGCCGCCAGCGGTACTCGAAGTCGGAATCGCGTTTCATCAGGGCCTCGAACCTCTTGAACATGAGGTTCTTGGCGAAGTCGTAGAGCTCGAGGTCAAGCGAGTTGAGCCGCTTGATCTGCTGCATCTGCGCGGGCGCGAGCGCGGCCAGCGTGGCGTCCGACTCCGTCGCGTTGTGCTGCGCGAACGGCACCGCGAACCGCAGGTTGAACGTCTCCTCGAACATGTACTGCGATATCTTCTGGAACTCAGTGAGGCCGAAGTAGGCCATGGCGGCGAGGTTCGTCTTGGCGGAGGCGAGCAGCACGCGGTCGGAGTCGGGCGTGCGGTATCGCAGCGTGCCGTTGTAGCAGCCCACGAGCGCCAGGTCGCCCAGCATGCGCGTCTGCCGGTTGTTGGCCAGGTTCCACGGGCACGCCGCGAACTGCTCCAGCGTCACCTCGCGCCACGTGTCGCCGCTGTAGCACGCGGGCACTTCCGCGGCCGTGGCCGTGCGGCCCTGACACCAATGCCGGGAGCCCTTCCACGTCGCGCCGCGCTTCACATGACGGTACTCCGACAGGTATCTGGAGAGTGGGTCTCGAAGTACCGTGATGTAGAAGTATCTCCGGTGCACCTCCGAGCCCTCGTGCCGGTCGAGCTCGCTGCCCACGCATGCTGTCAGCTCCGTGAAGTCCGCGTGAACCCCGCACTTCCATCCTGTAGAGTATCTGGAAAAGAGCCATATTTTGTTGCTGTGTGGCCGAAAACAACGGCATAGTTTTCTAGCTCTCTGACAGTTGCACGGCCTCTTTAGATCCAAGTCCATAACCAGGTGTTTCCCGAATGAAGTACCGCTAGTTTTCTGTATGTGCAAGAAGACCATGACGTCATGGGCATTGATATCAAAGCGAAAGTCATCATGGAGCACTTCATCGTAGGAGAGGCCGCGCTGAGCCATGGTGTCGGGGAGCGGTCGACCGGGCGCCTCCGCGTACGTGAGCGCGGCCGGCTCCGACACCCGCTCCCGCGGCGTCACAGTAGCGCACACCTGATCGGGGCAGAAATATCCAAAAGCAAGCATTCCGAACAGAGATAGTAATAAACAGAAGAGTAATCCTTTTCGTAGTTTCCATCTTGGCTCCATTTTTTTTATTTCGTAGACACCACTCGGCAGTAGCAAAGCAAAATCACTGTCTACTTGAACCGACTCACTTTTTTGCATTTCGGTTGGATGCATGTCTCATTTTTATTATGAAAATATCTTGTGGCGCACTCACGATTAGGCCATAAAATTCCAATAAAAAAAACACATCACATCATAACAAAATGTAATTTACGTTGTAGACTCACATTGTAGTCGTGACTATTATTTCTCGATAAGTTCGATTTATAATATTGTCTTTAAAAACGCATTTTATTAGAGAGTCCATAAATGCACGTAACTAAAAGCGTTAAAGGTTAAAACTAACACTGGATGAACACAACTATCGATGTCTGCCGTCAGCCGACGAACGTAAAATATAGTCTTAGCTATAAATTGTCATTATTTATTAATAAATGTGAACTCTTCATCGTGTTAACTAATCGTTTGTTGGTGTGCTTGCAGTGTGTTTAAATTGAACATTCAAACAGAACAGGTTAGAACAGGTTAGCAACTTCTGTTTCTGTGTTTATCTACACCCATATCATAAACCCTCCATGATGCGTTTAAAACCCGCACGTTATAACCACCATAAAAACTGATTCTTTCGTTAGTAGTTAGAACAAATGTCTTATCTGTATCGATGTTATTCCATCATCATCATCATCATTCAGCCATAAGACGCCCACTGCTGAACATAGGCCTCCCCTTTAAGAGGGGGTTTTGCCATACGCGCCACGCTTGGCAGGCGGGTTGGCGCGCGCAGTTTTTTGTTTATTGTTGTTTAGGCTTTCGGAAGATGCTGCTGCCCATCTCCCGGTATATTCCCTTAGCAGACTCCTACTGCAACCACGGGACGATATGGTGGGGGACAATTCTAAGGCCGGGCACCCCACGGCGATGTTATTATTATCACATAATAAGCAAAAATTCGATATCATTATGAAAATCCGGGTGGGCCCCGCTAGGGATTGCAAATCCGAATCTATTTTACAAAATCCGGATTTTCGGATAATTTTCGCGCCGAAATCCGAACTTCGAATAAAATCCGGATTTAGGGAATTACTAGGAATAAATTGAAAAAAAAAAACGACTTTTTAATAAGAAATTAGTCTTTTTATTCACTGTGATAGTCTTATGATCATATCTAAAGTAATATTAATTATAGTATGGTCTAATTAAAAAAAAGTATGGAAGTAAGTCGTGTAGTCGTGGTTCTTTTTGGATTCGTTAGAGGGCGCAACTAGATTGTTTCCCCCGAGTTGCACCGTTTCTGTTATATACGGAAGACTGTTAAATTTTAGGTGTAAACTATAAAGTGCTGTAATTTTGGAGTAAGTTAAAAGCTATTGGGTTCAAGCTTAGTAGTGTATAGAGAACAGCTTGGTGCATAGTGTATCTTAATTAAAAAGATGTGCGATGTATGACACCCTTTAAAAAAATTTTTTTTCGATTGCGGCTCGAGGATAAGTCAGTCGGTTGGTGCGACTTCAAGTTAAGCTTTTTAAAGCATTATAAACATTCAGTTAAATTTGCACGCCTGGGAAAATTATGGAACATGTATTTTTGATTATTTTGTTATTTTAAATTGGAAAGGGAAATTAAGAGACACGTGAAAATTTTAAGAACAGTACTTATCTAAAGACACTACATTTGCACTAAATAAAAAATAGGATTTTTTTACCGGAAGTTTGTCAAAAAGTAAATATAATTTATTGCAACGAACTGCAAGCAACGGTGGGTGGTAGCACGCGGCGCGGGGCGCGCGGGGCGGGGAGATAGCGCAGCGCGCAGCAATTGTTTTACTCCCGCCGTACGTTGAGACCGTTCGTTCGACACTTTTAACGGGCAACCAGCATAGATCTCATATAAGTTAGAGATACCCAATCAGCACGCCAAATGTGGCACAGTAAAACGAGCCGAAGAGAGCCGAGCAAAGCCCGATCGTTCCGGGGACGCTATTCACACAGGACTAACAAACGTTTCGTTAATATATTAACAGTGTAAGTGAGACTAGGGCACAATTGGCGTTAGGAAGTAAAAGTTTCATAAATATAAACCGAACTGACAGCATTGAGGCATAAGCCTAGTGGAGTAATTGTTGTTTTATTTAATTACGAAAGTCAGAAAATAATTGAAACTTACTAAAAAATATACACAAATTACTAAAAAATATGGTAATAAAATTAAAGAGAAAGATAACTGTATTCTTCGTTTCAAAATCAAATTTACATAACCCCTCCAAGGGTCCACCACTTTCTTATTCATGATAATTTTATTATTAGATTTTAGCTAGTACGGCTCGTATGCTTCTGCCGGACAAAAAGCTGGCAACCCATCTGCACAATCCCTCAAGCAGTCCGTAAGCTGGGAACTTCGACAGAAGACCCTGATGCCAGACCCGATCTAAAGCCTTAGCTATATCAAGGCTGACTGGGTAATTTGCAGAAAAAATGTACCTTTACTTAGTCCCAACTGTCCCAAAATTTACATACAAAATAATTCGTTACGTTCATAAAAAAAGTGTAACGAAACTGACAAATTATCAGTTTCGTTACATTTTTTTATGAACGTAACGAATTTTTTGGATGTTAATTTTGGGATAGTTGGGCCATTTTTTTTATTCTACCAGACTCGATAGAGCTCATGATTCTGCATGCGACAGACTCAAAATATATATGAAATAAAATAAAAAAGTAAAGGTACATTTTTTCTGCAAATTACCCGACTGCCAATGCCTCAATGGATAGTCACCACTCGTACTCGCGGCTAGGGGGCTTAACCAGCTTTGTATGAAAATGAAAACTTTTATGTTTAACGTGCTGTTTTTTTATGCCAATCGATTTCATTCCTATCCAGTATTAATAGTTTCGTAGGGGCCAACTAGCGGTAATGTACTAAAAAGCCACAAATTGAAGATGTTTTTTTTTTCATACATTTACTATGGAGAATTTATTTTCATTTTTCTATCACGCCAATCAGCCATTACAGTAAAAGCATTCAAAATATCAAAAAATAGGGTTTCAAAGCAGTAAATATATGTAAAATTGTTCTTCAATTTGTGGCTTAAGTAGTAAGTTGGCCCCATAGAAACTATTAATACTGAACAGGAATGGGATCGATTGGCATAAAAAAATAGCATGTGAAAAATAAAAAGTTTTCTTCTTCATGCAAAATGTATGGGGAAAGCTTTTCTCGATTTGTGACTTTTCTAGCTGGAATTTATTTTTGGTCTTATACAAGCTTTTGATCCTGGATAGGAATGGGATCAAATGGCACCAAAGAAAGAGTGTGTCAAAAATTACCTTTTTCTCGCACCCTGTATGTTTTTTCTAAAATCTGTAAACGCGAATCTTCGTCAATTTGAAATCGAGGGAAGGTCTTTAAAGACCATTTTCGCGTAGCAGCACGGGATCTGGTAGCTGCCCTCACTGACCCAAAAAGAAAATCCATCCTGTATAGTTAATAATTTCATAATATTTTTTAACTACCTACCATATGAAGGCAATTTAATAAAATACACACTATAAAAATCGATTAAAACCAACTAATAAACGAAATAGATATAATTATGAAGTTATCAATATTTATTACAAAATCAATCAAAAAATTACAAATAATAAAGTAATTGATCCAAGAGCGACTCCATTGCTCTTATTTGCCATGTGATTTTGTAATGTCAGTTGAACGTAAGGTAAAATTTTATCATATCTTTCTTTTAATCTGTAATACAACCTTAACGATGTTAAATAATTCGCACTGGCCGGTCACAATGTTTTACTTTTAGGAAAATCTTGTTCGAGTCTAGGCCTCTTTAATATATTATCTCGATGTTCTCGAAAATTGCACGAATTAACGTCCTCACTAAATAAGCTCTGTAAGAATTGAGTTTTCGTTTATGAAATATTAATAAATGTATATAGACCTAAAGTACTTTTATTGCAATAACAAGACTTCAAACTATCTTACCAAATGCGATCCATGTGCATTGTCATTATTAGCAATTTTTGATTTCAAATCGTTACCGGACTCTTACCCGCTTATTCATAAACGTGTTCCAATCCTTATTTAGTTAAATTATGTTTTGTTAGTTTCTAACAAACACAAACACAGCTATAACACTATAAATAAAAACAAGCTTGCTGTCAGAAGATGTCGTATCCGCAAAGCATATAAGTCATTTTTTGGTCAGGGTATTCATATTTATAACAAGTTACCCGTCGATGTTTTGAATCTATCATTTCCCGCTCTTAAGAAATACTTCAAAAAAAACTTTAATGTCAAAGGGTTATTACAGGGTCGAGGACTATATGACAGACATATATGCATGGCCCAAACCAGAAACTATAAAATCATCTAGCATTTAGAGGACACAGTTCAGGTAAGAAGGCATATCAAACGTTTTGCGAAGCAGTCAGATTTGGATTTTTATTATTTTTCATTTTAATTACACAATAGGCAGGCACATGTCTGTCTTTCAAGCTGTTTTGATATGCCTTTTTGAAGAACTACGCATTATTGTATATAGTATCTTTAATGTATTTGTATTACTGTTTTGAAAAAATAAGTCACGCCGAGTTTCTTGCCGGTAATAAGTAATACTTCTCGGGTCAGAGGTGTAGAGTTAGAACCGGTGGTAGTTTCTTTTTCTGTCTGACGTTCATAAGTGCATTGTAATGTGCCTAAATTGAAGAATAAATATCTTTTATCTTTTACTGTCAAATTGACAGATAAGGTCAAAAGATGATTTAGTTAAATGAGGTTTGAAGTAAGTTTATGAATATGTGGGTTAAGGTTTAGCGCTTAAGTTGGTTTAATAATTATTTATTTTAAAATTTAAAATTACGTCAAATTTTGCTAAATACCTATTTGAAATACTGGAGAGATATTATTGTTTTGTTTCAATTATAATTCTTATTGAGAAAAAATATAATTTTAAACAAAAAAAGAACTGACTTCACTTAGGATCCGCTATTTCAAGAGGAAGTGGCCGAGTTGCTGTAAAAAATAGTGAAATCACTATAGGCGTGCCTATAATAGTTGAAGAGTTCCCTCGATTTCTCCAGGATCCCATCATAAGATCCCGACTTGGTGACAATGGGACCATCTAGGGGTTATACCCGTTCGATTAAAAAAATGATTTTGAAAATCGGTTCACGATTCACGGAGATATCGAGTAACATACATACAAAAAAATATAAAAAAAATTCAGTCCAATTGAGAACCTCCTCCTTATTTGAAGTCGGTTAAAAATAGGTGTCGTTTTAATATTTAAAGTCTCTCATAATAAAAACCTCATCAACATCAGCAGCATATATACGCCCCACTGCTAGTCAGAGGCCTTCTCTCAGAATGATAGAGCGTGCAGATTAGGACTTCACACACCTCATTGAACTGCTTCGTAAGTCTGGTGAAAAACGTATTTACGAATTTAACAAACTTTGGGCGTACCTGTATTTAATTTGTTGAATGTCTTTCTGCATACTCAGAAACCCTACTATTTTTGCAGTACATGTCACTACTCTTGCCTCAAGAGCCGTGCTTCGTCAGTACGTCTACGCACTTTCCTTCTCTTGCCATTAATCACGCCGTTGTCGCTTCTGTGTATTTATTGTTATTGCTCTACGTTTTTGGTACTTGATTACAGAACTGCATGTTCCGTTTAAAAATGTCAATTTTTTATTGCGTGCGAATGTAAACGAAATCAAATGAATATGATTGCGTCAAATTCCAAAAGTATTAAAATTTCCCTTTTAGTACGACAGTAAAAATAAAAACATGAAAAACTACTTTCCGGGTGTCGCACCCTGGTGCGAATGTGATATTGGATTTAGTATAATATCTTCTACGGTTGCCGCGATAGTTATTCATGAAATAAAACAACTTTGAACGCGAGTCGACCCGTGACCACGAACGCTGTAAAGTGTTCGAAACGTCGGGATGTAATTTAAAATTCAGTATACGCGATATAATCCGTTCAAAGTTGTTTTATTTCATTGGATTTAGTATTTTTTTCTAATTATTTACTCAATTTGCACCGAGTACAATACTTTCTCCAGACCCGCAATGGCCAAAATAATATTTTTTGTTATGTTGTTTTTTTTTTACCTGTTCCGTAGCTTAAATTAATATAAGTAACACGTGCAAATTTAGATATACGTGTTTTAAAACGTACGCCAAATTACGCCGAGTACACCACTTTTCTCTTCGTAGTTATAACCATTACATTGTTTTCAACCGATTTCACCCCTTTCCGGGGGGGTGAATTTAGTAGGGGTTGTATAAAGTTCGATTTTTAGCCCATACAAAACAATCCGAAGTGATTTTATTAGTCTTTAGAATTAGTTCCTGACTTTAGTGAAATTTGATCTAGTTTGACTAGACTATTACACAGTTAAAATAGTTAGTGTGCTTTAGAGTTGTAAGCACAACTTTTATAGTTCTTATCAAATTTTATAAATTCAAACTGTGTTTTAAAGCTGAATAGTTGGTGTTTTTAATGCTATACAAAACATTAGTGTATTGTATTTTATTTGGCCACAGAATTAACATATACATTTTATTTTCCTAAAAGAATATTTTATTTTGTCAACAACTCCTAAACTATACATTATTTTCACAAATAATGTATGTATGTATTGTAGTAAATACAATAAGCTTTCGATCGATGCTACACACATGTGTGTATGTGTCATGGTATAGCTTTAATTTATGTTTTACAAATTTCGGTAGCGGTCACGTTCATGACGTCATTATTTGGACCTCAGTCACTATAGAGATATTTTTCCGACATTTAGGGGCTCCAAATTATTTGACCAACAATATACTCGAAGCTTCTGCGGATATTCTGTAAATTGTGAAAATTGTTATTTTTTCACTCTAAGGAAATAACTCGGCAGTGCCGACATGTTTTTTAACATAGCTGCCACAATTATTACCAGATTTAAAAAAAATTTATAGCAATGTATAGCTTAAATAGCCGGTTTTGTTATTGTAGTACTCGGCTTTAAAGTTGGACTTATAATTTTGTTGTAAAATGCAAATATCCGAATTATTTTTAGCCTGATTTTGGGTTTTAGTTTATAGCTGTCAAACTGTAATATACAGTAGTATATAATGTATTACAACAATATAGCACATTTAATATTCTTTCGTTTGATACTACACAAGTATAGGTGCAATGCACAGTTTGGATGAAATTTACACTTTTCGCAACAAAGCGGCAGCCAGAGGGTAAGGCCAAGTTGACCTCGAAGAAGCTCGGTGTGCTCAACAGATCGAGACAGTATTTCACTCCGGCCCATCGCCTCCAGCTTTACAAGGCACAGGTACGCCCACATATGGAATACTGTTCCCATCTATGGGCGGGAGCACCTCAGTACCAACTTCTCCCCCTGGATCGCATCCAACGGAGAGCGACTCGAATTGTCGGCTGCCAGGATCTTACAGATCGGCTTCAGTCATTGGCGTTGCGTAGAGATGTAGCCTCGCTCTGCATTTTCTATCGCATTTATAACGGGGAGTGCTCCGAGGAATTGTTCGGATTAATCCCTGCCGCCTCTTTCCGCCACCGTCCTACGCGACAACATTATCACCCTCACCACTTAGATGGTTGGCAGTCCTCAACTGTGCGTTTCTCCAGAAATTTCCTGCCTCGCACAGCAAAACTGTGGAATGAATTGTCGCCTGCGGTATTTCCGGACCGATACGACCTTCAAACCTTCAAGAAAAGAGCGTACTCCCATCTTAAAGGCCGGCAACGCGCTTGTGACCCCCCTGGTGTTGCGGGCGTCTATGGGCGGCGGTAATTGCTTACCATCAGGCGATTCGTCTGCTCGTTTGCCTCCTATGTCATAAAAAAAAAAAAAAAAGCCATTTTGATGACGTCATTACACGGGAGACATTCATCGACGTCCCCGTCTCTCGGCAGTTTTGGGGTCCTAGTGTCGTGCCCAACAACATACTAAAAGTTGGTAACCGTATCCAGATCTGAACTATCACTTAGGCCCTCTCCCATAACGGAGGGGACTAATGAAAGGGCTTATAGAGGCGGTTCTAAGAATATACTACATCATTACATTACAGGCATTTTTTCTTAATTAAAACAATAGTTATTTGTTATACAAGGGTGCAAAGTTGTATTTTAACCGCGAGTGTGGACTTGAAGCACGAGCTAGCGAATGGATTCTAGGGTTGAACTACGAGCTAGCGAATGGATTCTAGGGTTGAACCACGAGCAAAGCGAGTGGTTCGAATATAGAATCCTGAGCGAAGCGAGTAGTTCAAAAATAGAATGCTGAGCGTAGTGAGTGTTGCAACACACGAGACGTAAAAATAACTTTGCAGCCGTGCGTAACACAAATCTTTTCACCTCACTAAAGCGAGGAAAATACTACATGTTTGTCCTTTTTTGAGTTTTTTTAAAACTTTTTGACTTTTTTTGACTTTTTGATTTTTTTGATTTTTTTGATTTATTGACTTTTTTGACTTTCTTGACTTTTTTGACTTTTTTGACTTTTTTGATTTTTTTGACTTTTTTGACTTTTTTGTTTTTTTTTTGACTTTTTTGGCTTTTATGACTTTTTTGACTTTTTGACTTTTTTGACTTTTTTTACTTTTTTGACTTCTTTGTCTTTTTTTACTTTTTTGACTTTTTATTTTTTACTTTTTTGTTTTTTGACTTTGTTTACTTCTCCGCCAACCGTCCGATAAGGAACTTCGTTCCAAAAAACCTAACTAATATAATAACACTGTAGTAGATAGATAGAGTAAAGGTTACCTACCAGCAGTTGGACGGCAGGTTGTTAATTGAAGTAATAAATGCGCAGGCGGAGTATTTACAGTATATTTACACAAGATGGTTATATCCAACACGAATAATTAAATTGGAAAAATCAGCAGAGTAATTCATATATAACGGTTAGGTAGCGTAGTGTTGTGTGTCTCGTTGCTAGGCAACCGCGCACTGAAACACGCAGGCGCGGGGACTTAGGTAGTGGCGGGCGAGCAGGCCGCCACAACACGTTCGAATTTCAAATATTCTTTGCTCCCTTGTGAATAAAATGCAGTTTTGCTATCTGTTTTTAAAGAATAAAAAAGGCCTTTCCGAGCTAGGGAGGTGAAAATAGTACATTTCGATATTAGTGCGGAAGGTATTTTTTGAGCAACTGTATTAAAAATTAAATCACAGCGCCGCACCGCACCGCGCGGAGCGTTCGGATACATGTACTAAAGTAACCTCAAAGTGAATAATTGACAATTTTATAATTTTTTCGCAACTGTATGAAAAAACGTCGTTCGATACTCGTGCGTAAATGTCATACTCCACTCGTCCCGAGTCTTGCCGCTCGCCTACGGCTCGTGGCAATATCTCGGTACCTACTCGTGAAGTATATAATGACATACTTTCCGCACTAATATCGAAATGTACTATTTCAAAACATACCAAGTTTGGGCTCCTCTAGATACAATATGGCTGGCTTTTTTTGTAAATTTTATCACAAATGATACTTGATATCCTCATATCTAACCTTAAGACAGTAATTTTGAAAATATTTTCATTAAGTTTTTTTTTAATTATTTAATTAATTAAGGCTCACAACTTGACTGCAAAAACTACAGGGGCATTAGCTTACTCAGCATCGTCGAAAAATTGTATGCGAAAGTGTTGATTGACAGAGTAGTGAAAGAAACCGACGAGAAAGTGTGGGATGCACAAGCAGGATTTAGAAAGGGTATGGGATGTACGGATCAAGTATTTTCCTTACGATGCAAAGCCGAAAAGTATTTGGCCAAAGGTCAAAAGGTGTATTGCGCTTTCGTGGACTTGGAAAAGGCTTATGATAGAGTGATGAGGAATGATTTGTGGTCGGTAGTGTCCATGTATGGAGTAAACAGTCGACTCGTTCAAGCGCTGAAATCTCTCTATGAGGATTCCAGCGCTTGCGTGAGGATAAATGGGACATACACTGACTGGTTTAGCATCGAAAAGGGTGTTAGACAGGGATGTGTAGCGACATCGTGGCTGTTTAATCTATTCATGGACAGCTGTTTGCAAGACCTGAAAGACGATGAATGTGGGCTGAGAATGGAAGGACTACTTGTCAAATGTCTTTTATATGCCGACGACCTAGTACTACTTGCGTCGTCGGCAGATGAGTTACAATTGATGGTTACAAGAGTGCATAAATCTTTTGAGAGGAAAGGAATGAATGTCAGTAAGACGAAAGTTATGGTATTTGAAAAAGATGAGATGATGGCAGATTGCCAGATTATGATTGGTGAAGAAAGGCTGGAGCAAGTAAAAGAATTTGTATATTTGGGGACATTGTTTACAAGAGACGGTAAAAATTAAAAATATATTGAAAGGAGAGTGAATGCTGGGAATAGAGTGAATAAGGCACTAAACGCTTTCATGCGCAGCCAGAAAGGGTCGCAAAAAGCACGCCTGGCTGTGCATAGTGGATGTATGGTAGTGAAAGTTGGGTGTGGCAGAAAAAACATCAAAGTCAAGTGAATGCAGTGGAAATGAGAGCTCTAAGAAGCATATGTGGTGTCAGGTTGAGAGATAGGATTAGAAACAGCGTGATAAGAGAGAAGTGCGGAGTGGATGTAGATGTAGTGACAAAAATTGAGATGGGTATGTTAAGATGGTTTGGGCATGTCAGAGAGGATGGATGAAAGACGATTAACGAAGAGGGTGTACGACAAAAGAGTGGAAGAATCAGTTGGAAGCGGAAGACCTAGGAGAACTTTCCTCGACCAAATCGGGGAAATATTACAAAAAGGCCAAGTCAGAAGTACCCTAAACCGACGAGCATGTATGAAGAACGTTATGAGAGCGAGTGAAGCGAAAGTCGTCTGTCAGGATCGTAGCAAATAGAAATCCGTGATCTCTGCCTACCCCTCTGGGAAACAGGCGTGATTATATGTATGTAAGTTTTTATTTTTCTATATTATCAAGTAACGCAGTAACGAGAAGTGCTGGTAGCCTTGCGGTAAGACTTCCGACTTTCAATCCGGAGGTCTCGGGTTCAAACCCCGGCTCGTACCACTGAGTTTTTCGGTACTTTTATGTACGGAATATCATTTGATATTTACCAGTCGCTTTTCGGTGAAGGAAAACATCGTAAGGAAACCGGACCTAATCCCAAAAAGGCCTAGGAAGGTCTGATGGCAGTCGCTTTCGTAAAAACTAGTGTCTATGCCAATTCATGGGATTAGGTTGTCAAGCGGACCCCAAGCCGGGATAAACGCTAAGAAGAAGAAGAAGATCAAGTAACGCATTACAAAATGTACTGGAGTAGAACTCTATTTCAGTACATTTTGTACTGCGTTACTTTGTAATATTGAAAAATAAATACCTATCAGCATCCCCCTCCTAAGGTAAGTATTTTTTTAGGAACTGCGGATCAAAAATTTTTTTTGACCTCTAGTATGCGTGTGACAAATGGCTAAACTGTACATACGTCGATTTGCGGTATTTCTGTAATATTAGGCTCGCACACCGTCCACTAAAAAATTGCTGCCCAATTAGCCAATAATGCATTTTTCACAGCGCACCACGCGGACGGAACGCCGGCTGGTGAGCCCTTGGCTCCTTGGCTGAGCAACACGGCGGAGCTGCTGGAACTTCGAAATCTTGAAGTCGGTTGAAAAAGAACCGACTTCATTTAGGATCCGCTTTTCCAAGAGGAAATGCCCGAGTTGCTGTAAAAAATAGTGAAATCACTATAGGTGTGCCTATAATAGTTGAAGATTGCCCTCGATTTCTCCAGGATCCCGTCATCAGATCCGGACCTGGTGACAATGGGACCAACTGTGAAGTATATTCTTTCAAAAAAAATAAAAATGTTCTAAATCTGCCCAGCCGTCTTCGAATAATCGGTGAACATACATAAAAAAAACAAAGATCCTGACAAATTGATAACCTTCTCCGTCGAAATTTTGAAGTCGGATGAAAAGTTACCAAAGACCCTGCGTCTTGAAAAATAAAACCATAAACATAATGCGACCACGTTATTCCAATTCTGACGCGATTGAAAATGTTGTTGGTAGATCCTACAACGCCAAAAATAACGACCCGACCTGCCACGCCTTTCAGTGTACTTTTAAATCATTCTTAATAACAAACATAATTAATTTTCATGAAAATACGTACAACTGTGAAGAAGACTGTAAGCAAAGCAAAGTCATTAAAATTCAATCCTTGTTTCTTAACAGCGAAGACCCCAACGTCTATCCATCGTCTCCCGTTACCTACATACAAAACTGGGTCGGACAAGGTCAAACATATCGGTCGGGACCCGCACTCAGTTATGCTTATAATATATACCCGCAACAGAGATTACCAAAAAAACATATTTCATTGCCATCTCCACTAAGAACGTTTTATAGAAACATCATTTTGGAGCATCAATGGAAGTCGCACAAGCGCAGACATTCCGGTTTCATAATAAAGGTTTTGTAGACAGTCGGTCACTGCCACGCGGTGGGGTGAAAGACCCTGTTTTATACCGAGGGTTCCTAGATAAAACAGTGTTTTTCAATATTAGGGGAAGATTTAGCACCTTTCGTTGGCTTTGTACTAGTGATGCAACGAATACAAATATTCGTATTCGGCGAATATCAGTGTTTTTACGAATATTCGTATTCGCCGAATATTTTTTAGGTATTCGTAAGAATTTCTAAGTATGATTAACCTTTAATAATGTTGCTTGGGGATTTTTTCTACCAACCCACTACTACTATACTTACGGCGGTGTTGTTTACATTAATATAATTGATTGCCATGCAGACGTGTTATTGCCATAAAATGAATTTTACAATGCATTTGCTCAGAAAGTGCTCTTTTGTATAGGTCCACACATGCATAGAAAGTGCTTCTTTTCCGCACACGTGCGGAAAAGAAGCTTTTTAATTTTCCATTCATCGAGTCCAACCCGAGTTATTGATTCCTAACGAAATCTTCGAAATCTCTACTTTGGTATCTTAATTTAAAACATTTTATCTACACCCATATCATAAACCCTCCATGATGCGTTCAAAAACCGCACGTTATGACCACCATAAAAAGAGACTGTTTTTTTAGAAGTTAGAACAAATGTCTTATCTGTAACGATGTTATTATTAGTAGGGTTTTGTCTCAGTACAAATGCGAAAAAAATTGTGCGCATCGAGAAAAAGTTGTGAATTTTTGAGCATATATAGAGTGAGCAAAGATGAATATTTTTTAGTATTGGAGGTCTGTAAAATTTTTGGACCTTCACGTCAAAATCAGGGGTCCCGTGCAATATGTTATTACTCTCTGGTTAAGACTGCTAGGGGTTGTTTGGTATCGTTTCCGTGTAAAATAGACATGCAGAATTCATTTCTGATATTAAAAAAGTAAAAATCCGTATTAAAAAAAAGAACTGGGGAGAGGAAAAACACGAAATTTTTTTTATTTATTAGAACGTTATATAACTAATAAATATCATTTATTTTTCAATAAAAAAATATCATAAGGAAGCATATTTAATGCAGTTTTTAAATATATACAGTTTAAAAGCGTTTACCATACACAAACTACGCGAAAAAAAATAATTCACGTCATGGTATATTATGTTTTCTCATTTTCTCCATAGTAAGTATCGAAAATCAATGTGAAACGTGAGCATCCGTCGCATATTGACCTTCAAATGTATGTATTGCTTATAATTTGACAATCTTGCTCAGAGTAGGTACCTTCTACAAAACGCAGAAACTAAAAAAAAAGTAAAAACACTTGCTCGCAATTAATACTTAATTTAGTAAGGAAATATATGTTTTTAATTCTTTTTTTTTCATTTCGTAGAAGGTATTCTGAGCAAAATTTATTAATAATACGCAATACATACATTTTAAGGTCAATACGCTACGGATGTTCACGTTTCACATTGATTTTCGATACTTACTATGGAGAAAACATATACACCATGACGCGAATGATTTTTTTTCGCGTAGTTTTTGTATAGTAAATGCTTTAAAATTTTATATATTTACAAACTGCATTAAATATGCTTCCTTATGATATTTTTTTGATTGACATTTAAATGATATTTATTAGTTATATAACGTTCTAAAAAATAATGTTTTTTTGAGTGATATTCCTCTCCGCAAAACTTTTTTTTTGATACGGATTTTTCTTTTTTAATATCAAAAATGAATTCTGCATGTCTGTTTTATACGGAAATGATACCATACAACCCCTAGCAGCTTTAACCAGAAAGTAATAACTTATTGCACGGGGCCCCTGATTTTGACGTGAAGGTCTAAAAAAATTTCAGACCTCCAATACTAAAAAATATTTATCGTGGGCCATTCTATCCGTGGTCAAAAAATCACAACTTTTTTTCGATGCGTACAATTTTTACAAATTCGAGCTCAGCTGTCTAGTCAAACTAGATCAAATCTCACTAAAGTCAGGAACTAATTCTAAAGACTAATAAAATCACTTCGGATTGTTTTGTGTGGGCTAAAAATCGAACTTTATACAACCCCTACTAAATTCACCCCCCCCGGAAAGGGGTGAAATCGGTTGAAAACAATGTAATGGTTATAACTACGAAGAGAAAAGTGGTGTACTCGGCGTAATTTGGCGTACGTTTTAAAACACGTATATCTAAATTTGCACGTGTTACTTATATTAATTTAAGCTACGGAACAGGTAAAAAAAAAACAACATAACAAAGAATCTTATTTTGGCCATTGCGGGTCTGGAGAAAATATTGTACTCGGTGCAAATTGAGTAAATAATTAGAAAAAAATACTAAATCCAATATCGAATTCGCACCAGGGTGCGACACCCGGAAAGTAGTTTTTCATGTTTTTACTGTCGTTGTACTAAAAGGGAAATTTTAATACTTTTGGAATTTGACGCAATCATATTCATTTGATTTCGTTTACATTCGCACGCAATAAAAAATTGACATTTTTAAACGGAACATGCAGTTCTGTAATCAAGTACCAAAAACGTAGAGCAATAACAATAAATACACAGAAGCGACAACGGCGTGATTAATGGCAAGAGAAGGAAAGCGCGTAGACGTACTGACGAAGCACGGCTCTTGAGGCAAGAGTAGTGACATGTACTGCAAAAATAGTAGGGTTTCTGAGTATGCAGAAAGACATTCAACAATTTAAATACAGGTACGCCCAAAGTTTGTTAAATTCGTAAAAACGTTTTTCACCAGACTTACGAAGCAGTTCAATGAGGTGTGTGAAGTCCTAATCTGCACGCTCTATCATTCTGAGAGAAGGCCTCTGACTAGCAGTGGGGCGTATATATGCTGCTGATGTTGATGAGGTTTTTATTATGAGAGACTTTAAATATTAAAACGACACCTATTTTTTATCAATAAGTTATATAAATGAAAAAAAAAAACAATAATTTATCTTAATATTAAAACAACACCTATTTTTAACCGACTTCAAATAAGGAGGAGGTTCTCAATTGGACTGAATTTTTTATTTTATTTTTTTGTATGTATGTTACTCGATATCTCCGTGAATCGTGAACCGATTTTCAAAATCATTTTTTTATTCGAACGGGTATAACCCCTAGATGGTCCCATTGTCACCAAGCCATGCATATATGTCTGTCATATAGTCCTCGACCCTGTAATAACCCTTTGACATTAAAGTTTTTTTTGAAGTATTTCTTAAGAACGGGAAATGATAAAAAAGATAAAAAAGATAAAAAAGATAAAAGATATTTATTCTTCAATTTAGGCACATTACAATGCACTTATGAACGTCAGAGAGAAAAGAAACTACCACCGGTTCTAACCCTACACCTCTGACCCGAGAAGTATTACTTATTACCGGCAAGAAACTCGGCGGGACTTATTTTTTCAAAACAGTACTACAAATACATTAAAGATACTATATACAATAATGCGTAGTTCTTCAAGAAGGCATATCAAAACAGCTTGAGAGACAGACATGTACCTGCCTATTGTGTAATTAAAATGAAAAATAAAAATAAAATCCAAATCTGACTGCTTCGCAATACGTTTGATATTCTTTCTTACTTGAACTGTGTCCTCTAAATGTTAGATGATTTTATAGATTCTGGTTTGGGCCATGCATATATGTCTGTCATATAGTCCTCGACCCTGTAATAACCCTTTGACATTAACACGAATTCAACACGAAAGTCACTTCACTTAATAGGTCCACCAAAAGCACTGAAGTTAATGTCCACAACACTGTACCTGACCAACCAATATTGCCGTTTATTATAGATCACGTCGGGGTCACCAATTTGGCAATCTACTGTATGATTGGTATACTATAGGTACGGAGTGTGTTGGGATTGTGTTTGAAAATAAAAGTCCACACGCGAGGTTAAATAGTCTATATTAAATCTACACAACGTTAATTAACTTATCTAAACGAACACTTATAAATTAACACGTAAATTAGGAGCGATATAAAATTGCGATGAAACTCGACTAACTTTACGCGGAGTCAGTAATTAATACAAGTTACTCGTGGTATCGGTACTACACGAGCTGGACCTGCGAGTCGGTCCAGGATAACTTGTCGGTTCGGAAGTTGGATACTAACTCACTAAATGTCTTGCGGTCCCTCTGGCTCGTTACCTGGCGAGCTCAGGGGGGATAGCAGTCCAGGGCCGATAACGGCCGGCCAGATGGCGAGATGTTCTCACGCTACAAGAAAATATCTTTATTATCCTAAATTAGACAATATGAGCATTTTAAACAATAAAATAAAATAGATGTACCGACAAAGAAACAAAGTGAAATAACTAAATCCTAGGGTAATAAACCAGAATGGTAATATAATTATTTTACAAGAAACTCGTCAGAGCGTACCGACAAAACATTAACACACAACACAATACAATAGTGATAATGTGCCGGCAGAGGAACAAAGTGCAACAGATGTATCCTAAGGTGAGATACCTAGAAAAGTACCATGGTAATTCTTTTACAACGTTTCTCTAACCTTATGAAATATTAAACAATAAAGATTCACGTTAATTGCTAAAACCGTGCACATGTTGCACGTGCATATCTAAAATAAGTAAATAGCATCTTGGTTTGGGCGAATGTAGGACACAGTCGCTACAGTACCCCCTTACTAGTGATGGAGTCACGATAAAAGAATATAAAGAGGTGACATTAAATAATACAAAAATAACATACTAAGAAAGAACAAAGATACCAAACACACTAAAATAAAATAAAAACATCAAAAGCTAACAGTAGATTTACATTGTATGAAATTGTTAGTTACAATTTTCTTAGGCGCTAGGTTAGTAACACACATTATGCACAAGAAAAAAAAATTATACATTAATAGTACATTATTCTTAATTAACTAAATAAAACGTTTAATTATTCTAGACCTGCCTGATAATAATCCGGAAAGCGGACTTGTCTAACGGATCTAGTTCTGGTAACATTATTATCTGCAGGCGGTGCTTCTTGCACAGCAGGCTCAGGTGCTGTACTTGTGGTGTTGTTTGTGGGATAGGTTGTTTGCTTAACAATGAACCATGCTAGGTCGTCTTCATAGTCACACTCAGGCGGCGGTTCTATGTTATCCGCAAGTACATAAGCGGGCTTTAGTCGGTCCACAGAAATAGTTACATGATGACCACGTCGGTTGATAACGAAAGTTTTATCATTTCTTGATACAACAGCGAAGGGTCCTTCATACGATGATTGAAGAGGTCGTTTTGGGGCGTTAACTCGAACAAACACGTGACTCGTTGTCATCAGGTCCTTGTATATAAATATCTTTTTACGTCCATGCTGTGTCCCTGCGACTGGTTGTAGGTCGGCGAAATTAGTTTTTAATTGACTGACGAAATCCGTCGCATTGCCAACACTGGTTGTTCTTGGAACTAGAAACTCACCAGGTTAGCGAATATTTTCACCGTAAACCATTTCAGCAGGCGTAGCTTGCAGGTCATCCTTGAATGATGCGCGAATACCCATCATGACTGTAGGTAAAACTCGTGTCCATTGGGCATTTCGATGACATGTAATCGCAGCTTTTAATTGGCGGTGAAATCGCTCAATCATTCCATTTGCTGCTGGATGATAAGCTGTAGTTTGCAGTTGAGTCGTACCAATCAGAATATTTAAGCTTCTAAACAGGTGCGATTCAAAGTTTCGGCCTTGGTCTGTAGTGACTCGTAAAGGTACGCCGAAACGTGCGATCCAATTAGAGTAAAATGCACGAGCTACAGTTTCTGCTTCTTGGTTCTCGATAGGTATAGCTTCAGGCCACCTAGAGAAACGATCTATACAGGTCAGAATGTATCTGCAGCCTTCTGATATGGGCATTACTACGATGTCAATGTGGACGTGTTCAAAGCGAGTCGAAGGTGGTGCGAAAGATCCAACAGGGGCTGACACGTGGCGTGTAACTTTAGCACGCTGACACTCTAAACAGCTTCGAGTCCATTCTCTGCAATCTGATTTGATAGATGGCCAGATGAATTTCTGCGTAGCTAACTTTATTGTAGTCTTCGCTCCTGGATGTGAAAGTTGATGAACGGTGTTGAAGGCAGCTTTCCTGAAGGGCTCAGTAATGTAGGGTCGGACAGACGGAGTAGATATATCGCAGTATATACTTTCTTCGAACCCAGGTAACTGTACAAGTTTAAGCTGTAGTGTCGAATCAGTTTTATTGAGTAGCGATTGCAAAGTGTCGTCAGACTTTTGGGAAATAGCTAGAGCCTTCCAATCAATTCCTCGTTCAATGTGATCAATTTCAATGCGAGACATTGCATCGGCAGGTATATTTTGCTCTCCGCTAACATGTCGGATATCGGTTGTAAATTGACTGATAAAATCCAGGTAGCGGAACTGTCTCGGGGTGCATTGTTTATCCTTTTTCGCGAATGCAAACACAATCGGTTTATGATCTGTATATATCGTAAATGTTCGTGCTTCTAAATTATGACGAAATTGTTTGACTGCAGAATATATTGCAAATAATTCTCTGTCGTAAGTAGAATACTTCCTTTCAGCGTTTGTAAGTTTCTTAGAGAAGAAAGCTAGCGGTTGCCATGCGCCGTCTACCTTTTGTTGAAGTGCGGCGCCTATCGTGTTATCTGACGCATCAGTGAACAGCGCCAGGTCAGCGTTATCTCGAGGATGGGCTAGCATCGTTGCGTCGGCTAGGCATTGTTTGCAGGCCTCGAAATCCTTTGTAGTGTCAGGTGTCCAGTGAATAGGTGCCTTACCCTTAAGGTTTCCTTTGAGTAAATCGTTTAAATTGGCTTGATGCGCTGCAGCGTTAGGTATGAAACGTCTATAAAAGTTTAGCATACCTAAGAACTGTCGAAGTTGCTTCGCCGTCGTCGGAAGTGGAAAGGAGCGTATCGCTTCAACTTTCCCAGGTAGAGGACGCGTGCCCTCAGCAGACACTAAATAACCTAAGAACTGAACTTGGTCCTGGCCAAACACGCACTTAGAAGGGTTAATCACTACACTATAGTCACTTAATCTCTTAAATACCGTCTCTAAATGTTTTAAGTGTTCATCACTGTCACTTGAGGCAATTAAAATGTCATCTATATAACAATAACAAAAGTCCAGTCCACGCAACACTTCGTCCATGAATCGTTGAAAAGTTTGAGCTGCATTTCGAAGACCGAACGTCATAAACTTGAACTCAAACAAACCAAATGGCGTAGTTATTGCGTTTTTAGGTATGTCTTCCTCCGCCACTGGAATTTGGTTGAACGCACGCATTAAGTCTAACGTAGTAAACACTTTTTTTCCACTGAGAGTCTGGGCGAAGTCTTCAATGTGCCGGACCGGATACTGGTCGGGCAAGGTGCGGTCATTAAGCGCACGGTAGTCACCACATGGTCGCCATCCATCGTCTTTCTTTCGGACCATGTGAAGCGGTGAGGCCCAGCTGCTTTGTGACGGGCGCGCGATACCTAACTTCAACATAGCGTCGAACTCCTTCTTCGCGGCGATAAGACGATCAGGTGCTAATCTCCTCGGCCTTTGTGCTACCGGCGGTCCCGGTTTCGTCGGAATGTAATGTTTGGTATTATGCTTAACTTGAGTTGCAGGCGCTCCATCTGGTTTAGTGATATCACTGAACTCTCTTAATAAGCGGTGATAAGGCGAGTCGCCGGCTATTGTTTTAATAGACATCACCGGTTCGGACTCAGCTACCTGTCCTGCCACGGTAAACTGCGTCATGGCGTCTATCAATCTATGTCTTCGTGCATCGACTAATAAGTCATAATGGCTTAAAAAGTCTACGCCAATTATCGGCTTATCCACGTCAGCAACGACAAATCGCCACGGGAAATCCCGGCGTAGTCCGAGGTTTAGGGTCATCGTCGAGAAACCGTAAGTTTTAATCGGGGTGTTATTTGCTGCCACTAGCTCGTACATACATAACTTTTGATTCTGTGGGGCTAGGCTGCGAGGATAAACACACAAGTCCGCTCCGGTATCAATTAAAAATCTTGTCCCGGTGTTTCTGTCGACGATGAATATTCGTTGTGACGTTGGCGGTGTTGTTGGGCAACCATTCGCCACTAATGGCTCCCGCTCGCGTTTCCCGAGTTACTGGCGCTGTACGTGCATGGTTTTAGGCATCTATGAGCCTTAGGGCCGTGTCTATGGTGGTACCAACACATACCTGTCGAGTGGTCACGGGGACGGGATCGTGATCTTGATCTAGCACGTGAGTGTGATCTATTTCTTTGTCGCGCACTTGAATCGACGGACAAAGCGTCAAATATATGATTTTAAGCTAACATGGTCATTAACATTACAAAAACTAACACTAAACTCCGTGATAATGGCGCATGCAACTGTGCCGAAATATCGGAAGCTCAAAATAAAAAACTCACATGGTAAATATCCCGTTTTAAATAGTTTTTGTAAAGCGTCAAATCTACGCCCCATAGCGGCTAACTGACGTGTCAGCGAATTTAACTGCTGCATCACCGGATCCTCCACTGTTGTTGCGATGGCTGGTGGCGGCGTAGTGCTGTCTGCAATAACATCTGCGACATCGGCGACCTTGTCCAGGCTCACGTCTGATTGCGTAGCCAGGATCATTTGCATGGGTCGCGGCAACTGCTCCATCCACAGCGAACATAGAATCGTGTCTGGCACAGCGGTATCGGCAAGCGCTCTGAGGTGCCGTAAAAATTGAGACGGTTTGCGGTCACCTATGTGCTGTTTCTCGAGAAGCCGTCTGGTATTGGCCTCTTGCGACGAGCCTAGGCGTTTGATGACTTCCTTTTTTAAAACCTCATATTTACCGGTTACAGGCGGGTTTATAAGGAGATCTCGCACTTCACTTGACGCTTGTGATGGCAGGGCCGCGGCGGCGTATGAGTATTTATCTTCATCTTCAGTGATCCCTAGGTTGCGAAAATCCAACTCTACCTTTATAAACCATAAGGTAGGGTCATCCAGCATGAACGGGGGCAACTTCACGTTGGTTCGTGTGACTCTATTGGCTTGGATACGCTCATTTAGAGGCACTACTTCGTCCTGCATCTTTAAATTAGAAAAGATGCTTCAACACGAAAGTCACTTCACTTAATAGGTCCACCAAAAGCACTGAAGTTAATGTCCACAACACTGTACCTGACCAACCAATATTGCCGTTTATTATAGATCACGTCGGGGTCACCAATTTGGCAATCTACTGTATGATTGGTATACTATAGGTACGGAGTGTGTTGGGATTGTGTTTGAAAATAAAAGTCCACACGCGAGGTTAAATAGTCTATATTAAATCTACACAACGTTAATTAACTTATCTAAACGAACACTTATAAATTAACACGTAAATTAGGAGCGATATAAAATTGCGATGAAACTCGACTAACTTTACGCGGAGTCAGTAATTAATACAAGTTACTCGTGGTATCGGTACTACACGAGCTGGACCTGCGAGTCGGTCCAGGATAACTTGTCGGTTCGGAAGTTGGATACTAACTCACTAAATGTCTTGCGGTCCCTCTGGCTCGTTACCTGGCGAGCTCAGGGGGGATAGCAGTCCAGGGCCGATAACGGCCGGCCAGATGGCGAGATGTTCTCACGCTACAAGAAAATATCTTTATTATCCTAAATTAGACAATATGAGCATTTTAAACAATAAAATAAAATAGATGTACCGACAAAGAAACAAAGTGAAATAACTAAATCCTAGGGTAATAAACCAGAATGGTAATATAATTATTTTACAAGAAACTCGTCAGAGCGTACCGACAAAACATTAACACACAACACAATACAATAGTGATAATGTGCCGGCAGAGGAACAAAGTGCAACAGATGTATCCTAAGGTGAGATACCTAGAAAAGTACCATGGTAATTCTTTTACAACGTTTCTCTAACCTTATGAAATATTAAACAATAAAGATTCACGTTAATTGCTAAAACCGTGCACATGTTGCACGTGCATATCTAAAATAAGTAAATAGCATCTTGGTTTGGGCGAATGTAGGACACAGTCGCTACAGGGTAATTTGCAGAAAAAATGTACCTTTACTTTTTTATTTTATTTCATATATTAAGTATATTTTGAGTCTGTCGCATGCAGAATCATGAGCTCTATCGAGTCTGGTAGAATAAAAAAAATGGCCCAACTGTCCCAAAATTAACATCCAAAAAATTCGTTACGTTCATAAAAAAATGTAACGAAACTGATAATTTGTCAGTTTCGTTACACTTTTTTTATGAACGTAACGAATTATTTTGTATGTAAATTTTGGGACAGTTGGGACTAAGTAAAGGTACATTTTTTCTGCAAATTACCCAGTCAGCCTTGATATAGCTAACTAAGGCTTTAGATCGGGTCTGGCATCAGGGTCTTCTGTCGAAGTTCCCAGCTTACGGACTGCTTGAGGGATTGTGCAGATGGGTTGCCAGCTTTTTGTCCGGCAGAAGCATACGAGCCGTACTAGCTAAAATCTAATAATAAAATTATCATGAATAAGAAAGTGGTGGACCCTTGGAGGGGTTATGTAAATTTGATTTTGAAACGAAGAATACAGTTATCTTTCTCTTTAATTTTATTACCATATTTTTTAGTAATTTGTGTATATTTTTTAGCAAGTTTTAATTATTTTCTGACTTTCGTAATTAAATAAAACAACAATTACTCCACTAGGCTTATGCCTCAATGCTGTCAGTTCGGTTTATATTTATGAAACTTTTACTTCCTAACGCCAATTGTGCCCTAGTCTCACTTACACTGTTAATATTTTAACGAAACGTTTGTTAGTCCTGTGTGAATAGCGTCCCCGGAACGATCGGGCTTTGCTCGGCTCTCTTCGGCTCGTTTTACTGTGCCACATTTGGCGTGCTGATTGGGTATCTCTAACTTATATGAGATCTATGCTGGTTGCCCGTTAAAAGTGTCGAACGAACGGTCTCAACGTACGGCGGGAGTAAAACAATTGCTGCGCGCTGCGCTATCTCCCCGCCCCGCGCGCCCCGCGCCGCGTGCTACCACCCCACCCACCGTTGCTTGCAGTTCGTTGCAATAAATTATATTTACTTTTTGACAAACTTCCGGTAAAAAAATCCTATTTTTTATTTAGTGCAAATGTAGTGTCTTTAGATAAGTACTGTTCTTAAAATTTTCACGTGTCTCTTAATTTCCCTTTCCAATTTAAAATAACAAAATAATCAAAAATACATGTTCCATAATTTGCCCAGGCGTGCAAATTTAACTGAATGTTTATAATGCTTTAAAAAGCTTAACTTGAAGTCGCACCAACCGACTGACTTATCCTCGAGCCGCAATCGAAAAAAAATATTTTTAAAGGGTGTCATACATCGCACATCTTTTTAATTAAGATACACTATGCACCAAGCTGTTCTCTATACACTACTAAGCTTGAACCCAATAGCTTTTAACTTACTCCAAAATTACAGCACTTTATAGTTTACACCTAAAATTTTACAGTCTTCCGTATATAACAGAAACGGTGCAACTCGGGGGAAACAATCTAGTTGCGCCCTCTAACGAATCCAAAAAGAACCACGACTACACGACTTACTTCCATACTTTTTTTTAATTAGACCATACTACGGGGCAAACCAAGCGAACCGTGTGAGTGGGATTGACGCGCTCCGGGAGCGCACGGGCAAAGAGAATTAAGCACCTAGAGTGTTCTCTCCATACATTGCTAAATGCGTATATGTATAATCCATGATCTTAATGAATAAAGTGTAGTCTTATTTAGAATCTGGTTGTATCAATACGCCTCCCGACTTCCATCCTCATATGGCGATCCTGCCGACGCAGCGCGTTGCGCGCTGCCTGCCGCGACCGTGACGGTGATCGTGACAATCGCGCGCGAAAGTGCTTATACATTTTATCAAGGACTAAATCTTTCGCGGTGAACAAACTTATGTAAATAATTGACGGTGTTCATTATGGGACTTAATTTAAATACAAAATTATAAGTGCGGAACGTAACTTCAAGATGGGGTCATCGCAAACAAAAGACGAAGTCGTCATAGCCCAGAATGCTGCCGGGGGCTCCAGCAACAGTGCCGAGGTGGTCAAGAGTATAAATACCACAAACACTCTGCTCGTCGTGGTGGTATGCATCTTTGGTATCGTATGCTTGGGTGCTGCATACTATATGTACAGAAAATGCCACAAGAGGTGGATCCGTGAGGAGATACGCGGGCACGCGTTAAGAAGCTCAATTTTTCGCCGGACGCCGAAATCGGAGAACGAGGTTTAACTACATAGCTTAGGTACGTGGTTGAACATTTTATGCAGAAAATGAACGTTGTATAACTCAATGGACAATAGAGTCATAAAAAAGTGCAGTGCAAAGTGTTGTGCGCGTTGTAACCGTCTGTACCATGTGTAGCCGTTTGTGCACGCCGGACAATGAGTGACATTAGAACTTAATCCGTTTATAATTAGCGTATCTTGTACCATTAGCTTAAGGCGAATGTATCTTTTAATTTTGATAATGATTTAGTATGGCAGAAGAATTAATAGGTCTAATTGAACAGTTAACTAATATAAGAAAATATTTAATTAAAATCGGTCCTCAGAGAAGGGTAGGACAAATTGTTAAAAATAAGTTAAGTGACGCACAGGCTGTTCGTTCTGATTATTCTACCTTTTTGGAAAGTTTAGAAGAAATTAAAGAGAGTATAAAGCGAGACGATCTTTTATCTATAGGAAGATACTGTAGTCAGTTTGACAAATTATATGACGAAATTGTAGAATTGTGTCGTGAAAATACAGTCGAGATGGAGAAGTTTAACTTAAAAACGGCTTTGAGTTTATTACCAGTAATGAAAGATGATATTAGTGACATACAAAGTTTAATAGACGGTATAGAGTATTATCAGTCGCTACTAGATAATGATTCAAAAACTAAACTGATAACCTTCGTCTTAAAAAGTAGGCTTTCTCAGTCGGCTAAGCTGAAGCTGCTGTCGGAATATACAAGTATCGATGCTTTAATCACGGATATGAAAAATGAGCTATTACCGAAAAAATCCGTTCCATGTTTGCAAAAACAACTTTTGAATTTAAAACAAAATGAATTGTCTATCGATGATTACGGCAAACAATTAGCGGAAATGTTTGTCGACCTCACTTTGTCGCAGGCAGACAATAATGTCAATAATTATAAAGTATTACGACCCTTAAATGAACGCCAGGCTATCCAGACCTTTGCTGACGGGCTGCGAAATCGCAGGCTCAGCACTATTATCGCGGCAAGAAATTTTACCACCCTAAAAGATGCAGTTCAAGCTGCCATTGATTACGACCGGTCTGCTCCAAGTACGTCTGAAGGTGTTTTGACAATGGAACGTCATCATAATTATAATTCGAGGTATTTCAGAGGTCCTACATCTGCGTACAGGGGACACCGTGGTATGTCCTACTCAGCACGCGGCCGTCAACCAGAAAGGTACGGGTTCAGCGGCCGACAGCGAGGCACGGGCCGAGGCTTCCAACCTGCGGCTGCCCGAGGAGCAACAAGGCCGTACCAGCAGAACAGAGGTAGGTCACAATTTTATTCTAACCAACCTAGGAACAATGGGATACGCAATCACCAACAAGTACATGTTATGACGGATAGTAACGTGTCGAATAGTAACGAGAACCAGTTTTTTCGTGACTAAGGAATATATTTTAATTAGTAGCAATAAGAAACATAGTTATGTAGAATTATCTATAGGTAACGATGCACCAACGCAATTTTTAATTGATACGGGCTCTACGATATGTGCTATAAAGTATAAGTATATACATAACCAAAACATTCCAATCTATAACGATAATGTAGTTGTCAGCGGATTAGGCGGCAATGTCCAGCCTATCGGATATGTTTACTTAGACCTTAATTATGGAGAGCATAGCCTTAATCAAAAGTTATATGTTTTTAATTCCTTGCCATGTACGGCTGGCGGCATCTTAGGACATGACTTTTTTGATAGATTATAGACTAGATTGTAAAATAATATTACCGCTATTTATGGAGGATAGCAACCGTTTGACGGTACCGGCTAGGTCGGAAAGCATACGTTACATAAAAACGAATATGGAAGAGGAATGCGTGGTGTGCGCGAATGAGATTCAACCCGGATTGTTTATGGCTAGTGCATTAGTGAAGCCTGACAATGGAAAGATACCTATTCGTTTGCTTAATACAACTGAAAATGATTTGACTATTAACAAATTAAACCCGACTATTCACAAAGCAAGTGACTACGATGTATGTATGTTTGGCGAGACGCAGAAAAATGCGGAACGGGTTAAAAATATGTTTTCTTATTTAAACATTAGTCATTTAAATAAAGAGGAACAAGTTTCTATTGAAAATTTGTGCGCTAAATACTGTGATATCTTTTATTTGCCAGGGGACAAATTAACTACGACAAACATATATAAGCATAAAATTACTTTGAAACCGGATGTGCAACCCGTATATGTTAAACCGTATAGGTTGCCACATTCACAACAAGGAGAAGTACAAAGACAGTTAGATAGTATGTTGGAACAAGGTATCATAGAGCCGTGCAGAAGCGAGTGGTCAAGCCCGATATTACTAGTACCTAAAAAATCGGATAGCAGTGGAAACAAGAAATGGCGATTGGTAGTAGATTACCGCAAACTTAATAATTGTATTACAGACGATAAATTCCCACTTCCCAATATTACAGAGATTTTAGATTCGTTATCCGGTAGTATTTATTTTACGCATTTAGACTTGAACCAGGGTTATTACAACGTCGAATTAGAACCAGAAAGTAGAAAATATACAGCTTTCTGTGGGGGTAGATTTTGCATGACTCGTCTTCCGATGGGTTGTAAAACTTCGCCGAATTCATTTTCCAGGATGATGACCATGGCTATGGCTGGATTAACATATCAAAAATGCTTTGTTTACCTGGATGATCTTATTATTTTCGGACGAAACTTAAGTGATCACAACAAAAATTTACAAGATGTTTTCGAAAGGCTTAGAAACGTAAATTTAAAATTGAATCCAGAAAAATGTGATTTTTTGCGAAAAGATATAAGGTACACTCGGCTAAGATCGGATCTAATGTAAGATCGGATGACCGTAATAACTACTAAAATAGTAGTATTTTTTAAACACTGGCAATACTATGCATGACGCCATTTCACTCCGCCCCTCTCGCCACTAAGCAACGGCTCAGCCGCACCAGTCGTGTGCTACGAAAGTTTAAAAAAAAAGTGAATTTTTTCGAGAATTTTAGGAGATCCGATCTTTAACATAAAAAATAAAATCAGTTTTGGGGGGAGTAAATGGTTTTATATTATTATTGCAATAAAATAATGGGTAGTTTAGGTGTAAGGCGGCTTGGTTTCTGTATTTGAGTTTAGCGTACGAAGGCTATAAACGGAGATCCGGTGTTTAACCTGTCAGCTAAAGATCGGACTATAACCTATAGCGCCACTGGTTCTCAAACTTTTTTATGCGGCACATTGTTGACCGAACATTAGCGTAGCTCTCCATTTCAGCTTAGACAAAAATACGTCCGTTTTATTTAGCAGTCTGCTCGCTTGTTCTCAAGTTTCTTATAGCTCGTAGATTATTTATGTTGTTTTGTTTTTCCTTACAATATTATGGACAATACAATATTTTTTATACGAAATATACACCGTGATTATTGAAATTAGTTATTGTAAAGTAGAGTATTCTTCACTTTAATTATTAACCCCCTTATTCATAAACGTCTAGTAAAGTTAGGAGGCCTCTGATAATCGTTTGACCCTTTCCGTCCAACCTATATGAGGGAAAGGGACAAACGATTATCACCGATCTCTTAACTTTAGTGGCCGTTTACGAATATTTTATAAAAAAATACTTATCCCCTGATAAGTATTTTTTATAAAGCAATAAAGCCAAAAAATAATTTAAAGTCTCACTTAGCTACCCTACCTACCTACCTACCACCTGTACCTACCTGTCTAAAATAATTTTTTTTTGTTTATTTTTCCTTTTTAAATTTTTCGTTTCATTTGTGTATTTTAAATGAATAACTGAGTTCAGTCTGTGAGCCGTTAGAAGGGCCTTTGGTGTTTTACCTGTCACGCTCGCTCTTTTCGCATATACAATAAGAGCGAGCGAAACAAGTAAAAAACCGTAGGCCCTTCTAACGGCTCACGGACTGTGGACAAAGTAAGAGTTATACTTAATTGATACTTATGGTTTTTTAGTTATTCATGTTGTAATATTCGGCTGTGAGTAGTAAGTATAAGTACTTACTGATGATTAGTAAGTACAACTAGCCTGTCGATTACTTTAATTTTGTAAAACGTGGAAAAATTCTTGATGATTCCTGACTGCTTTAATTAATATATAAATTATAATAAAAGTTGATTACTTAAAGACTTATTCATTGATACACATATTTCTGCATTCCTATAGCCACATCTA
Organism: Pammene fasciana; assembly: GCA_911728535.1. Lineage (NCBI taxonomy): Eukaryota > Metazoa > Arthropoda > Insecta > Lepidoptera > Tortricidae > Pammene > Pammene fasciana. The sequence continues at coordinate 24,910,500 of OU452275.1, forward strand.
TACATCCCATATATCTGCACTGTAGGATCCGGACTTACATCATTTATCAGAAACACTTTGAGAACCACAAAATGTCCATTTTTTGTAGTCAAGTATAAGATCGGACTAAAAAACGACAAAAAAAATTTAAAACTTGGTTCCCGCCAAAATGTTACGAAAATAAATGTATTTACATAGTATATTTTTTAATAACTAAAGATCGGATTTTTTCCATGTATGCACCTTATTCTCCTTGCTTTAGAATTGAAATTAGATACTAGTCCGATCTTAAGCCAAGAAGGTTTTTCGGTTGGGTGTCTTGAAAAAATTTTAGTGCAAGTTTGAGTGTCGATTACTCCTAAGCTACTTTGTTGAGCAGCATCAAGTAAATTTATATTGAAAGCTTGATTTCTTTTTTATCACGCACATCACACATTTGCAGGTAAAAGTAAGTGAGAATTAATTTATGATTTTTTTCGTGACGTCCTTTCAACTTACCGAAAAATAGTCCGGTCTTACCCGAGTGTACCTTACTTTATTTAGGACATACGTATCAGGTAATGGAGTGTTGCCAGATCCATCTAAAATTGAAATTATGAAAAATTACCCAGTTCCTAAAAGCACAGACGAGGTGAAACGATTTGTAGCTTTCGCAAACTATTACCGAAAATTCATACCAAATTTTGCAGAAAAAGCTTATTACTTGAATTTATTATGTAGAAAAAATATTCAGTTTAAATGGGATGATAACTGTCAAAAAGCATTCGATTGTCTAAAAGACTGCATGGCATCACCTCCAGTCTTACAGTATCCTGATTTTTCAGAGGATAATGAATTTATCGTACAAACAGATGCTTCTAAATTTTCAATAGATGCAATTTTGTCTAATTCAAATGGATTACCCATAGCTTACGCAAGTAGGAGTTTAAATAAAGCAGAGATACAATACCCTACAGTGCAACAGGAATTACTTGCTGTAGTTTGGGCGGTTAAACACTTTAGGCCTTATTTGTATGGCCGTAAATTTAAAATTTGTACGGATCATAAGCCACTCGTGTACTTATTTAATATGAGAGATCCGTCTAGTAGGTTAATGAAGTTTAAACTGGCATTAGAAGAGTACGATTACGTGGTTGAATATGTGAAAGGCAAGGACAACGTGGCTGCAGACGCATTGTCCAGGATACGTATCACGTCGGAGGAGTTGAAAGAGATGAATGAGCACGTAATCAACGTGATGACTAGGGCACAGAGAAAGAGGATGGATGCGGAATCACCGGTGGATATGGTTTCTACTAACGACAGGTCTGATCAACCCAGGGTTGTAGCAACACATAGCAAACCGAACGATTCCGTAGAGTTGAGATTTCTAGATATAAAAAGTATAGATAGATTGAAAAGAGAGAAACGAATTAATCACGAGAGCAAAACATTATGTTATAGCCAGGAAAGAAAGACAATTTATATAAAACAAGTATCTCAATCACAACTGACGCGAGCCGCTTTTGTGAGAGAACTTATTAAGTTTTGTAAGGAAATAAAAGTTGATGAGATATATTTAATTAAAAATAAAAACAATAATATTTTTGTAGAGAAATTAATTCGCGAAATACAAAATACGACAAGTTGGTCCGGACCACGACTGAATATATTAAACGAGGTTAAACGAATATACGACAAAGACGATAAAAAAGTAATATTGAATGATTTTCACCTTTTACCCACAAGTGGCCACGCGGGTATAAGGAGAATGTATAACAACATAAAGAAATACTATTACTGGCCTGGACTTGAAAACGATATAAAAGAGTTCACAAGTAAGTGCGAAATGTGCCAGCGCCAAAAATATACGGTTCAGATAAAAGAACCTATGGTAGTGACGTCAACAGCGCATTCCGCGTTTGATAAAATATTTTAGATATAGTGGGCCCTCTAGATAAGGATAGTTATAATTACTCATATATTCTTACTTTACAATGCGAGCTATCCAAATACGTTTGTGCATATCCCCTTGTATCTAAAAGTTCCACAGAGGTAGCGAGATGTTTCGTAAACAGCTTCATACTTCAACATGGCATACCGAACACCATAGCGACCGACAGAGGCACAGAATTTATCTCCGCAACGATGAAAGAGGTATGTAAAATTTTAAATATCAATCAGATTAACTCTACGGCGTATCATCACCAATCTATTGGATCTTTAGAAAATTCTCACAAAAATTTAGGAGCATTTTTACGCATACAGACCGATAACCACCCTGAGTCATGGAGCGAATGGCTTCCTTTCTGGAGTTTCGCATATAATACGTCAGTGCACTCGGAAACAAAGTTCACGCCATTCGAATTAGTCTACGGTAAGCAGTGTAATTTGCCAAGTAACTTAGTAACATCTATAGACCCGCTTTATAACTATGATGACTATCCCAAAGAGCTCAAATATCGTTTACAGGTTACACAAAAAGAGGCACGTGACAACTTATATTCTAGTAAATTACAGCGAAAATTCAAGTACGATACCTATACAAATCCGATTATTTACAAACCCAACGACCAAATTTTAATAAAAAATGAGACTGGTAATAAACTCCAAAACTTATATTCAGGACCATATGTTGTAGTAAAAGATATTCCACCCAATGTAAAAATAATTAAAAATGGTAAATATGATGTCATTCACAAAAACAGAACCAAACCTTTCATAACATAATACAATGTAAAAATTTACATATATTATTGTACTGTTTGTATTTTAACTGTGGCAGATACATAAATGTATTTGTAATTAGATCTGCATTGTCTGTATTATTGTAAACATAGCATAGCATACTTACTCTTTAGTAATTGTAAGGTTGAATAATTTCATTGTCAATTAATGATATTTTAATGAAAAAAAAATGTACTTGTACTTAATTTTTTTTTCTTTCCCTCCGTGGGAGATGTAGTGTATAGAATTATAGATGCATATGTATGTGTATTCCAATGCTATATAATCCATGATCTTTATGAATAAAGTGTAGTCTTATTTAGAATCTGGTTGTATCAATACGCCTCCCGACTTCCATCCTCATAACGGGATGGTCTTATTACACTTTCAATAGATACGGCAGAGAGGTGCTATTATCGTTGGTCCTTGTCATAGTTTCTATTACCCTCCACGCGTTACTTCTAGCAGTGGAGGGTAACAAACAGATATAATGCGCGATTTCTTCAAGAATTTCTGTGATTGCTACGAGAAAAGCTGTTAGTTTTCCTAGAAAGTTGTGTCGGCTAAGGAAAAGATTGGTAAATTGTTCTGTTTTATGCTGTAGAAGTGATTATGGGCATCTATATATCTATCCCATACGGGGGTACACGTGTGCGGGCTCTAGTTAATGCTTGCTTTGAGGGTAGGGGGTTCTGTGTGAGCGAGAAAGGGCGTATGGATGTATATGCTAGAAAGGGACAGAAACGACCAACAACAGTGTTGCCACTCTCAATGTTTACTTTAGATCTCAAATTTGTAAGTTTTCATAATTAGCGTTTTATCTTATGTAAAACGCCGTCATTTTTAATCGAACACGTCTGGCAACACTGGCCGGGAACAAACGTCAAAATGGTCTAGCGTATTTAATTATTGAAAAATTATGTTTTTAAAGTGAATTATAACAAGTTATTGTGTAAAATGCAAATATCTCAATGTAATTAAAGTGTAACAGTGTTATCCTTAGTGTTAGTTTACTCTAAGGAGCAAATTATTATGACTACAAATGATAAGCTGACTGTCAACGGCTAAAGTTCCAAGATTTAAATTTACACCGAATATGCCTATATTTCGTCGAATACATACAGGGGAGTATTGTTTTTCACATTTATAAATATACTTAAAGCCTAACTTTCAGTCTGATTGTCCAGAATAAATTATCAATGTTCTATAGGCACGCTAGTTCCTTTTATAAACACAGTTGTGTATCTTACCAAAGTAGCCTGAGGGAATGCTAATCAACTCAGCAATAACACAGATGTACTCAACAACCGCTATTATAAGTGGCCCTTCAGTAAATTATAAAGTTGTTTGTGTAAATTCTTGCTTAAAAGCTAAATTCAAACACTTCAATTCTTGTTTTTAAACACTTTGTTCTGTTAGTATAATTCTTTGTTAATCATACTTGCTAGGCTCAGATTTCTTACATTGTCAATATGTTTTCAGGACAACCCTCTAAAATGACAACCCACAGGGATGTTTTGGTTGCTAAAGTCCAGCAACTACAAGAACGGGAAGAAAGTGAACAGGAAATCGAGTGCGTTGTCCGAGCAAACACAGCTCTCAAAACTCAGCTTGCCAACCAGGACATTCAGTATGAAGACATCTGGATGTCTTGCCCAGGGGTCAGAGGGATGAACTTCAAGCTACCATAGACCAGTTTGAGCAATGCCAGGAGATACTTGAACAGGCATTGCAACGCATCAAGGACCTGGAGCAGCAGCTGGAGGAGAAGGAATTAAAACTAAGCAGTAATTGCAAGTATTGCTCCAAACACTCCGGGCCGTCAGACAACAATTTAAGTATTTTTGCTGAGCTTAATAGTTTTGAAGTAGATTTAGTAAATGACAGTATAGTGGATTCTCCTGTTATAGAAACTATAGATTTTTTAAACTCTGTGGGCATAGAGTATAGTAACAACAGTAGTGACAAGAAGATTTCTTGAACGGAGCCAAAAAGATCAAGAAATATTTAAAATTAAATAGATTCATTAAATAAATGTCTGTCTGTGTTTCCTCTTGTACACTTAAGATGCTGAACTTATATATGCCAAAATTCGTACAGAGATACTTTTACTAAAAATATAGAATAGTTTCTATAAATCATGATCATCATTCCATGCACCCGGAGTTGTAAATAATTGAGGAGCCGAGCGTAGCGCGGCGACGAACGTCTCCGTTTTCACTGGTACGACGATTTGGCAGATTGATGTGTGTGTATTGGTTAGTTGGTTGGTTGGTTGGTCAGTGTCGGTCTAGAGGTCGCATTTTTCATCCGATGTCGATGAAACTTGGCATGTACGTTTCTTGATTTATTTGCCAAAAATTGGCGAGCCATTTTTTTGATTGGGGGGAAAATGAGAGGGAAAAGGGGGGAAGTTTGCTGTCGCGTTATTTATGTTCTCCGAAGTTTACGGTTCACAGAACCACTAGTTATGTATTGTTACATAGGTACTCATACTAATTTGTGTACGTATTTTGTTCCAGGACACTCAATAACACTCATAAGGATTATCGGTTAAACCGGACGTGCCCTTATGGATAATTTTATCAGCCGAGAACGCCATGCACTTATATTTAAATGTAACAAAGGAGGAGTATCATCAGTGCCAGAAGAGTTGCGCTTTTCAGATGTTGGAAAATCATATGCCCAAACTTGCCATAATAGAAGATGCCGTGTCTGCATCACACGAGCTAAAGAGCAGCGATCCTATTTTGTTGCAGGCTATGCCTTGTTCCCTTATGTGCTGCTCCATGTTTTGATAAATTTCACTCACAAAAATCTGGCCCGATTAAAAAGTAAATTCTTGTGATATAAATAAGTACCTATAATATATAATACTTACTAGGAGGAAACCGGTCGCCAATAGAGGTGTAAGGGAATATATTTCAAAATGTTTTTTTTAATAGAAAAATAAATAATTTATAAAATCTAAGTATGTTGTTTCAATCTCCTACATGCATAAATAAATATACATATCATTTAAATACTCTAATATAAACTCTCACGCTATGCCGTATTAAGTTATACAGCGTAAAGCATCATATAATGCTATTGTATAGCCTAAGGCACTAAGAAAACCTAAAACAGCTGAAAGCTGTACAGTTGCATTATGGTTTGCTGCACTATAGCTGAAGGCTTTACAAAAGCATTTAGATATGCCCTTGTACAACCGTTATACAGCGTAAAGCATCATATAATGCTATTGTATAGCCTAAGGCACTAAGGACACCTAAAACAGCTGAAAGCTGTACAGTTGCATTATGGTTTGCTGCACTATAGCTGAAGGCTTTACAAAAGCATTTAGATATGCCCTTGTACAACCGTTATACAGCGTAAAGCATCATATAATGCTATTGTACAGCCTAAAGCACTAAGAAAACCTAAAACAGCTGAAAGCTGTACAGTTGCATTATGGATTGCTGCACTATAGCTGAAGGCTTTACAAAAGCATTTAGATATGCCATTATACAACCGTTATACGGCGTAAAGCATCATATAATGCCTCAAGGTACTCGTTCAACGTATATAAGGCTTTATGCGGACCTTAAGCTCTAAATAAGTTAACTATCCTTATGTTATAATATAACGCTTCCTGTGTTACTTGGGTTGTAGCTTTATAAAGCTGGCCTCTGAACGTACTTAAAAAAAATATCGGGCTCGAATTTCGACACCAGTAGTTGAACTAAAGTATATATATAAGAGAAAAACCCATAACGGGGTTAATTATCGCGATATCTATCAATGATCTTAATTATCTTGATAATTTCGAACCCTGATTTTTATGGCAGTAACACCTTATTCGTGACCAACAATGATGCACCTTTTACTTGAAAATGACACAAGTTTGCTCCTATGAAACACACACTGCTTTTCACATAACCTTAGAGGAAAATAAAACATGTTATTGTTGAATCTTATTTATTTTAACTTTCTATGTGCTTAGTGTGCCTCCTGGTATATTTAGGTGGATCCGCTCTTGGTTTTGTATCAGAAGAGTAGGTGCCGCAGGTGAATCCGGTCTTAGTTTTATATTTAAAAAGCATCCTAGCAAAAGTGAAGTTGGTCTTGATTTTTTAACGATGGAAAATCCTGGTAAAGGTGAAGCTGGTCTTTGACATTGTTAGAAGAAGTTAGTAGTCCATTCCATAGTCTAGGTATATTCTTTGTCATGCACTGCTAAGCCCATAAGATAAAAACAACCTGTAACAAAAGATTTGTTAATGTTAATTGATTAGCATTGTTGTCAATCAGTGACATATTAATATGTAGGTAATTACTATAGCTAAGTTATTCACATTCCAAAAGTGAAATGTTTAAAATGTGTCGCTGAAGTTGAGGGTTCTGGACTGTGGTGAGTTCCCAAGACTTAATATTTAACATTTACAGTGACAAAGATATAATGGATTCCAAAGATAGATAAACATAACAGAATCATTGCTAGGTTATGAAATAAGTTTGGCAGACATTCTTGCTGTCATTATCATTATACTTATATTACCTATCTTATGTAAAAAAAAAAACAATATCTGATGTTTGCAGGCATTGTAAATTGTGATTGTATAAGCATAAAATGAGTCAATTTACTTACTTTCAAGAACAGAAACTGCAATCAACTTCTGTGTTTTAGAAAGCTGTAATATTATTTGCAGTCAGAACTAAGACTTCTTTGGTTGGTGGCCGGCCTTCAGAAATGTTGTTGGTTTTGTTTAATTGTCGTTGTTTTTATTAACATGGAATACGTGCTCCAGAGTGTGGAAGTTTGCAAATTCTTGAAAATAAACCACAAACACTGATTCCAAAAACAATTTCACTCCTTTAACCTCATTTTTAACGTGTTTTTGTATTCTTTTTGTCTTGATTTAATGGACAACAAACTGTCGACTTCGCACCAAAGTTGCATTTCTTTAATCTTTTAATTTTATAAATTCTGGAATCATGAGGTTTTGAGAAAGAGTAAATAAAGACATATGTGTTCTATCCGCCATATTGCACGATGGTCGAGTCGATGAAGGCGAAGACAGAAGGAGAATAGTATAGCTATAGCATCAATAGCATGCCCTCTCTCTCTCTATCGCGCGCCGTCATTGGTCAAAAATTAAACAAGTTGAAAAACGCAAAACTGAAGGCGCTCGACTGACACAAGATGACGATCGACAGGCCGCCGGCTGACAATATGTTAATGTGTGTTCATTTGGACTATAGAACACGGACTGTCGGACCGAAATCTGCGAGATCGATATCTGTCAGGCCCGAATTGTCAGTCAGCAACACACTCTTTATTCGTCAGTCTAAAACCTGCAACGGAACCGTATGTGTGTGGTCCTATTGCGATGAACTGCAGACTGATATCGCACGGCGAACTGTTAGGGCGGCCTCACACAACCGGAATGTCTCTGAATTAATAATCTAAATTCCGGCACCATGCCTCTCACATGGCACTAATTCATAATCTGATTCCAGTATGTGTGTGCGGCTTTATTCAAATGTATGGAGGCCATAGACAAATTTAATTTGCTTAATTAACACTTTCCGTACCGCGTAGCGCTACGTGCTACGCTCGTAGCACGTAGCCAGGTATTCCTCGTATGTGGCGCGTAGTAGCTACGAACAGAGAACCCGACTGTCGGGTCCTCGGTGCTGAATGTGTTACGATCTGAATTCAGACCAAGTATGTGGTGTCCCTAATTCTACAGATCGATTTGAGAAATTTATAATCTGAAAACATCAAATTGTTTTTGAAACATAAATACATTGTATGGAATTATGAATTAATAACATGACTAATTCAGAGAGACATTCCGGCTGTTTGAGGCCGGCCTTAATGTTTAAACTGATTTAGACCATTGCCGGCGGACGATCCTATGATTTGAAACTGACGACTCTCAACTGCTAGTCTGTATTCGCGGAGGTGGCAGCAGGCCGATATCAGCAGGCAATAATCGTTTTAGTGTGCGGAGGTTATTGCCCTAGGACTGAAGGCCGTCTGATAGGATCAGAGACTGCAGGCGGACTGGTAATCTGTGGGCCGCTTAAGTATCGTAATTAACGAAAATAGTGACGACGACTATTAGGTGAAGACTTTTTTTTGTTATGATGCACCAATGCTAGACGCTTGAATTTAATCTATGTTATAGGCCGTCAAAAAGGCTATTATGTGTTAAAAAATTGGAGGTGTCTCTCTCTCAGAACTTATGAAAAAAAAAATAATGAAAAATGTTAACCCTTGAAAAAAAATTTTTGTCTATGGAATGTTATGCGGTTTATAGTGACATATTGTCCGTCTCGGCTAAGTGTATTATATGTTTAAAGCACGAATTAATTCAATCTACAGAAGCGGAAATATTCACGAAAAATGATTTTTCTTAATAATTTTTTTTCTTGGAAAGTAAGAAGAGGAGAATGCTGTAATTTTGTATAGGAGTTACTAACAGCAGGGCCCATCATCACAAAAAAAAACAGCCTGAAAAGCTATTAAGGCACAAGATGTTCCCTTACCCTGCCATGGCCTTTAATAGTTCATACTTCATTTTAATATTACAATTAACTTCACTTTATAATTAGTTAATTACTTAACAGTACTCTTCCATGTTCGCTATAGATAGTTCCACGAGAGTTGAGGTGAATGATTACACACACAGCTACATGAAGTACTGATTGCAAAAAAAGTGAATGAATGAATTTAAATGAGTGAGTGAATGAAAGTAAATGTAAAGAAAAATTATAGGTATAGGTATGGTATAAGAAAAAGTAAAAAAATACTTTCATAAACCATCGTCACTTAGCATTATTCGTTATCTCTGTAGTTATTCTAATAAGAATCTGTAGGTTTTCTTATCTCTTAGAATGCAGTTGTCAATAGTTATGACAACTATGTAACGAGTGCCAGTTGAGTTACTTCAGTCATCTTTGATGAGGATTGATAATGAAATAACAAAGTAATGAAAATATAAGTAAAAGAAAATTTTAACAGCTACATAAATAAAAACAACGCGATATTATATTTGGTGTGTACGCTTAATTTTATATTCATATGCCTACGCATATCTAACCTTTAAATTGATCAAAATATGGCATTTTTTGAGGTCGATGAATTGTTCAATATAATACTTAGGTAACAAAATAGGTTAAAGAAACTTTTTGGTCTATCTTGCAATTCTCTGTTGAATTGCTATCGGTACAAGAAAAGAACAGTAATTTCAAAATCCCGCTGTCATTACATGACAATGTTGTTGTGTGCGTGACTTCAACTCTCGTGAAAATATCTATACAAATCGTGGCATTTACAATTATTTAGTAATTTGGGATCAGAAAGTAGACAAAAATATTTTTTATTCTATCCAATATTTTTAAGTTCCCCTCGTGAAACTCCAATCCAAATACTGAACCATACAAAATTAAGAAATACAGTGTGTATTAGTTCACCTATAAAATGAAGTATCAAATGTTTGAATCATTAACAAAATTTTATAGTTATGATGGTTTTTCTTCTTTTCGTGTCGAGGTTTCCTTAAGTTTGGTGGTTATGTTAGAGTACCTACTCGTAACAGTTAGTTGTCTTTAACATAGGACTAATATTGTGGTATCGTTAGCAGTCGTTCTGCTTAATGCAAAAAAATTGTAGGACTAACAATTCCAACATATATATTATATTGGTATAAGCGTTTATACCGAACTATTTGTCACCAAGAAGAAAAAATATGCCTCTTTTTAAACAAAATCATGACTATTTTGTAGAGGCTGAATTTCTTAATTTTGTATGGTTCCCTATTTAGATTTGGCATATTCTCATTTCTGCTCCTAAATTACAAAATAACCGTAAATACCATGTGTTATGTGTTATCATATGTTAGGCGGATTAATTCCTCCGTATTCTACTAAGATGCTACTATTAGGACAGTTTTGCACCTAAGTGTATATTCTTGTTAAATGAAGACTCAATCAGTACGGATTTCTGTAACTTTATCAAGCGTAATAACTGTAAAAGCGTATCCTCTTCGTCACCTCGAGGTGACATACTCGGTACGCTATTTCAGTTGTTTAGAGCCTTGGGAAAGCGTACCTGTCTCGTCTCTCATAGGGGGACGTACTGAATACGGAAAGCCGTATACGCATCCAGTCCCGACTTTTGTGTCCTGATTTGTAGTTTTTCACATTCTTTATAAAAACGGTTGAAGTTACAGCAAAACTACCAATAAACGAAATATTTTTCATTAAATTATCTACCATATCTGTTAAAGAAGTATATTGTTAGGACGTATTTTTTTCAATTTACGCGTCGTGCACATGAGTTCCACACTGGCCAATCAAAAATTGTTTAGTTAGTCATCTGAAGGGCTATGGGCCAACTTGTAGCATTTACCCCTAAAGATCCTAGCGGAGCTGAGCACTAACTGCTCATTGATTCGCATTCTGACGAAAGTCCCGCGGCACAATTAATGAAATTACTTTTACAAATCTTTTACTTAGAGTATTTATTTATAGCAGTTGTAAAATTAAATAAATAAATATTAGGACAATCTAACACAAATCAACCTAGTCCCACAGTAAGCTCAATAAGGCTTGTGTTGTAGGTTCTAGGCGGCGATATATATAATAGATAGATATAGATAAATACTTAAATACATAGAAAACATCCATAACTCAGGAACAAATATCTGTGATAAACACACAAATAAATGCCCTGACCGGGACCTCCTGCTTCATAGGCAGGGTCACTACCAACTGGGCTAGGAGGCCGTTAAATTTAAGTAGGTACCTAGGTTATTAAATGGATACCTGACAGGCACGACCGAGGGTCCACCTTTAACCGAATGTAACTTTTGAGTGCCGACTTTTACAAATTAGAGGTTGAATTTACAATCGTTTGAGAATTTTTATTAAAGACTGACACGTTCAAAAGCTCGAAATTCCAATGTGGACCCTCTAAGGGGAACGCACGTGCAAGAAACTCAAAACCTAAAAAGGAAACTAAAGGGTACTTCCCGTAAACTCAGAAACTTCAAACTTGGCACGAAGAAACCTCATATACTTAGCACAGCAAAGGATAAATAACGAAAAGTAGACATTTTTAGTAAAATATTTTTTTTTAAATTGTATACTTACTACCTTTTTCCTCGTAAACGCGTGGAGGTGTTAAATTAAAATTCATATCAAATACTCAGGACTATAATACCTTTCAGCTGTAGCAAAACGAAACTTTTATGTCAGTTATAATATAAAATAAATGATGTGGTTATATAAATAAGATAAAGGATTACTAAATTAATAAAGTGACCCTGTTTAATTTATGCTCCCCAGCTTTCCACATTGTAATATTACGGATTTCATTTTCATTTTGTAATAAAACATACTACAACTTTTGCTTCTTATAGGTGTGTACGGAACCCTCGGTGCGCGAGTCCGACTCGCACTTGGCCGGTTTTTTACAGTAGAAACAATAAATATGCTAATTGGGATTTATACCTAATTTAATTTGTTTTCTGCAATGTAAACATTCGCCTAATGCCTATTATCCTAAAAAGATTATGCTGATTGCTGATTATTAATTTCGGACAGTTGAATATAATGCAAAACTAAATTATTATTTTCAAAAAGCGGCCATGCGAATATTAGTCGATTTCGAATTCGGATACGCAAATATTTATTATGTATATTATGCGAACCGATGATTTCTGCAATGTTAATATTCCTCGAAAAACAGTTATGTTATGCCATATGCGTTCCTGGACATGGAAGTTATGCTAAATGGATGGAACCCGGTTCGAAGAAGTGCGATGTCTCGAATTGCGGTTAAAACGCGTAAGTATTCATATTTTCATGTTAGATGCCCTTATTTAATTTTGATTGTGACACAATAATACATACGTCTACATCCTATAGTATAAAATATCTGGAAGTCAACCGCCTCAACCGCGTAACCAACTTATACGGTCATTGTCAATTTAGAGGTTTCGAACTTTGGCCAGTTACATATAACAGGGTTTTACCCGTGGTACCACGGTTTTTGTACCACGGGGGACCACGGGATTTTTTTTCCCCGTATTTTCCCCGTAGATCCCACTGCTCCAGTTTTAAGTTATCTTTTTGAATACGAAACTGTCCGTGGGCCCACGGGTCATTCCTCGAAAATAAATATTTCCCGTAGTCCCACAGCAATAGCAGAGTTCGAATTTGTAAAAATTGTGCGCATCGAGAAAAAGTTGTGAATTTTTGACCATGGATAGAATGGCCCACGATAAATATTTTTTAGTATTGGAGGTCCGTAAAATTTTTGGACCTTCACGTCAAAATCAGGGGTCCTGTGAAATACGTTATTACTATATGGTTAAGGCTGCTAGGGGTTGTGTGGTATCATTTCCGTGTAAAACAGACATGCGGAATTCATTTGTGATATTAAAAATGTAAAAATTTTTATTAAAAAAAAAGTTGTGTGGCGAGGAAAACACAATTTTTTATTTTTTTTTAGAACGTCATATAACTAATATATATCATTTTATTCTAATAATAAAAAATATTATAAAGGAGCATATTTAATTTAGTTTCTAAATATATACAATTTTTAGGCTTATAGTATACAAAAACTACGCGAAAAAAAATGTTTGCTTCGTGGTGTATATGTTCTCTCCATAGTAAGTATCTATAATCAATGTGAACGTGAACATCCGTAGCGTATTGACCTTAAAATGCATGTATTGCTTGTTATTAGTAAATTTTATTCATAATAACTTCACAAAATGCAGAAATAAAAAAGTACAATAAATAAAAACACATTTCCTCCTTAACTTTAACATAAACCGTCACAATTCAAACGACGCGACGTCTGTTTTCCGTTACTCAACTTAAGTAAAAAAAAACAGAAGTTTTTTGTATTAAAGGTGTATGAAATGTATATGTTTCTATAATCTATATTAAATATGCTTCTTTATTTAGGGTTAGGTTGTTACTGGCACCTGAATGTGCTTTTTATAACCAAAATTTTAATGGGTAGTTATCATAATCATAATATATTATAGTGGTTCTATTTTATTTACAAGATTACTTGTTACGTTACAAGATTTGCCAAACACTAATTCATACACCAGTACTGAACCCATGAGCTCCAGTTTGTGGTGAAATTATTAGTTTGTATTCTTAGGTAACTGCCAAGATGAACGGAAATAAAACAACAATACTACCACAACGATTAGTAAAATACATTTATTGTGAGCGATAGGTACTACAATCTTGTAAGGAAAACTACTCTATTTTTACATTTACTAGGTATTTACAATAAATCTTTAATTCAATAGAACTATTCAAACATAAATATGCACTAAACGGTTCTGTTTAAATAATATATACGAGAAGTCATTTAACTTTTACAATTCACTGAATAAACGTTACAAAAAATATATTTACGAGAAACTTCTTGTAATGCTAAAAAAAAGTTCTCTTTACAATCTTGATCGTAGCGAATACTATCACAGTATACTCGTAGTAACTTTTCTATAAGTTGGCATATTAAAAATACAATTTAGCTCTATTAGCTATAGGGATACACGCACAGATATGCCTGCCGGATTTGTCCGGCGGATATGCCCGATGGTGTATTCAAAATACAATTTTGCTGTATTACAAATCCGGCGGACACATCTGTGCGTGTATCCCTAGCTATTCTTATGTACTAAATAATCTTTTCCATCTTTAAATATCTGCAAATTGGGACGTAATAAAATATTTTTTGTATCATTAATTCGTAAGGTGAATAATTTGTACTCGTATTTACTGAAGCGTTATACGCAAAACAGTACTGAAAACTGAAACCCTGAGCTCCAGTTTGTCGTGAAATTCTTAGTTTATATTCTTAGATAACTACCAAGAAAAACAACAATACTACCACATCGATTAGTAAAATACATTTATTGTGAGCGATAGGTACTACAATCTTGTAAGGAAAACTACTCTATTTTTACGTTTACTAGGTATTTACAATAAATCTTTAATTCAATAAAACTATTCAATTCAAACATGAATATGCACTAAACGGTTCTGTTTAAATAATATATACGAGAAGTCATTTAACTTTTACAATTCACTGAATAAACGTTACAAAAAATATATTTACGAGAAACTTCTTGTAATGCTAAAAAAAAGTTCTCTTTACAATCTTGATCGTAGCGAATACTATCACAGTATACTCGTAGTAACTTTTCTATAAGTTGGCATATTAAAAATACAATTTAGCTCTATTAGCTATAGGGATACACGCACAGATATGCCTGCCGGATTTGTCCGGCGGATATGCCCGATGGTGTATTCAAAATACAATTTTGCTGTATTACAAATCCGGCGGACACATCTGTGCGTGTATCCCTAGCTATTATTCTTATGTACTAAATAATCTTTTCCATCTTTAAATATCTGCAAATTGGGACGTAATAAAATATTTTTTGTATCATTAATTCGTAAGGTGAATAATTTGTACTCGTATTTACTGAAGCGTTATACGCAAAACAGTACTGAAAACTGAAACCCTGAGCTCCAGTTTGTCGTGAAATTCTTAGTTTATATTCTTAGATAACTACCAAGAAAAACAACAATACTACCACATCGATTAGTAAAATACATTTATTGTGAGCGATAGGTACTACAATCTTGTAAGGAAAACTACTCTATTTTTACGTTTACTAGGTATTTACAATAAATCTTTAATTCAATAGAACTATTCAATTCAAACACGAATATGCACTAAACGGTTCTGTTTAAATAATATATACGAGAAGTCATTTAACTTATACAATTCACTGAATAAACGTTACAAAAAATATATTTACGAGAAACTTCTTGTAATGCTAAAAAAAAGTTCTCTTTACAATCTTGATCGTAGCGAATACTATCACAGTATACTCGTAGTAACTTTTCTATAAGTTGGCATATTAAAAATACAATTTAGCTCTATTAGCTATAGGGATACACGCACAGATATGCCTGCCGGATTTGTCCGGCGGATATGCCCGATGGTGTATTCAAAATACAATTTTGCTGTATTACAAATCCGGCGGACACATCTGTGCGTGTATCCCTAGCTATTCTTATGTACTAAATTATCTTTTCCATCTTTAAATATCTGCAAATTGGGACGTAATAAAATATTTTTTGTATCATTAATTCGTAAGGTGAATAATTTGTACTCGTATTTACTGAAGCGTTATACGCAAAACAGTACTGAAAACTGAAACCCTGAGCTCCAGTTTGTCGTGAAATTCTTAGTTTATATTCTTAGATAACTACCAAGAAAAACAACAATACTACCACATCGATTAGTAAAATACATTTATTGTGAGCGATAGGTACTACAATCTTGTAAGGAAAACTACTCTATTTTTACGTTTACTAGGTAGGTATTTAAATCTTTAATTCGATAGAACTATTCAAACATGAATATGCACTAAACGGTTCTGTTTAAATAATATATACGAGAAGTCATTTAACTTTTACAATTCATTGAATAAACGTTACAAAAAATATATTTACAAGAAACTTCTTGTAGTGCTAAAAAAAAGTTCTCTTTACAATCTTGATCGTAGCGAATACTATCACAGTATACTCGTAGTAACTTTTCTATAAGTTGGCATATTAAAAATACAATTTTGCTCTATTAGCTATAGCACAGTATACTCGTAGTAACTTTTCTATAAGTTGGCATATTAAAAATACAAATTTGCTCTATTAGCTATAGGGATACACGCACAGATATGCCTGCCGGATTTGTCCGGCGGATATGCCCGATGGTGTATTCAAAATACAATTTTGCTCTATTACAAATCCGGCGGACACATCTGTGCGTGTATCCTTAGCTATTCTTATGTACTAAATAATCTTTTCCATCTTTAAATATCTGCAAATTGGGACGTAATAAAATATTTTTTGTATCATTAATTCGTAAGGTGAATAATTTGTACTCGTATTTACTGAAGCGTTATACGCAAAACAGTACTGAAAACTGAAACCCTGAGCTCCAGTTTGTCGTGAAATTTTTAGTTTATATTCTTAGATAACTACCAAGAAAAACAACAATACTACCACATCGATTAGTAAAATACATTTATTGTGAGCGATAGGTACTACAATCTTGTAAGGAAAACTACTCTATTTTTACGTTTACTAGGT
Source organism: Pammene fasciana (assembly GCA_911728535.1). Classification (NCBI taxonomy): domain Eukaryota; kingdom Metazoa; phylum Arthropoda; class Insecta; order Lepidoptera; family Tortricidae; genus Pammene; species Pammene fasciana. The sequence goes on from OU452275.1 coordinate 24,927,372, forward strand.
AGGTATTTAAATCTTTAATTCGATAGAACTATTCAAACATGAATATGCACTAAACGGTTCTGTTTAAATAATATATACGAGAAGTCATTTAACTTTTACAATTCATTGAATAAACGTTACAAAAAATATATTTACAAGAAACTTCTTGTAGTGCTAAAAAAAAGTTCTCTTTACAATCTTGATCGTAGCGAATACTATCACAGTATACTCGTAGTAACTTTTCTATAAGTTGGCATATTAAAAATACAATTTAGCTCTATTAGCTATAGGGATACACGCACAGATATGCCTGCCAGATTTGTCCGGCGGATATGCCCGATGGTGTATTCAAAATACAATTTTGCTCTATTACAAATCCGGCGGACACATCTGTGCATGTATCCCTAGCTATTCTTATGTACTAAATAATCTTTTCCATCTTTAAATATCTGCAAATTGGGACGTAATAAAATATTTTTTGTATCATTAATTCGTAAGGTGAATAATTTGTACTCGTATTTACTGAAGTGTTGTACTAAAAACAACAGTAAGTAAAGTACTGAAGCTCCAGTTTGTCGTGAAATTCTTAATTTATATTCTTAGATAACTACCAAGAAAAACAACAATACTACCACATCGATTAGTAAAATACATTTATTGTGAGCGATAGGTACTACAATCTTGTAAGGAAAACTACTCTATTTTTACGTTTACTAGGTAGGTATTTAAATCTTTAATTCAATTGAACTATTCAAACATGAATATGCACTAAACGGTTCTGTTTAAATAATATATACGAGAAGTCATTTAACTTTTACAATTCATTGAATAAACGTTACAAAAAATATATTTACAAGAAACTTCTTGTAGTGCTAAAAAAAAGTTCTCTTTACAATCTTGATCGTAGCGAATACTATCACAGTATACTCGTAGTAACTTTTCTATAAGTTGGCATATTAAAAATACAATTTTGCTCTATTAGCTATAGGGATACACGCACAGATATGCCTGCCGGATTTGTCCGGCGGATATGCCCGATGGTGTATTCAAAATACAATTTTGCTGTATTACAAATCCGGCGGACACATCTGTGCGTGTATCCCTAGCTATTCTTATGTACTAAATAATCTTTATAATCTTAGATAACTACCAAGAAAAACAACAATACTACCACAACGATTAGTAAAATAGATTTATTGTGACGCGATACTAACAATCTTGTAAGGAAAACTCTAAGCTCTAATTTGACTACGTAAATCTTGAATGTAATAGTAGTTTATGTAACTGTTACGTAATAGGGGTCCTTAAAATACGAGTGTGGTTTTATGAAACGAACGAAGTGAGTTTCATAATAAGATCACACGAGTGTTTTAAGGCCTAATTACGTACAGTTGCATACACTGCTTTATCTACATACCGATACCTACATACCCCGCCTACCCCGCCGCCATCACCGCCCGCGACGAGCGCTCGCGAGCGGAGAGCCGCGCTGCCGTCCGTTAACTAAAAGGATGCTAACCCTCACCGGGTCAATTTTCATGTTTTAACGCCATCGTATTTTAAAAAAAAACTCTATCGATCTGTATAGGAATCATATTTGTAAGGTTTATAGTTTTTGAAATATTTTTTGCAAAAAAGTCGTTAACCACAAAGATATTAACACTTTACACCACTAAAAGTACGTCCATCAACATTTAACTAAAAGGTCACAATTAGCCCTTAACGCCATAATGTTTCGAAAATATTTCTAATCTTTACTTAGCAAAAATGACGCTTTTCGACACTACTACACAAGAAAGTCGTGAAGGTACTTTAGTTACTTTCAAGCCAAGATTTATTGTGGTAGTTTACATTAATATCCTAGGCTAAAAAGGCGTTTTATGAAAATACTACACTAAAAGGACGTTAAAATCTGTTAACGTCTTTTTATCGTAGGATTCATAAGATTTTAATCAAGAAATACTTTTCACAAATATCAAACCGCCTTGAGTTACTTAGATTAATGGTAGAAATCCTCCGCTAGAAGTACGTTACAATACTTGGCTAAAGAGACGCAATCTGCTCTCGCTGTCACCCGGGTATCGAAGTACAACAACTCCAAAAATCTGTCGGACAGTCCTGAAATTTGGTATGTCCCGTTTTCATGTTCAGACCATTCGACGCTCCAGGACCCCGAGGAATCGCCAGCACCGTGAAAATCGTCGTCCATTCCGAAGAACTCCGCCCCCAACCATTAAACCTCGCATTCCTTCGCAGAGGTCTAAATTCTTTACTCAATTTTTCTAAAACGGCTCGGCAAGCAATTTTAGCCGTGAGACGACGAAAAGTAGTGCCGATGCCGACTGCAATCGGTCGTATCCCGCCATCTTTTTTCAGGAGGGCGCATAAGTTGGCTCCATACAGTATGTCGGTGACGTCCGTGGGCACTTCACCTGCCAGCATTAGGTTAACCAGCGCTGTGAGATGTTTCAGGAGCTCGTCACGAGTTCCGTTACAGTCACTGCTTAAGAGGTCTTTTAGATGTTGTGGCGTAAGTCCATCTAGGTCGCCAGCGGAACCATTTGGGAACGACATGACGGCTCCCAAAACATCTTCTGGTGTAGCTATAAGCGGCACATCGGCGGTCAGTGGAGGGTCGGGTAAGACAGAGTTTACTGCTGGAAGTGGGTGTTTATTTGTTAGAGCCGAGAGGGTATCTGGGTTGTCAGGGGCTATTGCGTCGTTGGAGAAAATTATGCGCGCGGCACCCCTAATGTCTCCATCCGCTACTTTGTTTTCCACTATTTTACATATATTTCGTTTGGAAGAGTTATGTTGGGGTGTGATGGGACTTACAGGAGAATTGTGAATGCAGTTCTCTTTTATTTTGGCGGTAAGGGACCTTTGCATCTGATCGTCGTCATTCACGTGGAGAACTTTGGACGAAAATGTCAGAAGCTCTTCCCAGGCCTGTTTTGAATTCTCACTGACGGCCGTTTTGATGGTTTCTGCTAAACATTTAGAAACCGCGACTAGGGCACCTCTGGGTATGCGTTTGAGAATCGGTAGGGTACTTTTTAAGTTACTAATAGTTTGCCAAGTTTTACTGTTAAAGTAAAAAATTAAAAAATCTAATAAAAGATACACTTTTCAAGATGGCGGCCGATCCCCGAGGTCCTGAAAGCTCAAATTTTCAGACACAGTAACAGAGATCTGGAAAATTCTAGGTGTCAAATTTCATTACTGTCACTGCTGGTTAACAACCGCGACTTATAATCTGGTTTTTCCGGCACTTTAGTTGGCCTTAGCGGTATTTGGCTCATCAATTATAGTAAATGTGTATTTTGTGGCTCTGGAGTGTTAATTACCAACTCACTGGCGTATCTTGCATCACAATAGTCACACAAAAAAAGATTTCATATTGGGTGCCCTCTCACGGCCGCCATTTTTTTTGTAATGAAGAAAGGATAAGCTAATTGTGCAAATTAAAAGGAATCTAATGATATCACACTTGTGAAAATCCGCTTAGTATTCTAGGGTACAGGGTGTGCTCAATTTTAAATTTTAAACCATAGGGTGGGGTCACATTTTGTTCAAGGCGCAGTCGGGCAAAATGTTGATGTTTGTACAGCTCAAGTACAATTCTATAAACCAAGGCCAATTTCGTAATTTTGAAAGCTCCATATCTGGGTATCCAAGGTACTGACGAAACACATCACTTGCACGAGGATTCTCTCCGAGAAAATGCAACTCGCTCGCAAACACATGTAGGACTGTACCTCTATTGCGCAGAATTTAATAAGCTTCAATGCTGCCCCAGATCACACTTCCAAAGAATACGAGGTTTAAGAGTCAAAGGTGAAATTATTCGGAATGGACGACACCCTCCAAGCTGCTGGCGACTCCTCGAGGTCCCAGAATACTAAACGGTCTGGACATGAAAACGGGACCTCTATAATATACGTATACCAAATCTCAGGACTGTCCGAGAGATTTTTGGATTTGTTGTACTTTAATCGTATTATAACGTGTATGTGATACATTTTGTAGACATTTAAAATGTTATTTTTTTATATATTGATAGTACTTACTCAAAGAGTTTTTAGCATGTAACCGTTTGTAGTCTGTTTTTTAGCTAAAGATGTCATACAAGTTCTACGTATGCACGAAACAAATGAGTGTTTCAATGTACTCCAAGTTTAAAAGAAATAGACTATATATTTTTGAGGCAGTTTGCTGTATTTTTTTAGTTGTAAGTAGGTACTAATGTTTTTTAGGACTTCTTTATGTTATTGTTCACATGTGTATGTTTTGTAATTTTAGTGTTATAGAAAGGTTCTTGTTGCATTTTTGTTACCTTAAATTCAAGTTTTTTATAAACGACATTGATGTAATTCGTTTATTCTTTTGAAATATTCCATCCTGAATACATAACTAAAACACCATTATGCTTAAAGGTTTAACGTTTAACGGCCTTTAAGTGTAGTAAGGTTAGATAAAACACTCCTTTACAAAAACATAATAAGACGCTACATTCAAAAAGCTTACCTAAAAAGACTTTAAAATACTATTATGTTGATAAAGTTAAGAATTTATGATAAATGTAAAGCGGCAATACATAACTAAAAAGCCGCTGAGCGCCTTATAGTAGGGTTTTGTCTCAGTACAAATGCGAAAAAAATTGTGCGCATCGAGAAAAAGTTGTGAATTTTTGACCATAGATAGAGTGAGCAAAGATGAATATTTTTTAGTATTGGCGGTCTGTAAAATTTTTGGACCTTCACGTCAAAATCAGGGGTCCCGTGCAATATATTATTACTCTCTGGTTAAGACTGCTAGGGGTTGTTTGGTATCGTTTCCGTGTAAAACAGACATGCAGAATTCATTTCTGTTATTAAAAATGTAAAATTTCGTATTAAAAAAAAAGTTGTGCCGCGAGGAAAAACACAATTTTATTTTTATTTTTTTAGAACATCATATAACTAATATATATCCTTTATTTTAAATAATAAAAAATATTATAAAGAAGCATATTTAATATAGATTATAGAAACATATACATTGTATACACCTTTAATACACAAAACTTCTGTTTTTTTTTTTTACTTAAGTTGAGTAACGGAAAACAGACGTCGCGTCGTTTGAATTGTGACGATTTATGTTAAAGTTAAGGAGGAAAAATATGTTTTTATTTATTGTATTTATTTATTTCTGCATTTTGTGAAGTTATTATGAATAAAATTTACTAATAACAAGCAATACATGCATTTTAAGGTCAATACGCTACGGATGTTCACGTTCACATTGATTATCGATACTTATTTACTATGGAGAAAACATATACACCACGAAGGAAACATTTTTTTTCGCGTAGTTTTTGTATACTTTAAGCCTAAAAATTGTATATATTTAGAAACAACATTAAATATGCTCCTTTATAATATTTTTTATTATCAGAAAAAAAATGATATATATTAGTTATATGACGTTCTAAAAAAAATAAAAAATTGTGTTTTTCCTCGCCACACAACTTTTTTTTTTAATAAGAAATTTTCCATTTTTAATATCACAAATGAATTCTGCATGTCTGTTTTACACGGAAATGATACCACACAACCCCTAGCAGCCTTAACCATAGAGTAATAACGTATTTCACAGGACCCCTGATTTTGACGTGAAGGTCCAAAAATTTAACGGACCTCCAATACTAAAAAATATTTATCGTGGGCCATTCTATCCATGGTCAAAAATTCACAACTTTTTCTCGATGCGCACAATTTTTACAAATTCGAGCTCTGCTATTAACGCCGTTTTAGTTAAGTAATTTCAAATAAGTTTTTTTAAGAAAAAATATCCACTTTTTTACGTTGGAATCATAAACTATAAGGTCGCTAAGGTGTACTTAGTGACTTTTAGCCGAGTATTTTTTTAATTCACCAAATTTATGCACAGCTAAAAGGGAAAAAGAGTTTTTTTTAAACTTAGGACTAGTTATTTTTAATCAAGAGTATCGCTATTTGGTAGTAAATTTGACATGCTGTCTTTGGATATTTACCTTTTTTTTTTGTAAAACATATGGTTTTCAAGTAGCATATTTTTAAAATATTTCCCGCGTTTTTCGCTCATATCCACAAAATTAGATTTGTGGCTTAGCGACTTTTTAGTTAACGGGCGGCAGCGCGGCCCGCAGTCTGCGTCGGTTAGCCAGTGGCCAAAGCGAATGGCTCATGAATAAGCTCCTCGTTATGGAGCGAAACATGTCGACTAATATTCGACTTAAAAAACCTGAGTAACCAGTGATTTATTTAATACTAGCTGTGCCCGCGGCTTCGCCCGCGTGTGTTTAGGCGGTTTGGTAATTTCACAATTTCCAGACCAATACTCTAAAACATATGCTTTCTACACGTTAAATAGCACATTTTTGTTGCTAATTATTTATTTATCGTATGGCTCCATGTCACTGGATATAGACAGGTATTTCTGCTCTCGGATAGTAAATAGTAGTAGAAAAGCAGATGATGAATAAAATCCGATGAGTGCTGCGAGGTCCAGATGGGACAGTGCAGCTGCCAAGTTTGTTACTCTTTTAGCACCGTCCAGGGATCACGTGTAGGGTTGTCTAAGGTATTTCCTATGGACGCAGAGTAACATTGACTAATTAGGTAAGGAAATGTATGAGAAGGCCAAATGCCATCAAGCACCGCATTATAGTGTCCATGCACGGAACGTCGTAGCGGGATTGTTTTCAGCAGCAGCATGATAGGGCCGGGTATAAACTTAACAAATGTATGAGAAGGCCAAAGGCCGAATAGGTACCACGTAGAGCTCAGGTTCGGAACTTCGCAGGGAGAATTTCTTCAGCAGCAGAATGACAGAGCCGGATATAAACTCAATGGTCAAGTGTCTTGGTAATATAATGTATGGGAAGGGTTTACTAATATTTCGACGAAAATTATTTAGCAAATTCTTAACTCCCCGAACTACGTATCCCATATTTTTATTTGGTCAAATTATTATTTCCCAACTCAACATTTCGTACTGATATCATTTCTGATTTTTTTAAGATGTCAATTATGTTTTCGTCAAACGTATTGATTGGCATACCTTATTTCATCTCGGCCAAATTATCTACAGGTAAGAATCTCCTTTTAATTTTCATTATTAATGTATCCAATAAAACATGCCAAAATAAGCATGCTCCATCTGTTTTTAGGGTCATAAAAAAATAACCCTAACTGACCTATCTCTGGGAGCACTTTCGTTTTTAGGGCCATAAAAAAAATAACCCTAACCTACCTATGTTCTGGGAGCAGTTTTGTTTTTAGAGTCATAAAAAAATAACCCTAACCTACCTATCTCTGGGAGCAGTTTTGTTTTTAGGGTTTTAAAAAAAATAACCCTAACCTACCTATCTCTGGGAGCAGTTTTGTTTTTAGGGTCAAAAAAATAAACCCTAACCTACCTATCTCTGGGAGCAGTTTTATTTTTAGGGCCATAAAAAAAATAACCCTAACCTACCTATCTCTGGGAGCAGTTTTATTTTTAGCGCCATAAAAAAATAACCCTAACGTACGTATCTCTGGGAGCAGTTTTGTTTTTAGGGTCATAAAAAATAACCCTGACCTACCTATCTCTGGGAGCATTTTTTTAGGGTCATAAAAAAATAACCCTAACCTACATAGTATCTCTGGGAGCAGTTTCGTCTTTAGGGTCATAAAATAAATAACCCTAACCTACCTATCTCTGGAAGCAGTTTCGTTTTTAGGGTCATAAAAAAACCCTAACCTACCTATCTCTGGGAGCAGTTTTGTTTTAAGGGTTATAAAAACCAACCTAACCTACCTATCTCTGGGAGCAGTTTTGTTTTTAGGGTCATAAAAAAATAACCCTAACCTACCTATCTCTGGGAGCAGCACTAATTGCTACACAATTATTTACCACATAAACTTTGACAATATGTTATTTGCCTTAGCAAATCATTTGCTACACAATTATTTACCATATAAAATTTGCCGTAATAAAGTTTTGCAATATAAAAATTTTGCGAAATAAAAAAATTACGAAGTAAAATTATGCCAAGGATTGGTTTGCGTAATTAAACTTCGGCGAAAAGTTGGTTGCTAAATGAAGTTTGACGAAACATTATTCGGCAAAAAGGCAGCACACCATGGGAAGGCCAAATGCCAATTAAGTTCGTATAGGGCTCAGGCACGGAACGTCGCAGCGAGAACTGGTTCAGCAGCAGCATGAAAGGGACTGGACAAAACTTAATTTTTAAGTGTCTTGGCAATGTATGCGAAAGCCTAATGCCGCATGGGGCTCAGGCACGAAATATCGTAGCGAGAGTTGCTTCAGCAGCATGGACGGGACCGGACAAAACTCAACGGTCAAGAATGAAGAATAAATTGTTTATTTTATGTTGAAACACTACAATGATAAATTATGATCTTATATAGATGTCATATACAAAGAAAAAAGTGGCCTAGGCCTCCGCTGCCCAGGGCTAGGAATGAACCAGATAGATAATTTAATTAATAGAATAAAATATCCCACAAATTGAAGGTACATATTAAGAATGATGCACGGTGTTCAAAACCGTCTCCGACACGACACTTCCGACATACAGGTGACCTCCTAGGATCATGTGACGCTTTTCTATATAAAACGAAGTCTCGGAATTGTCGTGTCGGAGACGGTCCGGAGCACCGTGCATCATCCTTTATTCGATGACAATTATATTTCCGGTTACTTTCAACTTTCACAACGAAATTGGCTTGTTCGGAAAGAGAAGTGTCGTAGAATGTATGAGCTTCCATATAAACCACGGCACTTCTCTTTCCAAACAGACTTGCTTGAATTGGAAAAAAATGTTTTTAAATAAGCGGATTAAAAACTACCCTATATGTTACCTCGGGGTATAAACTACTATAATACAAAATTTCATGAAATTCTGTGCAGTAGTTTTTGCGTACATCGCGAACAAACTCACAGACAGACAGACAAAAATTCCAAAAATCACCAAAATGTATTCAGTTAACGTTTCTAAGGCCCCCTAAATTAGATTTTCTCCAATATCTTCAATGTACATTTTTTTTCTCCTTACGCGTTTATTATATGTATAGATGTCAATAATGACATAATTAAGCTTTTCAATCTTGTACCTTACTTAGACACTGTACTCGACTGAAAAACTCTTTATTATATCACGATTGTATAAAATACCTACTATCATTTTAATCGCGTTCTGGAAGCGTATAGGAGCACACCGGCGTGGAGCAGGTTATAAGTTCCAGGTACATCCGATTCGTAGCAGCAAGCCCGTGTGCGCGTGGTTGCGCTTCAGACCGACCTTTAGAATTATTATTTTTTGTATTCACAGAAATGGCACCATAACATTGTGTTTTGTTAACTGCTCCTTCTGCATATTCTTTTTCGTATTTTCGATGCGGTTTGCTTAATTTCGTTGAGACCCTTTTTGGTGATTTCTGTTGTATTTCCAGCAGTTGTGGGCGCCACTCAACCAAATCAGCACTTGACCATGATGTCTGGCTGGCACAATCTCTTGTAATAATAACCGGTCTAGGTGATTCGTCATCGTGCCGGTCACAGCAATTCAAGCATGATACCCGTCGATACCACTGAAGTAGCCCAGCTGCACTGGTCGAGATTAAGGATACGATATCTCTTCCGCAGTCCTCCAGACTCTTCCTGTGTGGTGGTGACAAACGAACTGAAACAAAAAAAAACACAAATTAGTAGTGTAAACAATGAACATGGTACATATTTATTATGTAGTTCGTAACGTTTTAGATAGTTTTGAATGTATATCAATTGACCCAGCGATAGCGAAGGTCTCCGTTTCAGCTTGGGCAAAAATGCTTTCATATGTCCGGATGTTCTCCTCTACAGGTCGCATTTAATTAACGTGACAAGGATCATGCTGAATTTGGCCTACAGAGTGTAAATCTATTACGGGTGATAAATTAAACCAGACATATAGAACTCATTAGTGTAATCATTATTTAAGATGCTTTTTAGGGTTCCGTAGCCAAAATGGCTAAAACGGAACCCTTATAGTTTCGCCACGTCCGTCCGTCCGCGGTCTAGCTCAGTGACCGTTAGCACTAGAAAGCTGAAATTTGGTTTGAATATGTGCATTAACCAAGCCGACAAAACGGTAGAATAAAAACGTAAAAAATATGTTTTGTTAGGGTACCTCCCGTACACGTGAAGTGGGGGGCGAATTTTTTTTTCTTTCCAACCAAGTTGTGTGGGGTATCGTTGGATAGGTCTTTTAAAAAGAATTAGGGTCTTTTAAGACAGTTTTTGGATAAAACTAACACTTTCGGAAATAATAGCTCCGAAAGTTTCAAAAAGGGCCCCCCCCCCCCATCTAACTTTTGAATCGTGGGTCCTAAAATTTTGAAAAAAAAAACATGAAACTGAGGCCTAATGAGTACCTTCAATGAAAACTATATTGAAATAAATCGGTTGAGCCGTTTTTGAGTTATCATTCAAAAACCCATAGTGAAAGGACGTAAGTAAAAATCAATCAATCAATCAATCAATTTTATTTGCCAAAATACAGTGGTTAATTTCTTATATATACAGTTCGTACATTGTATTTTGCTTGCAAGCAAGCGTGCAAATGTTTCCTTATAGCTACAAATTCTAAACAGGAATAAGGGCAGATTATTCATAATTAACAATGTCAGTCATATATATTACAAAATAAAATAAAGAAGAATGTCAAACATTATGTCACAAATACCAAGAACTATTATTATATAAATGACGTAAGCGCCGCCATTTTTCCCGTAAGAAACGACCTTTTGAATTAATGTCTCAGTTTACGGAACCCGACATGCTCTTGGCCGGTTTTTTTAAGTTACTCTTAACTGTGACCGAAAATATTTTTTTAAAAATTTATCAGCAGTACCAGCAATGAACTGTAAACATAAACACATATGGTATTGAAAGTAACTGTCAACGAGCGTTTAACGCGAGTTTGTTTGCATTAGGTACATTGCGGGCCTAATTATTTTGTATGGATATAATTTTAATTGCAATAATATTTAAGTAAAAGTTATCTAATTACATTTTCACCTCAGCAGGTCGAACAAGGGTTCTTTGCTGCCTAAATTCAGTGAGCATAATTCGATTTTGCTCACTGAGTGAGACAAAATGACCTCGAACTGACGTTGGAGTTAAAATGCCAATTACGTGGGGGAGATCTAATACAAATTCGAAACACTAAGAGTCTGTTCGCGTTGTCTTTTTCACTTCGTTAGTAAATAGAGAGATACAGAAATATTTTAAATGTCATTCAATCTAATTTTACTTAATTTTAATTCGTATTCTGAATTTTCGATAGCAAACCCTGACACAGAGCCAGAAAGAAACGTCCGGAAACGCGCACAAGAAACTAATTTGTTAAATATAATTTAAACATTTTTTTAATGTTTAACCATACTTAACTTTAAGAGTCCGGTAACGATTTGAAAACGAAAATCGCTAATAATAACATTATACACATGAATTGCATTTGGTACGATAGCTTGAAGTCTTGTTATTGCAAAAAAGTACTTTAGGTCTATTTATATTAATATTTAATACCTTAAAACTCGATTCTTACAGAGCATGTTTAGTGAGGACGTTGATTCATGTAATTTTGTCGTACGATTTTTAATTATTATTTGTTATGGACCCTAATATGTTTTATACTATCTGAATAAAGCATAAAATGAAGTTTATTTTTGTATTTTTATGTTGACAAAATACTTTAGTATCTTTCCAAAAATATCACCTAAACTTCGGCAATTTTTAGCAAAATTGCTCTAGCAAAACACACTCTCTCTCAAAAAATATATATGAAAATGAAAAAAACTGTTACACTTATTCCTCAGGCGACTCATTTTCCAATGTATTTATATATTTTACATACTTATATAACTTAATTTAAATCAATAAAAACCTTACTCTTTTCACCTCTCCAAGCAAAAATCGCGAAACAGGTGTTAGATTAGGGTGAATTATTTATAAATAAAGCATAAAATTAAAAAATCGTTGTATTTATTCCATCCAAAAAGAAACGATCTTTCATAATATGTATAAAAAATTATAGAAGTTATGTTAGTTACTGCAAAATCGCATCAAAAAGTTGAGCGAAATCGAAAAAAAACATTACCGGACTCTTAAATTATTTATGTTCTTCTTCTTTATATCAAAAAAAAATAAGTATAAGTGGAAAAATTACAAGATTAACGTGTGAAATATATTATTACTTCCAACAATCTCACGTATTATTATCAAACACTATTATAAATAAAAAAAGTTGGCAAATGTCAAAATGGTCGTAGATATTTATAAAATAATTAACATGTTTCGATGATTGTGTTATTAACGAATTATTGAGGTTTTTAAGCTGAAGTGTAAGAATATTATAAGAAAAAACGAGCGAATTAATTGACGAAGAAGGATAAAGCATCTCTCAGGTTGTATTTTTCCATGTTCTCTCTGCTGAGGTGAAAAATAGTGTGTTCAACATGAGCATAAAGTTATTTACATCTTGTGCTTTTGAGTCCTTCTATAGGCTCAAGATTCCAAATTAGAATCACGAGCGTAGCGAGTATTATAGAATGTTTCGCTTACTCAGGACTCCAAATTAGCACTCGAAGCAAATATTAACTTTCTATTCTTATGTCCTACACTAATCACCGTTAAGAGATTCGTCCGTATTAGATTATTTACACACGTAACTGAATACGACAGTTTATAACAGATTTTTTGCTTTATCGTACGTTAGACCGGTCACAAAATTTCAAATTCGCTCTCCTTATTCTCGATGCGACAGGCAAACGATATTTCTTTTGGGCAGCCGGGCTTTTTACCCGGTTTAGACCCTGCTGTATCCGAATTGCCGGTTGCCTTCAAAGAAAATATGACCGGAAGTGAGATATTCAAGATGGTGGGCAAAACCTGACCCGTTTTTGAGCTTTTCTTAAATAACTCAAAGTGGCATCTATCAAAAAAAATTGGCTACTTAAGTAATCCACATAAAATTCTCTATAAAAAGGTTCTATACAGTTTTTTGCTGGGATCAATGTTTAATGAGATATCGAGGGAATAAGATAGACAATAAACATATAGACCAGAAAATGTAATCGACTACCTACCGAGTAACGATTAAGATTACACGAATTAATTACGACGGACGATTGAAAACGATGATTGATCAATCTTAGTTGTATATAATGCAACTAAAGTAGTTGCCGATTGATTTCGGACAGCTAAATTTTGTAATCTACTAATTAGTTAGACTATTTTCTCGCGACTGATGTTAGAAGCAAATTGAATAAAAAACCTCGGCAGGGGCTTTCCATAAATTATTGATCCCCCCCCCCCCCTAAAATCATCCAAAGATTATGCTTCGAATGGCCCCGTTTCCTCTTACGTTATGTATATCATCCGATGTCCAGACCCCCCCCCCCATTTTGAAATGACGTAATTTATACTAAATAATGTACTAACTAATGTACTACTTTGTTACTAGGTGGAGTAGCAGTGCAGGTGAGATTTCTCTTACATTTTCGGTATCTATAGGGGTCTTTGACGTAGATGGCGTAATTGACTTGAGCTTCAAAAAGTTCTTTAGTCTAGTTCCATTTTTCAAAAAATCCATGTCGAGAAGCAAACGATATTACTTTTGGCAACCGGGCTTTTTACCTGATTTAGACCCTGCTGTATCCGAATCGCCGGTTGCCTTCAAAGAAAATTTGTCCGGAAGTGAGATATTCAAGATGGCGGCCAAATAAATTACCCATTTTTTACTTTTTCTTAAATAACTCGTAAACCGTGACCCCTACCAAAAAATGTTCTTTTACTTAAATAATTCACATAAAATTCTCTATAAAAAAGGTTCTATACAGTTTTTTGCTGGGATCAAAGTTTAATGAGATATCGAGGGTATAAGATAGACCTTAAAAATATAGACTAATTACCCTTTTCCCGCGACTTCGTCTGCGTGGGATTAACATTCGCTATAATACATTTATGAAACACCTTAGTGAAATCTTATAGCAAATATAAATTTAACGTACATACTTTTTTACGTCTACAGTGAGCAACAATTCCATACAAAGTTTCACCCCCCTTTTCACCCTTTCAAAAGATGATTTCTGAGATAAAAACTATTTCATGTCTTTTCCATAACTCAAACTATCATCATGCCAAATTTAATCTAAATCGGTTCAGCGGTTTAAGCGTGAAGAGGTAACAGACACACTAACTGTTTAAAGATAAATTATATTTTAAATACTCTGGTTGAGGCTGCTAGGGGTTGTGTGGTATCATTTCCGTATAAAACAGACATGCACAATTCATTTTTGATAGAAAAAAAATATAAATCTATATTTAAAAAAAGTTCTGCGAAGAGGGAAAACTCTCAAATCACATCAGAGGGGATTTTGACGTGAACGTCCAACAATTTTACGGACCTCCAACAGTAAAAAATATTCATCGTGGGGCACTCTATCCATGGTCAAAAATTTAAAACTTTTTCTCAATGCGCACAATTTTTTCATACTAATATTATAAATGCGAAAGTGTGTCTGTTACCTATTCACGCTTAAACCGCTGAACCGATTTAGATGAAATTTGGTATGATGATAGTTTGAGTTATGGAAAAATGCAATTGTTGCTCACTGTAGACGTAAAAAAGTATATACGTTAAATTTATATTTGCTATAAGATTTCACTAAGGTGTTTCATAAATTTATTATGGCGAATGTTAATCCCACGCAGACAAAGTCGCGGGAAAAAGCTAATTAGTCTGTATGTTTAATGGCTGTCTTATACCCTCGATATCTCATTAAACTTTGATCCCAGCAAAAAACTGTATAGAACCTTTTTAATAGAAAATTTTATGTGGATTACTTAAGTAGAAAAACATTTTTTGGTAGGCGTCACGGTTTACGATTTATTTAAGAAACAGTAAAAAATGGGTATTTTTTTTGGCCGCCATCTTGAATATCTCACTTCCGGTCAAATTTTCTTTGAAGGCAACCGGCAATTCGGATACAGCTAAGTCTAAACCAGGTAAAAAGCCCGGTTGCCCAAAAGTAATATCGTTTGCCTGTCGCATCGAAAAGGAGAGCGATTTTGAAATTTTGTGCCCTGTCTACTTAGGCTGTGGCGGTCTATTAAGCTACGGAACAGGTACCTACAGTCAGCAGGAAAAGTAGCTAAGCGGGTGGGGTGTTCAAAATAAAGAAAAAAGAAAGAAAGAAAACATTTATTCTAATAAAGTACACATTACAGAACAAAAGAAATAAAAGATTACAAGATACAAAATAAGACACGAAACAGAACATTAACACAAATATGAAAAAGGGAAGGTTAAATAAAAACATAGAAAATTCTGGTTCCACAATGTGCACAGTAAAGAACCGGCCAAAGACTCAGCATAATGTGCAAAATGAGCTGGACACGACTTTATTATTAAGAGAATAAGAGCGTGCGTAGGTCATTTTGAATACCCTACCAGCTTAGCTACCTACTTTTGCTGCTGACTGTACAAAAAAAACAACATAACAAAAATAGTATTTTATACAATCGTGACGTGACATAGGTAATCAAGAGCTTTTCAGTCGAGTACCGTGTTTAGGGCACGAAGCTTGCTGAGTGGTCTAATTAAGGGACGAGATTAAAAAGTTTAATTATGTCACTACTGTATACAATACTTTTTCAACACACTTGCTTGTAACGAGGTTCTTATTCCACCGCTTTTACGTTCATAATCCTAGATATTAAACACACGTGCATTTCACAATAATTATAGAACTAGTGCAATAATGTAATAATCCGATCAAGTGACGTTTGTACTCTAGTAGTACCAAGTCTTATATTATGTACGCAGGCGGCAGGCATTGTTTATTTTTTTAAACTGATTATTTGTTTGTATGGTAAAAAATTAAAAAATACGGTAACCCGCCTTTTCGCCGAAAATTTCATTGCCGAATTTCACTTGCCAACCAACTTTTCGCAGAAGTTTCATTTGGCCGAACAACTTTTACCAAATATTATTTCGCAACCATTTCCAGTTGGTTGGCAAGTGAAATTCGGCAATACAATTTTCGGCGAAAAGGCAGAGAACCAAAAAATACACATTTACGAGAGAATATATAAATTATAAAATTCTAATTATGAAAAATAATCATTTATATTTAAAAAAAATGTATGTTTTTTAGTATTGGCTGTTTGTCATAGTAGGTTCGCGCCTGTGCCTCAAGTTGCGCGTGAATGCAAAATAATGGTCGCCATATTAAAAATTTACCTGAAGTCATAGGTACTATCGATATCGCCGACAGTTACGCTCCTACAATTTCTCAACTGAATCGTGTGCAGGCGAAATTTTAAGGCGTCACACGTCGTTTTATGACAACCAATTAGGCTCGCGCAATAAGTATATTATGTAGTGTCGGTATTGTTTTAGGTTCAAGCCTGACCAGTTCAAACATCTGTTGACCATTATTGTCAGTCTATTAATTGCATTTTAAAGGAGTGCAAAGGAAGGAATTTTGGTCATCACAATGCAATATTTTAGTGAAAGTGCTTGCCAGATGTTTCTTGGCGGTCCGTCTTATTTTTTTAGGGAACCTATTTCTAAAAGACAATATCGGCTGTCCGTCTAATTTGTACCGTATTGATAAGACTGTTTTAGTTCATATTCATAAGTGAGGGTTACTGGTTTAAAAAAATCATCGACCGTTTCCACTGGTGGACAATGAAACAAGGGACGGCATCAGAGGTGCATGCTAAAATAAACCATGTCTGGTCGAAGCTTTACTGACGGCGATTACAGTCAGCCAAGAAAGTGGTGTACCACTTTACTGACGGCGATTACAGTCAGCCAAGAAAGTGGTGTACCACTTTACTGACGGCGATTACAGTCAGCCAAGAAAGTGGTGTACCACTTTACTGACGGCGATTACAGTCAGCCAAGAAAGTGGTGTACCACTTTTCGGGTCTAACGGTGGGTCATACGAAAAAATTTTCTTCTACTTAATTCATCCACAATAAATTTGCTACAAAAAAGATGCTTTTCACTTTTTAGCTGGGATCAATGTTAACTGAGTTATCGAGAAAATACGATAAACACTTGTTTAAACTGAGGTTATTATTTACGAAAGTATTAGATTAGCATACATACATACAATCACGCCTATATCCCAAAAGGGGTAGGCAGAGATAACGGATTTCCATTTGCTACGGCATTTACCAATGCAGCTAAACGGCTCTCCGTGAGCCACTTCTCGCCCCTGTGGAGAACGAGACGTGATGGGTGGCGAACCGCATCGCCGCCATGCAGATGATTATTAATGAAATAAATCACCACAGCGTTCTCACGTGCAGTAGGGATCAGAGGTCTCTTTATCCCTTATCCCTTAGTCGTCTTTTACGACACCCGCGGGAAGAGACGGGGTGGCATTATTCTAAAGCCGGGGCCGCGCGGCGGAAAGTATTAGTTTTATCCAAAAATTGTTTATAACACCCTTATTCTTTTTGGAAGACCTAGCCCACACATTAGGGTTGGAGCAAAAAAAAATGAACCCTCCACTTCATGTGTACCCTGAAAAATAAAATATTTTTTCAGATTTTGCTTTAAAACTTTATTGGCGTAATTGTAACACATACCCATACGAAATTTCATTATTCTAGTACTAACCATCACTGAGAAAAGCTGTGGAAGGACAGACGGGCACAGACGGACATGGCGAAATGGAACCCAGCTCACTCTGCTCAGTGATGGTCAGTACTAGAAAAGTGAAATTTCGTATGAGTATGTGTTTTAATCGCACCAACAAAATTTCATGACAAACTTTGTAAAAATATTATTTTTAGGACACCTCCCCTACACATGAAGTGGGGGTGGGTATTTTTTTTACTCCAACCCTAATGTGTAGGGTATCGTTGGATAGGTCTTTAAAAAATAAGGGTGTTATAAACAATTTTTGACTAATACTTTCGTAAATAATAGGTCCGAAAGTTTAAATAAGTGTTTATCGTATTTTCTCGATATCTCATTAAACATTAATCGCCGCAAAAAAGTGAAAAGTACGTACTACTATTAAAAATAATTCACTCAGAATTAGATGCCCCTGCGTTATTGTATAAAATAAATCTCAGAGTTCCACGCAGACGAGAGCGCCAGTGTCGCAAAAAAGACCTTTTTTCAATTCCTTACAGTCGAACCAGTTACGCCGGGAATATTTTTACTAAGCGAGCTTGTTAATTGTTTAATAATAACGAAAAACTCATAGGTGTGGATATCTTTAACTGTACACCTAAATCACTGAAAAGAGCGTTTAAATAAACTTTGGTATGATAAATGATGTTGCAGTTGATGTAATGTTTGTTAAATGGTTGTTTGCAAAAAAAAAAAACTTATAAGTAAATATTCTATTCGTACTGAAAATGTTAGTGTATTCTTGTTTTCATTATATGATATTCTTTTTTTTTCAAGTGTAAAAAGTTCGCAACCAACTTTATATGTATTTAGTGAACTAAAAATAATATATTTTTTTTAAGTGTACGAACCTATACAATTTTGTTTGCTCAAAGGTACTCGTATAATACTTGATCATAAAAGTGTGAATGTGCTTTAGCTACGTATTGCAACTTTGTATACTTTAGGAGACTGTAGGTTTAATTTTTGTTCTTACTTCTTAATGCAATGTTCATGTATGATCGACTGTTTGTTTCTTCCAAATAAAAAATAAATAAAAGAATCTTTTTTGTAGAAAATTTGATGTGGATGAATTACGTAGAAGAACATTTTTTCGTGTGACTCACCGTTACTGAGTTATATTATAATATCTGCGAAAATCCAAAACAGGGGACTTTTGATATGTTCACCTCCTAACTAGTCCAAACAAAGCTACGAAGTCAAAAATTGTGTTCCAAGCACTTCCCTCTATACCTGTTCGTTGCCTGACCTAAACCCCATATAACTTTTACTATCAAAAGTCACATATGTCAGCTTCCTTCGCCTAGTTGTCTTTGCCCATCCCTCGTCAGAGCCTCTAACATGAAAATATACCTTGGTGTTACTCTTGACCAAAGATTAGACTGGCATACTCATATAGATTCGCTGACGTCCCGAGTCAGGAAACTAATTTATGTTCTTAAACAACTTTGCCACTCTGCTGATCGCAAGACTTTAACTGTAAATTAAAATTGATTTCCTGGCTTCAATCTAAAACTTATCCGTCGACGGAAGGCCTTCTAAACTGCCTGAAATAAAGACATCTATTGCTACCACTACCTATACATACTTCATTCTGATCATCTCCGAACTCCCTTTTCCATTAACCATCACCCTACGTATCCTATCCCATTACTTCTATTACGTCCCATTAATTAATAATTATTTAATCATGCTTACTAACACGCTTTCTCACACGTTCATTCTCTCTCTCTTTTAACACACATACACACGAACACACGTTACACACGCATACTCGTACATTCACTCACACAATTAACTCAACCATACGTCAGTTAAAAAGTGTTATTTTTTTTGTATAATAATCATGCCAGCAACATAATCTTGTGTGTGTTAAGATATTGCACTAATAACTTGATTTCGAGCAAAATATTTAGCGGACGCCATTTTGCGTTATTTAAATTGTCAGACTAAAAATTTAAGAAGTGACATATTGGTTGTACTGATAGTATTAAATAGCTGACACATTTAAACAAGAATACTTATGTGGCGTTCCGCTGGTAAAGGTACCTTATGGCGGTTGGCGCTTAATAGCCTAAGCGACGCGAGCTAGCGACGTTCAAATTCTTACTAATGCGATGCTGCGAAATTGAAAAAAAAAGACAAATTATGAAAGATAAAAAATACGAGTAATGTATTTTTTGGAACGAAGTTCCTTATCGGATGGTTCGCGGATAGGCAAAAAGAGTATACCTAAGATATGACCGACCGTCACGAAAACCCATCACAACCCATAAGATTGAGAAACATTGTAAGAATGAGAGTAAATAACATATAATGAGTATTAGGATGAGTAATTGAAGGTTAGGACGAGGATGAGTATGAGCATGATGATGAGGATGCATATGAGGAAGAGAATGAGGATGAGTATGAGGATGAATATGAGGATTAGTGTGAGGATGAGTATGTGGATGAGTATGAGGATTAAATTCGTCCCAGTCTCTTATTCAATACTATACATAATTGATTGACACTTCGGGTGCCATCGTATTCCGAGAGAACTTTTGCATTTTGTACACGCATTAGATGTAAATATAAATATATTGTATGTAAATATAATTATGTATATATAAATTTTAGTACCTTGAGTTCCGATGTAAGTTCCGAAGAAAATTCAGCCAGTTACAGATTTACATACAAAATTTATTTTTGCTATATTTTTTTTCTATTACAATTTATAGCAACGAAAATGAATGTCCGACCTAAATCTGTACTACTAGAATGCCCATGCCAAATTTCATGGTTCTAAAGCATGTCGTTTTAAAATGAGAGCTGAACTACGTTTGTATGGGAACGCGAGTTCACGCGAGCGCCCTGGCGACTCTTTGTTGCACCAAATTATAGGATTTACACATCTCCCAGTATCGGATGCAATGCAATTTCGCAATACACTGCATTGTGGCTGCGGCATTTGTTTGATAGATTGAATTTGTTAGACTTACTTCGGCTGGCAAAGTATCAATATAAATTATATGCGATTGTTGCCAAGGTATATGTATTATAGAGCCCATTAGGCGCCCCACGTACCTTACCCGGGACGGGACGGGCATGAACTTATCGAACGAGGTATTTAAAACAATACAGTATACAATCCAGTCGTTGTAATTTATTTAAGTTAGAGTTTCAACATTTTCAACTATCATAGTTAACTTACTTGTTTGATGGTACTTAGTTACTTCACAGCTTGTTTGAACGACAATGCCGCTTATGTAAACAATAGAAGTTTTTTTTAATACAACGACGGTGGCAAACAAGCGTACGGCCCACCTGATGGTAAGCAGCTACCGTAGCATGTGGACGCCTGCAACCCCAGAGGTGTCACATGCGCGTTGCCGACCCTTTAAAAATAGGAGGATTCACTGTGTCTACGGCTAAAGGAACAATAGAGGTCCCTCGTCGTCAACACACTGGGTCCTCTTTGAGCTCTTTGGCAACCTTACTCACCAGCAGGAAAACAACACTATGAGTAGGGTCTAGTGCTATTTTGCTGGGGTTTTTCTGTAAGGCGAAGGTACTTCCCCAGTCGGGCTCTGCTCCAGATTTGAGCGAGATGACATTCGCTGTGCTGTGCCCACCACACATAGCGAGATGACATTCGCAGTACCCATACCTGTCTTTAACGTAGTAATTTACGTAGTTAAAGGACATACCCGTGTCCGGACGTAGTTTAAGGACATACCCCGGATCCGAAGTCTGTACTAAATTGAAGCTTGTAGCCGTGGTGTTCAGTAAAAAGTTCGTCTTATTTTGTTACAAGCTTTTATATAACTTGCAATGTAGGTATTTAAGTAAGTATGTAAGTGTGTTTGCCCGAGCGGAATCGTGCAACTGAATTTTTAACCAGTTATCTTGGTCTAATGATGGAGCCGGAAGCTAGCCTATTTGGAACTCCTAGACAAGCAAGTTAAACCTATTGAGTTGTGGCTCATTTGCTATATGCTATTGCACGGCAAGCTTTTTGGTGGTAGGTACATGGTGCGAGAATAAGTACAGATGGCAATAAAAGCTTATCCCAAAAATAAATACTATTGAGTGAAGCTTATTTAAATATTTATTATTAAAGTTTTATATTTGTTTTGTAAGTCGAAATATTGAAGAATACAATTTTCGACCAAGTGCAAGTTCCCAGAGCCATACTTAATTGTTTCCATATTCCTTGAAGTAATGTCATTTAGCGAAGTCTTCCTTGACGAAGAAGAAAAGCAATCGTTCTAATGAGAAAATGCTCGCGTTGCGTTGCGAGACTCATCGTCGAAACTATCACTTTACAACTACGTTAAATGAATTATTTTGTAATTGTTGTTGAAGTCAACTGTTTTACATATAAGATAAGGAATATAATGATACGTGAAGCGTTATTAGTAATTAATTAGTTGTCGCTATCTAGAAATGTAACTTATCAATAAATGTTCATTCATCATCAGTCTGTAGGTATTAGATTTAATCGAAATGCCAGCAAATAAGTATCGCTATGATAGTTGCAGTAAACAATTTTTCGAAAGAAAACATTACGAGCAACCCTAGACGTCGATTTTTATTCCATTGCATTGGCACATAGTTTTAAAAACGGCGGCGATGTTATTAGCCTGGTAAATGAATGCTCAAAAACGGGTCAAGCTGGAAAAGTCGAAAGCAGAAATTTTGACTTTGGAACTTTGTTAAGACTAGTTAGGAAACTAACATACTAAAAGTCCCCAGCCCCCGGAGGGGAGCCCAAGGAGGGGGGAGGCAAAGAAGGTCCCGTTTTTTGGTTTTTTGCTTACATCTTTAAAACCATGCGTCTTATACAATTTTGTTGTAGAACATAATTAAAGCTGATAAAATTCTCTACAACTGTCATGAACTCATTTTTTACCTAACACTAATGGTTGTCCTGATATGAGCTCCGAAAAACGGACGATTTTGTAAAGTGGGGGGTATTCTCCACAATTCTTGTCATACTAACTGGCAAAAGTTAATCTGGATAAAAAGCCACCCTATAAATCTTATAAAGAATAAAATTATCTTTTCGAGAAAACTTATTACCTGTCAATGAATATGAAAGCGATGAAGACCAAAACCATGATAGCTTAGTTAGTTTAGGTATTATAATACATTACTAACGTAGGGTAAGTTTAATTATAAAAGTTGTAGTAGTAACACGATATGGAAAGCTTCCGAAATAAATGAGTATTTAATTTAATTTTAGTTTTTGCTATTTGGAACGATTCTGATCATACCGAATTAGTTGAGTTACCGATTCAACGGACCATAATATGGTCCGTTATGGTATGGTCATATAAAACAATATTAACTCACGGCATATTTTCTGAAGTGACTAATTTGGGTAAGGCCACCAAAAATTGTAAATTTTCTACTTTTTACATGTCCCCTAAAAGTATTTGTTAAATACTTAACTAAAATAGGTTAGCGTAGTACTACTATGTTATGTATGTACATTTTAATATAAAATCTGTTTATCTACACCCATATCATAAACCCTCCATGATGCGTTCAAAAACCGCACGTTATAACCACCATAAAAATTGATTGTTTCGTTAGTAGTTAGAACAAATGTGTTATCTGTAACGATGTTATTATTATCAAATAATAAGCAAAACTTCGATATCATTATGAAAATCCGGTGGTGGTCTTTTTTGAGACCGTTGCCCTATAAGGGTTAAAGAAATAAACATTCGTGGTGCACAGGTCATAAAACGTGATCACCATAAGCTACTTAGACATGGAGTTTGCATATGTAGTTACGTATCAAAACCAGCAAATAATGTAAAATAAAAATAAAACAACAAAAAGTACCAGGTTATTACAGTTAGTGTTAATTTCGAGAGCTGATCAATAATTACCTATGTATTTAGTCTGTCCCTAGGATGCCCTAGGTAATTAAATCTGTACCTACTTTATTTTGTCTGACATGATTTAAGGATTATGTATCTATAGGTGATATGTGTATAGAGTAAAGCGCAGAAAATAAGAAGACAAGATATAACGTATAAAGGTACCTACGTCTTACTTACATCTGAGTAACAGAGGTTATGGTCATGAAGACGAAACAAAATAATATGGGTATCTGCGAGATACAGAGGTTAATTTTATTTTTTTCGAGTAGGTATGTTAAAAATTGTATTGAAATTCAAATAAGGAGTCGTTGATTGCTTCGGCTTATCCAGGTAAACATTTTCGAGTAATAGAGGTTTTGGGCCTTGAAGGGATTTGAACATAAATATATATATATTATGCCATCATTTTTATAAAAACCGGCTAAGTGCGAGTCGGACTCGCGCATGAAGGGTTCTGTACCATTATTTATAAAAACCAGCCGTAGCTATACTATCGAATAAATTATTATCGCAAAGGTCGTATCTGCCTAAGTAGTAGTCAGTTTTTGGAGATAACTCAAAAACGCCTAAACCGATAATGTTTAAAATAATTTTCATTGAAATAATATTTAAAGGTGTATCTTTCTGAATTATTCCATAATTTTTCAGACTTTCGGAGTCATTATTTCTGAATACATCCACTTAATAAAAAAAATGTTTAAAATAATCTCAATGTTATTTTTAGAAACCAATCGATTGATGAGCACCATTTTGATATTTGGTAAAAAAATATTTTTTGACAATTACTTGCATGTATGCACTACATAACTAAGTAGCGGCACACACAATACACTTTATGTAAAAATTTGATAATGATACGTCTTATAGTTTCCGAGTAAAATGGCTGTGACATACGGACGGACAGACAGACAGACAGACATGAGGAATCTATAAGGGTTCCGTTTTTTTGCCATTTGGCTAGGGAATCGTAAAAACGAAGAAAATTTTTTTATAAAGTAGGCAATAGTAGGTGGTAGGTACTTCCAAAACTGTCTCTGGCTACCCTATCATGACCCTGAGAAAAGGCGGCAAATTTAAATAATCTGCGCATTGCAACCCCGTGTACCTATAAGCCGAAAACCAGTAATGAATGTAATGATACTTGAACAATTCATATTTTTTAGATAGTTCCACACACATAGCTATCAGGTATGCGAAAATAATTCTTACCTGCTGCAATACTTTCATTGTTTTTAGGGTTCCGTAGTCAATGAGGAAACTTTATAGTTTCACCATGTAGGTCTGTCCGTCCATTTGTCCGCGGTCTTCTAGCTCAGTGACCTTTAGCACTAGCAAGCTGAATTTTGGTATAAATATGTGCATTAATCACGCCGACAAACTGATATGATAGAATAAAAAGTGGAAAAAATATTTTTTATTAGGGTGACACATATATGAATCGTGTGGTTTATTGTTGGATAGGTCTTTTAATCGGCTTTTGAAACACTTTTTGGATTAAAACTAATAGTTCAGCTCTGAAAGTTCAAAATAGGGCGTCACCCCCATCTAACTTTTGAACCGTGAGCCAAAAAATTTAGAAAAAAATTCATGACAATTTGGTTTAATAAGTACTTTCAAAATTTTAAGAAAGAAATGAAACTGTTATTAATTAAAAATTGTTATTATAGTGTGCAACAATTTTTAAATGATATTGACATTTAATTTAACTTTGTAACAACACTCTCCACTTGACATTACTACCAATTATTATTCTTTATCCTTTTGACATTTCGAATTATCAATGCGTATTAACTGTATTTTTTTATTGTCCATAATGTTCATTTAATTATTTTATTGCATGGTAATTTTAAGCTTATTATTTGTACTTAAGTATAAAAAATTCGTGTGCCAACTGGCAAAGCATAGTGTTTCTTAACATATTATTAAGACCTGATGAATGTACCTATGTTTTACGAATAAATAAATGATTGATTGATTGATTGATTGATTCAATGAAAACTATATGAAATAAAATCGGTTGAGCCGTTTTTGAGCTATCACTCGTGCGGGTAGGAAAATGACTTAAGCGCCACGAAATATCCTGTAAATAAAAGACCTTTTGAATGGATAATTAAAAGGCCGGCAACTACGAAACCCTACACTGAGCATGGCCCGACATGTTCTTGGCCGGTCGAAATTCGTGTGTACCTAGTTAATCAGTCAAGGACGAATTTATCCCTTTTGCGTTTTTATGGCTTAGAAACCGCGATGCATTAACTCGGAGTGGTAGGTAGACAGAAATTACGGTACTCCAAACCGTATGTTGTTTATTTAAATGACAGGCAAATGATTGCAGTACCTATTGTCGCAAGTTACAGAAAATGCTTTACGGTGAATCATGTTCGGCTTATTTAGGGGAAAATTTAAATGTAGCCCTGGTAGCCTAGGGGCCCCAGTCCAATTGGCAGGAACTGCAGTAAAAAATAACATGAAACTTGAAACGATATTGTTCATACGAGAAATTTAAAAGTTGTTGGTCTTGTTAATCTTCGTTAGTTTAAAAGTAAGGGAAGTTTAAAAAAAAAAATCGCGTTGGCCTTGCTTCACGGGATCTCGTAGCTTAGCTCTTAGCTGCCCTCATTGACCCATATATAATAGAAATTCCATCTTACATTATATTACGCATTATTAACCCTGGTAGCAGTTTATCAGAGCAGCTTCATATTTTTTTTATCAATAGTAAGCTGATTCCTGAACTAAAAGAGTCACGGATTGGCTTATTAAGAGTTATGTAACAGTATTTTATACAATCGTGACATACCTAATAGGCTTGTTTCCAATTTTTGAAACGCAAGTATAACGTTCTGTATTGACCAAACATTGCCCTAGAATTCATGTATTCCCTCGAAAGGGGCTTTAAATATGGGATAATTAGTATAATTACAAAATGTATGTGGACAGATTGCTTCGCGCTTCGCGCCTAAAACGCTCTTTGAAAGAAGTGTGACGTCACAATTCACGCTTTAACACATAACTACACACTCGCACATTATACACGTAACACACACACACAGAAATTTTGAATTGTCAACTGCACTTGAACAAGTGCATTATGTTAAAAACAATATTTATGAAAATATCCTGGCACCGTATCTTCATAATGATTTGATAAATTAGATTGCCTAATATAATTATTTTATTCTTGTTAGTCTTGGTTACTTTAGTACCAGTAAATTAAAACAATTTTTCGTTTTCTGCCAATATCTGCAGGTAAACATCAGGATAACCTATCCGTAGAAAAACCAATTGGATATCAGTGTTCAAACGAAATGTAACCCCTGCGGCAAAAACTCTCAAATCATGAAGCGGTTGGTTTTGAAATGTGTCGAAAGCGCGATGTCTGTTATGCAGTAAAAATTTACTGTTTTTAAAATCAACAGAGTTTTAACAATGTGTTGTTGTGAATTGTAGCAAGAATAGTGACTGCAAATTGTACAGGTTTCAATAAGTGGACGGTTGCCATAATAAGGAAAGAGTAAGTCACCTAACCTCTATTTAAAGTCATACTTCATAAAAGTAATAATTTGATTTATATTGTAATCTTATTTAGTAGAATTCTCACGGTGGTTTACTATTTTACAATCCCGATGGATCCTATGGCACAACCGGAGAACAAATTTTGCAGTGGTCACTTTACAGGCTCATGCTCATGAGAGCCAGTCCCAGTTATATTCCAAGGATGTTACCCTTCGAGTATAAATCAAGACGGATTGCCAAAAATGCGGCAATACTGAGATTTCAATGTTATATAGAAGTCCCCTTATGAAAATTGATAATGCTCGACAATAAGATCATCAACACAAAATAAAAAATGTCTTATAGTTTCAGACCTTCCCATACTGACCGATTTAAATGAGATATCCTGTAAAGTGATCAAAGTTACAGGCAACGTAACATTATATTATGTTTCTTATTTTATTTTGTAGCTTTTATTAAAAAGAAGTGTTGCTTGAACATGCACATTCAATACAAAGATTTACCATATCAGGCGTGACACATTTTATCGTGGAAAAACTTAGAGTAACTGATGCGGTTTCTTTTAATGGTTTCGTCAAGGAATTATATCAAAACAATGAAACAAGTAACTCCAAAATTGTTTTCAAGTGAAAACTTCTTTAGCCGCGTTAGGTAATGTTTGGTAGGGGTAAATCTTATCCCACCAAAAACATTCTGTCAAAAACTAGCCAAGTCTCGATTGAGCTGCTTGTTTATCTCTAAAAAGTAATGAAATCTAGACAATGTCGTACCAAGTCTAAGGTTCCTTACTGCGATTTCTTTATTATTATAGTTAATGTTGTGTGACTTGGCCGTTGAAGGGTACACAACCAGGTGCTCCATGACACCATTGCACCAGTCTGTCGCCAGAACCGCTACCCATTGACGATAGAAAATTGCCACTTGGAAAACGTTGATTCCATAACTAGCCAATTGTAGGCTTGATAAAGCTGCGTATTTCAATAATACTTATGTATAGGCGAGCCTGAAACAAACACTTCTTTTCGGAGCGTCAAATCGACTATCGATCTAACATAAAATAGACGTACAGACGGACTTCTATCAATGATTAGAAGTACGTCTGTACTGGAAATAATTGTATAAACTTTTTGTTTCAGGCTCGCTTGTGTACCCTTCAACGGCCAAGTCACACAACATTAACTATAATAATAAAGAAATCGCAGTAAGGAACCTTAGACTTGGTACGACATTGTCTAGATTTCATTACTTTTTAGAGATAAACAAGCAGCTCAATCGAGACTTGGCTAGTTTTTGACAGAATGTTTTTGGTGGGATTTCACTTCTTTTTGTAGAAACGTACGAAGTAATATCTAACTAAATACACTAAACCTAGAATTCTAGAAAAGTACTTACTTATAAACACGAACGCTATTCGAAGTACTGCCTAACTGTAAATTAAACCTAGAAAACTAAGAGTACCTACTAAATAGCTAACAATTAAATAAACACGGAGAGAAAAATCTAGTTTCTTGTAACAGAATATTGTAAACTTGACTTGATTTTATTGTATTATATGTGACAACTATACATTTTTTACACATTAATAGAAAATTCTACTTCTTTACAAAATTATTTCTAGTTCCTACAACCCACTAACCTAGTATCGTAGAAAATAAATTTTGTGTAACACACAAAAACCATCTCTGTAGCCATCATTATAGGACAGAGTAGAGTTTATCAGATTTTTCAGTAGGATTCAATATAATTACTGCGGACTTGAAACGCCGCATAATCCTGTTTACTATGTGTTGTATTAAGAACACCGGATTTTTATTAGTCTTGACTATTATTTTAGGGGACTGAAATAATCAACAATTTCTGTTTACTATATGCAGTATTGGAGAATACCAGATTTTTATTTGTGTTAAAAATAAGTTTTGTTCTGTTTACAATAAATATTGTAGAGTTATCGGGTTTTATTTTTGTATTTAATAAAAGTGAGAAATACACCGAAACCGAGCACGGGTTACAAGCGTCGCTGCTTGTCCGAGCGGGCCCTCTCTCCAATTTTATTTAAATGTCATCATCATCATCATCACATTCTCACATCCTTCCCTCTATTCACATGAGGTCCTGTTCGAAATCTACAACCCTAGTGAGAGAAACATTATATAGTTCTTACCTTACATGAATCAGTTGGAACTTCTATATATACAAATGACGTTAAAAACTTCGAAAGCGCGTTGTATGTCAATCAAGTATGACGTGAAATAAATAAGCTAGATTTAATGTTAAATGCATTAATAAATTACATTTTTACGTAGAACCTATCTTAGCATTGAATTTTACAGTATTTAATAAAAATGTACAATATAAGCGCTCTAAAACCCGTAACACTGTATGGCCAAGCGCCCTAGCGCCATCTGTTGACACTAATGTAAAGGTATTAAATTAGTTTTTCGTTACACGTAAATAACGCATTGTTTAGTGTGCAATAATATTGTAATGGCAACATTTTTTATTGTTGCTAGTACTATTCTGTATTTTTATCATGAAAACAAGTATGTTACACAACAAAAAACGTATCTAGTTATGAGTAAAAATATTCCTAGTAATCAAGAAATTTCGAGTAAGTAATGGGTATTAAAAATCCGCTTAAAGGTACGAGAAAGTCTATAGTACCTATAAATAAATCACATAAGATGGACCTTACATAAAGATATTGTAAAGACAATTTTATTATTTTGTGTGATTACTAGACGATTGTGAACAGAAACAATAAATATTGTAAACATCGCAATTCTTGAAAAGTGTTGTAAGCAAAATGCTTATTTTACTCTGTAACTATTAGAAGGTTACCACAACGATATCAGAGTTTTCGTGTACAAGAATATTATAACTAGAATAGTCTAGTATTGTTAAAAATACGACTTGTTGTTTTAAAACAAGAATCTGTTAACCATAGCTGAAATCTTTTTTCCTACACCAGAATCATAACTACTATACAATCTGGTAATATTGTAAAATATTTTTTTCTCCGTGAAGTATTCAATTAAAACTTCTTTTAAAACTAATAATTAAGTAATAATCAGTAATCCGTCACTAGTAATAAAATTCAAATCTTCGAGTTGTTTTAATAACAGCCTGCTAATTAACCTTAGCAAACCTCACGAAATAATAAGCGAAATCAACGAAATGCAAATAATCCCTCCTAATCCCTAGCAAACGTTTTCAAGCGCAGTAGAAGAATGTCGTAAACGACTGTAACGCGGCCGGTTACCACTTCGCCATATAAGGTTATCGGAAAAACAAACGTAAGCGCGTTTTATAATACAGTCAGCGCCATCTAGCGACGTGTGCGGGTATCACCGCCACTCTTAGTCCAATGCATTATATTTTGACCAAATTTTGAGAGAAATTAATATTTTAGTGTAATTTGTTTAGGTATTTAATTTCTTTAATGTTCGAGTCGAGTAGAATACAATGATATTTACTATGGATGGGTTATACTCTAACAAAATGTGCATAAAAATACTTCCAACTTATTTCATAACTTTTTAGCAATGATTCCGTTATATTTATCTATTTTGACAATCATTACGTCTTTGTCACTTTCATTGTTAGAAAATTATAGTTTGTCTCTTTCTCACGCTGGTGACGGCAGCTCATTGGCACGTCCGCATCTCTCGCTTGCAGGTGCGCGACTAGTGACAATTGTTTGAATTCACTCATTTTAAAGGCTTCACTTTTGGAGCGTGCATAACCCTTATTATACATATATCATAGGTAGAATAAAGCTAATCGTTCGACTATTTCTTCTTGTAAACTTGTAAGTATACCTAGGTATAAAAGCCAGTCTAGTCTTATCCAGAGTTTTCTTTTAATTTTATTTTCACACCACCTGCTCGACAATGCCAAATTATGTATCATGAAGCACTTTATGAAGGCCCTGGCGGCCCGATTGGTCGAGACTACAGGGGACCATAGAGCTGGCGCGTACCTCTCCCAGCGTATATCCTTAGCTGTGCAGAGAGGTAACGCCGCCAGCGTAATGGGGACCATGCCGCAGGCGGATATTTTAGACGGGGTATTCTTTTTGTAGTTGGGATTTTTATACCTGTATCATGAAAACCCCACCGAAAGCACATCATTGTAGCTCTTGGCTTTAGCGGGGAATAATGTTACATTATAACCCGCCGGGTAGTAATGTGATTTTACTTCTTATTGTCATGTCGTTAAAGTCTAATTTCGCAAAGTCCGGACGGCGCCTCGGCTAATCCCCGCGAGCCGCGGCGTCACACCGAACTGATTTGAAAATGGAACAGATTTTAAATCCTAAAACAATTGCCGCGAGTGTCATAAGACGCTGCAGTATACGGAGAAATACTTCACTCTTCAGTACTATTAAAGTAGAAGATAAAATTCTAATAGTACGTACTAAACATCCATTTTCTGTTTTGATTTACTTTCATAAAATTCCGTTTCTAGTAGCCTTGGTATTGTTATTGTCTCGTAAGAGGTGAGAAAAGTAGAGTATATTCCTTGGGGATAAAGCTGTGTTAGTCACGGGCGCGCTTAAATCACTCACTACACTCAGGACTCAGTCTTCATTCCCTCGCTACGCTCGGGAGTTAAATCAAGAGTCCTTCGTTACGATCAGGATTCAATAGCGCGGCCGTGACATAAAACAATGCTTTATTTGTATGCCTTGGTGTACAATCTACTATTTCATGCGTATTAAAAGCAGAAGGGGAGGCATTCGCCCAGCAGTGGGACGCTATAGGCTAGATTAAATTAGACTAGTGGTTCTGTGAACCGTAGACTTCGGAGCATTTCCCCCTTTTTCCCTCCTTTCCCCCTCCCTTGAAACTTTTTTTTACAACAACCTCTAAGGAAGTGTGAGCTTGACTTTTTACCCGAAAATGATTGAAATCCGTCCATAAATAACGCGATGGCAAACTTCCCCCTTTTCCCCTTAATTTTTCCCCCGATAAAAAAATGGCTCGACAATTTTTGGCAAATAAATCAAGGAACGTACATGCCAAGTTTCATCGAAATCGGATGAAAAATGCTACCTCTAAATTGACACTGACCAACCAATACACACACATCAATCTGCTAAATCGTCGTACCAGTAAGAGACCCCAGACCCAACACGCACCCGCGCGGCCCGCGCGCCCGTGCGGCCTCTCCTTGTGAGTTAAAACGGAGACGTTCGTCGCCTCGCTACGCTCGGCTCCCCAATCAAAGATTTGTCCCACTATACGCTGGATTTTTTCAATGACAGTCGATTTTTTTATGTATCAGTAGTAGAAGGGGGCATTACCATATCTCTAATACAGCTGAGACCAGCTGACGGTTCTTCATCAGATACTTCAGACCTTCGATTTTTGACATCAAATGAAGCGGCCCACCAAATTGAATATTTTTTATAAAGGCGGTATATGTCGATCTCTAATAGTTTGGTTTGGCTCTTGTGTTTTCTAATGAGGGTCACCAGGTACTCCAGATCTTCGATTATTCTAGTTTTTATAGTTTTCCCTTTATGTGGCCATAAAACCATAACTCTGTACCAAATTTCAGCTCTCTGAGTATATGGGAAGTACTAGTTCTATTTTGATGATCATGAGTGAGTGAGTGAGTGAGTGAGTGAGTGAGTTTCATAAATGCGAAACTTTGCTTTCGCTTAACTTCGGAACTAAATGACCAACAGACTTGAAATTTTGGATTTTAAGTATGTGATTATAGCTTACTGGATGACTAAAATTTCTGCCTTCTAGTCTTATCCAGAGGTTCTCAAATAGGGGCCTGAAAATGCGGCGAAATGGTTCCAGTAAAGGATGGTACGGCAGTGTTTGCTTCGCGCTCGACTTGGCGGGGGCACTGCCGTGCCCCCAGATGTATGAGTTCGCGTCACCGACACCGTCACGAAAACAACAACGCATCAAACGTGTATGAGACTTACCAGGGGTGCACGGATTTACCATGAAGTAAAATTTTTAAACTAGAGGACATATATCGACCACAAAGTGAGACCAAAAGGGAAGGTTATGTATGGGGTTGCATCTCTTTCTAAGTAGGGAGACCATATCAAATATATCGGAGCGGCCAGGGTACTCAAAAATATTTGAACATGCACTTTATCGCCTTGACAATAGAGGCGTTGTTCAGATATTTGTGACCACCTTGGCCGCTCCGATATATCTGATGGCGACTGAACTATGATGTATGCGGAACAGTATGGGGATAACGGCTTTTTTAGATTACACTACTATCATCATCATCTCAGCCATAAGACGTCCACTGCTGAACATAGGCCTTCTCTTTGGACTTCCATAAGTATCGGTTACACTATACATACCTACCTATAATATAAATCATAATAAATACTAAATATGTACAGTCAGCAGCAGAAGTAGCTAATCAGGTGAGGTGTTCAAAATGATACTTGATACGACTTTATTAAGAGAATAAGAGCATGTGTAGGTCATTTTGAACTCCTCATCCGCCGATTTATACTTGTCTACTGACAGTATTTTTGACATACGATGTTGTCATATGGTTGTCATAAACAGTAATTAATTGCATTTTAAATAGATTGTTTCGTTATAGGAATAACAGATTACATCCGTCAAGATTTATTCTTTGGTAAAATATTAATATTTGCATTAAAATAAGAATAAAATGGACCACCGCGCTTGACCAGCTGCTTACTAAGAAACGTCATTTTGCTGAGTGATATGAAAATAATAATATGTATGTTTTCAAGATTTCACGGAAAACTCGTGTGCATATCAAGTAGAGGGTATAGACGTGAATGCATAGATAAGCAGTCCTCATGTGCACAACAGTGATATAATAATGACCTCCATGAATCTCGGCTAGTTGAATAGTGGCTAGCAAAGTGATGTCTGGTTTAGATACCGTCAACCGTGGCAACTTTACCTTCTGTAAGTAACGTTACCCTAGTCTAGGATTCTACTTTGCCGAGAAAATATGATAGAGCTAAATCGAGAATCATTGCATTTACAAATTTAACGCTACCTTAGGTTTCTATTTAGTAACACCTTTACCTTATGATTTAGCAGATTATTGGTAAAGTTGCTTACAGAAGATCAAGTTGCCACGTTTGACGATATATTTTTATATGAATGTAAAATTTATCTTATTAAATTAATATCACGAGCTATAATATTTCATTCAATTGAATTGTATTTATATTTTGATATGATCTTGTACAGCCCGTAATATATTTGAATAATAATAATTTTAAACAAAAAAAGAACCGACTTCACTTAGGACCCGCTATTCCAAGAGGAAATGGCCGAGTTGCTGTTAAAAATAGTGAAATCATTATAGGTGTGCCTATAATATTTGAAGAGTTCCCTCGATTTCTCCAGGATCCCATCATCAGACCCCGACTTGGTGACAATGGGACCATCTAGGGGTTATACCCGTTCGATTTAAAAAAAATTAAAATCGGTTCACGATTCACGGAGATATCGAGTAACATTCATACAAAAAAATAATAATGATGATAAAAAAAAAACAGTTGAATTGAGAACCTCCTCCTTTTTTGAAGTTGGTTAAAAATCATATAAACATGCATATATTATATTATAATTGATGCTCGGAGTGTCAATAGATGTGAAAACCAGATTGATTTTGATAATTTTAATTCAAACATTATGAAATTAGAAATTTTATACTAAAAGTTCTAGGTTTTCACTTCCATCGGCAGTCCCTATAACTGACATTTTTTTTGGTACACAGTTTTATTGCTGACTGAGCATTGTCATGTAAACTACAAAGTATATCAAACTTCAGCTCTGTGGCTCAAGCAGACACCGGGAAGTGGTTGAAATTTAACTTACAATTAAGATTTGGTGCATATAATGTAATGACTCGAACAAATAAATAAACAAAGAAATACACGGGGCTAGGCTAAATAAAACTGTGTAAAAATCGTAGTATTTTCCATAATGTCACATCAAACAACAAACAACAGTCACACAGTCAACCAACAGTCAACAACAACATTCAAAAGGGCCAAGATGCATAGTCAGGATATATCAAAACATACGGTTTTTCTTGTACTTGTAGTCCGTAGGTTGTTTTAGCTCGAATTCCGTAGACATGTTGAACGTTAAACATTAAACAAAAATACGCGCTTGAGGGTCCGCGCTGCACTGCAGCTTGAATTGAACTGGCGAAGGCTACTATTAGCATTTCTGTGCTTTTAAATGCGGAGTTATTCTATAAAGGGATTACTGATGTTACCAAAAAAATATTTGCCTGATTTTCACTTCCCAAATAAAGTTTCCCAAAAATATGAATATCAAATAATTATTTCCCAACCTATCATTACATATTAACATTTTTAGAAACTCAACAATATGGAAATATATCTTTAGGCAATTCTTTAATTTATTAAATCGTTTCACCAATTTTAGTCAGGTAACGGTACAGTCACCGGCAATAGCATCTTCCTACACGAAGGGCGCAAAAATATGTGACACGCTCTTATTTGTAGGGCCATAAGTGCGTGCCACATAAATTTGCGGCCTTCCTGTAGGAAGATACTATTGCCGGTGACTGTACAATATTAGGCTAATATCGAAACCTAACACTAGTTTACAAAGCTTCTGTTCTTTAAATAAAAAGTTTTTTTCTTAACAATTGAGATGCATTGAGTTTCAGAACAATTATAAAAAAAATCTAACACGTCATGTTTCCAAGTTTGATACTTTTGATATTTTTTAAAAAAACTAATGCTTAAAAAATATCAAACAAAAAAATAAAAATGATTAAAAAAATTAAATATTTATTTGTGTCTGTATCTTTTATAATAGACCAAGGCCCCATTTCTCGAAACTATTAGTTTACTAGTATATTAGTTATTAGTTACTAGTCGAAATTTTACAAGACCTAATATTTTCTGTTTCTCAAAAAAAATATTAGACTGGTAACTAATACTGATAAACTAATAAAAAATGTTAGTCTGGCTTGGCTGAATGCACCCATTACCTACACAGATAGAAATAATATCTTAATTCAAAACGCAAAACTCTCTTGCACGCGGTTTCTTAAACAGAGTAATAAATACCTTAGACCAATAAACATGACTTGAGTTAAAAATATCATGATTTTTAAAAGAAGATTTAAAATCATTTAGCTGTAACTTTACCTATTTTTAAAGCGAATAGTAATTATTTGAGTTAAGATAATAATTCTAAGGCCGTGGGGTGCCCGGCCTTAGAATTGTCCCCCACCATATCGTCCCGTGGTTGCAGTAGGAGTCTGCTAAGGGAATATACCGGGAGATGGGCAGCAGCATCTTCCGAAAGCCTACAAACAATAAACAAAAAAAAAAAAAAAACTGCGCGCGCCAACCCGCCTGCCAAGCGTGGCGCGTATGGCAAACCCCCCCCCCCCCCCCCCTTAATGATAAGTTCCATTAATACCAGGCCCCCAGTCCCCGGCAGCTCCGCTATTCCTGGCGCGGGTAGCGGTCATGGTAACGGCGGAGCACGGGGTGCTAAGAATCTCCGGCAGATGCCCGGCTACCCACCCCCACGACGACGACTGGCCCTGGTAACACACAACATACGCACTATGAGGACTGACGAAAAGATCTGCGAGCTGGAAGAGGAACTGAGCAGGTTACACTGGGACATTGTAGGGTTATGCGAAGTCCGTAGAGAGGGGGAGGACACCGTAACCCTGAAGTCTGGTAACTTGCTCTACCACCGGGAGGGCGACCAACAGTCCCAAGGTGGTGTCGGGTTTCTCGTTCACAAGTCCCTCGTAAACAACATAATAACCATCGACAGTGTGTCGAGCAGGGTGGTATACCTAATACTCAGAATATCCAAAAGATATTCGCTGAAGGTCATTCAGGTATACGCACCGACCTCGTCACACTCCGATGATGAAGTAGATGCTATGTATGAGGACGTAAGTAGGGCCATACATACTTCGAAAACGTACTTCACTGTTGTTATGGGGGACTTCAATGCAAAGTTGGGCAAGAAAGACGGTGATGAGTTGAGAGTGGGGCAATTTGGGTATGGGCAACGGAACCCTAGGGGTCAGAGGCTGGCCGATTTTCTGGAGAGAGAGGAACTCTTCATGATGAACTCTTTCTTCCAGAAGCCGCCTAACAGGAAATGGACCTGGATGAGTCCTGATGGTTCCACGAGAAACGAGATAGACTTCATCATGACCGACAAGAAACGGATATTCAGTGATGTCTCTGTGATCAACAGGGTAAAGACCGGTAGCGATCACCGAATCGTAAGAGGCTCACTGAATATCAATGTTAAACTTGAAAGGTCCAGCCTGATGAAGTCTACGCTCCGACCTACTCGAGCCCATCTTCAAAACCCCGAAAGCTTTCAACTTGAGCTCTCTAACCGCTTTGCTTGCCTAGAGAACTTAACTTCAGTGGACGAGATCAACGACGGGCTAGTGGAAACTGCCCACACAGTAGGGTCAAAATTCTTTAGACCCCGCCGAAAAGATAGGCCTCAGAAACTGACCGAGCGAACCTTAAACCTCATGGCTGAACGACGCTCGCTACAGTTGCAGTCTCCCGATGACGCGAAGTCATATAGGCAGCTCAATAGACGTATATCTAAGTCCTTGCGACATGATCTGCGTCTCTTTAATACTAACCGTATTAAAGAGACTATTGAGCGTAACCAAGGCTCCAAAGTGTTCGCAAAGGATAAGTCTTTTGGGCAAAGCCAGCTGACAAAGCTGAAACGGGAAGATGGCAGCATAGCGTCGACCAAAGCAGAGGTTTTAGGCGAGATCGAAAGGTTCTATGGACAGTTATACACGTCGGTCGCACAGCCTGTTGACAGCTTGGTAGGAGATCCAAGAGCCAAGCTGTCCCGACATTATACCGAAGACACCGGGTGAAGACGGAATCACTTCAGAACTTCTGAGAGCGGGTGGAACACCGGTACTTAAAATCCTCCAGAAGCTCTTTAGCTCCGTCTTATCCGAGGGCAAAACGCCTGAAACATGGAACAGAGGCGAGGTGGTGCTGTTCTTCAAAAAAGGTGACAACACCCTTTTGAAGAACTACAGACCCATCACGCTTCTGAGCCATGTCTATAAGCTGTTTTCAAGGGTCATCACGAACCGTCTCGAACACAGACTTGATGACTTCCAGCCTCCCGAACAAGCCGGTTTCCGAAGAGGCTATAGTACCATAGACCACATACATACGCTGCGGCAAGTTATACAGAAGACTGAAGAGTATAACTTGCCATTATGCTTAGCGTTTGTGGACTATGAGAAAGCCTTCGATTCGGTGGAAACATGGGCGGTGCTTGAGTCTCTTCAGCGGTGCCATATTGACTATCGGTACATCGAAGTGTTGAAGTGCTTGTATAGTAACGCCACCATGTCGGTCCGAGTACAGGAGCAGAGCACGAGGGCGATTCCATTGCGAAGAGGCGTAAGACAGGGAGACGTTATCTCTCCGAAACTGTTTACTGCCGCAATGGAAGACGCCTTCAAGCTCCTGAAATGGCAAGGACTTGGCATCAACATCAATGGCGAATACATCACTCACCTTCGGTTTGCCGACGATATTGTAGTCATGGCAAAGTCGATGGAGGAACTCAGCATGATGCTCGATGACCTCAACCGAGTTTCACAACAGGTGGGCTTGAAAATGAACATGGATAAGACGAAACTTATGTCAAATTCCAGGGTTGTGCCCACCCCAGTCTCTGTTGGGAACTCGGTACTCGAAGCTGTTGACTCGTACATCTACCTAGGACAAGTAGTCCAATTAGGTAGGTCCAACTTCGAAAAAGAGGTCAACCGCCGAATTCAACTCGGTTGGGCAGCGTTCGGGAAACTACGTAATGTCTTTTCGTCCGACATACCTCAGTGCCTCAAGACGAAAGTCTTCAACCAATGTGTGTTACCAGTGATGACTTACGGCTCCGAAACGTGGTCTTTCACTATTGGCCTCATCACAAAGTTCAAAGTCGCTCAACGAGCTATGGAGAGGGCTATGCTCGGAGTTTCTCTACGTGATCGAATCAGAAATGAGGAGATCCGTAGACGAACTAAAGTTACTGACATAGCCCACAGGATTAGCAAGCTGAAGTGGCAATGGGCAGGCCACATTGCACGCACAGCAGATGGCCGATGGGGTCGAAAAGTGCTCGAGTGGAGACCACGGACTAGCAAGCGCAGCGTAGGACGTCCACCCACAAGATGGACAGACGACCTTATAAAGGTCGCCGGGAGACGCTGGATGCAAGTCGCTTCCGACCGATACTCATGGAGGTCCAAAGGGGAGGCCTATGTTCAGCAGTGGACGTCTTATGGCTGAGATGATGATGATGATGATGATGAAGATAATAATTATTTACGGCAAAAAAGCACCAACATTTTCCTTTAAGAGTTTTATGTGTTTACGTAAGATCGATTAGTTCTTGGTTTGATGTTCTCAATCTACAGCTAAGAGCCAAAGCTAATTCAAAGAAGTAGCACCAAAAGTTAGATTTGAGATTTTTAAGTTTTTAGGCAAGAGAGATTAATTTTTGCTTTGATGTTTTCAACTTACAATCAAGAGCTACAGCTATTCCAAAGAAGAAGCACATAATTTTTGCTTTGAAACATTTAAATCTTGGACGTTAGTTACCCTGCGCATCAATAGATGTCTCTGCGTGTAGGTTAGAACGCGCGAACGTTGGTTCGACGTAACTTCATGACCCTCGGCGCTTTACCCGGGCTTATTTGAGATTCACAAAAGCAATCTCAGCTCTAGTTGATACGATTATAAATTGTGAGTATATAAATAATCATAATTTATATTTTTATCAACTACTTTTAGTTAAACTTCCTTTCTTGGGATTAGTCCCGGGAAACACAGTTTCTGCTACTAGCTTTTTAAGTAGTGCACTGAGACACTAGGCGATTATCACACTGACGACGGATCCGCATGCGGCGCCGGTGTGCGAGCGAGATAGCGCTATACACATGCAGAGCGCTATCTCGCTCGCGCACCGGTGCCGCATGCGGATCCGCGCCAGTGTGATAACCGCCTTAGAAAATGTTATTGTTTGTTTCAAGTAACCGATTTCATACGCCAAGAAATTTTAGATCTTGGTGTGAAAATATCAAATTTTACATCAAGTAACACATGCTCTTGAACTAATGCGCTTTCTTGTTTCCGTGGAGAAATTCAATTCTCAATTTAAATTATGAGTCTTTACCCAAGAAACAAAGTTTCTTGGCGTAAGTTCTTTATGTATTGCACTAAGACACAAAAAGTTCAATTAAAAAAAAATACAATACAAAAACAAAATTCAAACGCTCTTCGTTTTAATATTAAGCTATTTAAAAAAAATATTTTTATATCTCGGATAAAGTATTTAATTTATTAGATTAAGTAATAAACTTTGAAACATTTTATATCTTAAAACAAGAAATTTTATTTTTTCCTTATATGGGAAACTGGATATCTCTTGATTCAAATAGGTTTCTTTGGTTGAAGAGATTTTTTCTATCTCTGTATGCCCTATTTATCTTTAAAAAAAAAGCGGGAATAGTTCCCGCCAATTTTTATTAAGTAGTAGTATTACTTGGCGGTAAGGTCCGACCGAGATCTCGGTCTCGGTCTCGGTCTCGGCCTTCTCGGCCATAAATCAAGGCCGAGATCTCGGCCTCGGTTCTCGGTCAAAAAGGGCCGAGATTCTCGGCCGCAGCCGAGACTATGAAACTAGTTCTGATTGGTCACTTGGGGAGTTGTTGTGACCCTTTATACGATTTCAATTGAGTCGACTAAGTCATCTCCCCACATTCAATCGTTTTTTTTTTATTTTAGTTGCAAATCGTGCTAAAAATTAATAGATACATACCTACATAGTAGTTGTTTTGAAAATTACGTGTTACATTCTCAATTTTTTAAATTCTCGGTCTCGGTCTCGGTCTCGGCCGAGAATACCATTTAGTCTCGGTCTCGGTCTCGTTCTCGGCCGAGACAGAAAAAGTGTTCTCGGTCGGACCTTACTTGGCGGTAAAAGCGGATTGTGCGTTTAATTTAGTTATTACTTATTTAAATATTTAACAATGGATACGAAAATAATGGTCCTCCGAAACATTTTAGAGGCTAAAGACATTTTATTTTATTTTACACTAATAGTTTCCACTAATATGTTTTACCAACCTTCCGAGACTAGTAGCTTTATTAGTGGATTTTACAAGTGTATTCATTTTTCTTTATATTTGTGAAACCAAAACCCATTTAACACTAATAATTGTAACTAATAACTAATATTTTATTACTTTTATTAGAGTAGCTTTGAGAAACGCACTCTAGTAAACTTGTAAAAAATATTGGTTCATGGACTAATATTATTAGTCTAATAAGTTTTGAGAAATGGGCCCCAGCAATAGTCACCTATAGTCGCTAGTGCAGACGACAACAAAGGGCATTATACGGATTTTAGTGATGATGGGATCCCCTTTTGTTTGCATAATGAGACCTTAGGACCCATAGAACATTTTAAGAAGCAGAGCCATCTAAATTTATGGTGCGGTGGGGGTATAAGGGGGGGGGGGGGGGGATTTCTTTTATCAACACATAGATTGAAAACTATTAATCTTAGTAACATACTTCAAAGGCAAAAATTGTAGAGAATTCTTTGAA
This sequence comes from Pammene fasciana, assembly GCA_911728535.1. NCBI lineage: Eukaryota > Metazoa > Arthropoda > Insecta > Lepidoptera > Tortricidae > Pammene > Pammene fasciana. Next base: position 24,969,130 of record OU452275.1, read on the forward strand.
CAATATATCCTTCATTAAAAGTTTTGTGGTAACTTTAACCGTTTTTATTAAAAATATAATATACTGAAATTGGGACACAAAGGTATGGGGGAGGGACGGAAACACCTACTGGACGACTTGTTTTCACTTCTAGTTTAAATTCTTCTTGTTCTAAAGGCAAAAGGTTGACTATGAATGCGTAGCTGCAATGTCCTCCCAAGGTGACTTCTGCCTTAATTTGAAACCATATCGAAGCCACTGAAAGAATGAATTGCCCGAAAATATTGTGAATGTTCCCAGATATGAGGCTGTGTAAATTGAATACAGGACATAGAAAAAGAGAATGAATATTAGGTACCAGTGGCGGCGCGTCCATAGAACACGATTCCCATCGGCTTGCCATCATAAGTGCATTGTAATGTGCCTAAATTGAAGAATAAATATCTTTTATCTTTTTTTATCTTTTTATCTTGCCTAAGTTTCAGGCGCCTGAGCAGTTTTCCTCATGCAGCAGTTTTCATTCAGCTCATGAAGAAATTTTAAGCCAAATTCGGCACTGGCTTGCCTAAGAAAAAAATTAACCTACCGCCAATGTTAGGTACCTACTTGTTTTATTAAATGTTCCCATGGGCAGTATGGGCATATAACATGAAAAAAATTAATGGCAACTCGAAAATAATCGCGCGTTTTAATTACTGAATAAGGACTAATTATTAGAAGTGATTTATTATTTATCTACTTTTTATCTTCAAGCGTTGAACTAATTATTTAATTTGAAACCGAAGGTATGGATTAAACCTCCGACTCATAACACCAAATATTCTCGACAATAAAATTATTACCTAAATTATCATATCATATCTTCGATTAGTCAGTGGTTTATTACAAATAAAATTACGAAAAAATTTACGACCACTAACGCAATTACTACATAATTATGCACATAATATATTTATTCTACTTATCATATCAATGAAACTTAGAAGGAAACTTTTTTGTTTTAGCGATACCTTTTAAAAATAAAAATAAAGGTCAAAATTGTGTGCAAAACGGCTCAAGAAAACTATTTTTAAGAGTCGCCAGGACGCTCGCGTTCCCATACAAACGTAGTTCAGCTCTCATTTTAAAACGACATGCTTTAGAACCATGAAATTTGGCATGGGCATTCTAGTAGTACAGATCTAGGTCGGACATTTATTTTCGTTGCTAAAAATCGTAATACAAAGAAAATACAGCCAGTTACAAATTTACATACAAAACTTATTTTTGCTATAGTTTCTTTGTATTACAATTTTTAGCAACCAAAACGAACGTCCGACCTAGATCTGTACTACTAGAATGCCCATGTCAAATTTCATGGTTCTAAAGCATGTCTTTTTAAAATGAAAGGTAAACTACGTTTGTATGGGATCGCGAGTTCACGCGAGCGTCCTGGCGACTCTTAAATCTTGCCGATTCAAATTTTATTGGCGGGCGTTCACATAGATCTCTTTACAAAACCTTTCTGGTCGTAATATGCAACTGTCATATCATATTAATTCATTTAAAAAACTCACCCCTACTTTTTTTTTTTATTAGAAAAAACGTGGGTAAGGAGAAGACGGAAAAGCATTCGCTTCGCTGAACTTGTTGTTTATAGTTTGTAAAACGAGATCCTGATTTATTTTGTTTTGTGGGGTTTCATACCAGGAGGGAAGTTTATTATATATAGAATAAAAATTAAGCTAAGAATGAATATAAAACTTATTACTTTTGTACATTATATTCATTAATAGTTTTCTGTTGTATTAAAGCAAAAAAACCGTATGAAGTTTCAACTAGGTACCTTGGAGCTACCGTCGCGGCGTACATACAACTTTGCCTTCGATGCACAACAGTTTCTTCACCAAACAGCTATTTAAATATATCTTATTCCTGAGATGGCCGCCTTTCTCCCATCTCAGGAATAAGCTATAAATAGCTGTTTGGTGAAGAAAACTATGTTTTTAAGCCTGGCAAAGTTGTGCATCGTAGGCAAAGTTGTAGCACGTGACGGTACCGCCCTTTTAGGATTAGCAAAATGACGGTAGATTTCGCCTTTATCTCTTTACTAGCAGTTGCCCGCGGCTTCGCCCGCGTACATTATGATTAATGCAGATTTCTACTCTTGAATAAAAGTTTTTCCCCGCGACTTCCTTTGCGTAGAATTAGTATTTGACCCCCCTTTTTACCCTCTTAGGGAATGACTTCTGGGATAACTATTATGTATCCATCCCCAGAACTCAAACTATCTCTATACCAAATCATCTAAATAGGTTCAGCGGTTATCAATTCCCCATATAAACTTTCAACCCCCTTTTCACCTGTTAAAGGGTTGATTTTCGGGATAAAACTATCCTATGTCGTTTTCCGAGACTCAAACTATCTCTATATCAAGTTTCATCTAAATCGGTTCAACTGAAAATAATTCTCTATAAAACTTCCAACGCCTTTGCTATGCACCCCCGTAAGCTTTGTTTTTCGGGATAAATACAATTTTGCCCCTTCCCGGGACCCTCCATACCAAGTTTCATCTAAATCGGTTCAACATTTAAAAATGCCCCATACAAACTTTTAACCCCCATTTCACCACTTTAAGTAACGATTTTAGGAAATTAAAAAAAAAAGCAAGTACGGGTCTTACTTGCGCCTCAAAAGTTTCGTACGAACAACTTTTTTATTACATTTTTGAAAAAAGACGCTTTCAGCATTATTTCATAAGAATTAATAGGGCGGCTGAGTGCGAATCGGACACGTACCCCGATTTTTTTTTGGTCTTAAGTGCTTGACTGCACTCTTATTAGTTTTCCTGTAATTTATACGTAAATAACTATTATATCTGTAATTTTTGCAAATTTTTCTGTCGAACAGTTTCCGATATTGATTAATTTACACCTTTTTTGTAATTACTTCAAAGTTATGTATGTTAAAATTATACTAATTAGAGATCCTCACATTAAGCCCTTTTATTTGATACGCCACACAATAAAGTTATTTGTTTTTTGATTTCTCATTTACCTACCAACAAATCCCCCCCCCCCCTTAATGTTTAAAATTCATAAATTAGCGTTACATGCCTGCCTTTGGGTCACTGACTTACAAACAAAGTCGCACCATAAGGGTTCCTTTTCTACCATTTTGGTACGAAACCCTAAAAACATCCTTTTCGCTTCCCGGGACTCTCTATACTAAGTTTTATCAAAATCGGTTCAGCTGTTAAAAATTCCCCATTCAAACCTCCAACGCCATTTCATCCCCTTAACCTTAGGGTTAATTTTCGAAATAAAATCTATTTATATGTCCGTTCTCGGGACTTAAATTATCTCTATACAAAGTTTCATCTAAATCGTTTAAAAATTCCCCATGCAAACTTGCAACCCCCGTTTTACCCTTAACCTTTAGGGCTGATTTTCGAGGTAAAAACCATTTTATGTTCCTTCTCGGGACTCAAACTATCTGTATGCTAATTAGCATTAAGTTTCATCTAAATCGGTCCAGGTGTTAAAAATTTCCTGATCAAAATTCCAATCCCTTTTTCCTTCAAGGGATGATTTTCGGAACGAAAACAACCCTTAGTCATTTGCAGGGATTCACACTTACTATATACCAAGTTTCGTCTAAATCGGTTCAACGGTTTAAAATTCCCTATAAAAACCTGCAACCCCCGTTTCACCCTTAACTTTTTTACCTTTAAGGGTAGTTTTCGCGAAAAAAACTATTTTTTTCCTCCCCGGGCCTCAAACTATCTGTATACCAAGTTTCATCTAAATCGCTTCAGCTGTGAAAAAATCCCATATAAACTACCAACCCTTTTCACCCCTTTACGGGATAATTTTTTGAATGGAAATAACCCTTAGTCGTTTCCCGGGATTCAAACTATCTATTATATCAAGTTTCATTTAAATCGGTTCAACGGTAAAAAATTCTCTATACAACCTTCCAATCCCCTTTTCATCCCCTTAAGGACTGATTTTCGGTATAGAAACTACCCTATGTCCTTTCACGGAGGTAAATTTATTACTTTAACAAAAATTTCGAAATTGATGCCATTCTCATACTTAATTAACGTCCCAAAATACCATAAATCGACTCCCTTATTGATATTTAGTAATTTCAACCCTATCGCACCCCAACAGGGGGATGATATTTCACGCCCGCCACGTTGTATCATAAAATCATTGGTGTTTTCGTAATCAGCGACCCGATAAACCATAGAAAAGATACCCATGTTGATTTTCAGACTTTGTCACCCCCATTTCCCCCTTTATGGGGTTGAATTTTCAAAAAACCTGAAACACGTGTTTACATATTTATTGTTAGGAATACTCCTGTGAAGTTTCAAATAAAACAGTCTAACTAATCTTGTTTCCCTATACAAAACTTGGACCCCCATTTCACCCCCTGGGGGATGATATTTTACACCTGCCAGCCACGTTGTATAATAAAATGGTTGTTGTTTTCGTAATCAGCGACCCGATCAACCATAGGAACGATACCCATATTGATTTTCAGACTTTTTCACCCCCATTTCCCCCTTTAAGGAGTTAAATTTTCAAAAAAGCTGAAACACGTGTTTACTCATTTATTGTTAGGAATACTCCGGTGAAGTTTCAAATAAAATAGTCTAACAAATCTTGTTTCCCCATACAAACTTTGGACCCCCATTTCACCCCCTTACGGGGTGAATTTTGAAAAATCCTTTCTTAGTGCACCCCTAGACCTTATAAGGGACCTACATGCCAAATTTGGAAACTCTAGACCCAGCGGTTTAGGCTGTGCGTTGATATGTCAGTCAGTCAGTCAGTCAGTCAGTCAGTTTCTTCTTTTATATATATTTAGATTTTAATTTCAATTTTACAAATGCGAGTTTTCATATGTTTTTGAATTCTCGGGCTCAGAGTAGATAAAGATCTAGCAAAATAACCCTTAGTTTGTTAGACTCCTTATTTCTAGATCTGGGTATCTGGCAGCTGTTCGTTATAATACCAAAGATTATTGTAAAAAAAATATAAAATATTCTAGGTCAGACCTTCTTTGACAGTGTCCCGTGAGAGTCTAAATGGCGTTTACCACCTTTTAGCTACAAAGACAATGTAACGATTCTGACCTTTTACGCGCATTTTTATATAGTTTTTGTAAGTTTATACTGAACCTTGTCATTAAGCCATTAGAGTTCAGTTCAGATTAATGAATTTAATAGTGAATGCAAGAAATGTAATGAAGTCTATGACGATTCATATTCATATTCATATTCATTTATTCGTATTAAGCATACATTGTCAAAATTACATTGGGAAAAAAATAAAATAAAATAAAAAATTATTAATAATAAAAAATAAACATTCAGCAAGTTAAATTTACAATAAATCAATTTGATATATTACATTTTAAAGTTCTTCAACGAGGAATTCAGTAACAGAATAGTAGGCCTTTTGGATCAGGAAGGATTTTAGTTTTAAAGTAAACCCACGAGAGGCGCCGCTTTTAATATTTAAGGGAATTTTATTATAAATTGTTGGTCCCAAGACGTGTAATGAGTGGTCAGTTTTTGATAATAATTGGTTTCGTCTAATAATTGGCTTTATTAATGTATGTTGAAAGCATTGTTAATTTTTAAACGGCAAGCTCCAAAAAGGAGATGGTTCTTTCTATTCGATTATTGCGATTACAAAATGTTTCATTTAAAACTTTTTGACAATGTTATCTTTATATGTACAGTCAGCATAATATAAAAATATGTACCTATACTAATTTGAGTGTCGCTGGTGAAGACGACAACAAAGGGCATTATACGGATTTTAGTGATGATGGGATCCCCTTTTGCATAATGAGACCTTAGGACCCATAGAACATTTTAAGAAGCAGAGCCATCTAAATTTATGGTGCGGTGGGGGTAAAAGGGGGGGGGGGGGGGGAGATTTCTTTTATCAACACATAAATTGAAAACTATTAGTCTTAGCAACATACTTCAAAGGCAAAAATTGAAGAGAATTTTTTGAACAATATATCCTTCATTGAAAGTTTTGTGGTAACCTTGACCGTTTTTATTAAAAATATAATATACTGAAATTGGGACCCAAAAGTATGGGGGAGGGACGGAAACACCTACTGGACGACTTGTTTTCACTTCTAGTTTAAATTCTTCTTGTTCTAAAGGCAAAAGGTTGACTATGAATGCGTAGCTGCAATGTCCTCCCAAGGTGACTTCTGCCTTAATTTGAAACCATATCGAAGCCACTGAAAGAATGAATTGCCCGAAAATATTGTGAATGTTCCCAGATATGAGGCTGTGTAAATTGAATACAGGACATAGAAAAAGAGAATGAATATTAGGTACCAGTGGCGGCGCGTCCATAGAACACGATTCCCATCGGCTTGCCTAAGTTTCAGGCGCCTGAGCAGTTTTCCTCATGCAGCAGTTTTAATTCAGCTCATGAAAAAATTTTAAGCCAAATTCGGCACTGGCTTGCCTAAGAAAAAAATTTACCTACCGCCACTGTTAGGTACCTACTTGTTTTATTAAATGTTATAGTCTTTTTTCCCTAGCGTTTGTCCCGGTTGGGGTCCGTTTGACAACTAAATCCCATGAATTGCATAAAAAAGATATAGACATTTATTCAAAAAAACTTCAAACGTCAATTTCATATTTCTTATATTTTCTTAGTTTTTCTATATGGAAAGGTATAAGTAAAATACCAAAAATGAATCGGCATCCTTGCTTTACACGAAAACGATATCAAACTTGACTATATAGCTCTACTTTTTTTAAATGAATTTTGGGGGGCACCCCCCACATTCCAAAAAAATCGCACCAAAAATTTGAATGGCTCCTCTTCTTAAAGCATTGCTTGTATCGTAAGTACTAACTCTGCACAAGGAAATTCCATCATCATCATTTTCCGTATAATTAAGTGTACACCACCGACTACTAACATGGCCTGATGGGAGACCGAAGTTATGAAATGACCAAATATTATGCATCTTCTAAGTGAGTCCGTTATGGGATATCCTTTTTTAGATATAATAAATTTACCACAAACATAACGAAAACTGTCAGGATATACTTTACACAACTTTTTAACATTCAAAAAACTATGATCTATTCCACTGAACGCCATATTGTTGTATCAAACTTTTAAAATAAATTCAAAACCAACTTATAGGTAGTTTAAAAACAAAATGTTATACTAACTTTATTCTTAGACGTGATAGAAATAATAGTAGTTTATGTAACTGTTACGTAATAGGGGTCCTTAAAACACAAGTGTGGTTTTATGAAACGAACTAAGTGAGTTTCATAATAAGATCACACGGGTGTTTTAAGGCCTAATTACGTACAGTTGCATACACTGCTTTATCTACACACATATTATTAACCTGAAATGATGAATGAATGACTGCCATTGCACGGATTGCACCGCCATCGCCATGATCAACTCGATTGTGCCGGCGGTCGGAGGGGCGCGTGCCGGCGGGCGGGGCCCATCCCGGATTTTCATAATGAAATCGAATTTTTGATTATTATTTGATAATAATAACATCGTTACAGATAAGACATTTGTTCTAACTACTAACGAAACAATCTATTTTTATGATGGTTATAACGTCCGGCTTTTGAACGCATCATGGAGGGTTTATGATATGGGTGTAGACAAAACAAGTATAATTATGTTTGCGTTTAGTTATTATTTCTAAATAACACGATATGGAATTTATTGAAAGGACATGAGGCTCGATCACAAGTCACCCAAATAAGCCCAACTCGGGAGACGGTCACGTATCCGTCAATTATTTGTATGGTGATTTTGTGCAGAGCCTCTAGCGGTCACTTATAGAACTAAAAATTACTGCCATACCATGAGTCAAATTAGATTGATGGCTTCTGGTTACATCCAGGCGTGCTAATGTCACCTCCAGTTCCTTTCGGATAACTGATTTTTCGAGTTCAGCTAGTCGTTTTGCGGCTGCTAGTTCAGCTTCTTTTTTTCTTACCAGAACAGTACTAGCATTCGATTGGACGGTTTTGTTTCGTTCCGATATATTGTGGCTGACTGTACTTGCCTTAGATTGTTGTGCGGACGTGTCCGGTTCAGGTTCAGGTTCAGGTTCAGGTTGGTTCTGGTTCATTGCACGGCTCCGTGTAACCGGCCCCGACATGGTTCAGTTCGGTTCAACTGTCGGGGAAACGAACGGTGGTGCGGCGCAAGCTCGTGCGGCTCGAAGGACCAAAATGTTACGGACGCTGGCGCCTGGGCAGCGATCAGTAACACGTTAGATATCTTTTTACCAGATTATAATGTATTTTATATTTTTCTTCAAATAAAGACATTGTTTACGTTCATGACTTCTTTATTGACATGTAACCAAGGCAACCAACACTTCATACTATATGAAACATTAATAAATAAAATAATTAAAAATTTAAAAACACGACTGCGTTTGTTTTAAATGAACTGAAAAGTTAAAAATAAGTTCTAAACATGATAGAGAATGTCTTTGAAACCTTATTATGGTTGAGACTGTGCCTTCCTACACCCTGATGTATGCTGGATCTGTTAAAATCTTATTTTACTTCGACCGTAGTCGGGGGACCTTTTAAACTGTATAACACAATACCTATAAAAAGGTCCTCCGACTGCGATCGAACTAAAATAAGATTTTAAAAGATCCAGCATACATCAGGGTGTAGGAAGGCACAGTCTCAACCATAATAAGGTTTCAAAGACATTCTCTATCATGTTTAGAACTTATTTTTAACTTTTCAGTTCATTTAAAACAAACGCAGTCGTGTTTTTAAATTTTTAATTATTTTATTTATTTAAAACCTTTTAGTGACATAGAATAATTAAACGAACATTGGATTAGTAGTCGAAAGTATAAAAACCGGTCAAGAGCATGTCGGGCCATGCTCAATGTAGGGTTCCGTAGTTGCCGGCCTGTTAAAATTCATTAATTTGAAAGGTCGTTTCTTACGGGAAATTTGGCGGCGCTTACGTCATTTCGCTTACGTCCTTTTACTATGGGTTTTTTTGTGATAACTCAAAAAAGGCTCAACCGATTTAATTCAATATAGTTTTCATTGAAGGTACTTATTAAATATGCCTCACTTTCATGATTTTTGCAAAATTTTTGGACCCACGGTTCAAAAGTTAGAATGGGGGGGACGCCCTGTTTTAAACTTTCGGAGCTTATATTTACGAAAATTTTAGTTTTATTCAAAAACTGTTTTAAAAGACCCTATTTTTTTTTAAAGACCTATCCAACGATACACACACCCACACAACTGGGTTGGAACAAAACAAATTTCTCACCCCACTTCACGTGTACGGGAGGTACCCTAACAAAATATATTTTCCAGTTTTTATTCTACCATTTTGTCGGCTTGTGGTACTGCCTTCAACCATAATCATTAAAAAAAAAGCGGTTTATAGTTATATAGGTGCGAAAGGCTCCTCAAGGCATCACAAGGAGAATAAAAAAAGTAAGTATAAAAACAAATATGCACTTGTGTCAGCTCAAAAAGGTTAAGAAAGAGGGTTTTTAAAGCCAAGCGCACTCACCTTGTCCTTAAGTCCTTGGGAACACGTGAAAGCTGGCCAGCTGAACGAAACACTCTCCTCTTCAGTAGTTTTAACTGTCCTTTCATGAACTGATCACACGCGCGCGCGCCCACTTATTCCTTTGTATGAAACTTTTCAAAATTGAGGTTTTTCGAATTATTTATGCGAGTCGATGTGATTGAGGCGACATCGATTTAGGAACTGACCGTTCAAATATGGCGGCCCATAGTAAACCGTAAGCGAGACGGTTATACGCAAATAGTGCGCGTTGGCAAAGGATGGAAGATATGGAAAGGTTTGGAGCTTTTCACAAGTACCTTCATCTTAATTATTAAGAAAAACTACCTTAAACTATAAATATTAAATTTGAGATTCACCATCCCCCCGGCTTTGAAGGAACCCTTCGAAAAAAAGGAATGAATTTGCTAATATACTCAAATTAAAAAGGTATAAAGTAGAAGCGTTTATGGTCATTGTGCAAAGTTACTTCTTTCTAAAGTTTTAAAATAACATTTCTAGCAATAACTAAATGACCTAACACCTTAACTAGTAAAAGTGTAAAATGAAGCACAGCAATTGTGCGAGTAAACAAAGTAAGATAATCTTAATATAAGCTAGGCGAAACTTAATATATTATGATAGAAACGAGCTAAATCTAAGATTATTAACTAAGATAAGACTCCTATTGAGTCGGTAAAGGGCATAATCGTACGACAGGACGTCTATACGTAGCCGACTTTGTTTTTACTTCCGCCACTCGAACTACTCCGTCTTGACTATTAGGGAAAACATTCGTTATAACACCTAAAGGCCATTGTAAAGGCGGAGCGTTATCTACAATTAATATTACCACGGTACCAACTTTAATTGGATTTGCCGGAGTATTCCATTTTTCCCGTTGTTGTAAATTGTGCAAATACTCCGTTCTGAAACGCTTCCAATACGACTGCACAAGCGAATCCATAAGTGAAAATCGAGACAGTAAATTTGTGCGTTCATCAGAAAGGTCGGCAGCGGGCAAAAATTCCAACGGGGAGGTAGTCAAAAAATGAGAAGGCGTTAGAGCCAGCGGTTCGGACGGGTCTGAGCTTAAAGCATACAAAGGACGACTGTTAAGCACAGATTCCAGCTGAATTAGCACCGTGGACATCTCTTCATATGTCAGGACTTGCTTGCCTATTACCCTGAATAATAAAGACTTAGTGCTTTTTATGTTAGCCTCCCATATACCTCCGAAGTGACTAGCGGTAGGAGGATTCATTTTCCACGTAATACGATGCTTCGCGAGCTCATTACTAAAGCTTCGATAATAATCGTCCGATAATAAAAAGTCATAAAGCTCTTTGAAATAAGCTTTAGCTGATACAAAATTTGTACCGTTATCTGAATAAATAAAGGTACAAGGACCACGTCGCGATATAAAGCGCTTAAAAGCGTCTAAAAAACTAATCGAAGTTAAATTTGAAACCAATTCTATGTGAACGGCTTTTGTCACGAGGCAAATAAAAAGGCATATGTAAGCTTTTACGCTACTCACGCCACGTCGCCTATAAGGAGTGATATACAAGGGTCCTGCAAAATCTATGCCCGTATGCATAAAAGCCTTGCATTGCTCTAGGCGGCATTTTGGCAGATCAGCCATAAGAGGAAAAGTTGGCTTAGGATTAACCCTAAAACATCGGTTGCATTTTTGAGTGCGTTGCCTAACAATGCGTCGCGCGGAAATAATCCAAAATCTTGTTTTTAATATGCCAAGTAATAATTGAGGCCCTGCGTGAGAGTTTTCGCGGTGATAAGAATCAATTATAAGTTCTACAATGTGACATTTTTTAGGCAATATTATAGGGTGCTTAGCGCAATAATCGAGCGAGGAGTTCGATAGGCGTCCTCCAACGCGTAAGATTCCTTCAGAAAGGAATGGAAACAGTTTTTTGTAATTTTAAGGAACATTTTTGCCCCTTTGAAATGGCTTTGATGTCCTCCGAGAAGTACACATCTTGTACTACTCGCAAAATTTCAATTTCAGCGGTATTTAAGTCATTAGCAGTAATGACGTCATTTCGAGGAAGCTTCTTCAAAAATCGAAGCACATAAACTGTTGCTCGAAGAAGTTTGTTCCAAGAGGAACAGCGGAGAGCGAGCGCCATTAAAGGGTGCTCCATCCTAGTGACAGTGGTAGCCACGTGTGACACGGTTTTTTCTTCCGGTAGCTTCGACCGATTGGGAACAAACTTTTGAACAGGCCAGCGTTCTATTGGTTGCGATAACCAAGCTGGTCCCTTAAACCAGAGCTCGTGTTGGAGGAGCTGCGAGGGTGTAAGACCACGTGACACGCAGTCGCTAGGGTTCTGAGAACCTGCAACGTGGTATAATTTGTCAGGTGAAATATTTTCCTGAATTTGCGAAATGCGATTGGCAACATAAGTATCGAACCTATGTGGTGAAGCGACAGACCAGCATAAGGCGACCTCTGAGTCGGAGAAAGCAAAAATATCATTTATTTTGTGCCTTTTTGACATAGTCTCGTGAACTTCTTTAAGAAGTCGGGAAAGAAGCAAAATGCCGCAAAGTTCCAAACGAGCAAGAGTAATCTTAGGTTTAGCTGAAGATACTCTAGACTTTGAGCAAAGCAATGTCACCACTGGCGGCTCATTGCCATTCACAACCCACCCAACTAGCAAAATTGCTGTATAAACATGCCTTTATAAGAACTAAAACATTATAAAAGGTTTATATACATCCTGACTAAGAAGGTACATCTTACAAGGGCTTTTTATACGACTAATTGGTCTTCAGAACATTTAAACTTATTAAGTACTCTTGTAGACGTCTATAAGAAATTGTAATAAAACATTTATCAGAACCAAGGTTTTACAAGTGCATTTTATAAGCCTAATTGGTCTTGAGAACATTTAAACTTATTAAGTACTCTTGTAGACGTCTATAAGAAATTGTAATAAAACATTTATCAAAACCAAGGTTTTACAAGTGCATTTTATAAGCCTAATTGGTCTTGAGAACATTTAAACTTATTAAGTACTCTTGTAGACGTCTATAAGAAATTGTAATAAAATATTTATCAGAACCAAGGTTTTACAAGTGCATTTTATAAGCCTAATTGGTCTTGAGAACATTTAAACTTATTAAGTACTCTTCTAGACGTCTATAAGAAATTGTTATAAAACATTTATCAGAACCAAGGTTTTACAAGTGCATTTTATAAGCCTAATTGATTTTGAGAACATTTAAACTTATTAAGTACTCTTGTAGACCTCTATAAGAAATTGTTATAAAACTTTTATCAGAACCAAGGTTTTACAAGTGCATTTTATAAGCCTAATTGGTCTTGAGAACATTTAAACTTATTAAGTACTCTTGTAGACGTCTATAAGAAATTGTTATAAAACATTTATCAGAACCAAGGTTTTACAAGTGCATTTTATAAGCCTAATTGGTCTTGAGAACATTTAAACTTATTAAGTACTCCTGTAGACGTTTAAAAGAAATTCTTATATTTTTTATTTTTATTTTATTTATTGAAGTACAACCACATCATATATATTGTAACTTATGCTAATACAGGTTTAAATGGTAATAAAGGCTGATATATACGACAATTACGGAGTACATAACATTGACTACATTAAATTGCAGTGAGATCAATAATATTGATAGCTATATCTAAACATTATCCTAAAGTTATGCATCCTGAAAAAGTGATACTTACTAGAATTATACTGGCTAATATATTAAGTACTAACAATAAAAGTTTAATTACAATCATAACAAACTTAAAACTATAATTTAAAAAATTTAAAAACAACAACTTAAAATTAGTTTTTTTTTTTTTTTCTTTAATTTAACATAAAATTTACTTATAAAACATTAGACAGGATCTACAGAGTATTTGAATTAGGTTTTTTATCTTTGGCTAGAATCTTGGACTTAAAAGTGGGCAGACGGTCATGAAAAATGTCGATGTCATGTCTATTAACCAAGAAGGCATTGTAGCCAGCGCAAACTCGTACGATGGGAGACTGCAATCCAAGGTTAGTCCTGGCAACCGGCACCGAAAACGTTCTTACTATAGGACGCCGAGGATAATTGTGAGGTGTGGTTAGAGAAATTCTCTCAAGCAGGTGGCTGCATTGTACCTGGCCATTTATCACCTTATGCAAAAAACAAAATTCTAGCATTTGCCGCCGATCCCGTAGGCTATTCATGCGAAATTTGACAAGGCGACAATCGTAGGTATTTCTGTGTGAAAATCCCGGAGTACTAAATGCTAGAAATCGTGTAAACGCCCTCTGTATGCCCTCAACGCGTTGCGAGTGGACATGATAAAAGGGATTCCAAACAATTGAGGCAGATTCGAGATGGCTGCGAACAAGGGTGTTATACAGAGTAATCTTAGTTTTCTGTTCTTTAAAGCAGGTAGAATTTCTTTTTATAAACCCAAGCATCTTTGCAGCCTTCTTTACTATACTGTCGATGTGAGCGTTGAATTTAAGTTCGCTGTCAATTACTACACCTAAGTCCCTGATTTCAGTTACTTCTACCAGATTCACGCCGCCGATCTCGTACCTTGTTACAAGCGGTTTTTTTTTTTCTAGAATATTTTATAAAAAAACACTTGTTCGGGTTGAGGGTCATACAGTTAGCGCTGCACCACGACATTATATTGTTTAGGTCGTTCTGTAACATTCTTGCGTCTGATTTCCCCGTGACAGTTTTGTACAGTTTTAAATCATCTGCGTATAACGAAAAACGTGAGTGCTTGATAGAACTGGTAATATCGTTGATAAATATCAAAAAGAGGACTGGGCCCAAGTGCGATCCTTGCGGTACCCCGGAACTGGCATGATAGGTTTTAGATTTATAGCCATGCACAACTACATTTTGTGGCCTATTACTGAGGTAAGAACTGAGCCATTTTAACCAATTACCACCCACTCCAATATTTGCAAGCTTTTGTAATAGTAGAACATGATCAACTTTGTCAAAGGCGCTGCTAAAGTCAGTGTATATAGTATCTACTTCCAGCCCCTTATCTACCTGCTCGCACAAATCGGAAACAAATGGCACCAGATTTGTTGCTACTGAACGACCGGGTCTAAAACCGTGTTGATAGTCTGAGATAACAGTTTCAGCAAGGCCTGAGAGTATGGGTTGTATTAGGGACTCAAACAGTTTTGAAAAGCATGATAGAATGGAAATTGGGCGATAGTTTTCAACCGCGGTTTCGTCGCCTTTTTTAAAAACAGGAACAATCCGAGCTTCCCTCCATACAAGAGGAAAATAACCTTCCGAAAGTGACCTATTGAATATTATAGAGAGAGGTAGAGTCAGTGCTGAACCACAACGCTTTACAAATATAGGGGGCATACCATCAGGACCAGCCCCTTTTGAGCTATCCAGTTTCTTAATTGCCCGCATTATCTCCGATTCAGTAAGGTGTATTTTGCTAACGTATGCACTAGGTGTGGTATGAGATGGGCCATCAAGAACCCTGTTGCCGGAGTCGTTTGAACTGTATACTGAAGAAAAATGCTTAGCAAATAGGTTAGCAATCTCCGAACCTGTATCAGCCATTTCATTGCTCAAGTGCATACTGGCAGGGAGGGTAGAGCGGCCACCCTTCCTGTTTTTAATGAAACTCCAAAATGCGCTCGGGTTACTGGAAATGTTTGACTCTATAGTTTGTTTATATTTTGTGTAGCATTCATCGTAAATTTTGTGACACCGTCTACGAAGTAACTTAAACTCCAGTTCATCCCGAGGATTTTTGTATTTTCGGTACCTAACTCGAATTTTGTTTTTCTCCTTGAGAAGCTTTATTAGCGCTTTGCTGAACCATGTCGGGTGTTTAGAACTTTTAATTCTCCGTTTTGGTACAAATTTACAAGTTAAGTCATTCAGGATTTTATAAAATTCAGAAGTCATTTCATCGACACTTTTCATGTCCGATAGCGTGTTTTGCCAGTCTATGCCCTTTAGTCCCTGTACCAATGCTGCGTAGTCGGCTCTATGGTAATTGTAATTGACATGCGTTTTGGGCTTAAGATAGCTAATATTACAGTATGTTACTATCGCTAACAAGCTGGGGTGGTTTTGGTAACATTTACTGAGTGAGTCTAAAGGTTTTGCAATTTCAATGGTTTGTAGGTTAGTTATAATTAAGTCTAGGTGGCGGTTATCACTATTACTTATGCTATTTACCTGATATAAGTTATTTATTGCCATAAAGTCAATCAGTGAATTACCTAGGGTGCTATTATAATTAGACGGCATCAAATATCTGAGATCATCCTTAGAATTCCAATGTATAAAACTCAAATTAAAATCACCCACGAGCACAAGATCATCAGTGTGGCCCAAAGCTGCATCTACACTAGATAGGAAACGCGTTAGCGATTCTGCTTTTACAGGAGGAGGAAGGTAAACTACACAAATTGCTAACTTTCGGACACAATTATTATAATTGATATGTAACGTAACCCACAAACTTTCGATATCTGTTTCAAAATTTAACGACCTTACTGATGGAATATCACGTGCGACCGCAATCATAACTCCGCCACCATCCTTTTTTGAACTATTCGAGCATATACGATCCTTTCTATATACCACGTATCTTTCATCAATAAACTCATTGTTTGTGATATTCGAATTTAACCAAGTTTCTGTGAATGTAATAACCTTGTAATTAGAAGCTAAGATATTTTTTAACACATCATTTGTTTTCGTCCTAAGACCTTGCACGTTTTGGTAATAAATATCTAACATTTTAACTGGATATATACACCGTAGCTAATTCCGAGAAACATTCAATTAACGCATTAAACCTAGACTATCTTCACTTCTAATAAACAAAGCCTGATCTTTATCGTCTTTCCGGGCGTAGATGCGACCATTACGGACCCACACGTACTTGTAGCTAAGTTCCTTGCCTTTTTTCCTGGTTGCTGCATGAAGTTTCTTGGCAGCTGGCGTCAGGTGTATATACAATATTTATCAGAACAAAGGTTTTACAAGTGCATTTTGTAAGCCTAATTTTTCTTGAGAAATTTTAACTTATTAAGTACTCTTGTAGACGTTTATAAGAAATTCTTATACAATATTTATCAGAACAAAGGTTTTACAAGTGCATTTTATAAGTCTAATTGGTCTTGAGAAATTTTTAACTTATTAAGTACTCTTGTAGACGTTTATAAGAAATTCTTATAAAATATTTATCAGAACATAGGTTTTATAAGTGTATTTCATAAGACTAATTAGTCTTAATCATTATTTACACTTAGCAAAGTACCTTAGAAGTCAGTTCGTTCTTAGTTGAGTCTGCGGTAAGTGTTTTATCAGACTTCTTGCTCTTACTAAAGCCTTGTATTTGTATATACACAAATAACCTTAAAATCACAAACATGGCCACCATAACCATAGCCTCAGATAAGTATTTAAAAAGAGCGGAAGGCTTAACATTGACTTAACGAGTGTTTAATGTGAAATATCAGCCTTACATGCATCTTAAACAAGAGGAATTGTACTTTTAACTGCTTTTACAGTGTCCATTATTGAAACACATTTCAATTTCACAAATAATTTAACAAATAATAATTTTTTTAGAGGCATTCCAGAAGGGCCCGTGAGAATATTGTTAATAATATTACAAATCTATCGAGGAAATGTACTTCGCAAGTTGTTCATCAATATAATACCAAGATAATTTGCATGTCAAAGAAATAACAGTTAGCATTAGTAAGAGTATATTTAAACATGTAATAGACTTACCTGGGTTTTAATATTTTTTTATATAACTTCACTTTGTCCGAACACCTTACGTTTTCTGCAATGGCCTCTTCGACAGGTTGTGCTAATACTCTTACAATGAGATCACAGAGAGGAATATAAGGGGAATCACACTTAGAACGGCGTTAGTAAGAGTACTCAAAGACTTGGAAAGGATATTTGGAGAACATTTTGCTAGTTGGGCAACTAGCAAAATGTTCTCCAAATATCCTAAGACCACATTTTTATTACTCTTACAGTACACTTTAAAACGTCTATAAGTGTGGAATTGGGCGCACTTTGTAAGAGCAATTCTGCTTATAGTTATTGTATAATGGTCTTATTAAGTGTATTTTTAACCCTAAGATCATCTTGCTAGTGCTGTTGTAAGAGCAAATAGACTTACAAGTATCTTACAGTGGCATGCTGTAAGGTTAATAAGTCTTTGAGTACTCTTACTAACGCCGTTCTAAGTGTGATTCCCCTTATATTCCTCTCTGTGATCTCATTGTAAGAGTATTAGCACAACCTGTCGAAGAGGCCATTGCAGAAAACGTAAGGTGTTCGGACAAAGTGAAGTTATATAAAAAAATATTAAAACCCAGGTAAGTCTATTACATGTTTAAATATACTCTTACTAATGCTAACTGTTATTCCTTTGACATGCAAATTATCTTGGTATTATATTGATGAACAACTTGCGAAGTACATTTCCTCGATAGATTTGTAATATTATTAACAATATTCTCACGGGCCCTTCTGGAATGCCTCTAAAAAAATTATTATTTGTTAAATTATTTGTGAAATTGAAATGTGTTTCAATAATGGACACTGTAAAAGCAGTTAAAAGTACAATTCCTCTTGTTTAAGATGCATGTAAGGCTGATATTTCACATTAAACACTCGTTAAGTCAATGTTAAGCCTTCCGCTCTTTTTAAATACTTATCTGAGGCTATGGTTATGGTGGCCATGTTTGTGATTTTAAGGTTATTTGTGTATATACAAATACAAGGCTTTAGTAAGAGCAAGAAGTCTGATAAAACACTTACCGCAGACTCAACTAAGAACGAACTGACTTCTAAGGTACTTTGCTAAGTGTAAATAATGATTAAGACTAATTAGTCTTATGAAATACACTTATAAAACCTATGTTCTGATAAATATTTTATAAGAATTTCTTATAAACGTCTACAAGAGTACTTAATAAGTTAAAAATTTCTCAAGACCAATTAGACTTATAAAATGCACTTGTAAAACCTTTGTTCTGATAAATATTGTATAAGAATTTCTTATAAACGTCTACAAGAGTACTTAATAAGTTAAAATTTCTCAAGAAAAATTAGGCTTACAAAATGCACTTGTAAAACCTTTGTTCTGATAAATATTGTATAAGAATTTCTTTTAAACGTCTACAAGAGTACTTAATAAGTTTAAATGTTCTCAAGACCAATTAGGCTTATAAAATGCACTTGTAAAACCTTGGTTCTGATAAATGTTTTATAACAATTTCTTATAGACGTCTACAAGAGTACTTAATAAGTTTAAATGTTCTCAAGACCAATTAGGCTTATAAAATGCACTTGTAAAACCTTGGTTCTGATAAAAGTTTTATAACAATTTCTTATAGAGGTCTACAAGAGTACTTAATAAGTTTAAATGTTCTCAAAACCAATTAGGCTTATAAAATGCACTTGTAAAACCTTGGTTCTGATAAATGTTTTATAACAATTTCTTATAGACGTCTAGAAGAGTACTTAATAAGTTTAAATGTTCTCAAGACCAATTAGGCTTATAAAATGCACTTGTAAAACCTTGGTTCTGATAAATATTTTATTACAATTTCTTATAGACGTCTACAAGAGTACTTAATAAGTTTAAATGTTCTCAAGACCAATTAGGCTTATAAAATGCACTTGTAAAACCTTGGTTTTGATAAATGTTTTATTACAATTTCTTATAGACGTCTACAAGAGTACTTAATAAGTTTTACGTCACTCTGGGCGGTAAGTGAGATATTACGCCCACGGGCGTTGCGGAAAATCTCACTTCACACCCAGGAGAAGACGTAAAATTGTGTACGCACCACGGGCGGTAATAAAGAAGGCCTCAGATCGCTTGTCTATGGCCCTTACCTTCGGTTCGGGCCACAAATATCCGCGATCTGAGCCGTTCTTTATTTTACCGCCCTAGGTGCGTAATGTACTATAAATGTTCTCAAGACCAATTAGGCTTATAAAATGCACTTGTAAAACCTTGGTTCTGATAAATGTTTTATTACAATTTCTTATAGACGTCTACAAGAGTACTTAATAAGTTTAAATGTTCTGAAGACCAATTAGTCGTATAAAAAGCCCTTGTAAGATGTACCTTCTTAGTCAGGATGTATATAAACCTTTTATAATGTTTTAGTTCTTATAAAGGCATGTTTATACAGCAATTTTGCTAGTTGGGAACGTGCGAATATATTACGCAGCCGTAAGCGGCTTCGCTGGCGTCAGAGAACCCGACCAGCGTAACTTGAGATCCCTCCTCAATACCTAAATGTCGAGGGAAGTTGAGGTGAGATATTAGCGGTAGCTCAGCTAAATATTGTTGCCACAGATTTACAATATGAGAGGGAGGTACTTCATCCCAATCGAGTGAAAGAAGCCAAAGCTGCTTAATAATCAGCTTTGCGTACAAAATGACCGGGCCGACGAGTCCTAAGACATCGTATAGGCGCGCGGTTGCGGAGAGAATAGCACGTTTTGTACAAACGGACGAAGGGCTCGAAATATCAAAAACAAAGTCGTCTCGTGCGGGTAACCATCTCAAGCCTAAAATCTTAAATACACTTCCATCATCGAAGGAAATAGACTCAGATTGACGGAGAGACTCAGGTATGTGCTCGAGCAATTCGAGCGAGTTTGACGACCATTTGAGTAAGTCGAATCCACCGGCTTTAAAGAGAGCGATTAACTCATCTGCTGTCTTGACTGCTTCCCCGGGCGAGGAAGCAGAAGAAGCGAGGTCATCCATATACACGTCTCTTTCAAGCACGGAAGCCGCGTTGGGCCATCTGTGCCGCTCGTCGGCGGCTAACTGGCGCAATGTCCGAATTGCCAAAAAGGCTGAAGGTCGAAGTCCGAACGTTACTCGTGTAAACGTTAAAACCTCAAGCGGGTCGGTTTCAGAAAACCGGTATAAAATACGTTGGTATTTATGATGCGCAGGATTGACATGAATGCATAAGTACATTTGTTTTACGTCAGCAAAAAAAGCTATCTTATAAATGCGTACATTTAGCAAAATGTGAAAAATATTAGCCTGTAGATTGCATCCGGAATATAAAATATCATTTAACGAAAGGCCGGTATCCGTTTTTGAACTTCCATCCAGGACAGGTCTGACCTTTGTACTAGTTTTCTCTTCACGGACTACAGGGTGTTGCGGCAAAAAAAATCCTGGAGTATGCGACTCATTAGGTGCGGCGGGTATAAGAATACCTTTATTAAGATAGTCGCGAATGACCTCGTCGTATCCGGACTTAAGCGCGGGGTTTTTAGCGAATTTCTTTTCTAAAAGCAAAAAACGCCTTTTTGCGGTATTATAGGAATCGCCTAAAGTACTAGGATCGTCTTTAAACGGAAGATCCACGCAATAGCTGCCGTCAGCATTACGAACAGTGGTTGACGTGTAAATATCTTCACATTTTTTATCTTCTGGGCTCAAAAACGTACGCGAGGGTATTTCTTCTACGGCCCAAAAGTTTTCAACGGCCTTGTGAAGCGGGTCTCTAGTAAAAGCACACAGCGGCCGGGTTGCAGTAGGGTTGCCAACCGTACTATAATATATAGTATCGTACTATATTTTGGCTTGGCGTACTGTTGAAAATATGCAAAAAAGACGAAAATACTATATTTTTGGAACGTTTCATGAGGTAACAACAAGGTGTACTATATTTTTTTCATGTAGGTTTGGAAAATACTATATTTCTCTCAAAAAAAGTTGGCAACCCTAGGTTGCAGTAACCGCATTATTAATAGCCGCGTCACCCATTATTAAATACCCTAAGGTCGATTCCACAGCGGTAGGTATACTAGGATCCGGGTGCTCAATTTTTGTGGATAGCAATAATTTACAATAAATATTGACACCTAAGAGCACTTCTATAGGTCCAGGTTCTGAAAATGTATTATCAGCGAGCGTAAATTGGCGGGCGTAATCAATCACCTCCTTACTTAGAGGAGAGTCCGGCAACATTGGAGTCAGCCGATCGACAACTAACGGCTTGATCGAGTACTGGCAGTCATCATCCAATCGAGATGCAAAAGTGAGCGCGGTCTTCCCTTTAATTTTAAGAACCAACTCGCCTAATCCCGAGACTTCCGAAAACCGCAGTTGATTATCAATAGGAAGCGAAAGGCGTTTACAACAAGCCGTGGTTATATAATCCGACATAGATCCAGGGTCAATTAATGCGCGAACATAATGAGTTCGATTAAAGGAATCAATAACCTTTATTTGAGCGGTGGCGAGTAAAGCGGTAGTGTGATAACAATTATCACTGTCTGCGCATGCACATGCAATTGTGCAGACAGGCGGTAAACTATTGTCGACCGTAACTACAGTAGTCGCAGAGTCTATATTCGCTTGAGCGGGATTATCGGCCTGAGCGTCAAAGCAGGCGCTGGTCGAACCATGAGCGGTAGCGGGTGCGGGAGTAACAACATTATTTGTTGTAGCGGGAGAATTATTATTAATAGCGGGCGTGGACACTACTGCGCTAACATTGCATTGAGATTTCTCTTTCGCGTTAAAATGCAGTAAAGAATGGTGTCTTAAAGAACAATGCGAACAGTGGCGTTTTGAAGTACAATTCATCATTTTATGTTTTACACTTAAGCAGTTGTTGCAATAAGAGTTTAGTTTAATGAAATTAAACCTCTCGTGCGGTGTCATTTTCATAAAAGATTGACAAGAATATAAATGATCGTGTTGTTTACTACTACATAATGAGCACTTATCGCTGGCGCTCGTGCCGTTGGCCACATCCGCGCTTACAAATGTTTTCGGTTTAGGATGTGTCTGATTCGAGACGCGCGGTTTAACAACACTATCAGCTGATTTGCTAGTAGATGCATTCGGAGAGCGAGATAGCACTTTATTTTGTTCTTTGACGAATTCAATTAAATTTTGATAAGTAGGTATTTTTTGTTTGCGGTACGTAATTTCAAATAATTTAATTGTATCGGCATCTAACTTTTGCAGCGCTAAATGTAACAACATAAAATCCGTTAAATCATCCAAATTCAAGTGCTTAAGGGCTTCGACTGATGAATTGAATTTATTTATGAATGAATCCAAGCCGGCGGCACTGGCTGCGGTTAACTGTTTGAAACTAAACATCTGATTAAGATAAGCCGATGCTAACGAGCGTGGATCATCGTACTTCTGTATTAAATAATGGAATAATTTTCGGCGGTGGTAGGTAAGCCGGAGCAAACATTCGCGGCGTTACCGGTTAATTTGCCAACTAAATAGTACACTTTTTCGCTATCGGTTAGCGATGCGTTTTCGTGAATAATACTTTTAAATTGCTGGTAAAACAATGGCCAGTTTTTAACATCTCCGTCAAAAGAAACTAACTCTAATTTAGGCAGGCGGCATTTTGGTTTGGAAGGAGATGCCTGTTCCGCAGAAACCTTGGCTTCGTTATCAATTAAAACTTGCTTAATGTAACAATACATTTCCTCGAAGGTCGTCCATGACTCATAATCGACCTCAGAGTCGGGGTGCATTTGTAAGTGCAATAAGTTATATGACTCTAAGACTGCTTGGTAATCATCGCGCATTTTATCTAAGTTTAATGTGTTCGTATGAAATGCCCTATACTGAGTTGGATCGGTTTCCGCCTTATAAGCAAGTTCCAAAATGTTTTCGACGCGTTTGTATATGACATCGCGACGAACTGTGTATAAAGCAAGCTGGTTTTTATTAGTGTCGTAGTCCTCGCTAATACAACCCTCCATGCTTTTCCTGGCTTTTGATTTCACCATTTTAATTATTTATTTAGGTATAAGTATATTTACTATTCAGTTTAGCAAATGCGGTCAAGAATAAAATTATGAGCGGGAATTAAAATATAAATAAGCGGTAAATAAATGAGTTCCTTTTTATAAAATACCTAACGAACACAGCTGCGAGTAATTAGCGGTATATGCGTTCGGAATATATTGCTACCCGAAATATTTAAACTAAGCGATGTTGTCGCGGCTGCGCAATCGTATTGGAGCGAAATGAATGGAATGTGAACGAAATAAGCCGAACGAACCCGAAAGTTCACGAACGAGTTTAAAATGATTTTTACTTATTTCCAATATGGCGAACAAATATGAAATTTCAACACAGGAAAAGTGGAACACGTGTATGAATAATTCGTCACAAAAATAAAAATAATTTTAGAAATAACCAACGATCGACCGTACTTAGCAACGCGGAGCGGAAATAAAAAGAAATAGTTGCCGATGCGGGAGATTAAATAAGATATTCGACAGACTATCTCAGTTACTTAGCACAATGACCATGTAGTTAGCGGAATATTTATGACAAATAGCTCACTATCCGGTTCGAAGGACCAAAAATTATGGTAATGCCTTCAACCATAATCATTTAAAAAAAAGCGGTTTATAGTTATATAGGTGCGAAAGGCTCCTCAAGGCATCACAAGGAGAATAAAAAAAGTCGTTTTCGATATAATGGACTGTATGGGTATATAAAATGGTATAAAAACAAATATGCACTTGTGTCAGCTCAAAAAGGTTAAGAAAGAGGGTTTTTAAAGCCAAGCGCACTCACCTTGTCCTTAAGTCCTTGGGAACACGTGAAAGCTGGCCAGCTGAACGAAACACTCTCCTCTTCAGTAGTTTTAACTGTCCTTTCATGAACTGATCACACGCGCGCGCGCCCACTTATTCCTTTGTATGAAACTTTTCCAAAATTGAGGTTTTTCGAATTATTTATGCGAGTCGATGTGATTGAGGCGACATCGATTTAGGAACTGACCGTTTAAATATGGCGGCCCATAGTAAACCGTAAGCGAGACGGTTATACGCAAATAGTGCGCGTTGGCAAAGGATGGAAGATATGGAAAGGTTTGGAGCTTTTCACAAGTACCTTCATCTTAATTATTAAGAAAAAACTACCTTAAACTATAAATATTAAATTTGAGATTCACCAATACCATTGTACAAACATTTTACTGCAGTGGCAACATTGTAGTAACTTTTTTGGCCTTGAATTACAGTTTCGAGTATAGGAGGCCGTCAATATGCAATGTTTTTTGTTCTAAGGCCCTTGGAGACAACTTTGGCAGTTTTTATATCTATTGTGATAGTAATATTTTCCAAATCAAAAGTTTTGCTAGGCTGTAACTCTTACCTCCACCCATTAAATCCAGCCAGGTGCCCCGATCTAGCAATAATAAGGATAGTATCTAACCAGACGGGTTTTGTTGCTCTCATTATTGTGTCATATCTGACGTCGTGGCCAGCTCTTAGTACACTATGAACCTATACAGGATGGGCCCTAAAATTAAAACGTAGATTGGACTCCTTAAACAATAAAACTATTGTTAAACTTTGAAACAATATGTAGTTTTAAGATTGTCTCTTTTTCATACAAATTGAATATTATTTTCAATGTACAGTCGCCGTCAAATATATCGGAGCGGCCACGGTACTCAAAAATATCTGAACATGCACTTTATCGCATTGACAATAGAGGCGTTGGTCAGATATTTGTGACAACCTTGGCCGCTCCGATATATCTGATGGCGACTGTACGTTAAAACCCGTCTAATTGACATTGCTTGTAGCGTAGTATTGTCAGTCTTGTCACCCTACGGACATAATCAATTTCGGAGTACATTGCGTGTTCAGGTAAACTTTAAAATGTACTAAAAAGCAAGTTTTTTTTAAAGTCGCTGAGCAAACGTTGTTTAGTTTCAGGAGTACAATCTACGTTTTATTTTTTTTGCTTTAGTAACAGTAGGGCCCACGCGGTATATAATTAGAAAGATTTCGTTGAGATCGAACTGTACACACCGGTATTTCTCAGAAGTAATCAGCAGACTTTTCGGAAACTCGATATTTATATTATTGAGTGGAGCTAGGTTTTCGCTAACTCGCAGAACTATGAACAAATAATTTTTAATAAGCACAAATATAAATTATAGACTAGATAACCAGACGCCTGAAGGGCAAAAGATCCGGCTCGAAACAAGTATGTTGAGTAGGTACTACGAGATAGCATAGTTCGTCACGGAGAGTCACCAGGTGTGAATGTATCAGATCAGCTTCCGAGGGGGGCTCGTGTCTTGACTCCTTCGATGTATGCTGCAGAGCTCCACAGGCTCAGGATAAGGGTCCGGAACAAAACTAGACACACTGACTTGGATTTTTTTGAAATTTTTTTTTTATGGTCAAGGCAACGTTTTCAATATTCAAATGCTTAAATAAAATCAATCAGTTGATGAATCTGCTACAAATTAACCTTTGATAGCTTTCAATACATTTCAGTTACCTATCATAAAACACTTTAGTATTTGTTTTGTGGATTTTTTTTTTCAACATTTTAGATTATCCCGAAATTAAGCTCTTGACAAATACGTTATTAAATGACAGTTGGTGTTCAAACAGTTAAATGGAACGATGTCATGAAGAAACATAACCGCTTGTATAATCTTACCTTGAATTAACAATGCGCTAACAAATAGGTAAATCGCCAGTAACTGGCCACCCTCCAGTAACTGGCCACCTCATACTAAAAATGAACTCTATTCACCTACAAACAGACTTCATTTTAGTATAACTCGGCCAGTTATTGAAGGGTGGCCATTAAATAAAACCTCATGCTAAAATGAATTCTGTTTGTAGGTGAATAGAGCTCATTTTTAGTTTGAGGTGGTCAGTTACTGGACGGTGGCCAGTTACTGGCGATGTACCCTACCTACTTTATGTGATTTACCAAGTCCAAGTTCACCCATTCCACTTCACACACCACACCACCACATTTCACACATCCACTTTATCGTAGAATACTTTACCTTTTTTTATTAAGTCTTATCCGTCAGCTAAAATTGTTTATTGCCGTTGAGCATAGAGAGACGAGAGACACCAAAATAAACATCGATTTCGTATTCATTTTTAATTGTCATTCACATGACTACACGAAAATGTCAAAGTATGACAAAACTCATCACTGTGATGGATAATAAACCTCCAAGATGTCAGCCCTCACTGTTTTGAAATCTCTTGCAATCATCTTCAATTCCTCGGTGAATATAGCTTTTTCCTTCTGCATCCGGACCAGCTGGGCTTTCATCCCTGGCGGAAGCCGCTCACGTTTGTGGTACTGCGCTAAAATGATGCTGCGCATTGTGATCTTTTGAATAAGTTGATCCATCCTCTGTGATTTTTCGCAGTATGTAGCAGATGGTCCAGCATCCATGTTCTTTGATTCGTTGGAGGTTGATTGGCGATCATCCATGACTCGATGCGTACCTACCCGCATAAAATGTTATGAATTAAAGATCTGCCAATCTTAAAAAAGACTAGGTCTCGAGTAAACGTTCTGTTCTATCTGGCCGCGCAGAGTTGAACAATGGTAACGACAAATGACGATCGTTCTCGGTGGAGGCAAGCTAATAACTGATTTTAACTGATTATTTTGTTCGCACATCCCACTGACGAGACGAAGTTAAGGCGCTAGGCGCTGATTGTCGCTGAAAACTGTTACTTTCTATTCCTAAGGGATATATCTCCTTAACGGATAATTCAAAACATTTGGAAAACGTATGTTAATTATTGTTCTATGCGCCGCGGACGAACGGATATGCCGAAACTATAAGGGTTCCTAGTTGACTACGGAACCCTAAAAATAAATTTGGTCTTGTACAAAACTACAAAAGGTGGTGTAGAAATTGTTTTAACGGGTATTGGTAGGCTTCAGGATGGTTATAATTATAATCTATAGACCTTGGGGGGCGCCGCTATCTTGATTTAAAAATGTCAAAATTCTGTTTTTTAACCTTGGGGCTATGGGACATATACCGTGTTTTTATTGATTTGCTTTAATTGAAAGGGTACATTCCTGAGCTTAAATTAAGTATATTTTTCAAAGACATCAGTGTCCTAATTAGCTCCAGTTCTGAGATAATCGATTGTTAATTTTATCTTTATGATTTTTGGATTCTGAGAAACCTTAATAAATGATGCACCTGTGTGTAATACGCCAATAAACTATACTTCCTTTGTATCTCGGAGTATTAATGTGCGAAATTACATTGATATGTCATAATTTTCAATTGTTTGGTTGAATTAATCATAATGCCCTAATAAATACCCTAGTTATATCAGTGTCCGATATAACAATAATGGCATGAAAAATAAACTATATTTTTTTACTAACTATGCATTTGTTACCTATTGTGTATGGAAAGAATACACGATCCAGAATAACTACTTGCCAAAGAGGCATGGAGCGAAGCATTCTAAAGTTAAGGAAATTTGACAAGATAAATAGCAAAATAATTAGGAAGAAAACAAAAGTAACTGATGCACTCACTCATGCACTAAGAATGAAATGGCAATGGGCAGGTCACGTATCACGCGTGACAGATAACAGATGGACGATAAAAACTACCCAATGGAAGGGTCCACCAAACAAGAGAAGAGAACAAGAGGCAAGCCAAAGACACGATGGGCAGATGACATACGGAAAGTAGCAGGAGAGAACAGGATGTCACTAGGAAAGGACAGGAAACGCTGAAAGGAGATGGAGGAGGCCTACACTCAAAAAATGGGATCCATATTGCCAATTTAATTCAAAGCAGTAATTGAAATGTAATATTTAAATAAGGAAAGGCTTAAATAAAATAAATAAATAAATTATTTAATAACCTTTATTTAATTGTGGATCGTGGACTTAAAATAGCTCAGTTTGACGAAAACAATCGCTCCTCGCGTTTTTAGTTAAGAGGCAGTCCTTCATGAAGATGATTAAAGATTTTGACATGATTGTAATTTCCTTGTCAATATTTCTTCTCGGTTAAAGTTCACTAAAAATATTCGCAAATATTCGCTTTGAATTTTGCGAATACGAATATTCGTTACATCCCTAGTATGTAGCATTGCTAAAATTATCATCATTGCATTAATTAATCATAATATTCAAATCACAAAACATCCACAAATGGATTATAAATATTATAATTATTATAAAGCTGCCCGCGCACCTCTGGATAAAGACATATTCTTTGAACATCGTTCCCGTGCATCGTGGCGGATCTACGCACGATTGCAATGAGAGGGGTGGCGCGGGTACAGAGCGCCCAAGCCCAAACGCTCAAGGACACTTCGACGACAAGCGTCTTAACGTCCTTAGTACATATTTTTATATCAAGGTAAAACACCCTAATTAATCCGTTAATGATTGTTATAATCCGACAGAATTAGTAACGGGAAAACGAGCTTAAGTTAAAAGAAAACATTTTCTTTCGTCGACTAGTATTGATTTTCCAGAAATTTCACTGATATACTCGTAGGTCGCATTTTGCTCATAGTTACACAACAGTCATTACTATTTTTGTAACCAAACTCTGAGTTAAATTAAAATGAAAAAGTTTTCTTTCCCGACTCTTGAAAACTGAATTTACCCGCGACAAATTTTCACCTTGGGCCTTTGCCTTTGTTGTTTGTTTTGCGCGACCAGAGGCCAGTTTTATAAAGCTACAAGTTACAATTTACAGGCGGAACTCTCTTTCTAACCCTATGTGTTAGAAAGAGACTTCCGCCTGTAAATTGTAACTTGTTGTTGTTGCTTTATAAAACTGGCCTCTGGCGGGGGCATTGCCGTGCTCCCAGATATATTTTCATTTCATACAAGTTATAGTTTATTTGTATTGTATTTTATTGCTTAAAAGTTTATTTAATTGCTTAAAAGATTATACATAGTTTCACTATATGTTGCCATGAGGCGTACAAAATAAGTTGAACTTAATAAGTGTAGACAATAAAGGTGCCTTACCTAGGTACTATATCTGTCCGATCATGCACAGGCTATACAAATTGTAATAAATATTACAGCTACAGCAGTTCAACATTGCACTCAATATATGAATTTTAAGATAAATGTGTTAATGCAAATATTAGTCATAATATAATAATTAAAAAACCGGCCAAGAGCATGTTGGGCCATGCTCAGTGTAGGGTTCCGTAGTTACCGGCCTTTTACCATACATCCGTTCAAAAAGGTCATCAGGTAAGATTTTTTTAAGATGTCGGAATTGTAGATATTAGACACCCCCAGTAGTACAGTGTTTCTGACATGTTAAAAAATTACTACCTTTTCTTTATATTGCAGCCATTTATACTACTGTAGCGCCAACTACACTCGAGATCAAACATTTCGGATCAGTAACATACACTTTCATATCTTTAAAATTAATATCTTTTGAGATATTCAAGAAAATGTTAGTGACCCGAAACTTTTGCTCTCGAGTGTATGAAAGAAAGAAAGTTGAGAGCGACCTAAAGATACTCAAAATGTTAGAGGAAATATAAGCTCAATCTAGTAACGACTAGTGTTCTACTAGTACGCTATTCGTTACTAGATATAGGTGACATTTCCTCTTACATTTTGGATATCTTTAAGTGGCTCTCAACTAGATGACGTGATAGACTTAAGGGGCTACTTTGAAAAATTATAGGTTTTTTCAAACGCTCTAGTGACTAAACGGGAAGAGGGAGTGAATTTATTTTCGAATATACATTATTAGACTATATACTCTTGTTTTTGGCACAAGCCGAAACACGATTGCTGAAAGTTGGCTCGATAGAAAAAAAACCGAAGTTGGGTCCTTTTTCCCCTTATTTTTCTTAGGTTACGTAAACTATAAGAGATTAAACAATATAACTAAGTAAAAAATATGGTATTCTGGTTTATCTAAAAAGTCACAGAAACAAAATTAGACAAAACTTTATAGATTCGCTTATTTATCGTATTTTAGTCAAAAAGTCTGATCCTTAAGAGCGCTGCATCTCTTTCTTTCATGCATGGGAGCCATAAACGTGTCTCTAATGGATGGGCGTGGCTTGTCCGAATCGAAGAACGGCCTTAAGCTTCAAAAAGTTCTTAGGCTGTGCTGCTCTATTATATAAGCAGAGATCGGCCAAATGGATGTCATTGTTAGCAAGAATATAGACATGACTCCAAAGATCGATCGATATGTAATTAATTGATTTCTTAGTGATAATTGCAAGACTTAATAATTGGATAATAAAAGAAAGATATCATACCTTTTGATTTCCTTCTTTAAAATACAATAATTTTTATCTGACATTGACATTAATATATTGACATTCTTTGTGGTTCTTTCATTTGTATGGTATATGTGTGTCACGAAAGATATCATTGAACAAATAAAATAAAGCCATGAATTTTTTTTGTCGCCTTTTGAACATCGTCAATTTTCCACAGGGCTCATGACGAAAATTGAACAACATATGTATATTTTGGATATGAAAAGGAACACACTTACCCCTGAAAATTTAGAAAAAAATTTTTTTTATTTACTTTAATAAATGTAAACAATAAGTCTGTGTTTAATTTATTGAATAATATTTTACGAAGTATACAAATTAACTTATAGGTAAAAATAATTAATTGATCTTTGGAGCCATGTCTATATTATTGCCAACAATGACATCCATTTGGCCGATCTCTGTATATAAGTTACTCTATGCCATATTGAATCCACAAATGCAACACAAGGTTGATTGTCGTTTAATATTTGTTTGTAATTAGTGAGTACTTGGCACCTGACGATAATTAATAGAGCAACACAGTCTAGAACTTTTTAAAGCTTCTAATCTGTGGCGCCATCATCAACACGAGTAGTATAGAGAAATACACCAGCCAAGTGCGAGTCGGACGGACTCGCGCATTAAGGGTTCCGTACCATTAAACCATTATTCATAAAGACCAGCCGTAGCTATACTATCGAATAAATTATTATCGCAAGGTCGTATCTGCGTAAGTACGTAGTTTTTTGGAGATAACTCAAAAACGCCTAAACCGATAATGTTCAAAATAATTTTCTTTGATAGAATAGTTAAAGGTGTATCTTCTTGTTTTTTTCATAATTTTTGGATTTACGGTTCAAAAGTTACAGGGGGGGGGGGGCACAATTTTTTAGTCTTTCGGAGCGATTATTTCTGAAAGTATCCACTTAATCAAAAAATGTTTAAAGATACCTCAATGTTATTTTAGAGACCTATCGATGGATGTGCGTCATGTTGATATTTGGCAAAAAGATTTTTTTTTGTCAATTAGTTACATGTATGGAGTGCCCACCCTAAAAACTTTTTTTAGCAATTTCTCTACGAAACTAAGTAGCTGCACACAATAAACTTTATGTAAAAATTTGATAATGATACGTCTTATAGTTTCCGAGTAAAATGGCTGTGACATACGGACGGACAGAAAGACAGACAGACAAACAGAGAGACAGACAGACAGACATGACGAATCTATAAGGGTTCCGTTTATTTGCCATTTGGCTACGGAACCCTAAAAATTACTATGGTACGCTACTCGTTACCAGATGGCGCTGCAGCGCTATTTATTTTTACACGACTGCCCAAAAAAAGGAGTGTATTGTTTTCAGGGTTCATGTATGTATGTGGCTAAAATAAAATTCTTTGTTCCACTAGAACAACTGAACGGCTGAACCGATTTAGATGTATGGGGTATCATTAGAATCGTTACGTTATCCCAAGAAACATAGGCTATGTGACGTCACCGTAAAAACAATATGGCGGACAAAATATTCCAGATTGCGCAAACCTAAGAAAAAAAAATCTTGCAAACCTATCGAGTGGGGTATCAAAATGAAGAGCTTTTCACGCTGATTACAAAAATGTATATGATACATATATAAAAATATTATTTCGTTAATACGAACATTTTAGAAATTAAATTAAAACAATAGGTTGGAAATTGAGTCGAAAGATATATAAAACTTACATATTTAATTGTAATAAGTAGGTATTAGAGACTTGGGAGGAATGATGTTAGTTAAAGCAATGGCGCGTAGTTATAGTGTCCAAGAGGCAACCGGATGGCTCGCGGTATGTAAGCTCCCTACGTGTTGTGTAACCAACTTATGCAACCCAAATTGACCCATGTTGTACTTAGTTTTTAATCTACTACTACTACGCCGCTTTGAGCCAAAGAAGCTAGTTCTTGTGGAGTTTGATGATAAAATTACCTATATTCAACAATACTGTAGCGTAGCCATGGTGTAGTTCTGGGAGAAAAATTGGAGGCTAGGACACTAGGTTTTATGCGTAGAGAGGTTAAGTAGACTGGCGTGTCCTCTGTTACACACTGTGTGTTATTGTCTATTGAAGACACAGACCACAAGCTAAAATAAACTAGGTACGCTGAACAAAATTGGTTTCGATCTTGGCACCAAGAAGTTTATTGCCATAGATATATGCCAACTCATGTCGCGCTAAGTCACGTGTAAGGTCATGCAATTAGCCTCTTGGATCCTAAAAAACAAGTAAATACGTATGTACAGTCAGCATCAATAGTATCTTTCTACACGAAGGCCGCAAAAATATGTGATCTGCTCTTATTTGTAGAGCCATAGGAGCGTGTCACATATTTTTGAGGCCTTCGTGTAGGAAGATACTATTGATGCTGACTGTACATGATAAAAAGTCATCATCCTCCTTGTGGTTATCCTGGCTTTTTGTCACGGCTCATTTAAGCCTGAGGTTCGCTTGGAAACCTAATTCCATGAATTGGCGTATGCACTAGTTTTTTACGAAAGCGACTGCCATCTTTCCTTTCAACACAGAGGAGAAAACTGGGCCTTCTTGGGATTAGGTTCGATTTTCTCACGATATTTTCCTTCACCGAAAAGCGACTCACGAAGGAATGTCGAGATCGAAGAGTTGGTGGCCAGACTTGGGTCCGAATATAGGTATCATCGGCAAAACAAAAGCCCACAGACTTCGCTGGTTCGGTACAGAGAATGGGTGAGGATCGGGCTGTCAAGAGAACGTTCTTGGGACGACCGACTGACTGGTCGCCGTCCGGTGGGTCGGCCCAGATATCGTTGTGGGACAGTGTGGCGGCGGATCTGCTGCAGCTTCGCGTCAACAACTGGCAAGAAGTTGCGCAGGATCGGGATAGATGGCGTGCTCTCATTTCGGAGGCCACGATTCTCTTTGGATCGTTGAGCCAAAATAGTTAGTTAGTTAGAAAAGCGACTGGTAAATATCAAATGATATTTCGTACATAAGTTCCAAAAAACTCAGTGGTACAAGCCGAGGATTGAATACGAGACTTCCGGACGTCTTATGGCGCCTCTACATGATGGCCCATCATAGGGACGCAGCTATGCGTTAGAGAGAGCTAACGATATTGCCATCTCGTTCCGTCGTATAGCTGTGTTCCTATGATGGTCCATCATGTAGAGCCAGCCTTACTGTCTTACTGCTAGCCAGGCTACCAGCGCTTTTTAAGTGAAAAAGTGTTAAAAAAAATCGTCTTTATACTTTCGATTACTAATCCAAAGTTCGCTTAAGTATTCTATGTCACGAAAAGGTTTTAAATAAATAAAATAATTAAAAATTAAAAAACACGACTGCGTCTGTTTTAAATGAACTGAAAAGTTAAAAATAAGCTCTAAACATGATTGAGAACGTCTTTGAAACCTTATGGTTGAGACTGTGCCTTCCTACACCCTGACGTACGCTGGATCTTTTAAAATACATATTTTGCTTCGATTGCAGTCGGGGGACCTTTTTATGGGTATTGTGTTATACAGTTTAAAAGGTCCCCCCACTGCGATCGAAGCAAAATATGTATTTTAAAAGATCCAGCGTACGTCAGGGTGTAGGAAGGCACAGTCTCAACCATAAGGTTTCAAAGACGTTCTCAATCATGTTTAGAGCTTATTTTTAACTTTTCAGTTCATTTAAAACAGACGCAGTCGGTTTTTTTAATTTTTAATTATTTTATTTATTGTAATTGTGTGACGTATTTTAACGTATCTATGAATGTCTGAGTTTGGCGACACTGGTTTTCATACTAAATAGCAGTCATTTCACATCCACTAGTTTATTAATTCATGTTCGGACCAAATAAAAAAAATGTTATTTTTTTTAATTGAGCTGAAGGTGCTCGCGTAAGAATGGAGGTCCAAAATCATTTAATTAGGACCTCCATTCTTACGCGAGTCCTTAAATTCAATTTAAAAAAAAAACAAAAAAAATTTTTAGACCAAACAGTATTCTTACTTGGTTTTTAAACTTTTTAAATCAAATAAAGTGTTCCAAAAACAAATGTCATATTGGAATTTGAAATACTTTTTGTAAACCTTGCAAGTGTACCTAGGCAATTTACACATTTTGTCATAATAAAATCATTTTTTTTTATTTGACTAACTTCTACTGTTCCAATTTTTTTCTTTCCATACAATAAAATGATCCTCTCATGAAACTGACTAGATCTGCGTCAAAAAAAAAATCATCAAAATTATTAATTTTTAGGGACAACTCACACTTGACCAAAAATTTGACTATATCAAAAAAAAATTCTCAAAAAAATACCTAATGTTTTCTAAGACAGTTTCCCAGTATCTCCTATACTTTAGGATTTCCCCATAGTGGCCCACTTAAAAAAAACACACTGTATATTGTAGAGTTTGCCGGGTTCTATTATTACACTCCCTAGTGTCATTTCTCATCATCATCAATATCAATCATCTCTCTCTCTCTCACTCAACTTTTCATCTCTCTCGCTCACTCACTTCTCACTCTGTTCATAATTTGTATTTGTACTTTGTGTATAGATATATCACTACATCACTACATAGTATATAAATAAAATAATGAAAAATTAAAAAACACGACTGCGTTTGTTTTAAATGAACTGAAAAGTTAAAAATAAGTTCTAAACATGATAGAGAATGTCTTTGAAACCTTATTATGGTTGAGACTGTGCCTTCCTACACCCTAATGTATGCTGGATCTGTTAAAATCTTATTTTAGTTCGATCGCAGTCGGGGGACCTTTTAAACTGTATACACAATACCTATAAAAAGGTCCCCCGACTGCGATCGAACTAAAATAAGATTTTAACAGATCCAGCATACATCAGGGTGTAGGAAGGTGTGGCGAACCTATTTGGCTTGCTTATAACCTGCCTGCGAAACGCTGGCAGCTAAGCTGTCAAGGAATGTTATATTGTCATCTCTGTATTTTTTCTTGATATTCACAGTCTCAACCATAATAAGGTTTCAAAGACATTCTCTATCATGTTTAGAACTTATTTTTAACTTTTCAGTTCATTTAAAACAAACGCAGTCGTGTTTTTTAATTTTTCATTATTTTATTTATTCCTAGTGAAATTGAAATTGCGTTGCAGCGCCATCTGGTAACATTTGTAACGCTCGCATTTTTCCTAATATTTTTTTTATCTTTAGGTTGCTCTCGTGTAGATGGCGCTACAGACTTGAAGCTTCAAAGAGTTCTTAGACTGTGCTGCACGCCTAGCACATGATTGACACGAGCTAAGTAGCATGCTGTCACTTCTTTAAACGGGTAATGTTTTATTTTAGTCTTGCTTGCAATTCGTAAGATGCGAGTACTGTTGCCGGCATTTTTTGTATGGATCAGAAATACCAGAGACTATAGAGATATAGGCGACCACAGCCTAAGAAAAGAACTTTTTGAAGCCTAAGAACGATTGCGCCCTCTGCCCGAAAGCCGCCTAAAGATACCGAATTTGTAAGAAGAAATGTCACCTGCACTGCTACTCCACCTAGTAGCTATTAGTGTAGGTACTACTAATTGTTACTAGGTGGAGTAGCAGTGCAGGTGACATTTCTTCTTACAAATTCGGTATCTTTAGGCGGCTTTCGGACAGAGGGCGCAATCGACTTGAGCTTCAAAAAGTTCTTAGGCTGTGGTCGTCTATATCTCTATAGTCTCTGGTAATGCATTTAAGAAAATACGCGAAAGTTCTTGATACAAGCTCCACCTGGCGATAAATAGCGGAACTACTATACAACAAACGAAGCTGCAGGAACGCTCGACAAAATTGCTACCTACATGTACTAACTTTAAATTTCAGTTACCAACCCATAGATGACGTCAATTAAATATAAGTTACTCGGTGCTGTAAGTCAGACATAGGGAACGTGCGTAAACCATAAAGCTCTAAACCGAAGAGGGCAGCGCAGGACGCCCGTGCTTAAGATAGTTGTACTTGTGCGATTTTCATACAATTTTTTGACCGCCAGGCTACCAACGCTCCTTCATAATAAATAACTACTTATTATTTGTTTGTGTCATTAATTCATTATATGCATCAAATCTTGTAAGTTAAATTTCAACCACTTTCCGGTGTCTGATTGAGCTGAAATTTGGTAACTATACTCCGTAGTTTACATGACAATGCTACTAGGTACCTACTGTGAGCAATAAAACTGTATACCAAAAAGTAGCTAACGAGTTATTTTCATAAGCTTGTTCAGAGGTTACGGTCTTTAGTGACAATTTTTTCATAAAATAATTAAACTAGGGACTAGAATTTATAACATTTATTAGATAATTTCTTATTTTAATAACGCAATTGGCGTTCATCCAATACATTGAGACACGTACGAAATTGTATACTTAAATAATAAGTTCCACAGGTGAGCCATCGCTTCTTCGAGGCGGCGGTTTTCACCAACTACATAATAATAATAATAAACCCGCGTGGGCAGCTTGTGGCGAGCTGACGGTGAGTGGTGACACCGCGGACCCCTATTCCAGAGGGCCCTTTCCATCTGGCCCTCGCCTCTGTGCTTGCTTTAACTGGCCGGCCAGAGTGGAGTCGCAAGAGCGGGACCTATGCTCCAGATTGGAAGTGTAAAATGTCATAACGCCGGCGGCCTGCTGAACGGAACACCGGGATCTGGCTACCGCAGACTCACCTCTCGACAACCTCACAGCCACTCTCAAGTGTTGCGCCGTTGTCGCACCGTGCGTGCGGCCATTGCGGGGCCCACTCAATGAGTTGGCGAGTACCACCTGTTTTTTAAAATTTTGAGACTGATTGTCACGGCAGGTGTCCGCTAGTCTCCTCCCATAATCCAGTCACCAGTCCATCCAATATTAATCACAATAACCCATGAACTTAGTTCCCATCGCAGCACAAAAGTGCTGCACTGCAATAGTCTTTGCACCTGGCGGGGATGGCCCCGGATGTATCATATCGTGCGCTCGGGGATGGTATCCGCCACGTGTATCCCTTTGCATTTAGATTAAATTGTCTAAAAGGGCTTCTGCGCTGTTGGCTTCGGCCCCACGCAAGCCTAACCAAAGGTCCGGGACCCCTTGGTCCCGAGATATGGAAAAAACATACAGATATTTCGCCACAACATGAACTATAATCGCCATGACAACAGAGGCGTTGTTGAGATATTTGTGACCACATTGGCCGCTCCGATATACTTGATGGCGACTCTACCATTAAGTCGAATGTACAGTCGTCATCAGATATATCGAAGTGGCAAAGGTAGTAACAAATATCTGAATAACGCTTCTATCGTCGAGGCGGTAAAGTACATGTTCAGATATTTTTTTAAGTATCCTGGACGCTCCGATATATTTGATAGCGACTGTACACCGTTAGATTTCCATACAGATGTGCTTGCTGGTTTTTGGCTTATTTACAAAACTTTTTATATCGACGCTCGGAAGACGCTAGTGTGGGGTTAGCCTAAGTGTAAGGCCCTCGTGGACGCTCGTGGCGGGGCGTGCAGCGGGGCGGGGCGGGCGGCGTGCATGTCAAACAAAGGACACTCGTACTGGTGTCCTGAGTCGACGCTGCACAAAGTGTATGGACGCTCGCCCGCCCCGCTGCACGCCCCGCTGCACGCCCCGCTGCACGCCCCGCTGCACGCCCCGCTGCACGCCCCGCCACAAGCGTCCACTCAGGCCTTACACTAATATTAACAGCTATGACCCTTTCGGCCGCCATCGCAATTTTTCCAGATTGGGTGGCTAATCTGTCGATATTTTTTACGGCAGACAACACTTAAAGCCAAATCAAAATATTCCACGGCATATCCGTGCTTGTGTTTATTGGGTCCTGCTCCTGCCCTCTGCGACGTTCTCGTGGTTGACATTAGAGTTTTGTATAGGCACAATAACGATTTCTTTAAACGGAGGCGGTTTTTGCCAGCCAGCCTTTTGGGCCGCATAGACCTAATCGTGTCATTATAGTTTGGTATTTCCTTGTTGAGTCTGCGCGTGGTGCGCCGGGTCGGAAGACTTGCTGCACAGGTAGTTTGACTGGTTGAAGCTCGCGAGTATAGACGAAGGGCTGGGCGACGACAGAACTGCGTTAGGCCTCTGGACACTGTTTGGATTCAGGACGTCGCGTTGCCTGTGTGGACAAGAAACAACACATACAGTTTAAAGTTCTTCGAATAGATCAGCAAAGCGGAGGTGGCCAGCGTCATGCGGTTCAATTACCAGTTTAAAAGCCGAACAAAAAATAAAAAGCCGGCAAAGTGTGAGTTAGACTCACGCACTGAGAATTCCGTACTATCTTGTAAGTAACTATATCTATATTAATAATCCCGAGGGGGGGGTACGGAAAAGTCGAACGAGACTATGCTCAAACGAAAGAGCGTAAAGAATAAAGAGTTTTTGAATTGGACACTTATATCGGCAAAATTCGGATTGTCGCGTATTTTACGTTCAAAAGTGTTAATTTCGCGACATAAACGCCGGCCATATTTTGTTAGTTGTCAGTGACGTGACGTCACAGTGAGGGGTGCGTTCGAAATTGTGAACCATGTTTGCGTTCGGCGCATATATGTCCAACGTGCATTGCGTGTCGGACAGGTTATGTGGTCAAACAAAAGCAGGTAAAAAGTAAATAAATGCTGATAATAAATTTAATACAATACGGCTGATTTACAAAATATTATTTTACAGTAAGTCTATTAGCACTATTAAAGGAAAATGTAAAGATGTTTGCAAGTATTCGAACACTACCTACATGTTTTGTCATTGTCATGTGAATCCAAACGTTATATTCATATGCAATGAAAATAATGAAATGACCCGCGGGTTATGTTTATTTACCTAAGTATTTTACCTAAATATGTCTCGAATACTATTGTAGATAATTATCAGCGTTGGTTCTATGAGTGTAGTGTAGAAACTGATGCATTTTCTAATATGTTCAGGCCGGATATTGTAGCGCCGAGCGCAACAAAAGTTTGTTTACAAATGAAAAGGCTAATCTTTTATTAAAATGACTGTAAGTATGACAAAATTATGTGTTATATTGAATTAACTAAAACGTAAAGTCAATCTTTGCGTAAAAAATTGCACATTTGGTTATATCTTTGAGTAAATAACCATGAATACATTAATGTTCTAAAGGATATCACGTTGTTATGAGGCATGTAGAAGATTATTTCTAAAATGAATACAAATTAATCATAGTTTAATGAAATAGGCTGTGCTCAAAATTAGGGGTGCTCATTTTTTATCCTAGGTATTCACAAATATGCTTATAAACATGAATTGTATGACCAAATGCTGTCATAAGTATAGTAAATAGTGTGTGCAATTGGATGGCGCAGTTATTCTAATGACACAGTGTGCGGATATGTATGTAAAGTTGATCCGTGCGGTTTTCACTGATGTCTGATCCAGGTTGAAAGCAGCGTGTGCAGTGTCCTGTTTTTGTGGTTTTTAATCACAACAACCTCCTTCACTTCAAAGTGAATAAATTTAATGGCTACTGTCTCTGTCTGCTGTAATTAACTTCAACTACATTGAGCCGGAGTTAATTATTGGATCACTCAACTGGTAAAAAATTCAATTAAAAATGCATTATTTGTTGCATAAAAATAGACACAAAAAAAAGAGTGGTAATATACACTAGAAGTAAACAGAAAAACAATACTCAAGAAGGGAAAGGAAAAAAAACACAACAAACAATCAACTTAAGAACTAAATTCGCGACAATAGGCTCGGAGCTCAGCATTTGCTCCGAGCTTGGTCGGCTACACAGTGCTGTTTTTCAGCCCGCGCCTGTCTCTTGACTTATACAAAATGAAAATTTAATAGCTGGCTATAGGGTAAACATCGCATTCACAGCTTGCACTTAGTTTTTATTAGTAGTTTCTTTTTGTCTCTGTCGTTCATAAGTGCATTGTAATGTGCCTAAATTGAATAATTTTAAACAAAAAAGAACCGACTTCACTTAGGATCCGCTATTCCAAAAGGAAGTGGCCGAGTTGCTGTAAAAAATAGTGAAATCACTATAGGCGTGCCAATAATAGTTGAAGAGTTCCCTCGATTTCTCCAAGATCCCATCATCAGACCCCGACTTGGTGACAATGGGACCGTCTAGGCGATATACCCGTTAGATAAAATAAAAAAAATTGAAAATCGGTTCACGATTCACGGAGATATCGAGTAACATACATACAAAAAAATAATAATAATAATGTCTCGATCAACACCTCGAGAGACTTTCGCTAGGTGGCTGGATCAAGGGTCAGATGCAGAAGGCGGTGGTCATGGATACGGCGCGGATAGTCCGCCGGTTCCTCTCACTGCGGCCCTAACCAACGGCCCTGCCATACCCTCTAGGATAGGTTTTTTATAATGTTTTTATTGTTTTTTTGTGTTTTTGATGTATTTTTGTTCTTTACTTTTATAAAAATATCGTAAAAACCTATCACTAAGACCAAAAATAAATAAAGAACATAATAATGATACAAAAACAGTCGAATTAAGAACCTCCTCCTTTTTTGAAGTTGGTTAATAATAAATATCTTTTATCTTTTTTATTACATGCCACCTAATACCTAAAAGGAGGGCCACGTTTTTTCGAAAGAGGTAGGACGGACGGAATCCCGGGACTTTCAAAAGCCGGGATTTCAGGATCCCGGGATATTCGGGACTTTAAAAATCCAGGATTCCGGAAATGCTTCAACGGGCTTCCGGGATTTTAGGTAGCTGGGGTCTTGAAATGCGGGACAACCGAATTTTAGGGTCCTGGGAGTCCGTAACTTAAGAATACCGGGATACTGGAACTTTCAAAAACCGGGATTTTTGAACTGCACGAAGCCGAAAAACCAGGGATTCCGAGAATGCGAGAAACCGAGATATAAGGATCCTGGGACTCCGGGACTTTAGGCAACGGGTGGGTTTCCTGGATGAAAAAGCCGAGTTCCCGATATACCAGGAGTGCGACGTTCTGGGGTTTCGGCATTCGGAGTTTTAGAAACCCATGCGGGAAACCAAGATATTTGAATTCCGAGATTAAAAAGCCAGTGTTACGAGTCGTTAGAAAGCCGGGATTCAAGAAATGCGGGCCGACGGGATTTAAAAGTCAAGGGAGTCCGGAGTTTTGATATCCTTGATTAGGAGACTTAAAATACGGGATTTCGGGGGGGTGCGCCAAAGTTCACATAAAATTTGTACTTCGATTATTGGAAGTCCGAAATTGTTGTTTATAATTTTTTTAATCATAATGATCATTTCTTATAAGTATTTTTGTTCATAACTATCGTTACTCCGAATTATTTAAGTTTATAATGTAAATCAATATAAATATCTATTATACTAATATTACTTTCCAGAGTCACCGTTAGGTACGACGACGAGCGAAGCGAGGAGGAGTGTTAGGTATCTTGCGATCACAACACAACACAATTTCGGTTAGGTTAGGTTAGGTTAGTGTGTCATCCTGCCCGAAGGGCATAACTACCCAGAATAGAAGCCCCCGCGAAGCGGGGGCTTCGTCGACCCTGTCACAGAAATGACTACTATCAACAAAAAACGTAGGAAATTATATTATGTCTCAAAAAATTCGGACAGCAAACAATTATTAACACTGTCGTTATATGAAAAAATATTATAACCATAAAAATTATGACAATTTTTTTTTATGACGAATGATAATTCTGATCACAAAACGGTATTACTGAAAAAATTATGCAAAGTAATTTTATGTGAGCCAATATGGACCCGATTTCGGGAATGTGGGAAATCGGGATTTTAGGGTGCTGGGAGTCCCGGTATAAGGGATTCCGAGATTTTGAGACATAAGGAATTCTGAGTTCCAAAAAAATCTGGATGGGGTCCGTGACATTATAAAGTCGGGATATAAGGCCGTATAATGCCGGACGCCGGAATTTTAGGGTTTTAGGAATCTGGAACTTTAGGGATGCAGGATTCTGAGATTTTTAAAAGCCTAGATTCCGAAAATGTGTCTCTCATAAATTTTAGAGTTCCTGTCCCAGGAGTCCAGGATTTTATAAATCTGGGAATCACTAAACCCCGAATTATGGAAATAGTGAAACCGTGATTTTGGATTGCTGTGCGTGTGCACCCGAACCCAGACATAAGGGCATGCGGAATTCCGGAACTTTAGGAGGCCGGGATTCTGAAAATGCGGCTTGCTGGAGTGGTCCCAGCGGTCCAGGATTCCGCAATTTAAAAACATCGTAATTTCGGAACTGCGCGAGGCCGGGATTTTAAGATATTATAAACCAGGGATTCCGGGAATTGAAACAATCGGGATTTTAGGGTCCCGGGTGTGCCAGGACTTAGAAGTACAGGCTTACGGGACTTTAGAAATCGTAGGAATCCTGGATTGCGGGAAACCAGGTTGTTTTTACATATAATATTTTCATTATTTACCAGGTTGTTTTTACATATAATATTTTCATTATTTTTTTTTTTAAATACATAACATTTATTTTACCCGAGCGAAGCCGGGTTTTCATCTAGTGTATAAATAAAAAATAGTTTTCACTTCTCATGCTCTTAAAATGTTACTTTAGTCTCTGCAGATCGGGACTAAAACTCTTTATTAATCTCTAGGGA
Source organism: Pammene fasciana (assembly GCA_911728535.1). NCBI lineage: Eukaryota > Metazoa > Arthropoda > Insecta > Lepidoptera > Tortricidae > Pammene > Pammene fasciana. The sequence continues at coordinate 25,012,443 of OU452275.1, forward strand.
CTAAAACATTTCTTTTTTATTTACTTTGGAAACCCCTAAACACATTTTAGAAATTTAATTAAAAGTCAAAAGGAAGGGCGTTGTTGGAAGTTGGGTCGAAAGATGTATAAAACTTACATGTTTACTTGTAATAAATATTAGAGACTAGGGAGGAATAATAATAGTTATAGCAATGGCTCGTAGTTACAGTATCCGAGAGGCAACCGGATAGCTCGCGGTATTTAACGGCTCTCTACGTGTTGTGGAACAAACCTGTGCAACTCAGATTTACCCACGTTGTACTTTGTGTTTCATCCCCCCCCCCCCCCCTCCTTTTTCTGATGGCTGACGAATCGATTACCGACCAGCCGGTGCACAGGGCGATTTGCATGCTCGATCTGGATCACATAAAAATATTGGAAATTGAGAGGAGGATGATGCAAAACGAAGTCCAGCGTGAGTCATTTCGGGTTGCATAGGGTGGTTCCACAGCATGTAGGGAGCCTAAAGGTCACAGCTCATTAGAGCGCCTCGGCACCCGACTCTCACCGCCTCACTTCGAGCGGTTAAATAGTTATTCTTTATATGAATTTGTATGACCATGCTCACTACATCTACTCGACAACGAGTGGACGCTGAGCGACGAGGCGATGTGGGTCGGCTCAGTCGGCTGCCGAGGCGCACTAACGACCTCTAATACCGTGAGCCATCCGGTTGCCTCGCGGACACTGCAACTACGCGTCATTACTCTGAATGTAATTAGCCTCTTGGATCCTAAAAAACAAGTAAAGAGGTACGTATGTAAATGAAAGTTATCATCCTCCTAGCGTTTATCCCTGCTTTTTGCCACGGCTCAATTGAGCCTGGGATCCGCTTGGCAACCTTATTCCATGAATTGGCGTATGCACTAGTTTTTTTACGAAAGCGAATGCCATCTTTTCTTTCAACGCAGAGGGGAAAACTGGGCCTTATTGGGATTAGGTTATTCGGTTTGTCTCACGAAATTTTCCTTCACCGAAAAGCGACTGGTAAATATCAAATGATATTTCGTACAGAAGTTCAAAAAAACTCAGTGGTACAATACAACCCGGGGGTTTGAATACCAGATCTTCGGACGTCTTACTACCAGGCTACCAGCGCTTTTTACGTGATAAAAAGTAATTAAACAATTTTTTAGGGTTCCGTAGTCAACTATATCGTCAGGTGACAACCAAAACTCACTAATTGCAAAAAAATAAATAAACGAAAATCAACCTTGTTTCGTGACTGGTACGGTTCCTTATGGCTATTAACTTGTGGAAGTACTTAGTGAGTTTTGGTTGTCACCAGACGATATGAAAACCTTTATAGTTTCGCCATGTCCGTCCGTCCGTCCGCGGTCTAGCTCAGTGACCGTTAGCACTAGAAAGCTGAAATTTGGTTTGAATATAGGTATTATGTGCATTAACCAAGCCGACAAAATGGTAGAATAAAAACTGGAAAATATATTTTGTTATGGTACCTCCCGTACACGTCAAGGGGGGGGAGAAATTTGTTTTGTTCCAACCCAGTTGTGTGGGGTATCGTTGGATAGGTCTTTAAGAAAATAGGGTCTTTTAAAACAGTTTTTGAATAAAACTAATATTTTCGTAAATAATAGCTCCGAAAGTTTAAAACAGGGCGTCCCCCCATCTAACTTTTGAACCGTGGGTCCAAAAATTTTGCAAAAATCATGAAAGTGAGGCATACTTAATAAGTACCTTCAATTAAAACTATATTGAATTAAATCGGTTGAGCCTTTTTTGAGTTATCACTAAAAAACCCATAGTGAAAGGACGTAAGTGAAATGACGTAAGCGCCGCCAAATTTCCCGTAAGAAACGACATTTTAAATTAATGAATTGTAACAGGCCGGCAACTACGGAACACGGAACCCTACATTGAGCATGGCCCGACATGCTCTTGACCGGTTTTTATGCTTTCGACTACTAATCCAAAGTTCGTTTAATTATTCTATGTCACTAAAAGGTTTTAAATAAATAAAATAATGTAAAATTAAAAAACACGACTGCATTTGTTTTAAATGAACTGAAAAGTGAAAAATAAGTTCTAAACATGATAGAGAATGTCTTTGAAACCTTATTATGGTTGAGACTATGCCGTCCTACACCCTGATGTATGCTGGATCTGTTAAAATCTTATTTTAGTTCGATCGCAGTCGGGGGACCTTTTTATAGGTATTGTGTTATACAGTTTAAAAGGTCCTCCGACTACGATCCGAAGTAAAATAAGATTTTAAAAGATCCAGCATACATCAGGGTGTAGGAAGGCACAGTCTCAACCACAATAAGGTTTCAAAGACATTCTCTATCATGTTTAGAACTTATTTTTAACTTTTCAGTTCATTTAAAACAAATGCAGTCGTGTTTTTTAATTTTTCATTATTTTATTTATTTAATTTTTCATTATTTTATTTTTAGTGACTGTGCATAGACAATTTTGGACCACGCATATAACCTCAAAATGACAACTGTGCGAAAATATATAAATGCATAAGAGCCGCGTGTAACGCTCACTATTTAGCACCATGTAGGCCCTTATTTAAAGAAACAAAAGTATTACCACTTCCATGCTTGTACATCAAACAAATGTGCATGCTTGTAAGAGAACACCCTGAACTTTTTGAAAAGCATGCAACCTTCTTTCCGAGATTAATTCGAAATAGAGACAAATTATTATTCTTACCTAGATGTTGGCTTAAGTTTCACAAATACAATTCGTACTGTATGGCTATCCAAATTTATAATTTGTTACCGAAATCTATTAAAGGATGCCCTTCAAACCGGTTTAAAAGAATTCTTACGGATTACGGAATGGCTACTAGATAAATGTTTTTACTCTGTCGAGGAATATTTAGCATCATGGACTACTTAGCTCAAATATTGTAATTATAATTGTTGTTGTCTTGATTATAAATTTATGTGTAGTGTAATATTCCGACATTTGTATTCTGACATTCTGACTTAGTATTAATTAATTTAATTCGTTAATATTGTAAATTGTGTATATATTTGCATTGTTACCATGTCTGTAAATATTATAAATTTAAATAATGTGTATTTTGCATGCCTTTTTTGGTAGAACATAAGCAACGCTGTTTTTATTTTCAACATCTTATGTACTTAACTATGTTCTCGCAATAAAGAAATTGAATTGAATTGAATTGAATTGAATATTAAACAAACTCGATTAAAAAAAATACAAAAAAAAACATAAACCGCCTAACAAATTTTATTGATAATTTAAATTTTTGCCATTATAAATATTGAGATTTTGTATAGAATGTCGTTATTTTTTCCTCGCATTCAAAGTGAAAAGTAGAGTGTTTAACGCGAGACTAAACAACCATAATGACCCTCGAACTATATCCACCCTCGCTACGCTCGGGTGGCTAAACAACTCGTGTCATTATGGCTTTGTTTTAGTCCCTTGTTGAACAATCTACTATTATTCATAAGGACGGTTATTAAGGGAAAAACTGACTTTGCCGTTGCAAATGCAAATACTTAAGTCTGTATTCTTGCTAAATTTCATAATTCTACAGAGGTCTATGCTCATAATCATAAGCCAATTAGCGGTATCTCAAAAGAAAATTCAAAACTAATATTACTAATATAAATCTTAAACTTCAAGTTCAAGTTTCAAATGCTTTTGATTTTGAGATGCTGCCATTAATCTTGTGAGGGCAGTATAGTAGGCACCCTACCATACTGCCCTGGTGGGTTTTGATTCCCCTGCGAAGTGTTAGAAAAACACTCAAATGGCCGTATCTGGGATTACGTTAATCAAACCTTTTACAGCTTCTGTCAGTTAAATACGGAATGTTGGTAACTAACTCTATTGTATGGAAGATTACAATCCTTTTAATAAAAATCTTTTAACCTTTTAACACTTTTTCGCACATTAGGAATGGAAAACGAGTGAATTCGTTAGCAATATTATTTATCTCGCTACGCTTAGGATTTTATCCTGGAATCTTACGATACGAGTACGTCTCGCTCTGGACCCTCGATGAATTGCGCTACCTACAGTTAAACTGTGAAAGGCAAATTTGCTTACCAATACGGTGAGTAATTGGCGAGCTGAGCGTAGACTAGCTTGATGCGCTCGATATTAACCTCGGATGCCTTGTTGTGGTCGACCATGGGCAGCGGGTAGTCGCGGCCCACGACGCAGCCCGCGGCCACCTGCACCACCTCGGGCGCCATCCACGGCTCGTGGATGTATTGCGTCGGGATGTACTTCAGCACTGGAATGTATTTTCTGAAACGGACACAGTAATATTAAGCTCGTTGGGATGGTTACATTCCTTAGATCATTACATTGTAGATCGAAAACATTAGCTGTGGTTTCAAGAGATGATCTTCAGAGATAACTTTTAAATTTTATAAGAGAGGAATCTAGAGTAGGAAATTAATATTTTAATTTTAGCATGCCTCTATTATTTGTGTCTATTTCAAGTATTAAAAGGTACATCAATGGCGGCTGTTAAAAGAGATTATTTCCAAATGAATTTGTATGGCAGTAACGCCTTATTGGCGGCCGATAATGACGTACTTTTTACTTGAAAACATTTTATGATATTGGTATAAGGCGTTTTTGCTATTGCGTTTTCGAAATTAATAAAAACATTGATGATGCGAATAAACGAAGAGTCATAGATAGCTGTGGTTAATATAAATCAGGTCAGGTGGAGTTGGAAAAAAAACCTACAGACCCTACGGATCCAGCTGTCCGTAAATATCGGGACCATCAGACACAAATAAATAAAATAATTAAAAATTAAAAAACACGACTGCGTTTAAACTGTATAACACAATACCTATAAAAAGGTCCCCCGACTGCGATCGAACTAAAATAAGATTTTAACAGATCCAGCATACATCAGGGTGTAGGAAGGCACAGTCTCAACCATAATAAGGTTTCAAAGACATTCTCTATCATGTTTAGAGCTTATTTTTAACTTTTCAGTTCATTTAAAACAAACGCAGTCGTGTTTTTTTATTTTTCATTATTTTATTTATTTAAAACCTTTTAGTGACATAGAATAATTAAACGAACTTTGTATTAGTAGTCGAAAGCATAAAAACCGGTCAAGAGCATGTCGGGCCATGCTCAATGTAGGGTTCCGTGTTCCGTAGTTGCCGGCCTGTTACAATTCATTAATTTAAAATGTCGTTTCTTACGGGAAATTTGGCGGCGCTTACGTCATTTCACTTACGTCCTTTCACTATGGGTTTTTTAGTGATAACTCAAAAAAGGCTCAACCGATTTAATTCAATATAGTTTTCATTGAAGGTACTTATTAAGTATGCCTCACTTTCATGATTTTTGCAAAATTTTTGGACCCACGGTTCAAAAGTTAGATGGGGGGACGCCCTGTTTTAAACTTTCGGAGCTATTATTTACGAAAATATTAGTTTTATTCAAAAACTGTTTAAAAAGACCCTATTTTTTTTAAAGACCTATCCAACGATACCCCACACAACTGGGTTGGAACAAAACAAATTTCTCCCCCCACTTCACGTGTACGGGAGGTACCATAACAAAATATATTTTCCAGTTTTTATTCTACCATTTTGTCGGCTTGGTTAATGCACATAATACCTATATTCAAACCAAATTTCAGCTTTCTAGTGCTAACGGTCACTGAGCTAGACCGCGGACGGACGGACGGACATGGCGAAACTATAAAGGTTTTTATATAGTTGACTACGGAACCCTAAAAAATTGTTTAATTACTTTTTATCACGTAAAAAGCGCTGGTAGCCTGGTAGTAAGACGTCCGAAGATCTGGTATTCAAACCCCGGCTTGTACCACTGAGTTTTTTTGAACTTCTGTACGAAATATCATTTGATGTTTACCAGTCGCTTTTCGGTGAAGGAAAATTTCGTGAGACAAACCGAATAACCTAATCCCAATAAGGCCCAGTTTTCCCCTCTGCGTTGAAAGAAAAGATGGCATTCTGTAGGAATAAAACCAAGGCTTTATGATAACTTTAAACTATATTAAAAGGATAAACTTTACAATGGTTACAACTTAGGTATATGACGTATGTATGAACAAGAGGGATCCTTAGACAGTGTCACTGACATTTAGATGCTCGTGAAACATTGCCTATATATTTCTGTCAGGCGTCCACAATACCAACATCCCCTTCTGGACGCAGACGCTTTAGTACCAGGCCCATGGCGGCAGAAAAATGTTCGTGCTTCGTTCGCTGCAGACCTTTCGTTAAAATATCTGCAACCATGTCTTCAGTTTTTCTGTATTTAACGTTCACTTGTCTGCTGGCAATTTTCTCCCGTACGAAGTGGTAACGGACATCAATATGTTTACTGCGGGCGTGGTAGACAGCATTCCCTGAAAGACTAATCGCACTTTGATTATCGCAATAAAGGGTAATAGGTATACCTTTATGTTCAGGCTGAAACTCTTCCTCTAGCTGTTTCAACCAAAGAGATTCCTGAATTGCTGAAGCCAAAGACATATATTCAGCTTCAGTCGTAGATAAAGCTATGGTTTGTTGCTTCTTTGAATTCCAGCTTATTGGACCACCCTGAAATAAAAATATGTAGCCGGTGCAGGATCTACGATCTTCAATATCATTTGCCCAGTCTGAATCACAATAGCCGGATATTGTGTTATTTATATTCTTCTTGTAAGTAAGTTTCATGTTAATTGTACCTTTTAGGTACCTCAAGACGCGTTTCAGCGCCATCCAATGTTCTGCAGTAGGTTGACTGTTGTATCGGCTCAACGAATTCACTATATAGGTTATGTCTGGTCGAGTTCCCTGTGATAGGTACAACAAACAGCCTATGATTTCTTGGTATGGAACATTTTTTAATATTTCCTGTTGACACTCAGCTTTCTTAAACTTCACATTTGCATCGGTTGGTGTCGATACCGGCTTACAATTGTTCATTCCAAACCGAGTGAGTATCATTTTTATATAGAGAGATTGGTCAATAGATATTTCATTTTCAACATCTTGAGATATTTGAAAACCAATACATTGTTTTGCAACTCCTAAGTCTTTCATACAAAACTTTTCTTTTAATTTTTCTTTTACCATTTTTGAAGTATTTTCATTATTGAAAAAATAAAGCAGGTCATCCACATACACTGCTATGAAAAGCATATCATTTTCATTTATAATTCGGTAGTAAACACATGGATCTATACTGGAGCGTGTCATTCCAATCTCTATCAGAGCTGTGTTCAATTTTTTATTCCATTGCCTGCTGGCTTGTTTTAATTCATATATGGTCTTGTTTAATTTACACACTTTATTTTGGTCTTCATAGCCAGGAGGTAAAGACATATATATCTCTTCATCTATTTCTCCCTGTAAGAAAGCGGTGACTGCATCCATTTGATGTATTGACAGTCCATATTTTGCAGCTAAACCCATTAAATATCTTATGGAAGTGTATCGGACCACTGGAGCATATACTTCATTGTAATCAACACCCTTGACTTGCTTGTACCCTTTGATTACAAGTCTAGCTTTGTAGCGTGACACGGTTCCATTGGCATCTAACTTAGTTTTGTATACCCATTTACTGGGAATGGCCGATTTTCCTTCAGGTAAATTAACCAATGACCATGTATTATTTTTTAACAAAGACTGATATTCCTCAGTCATAGCTTTCTTCCATTCATTAGCTTTATCACTGCATAGAGCGTCTTCCAGACTCAGTGGATCACTATTTAACAGACTCATTGTAGACTCTCCACTCATACAAATGAGAGAGGTGGGCTCGTGAGCATCATCATCATCTTTTCTCTTTTCCATTCGATGTGGAAGTGGTCTCAAGTTTATATTAGGTTGCGGTGAAGAATGAAGTGTTTCATCAGGCAAAAACGATTCATCATGACCGTCTTCAAACTGATCGGATTCATCTGAAATGGAAAATCCTTGCGAATCATCCTGTATTTCTCTTGCTTCATTTTCAGTGTTTGTTTTCTCCGGTTCCACATTGTCTTCAAATAAAGGTAAGTCCATAGTCTTATTTTCTCTCTCTTCATTATACTTTTTATTGTTCTCAGTAATTATTTCATTTTCACTAATCTCTTTTTTGTTTTCAGGTACATGATCAACTTTGTTTCTCTCAATTGAAGCCTCCAGAAATACAACATCTCTACTTATTATTGCTTTTTTGCTTACAGGGTCTATGAAACGGTAACCCTTCGTAGAGTCGCTATAGCCAACAAAAATTAACTTACGTGATTTTGGATCAAGTTTTGTTCTTTTCTCTTTGGGTATATGCACCATCGCATCACATCCAAAAATCCTCATATGGCTTAAATTAGGCTTTTTTCCAGTCCATATTTCATGCGGGGTCTTGTCAGATAGAACTCGGGACGGTGAGCGGTTCACTATGTATGCTGAGGTGGCGACCGCTTCAGCCCAGTATGTATCCTGTAATTTTGCATTTAAAATGATACATTTAGCTCGTTCTATTAAAGTCCTGTTCATCCTTTCACTAAGACCGTTGTTTTCTGGTGTATAAGGATTAGTGGTTTGATGTAATATACCATGTTTCTTTAAATAAGCTTCAAAATTATTATTTTTATATTCGGTCCCACAGTCGCTTCTTAAAATTTTTATTTTTGTATTCAACTCATTTTCTACTCTATTCTTGAATTCGACAAATTTATCAAAAACTTCGCTTTTAGCTTTAATAAAATATACATGTACTCTCCGTGAAAAATCATCTATAAAGGTGACAAAATACCTGGTTCCTCCCAATGAAACATGCTTCATCGGTCCACAGACGTCACTGTGCACAAGCTCTAGCAAACTGGTTGCCCGGGAGCCCTCATTAGGAAACGGTCGTCGTGTCTGCTTGCCTTCAAGACAGGTGATGCAAGTCGTATCGACGTTACTCGGTGTCAACTTTACGCCTTCAGTACAGTTCGGTATTTTATTTACGCTTGAAAAATTTAAATGTGCCATTCTTAAATGCCAAAGGAAAGGGTCATCATTAGTTTTGGCCATCATTACATGCAATTCCTTATCATGGTGAGTGATTAGTTGATAGGTGTCATTTACTAACTTTGCATTTGCAACCAACACCTTATTTTGGTCATAAATCTTGCAACCATTTATATGGAAATCTATTTTGCCACCACTTTTAAATATTTTACTCACTGACAGTAAATTTGTTTTCAGTCCTGGTATATAATGGACATTTTTTACCAGTATAGTCTCAGCGCTGCCATTCAGATTTACTTGAATATTTATTTCACCACAACATTCAACTTTTAATGCTTTGTCATCAGCTATTGTTATACTTTTTGAAGGTGGTGCAGTGATATTAGTCAGCCAGTCTCTGCGCATTGTAAGATGAACTGAAGCACCACTGTCTACATACCAATGTTCAGCATCATTTGTCGTGGATGCTGAAAATGCTGAGAATGCCGCTATGTACCCATGTGCTTTTTTATCTGTTTTATCATTATTTGACTTTTTAAACCAACAATTCTTGCTGAGGTGCCCATAGCGATTGCATGAGAAGCAACGTGGGCCTTTTCTAAATTTCTGCTGTTCATTTTTGACCGGAGAACTTTTTGTGTTTGTATAAAGAGCGGTAGTGTCTGACATTTGAACTTCCTGCAATAATTTATTTTTCACTAAGTCAGCACTAATCTTCATACCTGAACTTTCTAAACCCATAATCATTGGCTGATACTTATCAGGTAGACCTGCCAGCATTAAAGTACCCAACCATTCTTCGTCGACATCAAACTTTATATTCCGGAGTTTGTGTGCCGCTGTCATTATCTTGTTTACATAATCCTCCACAGATGAACTGTTTTCTAAATTGGTATTTATAAGTTCCTTCAATAAACCGACCTTCCGAGTTAACCCGCTGTCCTCAAAAGCCTTAGCCAAATTTTGCCAAACCTGTTTTGCGTTTGTAGCATCTTGAATATGTACATACAATATTGGATCTACCAGTAATATTAATTTTGACTTCGCCTTGATGTCTTGTTTAACTGCCTTCGAATCCGTGGCTTCCGGAGTAGTTTCAATGTACTGATACAAATCCTCGTGTTGTAAGTACGCTTTCACAGCAAAACTCCAGCTAGCCCAATTATCTCGGCCAGTAAGCTTCTCAATAGACATCATTGAATTACTGTTAGACATGTTTTTTGCCCAATATGACTCTGAAAAAGCTGAAAAGTAGAAACCGATCGCGATCGCGGTAACTAATTTGAGGTTATGAATGCGATTTTTCAACTTTCAGTTTTTAAACTTTTATACTACACGGAACACCAAAATAACACTTTACGGCAGGAATGGGACGGCCCATAACCTGTAGGAATAAAACCAAGGCTTTATGATAACTTTAAACTATATTAAAAGGATAAACTTTACAATGGTTAACTTAGGTATATGACGTATGTATGAACAAGAGGGATCCTTAGACAGTGTCACTGACATTTAGATGCTCGTGAAACATTGCCTATATATTTCTGTCAGGCGTCCACAATACCAACACATTCGCTTTCGTAAAAAAACTAGTGCATACGCCAATTCATGGAATAAGGTTGCCAAGCGGATCCCAGGCTCAATTGAGCCGTGGCAAAAAGCAGGGATAAACGCTAGGAGGATTATAACTTTCATTTACATACGTACCTCTTTACTTGTTTTTTAGGATCCAAGAGGCTAATTACATTCAGAGTAATGACGCGTAGTTGCAGTGTCCGCGAGGCAACCGGATGGCTCACGGTATTAGAGGTCGTTAGTGCGCCTCGGCAGCCGACTGAGCCGACCCACATCGCCTCGTCGCTCAGCGTCCACTCGTTGTCGACTAGATGTAGTGAGCATGGTCATACAAATTCATATAAAGAATAACTATTTAACCGCTCCAAGTGAGGCGGTGAGAGTCGGGTGCCGAGGAGCTCTAATGAGCTGTGACCTTTAGGCTCCCTACGTGCTGTGGAACCACCCTATGTAACCCGAAATGACTCACGCTGGACTTCGTTTTGCATCCTCCTCCTCTCAATTTCCAATATTTTTATGTGATCCAGATCGAGCATGCAAATCGCCCTGTGCACCGGCTGGTCGGTAATCGACTCGTCAGCCATCAGAAAAAGGAGGAGGGGGGGGGGGGGGTGAAACACAAAGTACAACGTGGGTAAATCTGGGGGTTGCACAGGTTTGTTCCACAACACGTAGAGAGCCGTTAAATACCGCGAGCTATCCGGTTGCCTCTCGGATACTGTAACTACGATACGAGCCATTGCTATAACTATTATTATTCCTCCCTAGTCTCTAATATTTATTACAAGTAAACATGTAAGTTTTATACATCTTTCGACCCAACTTCCAACGCCCTTCCTTTTGACTTTTAATTAAATTTCTAAAATGTTCGTATTCACGAAAGAAGATTTTTATATATGTAATAAATACATTTTTGTAATCAGCGTGAAAAGCTCTTCATTTTGATACCCCACTCGATAGGTTTGCAAAAAAAAAATTTCTTAGGGCTGCGCAATCTGGAATATTTTGTCCGCCTTTTTGTTTTTACTGTGACGTCACATAGCCTATGTTACTCGGGATAACGTAACGATTCTAATGATACCCCATACATCTAAATCGGTTCAGCCGTTCAGTTGTTCTAGTGGAACAAAGAATTTTATTTTACCCACATACATACATGAACCCTGAAAACAATACACTCCTTTTTTTGGGCAGTCGTGTAATAATAGTAATAAAAAGTAAAAATAATTTCGTAAAGAAGAAACATCCGACTATTGTAAAAAATACCCAAATTACTATAGCTGTGCCTAAAGAGTTCCCTAGATTTCTTCACGATTCTATCATCAAATCCTGACACCTGATGAGAATAGAAGTAACTGTCAAGTACAGTCAGCAGTAAAAGTAGCTTAGTGGCTAGGGTGTTCAAAACGATCTCGACACGACTTTATTATTAAGAGCGTGTGTAGGTCAATTTGAACACCCTACCCGCTTAGCTACTTCTGCAGGGTACAGTCACCTGTACCGGTACAATCTTTCAAACAAAAAAAAATACTTTCCAAATCGGTTCAGTTGTACTCGAATAATCGGTGAAAAAGAACAAAGATTCCGATGTATTGAGAACCAATGTTGAAGTCTGTTTAAAAAGCCCTCCGTACCGTACCTGATAAAGTCGCCGTCGGGGTCCAACTTGCGGCCGAAGCGCACGGGGCAGTAGCAGTGGAAGAACTGCTTGAAGAAGGAGGAGCACGAGAACCACATCCACGTGCCCGCGTTCACCGACCAGTCCGCGTCCAGCAGCAGCTCCTCGAACACCTGCAAGCGGCCCTCCTCTATTACAACCGCGCGTTCCCGTCCCATCACGACCCGACCCTGGCTATACCTCCTGCTTATCCCCACACAAACTCTGCAAATTAACAGGACCTAGTGCCATAACATGCTGTTCAATCGAACATTACAATAATCTTAAACAAAAAAAGAACCGACTTTACTTAGGATCCGCTATTCCAAAAGGAAGTGGCCGAGTTGCTGTAAAAAATAGTGAAATCACTATAGGTGTGCCTATAATAGTTGAGGAGTTCCCTCGATTTCTCCAGGATCCCATCATCAGATCCGGACCTGGTGACAAAGGGACTAACTGTAACGTATATTATACTCTTTCAAACAAAAATAGAATTTTCCAAATTGGTGAACTTGGAGAATCCCATGTTACATCAGCCGTCATCGAATAATCGGTGAACATAGGTACATAATAAAAAAAACCGGCCAAGTGCGAGTCGAACTCGCGCACCGAGGGTTCCGTAAAAACCTTTAACAATTGCTATTTCTTATGATTGCGTGGACATGAAAGTTTCGTTTTGCTACAGCAGAAAGAATATTATAGAGCTGAGTATATGATATGAATTTCAATTTAATACCTCTACGCGTTTACGAGGAAACAGGTAGTAAGTTTAAAATTTAAAAAAATATTTTATGTCCGATTTTACTAAAAATGTCTACTTTTCGTAATTTTTCCTTTGCGTGTGCTATATGAAGTTTCTTCGTGACAAGTTTCTGAGTTTACGGGAAGTACCCTTTAGGTTTTGAGTTTCTTGCGAGTACTCAGCTCCAAAATATGCAACTTAAATTGCTATTTCCTTAGAGCATATACCTATGGAGTAAGCTTAGGTACATTTCCCCTCTGTCAAAGTTATTAGCAGGAAAATCTAATTAGGTTTATAAAAACTATTTCAATTTTTTTCATCGTTTTCATTTCGTTCATCGTTTTCAGTGGGTAAAGAGCTCCGTGCAAATGCCTTAATGTATTGTTTTTAGGTGTAAAAAATGTTCTACTATGTCTAGTTTACAAAAATATGAAATATAATTTCACATGTAAGTAATTATAGTTTTAATTTTTTTATCATTACTATTATATTTAAAAAATTAATCCACATCGAAAATCAAGCGTCGTTTACAGAATCGATTCAAAGATAATCGTTTATTTTCTGACGGGCAGTTACAATTTTGACGTTTGACACTTATGCATATTTAACGCCCCTAAGGATGGCTACCTTCTATATTTTGTTTGAAAACACAAGCAAAAATGATCCTTGGCTTTTTTGTTTGACATTTGCAAGGACTGCATCCGATAATAAACCATATTTTAACACATGTAAAGTCGACTATCTGTTGCTCCATTTAGTGTCGTGACTTACTGTCAAATATGCGTGATATTTTCAAGTCAAAGGTACATCATTGTCCGTTATCAATAAGGCGATGCTGCCATAAAAATTCATTTAGAAATAAACTTTATTTACAATCGACAATGATGTACCTTTAAATTGAAAACGCCATACGTATGCCACCTCGCCCCCCTCAGATTTTGGCAGACTTTTTTGTTTGGAAAGATGAGGCGATGCGTCCTCCAGGTATATAGCTTTATGTATGGCTATTTTTTTTGATTGCGTTGACATAAAAATTTGGTTTTGCTACAGCTGAAAGGTATTAAAGACCTGAGTATTTCATATGAATTTAAGTTCATATGAAATACTCAGGTATTAACCTTTACGCGTTTACGAGGAAAAAGGTAGTAAGATTAAAATTAAAAAAAATATTTTTTGTATGGTTCTACTAAAAATGTCTACTTTTTATAATTTTTCCTTTGTTTGTGCTATATGATGTTGCTTCGTGCCAAATTTTAAGATTCTGAGTTTACGGGAAGATAACTTTAGGTTTTGAGTTTCTCGCGAGTACTCAGTTTCAAAATATGCAACTTAAATTGCTATTTCTTTTGATTGCGTTGACATAAAAGTTTGGTTTTGCTACATCTGAAAGGTCCTATAGCCCTGTATTTGACATGAATTTCAACTTAATAACTTCACGCGTTTACGAGGAAAAAGGTAGTAAGTTTATAATTTTAAATATATATTTTTGTATGATTTTACTAGAAATGTCTACTTTATATAATTTTTCCTTTGTCTATGCTATATGAAGTTACTTCGTGCCAAATTTCAAGTTTCTGAGTTCACGGGAAGTACCCCGTAGGTTTTGTGAGTGCTGAAAACTCTAAAATTTGCAGCATAAACGACTTTATCTTTTGATTGCGTTGGCTTTTAAGTTTGATTTTATCACAGCTTCAAGGGACAATAGACCTGAGTATTTGATATAAATTTCAGCTTGATACCTCCAGTCCTCCACGCGTTCCTGAGAAAAATGGTCTTGACAGACAGACAGACAGACGGACGGACAACAAAGTGATCCTATAAGGGTTCCGTTTTTTCCTTTTGAGGTACGGAACCCTAAAAATAGCAAAAACATAGATCCCGATGAAATGAAAACCTCCTCCTTCGAAATCTTGAAGTCGGTTGAAAATAACAGAGTGTAGGATAGATATGAAAAGGTCTCGCCTTCATGCCTTCTTCCCAGGAGATCCAGAGGTCCCCGCGCGTGAGGAAGCAGGCGACAGCGTGCCGCGCCAGGTGGTGGATCCAACCCTCGTCCCGCAGCTGGATCATGATCGCATCGATCCACGGGTACCCAGTCCGTCCCTGGAATTCATATTATATTCATTGTTTACGTTTGTTTTTACTACAAATTACAAGACTCAACGTAAAATGGCTTAACCATCACTTCATTTAACAAATAACGATGCTTCAAATTTGTGCCACAGGGCACCATCTGGTGTCATAGAGATGCGCCACAGTCGAGCAACACAAACAGTAAAGGCATAGTTGTATTATCTTTCTGACATGTCCTACGTAAACATTTAGCAACCAAATTACCGCATAATTTATGGGACCGTACTGTCCAATTCGAGGCATGTTTTTTTCACCTTCTGTTATTATATCATATCTTAGGCACACACATCACACGCACACTTACACCACCACAGGCCACATTTTTCTTTGTGTACAATAAAGTGCTACTATTTACTACTACTACTACTAAAACTGTATGTCGAGTGCCAATTATTGACATCTTCAGGGGGGCATGTTCTATGCTGTGGGCGCTATTTAAATATACAACTAGACCCTTGTATTGCTTCGATGCAGTAAACATTTATGATTCGAGAGTAAGAAACATTGATATATTTAAAACAATCCAATCAACTTCCGTAAGTTGTCCACATAATGAAACGGAAATATGAATGAAAAATATTTGTAAAAAATGTAGTGTACTTACATTAGCCCACTTCGCTAGAGCGTTTTCGTTTTTCTCCCAAGGTATTTGAACGCATATGGGGTTTCCCTCCATCCGATCAAAGTTAGGGTTACGAGTCGCTGCACAATAAAAGAATTCTCTCCACAGGATTTGCCCGTAGAGCGATAATGGCGGGCGGACTTGTTTTATTCTTTTGTATAATTCTGTCAGTTTGTAATAAAACAGCCTTGTTGATAAACATCCAAATCTGAAAAAGAAATAATTGCAAGAATACCGAGGAGTTAATGCATAAACACTCCTACTATACACGAAACAGGCACTAATTCGTTTAGCATAAAATCGGAGACCGGCTTAAGTACACAGATAGAAATAATATCTTAATTCAAAACGCAAAACTCTCTTGCACGCGGTTTCTTAAAGAGAGTAATTAGACCAATAAACATGACTTGAGTTAAAAATATGAGTTAAGCATTATGTATGTATTTAGTTTACCTTTCTGGTGAAGAACTTTCGTTGAACGATCGTCATCTTTAGTTCATTTCATTTACAGATACACTATTCATATCGTTCGAGAACTCGCATTCGAGTTTAAACACATGCGAAATTCGATTGTTGAATAGCTTAGCTTAGTCGCCAATTGCGTTTAGTTTCGGAGGTTGAAAAACTTGAAAAGCTGTGTATTTTTGATGGTTTAACACCAGTACCATACCTTAAACTTCTTATCATAGTTTGAAAATCGGGAAATTTACTACGATTTCCATTGACTACTTACAATGTCTATATTATACAAGGTGTAACAAAAATAATCGGTCCAGCCATCTTCGAATCATCGGTGAACAAAAAAAAATTGTGCGTGGAGTCCCTCCGCGCGGTAGAAGTGAATACATACTTCGTAATGTGGAAATGAAAATAGGAAGGTGTAGAAATTAGAATTTGAAATCTAAATTCTAAATACAGAAAAAAACATGGAAAATGATTGGGATTCGAACCTCCGACCTTAGGCTCCGCAGTCAAAGCAGCGCCCGCTGAGCCACGGGAGTAGATATCTAATTGAACCAAATAGTCGACTACATTCAAGATGACACCGAGCGAAAGTTAACTTTAGTAAGTTAATAGTAGAGTATAAAATTAAATTATCTATCGGCAGCGTTAAGCGTGACGTCAGCTTTTAACGCATTTTTGTTGGAAGTCGCATAAGAAGTATTCAGTAAATGCAGCTGTGGTTTCTCTTACACAGAAATTTATGATCTTTGAGATGAGCATTGGTGCGACTGATAAATCTCAAATGAAATTTCGTACCTACATAGGTTTTGGCAGTGGGTGCTCACTCCATACAACTGGTTATTAGCTCGTCATTATGATATCATCCGGGAGACTTATCGAACTAGGTACATTGTCATGGGCTCTTCTACTAAGACACCTCTCCAGCTATTCTAACTTCATGGAAAAAATTGAGCGTAAACCTCCTTCATAGTTATGTTCGTGTTTTTGAGCCCTTTATCCGTATTCGTGTTTTGACCACTTTGCCCGTATACATATTAAGAGCACTTTGTCCGTATACATGTTTTTGACCACTTTGTCCGTGTACATATTATTGAGCACTTTGTCCGTACACATGTTTTTGAGCGCTTTGTCCGTATACATGTTTTGACCACTTTGCCCGTGTACTTATTATCAAGCACTTTGTCCGTATACATGTTTTTGAGCTCTTTGTCCGTATACATGTTTTTGACCACTTTGCCCATGTACATATTATTGAGCACTTTGTCCGTATACATGTTTTTGACCACTTTGCCCGTGTACATATTATTGAGCACTTTGTCCGTACACATGTTTTTGAGCACTTTGTCCGTATACATGTTTTTGACCACTTTGCCCGTGTACATATTATCAAGCACTTTGTCCGTATACATGTTTTTGAGCTCTTTGTCCGTATACATGTTTTTGACCACTTTGCCCATGTACATATTATTGAGCACTTTGTCCGTATACATGTTTTTGACCACTTTGCCCGTGTACATATTATTGAGCACTTTGTCCGTACACATGTTTTTGAGCACTTTGTCCGTATACATGTTTTTGACCACTTTGCCCGTGTACTTATTAATCAAGCACTTTGTCCGTATACATGTTTTTGAGCACTTTGTCCGTATATATGTTTTTGACCACACCGTGCCGGTCGAGCGAAAGTTAACTTTAGTATGTTAATAATGGAGTATGAAATTAAATTATCTATCGGCAGCGTTAAACGTGACGTCAGCGTTTAACGCATTCTTGTTGGAAATCGCATGATAGTTCAAATAGTATAGGTACAGTCGCCATCAGATATATCAGAGCGGCCAAGGTGGTCACAAACATCGGAGCAAAGTGCATGTTCAGATATTTTTGAGTACCCTGGCCGCTCCGATATATTTGATGGTGACTGTACATACTAATATGTAGATAACATTCTAGGTAACAGGAGAGTGAGAGACCGATTTAAAATTTTAAAGTTCGGAGTCCCGCCTTCATGTGAAATATGTCTATATATAATACGCGAGAAGGAGTTTGTATTATCAACTTTGTTGAAGTAAAAAATAAATTGAATGTTGACTTGACACGTCAACCAATAGCCAATCAGTTGACAGTTTGTTATGGATTGTCAAATGATTGTAATCAAACCGTAAAACTATTTTATGTATTCTTTTAATTATGTTTAGTGTATATCCATATGTGTCCGAGTCAAAACTAACAATTTCTCAAGCGCAATAACATACTAGGTTTAAGTTGAATTCACGTTAAATGTATCCGATCGTTTATTTGCGTCACTCTCTTTCGAATATGTAAGAGCGATAGAAACGGAGATAACGAAATGTCGATTTTCGAAAGTTAACTTTAGTAAGTTAATAATAGAGTATAAAATTAATTATCTATTTTTACAATTCTTCCATGCCACTCCAGCTCTGGAGAGAGATAAGAGACACCGTGCTGGTCGAGCGAAAGTTAGCTTTAGTAAGTTAATAATAGAGTATAAAATTAAATGATCCATCGGCAGCGTTAAACGCGTGACGTCAGGTAACGCAACGTCAGTTGGAAGTCCCATAAGAAGTATTCACTTCAAAAAAACATCCCGACGAATTGAAAACCTCCTCCTTCAAAATCTTGAAGTCGGTTGAAAATGGCTGTATTACCTTAGATACGGTGTCAAGCCAGTCCGGCTCGCGAGCAGGGACTGCGGCGTCATCTTGGGTCTGCCAAAGGACGCTACCCACGCTTTCCGCTCCAAATGTCGCTCTAGCCTCGCTAAAGCCTCGCTCTCCCCGCCGATCCACACCGGCGGCTTCAGACCCTCGGTTTCAAAACCTGCAATGGTAAATAGAAGTCTGATCTGAGTCCACTTGTTTCTATGATACCTCTATGTAATAACTGTAGATACGTTATACACGTTCCAAAAGTGTCAAGTAGCTCCTCTCTCTCTCTAGTCGTGCACTAGTAGCGAGAGATATGGACTTATTAACGAGCTCCCGTCACTCACTTGAGAAAGAGACATTGTAATTATCTACCTAAATGATTTAACCTTGCTAATGATTGAACATAAGAGAAATAATGCCAGGTTATGAAATAAATTACGAAGTGTTTTTAACCGACTTCAATTCCATTGAGGAAGGAGGTTCTGCATTCGGTTTGGTGTTTTTTTTAAATGTATGTTCACCGATTACTCCGAGACCCGTGGTCCGATTTGAGTAATTCTTTTTTTGTTTGAAAGGATATACATCCAAGGTGGTCCCATATTAATATGGTGCTGTTCTGATGATGGGATCCATGAGGAATTGAGGGAACTCCTCAATTTTTAAAGGCATATGTATGGTGATTTGGGTGTTTTCTTAAGAAACTCAAGCATTTTCTCACAAAAACCACCATTTCGATGTAGTGGACCTGATGATGATGATTGTTTTCGTGATAATGATGAAGATTTTTTATGCAGGATGTTCAGCGATTACTCCGAGACCCGTGGTCCAATTTGAATAATTATTTTTTTGGTTGAAAGGAAGTACCTCGAAGATGGTTCCTCATTTATCTGGTGCTGTTCTGATGATGGGATCCATGAGGAATTGAGGGAACTCCTCAATTTTTAAAGGCACATGTATGGTGATTTGGGTGTTTTCTTAAGCAACTCAAGCATTTTCTCACGAAAACCACCATTTCGATGCAGTGGACCTGATGATGATGATTGTTTTGATGATAATGATTAAGATTTTTTTATGCAGGATGTTCAGCGATTACTCCGAGACCCGTGGTCCGATTTGGACAATTCCTTTTTTTTTTTTGATAGGAACTTCCTCGAAGATGGTCCCACATTAATCTGGTTGCTGTTCTGATGATGGGGTCCGTGAATGATTGAGAGAACTCCTCAATTTTTAAAGGCGCATGTATGTTGATTTGGGTGTTTTCTTAAGCAACTCGAGCATTCCCTCTTGAAAACCACCAATTTGATAGAGAGGACCTAATGATGAAGTACGACCATTGACTTACTATGTATTCTACTAGACAAGCTATCTAGAACAAAGTTTGTGCGCCACATTTGGCGGTTGACAGCTGTCATTGAATCAGAGATTAGCTTTAGCGAAGCAGACGTGACACTATTATGACAATATTCATATTCTGCCTAAACACATTTTGTAATGAAACGTGATTAAATAATTTTAAGAGAAAGTGATTGTTTTTTATTTGTAATATTTATTTTCAATCTTATATCATGTGGTACTTTAGAAAAACACGACCGAGCGCTGTGTTTCATTTTAAATGTAATTATTATTTAAGTATAGGTACTTATAATACAATAACTTAACCCTTTATATTTACTTAAATTCATATAAATATTTAGTAGCTATAATGTGAGCGATATTTTGATTTTTAAGTTTTAAATTTAAATCATAAATTAGGTACCATTTTTATGTAATTAACTCTTGCTTCAAATTTCAGCAAAATCGCCCTTGTTACACAATAATCATAATATGTGTTACGAAATAAACATTAAAATGTACCTATCTGGTTTTTTTTTGTATACCACGTTAATATTTGTATGCAATATAAGAATCTAATAAATAATATAGTACATCATAAGTGTAGGCATATGTGTTACTTCTGCGGCATTAATCTATGCGCCGAGGAACATTGGCAACATGGCGTCGCACCGCGAACAACAATTATTTTAATTTAGTGTTACATCTAACTTTGCGCTTATTTACCGATGGAATGTAATTCCGTGGCTTCTATTACTTTTATTAGAATTATTAGTGCAGTTTTATACTACGCACGAAGCCATTATTTTTAATATTATTATTTTTTAATTTTTGACGCTTGCGTGGCATCATGTCTGTGGTCCAAGACAGAATGTCAGGCTGATCACTTAAAGTCGAGTAAATCACTTAAACTCATGGCTGAAAAAAATAGTATGGGATGTCATCTCCTGTTACTCAATGAGTACGACATATTATTATGATACGTGGACCTTTCCTTAGATAGAATGGGTGTATTATGAACTTTTTTGACGTGATAACGTTTTATAAATCGATGGAGAACCGACCGCATGTTCAAACAAATGTAGCGTTCCGCTGGGACCACGTGGTCAAACATTTTATATTTCGATTGTACTAGGGCATAATGGGTAGGTGTAAGACCGTAAATCCGCTTGACATCTAATCTAATTTCGTCGAGACGATCGTTTCAATTAAACCAGTATAAAATAATCTACGATTACGCATACTTGTTACGAATCTAGGGGTCTCTGCAATAATGGTTTGTAAAAGAGACGCGCTTGGTATAAGCGACGGTGATTACTGAAGCCCTGGTACTTTAATTTCCATCGCCTAACAAGCGCGCAACTAAAATACACCAATGTAAAGGTGACCTCTGATTATGCATAGTTATAATGGTATGAAATATTCGCTTATACTGGACAGCTTGTAAGTGTCGGGAATCAGTTAGCCAAAACCTACGATCGTCATTGCCGACTAGTCGGTCGATTAATCGGCAATTTGAAAACCGATTAGTCGGCCGATTGTGTAGTCGGCAAAAACCATCTCTAGTTTTCTTATTACGTTATCACGCAAAATTATAGTCCGTAAACCGCCTTTACAGACAACCACTTTTATATATCTTTACCGATTATTCCGAGACTTGTTGTTAAATATATAACCACTAAAAATGGAAAAATAAAAACTTTTTACAAAAAAAGATTAACCGACTTCCAAAAGGATAAAATGAATCATTATATTATTTTTAACACAGTTGCTCAAATCTAGTAGTAGTTTATAATGCGAGAAGTTGGATTTCTCGCACTAGCGCGTTTTACTTTTCCAGCCAATCACAGCTCAGGATTCATGATCACCGCCCCGCATCGCACCGCGCGAGTGTTCGGATAAAGTAACCTCAAAGTGACATATTGTCCATTTTTATAATTTTTTCGCAACTTTATTAAAAAACGTCGTTCGATACACGGACGGAATGTCATTCTTCACTCGTCCCGAGTTTTGCCACTCGCCTGCGGCTCGTGAAGTCGTGACCAAATGTCTCGGAACTCGTTGAATAATGACATCCTTTCCGACCTAGTATCGAAATGTACTATTATATGCGTTACCAACTGATATGTTTGAAGTCGGTGCCAAGCCACAAATTACAAAACCGGTCTAATCAGCTTCAAGTGTGAACATCACAAAACATCGGTACTAATAATGCAAAGGTGAATGCGATTTCATGTGTTACATTTTCATGTCTAAACTACTAATCCTATTTTGATGAAATGCGACAACGATATATATATATATTCTGATACACGTCTGCTTTGTCAATAATCAGAAAAAGGCGGCAAATTCAAAAAAAATGTAGACGCGTAAGATTGACCTTCCATAGAAAATTTGAATATCGTGCCTTTTTTACGGACACGGCGTGTGTAGGTACTGGGTATATGTGAGTATAGAAAAATTTATCTAGCAATTGAATTCCTTTTTACTTCGGATTAAACCTTAGATGAAGAAGGATAAATAATTCAAAGCGAACCACGGGCTTCGTTCGACATACGGATAGTCCCAACAATGTGTTGTAATAGCTGCGGGTGTGCTATTATGGTAATCTAAATTATAAAAAAAAATTGGGGAATTAAGTTCCCGTAAACCTCCAAGGTGAGTTACAACTCCCAATTTGTACCTACTGCAGAAAAACAATTCAACACAAAATATGCAAAATGCGCACGGCTAACTAAGGGTCTAAGTAGGGTCGCGGTTCAGGCCACTATGGAGCGAGAGTACTGACCAAAATTTAAATTAGGACGCCATGACCAGAATCTCGACAAACGTATGACGTTTCCAAATAAAAGACAATATATTTACAAATTCACACCTTTAATTTATTCTTTAAGTAATTGCCCTTAATACTTTATAGTAATCGCTACTATGGATCTACCCAGTGATGCATCACGGTGATTACATATGTCTTGGGAACGCTAAAGTACCACAGTATATTATATTATAATAATTTACAATCTAAATGCAGCTCCAACTTAGGCCGCATTACAACATCACTATATCAGATCTCAACGTTGATTGCCTTTTTGGTTTTATACCACGTTTAAATATAACCTATAATTGAGATTACAAGATACACTAAGTTTTTAAATGTTCAATTACTCTTTTATCACTCAACACTGATTACTAAATTAAAGTAAAAGTTTAACTCACAGTCTTTTGGTTAGAAATTACCCCGAGTTAGGGTTTTACCGAGCAACGGGTTCACCAGATGAGTAGGACTTCACAGGAAAGGTGCGTCACCGACCCCGGAGAGTAGTCTGTCCCGCTGACATCACACAGGATCAGAGGCTTAGAGATGTCTGCCCGAACTAAGGAATCTTTGCCCGAAACAAGGAATCTTCGCCCGAAACAAGGAATCTTCGCCCGAAACAAGGAATCTTCGCCCGAAACAAGGAATCTTCGCCCGAAACAAGGAATCTTCGCCCGAAACAAGGACCCTATGAACAAAGCAATGTTCTAGGTTATAGGTTACTAATATTTCAAAAATGGCCTAAATTGTCTTTTTAACATGGGCCAAGTGGTGAGAATTACAAATCTCAACTTACTTACCGGGTTTTAAACCGGGTCCTTTTCAGCTTGTAACATTTATGGCGACATGTGGTCACGTGCCTCGACACAGCAGAGTTTGCTTGGTGCAAGGAAACAGCTAGAAAACCACATACAAAACAGCATTAGCTAAATGAAAACAATACTAAATACTTCGTTCTACACTTCGTACAATATTACCGTGTGAAACTTACCAAATTATTTAATCAAGAAAGGAAAAATCGAACGCCATTCCGGCGATCCGTGCGACACGAATTACCCCGACATTATTATGATTACGCTGTAACAAATAAAATACTGATCACAACGTTGTACGTTAGGATAATATAGGAATTACCAATCCTCAGTTAAACTACATACCGGAGCGAAATTATATGTCGACGCACGCAAGATTCGTGCCAGTCGATGAAATGAATAGCCGGAAAATGAACCACAGACAAAGAAAGGCTGGACCTTCGTCCCTCTGACAGCGAGTGACCGAGTCAAATTCTCTGAACATTGTTAATCATAGAAAATAAAAAGAATAGTTTATTTCGACACTTAAAAATATGCCTATTATTTATAACTAGGAATTATAAAAACACAGAAAAACCTCCATGAAAAATCCAAAAATACAAAACACGTTCGATCACGCTGGTGCATAGACAACAAACCAATTGACACTGACAGATGTCTTTATACCAAGTTCTCGTCGTCAACAAATCGTTCGGCTTCGCTTATTTATCTAGGAATCCATGTTATTTTAGCCTCGTAGACCAAAGTTATAACTATATTTCAATTGTGAATATGTGTATGATGAGACAAACAAAGCTTCCACGCCATAATTCAACGCTTCAACGAGAAATGTGCGCATACGATGCGATTGTTGGAATGCTTAGGATGACCTTTACTTTCGGTGAGTATTATCCTTTAAATACAGCCACAACTGTAACGGTGAGGTTTCACAACAATACCACAGGTTTATATCTCGAATTACTTACCATTACCACTACGCTAAACGACTAATTACCTATCATATACGTACTAAACAAAACTCTCGACATCTATCCTACCAAATACTATATTACGGCTTCCAACTCTGGGTTTAACACTCTAAAGTGTTACAGTTCATCTTTAGTTGGGTTAAAAAAAAATTTAATTTTTTTTTTTTTTTTATATATATATTTAAGCACTATGCCTAACACCAAGTTCATACCTTAATCTACAAAACTTACCTAGCAAAACTTCAGAAAATCTGTAAAGACAACAAGACTTACCTCTAACCTTATCCTTATGATTTGGTGAATGGCCAATTCAACCAAGGAAACCTTACGACTATTTTTGGTTCGAACCTTCCTAATCCTAATGCGCGCTTACCTAAATCAAACAAAAAAAGAGAAATGTCAAAGACGGCAACAACACCAAACTTTCCCTTTATTAAAGCAATTGCCTATCACCGACAAAAGTGGAATTAAGTAAAGAGCTGTAGTCTTAGCTATTACACAATTCCTTATACATGAACTACAGTTCTGTCATAGTAAAGGGAACAATGGGAAACGCAGTTCATTTTTTATAGATTTCTATGGCATCATAGATTATCATTTATTATAAATAAGATTATTTTCAGCTTTTATGTCTTTATAAGGACATAATAAAATCGATATTGGTCCGTATGCATCCGGTACCAAGTATAGAATTCAATACCAAGCCCTTTATCCCATCTGAGGAAATCATCCTGCGACAAGTGTCATTCCGTTCAGTGGGTACGTTCAAGTTTCAGTATATCATAGAATAATTAAAGTTTTAGGAATTGAACCCAGAGTTGTAAAGACGAGTACCGCTAAGAGGACGGCTCGGCTTCACCAGGTCGTACAATATCCTTTATATGAAAGTTACCTAGAAGTTTACCTTCTAGAGATTTTAATGAGTATACGAGAGGACTCAGTTTTTTATGAATGACACATTTGTTGTACCGGGGAGCTAATTTAGCCGAGAAATGTTTTGCTGCATTCGACAATGGGAAACATTTTTTATATACGATTTGCCCTTCCTCCAATTCTACGTGGCGCTTCCTCATGTTGTAATACTTCGCATTACGTTCATGGGAGGCAGTTAACGAATTGCGCACCTTTTGAAATATCGTTTTGAGCTCTTTAAGTTTCTCAGAAAAACTACCACTTGTATTCAGCTCGAGTGCGTTTTGATCGAGGGGACCTTCGCTATTATAAAGAGTGCCATCTAGAATCATTTGACGACCATGTGTTAGAAAATATGGTGTATTTTTGGTAACTTCGTGACGAGCTGTATTAATTGCACACTGTATTTCCGATACGTTCTTATCCCAGTTACGGTGATCAGAGCGTACGTACGAGGCAATGGTTCTTACTAATTCACGGTTCACTCGTTCCGTTTGGTTCGTCTGAGGATGATATCTAGGGTTATAGAAAATATGAGGAACTTCATATTTTGACATTAAGTCTCGAAAATCTTTCGAAGTAAATTGGACACCATTGTCGCAGAATATATATTTAGGAACCCCATGTACAAGGAATATCCCCTTTTCCATGCACTTAACTATAGCCTTTGCAGTTACGGAGCGCAGTGGGAACAAAGTCACATACTTACTGAAATAATCAGCACAAACGAAAAGATACTGATTCCTCAGATAAGATGGAGGAAAGGGTCCAAGAATATCACAAGAAATTGCTTCGCCTGGTGACGATATGCGTCGGGGGTTACCCATGAGACCAGGACGAGCTAAGTTAACCGGTTTATAAGTTTTACAAATTTCACATAAATCGACGTATTCTTTCACGTCTTGGAATAAAGTAGGCCAATAATAAATATCGGCTATTTTGGAATGAGTTTTAGCCACCCCAAAATGACCGGCAGTTGGATCATCATGATACTTATTTAAGATTTCTTTTCGCTGCTCATAAGGGAGTACCAGCTTCCAGTCAAATTGAGCTGTCAGACGATACTTATTCTTTGAGTAACGGAAGAGTTTATCATGTTCAATTTTAAAGTTAGGAAAGAGAGAAGGTTTTTCAGACACCTTTTTGTATAAATCGAGGTACCAAGGATCTTGGATAGTAACTGAATCTATAGCACTGACCTGTATACGAGAGAGACAGTCAGGTATGACGTGTTCTTTGCCCTTCCGATGGATTATTTCAAAATTAAATTGGCTTAACCGACATGCCCATCGATTTAATCGTCCTGTAGGATTTTTTAAGTTTTGGAACCATTTTAACGACGCATGATCAGTGACAATATAACATTTTCTACCTTCTACATATGCACGATACTGCTCGAGACCATAAATTACGGCTAAGAGTTCGCGCTCGGTAGCCGAATAGTTCGTCTCTGGTTGGTTAAGTGTGCGACTACAGTACGCAATAGGATGATCTACACCGTTATACGATTGAGTCAAGACAGCGCCTACCGCGTATGAAGATGCATCAGTATGAATGTAGAAGCTTTCTTCGAAGTTAGGGCATTTAAGAATCGGAGAAGACACCAAAGCAGATTTAAGTGTGTTAAAAGAATCGTTAACTTCATCAGTCCATTCAAATTTTACTTTCTTACTCGTTAAGCGAGATAAGGGACGAGCTATCTTTGCAAAATTATTAATAAAACGACGGTACCAACCGCACATTCCCAGGAAACGTTTAATACCTTTGGCATCTTCGGGCATGGGGAAATTTAATATTACATCAATTTTAGAAGGATCGGTTCGCAGACCGTATCTATCAACTAAGTATCCAAGATATTTCAGTTCACTCCTACAGAAGGAAGACTTTTTCATATTAATAGTTAAATTGGCTGATTTTAATTTTTCAAAAACGGCCTTAAGCAATCTTATATGTTCATCAAAATCGGAGGTACAAATAATAATGTCGTCAATATAACAGAAAACTTTGTGATCGAAATGAGAAGTAAAGAGATTATCCATGAAACGTTGCATGGTCGCACTAGCGCCTACCAACCCAAAACACATTCTATTATAGTGGAATAATCCTTTTCCTGGCACAGTAAAACTAGTTTTCTCCTTGGAGTCTTCACTAAGAGGGATCTGATGATATGCCGCGCTTAAATCAAGCGAGGTCAGAAATTTCGCGTCGCGTAAATTATC
Organism: Pammene fasciana; assembly: GCA_911728535.1. Classification (NCBI taxonomy): domain Eukaryota; kingdom Metazoa; phylum Arthropoda; class Insecta; order Lepidoptera; family Tortricidae; genus Pammene; species Pammene fasciana. Next base: position 25,040,320 of record OU452275.1, read on the forward strand.
TAAAATATACTGAACGTGAGGTACGGGATACGCATCAGATTTTGAAACTGCATTTACTTTCCTACTATCCAAACAAAGTCTTAAATCTCCGTTAGGCTTTTCTACCATAACGACTGGAGAATTCCAGGGAGAGTGAGAGGGTTCAACAATTCCCTCGTTAAGCATACGATCAACTTCTTTTATTAACGCAGCCTGTTTAACAGGACTAAGGCGATAGTATTTTTGTTTTATCGGAGGAGTATCACCTGTATTTATGATGTGCTCGATTAGATGAGTCTTTCCCAAACCAACCTTATCCGTATCAATTTGATCATACAGTAATTTAGTATCCTCAAGCAGGGATTTTTGTTTCAATGACAACGACTCAAAAGTAGTGAGTCCTGTCTCCGACGGTAGAACGTCGAGACTAGCGATATAATGAGAGTCATTCTTTTCTACGTCCGTAATGAGACCTGGAGCTAATCCGAAGGCTCTCCAAAAGTTTAATCCAAGTATCATCGGAGTAGCGATCTCCGGTTGAATATTAAAAGTTATAAGTTTGACTTGACGTTTATAATTTACTGGTAACACCATATATTCGGAAGCTACGATACGATGATCGTCAGCAACGTTTACCATCACCGGCTTCACATGTTTCTGAATAGGTATCCCACCTGTGGTGAATACTACATGACTGCCGTGACCCAGAAAACTAACACTGGCTCCACTATCTAACAACGCCTTAAAATTCAAATTGAGAATGTTTAATTGAGCATAAACTCTATTATCTCCCTTAGGAGGATTAAAGAAGATGGTCTTTTCTGCACTACAGAGAGCAGAAGACCGACATTTGTTATTATCAGAAAAGACCCTATTTAGTTTTTTGAATTGGAGTTACATTTACCACATTCCGGAGTTTTCACCCCTTTTTCTCCACACTTGAAGCAAACGATATCTCTAGAGCTCCTACACTCTTTAGTATTGTGGTTGGATCTACCACATCGGAAACATTTTAGTTGAGAAGAGCTTTGCGCTGCCGCAGCAACAAAGTTTCTAGAAGAATTCGACAAACGAGGAGGATACGACTTATTCCGAGCTTCAAAGTTCTTCGGCGGATGCTCAGATGAAGAATCATTCGACCTATTCGATAGAACTGGTTCTCGAAACTGCTTCGCCTTAACTTGCGCCAATTCAATGCGCTTACACAATGACTTCAGTTGCTCGATCGATTCAATGTCCTGTAATGCTAAATCCTTGGAATACTCTGGCCTAATATTTCTCATCATGGTATCCAGCTTTTCTCGTTCAGGAACCTCCTTCGTAAGACGCTCGTACATTCCTAGAATGGTCGATACGAAATAGACAATAGTCTCAGACTTCGCTTGAGTCCTAGCCCGTATTTCTTGTAGTAACTGATGATCTAAATCAGGTATATCGAATTCATCTTGTAAAGCAGCGGTGACTTCTTTATAAGTAGTGAGTTTCGTACGTTGAGACCGGAACCACGACAACGCCGGACCTTCCAGAATCTCAGGAAATCCTCGGTAAATTCTGTTCTCGGAAATTCCTCTGGCCTCTCGCAGCTCCTCGAGACGAGAAAGAAACATACGAACGCATGTGTCACCTTTAAACTTCAAGTTGAGTGAATTAATATTAAACGTCTTATCCGTTTTGTATATAATCTCCCTAACCATGCGAGATTCGTTAGGCGATTGGAAATCATCATCCGACCCAGACGACGCAGATGAGCCTTGATCACCTAACCGATCCAATAACGAAGAGATGAACTCCTTCAACAGGAGTACCGCTTCGGTCTCCGGTGATAACCGAGAAACACGACACAAAAGATATTTACAACGCGAGGATAGCCTGTCAATCGCCGCCGCCGACAAATCTCTTTTCGCTTCTAGCTCTATCTCTTCTACCTTATGCTGACAGAGTTCCAATTCGGAAGCTTCGTTGCTCATGACCAAGTCCTGGAACTTAAGACTACCCTTTTTCGCTAAAACTTCAGTTTGCTTGACAGCTTGACATAAACTAGATCGACGTGATACGGGGTTAACCGGAAGTTTTCGAATCGCCAACTCATGTGCCAATTCGTCTTTATGTAAGTGGGTAATTTTACACCCTGCCTCTATAAAATCCATTTTTAAGATTAATATGTACTATCAGAAGTAGGTCAATTTTAGTTAAAGAGTTGTAGTTACAGGTGAGTTAAAATTTTATCAGATTTTAACTTCGTTTAAATTCTTTTAAAATAGCTAAATAGTTAGCATAAGAAGTGTAGTTTCATTTATAAGTTGGTTAAATTTATAAGTTTAACCTTGTGTTAAAACAACAACTTGTAATCTCCATTTACATAGAATAACCTTAATACTAAAATAACGCTAAAAAGTTTTACTTGGAAATGTCATACTCCATAGGCCCCACGTTGGGCGCCACTGTAATAGCTGCGGGTGTGCTATTATGGTAATCTAAATTATAAAAAAAATTGGGGAATTAAGTTCCCGTAAACCTCCAAGGTGAGTTACAACTCCCAATTTGTACCTACTGCAGAAAAACAATTCAACACAAAATATGCAAAATGCGCACGGCTAACTAAGGGTCTAAGTAGGGTCGCGGTTCAGGCCACTATGGAGCGAGAGTACTGACCAAAATTTAAATTAGGACGCCATGACCAGAATCTCGACAAACGTATGACGTTTCCAAATAAAAGACAATATATTTACAAATTCACACCTTTAATTTATTCTTTAAGTAATTGCCCTTAATACTTTATAGTAATCGCTACTATGGATCTACCCAGTGATGCATCACGGTGATTACATATGTCTTGGGAACGCTAAAGTACCACAGTATATTATATTATAATAATTTACAATCTAAATGCAGCTCCAACTTAGGCCGCATTACAACATCACTATATCAGATCTCAACGTTGATTGCCTTTTTGGTTTTATACCACGTTTAAATATAACCTATAATTGAGATTACAAGATACACTAAGTTTTTAAATGTTCAATTACTCTTTTATCACTCAACACTGATTACTAAATTAAAGTAAAAGTTTAACTCACAGTCTTTTGGTTAGAAATTACCCCGAGTTAGGGTTTTACCGAGCAACGGGTTCACCAGATGAGTAGGACTTCACAGGAAAGGTGCGTCACCGACCCCGGAGAGTAGTCTGTCCCGCTGACATCACACAGGATCAGAGGCTTAGAGATGTCTGCCCGAACTAAGGAATCTTTGCCCGAAACAAGGAATCTTCGCCCGAAACAAGGAATCTTCGCCCGAAACAAGGAATCTTCGCCCGAAACAAGGAATCTTCGCCCGAAACAAGGAATCTTCGCCCGAAACAAGGAATCTTCGCCCGAAACAAGGACCCTATGAACAAAGCAATGTTCTAGGTTATAGGTTACTAATATTTCAAAAATGGCCTAAATTGTCTTTTTAACATGGGCCAAGTGGTGAGAATTACAAATCTCAACTTACTTACCGGGTTTTAAACCGGGTCCTTTTCAGCTTGTAACATTTATGGCGACATGTGGTCACGTGCCTCGACACAGCAGAGTTTGCTTGGTGCAAGGAAACAGCTAGAAAACCACATACAAAACAGCATTAGCTAAATGAAAACAATACTAAATACTTCGTTCTACACTTCGTACAATATTACCGTGTGAAACTTACCAAATTATTTAATCAAGAAAGGAAAAATCGAACGCCATTCCGGCGATCCGTGCGACACGAATTACCCCGACATTATTATGATTACGCTGTAACAAATAAAATACTGATCACAACGTTGTACGTTAGGATAATATAGGAATTACCAATCCTCAGTTAAACTACATACCGGAGCGAAATTATATGTCGACGCACGCAAGATTCGTGCCAGTCGATGAAATGAATAGCCGGAAAATGAACCACAGACAAAGAAAGGCTGGACCTTCGTCCCTCTGACAGCGAGTGACCGAGTCAAATTCTCTGAACATTGTTAATCATAGAAAATAAAAAGAATAGTTTATTTCGACACTTAAAAATATGCCTATTATTTATAACTAGGAATTATAAAAACACAGAAAAACCTCCATGAAAAATCCAAAAATACAAAACACGTTCGATCACGCTGGTGCATAGACAACAAACCAATTGACACTGACAGATGTCTTTATACCAAGTTCTCGTCGTCAACAAATCGTTCGGCTTCGCTTATTTATCTAGGAATCCATGTTATTTTAGCCTCGTAGACCAAAGTTATAACTATATTTCAATTGTGAATATGTGTATGATGAGACAAACAAAGCTTCCACGCCATAATTCAACGCTTCAACGAGAAATGTGCGCATACGATGCGATTGTTGGAATGCTTAGGATGACCTTTACTTTCGGTGAGTATTATCCTTTAAATACAGCCACAACTGTAACGGTGAGGTTTCACAACAATACCACAGGTTTATATCTCGAATTACTTACCATTACCACTACGCTAAACGACTAATTACCTATCATATACGTACTAAACAAAACTCTCGACATCTATCCTACCAAATACTATATTACGGCTTCCAGCTCTGGGTTTAACACTCTAAAGTGTTACAGTGTTAACAAACAAACATAGGACGATAGGACGCATGATTATACTTTCTGTACCTACTTGTCTAACAGTTAACGCATGGTCGAAACGAATGTGAACGTGCCATACATACCGTATTAGATTAGTTATCTAGTAAAAATAACAATTCACCGAACACATCGCCTCGTTCGTATTAACTCTTCCAAATTTGGCTTGGCACCGACTTCAAACATATCAGTTGGTAACGCATATAAATAATATAATGATTCATTTTATCCTTTTTGAAGTCGGTTAATCTTTTTTTTGTAAAAAGTTTTTTAAATACATATTATTGGCCACTTCATGACACAGTAATGAGAGCAACAAAACCCGTCTGGTTAGATTGCTAGATCCGAGCATCTGGCAGCTTTTAATGGGCGGAGGTCAGAGTGAGGTCCTAGCAAAATTTTTGCATTGGAAAATAGTACTATCAAAATAGGTAAAAACTGCCGTAGGCAGTTATACAGGACAGGGTCTGTTTTAACATAAACATTACCCTCTTTTGCGTCGCGCAGTCGGGTAAAAACAAACCACATTGCATAAACTAAATCAGTAGGCGACAAACTATGAATTGCATTATACGTCTTTGGCACTTTTGGCAATAATGTAATCTAACTATCATTATAATTTCTCATAATATTGCACCAAACTATAGGTTTTTTTTTCTTGAAGTGGTTTGCGTTCTTTGACCACCACTTTACAGCTGTCAGATCTAAAAATAAGCATAGTATAGCAAACTGACTAGAGGGCTTTGCTCTCATTGTGTCGAATCTGACGTGGCGTCTATCCCCCGTCTATTAGCTACTATACGCGCGTATATGCTATGTTAGGTACCTAGTTCCACTAGCGTAGGCACGCCGAACCTTACGTCGTGGTCGCTCGAGATCGGCGTCACGGTGCCCTTGAACAGCTGCGCCGTGATGGTCGCCTCCGCCGCGGGCGGCGGCGGCATGCTCGCTATCAGCGCTTGGAACTGGTGATAAGTCAACGGTGCCTTGCCACCGTTTCTTCCAATAATTCTGAAATATTATAAGCACTGTTTTACTTAATCTATTTTCTGTATTCCGATTAAACTTATGTTGCATACTCCCACGTAACTTCGGTAACAATGCTGTGTTACGGAACAATCGAGTCCTTACACATTCTACAATCAAGATCAAGTCTGTACAAATAAAAATAAAAGCTAGTACAGCCAGCATCAATAGTATCTTCCTAAACGAAGGCCGCAAAAATATGTAAAACGCTCTTATTTGTAGAGCCATAAGAGCGTGTCACGGCCTTCGTGTAAATTTAAAAGTAAATCTGTGCAGGTCGAAAACAATGAGGGCTTCCTGAATAAATATTTACACTAGGTGGCAGCACCGCGGCGAGAGGGCCAGCGCATGGGCCAGCTGACATAATCCACCAATCATGTTTTTGTTTGGTTTTTTTGATTGCTGGGTTTTGACAGCTGCTGTCAAAAAGAATGCGTCACAGTGTCGCCACCTACATCTCAGGAAATCCACATTGCAGAGAAAAATTTGATCATTCATGAAATCAAAAATTGCTATTTGTTAGAGTGAGCGTAGTAATTACTGTAATTAGCATAAATATAGCTATATCACTAACAACTAGCAGCGTCCTTACCCTGGCCAGACGATGTTAGTACATTACTCGCGCTACAGCTTGCAATGACTATAGAGCAGGCTCTCCCGTACAACGTCGTATGAATAATTATTAGACCGCGGTTTGACTTGTGATCCTTGTAGTACTACTCCTGGGCTTCAAGAAAGTCCATGTTGCCAGGCTGGAAAGTGGTGCCGTTTCCCCCACCACCCCCCTGAACATCCCCACCCCACATTTTCAAAAACCACTCAAAAACCTATCGTGTGTGGTATCATATGAAAGGGCTAATAGAGGCGGTTCTAAAAATATACCACATTATTACATTTCAGCCATTTTTTTTAAATTAAAACAAAAATAATTTTCAAAACATACCAAGTTTGGGCTCTTCCAGATACGATATGGATGATTCTTTTTTTGTACAATATATCACAAATGATACTTGATACCCTCATATCTAACGCCAAGAAAGCAATTTTGATAATAACTTCATTTAGTATATTTTTTTAATTTTTCAAAATTATCAAGTAACGCAGTACAAAATGTACTGGAGTAGAACTCTACTTCAGTACATTTTGTACTGCGTTATTTTGTAATATTGAAAAATAAAAAATAAATACTTAATGAAATTATTTTCAAAATTGCTTTCTTGGGGTTAGATACGAGGGTACCAAGTATCATTTGTGATATATTGCACACAAAAAAAATCTGCCATATCGTATCTGGAGGAGCCCAAACTTGGTATGTTTTGAAAATTATTTTTGTTTTATTAAAAAAAAAATGGCCGAAATGTAATGATGTGATATATTTTTAGAACCGCCTTTATTAGCCCTTTCATATGATACCACACACGATAGGTTTTTGAGTGGTTTTTGAAAATGTGGGGATGGGATGTTCAGGGGGGTGGGGGGGGAAACGGCACCACTTTCTAGCCTGGCAACATGGACTTTCTTGAAGCCCAGGAGTAGTACTACAAGGATCACAAGTCAAACTGCGGTCTAATAATTATTCATACGACGTTGTACGGGAGAGCCTGCTCTACTAGTGGAGTAATAGGTATGTTGAGGATGGTATTAGGTATGTTAATGCTAGCCAACGTACTCGTCCAGGTTAAACAGGGTGTGTGAGACGCGGGACAGCACGGAGACGCCGACCTCGCGGCACCTGGACACGATGTGGTAGTCGCGCGCGCGCCCGAAGGGCTCCGGGTCCTCCTCAAACGTGAGCACGGTGGTGCCCCACTCGCGGAACAGCTTCGGCAGCGCGTCGGCCGGCTGCCCGCGCACCACGAACAGCCGCGAGTTCAGCTTCTTCAAGCTGCTGTCCAGGTCGTCCAGGCATTGTAGAAGAAACCTGTGGATGTTATACTTCAAATCAAACTTACGTTTTTTCAAGCGCAAGGCCTAGTAACAAGCACTTTCCAATTGTTGGTTACATTACATATATGCAAGAGCAATTTGTTTATACAATTATAATTGATAACAATGGTATTGACAAAGCATAAACAAAAACGGCTCAACCGATTTATTTCAATATAGTTTTCATTGAAGGTACTCATTAGGCCTCAGTTTCATGAATTTTTTCAAAATTTTAGGACCCACGATTCAAAAGTGAGATGGGGGGGACGCCATGTTTTTTAAACTTTCGGAGCTATTATTTCCGAGAGTATGAGTTTTATCCAAAAACTGTTTGAAAAGACCCTGATTCTTTTTAAAAGACCTATCCAACGATACCTCACACAACTTGGTTGGAACGAAAAAAAATTTCGCCCCCCACTTCACGTGTACGGGAGGTACCCTAACAAAATATATTTTTCGCGTTTTTATTCTACCGTTTTGTCAACTTGGTTAATGCACATATTTAAACTAAATTTCAGCTTTCTAGTGCTAACGGTCACTGAGCTAGACCGCGGACGGACGGACGGACGGACATGGCGAAACTATAAGGGTTCCGTTTTTGCCATTTTGGCTACGGAACCCTAAAAAATTAAATGAAATATAATTGGCAGAAGGATATTATGTAAACATACATTCATACATACAATCACGCCTATATCCCAAAAGGGGTAGGCAGACATCAAGGATTTCCATTTGCTACGATCAATGCAGCAAAACGGCTCTCCGTGAGCCACTTCTCGCCCCCATGAAGAACGAGACGTGATGGGTGGCGAACCGCATCGCCGCCATGCGGATGACTATTAATTAAATAAATCACCACAGCGTTCTCACGAGCAGTAGGGATCAGAGGTTCCCTTATCCCTTAGTCGCCTCTTACGACACCCGCGGGAAGAGACGGGGTGGCACTATTCTAAAGCCGGGACTGTATTAAAACGATCGATAAACGAACGACTTGGGACGTCCTTACAAACAACTTGCCTGGGAGACAACAGGGTCGTCTCGCCATTTCGATGTAATGGCTTATCCTCCAAAATCCTCACAAACCTTAAGTAAAAATCTCTTCAACAATAAGTATTAAGTACCTATAATTTTTGAAACTCATTGCTTTTGTTCCTTTATTTTCGACTCAATACACCTACATCCAGACTTCATAAAGTTTTCTTATACAACAGTGCAAAGCAAGCAAACAATACAAGCATTGAAATACTTGAAGCCTTTTAATTTGAGGCATTTTGAAATTTTAAATGTTTACAAAGTTCAGTAAACAAAGTAAAAGCTTTTTATTACCTAAGTGGATGCTGGCTTTGGAAGGTATTTCTGATTTTCTTTCATTTTTAGGGTTTCGTAGTAAAATAGGAAACTTTGTAGTTTCGCAATATACTTTACGTCTTCTAACGCACGGTGTACCAATTTTAAGTTACGTGAGTACCTATTCTCATTCTTGGGAGTGGAATTTTCCAAACTCCTTTCTTAGGTGGGCTCACGAACTTACTTACTTTTAACAGTTTAGGCTCTTTGTGTGTGTTAGTCTTCACATTAGCGACTGTTTTACGTATTTAAGAAGATATTGCCTGCTATCATATATTATCTCTCGGTAGATAATAAGCCAGGCAATTCGTAATCATTAGCTAGGTGTTAATTTATGACCGCGTCTAGCTGGGCACGAGGGTCATTTCTCAGGTCAGTGGAAACATTAACTTAATCGTCTACAGACAATGTTTCTGTGTTTGCTGTAATACGTACCTTCTCCGGCCAACAGAGAAATAGGTGGCCTAATGAAAATGTACGGTGTCATTGTGTAACTAAGCCCGTTTTTATCATTTTACATTTGGAAACTAAATGTGCAAGTTCGAAATCCTCGTAAATATTTGACACAACAAAATATATAATTGACAGAGGGCGGATAACAAATATGTGACTGCCGAAGTTACGTAGTCTGGCGCTAGAGTTACACTTGGGAGCAATAAAAAATATTAATCAGTTTTTGTGAAATATTTAATACAAGCTTTTAACGCCGACTGTAAATTTCTAAAGTTATCTACTGCTCAATTATTTAGGATTCTAACAAACCCAAACGCAATGAGCTTCCATTGTTTAATCAGAGTTCTTATGACCATCCTCGGGCTCGACCATCAGACCAGCTCCATGTTTTCATAATATTGCATTGTCACGCGATATACTTAGGTACAAATGCATGCTAAATTTTAGCTTAATCGGAAACCGGGAAGTGGGTCAAAAACTTGCAAGTTTTGATTACAGACAACGGAACCGGTGAAACTAAATGAAAACTTGTACCTGAGTAACAAGGAACCAAGATCTATATAAGTAGTTATTTAAGATCTATTAGTAGTTAGTTCGCGTATTTGTATTAATCACGCAAACAAAGTGGTAAACCAAGTTTAAAAAAATAAAATACATTTCAGGATACCTCCTGTACACATGAGATGGGGGTATTTTTTTTCACTTGAACCTTGTAGTGTGGGTGTCGTTGTCGTTGGATAGGTATTTCAAAAAGAATAGGGGTCTTCTAAAACAATTTTTGAGATGGGAGAAAGGCGATCATCTCAGGAATAAGATATATATTACTGTTTGCTTAAGAAAACTATGTTTTTCAAGCCAGGCAAAGTAGAGCATCGCAGGCAAAGTTTTGAGCAGTTGATATAATAAATAATAATATTCTGTTGCCAATTTTAGGTATATGCAAAGATTTTGTTTTCTTCTATAGAGACTTGAACCTTTTTATTACTTTGTAATATGTTTTCATAATTTTTCCTGCAAATCGACAAAAAGTTTCGCAAAATAGCTAAGCGGGTAGGGTGTTCAAAACGAGCTGGACAAGACTTAATTATTGAGAGAATAAGAGCAGTCATTTTGACCACCCTACCCGCTTAGCTACTTCTGCTGCTGACTGTACGTACAGGTCTTATGTCTAAAACATGGTACAATTAAAGCGATATATTAGGTACGGTACATTCAGTTTGTGCACAAAGTCCTAGGAATTGCAGACAAATTCCGTGTGGGTTCCCAACATAGAATGAAAGTAGTCCACAACGCCTCCGAGCCTCCGCAGCCCGCGCGGATGCATCTCCTATAGTTTCACATCCACAGATTTCGTGCGCGAACTGTACCTACATATACTGACAGACATTATCAGGAATCAGGATAGCGTAGCCTAACACTAAACCATTACACAGGTCTACGGACGCACCGGTTTAATAACTGTATTGATTTCAAATCTTTTAAAACCAGATTATGGGTAGGCAATAAACTAAACTACCACTGGTTCGGAAGGGAGCCTCTAATAAGAAGAACCAGCATAAGAAACTCAGCGGGACTTACTTTTTACCTGAAACATGCCTTAGACTAAATTGGATAGATACACTAACACAAACACACAAAATACTTTCTAATTACAAAGGGTCTCGTTACAATTTTAACTACGAAACGCATTGACTGAATTCATAAGGCATCAGGATAACTAGGAGAGTTCCCAGCTTGCGTCCGTGTTACACAAAATACCACACTATACGACCTGGCAACAAGTCACAACCAAGGCGATACTGACTGCTCGACAATCAAACCGATAATGAATACTGCTTAGTAACTGATCGGATATAAATCACTACTAAGATATACTGTCTGCATGACTGTCAAAGTGATAATGAATACTGCTTAGTAACTGATCGGATATAAATCACTACTAATATATACTGTCTGCATGACTGTCAAAGTGATAATGAATACTGCTTAGTAACTGATCGGATATAAATCACTACTAAGATATACTGTCTGCATGACTGTCAAAGTGATAATGAATACTGCTTAGTAACTGATCGGATATAAATCACTACTAAGATATACTGTCTGCATGACTGTCAAAGTGATAATGAATACTGCTTAGTAACTGATCGGATATAAATCACTACTAAGATATACTGTCTGCATGACTGTCAAAGTGATAATGAATACTGCTTAGTAACTGATCGGATATAAATCACTACTAATATATACTGTCTGCATGACTGTCAAAGTGATAATGAATACTGCTTAGTAACTGATCGGATATAAATCACTACTAAGATATACTGTCTGCATGACTGTCAAAGTGATAATGAATACTGCTTAGTAACTGAACGGATATAAATCACTACTAAGATATACCGTCTGCATGACAGTCAAAGTGATAATGAATACTGCTTAGTAACTGATCGGATATAAATCACTACTAAGATATACTGTCTGCATGACTGTCAAAGTGATAATGAATACTGCTTAGTAACTGATCGGATATAAATCACTACTAAGATATACCGTCTGCATGACTGTCAAAGTGATAATGAATACTGCTTAGTAACTGATCGGATATAAATCATTACTAAGAATACTGTCTGCATGACTGTCAAAGTGATAATGAATACTGCTTAGTAACTGATCGGATATAAATCACTACTAATATATACTGTCTGTATGACAGTCAAAGTGATAATAAATTCTCAAGTACTGCGCTCACTGGTTTTTATACCCTCGAAGGCCGGGTAAATCTAAACGTGAGTTTCAATGACTACCGACGCATTTCTTACTTTAAAGGTGGGTAAATCTGAACGTGACAGTAACTACCTGCACGGACCAAACTAAGACCACTCCCGAGCAATACCCTGCTCATCGTTTTCCAAACTTGTTAAAGGTAACTTACAACAAGACATCATAATTCTATCAGTTATGACATGTATAGCGTAGCTCCGCAACAAGCTGCTGCTATCTCGCTCCGACACATATATTTAATTACATGCATGAGCTGCTTTCTGTGTAACATATTCTTCACTTCTTCTCCTCGTAAGGCTCGTATTTATGTAGCGTGTCGGCTGTATAGTGGCTTTTTATAGTCAAACCATCTATTAGCCACGGTGAAGGAGCAGCGAATCAAGGGTCGATGAGGAAGACGTCGCCGCTGAGACCCTCGCGCTCTCGTGCAGCGCCGGGTTGGTTGCTGTCTGGCGTCCGGGTAGGCCGTTTTATGTTATAATCTTACCTCCACTTGTTTATTCCAACGCTGAAGGAGGTAGCGAACCAAGGGTCGATAACGAAGACGCATCGCAACGTCACGGCGCCTTTGAGGCCCTCGCGCAGCGCAGGGTTGTCATGGAGGCGCAGGCCCTTGCGGAACCAGTGCACGGTGTGCTTGCCGGGACGTGGATCTGCCATGCTTGCTGATGGCGCGCCCGTCACTGTCGCGCTTGAGAGTGCTAGAGGTACACCCCGAAATTCGGTAAAATGCTACAAATGGTGTTAAAAGTATGAAAATCGGAATGATTGATCTTTAGGCCATATGGATCAATTTGACCCGTAGCCCCAAAAAAAAACCGAGAGGAATTATGACGTCATCTTTTTTTATGACGTCAGCTGATTCATTATTTTATTACATTTTAGTCACTTGTTTTAAATTATAATAAAATTAATTTTCGAAACATACCAAGTTTGGGCTCCTCCAGATACGATACCGTTGAATCATTTTTAGTAAAATATACCTCAAATGATACTTAATATCCTCAAATATAACCCCAAGAAAGCAACATTGAAAATATTTACATTTTTATTTTATTTTTATTTTTAATATCTTTATTCATTTTAAATTTTATGTTATTAAACTCAATGCGCGGGTATAATATCATTTGGGTAAAATAATTCTCGGAGCATTGAAATTTGTTATACATATTCCTTGAGTAATAGGCTTTAAGTTAAAAAAGTCCTGATGGGTGGGGGGTGAATCAGTTTTTCGGCCGCCGAGTGAGCAGGAAAGGGAAACAGGTAGGGAGTGGGGGCGGGATCCATGCTCAAGACAAATTTCGAATCAAAAGCGAAGCAATAGCCCAATACTTCATAATGATTGCACAAACATCAGTGTTTTATGCTTTTTTAAGAATATTTAATTGATATATTGATAGATAAAACTTTGTTATAATGAAAAATTTAAAAAAAAACGCTAAATGAAAATAATTTCAAAATAGCTTTCTTGGGGTTACATTTGAGGATATTAAATATCATTTGAGGTATATTTTACTAAAAATGGTTCAACGGTATCGTATCTGGAGGAGCCCAAACTTGGTATGTTTCGAAAATGATTTTTATTATATTTAAAAACAAGTGACTAAAATGTAATGATGTGATATATTTTTAGAATCAGCTTAAAAAGCCCTTTCATTTGATACCACACACGATAGGTTTCAGAACATTTTTTTTCCCCAGACAAAAAAAAGCTGACGTCATAACTCATATCATAACACAGACGACGCTGATGTTGATCGGGAGCGTAGGGCGCTTGCAGTAAGGGCGAATATGTTTATCCGCAGGTTTGCTCGCAGTACCTACTGTCGAGGTGAAACGAATGTTGTTCAAGTCGTACTGCCAAACATTTTATTCGAGCAGCCTGTGGATCAAATACCGGGTGTTTCCTGTAATAGGAGCAATAAATTAAAACGTAGATTCTACTCCTCAAATCAGACAATGTTTGTTCAGCGACTTTTAAAAATAACTTATGGTTTGATTTTTATGACATTTTAATGTTTTTATGAACCCGCAATGTATTCCGAAATTGATTACGTCTGTAAGGTGACAAGCAATGACAAATAGACGGATTTTAACGTATATTGAAAATACTATTTAGTTTGTATGAAAAAGAGGCAATCTACAAAATACATATTTTAAAAATGTTGTTGAACAAAAGTTTTGTTATTTGAGGAGTAGAATCTACGTTTTAATTTATTGCTCATATTACAGGAAACGCCCTGTACACGAAGCGGGCCCTGCGCGTCCAGTTCAATAACGGTTTCAGGATGCTGATGGGGCTGCCTCGGTTTTGCAGTGCCTCTGGGATGTTTGCGGAGGCACGTATGGATGACTTCTACGCCATAATGCGAAAACGGATAGCTTCCCAGTGGTACCGGCTGAGAGGCAGTACCAACAGCCTGTTGGCCGAAATAGGCAGGAGGTTTGACAGCCCCTTTTTTAAATATTGGGCCTCATAACATGTCCCGGTGTATCGCTGCTACAAATGATTGTATAATATAATATATTTAATATTGTACTAACATAGTAATACGTCTATCTTGATTTTGTTTTTTAACTAACCAACTATGGAACATTGTTGTCTGTAAATAAAACTTATAATAAATAAATAAAAAATTACTCATCTCGGTTTTTTTTTGGATCTAAGGATCAAATTGATTCATATGGCCTAAAGACCAATCGTTCCAATGTTCATGCTTTTAACACCATTTGCAGCGTTTTTAGGCGTTCCGCTAGGACTATTGAAGACATATATCCGACGCTCATGCTGATGTACGTAAATTCAAAATAAACGTTTTTACTGACTGGTAGGAGTGGTCGGGTTATTGTGCCGGTACCGCGGACAGTGCCGGCAGCCGGACAAATAAACAATATTTACATACGCTCTTACTCAGTAGTGAGCAAAATGGCCGATATCTTACGAATAAATTAAGAACACGGCGCGCGGCTAAACGTAAGTTTTATTCATTTGTATTTGTGTTAGGGATTTAGTTAGGTTAATAATGAACCAATTTACTTTAATTAGTGTTACATATAATTAAAAATGCTACTTAAATACTTATAATATTAGGTAACAAACTACTTATTTTTTGTTTGCGACCACTTATTTTGAAAAATTATAGATTTTTTCAAACGCTCTAGTGACTAAACGGGAAAAGGGACTGAATTTATTTTCGAATATATATTATTAGACTATATACTCTTGTTTTTGGCACAAGCCGTAACACGATTGCTGAAAGTTGCCTCGCTAGAAAAAAAATCCGAAGTTGGGTCCTTTTTCCCCTTCATTTTTCTTAACTAACGTAAACTATAAGAGATTAAGCAATAAAACTAAGTAAAAAATATGGTATTCTAGTTTATCTAAAAAATCACAGAAGCAAAATTAGACAAATTTCATAGATTCGGTTATTTATCGTAGTTTGGACAAAAAGTCTGATTCTTAAGAGCACTGTATCTCTTTCTTTCGTGCACGGGAGCCATAAACGTGTCTCTAACGGATGCGCGTGGCTTATCCTAATCGAGGAATGGCCTTAATTCCTTTAAAATGTATAGTAAAATTAATTTTAAAACCGCCTACGCAACAACGTAAAATGTGATTTCAATATGCGGACACGTGGGATTTTTAGGAAGTTAAATAAATAGATAATGTGGTTTGTATGCTCATTTGCCTTCTCCGTGTGACAGAACACTTATCTCTTGTTTAAACAGGAAGTAAAGTATTTAAATGTCTTATCCGTCTCTTTTGCGGTGTGTTTCTTTAATTGTTGCGTTCATCATTATTATCATCATTATCGAACGAGCGGAGCGTAAGCGAAGATCGTTCTTACAAACAACAACTGTCACCTGGCTACTGGGACGTCTCGGCATTTGGATGGCTTTTTGATTTAAATAGTTTGTCCGACGATAACTTTAGTAACGATTTTCCAATCTTAATGAAATTTGTTGGGGTTGTAGCAGAGACCAACAAAATTTGCGAGTTCGTATATGAGCTGGATTGAGACGGGAGTTCTGAAATTAGAAGGCCTAAAAAGGTTTTGTAAAGGGGTCCTGTTACATTGGCCATCTTATTTGCTACTTTTACGAGCAAGTACGGTTGAGTTTGGTATCAAACGAAAGGTATTGATTAACACTCCCGTCAAATCCTTATTAACTGCTTACTGTTTCATAACAATTAGCAACATAAAATTGATTTCAAAAATATTTTCAATTATATTTTGATTTTGGTGTAAATATTTTGACAACTGACTTTTTTTTAATTTATTAGAGCTTTGGCTGCTAGGGCCATCAGCATACTGACATTAACACATTAGCAGGGGGGTACAACTCAAAGTAAATCTGTCAAAAAATTTGAGTTTGACACGACGTATCCGATACGTTTGCATAAGTGCGAAAAAGAACTTGTCATGCGTTAAGAAGGGACAGCATGATTCGTGACGTTATGTGACATTTCAGTGGTCTCTCTGTATTATACTATTATTTACTCTGTGACATTAGTCAGAGAGAGTTACCATAGACGCATAATGATGGTGACCGAAACCACAGAGTAAATAATAGTATAACAGAGAGACCTCTGTAATGTCACGTAACGTCACGAATCATGTTGTCCCTTCTTAACGCATGACAAGTTCTTTTTCGCACTTATGCAAACGTAGCGGATACGTCGTGTCAAACTCAAATTTTTTGACAGATTTACTTTGAATTGTACCTCCCTGCCGAAACCTATATAGGTGGTCCACAGATGAGAACGAAATGTCAAAGCAACAGAGTGAGAGGCATGTAAGATGTCGATTTAAATTTAGATGAGACAAAAACTGTCAAATCTGAAGCGATTTCGTCGCGGTTAAATTTTGCGCATCAACCGCACAATTTAATATGGACGTTTAGTTTCACCGTGATGGTTAGTTGAGAAAAAATACCCGATACCTATTTTTGGTATTTGTAGTAATTCTACTATTGCACATTTATGGCAAAACACAAGATTCGCGAGTTCACAGTTCGGGGCGAACTACTAGTATTAGCTTAACGATGCCCACTGCTAAATAGGCTGCTGCATAGGTCTCTCCTAAACTCCTAAGGATCTCCACAATGACTGGTCGTGCTCTGTATGCCTTCACCCAACAGCTCCTTACGATCTTGACCAGATCTTCAGTAAGCCTTGTTGGGGTTCTTAGGGTACGCAGTTGTCTCTAGAGAACCTTTCTATTCCGGTGGCCATAAGTTTAAAATGGGAAATGCTGGACCGATGCAACCAGCGGCGCGTGCGAAACCGTGACCATCAAAGCCAAATGAAAACGTATGAGAGTGACGGTGGTGCGGACTGCCCTATCATGGAAGGCCTTAATCAAGGATATGAATAAAATAGGTCCGAGACAATCGATCCGAAGCAGTATGTTGTATGTATTTCTGTCTACGCACAGTGTCTAGCTTTATGCTGAATATGCTGATGACATTCTTTAAAGAAGCTAATGAAGATTAAATTAAATATCAAATCAAACGTGAATATGTCAGGATCTAGATCTGCTCTGAGTAAATCTGTGTTGCCAAATCTGCCAGTCTTTTCACTTTTACCTTGGCGAATGCCTTGCCAGGGAATCCAGCGATGCTCAAAGACTACTTATATTCCTACATAAATATTACTGTCACCTTTCATTGTCCTTTTCTTTAAAGAGCGTTACTAACTCCGCATCTCTCATGTAGGTTCTAAGTTTAAGCGAATATCAATATTTGGCATACCATTCTATAGGACAGTATGTAGGTTGTGAGCGGTCTGTTTGTATTTGTACTATAAAGCCTAATCTAAACATATAATTTGGTTTAGTTGCGATTTTATGGCATAAAACATGGTGTCTGCCAACTGGCACTTAGTGTCCGTATACTGAATTTTTTTTCCGCCAACCGGCAATCCGGGTTTTTTTTTTTCTTATCTCTAATTTTATGAATATTGACATGCAAAGCAGTCAGTATTCATATTTGTTTTACAAAAAGACTATATTTCTAATGTATAAATATATAAAGTAGCATACTTTATCATCGTAAATTACTAATATTTTTTGGGGTCAGCAACTTTATTAACTGTCCGCCAACCGGCATAGCGACCCTACTTCAACAGGATAAATTAAAATCTTCGATAATCCCCGAAATGGATGCGCTGAATTTAATAAATCACGTGTCTTCTAAGACTACTCGCTAGAAAGCCTGCTTTTAAACCAATAAAAAAACCGTATTTAAATCGCTTCAAACGGTTTACTAACAACCCTCTTTTCGCGTCGAGGGGGTTAAAAAAGTGTAAGGAACTTAACCCCCTATAGATAGTGTTTATTTTTGTAATTTCAAATTGAAATAGTCTTACACCTACATATGAGTAGAAGTTTTGTATAACTATCTACTGCCATTAAAAGTTGTGTATTAGATAGATACCTACGTACAAACCACCTGAAAAAAAACGCGGCGGCGTTAATATACAATCATAATGATTATCCATATGAACTGAAATATATATGGGATTCAAAAGTCGCAACAAGATGCTAAGAACAATCTATGCAATAGTAAAGAGCAAAGAAAAGCCCGCTACGACACTTATGTAAACACTGTAGAGTATAAAGAGGGTGATTTCGTTTTAGTTAAAAATGAAGCTTGTTCAAATAAATTGGATCCCTTATATTTAGGTCCATTTCATTCTGGATAGTAAGCAAAAAATATTACAAAAAATAGGACTAAGCTGTATTATTCCTAAAAAAATACAAAAAAATAAAGATGTTCTTTTTTATATAAAAAAGAATAGGGGGCGTGTGGTGTATGCATGTATTGCATACTCTAGATAATATAAGTCATGTATCAACCATGTATTGAATAGTCTGTAAGTTGCGTTTGACCAATAAACACATGTAAATCAGCGTATTTTATTAAAATACCGCCATCCGTACACATTTTATCATTCACTCTTTCTTTCGGCGGCTTCAAAATATACTTACACAAACGTTTGCACAATAACTTTTTTCACTTTCACGTCCCCAAAGTTTATATATAGCTACAATATTTTGTATGAACTTGACTTGATTGAACAGGACTAACACCAATATGACCTATAATACGGGCAACCGATTTTACACAAAACCATTCGAAAGTAAACACAACAATTATGTTGGCCTGTTACCCCCACGAAGTGTATTTACACCCAGGTTAGGAACAACTACCTAAGTAAGCTGTGCACAGCCCCTGCGGACGGCGGCCAAATTGCCGAATGGGAGACTGCTCCGCAAAGGAACGGGAAACTGAAACGACTGTAGATTGGAACGAGAAAGCAGTGGGTGGTAGGGTTGGGATTGGGAGGGTGCGGGTAAATTTGTTAGACATTGTAATAAAAGCTTTTTACAAAAATAAGATTAACCGACTTCAAAAAGGCCAAAATTAATCATTATATTATGTATATGCGTTACCAACTGATATGTTTGAAGTCTTTGCCAAGCCAAATTTGGAAGAGTTAATACGAAAGAGGCGATGTGTTCAATGAATTGTTATTTTTACTATATAACCTTATCTAATACGGTATGGATTGCACGAGGGTTTACATTCTTTTCAACCATGCGTTAACTGTTAGTCAAGTAGGTACAGAAAGTATAATCATGCGTCTTATGTTTGTTACCACACTGTTCGGACTATCCGTATCTCGAACGAAGCCCATGGTTCGGTTTGTATTATTTATCCTTCTTCATCTAAGGTTGAGTTCGAAGTATAAAGGAATTCAATGGCTAGAATTATTTTTCCTATACTCAGATACACCCAGTACTCCCACCGTGTCAGTAAAAAAAGGCACGATATTAAAATTTTCTATATTTAAAGGCCAATCTTACGCGTCTACATTTTTTTCTATTTGTCGCCTTGTTCTGATTATTGACAAAGTAGACATGTATCAAAGTAATATATATGGTTGTCACATTTATCAAAATTAGATTAGCAGTTTAGACATGAAAACGTAACAGGTAAAATCTCATTCACCTTTGCATTATTAGTACAGATGTTTTGCGATGTTCACACTTCATTTGACCGGTTTTATAATTTTTGGCTTGGCACGGACTTCAAACATATCAGTTGGTAACGCATTAAATAATATAATGATTCATTTATCCTTTTTGAAGTCGTTGTAAAAAAGAATATTTTTCAATTTTTAGAGGTATACTTATTTATAAAAATCGGACAACGAGTCTCGGAATAATCGGTAAAGATATATCAAAAAGTTCATAATTCACCCATTCAATCTAGGGAAAGTTCCACGTATCACATGTGGACTTCATCATTAGGTCCACTCCATCAAATTGGTGGTTTACGAGAAGAAATGCTTGAGTTGCTTAAGAAAACACCCAAATCACCATACATGTGCCTTTAAAAATTAAGGAGTTCCCTCAATTCCTCATGGATCCCATCATCAGAACAGCACCAGATTAATTTGGGATCATCTTGGATGTAGATCCTTTAAAAACAAAAAACCGGCCAAGAGCATGTCGGGCCATGCTCAGTGTAGGGTTCCGTAAACTGAGACCATTAATTCAAAAGGTCGTTTCTTACAGGAAATTTGGCGGCGCTTACGTCCTTTCACTATGGGTTTTTGAATGATAACTCAAAAACGGCTCAACCGATTTATTTCAATATAGTTTTCATTGAAGGTACTCATTAGGCCTCAGTTTCATGATTTTTTTCAAAATTTTAGGACCCACGATTCAAAAGTTAGATGGGAGGGACGGGGGACGCCCTGTTTTAACTTTCGGAGCTATTATTTCCGAAAGTATTAGTTTTATCCAAAAACTGTTTGAGAAGACGCTAATTCTTTTCAAAAGATCTATCCAACGATTGGATAGGTCTTTTACCCCCACAACTTGGTTGAAACGAAAAAAAATTTCGCCCCCCACTTCCCGTGTACGGGAGGTACCCTAACAAAATATATTTTTCGCGTTTTTATTCTACCGTTTTATCGGCTTGGTTAATGCACATATTCAAACCAAATTTCAGCTTTCTAGTGCTAACGGTTACTGAGCTAGACCGCGGACGGACGGACGGACATGGCGAAACTATAAGGGTTCCGTTTTTGCCATTTTGGCTAGGGAACCCTAAAAAGAATCACTCAAATCAGATCAGACCACGGGTCTCGGAGTAATCGGTGAACATACATAAAATAAAAAACATCAAACCGAATGGAGAACCTCCTCTTACGGCCCTAAGAGCGTGTCACGTCACATATTTTTACGGCCTTCATGTAGGAAGATACTATTGCCGGTGACGGTAAGTTGTACACAGAAAAGAAATAGTGTTAGCAAAGTACCGATATTTTTAGTTGCATACAACCAAGACGTATTTAAAACATGGAATAAAGCTTTGTTAATGACACGCAAGCAATTATTGCTAAACGTTCTTGGTTATTTTAACCAAGCACTAATTTGAATTCAAATAAGTGTCCTAGGTAAATATAACCCTTACCTACCTGATTCCCTTATTTATTTTTAACAAATTTAATGGTATAGTTTTACATACAATACGTTAGCCAAATTGACTTCTTTGATTTTATCAACGAACTTTGCAGGCTCCTTGCGAAGCCAAGTCACTCCGGTCACTCGGTTGTAAATAGAAATAACTTATTTATTTATAGCTGTTTCATTTTTTCCAGTGTACCTACACTCGGTTAAAGCCTCGGTTCGTCTCGTGTTTAATTGATTCCATTTTGTACTAAAATTAATAGTACATTTTATTTGAGTAACTTTCGTAATACATTGGAATGAGTTAAACATGAGACATTTACATAAGTGTTCCTAACTTTATGCATAAGTATTAGGTACATTTTTTGCAAATTTAACCTCCAACGTTTGTATCATCTACTCGTACTTATACATATAGACGCATTTGCATTCGGCGATCGAATTTCACATTTTTAGGGTTCCGTAGCCAAAATGGCAAAAACGGAACCCTTATAGTTTCGCCATGTCCGTCCGTCCGTCCGTCCGCGGTCTAGCTCAGTGACCGTTAGCACTAGAAAGCTGAAATTTTGTTTTAATATGTGCATTAACCAAGCCGACAAAACGGTAGAATAAAAACGCGAAAAATATATTTTGTTAGGGTACCTCCCGTACACGTGAAGTGGGGGGGCGAAATTTTTTTTCGTTCCAACCAAGTAGTGTGGGGTATCGTTGGATAGGTCTTTTAAAACGAATTAGGGTCTTCTAAAACAGTTTTTGGATAAAACGAATACTCTCGGAAATAATAGCTCCGAAAGTTTAAAACAGGGCGTCCCCCCCCCCCATCTAACTTTTGAATCATGGGTCCTAAAATTTTGAAAAAAATCATGAAACTCAGGCCTAATGAGTACCTTCAATGAAAACTATATTGAAATAAATCGGTTGAGCCGTTTTGGAGTTATCATTCAAAACCCATAGTGAAAGGACGTAAGTAAAAATGACGTAAGCGCCGCCAAATTTCCCGTAAGAAACGACCTTTTGAATGAACGGTCTCAGTTTACGGAACCCTACACTGAGCATGGCCCGACATGCTCTTGGCCGGTTTTTTTACGGGGATTCAACTCGAAAAATGCAAAAGAAACACTGTTTATAAATAAACATTCTGTGGTTGTCCGTGCAACTCGCACTGGGGTGCACTTATTTAACATAGGAGCAGGAATATACATATATATGTCAGTCTACGAATCAGTTGTAGTTAATGAAATCGGGTGAAATATATGTGGCTTTCCATCCATATCAAGAGATTCCTATGCGTATTTAAGGCATACCTACATAAAGTTCTGTTCGATAAGAAAACGTTTAATCTCATGAAGTGAATTAGTCAGCGTTTTGAAAGCGTTGTTGGTTCATTGATACATTTTGTATAGGTAGATACCAATTCTATGTTAAGGTAATCGTTTATTAACAAAAGCTATTAAAGAAAGTGTACTACGCAGTTGTTTCCTTCCCCTCTCCCTCTCCCTCTCCCTACACTCACTTCCGGCGTGCCGTGCCGTGTTGTTGTTGCACTCATTACGAGTACCTATTTATGAGTGGTGGACATATTGGGGACTGGGACTGCACGATATCCCCGTTATCTGATCAAGTGATCATTCATCAACCTTATTTCAAGGACATTAAGGTTTACCGATTGTCAGTTAAAAGAGTTGCTGTCGGTACCATACCATGATCACGGTTTTATCCAATTGAATATTGTACCTATTTACATATACTAGAGTCCGCCTCGAACTGAGAACTCGCGATTTACTTGCAAACGAGTTGACCAATATAACAAGACCCCAAGGAGGATTTTTTTTCTCCTTCTAGCTCCATAACTACTTGATGGATCCTGCTCATATACGAACTTACAAATTTTATGTTCCTCCTGTTACAGCCCCAAAAATTTCATAAAGATCAGAAAAACGTTACTAAAATTATCGTCGGACAAACTATCGAAATCCAAAAGGCATCCAAATGCCGAGACGTCCCAGTAGCCAGGTGACAAGTTCGGTTCGGTCTGGAGTTGTTTGTAAGAACTCACTTCGCTTACGCTCCGCGAGTTCGATAAATTACTTACGGAAAGTAAAGCCAGGTAAGCACAGAGAACCTTGTCTAGAGCTAGGTATAAGATGAGGTTGAAAGTTCTACTATCGACCTGCATCGGTACTTTTTCTGTTTCCTAATTAGCTACAGGATGCTGCAGTACGCTTGACAAAGGCGGATAATTGGAGATTAATTTAATTGATTTGTTTGCGTTACGAAAATTAGTTATTATTGAAATGAATGAAATATATTATTGATCAAAGCAGCATTATTATTGAAATGAACAAAGCAGACTTTTAAGAAGCACACATCACTGGATACTTAATTGAATTGTTAGTAATTATTAATTAACAAGCCCCTGCATCTCGGATCGTAAGGTGACATTGTCATAGTGGTATGGCATACAGAACACATGGTACCAACCAATACCATGTCGGTACCAACATAATGGGGTTAGCGGGGAGGGGCTCGCAAAGCGTGACCCAAACACTAAACAAAACCAGTCAAGTTTCCCGCCGACCGCACCGCACCGCAGTCACCGCACAGGCCGCGCGGCACCGGCACGTGACCCGCGCTCACTTCACTTAAAACTTCAACCGTAAACATCGGACAGTGACGTCTTCTTACATTAGTTAAGTAGATAGTGAGAGTGATGTTAAAGTGAAAGGATACGTTATCGGTATTAAGTTGTGTTGTTGGATTTCGCGCCAAACTCCGAAGACGCCACGGAGACAAACGAGTTTATTGTTGACATCCAGTTGCAATAGAATAGGTACATGTTTCCATCGAAGATGCAACGAGTTGCCATAGCGACTTGTGCAATATTTATTATTAGTTTCTCGACTCGGTATGCTGACTCGAGTTATACTATACCTAGCTACGTACATCTTTATTCAATAACTTAATATTAGTATTGAATGGGATATGAACTTTCACTTAAGTATTTGCTGCATTACGGCTATCAGACGGTTGCATAGAGAAGGGACTTGCAATCAGATGGGCCTTGTTTTTGCCGGGAGATCAGTAGATCACCTTGAGAGACTTGTTACTCTGGCAATGGCTTTTGGTGTAGATATAGTTTCGTAATGCGAAGCGGATACGTACGAATACGAATATACTGGGTATGGGTAAGTACTTATGTATGTGCCCTTGTGCGCCGTGCAGCGTGTCTTGTATGACACCAATAAGTGCAAATCACATACCTACCACACCTACACAGGTATTTTTGCACCTGTGGCGACTACTCTGCTGTAACAAATAAAACATAGTTACCTACTTAGATACCTAGTTCAATTATGTACAGTATTTATAATACTTGATTGCAATGGGGGGCGGTACAAGTTTTATTAGTGCGCCTAGTTTTTACTACCTGCTTAAGTTATTATTCTAATATTTTATTGAATCATTTTAGAATAAAAAAATGTGATGATAATGCACCTTTTCCTTGGAACGACACATAAGTAGGATTGCAAAACGTGCCGTGAATGAAGCGCATGTCCAAACCATAGCCCCTTAGATTTAATTGAAGTAACGTTAATGAATTATGGCTACCTCTGTTATAGAGATAAATAAGTACTTACCTTAACAATAAGAATCATAATTCATAATTAACTTAGAAGAATGCACACCGAAACGGAGTAATATTTTGGAGTAACAATAGATCTATTATTGTGTTTACGTATATCAAAACATTTGTATGCCTGTTCTTAATGATAATAAATCGGTACCGTAAACTTCAAGCTCATTTGAGACTCCTAGGGTTATTTAGATTTAAAAGTAGACAGTATTTATGTGAGTAGAGCTCTGAATTTGCAGACCATATATATAATTACCTAAAACTACTATACGTAACAAGTAAGTAGTAGGTAGTAATAGGGATATTTATTTATATAAAATACTTACCTACCTATTCCCGTTTTCTTTGAAAGAAGGTATAGGTACACCTAATGCAACTATACCATCTGACCCTACACACGCAGAGATTAGTCCGGCTTCATCACGTTGTTTTCCCTCACATTGGATGATAAACATTAATGTCTTCTTAAAAAAAAAAAAAAAAAGATAAAAGATATTTATTCTTCAATTTAGGCACATTACAATGCACTTATGAACGTCAGAGAGAAAAGAAACTACCACCGGTTCTAACCCTACACCTCTGACCCGAGAAGTATTACTTATTACCGGCAAGAAACTCGGCGGGACTTATTTTTTCAAAACAGTACTACAAATACATTAAAGATACTATATACAATAATGCGTAGTTCTTCAAGAAGGCATATCAAAACAGCTTGAGAGACAGACATGTACCTGCCTATTGTGTAATTAAAATGAAAAATAAAAATAAAATCCAAATCTGACTGCTTCGCAATACGTTTGATATTCTTTCTTACTTGAACTGTGTCCTCTAAATGTTAGATGATTTTATAGATTCTGGTTTGGGCCATGCATATATGTCTGTCATATAGTCCTCGACCCTGTAATAACCCTTTGACATTAAAGTTTTTTTCAAGTATTTCTTAAGAGCGGGAAATGATAGATTCAAAACATCGACGGGTAACTTGTTATAAATATGAATACCCTGGCCAAAAAATGACTTATATGCTTTGCGGACACGACATCGTCTGGTAGCAAGCTTGTTTTTATTTCTAGTGTTATAGCTGTGGATGTCAGAATTCTTCTTGAATGTGTGTATATTCTTTACAACAAAAATAATATTATCATAGATATATTGGGACGCAAGAGTTAAAATATTATTTTTTTTAAATAATTCTCTAATTGATGTACCTGCCTTTAAGTTATACATAAAGCGAATGGCTCTTTTCTGTAAAACAAAAATAGTCTGTATGTCAGCTGCTTTGCCCCAAACCAGAATTCCATATGACATTACACTATGAAAATAACTATAATAAACTAAGCGAGCTGTCTCAATATTAGTCAGTTGTCTAATTTTTCTAACGGCATGAGCGGCTGAACTTAGTCTAAGAGCGAGTTTTTTTATATGAGGACTCCATTGTAAATTTTTGTCCAACGTTGAACCAAGGAACACAGTTTTATCTACTATATCTAACTTCATAAAAACTGATTCCGTTGCCGTACATTAGACCTTTTGTATTACGAGTTGATATTAAGGTATTTCAATGGGAGTTGCTGAGGTGAGAGTAAGTAGGAGCCCGGGTCAGACCCGCGACCGCGGCTCATCGCCAGATTTCATAAACCCACATTAAAATAAGTATACAGGATTCAAAAAATGCGGATAGAAGAGTGAAAGCGTTGAAAACCTATCAATATAGACTCAAAACACACCGAGCTACCCAAAAATACTGAAATGACGGTACCTAGTAATAGGTACTAAGGGCTGCAGTAGTAGTATAGGACGTTGGCAATTTTGATATACGTTGACACTTAGGCGCTCCACACACAAGTGAGTTCAAGTGCTGAATTCATCAATTCATATACTAAATCAGACGGAAATATATATCGCCCCGAATAGCAGAATAACTATTACAATATCGGATTAAACAATAGGCGGGAATAAGTTCGCCGGGTCAGCTAGTTTACACCTACAGTATAGTATAGCTTGCTGAATTTAGCTGATATTCAGCTTGTGCAGGATGCGCCTAAGGGCTCCTCTACATGATAGCCCATCATTAGAGACGCAGCTATGCGTTAGAGCGAGCTAACGATATTGCGATCTCGTTCCGTCGTATAGCTGCGTCCCTATGATGGCCCATCATGTAGAGCAGCGATAAGGTTTTGATGAGCAAACTGCATCTGTTTCCCATCGGGTCCTCAACGGCGAGTGTTGCAGGCCAGCCGGCGAGATGGGCGCGGGCGGCACCATGGACAGCTGCGGCCGCTGCATGAAGTTCTCGCTCATATGCATCAACGTCGTTACCTTTGTAAGTAAGTCTCTTTCTAATCTACTTCGAAAACCGGGTTTAGCGAGTCGAGCAATACCTAATGCAGGGTCCCGTTAGCGCACCTCACCGACAGCTCGTATAGGCAGTTCCGGACAAACCACGTCTAAACTAACGCTTAGAAAAACCTGTAACTCAACAGACAAGGTACTATAAAATAATCAAATATAATCTGCTCGTCTGGTACTACGAGACAATGCAGCGAATGGGGTTGGCCGGTGGAAAGTATTTACAGATGGCGCCAGCATAGCTGGGTCCCTGTCAGTCGTACAAAAGTGTCAAAATCACGTTTTTTTTTTAATTTTTTTTGACCTGGATGGGCTAGCCTTTAAGCCAAATCCCATACAACAATACTAGTGAAAGGGACCTAGCTATGCTGGCGCCATCTGGCCAAACCGTTGACAGTTGCCAACCCCATTCTAGCGAAAGATGGCGACATAAATAGGTACGTGATTTGCGTGCTTAAACTCGCTTAGCGCGCGGGATTAACAACTCCCGCGCCGCAGACGTGTCAGTCGACTTACATGTAGTCTTCCTAGTCCTGCACAGCATATGAAAATATGAGCGTTATTTACAGTGTAGACGTGGTTTGTCCGGTACTATTTACCTACGTGCAGTCTGGGCCACAGCCCACTGAACTGTGCCCAGAGCATTTATAGTAGCAGCAAGTTAATTTAGAGGCAGAGAATGTCACTCGAACGCACGGCATAAACAATTGAAGTTGACCCATTTTTGTGACCAGTTAGATGGTTATCTTAGCTTCCGCGTTGTAACGTAGGCGGGGTGACCCGGTAAATTATACATTTATAAATCAACGACACCTCTGCCGTGTGCCGCCCTAAGCCATTCACACGCGATCAAACACCCTCTTTGTTATTTGCCCTACTCTTTGGGTTCCGCAGTCAACTAGGAAGCTTTATGGTTCCGCCGCTTCTGACTGTATGTCCGACTGTCTCTTTGTCCGCGGCTTACCTCAGCTAACATCTAGAAACTAAACTAACTAGAAAACGAGAAGCTCCCCCAAGCCTATAACATCGCACGCAACATTAGGATTATTGTTGTTTGTACATTTTGTCTTGTAGATCGGCGGGCTGGTGGCGCTGGCGCTGGGCGCGTGGGTGTGGGCGACGCGCTCCTTCTCCAGCACGCTGATGAGCAACAACATGTTCATCGCGTCCGTCGGCGTGGTGGTGGCCACGGGCGCCGCCGTCATGCTGCTGGCGCTGCTAGGGTGCTGCGGCGCGGCTAAGGAGGTCAAGTGCATGCTGCTCACGGTATGACACACACTCTGACAGGACGTTCACGTTTCATTCGTCAATATATTTTAATCGGTTTACGGTGATCATCTGCTGGACTAAAATAATCGTCGCGCCGACGCTGGTGAGACGCCGACGCTCGGGCGACGTCGCGTCGACGCCGCGTCGCCGCTGCACGGGCGCTCAGCGACGTCGACGCTCGGAAGATGCTAGTGTGGGGGTAGCCTTACTTGACTTATCATGTACAGTAAACAAGCGTGTGTCAATCAAGACATAGTCATGTAATGTAGAATAGAATATAAGAAACTTTATTCAGAAACACTTAACTATTATTTAAAGTATTTAAACATAGTCATTTAGTATGTCAGTTATTGTGGCGGTTATTCGTTCGTTGCTTATAAGTTATATTATTAAAGAATTTTTTTATTACCAATTATGTTTTTTGAAGGTTACTTGGTTGAATTCAAATAATTTAATACTTTTAGAGTACCTATTTTTAAGTATACAACATATTATGTGATAATCCCAGAGTTAAGTGTAATAATTTCCTTCAAAAGTGATTGTTTACATTATGGGACAAGGATGATATGCCGTGGGGTGCCCGGCCTTAGAATTGTCCCCCACCATATCATCCCGTGGTAGCAGTAGGAGTCTGCTAAGGGAATATACCGGAAGATGGGCAGCAGCATCTTCCGGAAGCCTACAATCAATAAACAAAAAAAAACTGCGCGCGCCAACCCGCCTGCCAAGCGTGGCGCGTATGTCAAACCCCCCCTTTTAAAGGGGAGGCCTATGTTCAGCAGTGGACGTCTTGTGGCTGAGATGATGATGATGATGATAAAGGATGAACAGAGTATACAATAAACGAGATGTAGTCACCTAAGTAATAAATAGTTGTGAAAGTAGGTTGTATAGGTGCCTATATTACCTACTTCAGGGAACCTCAGGTTCTTAATGCCTTATGCCTTAAGGCCGTTCCTCGATTCGGACAAGCCACGCCCATCCGTTAGAGACACGTTTATGGCTCCCGTGCACGAAAGAAAGAGATGCAGCGCTCTTAAGGATCAGACTTTTTGACCAAACTACGATAAATAAGCGAATCTATACAGTTTTGTGTAATTTTGCTTCTGTGACTTTTTAGATAAACCAGAATACCATATTTCTTACCTAGTTATATTGCTTAATATTTTATAGTTTACGTATGCTAAGGAAAATAAGGGGAAAAAGGACCCAACTTCGGATTTTTTTTCTATCGAGGCAACTTTCAGCAATCGTGTTTCGGCTTGTGCCAAAAACAAGAGTATATAGTCTAATAATATATATTCGAAAATAAATTCAGTCCCTTTTCCCGTTTAATCAATAGAGCGTTTGAAAAAACCTATAATTTTTCAAAGTAGCCCCTTAAGCTCGATATCGCGTGCGTCATAAATAACTCTCATGCTCCAGTAACAATTGACTGAATGACTAGTGGAATTACACCGACCCTCGAGCCCGCGCCGGTTAGGTAACGATGTACCTATACTTACCAGTGGCGGCGGGCCAAACATTTTCTTAGATAAGCTGGTGCTGAATTTGGTTTAAAATATCTTCATGAGCTGTAGGAGAACTGCTCAGGCACCTGAAACTAAGACAAGCCGATGGGAATCGTGTTCTATGGACGCGCCGCCACTGATACTTACATTTCTTTCGAGGGTAACACAGGGTTTTCATATTTTGAAAATAGTCGGTCCAAACACGGGGTGTTTGACCTTTTGTAGGTCATGATCTCATGATATTAAATCCTGTTTTAATTATTTTCCTAGTCCAATTTAAAATGATGGTTCGGTTGCTCGAATTTGTACGGGGAATCAGGTGATCGTTGGGTACAGATATGGGTAGTAAATAATATAGGCACCAAATAAATCGGGTACCTATACCTTACCTAGTATAATATAAATTAATTCATCATCATCATCAACTTAAGAGGGATTTTCTTGTCGGTGGAGTATTTTCCATCTACTTCTATCCTGCGCCCATTAATAAATTATTTATAGGATTTAATTTTAATATAATACTTCATACAAGAATCGTAATAGGTAATGCAAGCGACTTCGTTCGCGTGCAATTATATTGTTTACCAACTTCTAACCACCTTTTAAACTCCCTCCTAATAGGCATTCCTTTAGGTGTTTAATTAATTTTATAAGTAGCCCGCTGCACAAATTTCAACTGGCATGCTTCAGTAGTTTCGGCCCTGAATTAATATGCTAAATATTTAAAAAACGCATAATGATAAAATAATAAAGTGCGAAAAATAAAGCAAATTTGTATCAGTCAGTAGCATGACGCGGAGATAGACCGAGAACTCAGGTGAATCAGGCAGAATTATTTCTGTTTTCTTATTCGATAGGAAGGAACAATCCAATCCAGAAGTTGTTGCCCCGGCACAGGCGCGTTCATAAATGCGGCCACCCAATTCTATTTTTAGAGAAGCCTATTAAAACTTTTCGTAGAATAAGTTGTGATTCTTGACCTTTTCATAAATGCGGCCACCCAATTCTATTTTTAGAGAAACCTATTAAAACTTTTCGTAGAATAAGTTGTGATTCTTGACCTTTTCATAAATGCGGCCACCCAATTCTATTTTTAGAGAAACCTATTAAAACTTTTCGTAGAATAAGTTGTGATTCTTGACCTTTTCATAAATGCGGCCACCCAATTCTATTTTTAGAGAAACCTATTAAAACTTTTCGTAGAATAAGTTGTGATTCTTGACCTTTTCATAAATGCGGCCACCCAATTCTATTTTTAGAGAAACCTATTAAAACTTTTCGTAGAATAAGTTGTGATTCTTGACCTTTTCATAAATGCGGCCACCCAATTCTATTTTTAGAGAAACCTATTAAAACTTTTCGTAGAATAAGTTGTGATTCTTGACCTTTTCATAAATGCGGCCACCCAATTCTATTTTTAGAGAAGCCTATTAAAACTTTTCGTAGAATAAGTTGTGATTCTTGACCTTTTCATAAATGCGGCCACCCAATTCTATTTTTAGAGAAACCTATTAAAACTTTTCGTAGAATAAGTTGTGATTCTTGACCTTTTCATAAATGCGGCCACCCAATTCTATTTTTAGAGAAACCTATTAAAACCTTTCGTAGAATAAGTTGCGATTCTTGACGTTCAATAACAATTAGGTATGGCTTCGATTCTCTGGAACGGGCACTCAAACGCGCGTCAAATCTACATGAGTTATTGTATCGTTCCAGTACTACATCCTGGTGTTCATCATCTTCGTGCTGATGCTGGTGGGCGGCATCCTGCAGTTCGTGTTCCGGCAGAAGGTATGACCCGCAGCCAAACAGACAACGGACGAAGCCGCCCTGGCAGGATCCGTTTGATGCCTAAGTGTAAGGCCCTCGTGGACGCTCGTGGCGGGGCGTGCAGCGGGGCGGGGCGGGCGGCGTGCATGTCAAACAAAGGACACTCGTACTGGTGTCCTGAGTCGACGCTGCACAAAGTGTATGGACGCTCGCCCGCCCCGCTGCACGCCCCGCCACGAGCGTCCACTCAGGCCTTACACTAAGGGGGCCAACCGACTATCGCGACGTCCGCCTGACGATATCGGCCTGTCAGTTAGAACAAAAATTTGACAGCTCCGCGCGAACAACTGACAGGCTAATATCGCCAGGCCGACTGATAGTGGGTTAACCCCATTAGGCACTGGTTCCACCGCGAGCTACTAAGCTATGAGCTATCGGCTATAAACACGAACAAAAGATAAGCACTCCCGTGTAAATAACAGAGACACGGCGATATTTATAGTTACTCGCCCAGCGGTGAGCTATAAATATCGCCGTCTCTTTTATTTACACGGGAGTGCTTATCTTTTGTTCGTGTTTATAGCCGATTAAGCCGATAGCTCATAGCTTAGTAGCTCGCGGTGGGACCAGTGCCTACAAATGATAATCGTATCGACACAATCGAAAACACCAATTGAATGATTTTCGGCAAACGGCTGTTTGGTTCCGTGTACCTACTTATAAAACAATATAGTTTATAAGACCTATTATTATGAATCAAATATTATCAAGCGACTGGAAAAAAACTTATTTGAGTGACTTGGTACATATTTATCCTAGTTTTACTTATAAAAACCTCCAAAATACGTTATAAAAATCATACAAGTTCGTCTTCTGTTTATTTTTTCAGTGCAATAAATTAAAGTAGATAAGCGGGTAACTGTTCATAATGAGCTAGACACGACTTTATTGTTAAGAGAATAAGAGCGCGTGTGGAGGTCATTTTGAACACTTCAAACGATTAGCAACTTTTGCTGCTGACTGTACGGACTCAAAAAGCATTTACTGAAAATATGGTTCGTGAAAATTTGTAACCGGTAAACCGTAATAAATATGACTGTTACTACTGTACCGTCAGACAAGCTGCTGCACGAGTAGTTCCTGCAGCAGTATTGAGGGGGCATTATAGTGCTTATTGTGTATCCCTAGAATTATTTGTTCGGTGGTTAAACGTTACCCATTGTATATATTTTATAAATTTACGTATAGGTTCTAGACACAATGAAGTGATGGTTGCAGGTCCTGAGCACGCTGGATCGCGAGATGTTCGCCGCCATCCCGTACTACGGCGTGCGGCCGGAGTACACGCGCGCCTGGGACGACACGCAGACCTACCTGCAGTGCTGCGGCGTGCATAGCTACAAGGACTGGAACGGCAACGTGCCCGACAGCTGCTGCAAGGAGGTCTACCCGGGGAAGGTCCTCTTACATGCTTACCTGACTTACTTGCATAGTACAACACCGTAGCATCCGTAGACAAATACCTAGTTAAACAAGTGGCGCGTAGTTATAGCGTCCAAGAAGCACCCGGATGGCTCGCGGTATTTGAGCTCCCGAAGTGTTGTGGATGAAACGGATAATATTAACTAGAGGAGTTCCCTTCTCGAGGAGCCCATCATAAGATCTTGACCTGATGACAATGTGACATATACCTACTGTGACAAACTTTCTGCTTGTACGTGTAAAATTGGCCAAGCTCGACCAAACAAACGCAGGAATAAAACAGCCCAACGAATTAGAAACCTTCTGCCTTTTGGAGTGGGTTCAAATTCAAACTGTTGGTCCTTCATTTGTTCTTGCCAGGACAGAGAGACCGAATTCCGAAAAAACGATTTTTTTATTGTGTTTGATTATTTCGTTTAACCCCTATAACGTTTTTGTAGTCCAATTAAGGCTTTAGGCTGCATTTCAACCAGAGGTGTGTTAGGTAGCTGAGCGGTGCCAGGATGCGTAGCGAGGATGTGGGACGTTGTGAGTGTTTCCACCAGAGTTGTGCGAGGTAGCTGAGCGGTGCGAAGACGTGTTGCGAGGTTTGCTGAGCGGTACGAGGATGCGCAGCGAGGGCGTGTCGCCGTCTAGTAAGTGGTGTACTAAACAGTACACATTCTTCGCACACGTCCTGCCCTTGTTTTGTATGTACGAGTACTAAAACCTCGCTCCGCTGAGCTGTTTCCAGGATAGGAGCGAGGATATATAAATAAAAATAAATAATAAATAAATATTAAAAAATATATATATAAATAAATATATATATAGGTAAATGAAGCGTTACTATTGGTTAATGAAAAACACATTTCTCGCGACGCATCCTTGTACAGCTCTTGATTGATTGAATTGATTCACTTGTTTTATGAAAACTCGTCATACATTTATTTATGTTTTTTTCGTATCACAAATGAAACGGTTACGAGTACGAAAGAAATAGATTTAGGCCTAAATGAGCTACTTACAAAAATGTTGCAATTTATCCAAGTATATTTTTGTGTGCAGCGCATGGACTGCAAGTACTCGGGCAACCCGGCGACGATGCACATGGACGGCTGCCTGCCGCAGACCGTGGCGTTCCTGCGCCAGAACGCCGTGTACGTCGGCGCCATCGCCGTCATCGTGGCGTT
Organism: Pammene fasciana; assembly: GCA_911728535.1. Taxonomy (NCBI): domain Eukaryota; kingdom Metazoa; phylum Arthropoda; class Insecta; order Lepidoptera; family Tortricidae; genus Pammene; species Pammene fasciana. The sequence goes on from OU452275.1 coordinate 25,075,124, forward strand.
CATCATGGTACTACACAAACCCTTATTATTATCGAGCGAGCGAAGCCAGTTCTTACAAACAACTTCTGGTTACTGGGACGTCTCGGCATTTCAATGGCTTTTTGGTTTTGAGAGTTTGTTCCGCGATAATTTGAGTACCTAAAGTTTTACTGATATCTATAAAATTTGTTGAGGTTGTATATAAGCAGGATCGATCAAGGGGTGGGTTTACGGAGTTAGAAGGCGAAAAAAATTCTTCACGCGGGTTTTGTTATATTGGTCAATTCGTTTGCAAGTAAATCGCGAGTTCTCAGTTCGAGGCGGACTACTAGTATAATTCAAAATAATCTCTTTAACGTCAAAACTTGTACCAAATTACTTCCTCCGCGTGTGGATAAATGCGTTTTCCCCGCCGCTCTCAAGTGAAAAATATACATAACATGAAATAAAACAACTTTGAAACTGAATTTAAATTACATCCCGACTTTTCGAACACTTTACAGCGTTCGTGGTCACGGGTTGACGGGTCGGGATGTAATTTAAATTCAGTATACGCGATATAATCCGTTCAAAGTTGTTTTATTTCATGAATAACTATCGCGGTAACCGTAGACAATATTATACAGTGTGCTGTAAATCTAATATGGGCGAATCTCTTAATGGTGATTAGTATATGACATAATAAATGTAATTATACAGCCTTGGCCAGAAGTGTTGAGCATAGGTGTTTTTTGTTTACAATTTTGATGTTAAGCATTATTTCCCTATCCTAACAATGTACGGTAACGGTAAATGTTATATTTTATTTATAAATATAGAAAACTTCACTTAATAACACTTTCAAGGTACTTAAAAAATATGAAAACAGAAGGTACCAAAAATGTAAATTTAAGTCGGTGCGACATATTGCAAATATTCTATGCAGTTACTATTAACTTCAACAAAACATGCCTATTAGTCTAAATTAATTGACAAAATAACTTAAACAAAGATGGAAACGATGGACTAAACTTTCCAGTTTTGTATGAAAATCGCATTGGTGCTCAACACTTCTGGCCAAGGCTGTACATAACTTTTACTTAGAATAGCAATTAAAATTTTATCCATACAAAAAATTCGGCCCGCAATGTAATGCAAACACACTCGAGTTAAACGCTCGTTAACAGTTACTTTCAATACCATGTTTACAGTACATTGCTGCTGATAAAATTTTCAAAAATTAATTATTGGGTCACAGTTAAGTGTAACTTAAAAAAAAACATCTTAATTAATGATTACACTAACGAGTTCCATGTCTGGTTTAATTTATCGCCGGTATTAGATTTACACACCGTATACTTACATAACATATTAGGTGCCTAAGTAAGGCAAGGTAAGGTAAACGACTAAACGTCGTCACTGTCCCAGTACCTGTCAGCGGGCCACCTACCCGACGATACTAAATCGTAAATGTATCCGATAGATCAGATATTATATTCAGAACTTAGGATAGCAACGTTTGCAAAACAATCGAGGTCAATTGCCCAAGATTAATTACTAAGCGATTAAAGTTGGCCATTATTCATCAATGCCGTCGACCTTCAAGCCGGATACTTGTTGCACTGTCACCTGTCAGTGTCACTGTCAACTAGTTTGACATCCCATCATTCATCAGTAAAAAAATGTGAGTGGTAAAAAACATTTTACTGAATTGGTTCACTAGGCAGCACCATAATTAATGATGAGGGTATCACAAGCGTCTAACGTTGGGTTTTCTATGGCGTTAAACCGAAATTATCGTTGATTTTAGTTATATGTATTTACGTCACTCTGGGCGCTAAGTGAAATTTACCGCCCTAGGGCGCAGCGGCAAATCTCACTTCACACCCAGGAGAAGACGTAAAATTATGTACGCACCACGGGCGGTAATAAAGAAGGCCTCAGATCGCTTGTTTATGGCCCTTACCTTCGGTTCGGGCCACAAATACCCGCGTCCTGAGGCTTTCTTTGTTTTACCGCCCTAGGTGCGTAATGTACTATTCCCTATAGGTATTAAGTATTAAGTACATTTTACAACTGAGCAATTTTTTTACTTTTTATTTAAGTATCTTGAGCAAGTGGATTTAGCAAGTGGTTACTTACCTCACGTTCACCCCATTTTAGCGACTTCCAAGATATGTTTACACTTTTTCACCTTACACCTTCCGCCATAATCATGGAGGGTAGAGGGCCAGGAGGGAAATCTCTGTATATGCGAGTGTCTGTCAAAAGGTGTTAAATAAGGAGGGCGCCATAATAGCTGGGCTGTAGGTCAGGTTGGAGTTGGTAGGCTAGGTTAGAGACCTTGAGGATTTATACCTGCTCTAGTCATCAAAAATATTAATTGTTAACGAAATAATGCGAAGCGCCACTGTAAAGAGATTTGTAACTGTTATTTACAGCATACGGCTGAACACTTTTGCGAATGTTCCCCCTATTTATATGAGATTTTCTTCCTTGCTCTTATTTAGCCGTATAGCGATTATGATCAGGGTTACTAACGTGGTGACATATTTGATTTGCAGTTGCTGGGCTTGATATTGTCGTGCGGGCTCTTCGTGAAGATAGAGTAACACGAGCTCTTTATCCCACTCTGACGGAGGTCGCGGTCTCGCTTGGTTCTCGAGTGCAGGAGTGGGGTCTGCAGCGTCGGCGTGTACTGTGCCCAAGGACAGTATTGTACCTGGATTGTGGGTGTTTTGTAAGATGGCACTAGCGCGTTTACGTGAACTACGGGGGACACGATATTGTATAGCCATTGACAGTCTAGGTACATGGTCCTTGACTGCGCCTATACATTTCGCCTAGGCATTGAGTAACAGGAGATGACATATATCCCTAAGACTTTTTTTGTCCCAAAAGTTGTTGTGGAAATCACTACAAATCTTCACTGCTCTTTGATTTAGTCACAGCTGTAAACCGCCAAACATGGCGTACCAAATTTGTTTTAGATGTCACACAGTAGAATTGCAGAAAAATTGAAATTGATTGATTGTGTTTTTTAACCGACTTCAAAAAAGGAGGAGGTTCTCAATTCGACTGATTTTTTTTATTTTTATTTTTTTTTATCATTATTATGTTTTTTTTGTATGTATGTTACTCCATATCTCCGTGAATCGTGAACCGATTTTCAAAATTTTTTTTTAATCGAACAGGTATAACCCCTAGATGGTCCCATTGTCACCAAGTCAGGGTCTGATAATGGGATCCTGGAGAAATCGAGGGAACTCTTCAACTATTATAGGCACACTTATAGTGATTTCACTATTTTTTACAGCAACTCGGCCACTTCCTCTTGGAATAGCGGATCCTAAGTGAAGTCGGTTCTTTTTTTGTTTTAAATTATTTGTTATAATAAATGGGCCAAGTAATAAATGCATGTATTTTAGGATTCCGTACTATAGTTGCAAACTAGGAACTCTTGTTATTCGTGTCGTGTGTTTTTCCAAGGCTTAGCTTAGTCAGCCCCAGTCAGCTTGTAATGGGTATTTGTGCAAATAGTTCAGTCAGCATCAATAGTATCTTCCTACACCGGCGCGGCGGCCTTCGTGTAGGAAGATATACTATTGATACTGACTGTACCTACGGCCTACGGCGAATTGTGTAGGCGCATCCAAAATTATTCATGTGAATTTTTATACAACGTACGAGTACCTACTTAAAATGTACGGACGGAGCAGTAAGATTATCATTTATTTTATCATGTCGATATGAGAGTCAGAGCCGCTGTACGCATATCGTTTGCAATTATGTTACTTATTCTTAAAGGGTACATCGCCAGTAACTGGCCACCTTCCAGTAACTGGCCACCTCATACTAAAAATGAACTCTATTCACCTACAAACAGAATTCATTTTAGTATAAAGCGTTATTGAAGTGAGGCCAGTAATTAAAACCTCATGCTAAAATGAATTCTGTTTGTAGGGGAATAGAGCTCATTTTTAGTTTGAGGTGACCAGTTACTGGACGGTCGGTGGCCAGTTACTGGCGATTTACCCTATAACTTTTTTATATAATATATGACGATGTACTATCGAGTTCAGAATTGCACGGACACATTATGAATGAATTCAATCATAACTTATCCATGCAATTTTGTTTTGAATCTGGGTGTAGGTACATTGTAAACATACTGACATTATAACTAATTTCTTCTTTGGTTTACATCTTTTCTAAGTGAGTATAATATGTACATATATATGTACTCAGTAATTGTACACCAGCGTAATAATAAGGCCATCTGACATGTACGAGCCGATTGTTCCGATACTTATTTTTGCACTTGAACAGTCAAGTACATACAGATGTATAATATTCGCTGTGTGCACGAGTGTGGCGCCATCTCTTGAGCAGGGGGTTAAAAGGGTTTTGTCTTTTTTATTAACGGCATATACTCCTTGCTTATATGAACTGTCACTGGCTGATTCACTTTTTTGACAGTTGACCCTACGGGTGATGTGAAATATTTTGAAATGTGATATTGACAAGAGCCCAATTTCTTGTTACATTGTGCGCTGCGATCGTTCACGTCGCCCCCACCATGCACTTCGCACATAGCGAATAGACATTTAGAACGCTGTTCGTTTGTACAAACAATATTTATGTTGTTTATTTCAATATTCTTATGGTACAGTCGACGTCAAAGATATATTTACAATTGAAAGTTACAAAAAATCTTTACATTAAAATAAGTTGCCATGTAATGTGACAAGTACTTGTTTACGTGTTATACAAGGTGTAACAAAAATACTGGTGATCCTTTTAAGGGCATAATTGGTATCGTATTCTTATTGTGAAAAACGATGAAAACAAAAATTTCTCGCGGAAAATTTTAAACGGATCACCAGTATTTTTGTTACAACCTGTATTACAGTTTTATATTTTCACTCAATGTGCCCGAAATATGTTTACACTATTTAATCTGTGTAGTTTGCCACTTTTTCTGACTGATTATAACTAATATACTTATATTTAAAGCCGTTCCTAGATTCGGACAAGCCACGCCCATCCGTTAGAGACACGTTTATGGCTCCTGTGCACGAAAGAAAGAGATGCAGCGCTCTTAAGGATCAGACTTTTTGACCAAACTACGATAAATAAGCGAATCTGTAAAGTTTTGTCTAATTTTGCTTCTGTGACTTTTTAGATAAACTAGAATAACATATTTTTCACTTAGTTATATTGCTTAATCTCTTATAGTTTACGTAAGCTAAGAAAAATATGGGGAAAAAGGACCCAACTTCGGATTTTTTTTCTATCGAGGCAACTTTCAGGGCTTGTGCCAAAAACAAGAGTATATAGTCTAATAATATATATTCGAAAATAAATTCAGTCCCTTTTCCCGTTTAGCCACTAGAGCGTTTGAAAAAACCTATAATTTTTCAAAGTAGCCTCTCAATGTAAAGATTTTTTTGTAACTTTTAATTGTGAATATATCTTTGACGTCGACTGTACAAGTGTACCTACACGTCAAAAATATAATTACACTTTTGCTAGATAATAATAACAACAATGTAAGTGGATACATTAAGTATCTGATGCATCGCATACCTACAACCGCATGTTTATGTATGTGGGTTAAGTCATTAACCTCGAAAGTCCCCGCATATCTGCTTGTACAAGTACAAAATTAGGCGTACTCAAAAATATCTGAACAGGCACTTTATCGCCTAGGTGTTGTTCAGATATTTGTGACCACCTTGGCCGCTCCGATATATCTGATGGCGACTGTACGAGTACAGTCATCTTTGTCATCGACTGTGGTTGAAGGTCCTATCAACGACCTTTTAATGCCCATTCTCCTTTTGTCACATTAATCAGGTATTTATTAACTAATTGATCGTAATTTATATATTCATATTAGAATAAGAAACAAACTTCGTCCACATAATTTATGTGATATATACAGGGTGGAAAGATAAGTCGGGCCCTGGAGGGAAACTATCTTAAAACGTTGAGATAGCTCAATTAACTGAAAGGAAACATTCTTTTATTTTTAAAAAGAGACATATCTGCATTTACAAATTTTCGAGAAAATGTACAATTCCCAAAAAAACTACTCATTTTGTAATTTTTGTCAAGAACAATTTTTATGACAATTCGTGACAAACGATCCAATTTCCAACAATAATACAAACTTCTTAATACCAACCAAATTTACGGCACAAGAGAAGCCATAAATTATGAAAAAAGAAAAATCATACAATTTTAGTATCGAAAAAAGGGAAAATTAGATAAAATCTGTGAATGCAGTTTTACTTTTTATAAAGGGAATTAGGAAAAATAAAGGAATGTTTCCTTTCAGTGTATTGAGCTATCTCAACGTTTTAAGGTAGTTTCCCTCCAGGGCCCGACTTATCTTTCCACCCTGTATAGGTATCCACTGTGTGTCAAAATTCACTTAATTTTTTTACTTTTCTCCACGACCCCGAAATCACCCTGTTTACTCAACAAAATCGTCTATTTGAGGTGTAGATTAAGATAAAGATTCTCGACTGTTTAATAAATTTTTTGATAGTGCAATAAAAAAAATGATTCCTTTTGCTTGTTTTCTTAGTATCACCTACTCTTGAATTATCGAACTCGCGTCGCGGAGCGTAAGCGAAGTGAGTTCTTCAAACAACTCCAAACCGAACCGAACTGTCACCTGGCTACTGGGCCGTCTCGGCATTTGGATGGCTTTTTGATTTCGATAGTTTGTCTGACGATAACTTTAGTAACGTTTTTCTGATCTTTATGAAATTTCTTGGGGCTGCAGCAGAGGTACATAAAATTTGTAAGTTCGTATATGAGCAGGATCGATCAAGTGTTTATGGAGCTAGAAGGAGAAAAAAAACCTCGTTGGGGTCTTGTTATATTGGTCAACTCGTTTGCAAGTAAATCGCGAGTTCTCAGTTCGAGGCGGACTACTAGTAACATAAATAATGAATGTAAACTGCACTCGCGGCGTGTAATCAAAGTGCAAATCGTAGGAAATTTACGAGATAAATAAATCATTAACCCTTTGACCGCCAAAGACGTCAAATCACGCGCACGGAAAGTCGTACCATCAGCGCCAGCGCGTCATATCACGTCCAAAGTATAGCCGAGGGCGCTTGCGCGCTCGCGCGCTTTGGCGATGGCGTCGCACGATTTTTCCGATGCTTGCATGGCGGTAAAATGAAACATTTACGGTGAGGGCGTGTATTGAATCCCAAACGAAACGTTGGATTCTATAATAGAACAATATATATATGCATACATAAACAAAGGCAACTTATACTTATTAAAGGCAGCGAGAGGTAATGTCATTTCAGAAGATTTTTGAAAATAGGAAGTGATTTAGCAGACCTTACATTCAACGGCAAAGCATTCCACAGCCGAACAGCCCGAAAAGTAAGTCGATGGCGGACAAATAAAACGCATACGCGATGAGGGAAAGAAAATCTATCATTACTTCGCATTTGCACTCGTACGATTCTGTATGCGCATATCTCTTTCATCAGTGTATACTGTATACCTATATGTGCGTAATGTTACCACCTTTGGTCCTATTCCTATTACCTTTGATTATTAAACCAACCGGATGCGAGACGCGCTCTCATTTCTATCGGAAAAAGTCTGCCGTTTTTTGCGGGGGAGGGGAACGTCAAATGTACATATGCGAAACGTCAAAATAGCCACGTCAAATAAACGTCAGTCCATACAACGAACATGACCACTGGTCATATTCATTCGGCAGAGGGGAACGCCTGTCAATGGCTACTCCGATTGGTTTAAAGCTCTAAGCCTATTACAGGTATACAGGTCATTTGATTTTACGCTGTTCGTCCCTAGATGTCGCTGCGACGCAATGTAATTTTTTCTTCCTATCGCATCTATTTGCAGCGACATCTAGGGACGAATAGCGTACCGTAGTAAAGCTAGCTTTTTAACCAACTTCAAAAAAGGAGGAGGTTCTCAATTCGACTGTATTTTTTTTTTTATCATATTTTTTTTTTTGTATGTATGTTACTCCATATCTCCGTGAATCGTGAACCGATTTTCAAATTTTTTTTTTGAATCGAACAGATATAACCCCTAGATGGTCCCATTGTCACCAAGTCGGGATCTGATGATGGGATCCTGGAGAAATCGAGGGAACTCTTCAACTATTATAGGCACACCTATAGTGATTTCACTATTTTTTACAGCAACTCGGCCACTTCCTCTTGGAATAGCGGATCCTAAGTGAAGTCGGTTCTTTTTTTGTTTAAAATTATTATTTCATACTTACGAGCTACCTTTAGGGAACTCTGGAGTAGATGGCGCTTTCAAACATGAGCTTCATAAAGTTCTTAGACTGTACTGCTCTAATATATATATATGTTACTCTTATTTTATATGCATGGTAATACATATACAAGCTGTAAAAAAATACTGGTGATCCTTAAAACGGCATAATTGGTATCGTATTCTAATTACAAAAAGTAAGAAATAAAAAGTTTTCCGCGCGAAAAAAAATTTTGGTTTAGTATGAAGGGTCGGCCGGCTGGGACCAACTGTTCCATAAAAAAAAAAATTTTTCACGTCCAAAAATTTTTTCTCCTACTTTTCTTAGTCGTAATACGATACCAATAATGCCCTTAAACGGATCACCAGTATTTTTGTTACACCCTGTATTTATTTGTATATCCTCGTCCTACCCAGACTGTAAATTATATATATGTATATTTTGTGATTTCAAAAGGACAATAAATTAAAAATGTAAATATTCTAAAATAGGCTAAGTTATTGTTAATATTCAAACACAATACATATTGTTGAATTGAATAAATAAATGAAATGAAATGAAATACTCTATGCTATAAACTGAAAGACTGTGGTCAGCGCCCCCTAGTTTGCGGGTGTATAACTGCGTACCTGGCCCAAAATCACCAAGGTGGCGAATTCTGGCTGCTAAATTTCTTTAAAAAAAAGTTCTATTTTTGTTCTAAAAACCAGTTTCTATCGATACCCAAATGGGCCACGCTTAATTACAAATTTTTTTTTTTATAAGCGTTCCCGAAATGACGATACTGCATGAAATTTTGGTTTTTTATTCAAATAGGTATATACGTTAAAATTCCTTAAATTGTCTGTTATATATTGTAAAAAGTCCAATCGCAACGTTTCATAACACAGATTATACTAATTAAATTATTAAAGTACTAAATTCGTTCCAAACATGTAGATTATTAAATTTATGTAATTTTAATACATAATTATTAAAGCAATTTAGTGCCAATTTTACATTAACTTTTTTAAGTCATAGATTAGAAAAAAAAAAACAGATTTTTTAAATAAAACATGCTTTTTTTCATTAATTACTCCCAAAAAGTCATTCCGGGAACACCGACATGTCCGGGCACGTTCCCGGAATTACGCGTTCCGGGAATGACGTTTCTATATAAAAGTGGGTATAAAATAAATAATAGTCGTATAAAGGGATTTTTTGACGCTAATGTAGAAAGAGGTCCCAATAATCTCGTAAGAAATATTGTACTAAGCGTAAATTATTTTTGTTTTCTAACAATTTTTGGCATTCCCGGAATGACACTTAATTAAGGTACGGTGCAAAAATTTCAAACAAAAACATGTTTACCTCTTCGTAATTTCACATTTTAATAAAAAACACATCAGGCATACATTTGCACTCAAGTGCTTTAAATAATTATCCAGTAGTGTTATTACATGCATTTCGCGGACAAATTATATCTTTAAAAAATGTATGCGTTCCCGGAATGACGCACAAACTGGCGGACAGACTTTGAATAAAATTATTGAAAAAGGTAATTGTATTTAATACTTATAAATATCATTTTATTATAATGCTAACTAAGATAAGAAGTACTTTTAAGGCATTAATTTTTTTTAAACATGTATTTTAACTGTTGTTTTCGGCGGATTACGACTTGAGGACGCGTTCACGGAATGACTTTTTGGGGATAATTTTTGAAAAAAATAATATTCAATCAATAAATTAAGAAAAGATGTTTTAATGTACTGATTAAATAAGTTCATTTGAATAATCTATGAATTATTAATTCAATAAAAAATAATCAATTCTATGATTTATTTTACTCCAACACGAATTTCCCACGTTGGTGATTTTGGGCCACCTATTTATAACTGATTTAATAGAAACCATTACAAACTACGACCTTCTCTTTCCACACAGATAGTAGATGAAAACCTGGCAAAAACATAACCCACTTCCAGGTGAGTTAGAAACTTGATGTTTGGCATCAAGGTAGATTACAAGGCGTACCCAAAGGAAAAAAATCTGATAACTGAAAATAATTGATTATTAATATGAGAAAAAAAGTATATCTACATCAAAACCCTGTTGAAACCTTAACCCACTTCTAGATGAACGTCAAAACTTGATATTTATCATCATTAAGATAGACGTTTAGGTGTACTTATAAAAATAAAACATTCTAAAAACTACTGATAATTCATATGAAAAGAAAATACAATATACGCAATTATTACATGTACAGGGTGCAACAAAAATACTGGTGATCCTTTTAAGGGCATAATTGGTATCGTATTGCGAGTAGGAAAAAGTAGGAGAAAAAAATCTTGGACGCGAAAAATGTATGAAGCGAGTCGTCCCAGCTGGTCAACCCTCCATACAAAACCAAAAAAAAATTTCTCGAGAAAAATATTTTTTCTTAGTTTTTCACAATAAGAATACGATACCAATTATGCCCTTAAAAGGATCACCAGTATTTTTGTTACACCTTGTATATATTTAATAAACACTTAAGGTAACAAATTAAATCAAAATAAATAAACACTTAAGGTAAACGTCCTGTATAGTCGGAGGTGTCACCTGCTGCAAAATTGACATTCAAATTTGAAAGTGAAATTGTCAAAATGTTTTGTTTCAAGAAGCCATATTTACATCTCTACAAACAGAGTACAGATATAACAACGAGTAGTTCAACTTCGAACCACAAAACTGAGCGGGCCGCAGGCAAAAACAACTGACGACGCGACCGAATCAGGCCTGATTAGACATGACGAAATAAGGGGTGTGCTAACTGTGGTGCTACCCTTGAGCGAGCAAAATATAAATTTTTGATCTGATGAAAAATCTGCACGTACCAGTGGCGGTGGGTCTAAAGTGTCAAAACAACAGATTATTAAAATCAAATAAAGAAACGTGCATGGTACAGCACAGCCCTGCGTCCGAATTTTGAATTTCGAACGTGAATTTTTAATTTTTATTTATTCCAAGATGGGTTACTGGTCTAACAGACCACCTCCTTATACTATGCTACAAACGTGTCGCACATTTACTAACTACTTTATTTGACACTTAATTATGTATGTTACATACAGAAACAATCTTTTTTACAACAGGGGCGGATGAAATGGAAATTACATTAGACCAAGGTTGTAGGTTTTGGAACCTATTATTTATAAAACGCTTGGTAGCCATTTTGGAGGGTAGTCTCAGCTTTTCCGTTAACTGGTTCGTAACTAAGTAACTTCACTTATTCCCGGGAAAAGTTTTTCCGAAGTTGCACAAGGTAAGGATACACTTTTTCGGGCCGAGAAAAAAACATTTTTCAACCAGAGATCTACGATTTGTATGTTTATCTACACCCATATCATAAACCCTCCATGATGCGTTCAAAAACCGCACGTTATAACCACCATAAAAATAGATTGTATCGTTAGTATTTAGAATGAATGTCTTATCTGTAACGATGTTATTATTATCAAATAATAATAAAAAAATCGATTTCATTATGAAAATCCGCCAACTCACTTCGTTCGTTTCATAATAAGATCACACGAGTGTTTAGGCGATTATCACACTGGCGACGGATCCGCATGCGGCGCCGGTGCGCGAGCGAGATAGCGCTCTGCATATGCAGAGCGCTATCTCGCTCGCGCACCGGCGCCGCATGCGGATCCGCAGCAGTGTGATAACCGCCTTAAGGCCTAATTACGTACAGTTGCATACACTGCTTTATCTACACACATATTATAAACCCGAAATGATGATTGAATGACTGCCATTGCACGGATTGCACTGCCATCGCCATGGCCAACTCGATTGTGCCGGCGGTCGGGAGGCGCGTGCCTGCGGGCGGGGTCCACCCGGATTTTCATAATGATATCTAATTTTTGCTTATTATTTGATAATAATAACATCGTTACAGATAAGACATTTGTTCTAACTACTAACGAAACAATCTATTTTTATGGTGGTTATAACGTGCGGTTTTTGAACGCATCATGGAGGGTTTATGATATGGGTGTAGATAAACTACTATTATGTTATGGTCAGTTGTGAATACTATTATTTACTTTAGATTTACCCTAGCTTGCTATAGTAAGTTACCTAGGTACTAATCAGCTTACATTGTTTGTTATGTAAGTATATTAAGTATGTAAAATATCTATTTACTACAAAAGTTCATAGTTTGAACATTTAAATTTTACTTTGAGAATAGGGGAATAAAAAACTAGACCTAAAAGGCACGTCCATAATTCAAACATTTAAATACAGTGTATATACAAGTACACTTTCAAACATTTGAATACATGGAAAATAGTAAAACTAATCCCAATAGCATTATTCAATCAATCAATCACACCGAGACATGTGTAATAACACCGGAAGCTTTTTCCACGCTGTGGCATGTATTATATAGCTCTTTTTTCACAAAATCCGCGGAGATAAGACCTAAAAACCATATGTTAGGTACTTATTTTATAACACAAGTTTATCGCACTTGTATTGGGATCTCTCGGCTTACGTGATGTAATGTAAGGTCGCGCGGCGCGCGGCGCCCGCTCACCTCGGCGTTCGCCGCCCGCGCACCTCGGCGCTCGCCATGCGCAGGCCCGCTTTACAGGCACCCGAAACATGATGCTTCCGAGTAAGCAATTGTAACGAACACATTTAAAAATATAATTTTAAACATAAAAAGAACCGGCTTGTCTTAGGATCCGCTATTCCAAGAGGAAGTGGCCAAGTTGCTGTAAAATATTGCGAAATCACTAATAGGTGTCCTTATAATAGTTGTAGATTTCCCTCGATTTCTCCAGGATTCCATCATCAGATCTGGACTGGTGACAATGGGACTAACTGTGAAGTATATACTCTTTCAAACAAAAAAAAGAATTTTCCAAATCGGTCCAGCCGTCTTCGAATAATCGGTGAACATACATAAAAAAAGCTAAGATTCCGACGAATTGATAACCTCCTCCTTAGAAATCTTGAAGTCGGTTGAAAAGTTGCATAAACCCGAATCGGATTCAAAAAAGCAGAAAGCTTATAGAATCACTGTGTTGTCTGTCTGTTAATCAAGAATCGCAGGAACGCTGAACGACGCGGAGCAAAATGAACGGGCATGATGCGCCGTCGGACGTGGTGGTGTCGGGGCTGTCGGGCCGGCTGCCCGAGTGCGACACCATCGAGGAGTTCGCGCACAAGCTGTTCGCCGGCGTCGACCTCGTCACGGACGACGACCGCCGCTGGACGCCCGGTAAATATGCCTCGATCCGATCAGCGTACAGTCGGCCAAAAATGTGGTCTACCACCCTACGGTTGAGGTTCGTTTGAATTGAACGTCATGAGACAACAAGGTCGTGCATGTTTTAAGCTCCGTTAGAAAAGTCAACCTTAGCGATCGCTAGATCTCGCTGAAACTTTCGTCAAAACTGGTAGAACACTTTCTTGGCCCACTGTACACCAAAGTATTAGCAACGTACATTAAAATAGGACAAATCCAAAAATCTCTCGGACAGTCCTGAAAATTGGTATGTACATTAATTAGAGGTCCCGTTTTCATGTCCAGACCATTTGATGTTCTAGGTCCTCGAGGAATCGCCAGCACCTTGGAAAATGTCGTCCTTCCCGAAGAATTTCGCCTTTAACTCTTAAACCTCGTATTCTTTGGAAATATGATCTAGGGCAACATTAAAGCTTATTAAATTCTACACAATACAGTCCTACATATGTTATATTGCATTTTCTCAGAGAAAATCTTCGTACAAGTGATATGTTTCGTCAGTACCTTCCCATGGCATATTTCATTGATATGGAACTTTCAAAATTATGAATTTAACTTTAGTTTATAGAATTGTACTTGAGCTATAAAAACATCAACATTTTACCCGACTGCGCCTTAAATAAAAAGTAGGGTAATAGTTTAAAAATGTAAAGTTAAGCACACCCTGTACTAAGCGGATTTTCACAAGTGAGATATCATTAGATTCCTTTTAATTTGCACAATTAGCCTATCTTTTCTTCATTACAAAAAAAAAATGGCGGCCGTGAGTCCGCTTTTCCGCTAGTCCGTGAGGCCGAGATCCGATTTTGATGAAAGATACGTCAGTGTGTTGGTAATTAACACTCCAGAGCCACAAATACACATTTACTATAATTGATGAGCCAATAACCGCTAAGGCTAACTAAAGTGACGGAAAAACCAGATTATAAGTCTTAAGTGGTTGTTAACCAGCAGTGACGGTAACGAAATTTGACAACTAGAATTTCCCAGATCTGTTACTCTGTCTGAAAATTTGAGATTTCAGGACCCCGGGGATCGGCCGCCATCTTGAAAAGTGTATCTTTTATTAGATTTTTTTTTCTTTTACAGTTGATTTAATGTAAACATCAAGTATGGAACAATAATAGCTTATTCAATTACCCACAAAAAAGTGTATTTCAAGTCAATTTCACCACATTTTTCAAGCCAGGTAAAGTTGAGCATCGTAAAGTTGTGGCAGTTGACGTTACCCTTGAATAAACCTAAATATAATTAAAGCATACCGGGTGTTTCCTGTAATAGGACCAATAAATTAGAACGTAGATTCTACTCCTCAAACAACAAAACTTTTGTTCAACAACTTTTTAAAAATATGTACTGTATAGAATTCCATTAAAAACTTGCAAATCACCTCGGTTCTTTGATTTCATGACCCTTTACGAAGGTACTCTATATTGAAGAGCCCTTTAATGTGTCCAGTAGCGCCAGAGCGCCACTGCTCAATCATTATGATTACCTATTTAAATTCATCGATAGATATTTTTTTATAGTACGGCTATGTACTGTATTTTGTATTTACTCTTTGAATACATCAAAATAGTTTTTACTTTGCTGGATATCTTAATCTATGCGTCCAAAGCTAAAACGGCCGTTTTGTTTCTGAGCTCAAAGATCGATGAATCCTGTAAACGTAAAAAAATTAAACGAAGGGTTTTTCGATTACGCTTAAAATGTAATCTATTTCTCAGGTATGTACGAGCTGCCCAAACGCAGTGGCAAGCTGAAGGACCTAGTGCACTTTGACGCGGCGTTCTTCGGAGTGCACGCCAAGCAAGCAGACGTCATGGACCCGCAGCTGCGCCTGCTGCTGGAGGTCACGCACGAGACCATCGTGGACGCCGGCCTCAACCCCGCCGAGCTGCGCGGCTCCCGCACCGGCGTCTACGTGGGCCTCGCCCACTCGGAGTCCTACGAAGCGTGGTCCGAAGACTTGGATAAAATCAACGGCTACGCTCTGACCGGGTGCAGCAGCGCCATGTTCCCCAATCGAATTTCCTTCGCATTCGACCTGCATGGACCATCAATATCTATGGACGTCGCCTGTGCGAGCTCGATGCACGCGCTGGTGCAGGCTGTGAACGACATCCGCGCGGGCCGCTGCGACGCCGCCGTGGTGGCCGGCACGAACGTCTGCCTCGATCCGGCCACGTCTTTGAACTTTCACCGGCTGACCATGCTCTCTACCGACGGTCGCTGTGCGGCGTTCGACGACAGCGGGTGCGGCTACGTGCGCTCCGAGGCGGTGGTGGCCGTGCTGCTGCAGCGGCGGCATGACGCGCGCCGCGTGTACTGCACGGTGCGCGGCGCGAGCACGAACAACGACGGCTACAAGCAGGACGGCATCAGCTACCCCGCCGGAGACATGCAACGTCGCATCGCACAGGAGGCCTTTGAGGAGGCGCATCTGCTTCCGCAAGACGTAACCTATGTAGAGGCACACGGCACCGGTACTAAGGTAGTAGATGATCGTTTGCTGTTTCGCCCTAATTACTTTTTCTCAAACATGCGCATTCCACGCATTTACAAGCACTATACAAGCATCGGGGTGAAAACGGATTCCTCGCTACGCTCGGCCGTAGGGCAGATGCCCCGGTTTTGGCCACTTTAAGGAGAGTTTGTCCATTCAGACGTCCGTCATTTTGAGTCAATAAGGAATTATGACATTCTATGCACGGATTCATTAAAAATTTATTACTTTCTTTATATAAATCTCCGCCGTAAATATTCTGACATTAGATCTTATTTTTGTTATGAATGAAATATCAAAAAGGGGCCCAGGAGCCAGTTTTGGCCACTTTCATTCATGTCTCCCTACAACTGAATGACAACTGAAACATGAAAGATGACAGTGCCACCTGTACTGCCATAATGTACTCTTATATCAACTATAAACTACAGACTTGTAAATTTGTCTATGCCTTAATAAAGTTGAAAATGGCCAAAACCGGCACAGTGGCCAAAACCGGGGCATCTGCCCTATATACCTACTTGGCCGGAAATCCCTGTTTTCCCAGCCTCTGCTGTAATGTACTATTACTAAAGTATACATTATGTGATCGTTATTGTTGCAGGTGGGAGACCCAGAGGAAGCAAATGCGATTGCGGAGCTGTTCTGTAAGGACCGGCAGACACCGCTGCTGATGGGCTCGGTCAAGTCCAACATGGGCCACTCGGAGCCGGCCTCCGGGCTCTGCTCCATCGCCAAGGTGGTGCTGGCTATGGAGCGAGGCCTCATCCCCGGCAACCTGCATTTCCAAAAGCCCAATACTGAAATCCCAGCACTCATAGATGGCCGCATTAAGGTATGGTCTGCCAGATGTACATATCTGATGATTGTGGTTTTTTTTTTAAATTTGTATTAGGCAAACTTAGAAGCCGAAAAAAAAACTACCCACATACGACAAAAGACCAAATCACAGTCAAGTCAACATGAAAAAAAGAACTGTTGCAAAACAAATCTAACTAGGTAACATAATAATACAAATTACACGTTGAAACACGAAAATGCCTGAGCTACCGCAATACAGCTTCAGCTAGCCCATTAAATGCCTGGGTCCGAAATATCAGAATTTGCTTTTAATGTCGTAGAATTTCGATTTCTTTTTGATTTTTAATAGTTGTTCCGCGATAACTTAAGTTATGATCTTTATGGTTGGGGTAGTAGCAGAGATATTTAAGTATAATTTGAGAATTCGTATGAGCTGGAAATGATCATCATAAGGGTCGTGTTATACTCGTTTGCAAATAATACATTGCGAGTTCTCAGTTTGAGAGAAAATTGGAGTACAATCTCCAATCCTCTTCTGAGGTGGGAAAAGACAAATGTTGTGCTTTCCTAGCAAGCGGTATAATACCCGGGTACCCGGTCCGGTTGCAAACGTTCGATTTTTGTATCAGGTTGCCGGATACGGCTGCCAAATGTGGTCACCAGAAGGCGTAAAATGTTAATTCTATACAATATTATATGAGAATGCCTTTAGGCATTAAGTCCGCCATTTGTACATTTTTTTTTGTTATGTGCAATAAAGTTTAAATAAAATAAATAAATAAATAAATATTAATATTTTTTCTTATTGATGATTTAAATGAGTTAAAGAATACCTGGTTATGACATGACAATGTTTTGCCCTGTCACGGCTGTCGCAGAACGTGATGGTGTTGTTTTTATTGTTTAGAAATAGAATAGATTTTTTATATACCACGACGGTGGCAAACTAGCATACGGCCCGCCTGATGGTAAGCAGTTACCGTAGCCTATGGACGCCTGCAACCCCATATCGCAGCATTGAATTCAACATGCGCGTTGCCTACTCTTTAAGAACCTATACACACCTTTTTTTTAAAACCTCATACTGTAGCCCTCTAAGAAAACCTCGGCAGGGAGTTCATTCCACAGTCGGAGCGTTCGCGGGAGGAAATTCCTCTTAAACCGTGCAGTGCGCGACCCTTTAGGCTCCAGGGTTGAGGATGAACACCCTGCCGACGGCGAGCGCTGCAGTGATAAAATAAAATAGAAATAGTTTATTCGTAAACACATATACATAAAAGAAATAAAAGAAAGAAGATACAACACGAGAAAGTGCCACGAAATGGTCTCATCGGGATGTCACAAATATTCGCATTCGCATTCGTATAATGCGAATATTCGCATCATTTTTGACATTCGTATCAACATTCGCATTCGCATCAAATGATGCGAATATTTTTCGAATGCGAATGTTGGTAGAACACATCCTGTTTTGACCGCACTGACCCGGCCCATGTTCATATGCTTGCTCATACACAGGAAGTGAAAACGACGGTATCACTTGACTCCTTTTGATTATTAATATAGGACTCCATCACATGTCATGTTCTGTATTTTTGAACTATGAAATAAAAATGATAAGCAAGATTAAGCTTTTTTAATCTACTCCGTAACATTCGTATTCGCATTCGCATTCGGACATTCGCATCCTGAATATTCGCATTCGCATACGCATTCGCGAATGTGAGAAAAACGACATTCGTGACATCCCTGAGTCTCATCTCAGCATGTTGCTGGCGGTTGTCAGCGCTGATCTTCCGATGAGACCACCGCCACTGAACAGACCGTACCGAACTTGTCGGATGCTCTCATCACTTAATTGAGTTTCGTGATTTTGGTTTGGTTCACCTCCACACTTCTCCCAAGACACAACTCACACGAAGACACGACTGATCCTGAGTTCCCTTATTTTACTTAGATAGACCCTGTAGTAGTTACTCGACACCACTTTCAATAGTATAGTGAGTATGCAAACGGGTAATTTTCAAGTAGTAGTTCTTAATTCCAAATTTTGAAATATCCTATCTACCATGCAAGATTTAACAAATGTGAGATTAGTGCAAGGGACTAGTTTGTCGATTTACAAGGACACTTCATTCTTTCTCTAATAGATAGTGTGTATTGTGTAGTTTTAGAAAGTACTAGTACCTAACTCCATATCGACAAAGTGGTCCCTTTTTCCCTGGACTGGCACAAATAATGTTAATATTACGTTATCAATGTTATCATTAAGAAAGGGCATTTAAGGTAGGTACGTTTTTTGAAATTTTCTATATAGAGACCAGTCGCTGATATAGAGTCATTAGTTATGTGAAAATGTTTAATTGCTTAGGTGGTCGACAAGAATACACCATGGCAAGGCGGGCTGGTAGGGGTGAACTCTTTCGGGTTCGGTGGCGCAAACGCGCACGTGATCCTGGAGAGCGAGCGCGCGCCCCGGCCGCCGCCCGCCGCCGGCGCCGCGCCGCGCCTCGTGCTGGCCTCGGGCCGCACCGACGACGCCGTGGAGCGGCTGCTGCGGCTGGCCGCGCTGCACCCGCGCGACGCCGAGCTGCACGCGCTGCTGGACGCCGTGCACGCGCGCGCCGTGCCCGGCCACCCGCGGCGCGGTTACGTGGTCCTGGACCCGGCGCGCGGGGCGGCCCCCGCGCTCGAGGTGCTCGAGAGCGAGGGCGACCCTCGCCCGGTGTGGTTCCTGTTCAGCGGCATGGGCTCGCAATGGGTCGGGATGGCGCGCGAGCTGCTCCGCCTGCCGGTGTTCGCGGCGAGCATCGGTCGCTCGGCGGCGGTGCTCGAGCCGCTCGGCGTGGACCTCCGACACGTGATCACGGAGGCGCCGCAGTCCGCCTTTGCCAATATAATCAACTCCTTCGTGTCCATCGCGGCCGTGCAGGTGGCGCTGGTGGACGTACTGCGTGATCTGAACGTGCGCCCTGATGGCATTATAGGACACTCCGTCGGTGAAATAGGTCAGTGTATAAAAATATTTGTACTGAAGTAGAGTTCAAGTAGTTTTGTAGATAATGTTATTTAAGTTATTTACTATGAGGAACGCATACAGAAGGCGGTAATCTTGAACACGGCGCGCATAGTCCGCTTGTTTCTCTCTCTCTACGGCACGGTCCTGAGCACCGCGCGGCACCCTGGGCCCTGCCCCTTTAGAGCGTTTTCACATTATCCTACACGATATCGGATGTCGGAAGGGTCTATACTGAAGTAAATATGCGTACTTTTGTATTTTTTCATTCATTTAACTAATCTCTATTACTAAAATAATGCGTTCACGCAAAAAAGGCGGACTTTGCGCCACAAGGTACTCTCTAACAGCTACCTTTCTACTTGGGGCCTTCCGACATCCGATATCGTCCGATAGAGATATAACATGTCTAGCCCCGATGGCTGTCGGACGATAAACTTTGTTTGTGTGCGTGTATGTGTAGGTACAGTTTTGCTGTAGTGTGCGTGACGACGCTAGCGCGGATTTTAAATTTCGAATGCTCGAAACAATTGAACTCCAAATTCTTTAACGTTTTTTTTTAATTTATTTAATATACACAAACGGCCAAGGAAGTAAACATAATTCGGTAGAAATAAACAACGTAGGTGTAGGTAGTTCAAGAATAATAACATACATGAATATAGTATATAATTGTCTTCGCATATACAGGATGGATTTTCTTTTTGGGTCAGTAAGGGCAGCTACCAGACCCGTGCAAAATGGTCTTAGAAGACCTTCCCTCGATTTCAAATTAATGAAGATTTGCGTTTACGGTATTTTTTTCAAAACATACATTATGCGAGAAATATGTTATTATAGGATATTTGACAAACTTTATTTTTTAATGCTAGTCGACCCTATTCCTATTCAGGATCAAAAGCTTATTAGGACCAAAAAAAAAATCTGGCTAGAAAAGTCACAAATCGAGGAAAACTTTTCTCATAAATTTTGTATGAAAATTAAAACTTTTATTTTTACATTCTATTTTTTTTGCTTATCGATCCCATTTCTATATTATAGTTTCCTAGAGGTCAACTTACGGTAGAGTATACTAAAAAGCGACATATTAAAGAAAACTTTTTCTACAGTAATTTGATTTATATTTATTTATCGCGCCAATCAGTTCTGTTACGTTTAAGGTCCATAATACTGTATGAGGACATTACAGACAAAGCATTCAAAATATCAAAAAACCGGCCAAGAGCATGTCGGGCCATGCTCAGTGTAGGGTTCCGTAGTTGCCGGCCGGTACAATACATTCGTTCAAATAAAATAAATAATAATAAATAAATATTTGGGGACAATCTTACACAAATCAACCTAACCCCAAACTAAGCAAAGCTTGTACTATGGGTGCTAGCCGACGATATACATACTTAGATAGATAAATACATACTTATATACATAGAAAACATCCATAACTCAGGAACAAATATTTGAGATTAGCACACAAATAAATGCCCTTACCAGGATTCGAACCCGGGACCTCCTGCTTCGTAGGCAGGGTCACTACCAACTGGGCTATGGAGGCCGTTCAAAAGGTCGATAATTACGGAATATTTTGCGTAAGTAATTTTACTCGCCGGCACTTACGTCCTTTCATTTTGCTTTTGACCGTCATTTTATTCAATATAGTTTTTATTTAAGGTACCAGGGTCGCGTTTGCCTCTCTTTCTATCCAATATGTGTGCTAGAAAGAGAGGCAAACAGCGAAATCGTAAATTGTAACTTTATAAAACGCGACCCAGGTCTCACTCTTATAATTTTTTTTTTGGTCTCATACAAGCTTTTGATCGTGGATAGGAATGGGATTGAACGGCATCAAAAAAAGTTTGTCAAAAACTTTTTTTCTCGCAACCTATATGATTTTTCCAAAATTTGTAAACGCGAATCATTAATTTGAAATCGAGGAAAGGTCTTCTAAGACCATTTTCACGTAACAGCACGGTATCTGGTAACTGCCCTTACTGACCCAAAAAGAAAATCCATCCTGTATACTTACAAAGAGTTTTCACGCCAAACTGGCTTTACATAGGTACGGTCAGTAGCAATGAAAAAGGCCCCCACTGCCATACAAACTTTGTATGCAGGGGGGTCCTTTTCTCTGCAGCTGACTGTACTAGTAAAAAGTATTGAAGTAATGTTGAACTAAAAGTACTTTTAATAATTTGATAAGACCGAGCATAAATTTACCACCCACCACATATTATGACATTATGAGAGGCAAATTGTTTGAGAACTTTTGTCTCATTCTACTCGTACCTTTATTATAGTTCCATCTCACTTTGTTGCCTCGTCATATCGCTGTCGTCTGTAGAGGCCTGATAAATTGTAACGTCTATATAGGACCTCCGTGTCGTCCGACATTATTTATCGGATGCAGGGTGTCGGATGTAGGATGTAGGATGTCGTCCGACATTATTTATCGGTCCGACATCCGATATCGTGTAGAATAATGTGAAAACGCTCTTACGGGAGGCACCCTAATTCTGCCGTGCAGAACTTAAACAACAGTAAGTGCTACTTTTGCGATTTTTTGTTTTTTCTTGATCTGGGATCACCGTCTCGAGACGCACACATGTATATAGTCCACGTGCGATTATGACAATGGGAAGATATAAAAATCGAACCCTCCATGTACAGTAAGTGACAAGATTTTTGTAAAATATTGAGGTAA
Source organism: Pammene fasciana (assembly GCA_911728535.1). Lineage (NCBI taxonomy): Eukaryota > Metazoa > Arthropoda > Insecta > Lepidoptera > Tortricidae > Pammene > Pammene fasciana. The sequence continues at coordinate 25,097,680 of OU452275.1, forward strand.
AACTAATTAAACTGCCGTAAAAAAGTTACCGCTTGCCAATTTTGAGACTTTACTGATTAAAATACAGTAAAGCTCATATAATACTCCTAAATTAGTCAGTAAAGATGAGTTAATACTAAGGCCAAAAACTATTTAAAATGCAGTATAATATTAATGTTCTAAAATCTTCATACTGTGTTGTGAAATTTGATGATTTTTTAGCTTAATTACTAATTAAAATACAGTAATTGTATTATCCATTGTAATTTAAGTGGTCGAACAGATGAAATAAAATAGCAAATTACCAGCTAAAGTACAGTAACAAGCTCACTTAATGTGGTTTAATCTGCCGCCGTAGTATAATTCAAATTCACTTACTTCGCTCGTGCTAGCACTTGCTGTACTTTAGGTCGCATTTTGTTCTTCTGTTTAGTCTCCGACGCCGTGCGATGCGGACCGGTTGCGTTGCGTGTAACGAGTGGCGAGCAGCTGGTAGTGAAGGCCTGGTTACACCTAACGAGTACAGTGGAGATAGACAGCAAAATGCCACTCGGCCGAGAGAGTAAAATGGCCCGGCCCAGTACTCGGAGATGTGTTTACACCTTGCGAGTACTCGGTCGAGAGTACTGACTCGCTACTGTACTCGGACTACTCGGTGGGTGTAACCAGGGCATGAGTCTTCAATACTTACTTTGCGTATTTATTTAGCGATAGATTTGAAAGCAACGTTAAAATTAGACTGTTTTTACCCATTCAAATGTTTGTCAACTTTTAATTTTATTGTATAGTTGACTTATTGTGTATAATTTTGACAATCTTCTATCTAACTTCCCGATGTTGTGAGGGAATGTAAGCATATTTATTTATAGCCCGAGAGATTCAACTTGCTTGTGAGTGTCATTTAATTTAGATAAATTAATCACAGAGGTATAGTGTGACTACTATAGATACGATGGACAAAATCCGGTGCTTTCTTCTGACAAGTTGGGAAATCCGGTTTTTTATAATACAACACCTATAATTACACGTATCACGGTTAACCTACACGTCTTACACACGGTGCTGGTTGTTATGGAATTGACGAATAGCTTGGTTTAAAAAAAATGTATATTTTTAAATGATTTTGTATGAATACTATGAATGTACATTTCAGTTTTTAGGGTTCTGTACCAAATTAACACATATATACATATGCACAATATACATTGCGACTGTTTTTATCTGTTTGTTATCATTAGTTGGGCCTGGTTATGGACTAGTTTACCTTTATCCTTTATACCATAAAAATGTTTACCATAAAATTATGTAAAATAAAGACTATTACTATATGAGTATTCTTTTACTTTTTGTAGAAAAATTTATACAAGAACTAAAGATACTCGAAACTAAGAATATTGGCCAGAGTTAACAACTTACCAAGCCGCGATGGTATTTTTTATAGAGTCCGATTTTGTACTGATGTTATATCGTATAGGGTTTCACAGCCATCATATATAAAATTATAATTTTATATATGATGGCTGTGAAATCCTTATTGCACTAAAGTATTTTTCTTAATACCTAGATGATTTATAACAGTATTACTATTACTTTTCTAAGATAAAGATCTCATTTCCGATGTAAGTGTGACGTAGTCACAATTTTGATTCGATTGTAGTACATACGCACCACGCTTGGCAGGCGGGTTTCTATGTATATTCGTGTATTATTCATAATTTCATAAATATACCTTCTTTTTACCATGACGTTTAAGGATAAATAGCAACAAAACCACTACGCAAACTAAGTAAATTACAGTAAATAGCAACAAGTATTGTACTTTACGTAGGAATATACGTAATTGGGTGTTAATGTCCAACTATTAGTTACAGTAACCCGCATTTTTACTGCACTTTAATCTGCATTTGTTGTATTTTTACGGCTTTTCGAGGGTACAGTAAATGTGTAAAATTTTGAAAAATAGCTCTATTTTTTTAAATATATGTCAGAATAAAATAATATTGATACATTCATATTTATTGTATTCCAAACTATATTTTGACATTCATACATTTGTACATGATCATAGAAAACACAGAAAAAAACAGTTCTGAATGTGTTTTTTGCGTTTTTCTCGAAACTCACTTTTTGCACTTACTGTTGTTTAAGTATTGCACGGCAGAATTAGGTTATTTATAATGTTTTTTTTTGTTTTTTTTTTAGAATAAGAATAATCTTTATTCACTTAAAACCTAATACAAGTATTAAGTAGTATTTCACAGTACGCTAATACCTAGAGAGTGACTTTTATGTATTAGGTTTGAAACAGTTTCACCGGAGCCTCTGTCTCCCGAACTAGGCGGATGCCTGTGACTGTGGTGGATGTTTTCAACAGACTTCAAGATTTCGAAGGAGGAGGTTCTCAATTCGTCGGGATCTTTGCTTGTTTGTTTTTCTATTTTTAGGGTCTCGTCCGATAGCATCACTTTGTTGTCCGTCTGTCTATTTTTATGTATGTTCACCGATTATTCGAAAGCGGCTGGACCGATTTGAAAAAATTTTTTTTTGCTTGAAAGAGTATACTTCACAGTTGGTCCCATTGTCACCAGGTCCGGATCTGATGACAGGATTTTGGAGAAATCCAGGGAACTCTTCAACTATTATAAGCACACATATAGTGATTTCAGAATTTTTTACAGCAACTCGGGCATTTCCACTTGGGAAAGCGACTCCTAATGAAGTCGGTTCTATTTGTTTAAAAATATATGTGGAGGAGTTTAGTGCAAAGGCTTTGTCGATTTACAAGGACACTTTTTTCTTTCACTAATAGATAGTGCATATTGCATAGTTTTAGAAAGTACTTGTAACTCCATATCGACAAAGTGGTCCTTTTGTCCGTACATTGCCACATATTATAAACTAGCTAAGCCGAAAAGTATTTTTTTAGGATATAGGAGTCTGTAAAAAAAAAACAGTCAACACTATTAAAAAGTAAATTGTTTTGTCGTTGAAGGCTGCGCGTACGCAGACGAGGCGCTGACGGCGGAGCAGACGGTGCTGAGCGCGTACTGGCGCGGGCGCTGCACGCTGGACGCGGCGCCGGCGCCGGGCGCCATGGCCGCCGTCGGCCTCTCCTGGGAGGAGGCCGCGCGCCGCTGCCCCGACGACGTCGAGCTCGCCGCACACAACTCGCACGACAGCGTCACGGTCAGGGAACAAACTTCTCTTATAGGTCACCATCGAGTCTGGCTTGGTTGACTGATAGAAAATGCGTTTCTAAGGCTGGCTCTACATGATGGGCCATCATAGGGACGCAGCTATACGATGGAACGAAATGGCAATATCGTTAGCTCTCTCTAACGCATAGCTGCGTCCCTATGATGGGCCATCATGTAGAGGAGCCATAACAAAATAAAAACTGTCAATATGATTATTAGGATACTACAAAAATGAGGTATAATATGTAAAACGTTTATTAATCGTACACCTATTTTGTGTTGAATACATGATTTTCAAGCAGATCTCGGGTCCGTTGGCATCGGTTGAGAAGTTCGTACAGCAGCTGTCGGCAGACGGCGTGTTCGCGCGCATGGTGGACACCGCGGGCATCGCGTTCCACAGCTCGTACATCGCGGGCGTCGCGCCGCTGCTGCGCGCGCGCCTGCAGCAGGTCATCCCCGAGCCCAGGCCGCGCAGCGCGCGCTGGATCTCCACCTCCGTGCCGCAAGACCAGTGGCACTCTGGTGAGTGCTATACGCTGATACACATGCATACCAGTCGGCTCGTAGTTACAACAGGATAAAGGCAAAAAAATTGCTATTGAAAGGAGAGGACTCTTTTCAATAGCAATTTTTTTGCCTGCTAAGGTTCAATCACAGAACAAATATTATTACCTATTTCAACTCAACACAATAGCCTACTCTTTCTATTTTATTTGTAATGGACCCAAAGCTTGTTTGTGCCTCTTTTAGCCACAGCTTGTTATATACAAAATGTCCTATGGTTTGATCTAATATAGCTCGATTGAGTGACGCCGGGTACTTCGTGAACAACCTGGTGTCTGTGGTGCGATTCGCCGACGTGCTCGCGCTGGTGCCGGCGCACGCGGTGCTGCTGGAGGTGGCGCCGCACGCGCTGCTGCAGGCCATCGTGCGGCGCGCGCTGCCGCGGGCGCTGCACGTGCCGCTCGTGCGCCGCGACGCGCCCGACGCGCTCGTGCACCTGCTCGCCGCCGTGGGGAAGACCTATGCCGCCGGAGCACAACCTCAGGTGAAGTTTTCAACCGACTTCAAGATTTCGAAGGAGGAGGTTGTCAATTCGTCTGGATCTTTGTTTTTTTATGTATGTTCACCAATTATTCGAAGACGACTGAACTGAACCTATTTGGAAAATTCTTTTTCACCTCACTAGCTCGGAAAGCCCTTTTTGTTTGTTTAATATCTATTGTGAAAATCGCTTTTTATCCACATGTGGTGAAAGAGTTTTGACATAAGTGACAAGTGGCTTAAGTGACATTTGACAGCTAACAAAACGTAAAACGTTAAAAGTGCAGAATTTTTAACATCGCAATTAATGAATTGCATCGAGTAAAAACACTTAATACAGTCTTACAACTTTATTTTAATTCATAAATATCAGCATTCAACATTAATCTTCATTCTTTTTGTAAAAACGGATAAATTGTTCTGACAGCCGAATAAGTCTACGTACGAACAAAACGCATCTGACATTTAATAAAACCTTTTACGTCAAAACTTTTCATTTCAATTCATCCATCATATCAACGTTAAATATTCGCATGTTTTTCTAGGTTGTTTTGTTAAAAATTAGTGATTCGAGTGATGAAGAAGTATTAAACACCTGAGGAATTACGGGAAACCGAGCAAAATGCACCCTTTTTCTTATTTTCCTCGCTGTAGTGAGGTGAAAAGTTTTGTGTTATACACGGGTGAAAGTTATTTTACGTCTCGTGTATTAAAGCACTCGCTACGCTCAGGATTCTATTTTTGAACCACTCGCTTCGCTCGTGGTCAATAATAGAATCCTTTCGCTAGCTCGTGTTTCAAATAACACTCGCACGTAAAATACAACTTTCACCCCTTGTATAACAAATAACTATTTTTGCTTGAACAGTTGGTCCCATTGTTACGAGGGAATCTTCAACTATTATAGGCACATCTGTAGTGATTTCACTATTTTTTACAGCAACTCGGCCACTTCCTCTTGGAATAGCGGATCCTAAGTGAATATATCTACCTGTATCCTGGTTGTATAAGTTAGATACTTCATGGTGATGGCAAATGAAATAGATGATTGTTTGTGCGTTCTATCGCTAATATGTGCAGTCCGACACCTTACATGAAGTAATGTCTTTTGTATCCTGGAATAACTAGGTTTCGCAACTGTACCCGCGTGTATCGTGGCCGGTGTCCCGCGGCACGCCGGCGCTCGCTTCGCACGTGGGCTGGGACCACCGCGTGGAGTGGAGCGTCGCCAACTTCAAAACGGCCGGCCGCGGCGAGACCGTCGTCGAGTACGACCTCGGCAACCCTGAAGACGCTTTCATCGCGGGTCACAACATCGACGGCAGAGTCCTGTTTCCGGCGACCGGATACCTTGTGAGTGTCGGACTGAGACCATTTACCTAGGACGGTTGTTGGTGAGAAATAATAATGCACTATTTTTCTAGGGAGAGGTGATATCTACAAAATGTACCTGAAATGATTTTATGTATGGTTTTTTGGTACACTAAACTTAGTTTTTAAGAAGATTCTAATCCTTGTCTTAAATAGGATCGATTGGCATCAATAGACTTTTTTTATGAAAATGAATATTACGTTTTTATTAAGCGAACATAATTCATTTGTCCCAGCTACTCCGTAACTCCGTATATATATTATGTAGTTTATTAATCAAACGATTGAACCAATGAAGTTTTTGTATAATTTTTGGTTAACAGCTTTTGGTGTGGCGTACGTTAGCGAAGATGAGCAAACTGGAAATAGAGCAGGCGGCGGTGGTGGTCGAAGATGTACATTTCCGTCGTGCCACCATCATGCCCCGCGGCGGGCCGGTGCGCTTCCTCGTGTCGCTGCTGAGCGGCTCCGGCGAGTTCGAGGTGTGCGAGGGCGGCGAGGTGGTGGCGACGGGCACGGCGCGCCTCGCCGCCGCCGCCGCCGAGCGCTTGTCCGCGCACGCGCTGCGGGAGGGCGACACTGAGCGGCCGGACTTGCCGGCGCTCGACCAGGAGGACATATACAAGGAACTGCGGCTGCGCGGCTACAACTATAGAGGCGCGTTCCGTGGCATCAAGTCCGCAGACGCGCTCGGCACACAAGGCTTACTCAATTGGGAGGAAAACTGGGTTTCGTTCATGGACACGGCGATACAATTTTCCCTCATCGGCATCGACAACCGAAACCTGTATTTACCAACGCGTCTACAACGAGTAGTAATCGACCCTGCGGCGCACCGCGAGGCAGTAGAGGCCGGTGATGGCGTAGTGTCGGTACGACATTACCGGAACCTCAATGTTACTGTAGCCGGAGGTGTCGAGTTCCGCGGTGTACAAACATCGCTGGCTCGGCGCCGCATCAACGCCCAGGCACCACCCAGTATTCAGAAGTACGTGTTCGTCCCGCTGGATGAAACTGAGGGTTCAGAGAGCTCCAAATATGCACTGGGCGCCGCGTTGCAACTGGCACTCGAGAACTGCAATGTGCTCAAGCTGAAAATGGCCGAGCCCGCACTACGGCGGCCCGCGGACGCGCTTCTGCTGCCACGTGCGGTACAAGGTATGACAAAATCGGCCTTATTTCTTAAATAAATATGTTTTTTATATAAGTAGGTATATATAATAGGTAAATATATGTATCAAACATAAATAGTAAGAAAAAATCTGAGTTCAATGAGGGAGACCGGTGAAAGATTAATGATGGTGCACTGTAAGCATAACTTGCTTAGCAAACACAGCGAAGAGAACAAATCGCCAAACGAGAACTATGCGTCGGTGAAGAGTTCCGTTTTAATCATCATAAGCAGTTCCACTTGATCAAACATCACTTCTTTAAATGTAAAGGCTTGATTTGTTGATGAAAATACTAAAATCACTATATATGCCTTTAAGATTTGAGGAGTTCCCTCGATTCCTCATGGAGCCCATCATAAGAACTCGAGCTTGACAAAAACGGGACCAATCCCACAGCACAAACCATCAAACACACTACACACTACTACTTGTATAAGTATACTTTCAATCAAAAATTCGAGATCTTAAAGTAGGTTAAAAATCGTTACAAAAGTTATTGTGCAACAACTATTCAAAATCAAAAGCTATCAGCACAGTTCCGTTTGTGTCCGAAGTTATTAATTGTCTGTAAGAACTTCGTTATGGCGCTCGCTCGTTCGGTGAATAAACTTATGAAGCCATGCATTGGTACTCCAAATAGTTAATAAGTATGTCTCTACATATTTAAAATATGTCTGTCTATCAGCATTGGAAGCGGAGCCCGCGGTGCGCGCGGACGCGACGCTGGCTGCCGGCGTGAACGCGCCGCAGTATGCTGACGCCATGGACAAGTTTGGAATAAAGGTTTTTTCTATAATACTTTAATATATAGTGGCCATTCTTACTTATTTGCAATAAATGATTTTATAAAAATCAATTAAGGTGGCGACTAGCGGAGAGTTGGAGAAGGAGTGCCACGTGGTAATGGGCGCCGGAGTGTTGGCGCGCCGTGAGGTCCTATCCGCGCTGGCGGCGGCAAGCTGTGCCGGCGGCTTCGTGCTGCTGGAGGAGACGCGCGGGCTCCGCGAGCCAGCGGTGCAGGCACTCGCGACTGCTGCAGGACTCACACTGGTACTTATTGCTACTTTTTTATTATTATTATTTAGTTATTTATTAAAACCACAAATTTACAAATTTAATTCTTTACAGTGCTCCACAAAACGTGTAAAAAGTGGGTTGATGGGTTGATACCTGAATACTTAAATAAAATTTTTATTTATTTATTATTAAAACTACATTAAGTTTGACTGTGGAGTCAAGTATCAGTCTCAAGTTTTCCTATACTATATATTACAGTAAATATTCACTACTTGATGATGATACTTCATAATTATGAGACGTGGTGTAGTTGTTTTATTTAATTTATTTAATTTCAATTTATTTAATAAACAATTAGCACTAACAGTTCAACCTTACATGCTAATCGATACCTATATGCATATTATAACTGGTCCTAAATTATTTAACATGCAGTTACTTACAGTATATAGTCTTAAGCTATTAAGTACATTATTATATTAAAATAACAATAACAATAATAATTCTCTTGATAAAATATAATATCTTGATATTTATATGATTGTATCGTGTATATGAAGGTGTCGCGAAGCCACTCTACGTCAAGCGAGTACGTGCTGCTGAGGCACGCGGCGTCCGTGCCGACGACGAGCATCGTCATAGAAGTGCGCGACGACGACTACGCCTGGGTAGAGCGGCTGAAGGTCGCCATGAGGCGCGCCGAGAGCGAGGACTTGCGCGTGTTCGTGTGGTCGCGCTCGCCCGGCTCCGGCGTGCTGGGGCTGGGCGCGTGCTTGCGGCGCGAGCCCGGCGGCGCGCGCCTGCGCGTGTACTACCTGCCCGGCGCGCCGGACGCCTTCGCCCCGGCCGCGCCGGCCTACAGCGCGCAGGTGCGCCGCGACCTGGCCTTCAACGTGCTGCGCGCCGGCCGCTGGGGCACCTTCCGCCACCTGCCGCTGCCGCTCCAGGACGCCGACGCCGCGCCCGCGCCCGTCCAGCGAGAGGTTACGTTTTGAAACATCCTTCTATATTGTGTAACTGTTTGATTATTCGTTAAATGTTAGCACCGTCTAAGTCTGGGAGGGGTATTCACTCTATATTCCTTCTATCACTGACATATTGCTGCGAACGCAACATTTATTTTTATATAACTTCATGTGGCAGCAAAACGCCCGGGCTCGGCTAGTACTCGTATTCGGGGGCTTCTTTTAAGCACCAATGGCAGCGCACCACAGTTTTAGCGCAGCCAATTAGGTTACATAACTAGGTCTCAGCGGGGTCGACGCTGGTAAGACACCGACGCTCTGGCGACATCGCGACGACGGCGCTCGGAAGACGCTAGTGTAGGTTAGTTGTTACGTTATGCTATCGTGTTTGTTCGTTACCTGCTTTATCGAAATAAAGTGTAAGATGAGTTGTCGGTGGCAGGTGGAGCACGCGTACGTGAACACGCTGACGCGCGGCGACCTGTCGTCGCTGCGCTGGGTGGAGAGCGCGCTGCGGCACGCGGCGGCCGCGCCGCGGCGCCCGCGCACCGACCTGTGCCGCGTCTGCTACTCCGCCATCAACTTCCGCGACATCATGCTCGCCACCGGCAAGTTGCCTCCGGACACTCTCCCCGCAGATCTCGCTGATAAGGTAAAAAACTAGAAATAATCAAAGGACTGATCTTTTATGAAAAAATTAACATAAAACCCATATCACAAATTCTTTAATATTACAGGAATGTATACTTGGATTCGAGTTTAGCGGGTATTCATCAAGTGGAAAGCGCGTTATGGGCGTGGTTCAGACCATGGGTATAGCGACCACAGTTCTCGCCGACGAGAGCTTCATGTGGGAGGTGCCGGAGCAGTGGTCGCTGGAAGAGGCTGCGACCGTGCCAGTGGCGTACGCGACGGCGTACTACGCGCTAGTAGTGCGCGGGCGCATGCGGCGCGGCGAGGCCGTGCTGGTGCACGCGGGTGCGGGCGGCCTGGGTCAGGCTGCCATCGCCGTCGCGCTGCACGCCGGCTGCACCGTCTACACCACCGTCGGCACGGCCGCGAAGCGCGCCTTCGTCCGCGAGCGCTTCCCGCAGCTGCCGGACGCCAACGTCGGCAACTCACGAGACTGCTCCTTCGAACAGCTGGTGCTGCACCGCACGCGCGGCCGCGGTGTCGACCTCGTGCTCAACTCGCTCGCGGGCGCCCAGCTGCAGGCGTCGCTGCGCTGTCTCGGGCAGGGAGGCCGCTTCCTCGAGGTCGGCAAGCTAGACCTGAGCGCCAACACGCCGCTCGGGATGGCTGTGCTCTTGAAAAATGCAACGGTGCATGGTGTCCTGCTCGATGCGTTGTTCGACGAGGGCAGCGACCACCCAGAGAAAGCGGAGATGATGCGATGTGTGGAAAGAGGTATTGCTTCCGGCGCTGTGCGCCCGCTGCCTGCTACCGTCTATGCTAACGACCAGCTTGAACAAGCTTTCCGGTGAGTTCGATTGAAATAAAAAAATAAACGAAAAATTTTATAGTACCTATACCTACCCAGTCTACCTACAACATGGCCTTACAACTGGTTTATCTTGCAGGTACATGTCGACGGGCAAGCACATTGGCAAGGTTATGATCCGCGTGCGCGAGGAGGAGTCGGCTAATAATAAGACAGAGCAGCCGCTGTTGCTGCCCGCTATCCCGAGCGCGCACATGCATCCTGGGAAGAGTTATGTGCTCATTGGTTAGTACGAATTAACCCCACATACCTACAGAGAATTGATTTATAATTAAACTAGTAGTCCGCCTCGAACAGAGAACTCGCGATTTACTTGCAAACGAGTTGACCAATGTAACAAGACCCCAAGGAGGATTTTTTTCTCCTTCTAGCTCCATAACCACTTGATCGATCCTGCTCATATACGAACTTACATACCTATGTATCTCTGCTACAGCCCCAAGAATCTTCATAAAGATCAGAAAAACGTTACTAAAGTTATCGTCGGACAAACTATCGAAATCAAAAAGCCGAAGCCAAACTATCAGAATGCCGAGACGTCCCAGTAGCCAGGTGACAGTTCGGTCTGGAGTTCTTTGTAAGAACTCGCTTCGCTTACGCTCCGCGATCGCGAGTTCGACTATGCTAGATGTAATGATCCTACTCCATCCCTATGTATCCTTTGGAAATTCCGGGATTTGATAATAACGGGACTTAATCGCGTACACTTACTTAGGCAGACTCTGCCTGCGACCACCAGCGTTACGACACCCTCGAAACCTCAGAAAAATTACAAAAGTAAGTGTACGCGGTTAAGTCCCGGTTTTGTCAAAATAATGAACTTGAAAATCGTGTGAGTTTAAAATCAGTACATTTGATAATAAGTATAATAAAGGTTGATTCACGGTGTCCATTCCCGGGTCCGCCAAGTCGACGGGCCGATACCGGGCGTTCCGAGCACTACACGATCAATGACCGGGCGGTTCCGGGCCAGAGCCTTACGATAACGCCCTGTTCTATATGAGACCTTCCGTTGAGGTTCCGGGCACGAAGTGGGCCGAGTCCGGGCTGTTTTCGGTCCGATACATCGTCACGTGGTCACTGCTTCTTGTTTCTAGTAATTATAAACTGACCCAGTAGCGAATAAGCTACGCCCTCATATTTAACATACATTTTATTGACATTTTGCAACGTACATATTTTGGCAAATATATTCCGACACATCGTTGGAAAAGTGTTGTCGTATAGTCCCCGGGTCATCTCCGGGTGGTCGACGCCGGACAGTGCACAGGGTGAGCCAGGTGCGAGCGTTGTTTGTACCTAGTAACGGCCGTCAAACAACAAAACATGACCGTGCCGTCGACGTTCCGGGTACGGAACGAGTCTCTTATGATACTCGGAGGTCACGTGATATTTTCTATACAAAATGAAGTATCGGAAGTGTCGGATCGGACCCGGGAATGGACACCGTGAATCATCCTAACTCTGGGTTCATTTGACCAAATCGGTCAAATACTCAACTGTTTGTCGCATAATGAATATTTTCAGGAATAATCACTCCGAAAATGTAATAAATTGTGTACTCCCTGTAACTTTTGAACCGTAGTTCCAAATAATATAAAAAAAATTGGAGAAGATACACAGATGTGATATACATTGTATGTATATTCTTTCAAATAAGATTGTTTAGAACATTATCGGTTAAGACGTTTTCGAGTTAGGTATATCTTCGAATAAAATCTTCACATCAGGGGGATACGACCTATTGCTATTAGTTTTTTCGAGTATGTACGTAACCCTCCATTATTCGTGTTCCGACATGCACGTGACCGGTTTTTATTTCTCTCTCGTTTAATGGTTGCAGGTGGGTTGGGTGGTTTTGGCCTGGAGCTGTGCGAGTGGCTCGTGAGCCGCGGCGCGCGCGCCGTCGTCCTCAACTCACGCGCAGGCGTGCGCACTGGCTACCAGTCCTGGTGCATCCGCAGGTGACACACAACACAGTTCACCATTCTAATCTGAACTAAGAGATACTTTTACTTCTAGCTAGCCGGCTTGTTTGTTGGTAGATGGCGCTCGGCGGGCGTGCGCGTGCTGGTGTCGTTGGCAGACGCGGCGACAGCGGCGGGCGCGCGCGCGCTGCTGCGGGAGGCGGCGGCGGCGGCGCCCGTCGGCGGCATCTTCAACCTCGCCGCCGTGCTGCGCGACGCCCTCCTCGAGAACCAGACACCGGACGCCTTCCGAGCCGTCGCCGTACCCAAGATTGAGGGTCTGTTAGGAACTACTTCCAATATAATGACATTTGTTCATGACTAATTGTTGATGTAACTTGTGTTTTGGTGTATGCAACAGTGACGCGCATGCTGGACTCGGCGTCGCGTGAGCTGGCGCCGGATCTGGAGTACTTCGTGGTGTTCTCGTCGGTGTCATGCGGACGCGGCAACGCCGGCCAGAGCAACTACGGGCTCGCCAACAGCGCCATGGAGCGACTGTGCGAGCGGCGGCGCGCGGAGGGGCTGCCGGCGCTGGCGGTGCAGTGGGGCGCCGTCGGCGACGTGGGGCTCGCGGCCGCCATGTTCGCGGAGGACAAGGAGGTGGGCGGCACTGTGCCGCAGAGCATCGCCTCGTGTCTGGTGATGCTGGAAAAGCTGCTCTTGATGCCATACGCCGTGGTGTCATCCATTGTGCTCGCCGAGAAGCGGCACCGACAAGACAAGCCCGCACAGGACCTCGTTCATGCTGTCGCCAATGTGCTAGGTAATAACATTACTCAAGTCAAGTAACTAGGTGACTAGGTGTGAACTTACACCTAGTTACTTGACTTGAATATTAAGATATTAATATCGATACCAAACCAAGTGACCATGTGCCACCTAGTCACTTGATATGGTAAGCCACATCGGTTATTATCAGGGTACTTAGTTATTAATCATCATATTAAATTTGGCTGTAGGCATTCGGGACGTGAACAAGGTGTCCTCGACAGCGACGTTTGCGGAATTGGGTCTGGATTCACTGATGGTCGCCGAGATCAAGCAGGTGCTGGAGCGCGGGTACGAGCTGGTGCTGAGCCTGCCGGACATCCGCGCGCTCACGTTCAGCAAGCTGCGCGGGCTGGCTGGCGCCGGCGCCGCGCGCGCACCGGCCTCCGCCGCCAGCGCCGGCGCCGAGCTCGTGCCGGAGGAAGTGCTCGTTAAGCTGCCTTCACTACCACCTGCAAACGAAGATGATAAACCTATTTTCATGGTAAGTAATGTGGACTTAGTTTTCTTTTATTTTATTAAGTATTACCTATTACTTTGTAGAAAACCCTGCAGGTACAGGTAGGTACCTCCGACTGCCTAGAGACACTCCTCGTTATAACTCTCTGGTGGTTAATAAAATAAAATAACTGATTGTCTTTTTGTCAATTGATTACTCGTACTAAAAGGAATTAAGAAGGACTTGGTAACTCAGGAGAGTTATAGATGTTTTCTATGTATTTAAGTATTTATCTATATCTATCTATTATATATATCGTCGCTTAGTACCCACAACACGAGCCTTATTGAGCTTACTGTGGGACTAGGTTGATTTGTGTAAGATTGCCCCATTTATTATTTATTTATGTTATGTATTTTAGTACCTGAGCCAAAGTTGGAGTTGAACAGTCAGCAAAATAATACCTGACAAAAAGTACTTCATTGACTTGCAAGTGAGTGGCCCATTTAATAGTGCTCATCGAGGTATGTCGAAAAAATTGTGGTAGCAACACGCAAACCTGTCATTTCTGGATACTTTTTTTCTATAAAAGTTGGTTCGTTCTCTCGAATAGCACAAGTTTTATCTTTTTCTAGGTTCATTATTAAAATATTAAAAAAAAGGTAGAATCATTGCAGTTGCCAGTTTTTGGCAACACAACCACTTATTTGTTGGCACTTGTTGATAAGCAGTGTCTTCTAAGGCGCTTAAAATTGCATTCAATTTCATCCTATTAACTCAATTGCACGTCGTACTTGCATTAGCCGATTTTTTCCTTAAAACATAAAATTTGGCTGAATACCGAAAGTTCCTGGTAAGGTCGGTTACCATTATTTATTATACCTAGGTTGATTAGTACTTTTGAAGGCCATAGCGTTCAATTTTCTACTCGATGAGGTAGATATTATAATGATATTTTTGCTAACTGTACAAAATGCTCCTAGTTTAGTTCAGGCTACCAAGTACTAAAATACATGACTTACTATCCTGTATTGCCCCCTACATAAGCCGAATTCTGCTACTCGATGGGGTAGGGTTGCCTACCACCTACTCTTGATCTATAAGGATTGCTACGGTGCCTCTTTTAACATTTTCACTGTCATAGTGGGAGCACGGACTCCTGAAAAAAAGCTTCATAACCCCACATTTTGGGCACCCGGACAGGGAACGTGAGCCTAATAATAATTGATCGATATAACCTTTAAAATAATTGACATGACATTAGGGCACCACGGTATATTGCTCCATCACTTTGGCACCATCTCTTTGGGCAGAATTTGAGGGGTGATTACATAGGTAGTTTAATTTATCATATTTCCGACACTGATTCTACTGTGTGTCGGCAGGTGCATCCTATCGAGGGCACAGCAGAGCAGCTGCGCGTCGTAGCGGAGAAGGTGCAAGGCGTGGTGTTCGCGCTGCAGTGCACCAGGGCGGCGCCGCTGGAGCGCATGGCGGCGCTCGCGAGCTTCTACGTGGAGCGCGTGCGCGCCGCGCAGCCGCAGCCGCCCTACACGCTGCTAGGCTACTCCTTCGGCGCCAGCGTCGCCTTCGAGATGGCGCTGCAGCTGGAGCACGCCGGCTGCGCGGTGCGGCTCCTGCTCGTAGACGGCTCGCCCGCCTACATCGCCACGCGTATCGCCTACTCGACTAAGCAACGACCGTTGCATTCGGTTCAACACGGCGACGCTGATTTGCTTGCCTATTTGGGGAAAATGTTTTACAACCTGGACCCTGTTAAGGTTAGTATTTCGTGGAGTAGGTTCCTCGAATTCCGTTACGCAATTTGGAGTTCGGAGATAGATTTAAATGTTTGACCATTCGCTCATCTTTTGCAGACCCTGAGTGAGTTGGAGTCCCTGGTGGATGTAGATGCGCGATTGAGTCGCTTTAGCGAGATCGTTGCTACAGGCGGCACGCTCGTCGAAAAACAAGAGTTGGCCGACGTGGCGCTGGGCGTCTTGAATAGACTGAAGATTGGCGATAGTTATCAGCCTGCCGGGCGGCTGCAGGCGCCGGTGACGCTGTTCAAGGCGCAGGAAAGCATGGCGGCGGCGGGCGATGACTACGGCCTGCAGGCGGTGTGCGCCGGCGAGCTGCGCACGCAGGAGTTGGCCGCCACGCACCGCAGCATCGTCAGCGGGGACGCGGCGCGCGTCATTGCCAACTACGTTTCCGATTTGCTAGCGCAACACTGACCGTAACATCGTTCATGCGGTATTTTAAAGCGTTCAGTATTTTAACTGCATTCCTCTAACATTTTAGTTTTTTTTTTATGATGTTTGATATGTTGGTAGAGTTGATATAAATACTATTTACAATACAAATTTTAATATTATTTACAGAAGCTCAGGCATTTGCTTTTGGAAAGGGTAGGCTAAGTGAAGTCGGTTATTTGTTGTTTAGAATTATATGTTATGTTTTAGTTTACGTACGCGCGGTTACGTTACGTTAGGTATAAAACGCCGATTTGAAAATTCTAAACTCCTCATAAATTAAGTGATTCCTTTTCTGCTTCACTGTCGAGTCGATATTAACATATTCTAGCGACGTCAACGGGTCTCTAGTATAACTACGATGAGGGTTATTTGTCAACCTTCGGGTACGAAACACGTGGCGTCCCGTGGCGTCCCGTGGCGTCCCGTGGCGTGGAGTGGCGACTCCTACCTACTTGGCAAGTTGGCAACAACAACGTCACAATAGATTTTACAGTCATACACAAATTCGAGACAAAGGTTGGCATCAATAGCGTAAAAAACGTCAATAGCTAATATACATACTATGTTAATAATTTACGTAGTTTACCGCCAGCAGGTACAGTTTTTTACATAAAGACAATGAGTATATTCCGTAAAAAATGTATTTTTCATGTTCACCTTACTTGACCCGGTTGAGCCCATAGTTTACCCAAATGCGTGGGTAAATTGTCTATGTGAGCGTAAAATTTTTTACGTCACTCTGGGCGGTAAGTGAGATTTTACGCCCACGGGCGCAGCGGCAAATCTCACTTCACACCCAGGAGAAGACGTAAAATTGTGTACGCACCACGGGCGGTAATAAAGAAGGCCTCAGCTCGCTTGTCTATGGCCCTTACCTTCGGTTCGGGCCACAAATATCCGCGATCTGAGCCGTTCTTTATTTTACCGCCCTAGGTGCGTAATGTACTATTTTATCACAGTTGCTCGTAAAAGCTGTTGTTACATGTATGCGATGCGGGCCGTAAATCCTTGATTTCGACCTAGGGCTGTAATGTAATTCTCATCTCTCTCTTGCTCAGACGAGGCGGGCTGTAAATATTTACAGCCCGCCTCGTTCGCCCGTGTCGCCCGGCCAGGCTGCTGCGCCCCGCACTCGCGGTGCCGGAGCCCGGAGCGCGGCGGGCGCGATCACGATACCGTACCTACACTAAAGTGCCACTCGTGTTTACTCAATAAAAGTACGAAACTAGGCAGAATTTTTATTTTTTCCTTACAATTGTGATGAAAAACATTGTGTGTACCACGGGCGGTACATGAATTACGAACTCGTGTGAATTAAGCCCTCGCCTTCGGCTTCGGGCTTCAATTCACACTTGTTCGTAAATTCTTATTTACCGCCCTTGATACACAATGTACTAATGTAGTCCAGTTACCTGTGTGGTAAAAATGCTTTATTAAACACGTAACAAAAATTAAATTAAAATAACTAAACTAAACTAATATTAAAATAAACTAAGTTAAAACTAAATACAACTACGGGTAAATATATAAAACTACCTAAAAGCTTACCTAAAATCCCAGTTACAAAAATAATACCCACTACAAGAGTTACCTTGGGGTAAAATTTGGGTCATTCAATTACCTAGACAACTATGTGTCGTCTTTAAGTGCAGAACACACATCTTTCAACACCATTTTGTTGTCATCCACTAAGGCGGTTCACGTCGGTATGGAATAAAATAAAAATCTGGTTATAAGTCACGGCACCCCATATATACCGGGTGTACAATCCAAATGGGTCAGTATGGAGAAGTCGGAAACTATGAGAGATAGCGAGATCTGTTCTTAGGAACCATGACGTCGATTTTAGATTTAATAATAATTACATTCAAACTTTTTTATTAACTCTCATACATAACCGGGAATCGAACCTGGTCAAAATCAATGTGTATAAATTCAATGTATGTTACTTAAAATTAAATATATTTCATAGTTGCTTAAATTCGTACATGTTTTTTATTTTTACTTGCCCGTTTGTAGCACCGCCCACAATCTCTCTGCTTTGCCTTAAGGGTGACTGGTAGAGAATGCCTTATGGCATTAAGACCGCCTTTTGTATGATAAGGTTTTCTTTTGTGCAATAAAGTTTAAATAAATAAAATAAATAAATAGTTCCTGTTAAAAAAAACCGGCCAATTGCGACTCGGACTAGCGCATTGAAGGGTTCCGTAGGTACCATTATTTATAAATTATAAAAACGAGCCGTAGGCTACTATTGAATAAATTATTATCACAAGGTCGTATCTGCCGAAGTACATAGTTTTTTGGAGATCACTCAAAAAAGCCTAATCCGATAATGTTCAAAATAATTTTCGCTGAAAGAATATTTAAAAATGCAGCTTTTGAAATTTTTCATAATTTTTGGACTTACGGTTGAAAAGTTACAGGGGGAGGATACCATTTTTTAGACTTTCGGAGCGATTATTTATGAAAGTATCCATTTCATCAAAGAATGCTCAATTAAAGCTAAATGCGTTTTATAAAGACCTATCGATTGATGTGCATCATTTTGATATTTGGTAAAATAAAATTTGGTAAAAATATTTTTTGACAATTACGTGCATGTCAGACAGACAGACAGACAGACAAACAGACATGACGAATCTATAAGGGTTCCGTTTTTTGCCATTTTGTTACGGAACCCTTAAAACGGGCGCTGGATGGGAACTAAGTAAATAAATTTTAAAAATAGCTTATTTAGCTATTTTAAAAATTTATATTAATAAAATCATTTTATTTAAAAAACCGGCCAAGTGCGTGTCGGACTACGCATAATGGAGGTTTTTTTTAAAGTTTGGACGATTCTCCGTTTGGGTAAACTGGTCGAGAAAAGTGTGAATGCAGGTTGGTTTCCTTTTAAAAATGAATGTTTCGTTTACTTTCAATTTATTTTCAAGGATACCTATAAGGTTTCTCCTCCAGGTCAGGACCTATAGATTTTTAAATAGGTAAATAGATACATGTATAGCATACAAAAATAACACTAAGGCGAGTATCGCACTGCACTGGCGCCGCAACCGCTAAGTGTATGTTTTTTAACGTACAACTCAATAAACGTGTGTCATTGTCACACTGAATGAAGAATCATGGAAAACCTGACTGCAAAAAAACTCTGACTTATCCAAAGTCGGATGCGTTGCCGCCAGATCCGACTAATAAATCACAAAAGCCTTCAGTGAAACTCAAGTGTAAACACTGAAACTGTCTTAAACAGCTAACTCTTTTTGGAGATACTTCACAGGGGTTGGTTGTTTGTGTAGGTAAATATATTAATTATACTGAGCGCTGATAGCCTGTGATGGTAACACATCCAACCGACTTTCAATCGCCCCCCACAAATTGCCCCCCAGGTCAATAAAATACGTGTTTTTTATATTTATTTATTGCATATTTCGTTTGTATAAGACCAACAGGGCCTCGTTTTGGGAACTCAGCCCATGCATTTAAGGTTTTCATACTTGTATGCCTCATTTAGTATCGATGGGACAATCATGTCGTCTAAAACCATTTTCTTATTGTTATTAATATCTGTTGTATTCGTACTATACGATTTCAAATAAAAATCTCTGAACAGGTATATCATTAATCCCAAATTGAAGAAAATCGTAAATAACAGGACATACGACGTCTGGCACTTCGAAATGAAGGAACTCGCGAGAGCGTGTAAGGTGATGAGGCCAAATTGTATCTGGAACAAGAAAGTACAAGGTTTACTTTAAAATTAATATATATTATGCTCTTACGACCCAACAAAATGAATTTGGGAACTATATTTTCTGCCATCAAAATTTAGATTTGCCATGAATTTGTATCCTCTAAATTTAATACCTGCCTCCAACAAATATACACATTTAATATAATAGAAACGGTCATCAACTTTGAAACACCAAATAGATGGATAATACTTATCCTCATGCCCTTTTAATTACATACAGGCTGCTCCAAACCAAGAAATCTTAATTTGTTAATTTCTTCGTAACCACTGCACCAATTGTCATGAACTTATGTGAAACAGTTAATATTAACAAATTAATTAATTAAATTAAAATAATATTATTAATATTAATTTATTTCATTTATATTTTTTATTTAGTCTTCTAGTTAAGTTGTTAAGGGAATGCTTTTTCCAAAATAATCACCTGGGTGATCTTGCTGGATAAGTGTGTCCACTAGGACCACTCGTGGAATAATATTATTTCATGGGGTATCCTAATGGACATCATTTTGTCCACTGAAATCACCCGGGGGAGCATGACAGACACGTGGTCCTATAGGATCACCTGGGGGAACTCGAAGACATAATCGGCCAATAATCACCTGGGTGATCGAGCTCAAGTGATTAACGTGGATAACGTGTCAAAATGGTAGGTCCTGACGACTCGAGTGACTGCTAATTTAGCATCATGGGCACTACTATTATTTTGTGATTAAGTTTGGCTATGAGTTATTTAGATATATGAAATATCCTCACCAGCTGGAACGACGTGATGTACTTCTTCCACCATAGATACTTTGCCATGCTAGGGTACGCCGACAAGCCATAGTAGCTATACATGATGACATGCACGAAAGAGTTGAGAGTCCCTAAGAACACAAGTATGTCCGTGGGGTTGTACTTCAGGGCGCTCCACGTGGCTATTGCCATGAGAGAGTGGTGGTACACATGGAGGAACGACACTTGGTTCATCTTCTTCCGCAGTACGAAGAACACCGTGTCGAGAAGTTCAGATATCTTCGCAAGAAGGTACACGTAGATGCCACGTAAAATCTGAAATTGTTGTTTTTCTTCTTCTTCAAATTGGGATTGACTCAAGAATAAATACTTACTCTATGCTTTACCTTGATAATCGGTCAACGAGTCAAATTTTAAGCGTAAACACATAATCGAACTACCTTAAAAAATAAATCGCGAAAAAGCGTCATTCGACTTTGTATTACGCTTAGATTTGGCTAGCATCAGATGGTAGTGAAAAAACAAAAGAATAATGTTTTATTATATTCTTTTGATTCTTTCGAAGATTATATAATTGTAGTAAACGTAGTTTCAATAAAATTGAACTTACATAATGGTGAGATTCTTTCGATTCAACTGCACATCGCGAACTCACGAGTCCTTCGATGCTGATACAGCGAGCGCCCTGCGGACAAACTGCAGGTAACTACAGGGAGGGATATAATACCTACACGGAGAGCTGGCAACGTCAAATATGACACAATAACAACACGACACAAACCCCTCTGGTTAGTTTGCTATACTATGCTTATTTCTATATGCAGATATCTAGAAGCAGCTATTCATTGGTTTGTTATTAAATCAAATACAAACTTTGAAAACATTGAAAAAATAATCAACCCAGTGGGACTCGAACCCTACATCGATACGCCTTGCCGGGGCTCGATCGCTTTACCAATTAAACTATGGGTTCAGTTACTAAGTTGACGAAATTTTCAATGCCTTCAAACATCTTTTTGTATTTATTTACTTTCGGCTTTACAGCAGCCGTTAGCGACATCTAGGTGCTACTAGACGTAGACACCTTTCCCGTCGACACTATCGCAAGTGTCACAACGGAAATTATAGATGGCGCTGCTTTCAATACATTATTATTTTTACGTGTTTTTAAAGTGGTGCATTCCACTCAAACAATAGTTTGTTATTAAATCAAATACAAACTTTGAAAACATTGAAAAAATAATCAACCCAGTGGGACTCGAACCCTACATCGATACGCCTTGCCGGGGCTCGATCGCTTTACCAATTAAGCTATGGGTTCAGTTACTAAGTTGACGAAATTTTCAATGCCTTCAAACATCTTTTTGTATTTATTTACTTTCGGCTTTACAGCAGCCGTTAGCGACATCTAGGTGCTACTAGACGTTGACACCTTTCCCGCCGACACTATCGCAAGTGTCACAACGGAAATTATAGATGGCGCTGCTTTCAATACATTATTCATTGGTCAAAGAATACAAATTTTAGACTACTCTGTATAAGCTTAACCAAATCGGAGCCAGACAGTTGCCTTTCGTGTTATCTTTAGTATTTCTTCGTCTAATGGTCTTTTAGGGCGGTATTGCCAAGGACGAACGTATCGGATACGTTTTCGGGGTTGTCAAAATCGTTTTCGTTTAGAGGTTGTTCGGAAAAAAAAGCGTCGTGGTACTTTCCGGACACACTCTGTCTGCGGCATGACCAAGGATCGTAAACTGCGAGCGAAATCCATTGAAATGTTAAAATGACATATGAGTCAAGTCAAATGTCATTTCAATGGATTTCGCTCACAGTTTACGATCCTTGGGCATGACCACAAATAAAATAAAATAATAATAATAAATAGGCGTAGGAATGTGACGACCCCATCGCCCACTGGTTTTCAGTTTCACCAGTGCAATCAGTTAACGCTGGGCAGGTTGTGGTGAGCTGTTGGAGAGTAGCGACTCCGCGTACCTGAGTGCCCCTGGGGTGCCCTGTCGGATGGTGGGACAGGTCCCCTGCCTCTGGCTTGCCTTAGCCGGCTGTCCAGAGTGGGGTCGCTAGAGCTGCGTTCTCGAGAATAGATGTGGAAACCTAAGTGGCGAGTTGTGGCTATATGTTTAAAGTCCAGTGACACCTCTCTACCCCCAGCCTTCGCACCGGTGTTGCCCTTGAGCCATCTTTGATGTCGCTTTTTATGGGAGCCCATCTTGCGGAGGGCGAGTCACCGTCTGCCGGAAATAAAATTAGATTAGCCAACGTCCAGTTCTTCACCCAATAGGCCAGTAATTAATAGTCGATTCCATACTATTCACCCAATAGACTGGTACATTTTAGACTCCATTAATAGTCCTTACACCATGGCGGTTGCTGTATCTGCGTGTGTCACATGACACGGGCAGGGGCAGTATCCGTTTGGTGTACACCTCACTTTTCATTAAATTGTCGAAAGGGCCTCTGCGTGTTGGCTCCGGCTCCGCATACGCCTCCCAAAGGTTCGGAATACCATTGTTACGTGGTCGGGAAACACAAATAAATAATAATATACGTTAGCCTATGAAGGTCCCACTGCTGGGCAAGTGGGCACAGACCTCCTCTCATGCACGGAAGGGATCGGGCTATAGTCCCCACGCTGGCCCAAAGCGGTTTGGGGACTTCACACACACCTTTGAATTACTTTTCGGATTTATATATATGATGTTTTCCTTCAGGCCTGTTAGGCCTTAGGTGATTATCACACTGGCGTCGTATCCGCATGCGGCGACGGTTTTAAACAGGACAGCGCTTTCCATACGTAGAGCGCTATCTCACTCGCGCGCCGGCGCCGCATGCGGAAACCGCACCAGTGTGAAGCCGCCTTAGATTGGGCAAATAAGGTAATAAATTAAGATACCTAGTTATTTAGTATTGTATTAAAAATACTGATTTAGGTAGGTAGATTGAGGCAGATTGGGGCATGAAATACTAAGAAGGTATATTATATTATTGTGTGGTGCCGTTTAGTATTTTTACACGGAACACGGAAATAATCAACATTGACGTATAAAAAAAGCGAATTTAAAATGCTAATGAATTATTTACATTAATTACGACCAGAGCACGTTTTACTAGGCTACCAGCAAAAGGCCAAGAATTCTTTCTATACTGACATAAGTGCAATAATGATTGAAATGATACGT
Organism: Pammene fasciana; assembly: GCA_911728535.1. Taxonomy (NCBI): domain Eukaryota; kingdom Metazoa; phylum Arthropoda; class Insecta; order Lepidoptera; family Tortricidae; genus Pammene; species Pammene fasciana. The sequence continues at coordinate 25,121,056 of OU452275.1, forward strand.
TTTTAATACAGTTGCTCAAAAAAGTGCTTTTCTTGTAGTGGTTTAGCGTGCGGAAAGTTTGATATCGCGCACTAGTGCTTTTTACTTTTCCAGCCAATCACAGCTAATGACAGTGACAGACAGCCAATCACAGCGCCGCACCGCACCGCGCGGAGCGTTCGGATACATGTACTAAAGTAACCTCAAAGTGAATAATTGACAATTTTATAATTTTTTCGCAACTGTATTAAAAAACGTCGTTCGATACTCGTGCGTAAATGTCATTCTTCACTCGTCCCGAGTCTTGCCACTCGCCTACGGCTCGTGAAGTAATGACATACTTTCCGCACTAATATCGAAATGTACTATTTGTTTTACACATAACATACCAAATGTATTTATACCTTCATTTCATTACTATACCTGTGTTTCATTATTAAAAAACCGGTCAAGAGCATGTCGGGCCATACTCAGTGTAGGCTTCTGTAGTTGCCGGCCTGTTACAAAAGGTCGTTTATTAAGGGATATTATGCGGCGCTTACGTCATTTTAGTATGAGGCACTTACGTGCTTTTAATTTGCGTTTTTGAATTATAACCAATGATTTTATTATAACTGTATTTAAGTACATATACGACCTTAAACCCAGATGAATAAGGTTCAATATGTTTGTACAATAAATCGCATCTATATTTTAGAGCTGTTGTGTTCACATGTTTACGACATGAGAAACATGTGCATATAGATACGAGTAGGTAGTACTTGTGGCTGCTTGTTTGATTACATAATTTTGCCTGACACTGTGTTCATATTTATGAATGTATTTGTACACATTCTAATGACTCGATAATTTATAAGGGCAAGGACTGCATGATCTGCTACGCTACGTACATACATAATGCGAAGATAAGCCCCATGGCACATGACATGATCATGATAGTGATAATGAGTTTTGCAAAAATAGAATTGGCCTGAAGCACAAAAAATACCACTTCCGGTGTAAAAAATGGGTGATATTTACTTTGATTTGAACCAGCCGGATGCGACACGCGCTCTCATTTGTATCGGAAAAAGTCTGCCGTTCTTTGCGGGGGAGGGGAACGTCAAATGTGTGCGAAACGTCAAAATAACCACGTCAAATAAACGTCAGTCCGTACAATGAGTATGACCACTGGTCATACATTTTCGGCAGAAGGGAACGCCTGTCAATGTTTGCTCCGCTTGGTTTAAAGCTCTGAGGATATTTACGTCATCTTAAACAAAAATGACGCTTTTGGCAGCAAATAGAAATTTATAAGTAGGTACAGAAAAACCCAGTCTACCAGTTCCTGAATGGCTGGAAGTGCCCGACAGGCCGGTTCAAAAGTGAAGATTATTATTTTATTAGGGTATATTTTGGTTTAATAACTTAAAATGACTGTCACATAATACTTACGATGTAAAAAATGTAGCAAGATAGTCCAACTTGTAGTAAATTATATAGGACTAAAGTATTCTTGAGCTTGAAAGCTGGCCTCGTGGACATGTAGGAGGGGCCCCATTTGAGTACAAAGCTGATGTACGCGAGCCATATCGCAAAAAATGGCCAGGGAGTACCCATCAGGAACCAGTCATCGACGACATTCACTAAAAATATATCTTTTATAAAACAAATGTTTATTATAAGAGTAGGATGCCTAGAATATACCGGATTTCCAATCGTTTAGTTATTCAATTCAATAATATTTTATTCAGAATATAAAATCCAAATTATTCATTCAATTGCATAATTTTAATATCAGTTTGGGAATAGGGATTGAGAAAAAATTATGTAACGTGGTTTAAAAAAAATAACCCTTAGAAGAGTTAAATAATGTGGTACTTAACCACATGAGGTACATTTTAAAGTATTTTTTTAGACTTCTCATTAAAAATTTAGGGAGAATTATTCAAAGTTCGTAGTGACTATTATTACAACAACGTAGACATAATGTCAGGCAAATGAAGTCGCAGGCAACAGCTGGTTGTCTACATTTCTCACTCACTCACCGGTTCCCATATTAGCACAATTTTCAGTGGTTTTTTTCGAATTCACGATATGGAACTGGGCACTCCCGCCGCACACTGATTTTTTGCCTAAATGCCGAATAAATAGAGTAATCCAGTAGAAGATACGCACATAATAAATATTCAAGTATTACTTAACTAGTTGACCCGGCGAACTTCGCACCACCTACTACAGTTGTTTTAATTGATTCCTCAATGTTTAAATACTTATTTAGTTATTTTGCTATTCGAGGAGAAGACAAACATAGGTTCACTCGTTCTTGAGCTAAATGATGTGATCTGTGAATATGTGTCATATTCATATCTCAATGGGTAATACATATCATTACAGAATAAATATAACAAATTTTATTAATTATTAAATGATTTTTTCCTGTGCGATTGCCAAGTCATTCCATTAATTATAAAAATATAGAGACTAGTTAGTAAAATCCCGTGGAGATTGAGTTCGATGGTCGCCGGCTGGTTTTAACTTTTACGTTATATTCAATACTTTATTCATGTATGCATATAACGTTTTGAATGGGTTCTCATTCCTTTTTGTAAAGGGTTCTCTTGCGTTGCGTGCCACGTTCATACGAATAGAACTAGAGCATAATAACTATCGCTTTCGATGCGTATTTAATTTACAATCATCATCATCATCATCATCATCTCAGCCATAAGACGTCCACTGCTGAACATAGGCCTCCCCTTTAAAGGGGGGGTTTGCCATACGCGCCACGCTTGGCAGGCGGGTTGGCGCGCGCAGTTTTTTTTTGTTTATTATTGTTTAGGCTTTCGGAAGATGCTGCTGCCCATCTCCCGGTATATTCCCTTAGCAGACTCCTACTGCAACCACGGGACGATATGGTGGGGGACAATTCTAAGGCCGGGCACCCCACGGCTTAATTTACAATAAGCAAAAGAAATTTTCATAACATTCTTCATTTTACGACTATCGGCTATTGTCGGGAACTCTCGGTTCGTTTCGCTAAACTTGAAGTGCGTTTAAGTAGCCCAAAATTATTTGACGTACTTACGTCTTGAACTTTCAAGTAGCCTAAATATTATGTTTGTCATGTTGGTATCTAGATATCTCGGTGTTTTTTTACTCGATATGAAATTAAAAGTGCTGTCAACCTTGTCAACCTTAGTCTACACAAGTGACTTATGAAGGTAAAGCATAGGTAAGGTACCTACTCTGTGAGAAATGTCAAATGAACATAAATTGATGTTTGTGTCATATCATAATTATTGTTTGTTTTGATTGTTTAAAATATCTACATTCCCGGCCGCCTGAAATGATTCCGGAAATAATTATAAGTGATTATAGTGGAAATACCAAGAATTATATGTATTAACTTACCATTGGAGACACTGGGCCCCAGGTCGGCCGACATGAAGTGTTTCATCAGTATCAGGGGGCCCCCCTGTCGGCACGGTTGGTCGAAACTACAGGGGATCGTAGATCTGGAGCGTACCTCTCCCGTATATATTATTAGCTGTACAGAGAGTTAACGCTGCCAGCGTAATAGGGACCATACCGCAGGCGGACCGACGTTTTAGACTCGGAAGACTCCGTTGCATATTGGTGGATGCCGTGGCATGCCGGCGCCTACCACCGCGGTATCCTCTAAGGTCAATACCGCGGAGAGAAATCCTCCGTGATGCTCCGAAGTCCGAGGTTGGTGTCAGATCATTAAAAAGTAAGGTAAAAGTAAAGTAATATTTATTAATCAAACAAAGTTTAACTGATTACTGGGTTGTCTGGTGCATTCCAAACTAGGCTGAAGCCTGTATCTTGGAATGCACCATGTTTTGTAGTTAATAAACATGAAATTTGATTAGTAGAAAAACATGAAAATTAATTAACTAAGATTAACCTAAGTGTGTGTGTGTGTAAGTTGTGTGTGGGTATGTAAGTGTGTATGTGAGTAGGGGTATGTACCTGTGAGTCGTGAATGAGTGTGAGTAGCTTAGCTGACCACAGACCAAGTGTAAGTATGTATTATCTCTTCTGTGTCATTGTATGATAGAGTAGAAAACCATTTTTTTAATTTTGATTTGACTTTTAGCGAGGTGAATGAATGAATGAATGAATAAATGCTTTATTGCACACCTCAAAAATTACAACACAGTAGAAAAAGATATAATTAACAAAAAAGAGGCAAACAACAGGCGGTCTTATCGCTAAAAAGCGAGGTGCATGTTTTTAGGTCAAGGGTTTTGCAAACAGCGTTATATGTAAATGGGTGAATATAGTAGCCAGATCGTTGTGCGTGAGCCGTTTGGACGGTAGGTACAGGGACTCTGTATGTACGCCTACTCATAATGAAATCTTTTTGCGCTGATTTTCCAATATTTTTGTGAACCCGGATGACTGCATTGAGAATAAATTAAAATTGAATACCTTATTGTATTTGAAATAGGAATAAATTATATAAATTTATGCAAAAAATACAAACGTGAGCAAATCGAAAGGTTGAGTACTTAGAAAAACTAACTTTTGGGTAGACAAGTTTTATTTAAAATCAATGGATCTAATGTAAAAGGTAGTTCTTTCCTTTTTTATTGCGAAATAAGGGAACTAAGTTACATTATACAACTGTTACAAATAAGAAATATGACAGTCATGATCCCTAGCAGGGTTGAATGTTGAAAGTTACCTAATGATAGATAACATAATAAGGTGACGGTAATTGAGAAAATATAAGATAAACTATTTATTTTACATACGCGAGCGAAGCCGCGGGCCCGTCTTGTCTCTCTCTCTCTTCTTCTTTGCCTTAATCCCATTATTTGGGGTCGGCTCTCCTCGTTCTCATGCGCCAGGACGGTCTGTCCTGAGTTGTCATCGGAGTAAGTTGGGCTCGTTCCAAGTCGCGGGTTACTGTAGACCACCACGTGGCTTTGGGTCTACCTTTACCTTTCTCTTTGATTGGTAATGCCAAGGCTTGCCGCACCACATGGTCTTCAGGTCGTCTCATCACGTGGCCATACCAACGAAACCTGCTCTCTGTTAGTTTGTCCGTGATGGGTGCAACTTTGTAACTACCTCTGATGTATTCATTTTTCACTTTATCGAGTCTTGTTACTCCTGCAGCCCACCTCAGCATTTTCATCTCAGCCACATGTAGTTTTTGTTCATGCGCCTTCTTAATGGCCCAGCATTCGGCACCATACATCATAGCAGGTCTTACGGCTGCTTTGTAGACTTTACCTTTGACTTTGATTGGCATTCTTGTGTCGCAGAGGACTCCAGAGAGTGCTCTCCACCTTTGCCAAGCAGCATTGACTCTATGGGTGACATCGGATTCAATAGTACCATCAGACGTCAGCATTGCTCCAAGATACTTGAATTGGGATACCTTTGGGACTTGATCTCCTTCGATGCTAATCTTGTTGGCGGTTGTGGTATCTCCGCTGAAGTTGCATTCTAGATGCTCGGTCTTACTTCTACTGATGCGTAGGCCATTTCTTTCCAAGGCCTCCCTCCATTGCTCTAGAATTTTTTGCAGTTGTTGTGCATCTTTTTCAATGAGAACGATGTCGTCCGCGTATAACATACACCATGGTAAGGGGGTTTGGATTCCTCTGGTGAGATAGTCCATTACTAAGTTGAAGAGTAATGGACTTAACGCTGAACCTTGGTGGACGCCGACATTAACTTTAAATGTCTTGCTGATACCAGCCAGACTTCTCACATTCGCGCTACTTCCATTGTACATATCCTGGACTAAAGCGACGTAATATTCTGGCAGACCCTGCGCTCTCATGGCTTGCCATACTAGATTTCGTGGCACTCTGTCAAACGCCTTCTCAAGATCTATGAAGACGAGGTGTAGATCTTCACGATTGGCTCGATGCTTTTCCATGACAATACGTATGGCTTGTATAGCGTCGACAGTGGATTTGGATGGTGTGAAGCCGTACTGGTTCTCGGAGATATCAACGATGCTCAAGAAGCGGTTATTTAAAATCTTTTCCCATATTTTGAGGGTGTGGGAGGTGAGTTTTATACCCCTATAATTACCACACACACTAACGTCACCCTTGTTCTTATTGAATGGTACAATTAGACTTTGTCGCCATGAATTTGGAATTTTATTAGAATTTAGGACAGCATTAAATAGTTTCGTTAGCCATTCAAGTCCTATCAATCAATCAATCAATCAAATATTTATTTGCAAATGTAGTGATAAATACAGTTGGAAGGTACATGTTAAGTGCGTACATTTTACTTAAATAAGCATGCAAATTTTACTTATAACTATTAATCTAATCTAAGGTAGTTCCAATACGGAACTTAAGCTAAGGCTTATATTACATAAGGTTATTCAATATTACATAAGGTATTATAATTTACACATAATTGTCATATTAAGCTTCTAATTATTAAACATTGCATTAGAACATAAATATTATTAACATGCGCTATGAGATGTCATAAAAGCAACACAAAAATAACACAAAAATAAAATAAAAATATTTATTCATTCAATTTTAAAATATTCGTCGATTTTGTAATAGTACTTGTCTAAGCAAAATTTATGTAATTTGTATTTAAATTGAGGCATGTCAGAGTTCCTTATATCTACGGGTAAATGATTAAATATTTTTATTGACATACATAAAACGTTGTATCTAAAGAAAGCCGAGTTCGGTTGGAATGGATAGCACAGATCAGCACCGTTTCGACATGGATATCTGGAGGTTGACGCCTTTCTTTTAAATGAGGCCTCATTGAGCTTAACATAGAGACCCATTTCGTAAATGTATAATGAGGGCAAGGTCATCACTTTCAATTTTCGGTAGAGAGGTCGCCAGGGTGCCAACTCATGTACACCACATACAGCCCTAACGCATTTCCTTTGTAATAAGAAAACCTGCGGCATATTGCTACAGTTACCCCAAAGTATAAGGCCATAACGCAAATTGGACATTACATGCCCATTGAATGCCATGAGTGCAGTTTTTTGTGATGCTATTTGTGAGAGCCGTCGTAAGGCAAATACAAACCCGTTTAATTTATTAATTAACATTTCTGTGTGGTCTCTCCAATTTGTATGGTGGTCTAAAATAATGCCCAAGAAACGAACTGATGACACAGATTCAATTTTGCAACCATTATAATTAATTTCTACATTTTTTGGTTGCCCTTGCCAGGCGTGAAATTCCATTGATTTAGTCTTAAGGAGGTTAACCTTCAAATAGTTATGTACTAGCCACAGATTTATATTTTCAAAGGCTTGGTTGATGTCATGTTCATAGTTATGGGTATCTTTCTCTTGTACTACTATAGAGCAGTCGTCTGCAAAAAGCGTAACCTTGTGGTTTGTGACGGATGGTAAGTCGTTAATATAAACGAGAAAAAGCAACGGGCCAAGTACGCTGCCTTGAGGAACACCAGTGATAGCATTTAGATAGTCGGATCGATGTTTAATTAGTGTTTTTGTGGTTTCATCATATTTTGGTATTTCAGTACATTGCAGACGCTGATTTAGGTAAGTTTTTATCCATTCATAACAGTTTCCTCTAATACCGCAGTGGTATAGCTTTGTAAGTAGGATATCATGGTTTACTCTATCAAAAGCTTTTGACATGTCCATAAAAATGCCAACAACTGGTATTTTATTATTCCTACAATTTAAAATATTTTTTATAAAGTCTAGTATAGCTGTTATGGTAGATTTGTTTTTACGGAAACCAAATTGGTCCTGTGATAAAATTTTATGTTTTTCTATGAAATCTGTCATTCGTATGTACAGAGCTTTTTCGAAAATTTTTGAAATTATTGGAATTAGCGCTATAGGTCTATAATTAAGTGGGTCGGTTATGTCGCCCTGCTTCATTAGAGGTTTAATAATAGTGAGCTTTAATTTATCAGGGAAAACGCCTTCAGCCATAGACAAGTTGATTATATGACTTAGTATGTAAGCAAATACTGACGAATTTTCTTTTATAATTGATGTAGTTAGTTCGTCATAACCAGCTGCTTTTGAGTTTTTTAGTGACATAATTATTCTTGCCACCTCGGTAGGGTTTGTCGGATATAAGTATATCGTTGAGTCTAGGTTGTGTAATTTATATTGGTATTTATTTGTGTTACAGTGTATGTTGTCCATAATTGTAGTAAATTGATTATTTAGTTTATTTGCCATTTCTTTTGGGTCAGTAATCTTTTGGTCATCAAAAACCATACTATCAGTGAAATGACTCGGCTGTCGTTTCCCGAGATGTCTGTTTATAATAGACCACGTTGCTTTCCCTACATTATCTGCCTTATATATATAATTGTGATTCTGCAACCTATGTGACTTTTTAATGCATTTTTTTAATAGAGCTGAGTATTTCTTATAGTTTGCTTTATGAATGTCGCTAGATGAGTTAATATATTTATGATATAGTTTTCTTTTTGTTTTTATAGCTTTTGTTAATCCTGGAGTGATCCAGTTTGGTTTGCAATTTGATTTTATTTTCACTTTTTTCAGAGGAAAGCACAGCTTAAAAAGTAGAGTGACAAGGTCATGAAATTCATTAAAGGCAGTATTTGTATTAGTGCATGAAATAACATCAGAAAATGAAATGCTTTTTATAGCTTGTTGGAATTTTTTACGGTGTTCTTTTGTGAAATCTCGTTTCCATTCGAACCAATAGTTTACAGAATTAAGACATTTAACTGGGACTGATATTGTTTGGGCCGTGTGGTCCGAAAGATTTAAATTGTGCACATTACATTTATTTTTACTTTTAAAATTAGTAGCTATGTTGTCGATACACGTGCTAGAAATAGTTGTAATGCGTGTGGGTTCATTAATTTGTAACTTGAAATTATAGTTTTGCAATATTCGCTCGAATTCTGTATTAAAAGTATTAGTTTTTAAACGGTCTATATTGTAGTCACCGCATATAATTATACGTCGAGAATGATTTTTAGATTTTGTAAGGGTGTATAATAATATATGAAGTTTTTCAAAAAACTGATTTAAATCCGCTCCCGGTATTCGGTAGAGGCATATAATTGTAATATTATTTGACGGTATATTGACACCACAGCACTCAAAGACTTTTTCTATGCATATATCTTTAATCCAAAGTAAAGAGTTAAACTCTATATCATCCCGGAGTAAAATACACGTCCCACCTCTACTTATTTTTTTACGACAATAACAAGCTGCCATTTTAAAACCATTTAAAATCAAATTATGCTCATCTTTAATCTGTATAAAATGTTCAGACAGACATATCGCGCTTATGTGATTATCATTATTACTCAAATTTCGCAATGATAGCTCAAGATAATCTAGTTTTCCCAGGGCACCGGCAATGTTTTGATGCATGATATTAAATGAAGAGTTTGCAACGAAAGGAATGCTGCTGGGGGTGTGTCGTATCAAAAGAAGAGCTTTTACTTATTCTATTGCAATGGGATAATTCACCGTTATTCAAAGGTATGCTGCTGCACGAGGATAGATCCTTAATTCTTTCAATTAAATCTGCGGCATCCATGAAAACTCTAATAAGTCCTCGGTTGTTAATTGTCCCTGCGCTCCGCGTAAACATATAGTTAGAATATGATAAATTTTTATTTGAATCAAGAATATATGCATACTCATTTAGTAAATTATCAAGGTACAATAACTGATTAAAATGTTCCACTCTTTTGTTAAATAACATATTCTTATAACTTAATTTAAATGTAGGTAAACATATTATTATATTAGTATGCTGAACGTCCTCAAGTTTTTTCCTTAGAAATGCAATTAACTCGGCGTAATTAGACGTTACATTAAAGTCTTTTTCACCAATATAGATGATGCAGAAATCATTAAAAGTAAAATTTTCTAATTTCTTGCACAGTCCATTAAATAGTTGCTCGATGCCCCCGCCGGTTATGCGATAGTGAAAACAGTTATTAAGTACGCGGTCAGTTATTTTCAGTAAACTAGAGTCATTACTACTTATGACGCAAACTTTCGGCGTTGCTGGCGCCGGTGCTGCGCCCCGCATCCGTTGAGTGGGTCCATCTGGCTCAACAGGGCTGGTGGTCGCTGCAGAAGACAAGCTTGAGGATGGAGTTGTTCTTAAAGTCGGTTGAATTATGACTGACGTTTCGTTGCTTAGTTTGATGAGAGAGCTTTGTGACTTCGATGCTGCACAATTTAGTAAATCTCGTTCAAGATTGCAGATTACTAAATTTAAAGTTTTTATCTCTTGTTCGGATTCAAGGAGCTCATTCTGTAATTTAGTGATAGTTTGTTCCATTGATAAAATTTTGATTGAGTTTTCCGCCTGGAGTTTAGACTTGATAACGTCGACAGGGCTTGCTGGTGATAACCTGCCCTTACGAGTTGTAGGTTTTGCTCGTTGCGGAGAATTGCACAAGTTTTTTAATGCGTATAATTCCTGCGTTAGTTTTTCGTTTTGTCGTTGAAGTTCATTTTTTTCTAGGATAACATTTTGCAATTCGTTATCGGTGCCGGCTAGGTCAAGTTTTAATTGATCGATTTCACACTTCAGCTCTATTATCTGACTAGAATCATATGTTAATTCGAGACTTTTTGACAGGTCCTCATCTAAAAGATGTAGCGTATCCTCCGTGGACTCGTTGGTATTAGGTATTGACTCTGTTGATTTAGATCTGGTTGGCGTATGAGTATCATGTTGGTATGCGCCCGGGGGCGAAGACGTAGTACTTATATGCTCCTGCGGTTGCACTTTCGACGACGTGCTAAGTGCAGGAGATGCATTCTTATAATTTTTCCTTCTAATTGTTACATTTTGCTCGTCTTTGTTCTTCATCAGTGCAGGTTTCTTAAAAGTTTGATTTTGTGGGTTGGGGGACGGGCGACATGATATACATGCCCATTCTTTTTTACTTTTTGCAGTCATTATATGAAAAAGCTTTGATCGTCCCGCACAATGTATATCTAATATCTGTTGGCATAAAGAGCATTTAAGGACATTTTTACCTTCTATCTCATTACTGCATTTTACGCATACTAGCGCCATCTTAACTTTTTTTAATGCTAACTTGAGTATCGAGTGGCAAGACAGCACCGTAGGCGTACGCGCACGATGTGTTTTATTAGTTATAGTTCTGACTTAGAGTTCCACAATCCCGCCACTAGATGGCGCGCATCTGTATGTCGAATACCGAGTGGCACGTATACGTAGTGTCTTTCCAAATTGCGAACAGATGGCGCTTATTTCGGCGAAGTAGGTTTCTACGTGATTCAGGCTATTGACGTTAGATGTCCAGGTTCAATCAGCTGACGTTTGTTTACCTTCAAATTTCAACTGTCATAGAATGACTCGGTACAATGTTTTGTTTTAATTATATTCACTTTTAAACTCACTATTTCTGGCTCTGGGTCCTTGATTGTTCGTCCTGGTACTGACACATATCCGTATTTACGCACAATAGAATTTAAGGCACACTCTTTTGCATAAAAATGTCCCAGGTGGCCGTGTCACGTTAAACTGCTTATATTATTTGTGTTTTAAATTATTTACACTGGATAACACTTCCCGTCGATATTTATAGTTTTCTTGGCGTATTAGTTAAGTTTTTACAGTCGGATATCGCGTTGGTCTATTTTTAAGTAAATATTAAGCGCAGAGGTGATGTTGACCGTGGCAGTGGCGCCATCTATCCATGGGTCCAGTTTGCTTCCATATATCACATGGTATTTCATCTGGGCCAGGAGCTCTGTGGTTTTTCATTTTCGAGACAGCGAGTTTAACTTCTGGGACACTTATTTCTAATATTGGTCCCACAGAAGGTTTTAGTACTGGTAGTGGTTGACTTGGGAATTCTTCATTAAGGAGCCCTTCATAGTATTGCCGCCATCTCGTGTTTATATCTTCATTATTTGTTAGTAGCAGCCCCTTTTCGTCCCGGATGTATTTATTAATCTTAATGTCCATTGTTGACTTATGCCGCTGTTTTGCGATTTTGAAGATTTCTGCGTCGTTCTTAGCATCTTCTAGTCTACTATAAAAACAATCCTTAGATTTGGCTCTATTTTGAGCTACCTTGCGCTTCGCTTCTTGTTTTGCCTTTTTGTATTCTATGTGATCCTCCTCTAGTTGGGTGGCCTGCCATAATTTGAATAGGTCTCTTTTGGCTGCTACGGCTTCTTTAACTTCGTTATTCCACCACCTTGGGTCCTTATTATTGGTTAGTATTCCCTTTGAGACTCCTAAGATTTTTGACGACTGAGTTTTACAGGTGCGTGCAAAGTTTGACCACATATACTCGGCATTGTTGTTATATTCGTTGTTCATATCATCCTCCAGATAGTTTTTAAGAGAGGCAATGAGCTCCTCCCCTTTAGGGCTATAAAGTAGTCCCCACTTGATCTTCGGGGTTTTATCAATAGTTGTCCTTATGGGTCTGGGTAGTTTAAGACATGCTACCAGTAATCTATGCTGTGAAGTAAGTGCTTCCCCAGGTATCACTTTGCAGTCCTTAAAGTTTCGGAGTAAGTTTTTATCCGCCAAAATAAAGTCTATTTGTGTACTGTGTCTTGAGCTTTTGTACGTAATTAAGTGTTCCGGTTTCTTTTGGAAAAATGTGTTGATGATGGCAAGGTTATGTCTCATAGCGAAATCCAAAATTTCTTCCCCTTGTTTGTTACTACTTCCGTAGCCTTTATTTCCGTGTACTCCCGGGTATGCATCAGTAGAGGTCCCTACATGACCATTCAGATCTCCACCAATATATTTCGTTTCAAGCGATGGTATCTGGTTGATCAGGTCATCAAAATCTTCCCAGAATTGAGATTTTTCCGTGTCAGAACATCCTGTTTGTGGAGCGTACGCCGAGATTAGGTTCAAAGGCGGTTGTTTATCCATGGCTAATTTTACAGCAATCAAGCGATCGTTCTTCCTTTCGATTTGGATGATCCTTTGTTTCAGGTGAGAGTCCAGTGCGATGGCTACCCCATTTCGTGTGTTACAAGTACCGTGATAGATAAGTTGATAGCCCAGTCCTATGTCCCTCGACTTGGAACCTTTCCACCTGGTCTCTTGAATACAGCATGCGTTGATTTCCCTTCTTTCAAGCGTTTTGCTAAGTTCCTGGCTTCTACCATTAAGAGAGCCCAGATTCCAAGTAGCAAGTCTGATGGTTAATTTGCCAGTTCGCGAATGCATATTCTTGTCATTTTGCTCGTCGCTTTGGGGGAACGCCCTAACATTCTGTTTATTCTTTAGTGCACTCACGTCGCTTACGGGGGACGCCCTAGCATTGACTCGGAATCTTTTAGTTGTACTTTTCATGTTTTTGAACGAGGAGAAAGGTTTTGGCTATTGGTTTTACGGCCGGTTGCCACCTGACGCCAAGGCTGTTGCCCTCCTTAGGGCATGAGCGCTGCCGTTGGCCCATTTGGGCTCATCCGCCACCATCTCTTCTGGATGCTCCAGTCCAAACATCCAGCACTGTTGCCGACCTCGCCTCTGAAGATGTCAAAGAAGCTCGACACAGGGGTTTGTTAACGGAGTAGCCTTCTCCGGCCTGTTGGTCCGCGGAAGCTATTTTATTTCGCCTCTACCCTCCTGGAGGTCCAGGCGGGCGTTCCACGATCCGCCACCTGTGGACGCGCTCTCTAGGGGTGAGGCTCCCCCGAGAGTCCGCGGGCCCGTCTTGTATTTATATGAAATTGCAACGTTACTTGTGCGGTTTCTTAAACCAGACAACGCAACGGATACTGCATTATCTTTTGGATTTTCAAAAGTGTTATTATAGCCCTAATACTAGATGTGTTCAAAATTGGAAGCTTGCAATTCCTACCTTACAATTCGTATTATCTGTCATATTATATCAGTCAGTGACAAAACTAAGGACCTTTGACTTGCAATCATTTTAAAATGTAAGTCGTAATTATATATATGATATTAGAAATACTATACCTTCCTTATGTTATGGCCTCTTGTGCACTGAACTTTCAGACTTCTAGCTTTATTCACTCAGTTAGAGGGGGGGGGGGGGGGGGTCGAAGCCCGAATGGCTTCGGGAAAAGAATGGTACGGCCCGGCCTTGCCTTTGTTGTTTGTTTTGCTCGACTTGGCGGAGACACTGCTTAGTGGAGTACAACAACGCCTTTTTAACCTATAAAAATGACAAAACTCACAAGTCCGATTTTATATTGTGCCCCGTTAGAATACGTTAATCTATACATATAATAAACGCGTAAGGAGAAAAAAAATGTACATTGAAGATATTTGAGAAAATCTAATTTGGGGGGCCTTAGAAACGTTGACTGAATACATTTTGGTGATTTTTGGAATTTTTGTCTGTCTGTCTGTGAGTTTGTTCGCGATGTACGCCAAAACTACTGCACAGAATTTCATGAAATTTTGTATTATAGTAGTTTATACCTCGGGGTAACATATAGGGTAGTTTTTATCCCGCTTATTTAAAAACATTTTTTTCCAATTCAAGCAAGTCTGTTTGGAAAGAGAAGTGCCGTGGTTTATATGGAAGCTCATACATTCTACGACACTTCTCTTTCCGAACAAGTCAATTGTGTGAAAGTTGAAAGTAACCGGAAATATAAATGTCATCGACTAAAGGATGATGCACGGTGTTCCGGACCGTCTCCGACACGACAATTTCGAGACTTCGTTTTGTATAGAAAAGCGTCACATGATCGTAGGAGGTCAGCTGTATGTGTAGTTAAGTGTCGGAAGTGTCGTGTCGGAGACGGTCCGGAACACCGTGCATAATTCTTAATATGTACCTTCAGTTTGTGGCAACGGAGGCCTAGGCCACTTTTTTCTTTGTATATGACCTCTATTTAAGGTTATAATTAACAATTGTAGTGTGTCAACATACAATAAACAATTTATTCTTCACACTTGACCATTTACCCGGTCCCTTTCATGCTGCTGAAGCAATTCTCGCTACGATGTTCCGCGCCTGAGCCCTATGTTGTACCTGGTATTTGGCGTTCGCATACATTGCCAAGACACTTAAGAATTAAGTTTTGTCCGGTCCCTTTCATGCTGCTGCTGAACCAGTTCTCGCTGCGACGTTCCGTGTCTGGGCCCTATAAGATACTTGGCATTTGGCCTTCCCATAGATTCCATTACCAAGACACTTGACCATTGAGTTTATACCCGGCCTGTCATTCTGCTGATAAAGAAATTCTCGCTGTGACGTTCCGGGCCTGGGCTCTGTGTGGTATTCGGCCTTTTGATCTCTGCATATATTGCCGCTCCCTTGGGCCTTTTTCCCTCGGGTTTGCTAAGACACTTGACTATTGAGTATATACTCGGCCCTATCATGCTGCTGCTGAAGAAATTCTCGCTGCAACGTTCCGGGCCTGGGCCCTATGTAGTTTTGGCCTTCGCATACATTGCCATTCATCCTCGGGCCTTCGGTCCTCGGGTTTCCTAAGATACTTGACCATTGAGTTTTATCCGATCCCTTTCAGGCTGCTGCTGAAGCAATTCTCGCTGCGACATTCTGTGCCTTGGCGCTATGCGATACTCGGCATTTGGCCTTCCCATACAATGCCGCTCACCCTTGGGTTTGCGAAGTTTATACCCGGCCCTGTCATTCGGCTGCTGAAGAAATTCTGGCTGCGACGTTTTGGGCCTGAGCTCTGTGTGGTATTCGGCCTTTGGCCTTCTCATACATTGCCGCTCCCTCGAGCCTTAGGCCCTTGAATTCGCGAAGACACTTGACCGTTGAGTATTGTCCGGTCCCTTTCATGCTACTGCTAAAGCAATTCTCGCTGCGACGTTCCGTGCCTGGGCACTTTGCAGTACTTGGCATTTGGCCTTCCCATACATTACCATTCACCCTCGGGCCTTTGGCCCTGGCGTCTGCGAAGGAACTTGACTATTGAGTTTATACCCGGCCCTGTCAATCTGCTGCTGAAGAAATTCTCGCTGCGAAGTTCCGGGCCCGGGCCTGTGCTCTATGTAGTATTCGGCCTTTAGCCTTCTCATACATCGCTGCTTCCTCACATGACTGTTGAGTATTGTCCGGGTCCTTTCATGCTTCTGCTGAAGCAATTCTCGCTGCGACTTTCCGTGCCTGGTGGGCACTATGCGGTACTTGGCATTTGGTCTTCCCATACATTACCGTTCACCCTCGGGTCTTCGGCCCTCGCGTTTTGCGGCTCTGTCATTCTGCTGCTGAAGAAATTCTCGCTGCGACGTTCCGAGCCTGAGCCCTACGTGGTACCAATCATACATTTGTCCGTTAAGTTTATACCCGGCCCTGTCATGCTGCTGCTGAAAAAAAATCCCGCTACGACGTTCCGTGCATGGACACTATAATGCGGTGCTTGGAATTAGGCCTTCTCATAAATTTCCTTAATAATTAGTCAATGTTACTCTGCGTCCGTAGGAAATACCTTAGACAACCCTACACGTGATCCCCGGACGGTGCTAAAAGAGTAACAAACTTGGCAGCTGCACTGTCCCATCTAGACCTCGCAGCACTCACCGGATTTTGTTAATCATCTGCTTTTATACGACTACTATCAGAGAGTAGAAATACCTATCTATATCCAGTGATATGTAGTCGAAAAATAAATAATTTGTAACAAAAATGTACCTATTACTATTTAACGTGTAGAAAGCGTAAGTAGTGTTGGTCTGGAAATAGTCAATGAAAATACCAAACCGCATAAACACACGCGGGCGAAGCCGCGGGCACAGCTAGTTACTAATAATGAAAAATATTTTCTAAAAATTGTGAGCATTGCGCTAGGTATAATACACGTATTTGTTTGCTACATAAAGAAAAGATTATGCAAGTTTTATTTTTCTCTACCAGACTATCGCTTTTTATTATTGCTACATAATTTCACATTTTATAACGTATTTGTCAATAGCATTAGTCGTTTTAGCCATTTGTCGTTCGTTTAGAATTCAAGGTCACGCATATTTTTACAAATTGTTCACGAATATGCTCACGTAATCTATTGACCAAACTGTTATAAAATGACAGATGATATTGAAATAGTTGAATGCAATAGTGTGGTAAAGAAAAATGTAATTTGGATAATCTTTTCTTTGTGTTATTAACAAATATCTATATAATACCTAGCGCATCGTCGATAACTGTTAGAAAATTTTTTTTACTATGATTAATCATATTATATTCTCTAACTAAAAATGAAAATCGCACTTGTGAATTATAAAAGTTCAAAACTGTTCCTGTACCGTACTAGCTGTGTCCACACAAAATCTAATCACCCCTCAATATCAGTCGGGTTTTACAAATCGCACAAGTAACATTGCAATCCCATATAAATATCAATAAATGTATAAGTTATTTTTCAGTTAATGAAATTTAAGTCTTCTTCACCACCTAATTGGATAGAAGATACCTAGGTGAGTTAACAGTAAAATAAAGGCAGTTTTTAGGTACTTGATACCCTCGGATGTGGGCGTGCTTACGGGTAATTATGCGTGAAAATAGGTATGGGAATGTGCACGGCATGAACAACAACAAACGGAAGGAGAAAAGGTGGCCCTATTTACAAAAAGGAATGACATCCCATTTAAAACATTAACATGTACAAAAGAGCAACGCAATTCTTGGTCCGATAAAAGTATTGATAATTGAAAACCAAGCTCGTGTCCATAGAACTCAATCCCCACTGGAGTTCAGTAATGATATTTCATTGCGACCTTTGTCCCTAAAATAGATGACATGGTTCGTAAGAAAGAACAGATTGTTGTGTGTCTCATGGTTACACTCTTGCCCATACTGGCGGATCTAAATGCACCACCCTGTATTGGTTAAAGGCAATAGCTTTTATAAAACTAGGATCCAGGTGTTATTCTTAAATTACCGACTTTACCGATTACTAGAAGCAAAATGGTGTACACTTTAAAAAGAAAAACATCGTATGTGTGTGGCCCAAAACACGAGCGAAAAATTCAAACGTAGATTGTACTCCTCAAACAATAAAACGATTGTCCAACAACTTTAAAAAAAATGTAGTTTTTAGATTGTCTCTTTTTCATACTAACTAAATATTATTTTCAATGTACGTTAAAATCCGTCTAATTGACATTGCTTGTCAGTCTTGTCACCCTACAGACATAATCAATTTCGCAATACATTGCGTGTTCAGGTAAACTTTAAAATGTACTAAAAATCAAACCCTAAGTTATTTTTAAAAGTCGCTGAACAAACGTTGTTCAGTTTGAGGAGTAGAATCTACGTTTCAATCCTTCGCCCGTGTTATGGGCCACACACTGTATTTATTCAAATGTACGTTGAACGTACGTAAAAATTGACGTGGCTTGTAAGTAGGTACCTAACCTAATTAAATAATGAGATAATTATTGGTGTGTTTTTGAAATTATTCTGTTTATACAATTGTGTTACAATACTTACAATATAATTAGCAAGTGGCACGCTATCGGCGCAAGTGAGTTACGAACATGACTTGATAATAACGCTTGTAAATAACCGCATTTCACTGAACCGGCCGGCTCTACGTCGACGCTAACAGTCCTTAAGCCTGGGCCCATTACCTACGTAACAATGCCAACATAATGGAAAAGTTGTGCTGAGTCAGGATCAGTAGATAATTGCATACAAAATTGGCCGGAACTTCAAAAAAACCTCACTTCCGGTTTCTAAATGTATGGGGAAAAATTACGTTATATGTCATAGCCAAAATCCATAAATAGCATTATATATGTAGGCCTAGAATCATGAAAACTGGCAAGAAGAAAAGCCTTCCGGCACAAGTTGATGAAAAAGTCCGAAAAAGGTTCATTTGTTGTTCCATCACTAGAAATAAATGTATTGTATACACCTGTGTTTTTAACGCCCCCTTTAATAAAGGGAAGGCCTATGTTCAGCAGTGGACGTCTTATGGCTGAGATGATGATGATGATGATGACCTGTGTTTTTATTGATTTGCTTTAATTGCAAGGGTACATCCGTGAGCTTAAATTTAGTATGTTTCTCAAAGACTAATTAGCTCCAGCTCTGAGATAATCGATACTTAATTTTATCTCTATGATTTTGGAAACCTCCATTAAATTACTGTTGGACTCTGAGACACCGTTTTAAATGATGCACCTGTGCTGTGTGTAATGCGCCAATAAAATATGCTTCATCGTCATAATTTTCAATAGTTTGGTTGAATTAATCATAATACCATAGTTACATCAGTGTCCGATATAACAATTATTATTAAAACAATATTCAACTAAATGACCTGCACGAGGCTTCCTTATACATCGCTCCCTGGGACATGATGACCAACTAAAGGCCATAGTCGGGTCTCCATAGTAAGTTGGCCCTTTGATTATTTTGGTTGAGTTTTTTTTTTGTAAGTACCTCTTATACTGAAGGATATTTATGCTGAGTATCAACATCCTACTAGTAACAGTTTTTGACATATGATTTTTTTTACTTTTTTCTTTAATGTTTTGTTTTTCGGTATGTATTCACGCGATTTGCATCAAATTTTAAAATTGTGTTCCTTATTTATGTCTGCTTCCATATTCAAAAAACGAATGCCAGTTGTGATGTAAAAAAAAAGAAATAAAGTAAAATAAAACAATTAAATATATTTTTTATGTAGCGGTGAAGTAGTGACACCTCTAATTTTTTTTCTAGTTATAGTCTATACATTGACCTATTACTTCTCTTAATATCAAAATTTTCTAAGTGGTACTTCCTGTCAAAAAATTGCAATATGTGTGGTCATGGTTTGTACCTACTCAATCGGTGCTTTTCAATGCAGTATACAAACTCTTCGATTATGTTTGCGTTTTCTTATCAGGTTGTCGTATTAGGTAGTCATTGGCATTTTACTCTTAAATTCGACACCTTGAACCATACTACATTGAAAAACACCGATTGAGTAAAGAACATGACCACACATATTGCAATTTTTTGACAGGAAGTACCACTTAGAAAATTTTGATATTAAGAGAAGTAATAGGTCAATGTATAGACTATAACTAGAAAAAAAAAATAGAGGTGTCACTACTTCACCGCTACATAAAAAATATATTTAATTGTTTTATCTTACTTTATTTCTTTTTTTTTACATCACAACTGGCATTCGTTTTTTGAATATGGAAGCAGACATAAATAAGGAACACAATTTTAAAATTTGATGCAAATCGCGTGAATACATACCGAAAAACAAAACATTAAAGAAAAAAGTAAAAAAAATCATATGTCAAAAACTGTTACTAGTAGGATGTTGATACTCAGCATAAATATCCTTCAGTATAAGAGGTACTCACAAATAAAAACTCAACCAAAATAATCAAAGGGCCAACTTACTATGGAGTCCCGACTATGGCCTTTGTTCCTGGCTTACGGTCTATAATTTTATTTTAATTTATTAAGTGTTCATTATATGTTATACAGCGTGTATTTTTGATATTACCACATAAGCTATGGGTAGTTAGTATAGACCCTAATAAACATACTTCCATATGTTTTATTAAAATTTTACGACTTTTATTTTTCCATATAAAATATTTCAGCACGCAATATATTGCTCCTATACCTGATTACTTTGCCTTTAAAACGTTACAATTGATATGTGTCACATTGTACTGTATACGCAGTACATTGCTGAGTGAAATAAATTAAAAAATTAATTACTCGGTGTTAATTAACAATTAACTAAATATTATTTATTGCAATGTCGATTTAAAACATCAAAACCTGCTTCTGGTTTCCTTTTGTGGTAATATCAAATATACACGCGGTATATTAATTTATTAAGTGGTCGGGTCGCTAGTGTCGCTACTAACTAACTACAACAAGGTCGCCACTGGGTGTGTCAAACCCACGTGAACTTTTAGAGATCGTTGCTTGCAAGCTCAATTGTTCGGAAGAGACGATTTTCACGCGAAAGGGATTCATTATAATCAGAGGGCCTACCGCGAAGTTCGAAAATCGACAAAACGATGCTCCCGGCTCTATAGCTCTTGCTTATACGAAAGAGAGTGATGCAAATAGACGATTCGATGAACGAAGTGCTTCGCGGTTATAGGCCAGGTAAGTAGCTAAGCTACTCGTACTAAGAGAAAAGTGACGCGATATAAAACGAACACGATATCGTTCATAAGTAATTGGAGCAACTGGGCCGTGTAAACCTATTAGCGATTGTGCAAGTGTTCATATTAAATACAAAACTAAGCAAACAGATAATTAGTCACGGCTCAAAAGCCTTCCACACTGTCATTTGCTTTCGTGGAGAACGAACTTCTGCAGTATCAAATAATTAAAATCCGGAAATATACATTTTTGCTTGAAAATATGATTTTACATGGTAATCAAAACATTGCCTTTCCAAAGGATGTAAACTTTGGTCGGTACATGTTATCAAATCTACGAAAAGCAAAAGGTGACGACGTGTGTTTGGTTAGCGTTTTTGTAGTACTTATAGAACATGCTTTTAGATAACTTTCGCTTAGAATTACAAAGACATTTTTTGCCAAATAAAATAATTCGGCCCGTAATGCAACATGTTGCTCCATAAATATAAAAAAAGAAAATAGCAGTTATAGAGACTGCCGATAGAAGTGAAAACATTCAGC
This sequence comes from Pammene fasciana, assembly GCA_911728535.1. Lineage (NCBI taxonomy): Eukaryota > Metazoa > Arthropoda > Insecta > Lepidoptera > Tortricidae > Pammene > Pammene fasciana. The sequence goes on from OU452275.1 coordinate 25,142,619, forward strand.
ATTAAAACTTGAAATTTTATAATTATTGAATTATAATTAAGTAGTTATAGCCTATTATCTTTATCAAGTATAAATATTATAATCCAGTGACTTGTAATGCCATACGATAAATAAAAAAATAATTATAATTAACATTAATTATCAACATTAATCGTCTTCTCCGAGCACCATGTATTAAAAGCATAAGAGAAAAATACTACTTACAAAATGAAACTTAATTTGAACGGCTATAAGTTTAACTATCGAACGAGCCTTCCAACCCAAGAAAAATCTTGTGATGCGTTTTTGTTTTCGTGACGGTGTCGATGACGCGAACTCATAAGATTTCCCCCTACCAAAAATTGCCCAACGCGGCTAAAGAAGTTTTCACTTCAAAAATATAAATATTATTGAATTTGATATTAAATTATGGGGTTATAGTATAGTTAATTTTAACTTAAAACAACCTCTTAATTAATGATAACATAATTAAATCCCTATTCTGTTTTAATTCATTGCACTTATTGGATTCACTGTATAATGCGTTAACTGTAGACGGAGACCTAGCCACATCAGATGTGCAGTTTTTACATATTTTGGTAGTACTATTATTCAATTAAATTTGCTAGTCTGTAACTCTGATCTCCACCCACTAAAAGCTGCCAGATGCCCAGATCTAGCAATAAGGATAGTACTGCAATCTTACTAGATGAGTTTCGTAGCTCTCATTATTGTGTCATATCTGACGTGGCCAGCTTTTAGTCCATTAGATTAGCCGGTGCATAAATATAACTCAACTCATGCGCACTTCAATGCCGTTAAATCATATGCAGCATTTTCTAAAGTATCTCGCATTTTCTGCTGAACTAAATGTTATATAACGTCTTCTATAACTGCTTTATTTATATTGTTCTTCATTTAAGTACTTTTGTGCAGGAAAATGGTATAACCCGAGAGACGTTGACTTACCGGGAGTGCACGCAATACGCCGTGAACCTGTCAGTAGCTCTGTCGCGTGTGGGCGTCGCGCGCGGGGCCGTGGTGGCGATCGGGTCGGAGGCGCACGTGCGCTATGTGCCTACGATGTTAGCTATTACCTTTGCGGGAGCAGCTTACACATCCTTACATATGGAAATAGGAAGAGGTCTGTACTGTATTTGGCATATTTTTTACTCACTTGCTAGTCAATGAAGTACTTTTTGTAAAAAATAGGGTATTAATATTTTCCTGGCTGTACAAAATGCTCCAACTTTCGCTCAGGCTACCAGGTACATACATACATACATACATAACATTTGACCGTGCATTAATTCTGCTACTCGATGAGGTAGAGTTTCCTACCACCTACTTTTGATCTATTAGTCATGCATCAACTACAAATATTGGTAGAAAGTTGTAAAACATTAACTTTCTTCAGAAACCAAACACTCTATAGGTAATAGTTTTAATTAAAATAACAAGGTATTTATTTCGAAATAAAAATACAGTCAAGTTTAATTTAATTCGACTTTAAATCTATTTACAGATATTTTATTAATGAACACTTACTCCAGAATTTATTCCACGTTATGTTTATTCGTCTGTTAATTTCATCTTGGTGTCTAGATGCAGCAAAAGATACTTGTTGGCCTAGATATACATATTTCTGCACATAGTCTAATCTAAATATATAAAAGAAGAAACTGACTGACTGACTGACTGACATATCAACGCACAGCCTAAACCGCTGAGTCTAGAGTTTCCAAATTTGGCATGTAGGTCCCTTATAAGGTCTAGGGGTGCACTAAGAAAGGATTTTTCAAAATTCACCCCGTAAGGGGGTGAAATGGGGGTCCAAAGTTTGTATGGGGAAACAAGATTTGTTAGACTATGTTATTTGAAACTTCACCGGAGTATTCCTAACAATAAATGAGTAAGCACGTGTTTCAGCTTTTTTGAAAATTTAACTCCTTAAAGGGGGAAACGGGGGTGAAAAAGTCTGAAAATCAATATGGGTATCGTTCCTATGGTTTATCGGGTCGCTGATTACGAAAACAACAACCATATTATCATACAACGTGGCAGGTGTAAAATATCATCCCCCAGTGGGTGAAATGGGGGTCCAAAGTTTGTATAGGGAAACAAGATTAGTAAGACTATTTTATTTGAAACTTCACCGGAGTATTTCTAACAATAAATGAGTAAACACGTGTTTCAGTTTTTTTGAAAATTTAACTCCGTAAAGGGGGAAATGGGGGTGAAAAAGTCTGAAAATCAATATGGGTATCGTTTCTATGGTTTATCGGGTCGCTGATTACGAAAACAACAACCATTTTATTATACAACGTGGCAGGTGTAAAATATCATCCCCCAGGGGGTGAAATGGGGGTCCAAAGTTTGTATAGGGAAACAAGATTAGTTAGACTGTTTTATTTGAAACTTCACAGGAGTAATCCTAACAATAAATATGTAAACACGTGTTTCAGCTTTTTTGAAAATTCAACTCCTTAAAGGGGGAAATGGGGGTGAAAAAGTCTGAAAATCAATATGGGTATCGTTTCTATGATTTATCGGGTCGCTGATTACGAAAACAACAACCATTTTATTATACAACGTGGCAGGTGTAAAATATTATCCCCCAGTGGGTGAAATGGGGGTCCAAAGTTTGTATAGGGAAACAAGATTAGTTAGACTGTTTTATTTGAAACTTCACAGGAGTATTCCTAACAATAAATATGTAAACACGTGTTTCAGGTTTTTTGAAAATTCAACCCCATAAAGGGGGAAATGGGGGTGACAAAGTCTGAAAATCAACATGGGTATCTTTTCTATGGTTTATCGGGTCGCTGATTACGAAAACACCAATGATTTTATGATACAACGTGGCGGGCGTAAAATATCATCCCCCTGTTGGGGTGCGATAGGGTTGAAATTACTAAATATCAATATGGGAGTCGATTTATGGTATTTTGGGACGTTAATTAAGTACGAAAATGGCATCAATTTCGAAATTTTTGTTAAAGAAATAATTTTACCTCCGGGAAAGGACATAGGGTAGTTTCTATACCGAAAATCAGCCCTTAAGGGGGTGAAAAGGGGATTGGAAGGTTGTATAGAGAATTTTTAACCGTTGAACCGATTTAAATGAAACTTGATATAATAGATAGTTTGAATCCCGGGAAACGACTAAGGGTTATTTTCATTGAAAAAATTAACCCGTAAAGGGGTGAAAAGAGGGTTGGTAGTTTATATAGGATTTTTTCACAGCTGAACCAATTTAGATGAAACTTGGTATACAGATAGTTTGAGGCCCGGGGAGGAAAAAAAATAGTTTTTTTCGCGAAGGTAAAAAAGTTAAGGTTGAAACGGGGGTTGCAGGTTTTTATAGGGAATTTTAAACCGTTGAACCGAATTAGACGAAGTTGGTACATAGTAAGTGTGAATCCCTGCAAATGACTAAGGGTTGTTTTCGTTCCGAAAATCATCCCTTGAAGAAAAAAGGGATTGGAATTTTGATCAGGAAATTTTTAACACCTGGACCGATTTAGACGAAACTTAATGCTAATTAGCATACATATAGTTTGAGTCCCGAGAAGGAACATAAAATTGTTTTTATCTCGAAAATCAGCCCTAAAGGTTAAGGGTGAAACGATTTAGATGAACCTTTGTATAGAGATAATTTAAGTCCTGAGAACGGACATATAATTAGTTTTTATTTCGAAAATTAACCCTAAGGTTAAGAGGATGAAATGGCGTTGGAGGTTTGAATGGGGAATTTTTAACAGCTGAACCGATTTTGATAAAACTTAGTATAGAGAGTCCCGGGAAGCGAAAAGGATGTTTTAGGGTTTCGTACCAAAATGGTAGAACAGGAACCCTTATGGTGCGACTTTGATTGTAAGTCAGTGACCCAAAGGCAGACATGTAACGCCAATTTATGAATTTTAAACATTAAGGGGGGGGGGGGGTGGGGGGATTTGTGGGTAGGTAAATGAGAAATCAAAAAACAAATAACTTTATTGTGTGGCGTATCAAATAAAAGGGCTTAATGTGAGGATCTCTAATTAGTATAATTTTAACATAAGTACATAACTTTGAAGTTATAAAAAAAAAGGTGTAAATTAATCAATATCGGAAACTGTTCGACCGAAAAATTTGCAAAAATTATAGATATAATAGTTATTTACGTATAAATTACAAGAAAACTAATAAGAGTGCAGTCAAGCACCAGTCCGACTTAAGACAAAAAAAATCGGGGTACGTGTCCGATTCGCACTCAGCCGCCCTATTAATTCTCATGAAATCATGCTGAAAGCGTCTTTTTTCAAAAATTTAATAATAAAGTTGTTCGTACGAAACCTTTGAGGCGCAACTAAGACCCGTACTTGCGTGTTTTTTTTTTTAATTTCCTAAAATCGTTACTTAAAGTGGTGAAATGGGGGTTAAAAGTTTGTATGGGGCATTTCTTAATGTTGAACCGATTTAGATGAAACTTGGTATGGAGATAGTTTGGGTCCCGGGAAGGGGCAAAATTGTATTTATCTCAAAAAACAAAGCTTACGGGGGTGCATAGCAAAGGGGTTGGAAGTTTTATAGAGAATTATTTTCAGTTGAACCGATTTAGATGAAACTTGGTATAGAGATAGTTTGAGTCTCGGAAAACGACATAGGATAGTTTTAACCCGAAAATCAACCCTTTAAGAGGTGAAATGGGGGTTGAAAGTTTATATGGGGAATTGATAACTGCTGAACCTATTTAGATGATTTGGTATAGAGATAGTTTGGGTTCTGGGGATGGATACATAATAGTTATCCCAGAAGTCATTCCCTAAGAGGGTAAAAAGGGGGGTCAATTACTAATTCTACGCAAAGGAAGTCGCGGGGAAAAACTTTTATTCAAGAGTAGAAATCTGCATTAATCATAATGTACGCGGGCGAAGCCGCGGGCAACTGCTAGTTTGAATATATTAGAACAGTCAAGTACTAGATCTAAATACAACAGTCATTCATTGCTACCGTTCCTTGCCGTCCCCGGTGCAAAAGTGCCCATAGCGCTCGCGGCATTACCGCGCTGGATAGCTAATGGACAGCCTCTGCACCAGAAACGACTCGGATTTTTTAAATATATATACATATTTTTACTTTTGTATGCACTAAGTTTACTTCAAATTTTTTTTTTTATTTGAACGGAGGTCCTCTCCCTTTTGCCTAAGCCGATGACCTATGTCGCGCATAAACTTTTTTGCGTCCGCACTCCAACATCCCGCCGTTTCCATCAGGGTCGCTTGCCGTCCGTGCGACTAAGGCCCAGACGCCAGCAGACCTGAGGGTTCTCTGCACTATGTCGTCACCAGTACACCGCCGGCAACTCAGAGCGTGATGACCCTCAGCCCCCACCATGGTTCCGCAAATGCATATAATTATGTGGTTGACATACATCGCAGCCCAGGCTGAGAGCGACGGACACCCGCAATGAGTCACCGCCGAGTAGAAGAGAAGAGACGAGTTAAAATAATAATTGTTAATGTTGTTGCCTGGCTTATGGGACTGGGACGGAACAATAACATGGAAAAATATATGTTCCACTTATTTAAGTTTGTATTTAAGTAATACATGTATTTCTAACTAAATAAAAATGCATATCTAAGTATGAGTAAGTAAATAGTGTGAATAATTATTGTCTCACACTCACAAGTAGTTTTCATATGATTTCCAGCTGTGCTTAAACACAAACTGCAGATAGTGAAACCGAAGTATTTCATCACCTCCGCTCTGTTCTGGCAAGCTTACGGAGACGTACTGAGGAGTGTGGACTGCATCGAGACGATCATTGCAGTGTCCGACATACCGGGGATCTCGTGCTCCATACAGTCCCTCTTGACGGAGGATGTAGAGGTGGATACGTTCCAGCCAAAAGAAGTGGACGGGAAGTCGGACACAGCTTTAATCCTGTACTCGTCGGGGACGACCGGGCTGCCGAAGGGAGTGGAAATATCGCACTACAGTTGTATACTAACTTGTTTACCAGATGCGTGAGTAATCTAGATATAAACATGAACATTGCGTATTCTTTCGGAAACAGACACAATAGGCGACAAACTATGAATTACATTACCTACCTATACGTTGTTTTGAACTTTCCCCCATTAGAAACTTGTAGCAATGATATAATCTTAATTATTTATATAATTTCTGATAATACTGCGAGAACTCTAGGATTTATATTCTTAAAGTGGTTGGCATTCTTTGACCCTTTACAGCTGCCAGATGTTCGAATCTAGATATAAGCATAGTATAATATAAAGTATAACCTATATATTTAGTACAAACTAACGAGAGGGGTTTCGTCGCTCTCAGTATTGTGTCATATCTGACGTGGCTAGCTCTCCGTCTATTTTATTTTACATATGTAAATGTAACTAACTTTTGAGCCCTGACGAGCGTTGTGCGGGAATAGAAGCCATGTCCATACTGACACTACAACATGATCAGTGCTAACAAGCGTAAGGATGATTCACAGTGTTATCTTCCGAGTCCGACACGACACTTGCGACACCTCATTTTGTAGAGAAAACATCACGTGACCTTCGAGTGTTTTAAGAGGCTCGTTACGTATCCGGAACGTCGACGGCACAGTCATGTTTTGTTGTTTGACGGCCGTCGTCCCGTGCAAGGCCGCCGACCACTCGGAGACTATTCGTCAACACCTTTGCAACGATGTATCGGAATAAATTTGCCAAAATGTGTAGGTTGCAATAAGCTCGTCGGAATCTCACATTTGTAAGAGGGCAGTGTCGGAAGACTCGGTCCTGGAACTGCCCGGTCGCTGCTCGTGTAGTGCTCGGAACGCCCCGCGCCCGGTGTCGACCCGTCGACGTGGCGGACCCGGAACATGACACCATTGACACCGTGATTCATCCTATATTCAAATCAATGCGTCTCGCAGTTTCAGGCAGAGGCAATCGCTCCGAACTGCCTTTATGGCTGGACCGGGTCCATGGTTCAGTAACATGTTCGCATTCAAGACGTTTGAGTTCCTTCTGTTGGGAAGAAAAATTGTTTTTACAACAGACTTATCCATCGATCCAGTTTCAACTCTTATACGAGACTGCAAGGTAAGATGTCAATTCAACTTCAAGATTTTTTTTTGACTCCGCAGCCCGTGTATTAGTATTTAAATTATTCGATGAAGTATATATAGCGCACACGCCGTCTTAACCTTCAACCAATTTTAGATAGATGTGATATTCACTACTCCGGCGTACATACGTAACTTGGCGGCTGCAGACATTCCGGGGGATCGCTTCGATAACTTGAAGATGATCTACTGCCGCTCGTCCCCGCTCAGGAAAAATACGATCAAACTCCTGAAAAAAAGGTAAGTATTTAATAAAATAACGTCGTTACCTAAATAAGTGGTTTTAATAAATAAATAATACGATGACAAAAATACGGCTCACCTTAAGGAGAGCGATCACCGTAACCTACGAACACGAGCAACAGCAGGAGTGTCACATGCGCGTTGCCGACTCATTCAAAATCAATACTTTTATAAACCAAATAGTCTTCTTCTGGATTAACTCGACAAGGAGCTTATACCTATATTACAAGCATGCAAATGGTATTTCTTAACGGTTCTGACAAATTGGCAGGTTTCCAAAAACAAAGGATTTAATACAGGCAATGGGACTGACTGAATGTGGGGAGCCGATGTCGGAGATTTGGGCTCCGGAATCAAAAGCTGGCAGCGTCGGTGTAGTGGCTCCGGGCGTGCAAGTTAAGGTAACTACTGCATGCTGGGAATACACAAATTAATGTACATAAAAACGAATGTTTACTTATATAACTTCTGTTGTAACGACTAACGAGAAATCTTATCTGAGGACCTTTGTCACTGAATCAAATATCCTTTACTGAACATTTCAAACAAATCGGTCAAGCTATATCAACATTCCATTGTACGCACAAATAAGCTTTGGAAATAAATAACAATGAATAAATGTAATATTTTAGGGAAATTCAGTTTTTACTTTGAATATTATTTTCTTTACTTTCCAGATCGTGGACCCAAATACAAGGGCTACTTTAGGTCCAAATCAACATGGTGAGATTTGTGTAAAAGGCAACATGATTATGAAAGGCTACCTACGAGCAGGCAGCGATGCCGTCGATTACTTGGATGCAGACGGCTTCTACAAGACTGGAGACTTGGGATACTACGACGAAAACCAATACTTTTACATAATAGATAGGCTTACCGACATGATACATATTCATAGCGTTGGGCCCCTCTCGAAAGTGAGCATTATACCTACTTAGTAAATATCCTAGATCCTAGGGTACTCGAACATATTTGTCCACCGCCCTCCTCATATACTGCTCCTCCAGTATATGTTGCTATACAGATCTGTCCGTATATATTTTCCACTATACATTCGCCGGGCATATCCGCCAGACAGATCCGGCCGGTAGATGTGTGCGAGTATCCCTAAATTCCCTAGTTATAAATTAGCAGGTAACAATAATGGAATTACGAGTTACGACTGGCACCGTCTACGTCTCATAAAATTGTAGTGTTCTAACGAGGGGCATACGACGTAACAAATACTCAAATATTCCACTTTACAGATGAAATTATTTCTATACTATTGTATAGACTTTAGCATTTTTGAATTGATTATCATAAGTTTCCCACAGAATTTTTCACTCGTTGATTTTAGAAATTAAGTATTTTTTGTATGTGGTTGGTTGGTTAGCTTCTGTTCTGTATAATTAGTTAAATCACTCGGGTCCATCCTTATGAAAGACATAACCTAGAGCCGGAATATTCCAGGTTTCTCCCGCGGAAGTTGAGAGCGTGCTGCTGCAGCACCCATCGGTCCTGGACGCCGGAGTTGTCGGCAAGCCGACCCCGCCCGACTCCGTGCTGCTGATGGCCTTCGTCGTCATCAAGCCAGGATCTCATGTTACCGAGGCTGACTTGATTGCGTTTATGGCATCTGAGGTCATTCTTACTACTTTTGCATTCATCAATTTTATTATGAATATTATGATGGTAGTTTTTAAAAAAAGGAAGAAATCGAACCGCGAGTAAACTCTGGAGGGCAAAAAAATCCTGTTCCATTACCGAAAGTTAACGTACATTTTTATCTTTTTAAGTTACGTCTAACGTGGCTACTTAACCTTCAGTAATCGATGAACACACAAGAGTGAAACGCCAAACCGAATACAGAACCACCTCCTTCTATGAAATTGAAGTCGTTTAAAAAACTAGGCTAAAACCCCACACTAAGCGTATTTCGAGCGTCGATGTCGCCCACACCCGAGCGTCGGCGTCTCACCAGCGTCGACGCGACGTCATGTCAGTGTCAACACTACCTAGCAAGGGTTGACACAATTACGACTTTATCATGTTTATGTAGATAGGTATCAAGCATATATTAATGATGATATTTTATTGACCCAGGGTTCGCCGAACATGCAGCTGCACGGAGGGGTGACATTTATTTCGGAAATACCTAGAAACCAGCGGGGAAAAATTTTACGACAAAAACTTCGAGCTATGCTGAGCGAATAAGAACTGTCATAAACACTTGTCATTAATATATAAAAATAAATACTTATCAGGTACTGTTGCATATGTGTGCAATCATCTATACATGTGTGTGTGACTGCGTCCACGACACGACACCTATAGCTACGTAAATAAAGCAGTGTGATAAAAACCAAAGCTCGTATCACTCGTCTCAATTAACGACCCCATACTTGTCAGGTATATACCTATCAGCCTCTTTTAACGGGTTTTTGATGGTGAAATAATTTTGCGATATATGGTACAAATATTTAAAACGGGGTATTTACCATTTGTAGGTATTTGTTTTGTCTAGTTTCCGATATTTCGGCACAGTTGCGCCATTGTCACGGAGTAACTGAAGTTTCTGTGAGTGTTAGTTGTGGTCTACCCACTACCTACACTTACAGTATCAACTCGCGCGGTTTTTACCCAAACAGACTGTTTTGGTTTTGAGAACTTACGGATCACTGGATGCCAGACACTTGACAAATGAATGCCATCATCTTCGCGGTACACAAAATATCCCGTTATAAATAGTTTTTGTAATGTTAATGACCATGTTAGACCATATCACCATATACTGAAGTCATAGGTACTGAACAACTTTTTCTATGGGAAATTTCACGTCTGATCATTCTGTTCATTCGACGTCTGATCGGACCAAATGTATGAACCAGCAAAAAAAATTTGGTGACTTCGGAGTTGGTCTCCAAATCACCTCGCACAATATGGATACACGGAAAAAAAGCTTCCGGGATATTCTCAATCCAAGACATTATTATTATCTTGGAAATAAAAGTAAATAATTTATTGCATGTCAAAATACGTATAGAAAAGAAATATAAAAATTAGGTACACTAAAACCCGCTCCCGTATGTTCCCGGCGCAAAGGTGCCCATAATGCTTGCGGCATTACTATGGCCAGCCTTTGCACCAAGAACGACTCGGAGCGGGGGTCCTCCACTTTTTGCCGGAGTCGATGGCCCAACTCTTTCACAAAGCGATTTGCGTCGGCCCCCCAGCAGCCCGCGATTCCCACTGCGAAGGGGACGAATATGTAGCTGGACTGTAGGGAAGCGTATTTCTGTCTCTTTAGCGTCGCCTGTGTCTCGGCTACTGCTCCGGCTGCGCGTGAGGTACGGCTGACGTGAGTGAGAGGCGGCGAAGGTGCTAACACAAGTAGCGTCCCATACCAAACACCGCTCCCTCTCCCATGGCACTAAAGTCAAGCCGTCAGGCCTTTGCCATCCGTACGGCTAAGGCCTGGCGGCTCGAGTATTGCTATTGAGGGCATATTTGGAAAGATTTCCTCGTGACAAGTATTTATTTCCTTTACCAAAAATATGATTCTTCGCTTAATAAAACCACGTTTTCTTAAAATAGAAATACAACAATTTATTTGTTTCAAGAGTATATTGAGTAAATAAGAGAGATTGTACTTTAATCAAATAAAACAAGTAAATATTATCTTAGGTAAAAGAAAACTAGAAAATCTGTAAGAATATATTCGCTTCGTTATATTTAAAACTATAGTTTATTTTCGTTAAAGGAAATAAATACTTGTCACGAGGAAATATTTTGACCATAATATAATAATGTCTTAGATTGAGAATATCCCGGACCCTTTTTTCCGTGTAGGTAGTTATTGAAAAAACACCTTGTAAATAGTAAATTGTTCCTCAAATAAGAGTCTGATGCCTAATAAACGTTAATCGATCCTCGGACACTGGAAGATTTTTCTGAAGTAAGTGATTGGCAGCACCATCTTTCTCACTATACCAGAATACTGCAGGTGATTTGGAGGTACAAGCATGTACTGCAGGGCTACTATACTGGTAGCAGAAGTTATCAGTACTTTAAGGTGTCGAATGCTCCCTTGGCGTACCTTGTTAGGTCAGTTCTCAAAAAATTGGCGCCGCCACCTGTCAATAGGTTTATGTTAAAACTTTTTTTTTACTAGAAAATATCTTGATAAATAAGTTATCAATACATATTATGAGACACTTTTTACATAGAGGCCTGAAGGTTTGAAATCTATTTATTGTATATTAATAAAAATAATAATATTTGTAACTTAGTTCTGTCGTTCACCTTCCGTGTCCTTTTGCGCAGTACCGATGTTTCATGTTGTTAAAAGTACACAAATCTTTAACTTTACTTAACTTTTTTACTATATTTTATTTGCATATAATTATCCTTAACTTTTAAAACTAGACAATCATATTACACTTATATTCCACGTTATTTGCCTTTAAAGTTTGTCCACGGCTGTTTTTGTCGCTCACTTGTCGAGACAAACTCACAACTACCGTGCAATCCCTACTTCACCTATCCCGCATCACCCCGCACGACTCGAAGCCGTCAGTAATCAGCTATCACCTGATAGCAATAGCACGTGTGCACCAGACCGTGGTAATGAAATATATTATACAAAGTGACACAAACGGGAGTTTGTAATGGGTATGGTATCTTTATTCTGTCATTTATATTTCGGTTATTGTGGGAGATATTGCATTATCTGTAAAATATGTAATGTTATTGGTTGCCTATTTACGGGTACCTAAATACTAAGTTCATAAAGTAAATACTTTTCGAATTTTGAAGAAATAACTGTCATTTTGTCCGCCACATGTGCATCGTTTACCCGGCTAAAATTGGCAAATGAGCGACATTCAGCGACAGGTGGATGACAAAAATTATACTTTTAACACTCTTAATCATATATTTTAAGGTCGAGAATACTCGTCTTGTGCATTAAATGAAACAAGTTTACTGTCATGTTAATTTAGGCGCCATTTTTCAAAGGATTGTAGCTTTTTTGCGATATGTGTCCATTGCCTGTCCGATATAACCAGGTGGAGGACACAGTGGCAGGTTACCGACACGTCGTTCACTTGCCATATTCCAGCTGAACGATATTTAAAAAAAATGCTTACAGTAATTATATTTTATGTACGAATTCTCTTTAAAAAATCGATAATATACAGGTATTTGGATATAAAATGGTGCTAAACATAACGGGCCTCGCTCTCACAAAATGTGACACTTTTACTTTCATGATTACTTAAAAAAAATATACTTCATAAAAAAAATATTTTAAAAAATATATATAATTTCGTATTTTTTTCATTTCTCTAGCTACAGATGTATTTGATTTTTTAAGAAAAATATGTCTTTGGTGGGCAGGTGAATGATATCCATTTCAGGTTAATGACTACAATTAGACAGGTAATCGACTACGGACACAGGTTAGCGACGTTTGTCGTTAACTTGTCAAATGTTTCATACTAATTTGTACTTATTTGTCGTTAACCTGCTTCTATGGTCAATAACCTGTACACATTTAGTCTTTCACCTGAATGTGACGTCGTCCACCTGAATTTTAAACGGCCATAACTCTTAAAATAATTACCTGATTCCTTTCCTTTCTTTAACATTTTTGAAATGCTTGCTATTGCATTCTAATGATCCCAATTGAAAAATAAATAAAAATGGGACTTTTTTAAAAATACAAAACTTTCACCTGTCAGTGCCAAATTTTTGAGAACTGACCGTTACACTTGGCTGCGGAGGCGTATGTAATGGGCCACACTGTCTCTGTGAAAAGCATTCTCTAAAAGTCAACCTTTAGACACCTTAAACAATTCTCTAAAAGTCAAACTTCTGATACGCCGAAGAGTCTGGAACGCACAATTTTTTCTAATTTTGTCACATTAATGGTAAACAACTTACTTACCACTCCTCTGCACCCACTGAAGTAAGGGGGTTCAGCTCTCTAATTCAGTTTTAAGACTCTTGAGGGTCGTATATTATCATAACATTATGCTACGTTTTGCTTTTATTATGACTCTCAGCAGCTCTCAGGATTCGAACTCGATTCTAAATATTGGTCGGAGCGATGGGCATGTTCCCAGAGTCGCGAGTTCGAGTCTCGCCTGAGCCAGTGGATTTTTCTACTTTTCCTTTATTTCTTATCAAAAACCCATACATTGGATTACGAAGTGATTTAAATTTGCTATTCCTGTACATAGGTAGGTACTTACGTAATATTTACCCATTGAACTCGTAATTATCTATAATAATTGTATGTAAAAATAAGCATTATTCGCTTTCAATTCCATTTGTAATATCCGCACCGGTTATACTGTGAAAGAAAAATATACATATTATCGTTATAAAGAGGAAGATATAACATATAAGCAATCTCTACATCTATAATACCCAGTGATCGGAGAAAAGGATTCCACACGGGGTGAATGACGTCAATCATTATGCTAGTATGGATATGCCGCGGCATTTGCGGGATAGAAAAATAAAATTACAGTAATTTTCACAAACATTTGTAATTAACTATTTTAATGAAATTATTTATTTCACATATTATTTCTTGTTTTTTTTCATCTCTATAAAATTAAAATAACAAACCATTATTTTACTGGTCAACGAGCGAGTTCTTAGTTCGGGGCGGACTACTAGTTATTACAATGATTCATTGTATTAAACATAATACAAACACGTATATTTTCGAGCAGTTTAATTGGTATCGCGGGCGAAACGGCGCATCCATAATACTATGTCTAGTTGAATTCCCGCGGTGTGGAATCCTTTTCGCCCATCACTGTAATACCTATATAAATACCCATGTCCTGACTGACTGACGGATCGGATTTCCCCTACACTACACACTACTCGTCATATTATTATTAATGTCAGTACTAGTCGTAGATAGGAATATAGGTATACTAGGTATACATGTAAAGGTAGGAAGTCACTATAGTCACTGTAGTCAGGCCCAATGCAAATGGGATAAAGAACTGATGGGTGTAATTGGTTGCAGCGACCCCACGTGCGGCGCGCGGGCGGAGTGGGGCCCGGCGGTCCGGCGCCCGATGCAACAGTGGCAGTACCAGGACATCCGCCAGGCGGCCTACGCGCTGACCGGACCGGACCCACTGCTCACCAGGATCGCACCAAACTCACCACGGACGGCTTTTTCAACTCTTCTAAAACAATATCATCATAAACAAACATCGAGATATAATGTAATAGAGCCACAGACTCAAACAAGATTTCCCGAAAATATGGATCATGAAAAATTTTAATCGGCCAGTGCGAATTATTTAACGATTAAAAGTAAGATATCACTAAATTTTACAAGTCATCCATCTCACGCTGAAAGATCACATGGCACAATAAGAGCAATGGATTCGCTTTTGGATCAATTACTTTATTATTAATCATTAAAATTTGTATGTTTTTGTAATAAATATTGAAAACTTCATAATTACGAGTATATTAGGTATCTATTCAGTGTATTAGTTCATTTTAATCGACTTTTATAGTGTCCATTTATATTGCTTTCATATGGTTGTCCAAAAATAAAAACAAATTATTAAAAATATATTCGCATAAGTTTGTGTGTTCTAAAGCCAAGTTAATTATTTTTCGCATAGGTTGTCAACTAAACAGTATAAAAATAAAACTATCAATGGTTATTTATTCATGTTTAATTTAATCCTAAACAAATAACACAAGCTGAGCTTTGTTCGCTGTGAACATACGTAATGGTCGTTCATCCACATATGTACCTATTTGAAAACCCTAAGTGTAATCGTTTCACTAACGCAAACGCAATCGCGTTTAAGGCCGTTCTTCGATTCGGACAAGCCACGCCCATCCGTTAGAGACACGTTTATGGCTCCCGTGCACGAAAGAAAGAGATGCAGCGCACTTAAGGATCAGACTTTTTGACCAAACTACTATAAATAACCGAATCTATAAAGTTTGGTCTAATTTTGCTGCTGTGACTTTTTAGATAAACCAGAATAGCATATTTTTTACTTAGTTATATTGCTTAATCTCTTATAGTTTACGTATGCTAAGAAAAATAAGGGGAATAAGGACCTAACTTCGGTTTTTTTTTTTCTATCGAGGCAACTTTCAGCAATCGTGTTTCGGCTTGTGCCAAAAACAAGAGTATATAGTCTAGTAATATATATTCGAAAATAAATTCAGTCCTTTTACCCGTTTAGTTACTAGAGCGTTTGAAAAAACCTATGATTTTTTAAAGTAGCCCCTTAACGCGATTGCGTTTGCGTTACGCGCGAGTAACGAGTGTTCTATCATCTGTGCATTTTGCTTGTAACGAGTAACGAATTTTCTTTCTGTGCATCTAATATTTAAATAAATATTAGTGCATCATGCACTTGTAAACCGTCGAATGGCCTGACTGTTGCGTGTAGGCAAATGTCACGGTTAGGATCTGGGCTGTTCATTAAAGAGACAGAAAAGAAAAGACCAAGATACATGCAATATAGAAGTGTAAATCATTAGTCACGATCGGAGTGAAGGCCGCGGGTCAATTTTTTAACTAAATTCACACAAATACGTCTTCTTTGTGGTTAGGTACCCTCGCGTGGTGGTGCCGGCGGTGATGTGCGCGGGCGCTGGAACCGTGGCCGACTGCACTAGGAGCTACCCGGTGATGACAAATGTGGTTATCCGACCAGCGAGACTAGCGTAAGTGCTAGGCGTGGCTAGTAGCCAGTAGTAGTGGCCAGTGGTGGTGTATATGTCGCATCCTGATTACGGATGATCAAATGGTCATGAGTCCGCACTCATGGCTCGCCGGAAGTTGGTGCGGCACGCAAGCGCCCTCTGTGGCGTTGTACGGAGTCTAGGAGAGGCGGCACGAGAATCGGGGCTGCACTGGTAATTCTTGTTTCGAGCAGCCGTGAAGTGCGCTAGTCTCTTAGGAACTGTACCGTGTTTCGTTAGAACCTACTCAGTTGATCTGCGATTAAAAACCTGGATCCTACCTTCCCCGTCATATTAGTCATATATACCGGGTGTACAATCCAAATGGGTCAGTATGGAGAAGTCGGAAACTATGAGAGATAGCGAGATCTGTTCTTAGGAACCATGACGTCGATTTTAGATTTAATAATAATTACCTACATTCAAACTTTTTTATTAACTCTCATACATAATCGGGAATCGAACCTGGTCAAAATCAATGTGTATAAATTCTGCAAGTCGCAAGAAGCATAACACTAAGGGAATCTTGTTTAAATAATTGAAAGAAAAACCCGCCAATAAGATAATTATTTTATTTCAGTAAATGTTCAAAATGGTAGTCATTTGACTTGCAGAATTTATACACATTGATTTTGACCAGGTTCGATTCCCGGTTATGTATGAGAGTTAATAAAAAAGTTTGTAAGTCGCAAGAAGCATAACACTAAGGGAATCTTGTTTAAATAATTGAAAGAAAAACCCGCCAATAAGATAATTATTTTATTTCAGTAAATGTTCTAAATGGTAGTCATTTCATTTGACTTGCAGAATTTATACACATTGATTTTGACCAGGTTCGATTCCCGGTTATGTATGAGAGTTAATAAAAAAGTTTGAATTTAATAATTATTAAATCTAAAATCGACGTCATGGTTCCTAAGAACAGATCTCGCTATCTCTCATAGTTTCCGACTTCTCCATACTGACCCATTTGGATTGTACACCCGGTATATTAAGTACCTATATATAAGTGTTGGAAGTGTCGTGTAGGACGTGGAACGGAACAGCGTGAACCATCCTTTAAACGTCGTCCGTATCTTATTTAAATTAGTTTCCTTATAAATGGAGTTGACTTAGCTGCCACTAGCTGCCAGGAGGGTCTGATATAACAAGTGGCTCGTATTACTGCGTCGCATTGTTAACGGGGCCGACACGGAGTGCGAGAGCTTCACTGACAGTCTTATTAACCACTAGTAAGTCATCATCATCATCTCAGCCATAAGACGTCCACTGCTGAATATAGGCCTCCCTTATTAAAGGGGGGATTTGCCACTAGCAAGTACAATCATTAATTACAATAAACGAGCCATGCCTTTGCATTTACCCATTTTCTTGAGATGGGATTTGAGAGTCTTGTTAGCACTACAGTACCTACCTACTAATATTTACAGGTTGTTACGATAATACTGTTTATCTTAAGGGTATATTTTGGTATGGTATCCCGACGAACAAAAGTAGGAGAAGAATGTTTGGACGACATTGTTTATGGAACTTCGCCACACTCCACACGAAACCATTTTATTTTTCTTTCTCCTCGTTTCAGAATTCAATACCTATAATTTTCCCTTAAATGGATCACCAACCAATGGAAAAAAAGATAAAGTTGGATCACCATAAACAATCACTAACCTATAGGTACATATTATATTATGGTCCCATATTTGGAACATATTATATCTTTATATCATCCCGTATGAATGTACGCGTGTCAAAGACAAGACAGGGGGAGGGAAAATACATAAGCCCTTATTGGTTGTTCCAGGCACAATGGGCGATAAAGTTAAAATTCAAGAGCTGGATGGCGACACTCAGCAGCTCCTAAGCGGTATATTCAAAGGTAATCGTTAATTATGCTACAAGTGTAGAAAACAAGTAATTTCAGAACGAGTAGCGGTGTGAATTAAAACACGACCAAAGGGAGTGTTTTTTTTAACAGCGGTTGTGCGGAAATAGTTATTTGTGCAACAAAAGGGGAAAGTTGTTTTTTCTTGCGAGTGTTGATTTTGCATGAGTCCCGGGTAAGCGAAAGATTCTATAATTGAATTTTAAGTTTGAATCTTGAGCGTAGCGAGGGATCTCAAGAACACGAGATGTAAAAAAACTTTTCTCTCGTGTGACACATACAACTTTTCACCTCAGTAGTAGTGAGAACATATTAAAGTTAAAGAAACACTTTTTTTACATTCCTGAATGAAAGGCATCATCATTATGACGAAAGCTTCCAGAAACAAAATTTCACTCCCTGGAGTGAAGAAAGTCGCAAGTGTCGCAACATTCCTCACTCCTGGAGTGATGAAAGTCGCACTTTCGTCACTCCAGGGAGTGAGGAAAATGGGCTTGTTCAAACTGCTTAGGTGAAAAATATTATGTAAATGAATATAATTACCTATGCATTGTAAAAGTAATTATTCTGGGTAATTACAGAGTTATAATCTGAGCACGCTTTATATTTGTCTACAAATGCTTACCTACCTGTATCTAATGTCGATGTCGCTTTCCTAAATGAAATGTAGAAGTTACTGTGAAATATTCATTATACATACATGTATTGTATAGTACATAGTGCAAACTGAATTTTATTTGGTAAATATAAGCGTTAAAACTAGGTACAATAGTAAATAAAAACTTAAATATAAATTAAAAGCTATCTTAAATAAAAAAAACACAGTACATAGTTAGTTTGTAGACTTCCAACGATTTCTCTAGAATTCTATCATGAGATACTCAACCGATGGCATTGGATGGAACCAACTGTGTAAAGACACGGTCGTCGTATGAGTTGCGTCTGTAGTGTCTGTGTCTGTACGTCGTAGGTGCTGCGCCTGCGTACGCGCGGTTCGGCGACAGCGGACACCTGGTGCCTGCCAACTACAGAGACGACGCCGACGACCGCAGGAACATGGCCGTTCGTCCTGATGACGTGTGGTTGTCTTCATTTCCGCGGTCAGGTACCTAACAATGGATGCTTTTCAAATTTTACTCACTTCGGGGTCATTAGAAATATAATAGAAATAGAAATATCTTTATTTACAACATTAGAAAGAGAACGAATAAATTACAGATTATTATAGAGTTTGTGCGGAAAGAAAAAGCCTCGCAGAATGTATGAGTTCCTTATTTAATTTACTTGTGCAACTTGTGCTATAAGAATTATAAGATGATTCCCCTTGCCAAATTTCAGGGTTTCAAATCGTTCCTGAACGGTTCTTGGGTGAAAAAACGGAACACTTAGCTTAGATAATAGACACCCAAGTAACACAGGAAGTGTTATAACATTATTAATAGTTAACTTATTTAAAGCTTAAGGTCGGTCATAATAGTAGTTTACGTAACTGTTACGTAATAGGGGTCCTTGAAACATGAGTGTGGTTTTATGAAACGAACGAAGTGAGTTTCATAGTAAAATCACACGAGTGTTTTAAGGCCTAATTAAGTACAGTTGCATACACTGCTTTATCTACACACATATTATAAACCCGAAATGATGATTGAATGACTGCCATTGCACGGATTGCACCGCCATCGCCATGGCCGGTCGGGGGGCGCGTGCCGGCGGGCGGGGCCCACCCGGATTTTCATAATGAAATCGAATTTTTGATTATAATTTGATAATAATAACATTACAGTTACAGATAAGACATTTGTTCTAACTACTAACGAAACAATCTATTTTTATGGTGGTTATAACGTGCGGTTTTTGAACGCATCATGGAGGGTTTATGATATGGGTGTAGATAAAGTCTTATATACGTTGAACGAGCATCTTGAGGCATTATACGATGCTTTACGCTATATGACCGTTGTATAATGGCATATCTAAATGCTTTTGTAAAGCCTTCAGCTTTAGTGCAGCAAACCATAATGCAACTGTACAGCTTTCAGCTGTTTTAGATGCTCAAACTCCACCGATATTGTTATGATATTTTGTTTACCGATGGTTCTCAATACCTTATTGCATTTATATACGTTTCGACTTTGTCCAGTCACCATCAAATATATCGGAGCGGCCAAGATACTCAAAAATATCTGAACATGCACTTTGTCGCTTTGACTGATGCCGACTGTCCAATGGCTAAGAACACCTGATAGATATATACTTTATGTATTTTAAACCACAGGAACACATTGGACACTAGAATTATTGTGGCTGCTCATGAATGAGTTGGATTTCACCGCTGCTTTGGAGACGCCACTACAGAGAAAGCATATATATCTCGAGTGAGTAAATAAATCTTTAATAGTAGATTATAAGATTAGTCGGAGCACCTTCATCGCTGCCAGGTGCCGCATTCTAATTTTAAAATACATAAACCATAGGTACATTTAAATATCATAGGAATAATTTTCAAGCTAATTCTGATATTTCTGTTAAGTTACCTAGTAATAAAATTTCTCCTCTTCCTAGCGTTTATCCCGGCTTGGGGTCCGCTTGACAACCTAATCCCATGAATTGGCATAGACACTAGTTTTTACGAAAGCGACTGCCATCAGTCCTTCCAACCCAGAGGGGAAACTAGGCCTTTTTGGGATTAGGTCCGGTTTCCTTACGATGTTTTCCTTCACCGAAAAGCGACTGGTAAATATCAAATGATATTCCGTACATAAGTTCCGAAAAACTCAGTGGTACGAGCGGTTTGAACCCGAGACCTCCGGATTGAAAGTCGGACGTCTTACCGCAAGGCTACCAGCACTTTTACCTAGTAATAAAATAAAATAAAATAAAATAAACGTTTAGGCGCTAGCTGTATCGCGTACTAGTTAATGCATTGGAGTTGTATTGAAGTTGGATCGTGTCTCAACGTGTTTTATGGCTGCTCTACATGATGGGCCATCATAGGGACGCAGCTATACGACGGAGCGAGATCGCAATATCGTTAGCTCTCTCTAAAGCATAGCTGCGTCCCTATGATGGCCCATCATGTAGAGGAGCCATTAAAGTTAGAATACGGTTCGCTTCTTTGGTTTGTGTGTGTGGAAGAGCCCAAACTTGCTATGTTTGAAAAATATTTCGAAAAAAATCCCATACAAAGAAAGGTATGTCTCAGCACTCTCTTATTAAGAGGCCTTAGTCCCGTGAACGTTCCTCAATTTCACGATTTCTTACTCGATAGATGGCGTTAGCGCTCAATACACGGCCGCCGGCAATAACAACGACGATACGCACGCTTCAATAGTCTTGATCGTTTTCAACTTCAATTACAAGCAAAATTATTTTTACGCATAAGTTGTACAGACTTTTAATTTTCTTTTACATGGAAGAGAGAATTAAATACGCAACTAAAATCAATAGGCCTGTTGGAGGTACAGTCGCCATCAGATAGATCGGAACGGTGAAGGTGGTTATAAATATCTGAACAACGCCTCTATTGTCAAGGCGATAAAGTGCACGTTCAGATATTTTTGAGTACCTTGGCCGCTCCGATATATTTGATGGCAACTGTACCTTACAGAGTGCATGTACAGTCGCCATCAAATATATCGGAGCGGCCACGGTACTCAAAAATATCTGAACATGCACTTTATTGCCTTGACAATAGAGGCGTTGTTCAGATATTTGTGACAACCTTGGCCGCTCCGATATATCTGATGGCGACTGTACTGTCACCATCAGATATTTTGGAGCGGCCCGACCGGTCATTTGCATTTTACCTAAGTTCGCCATTATATCTGGAGTAGATTTTTTTTTATAAAAAAAAATTTAAATATGGTGGCAAACTAGCGCACGGCCTGCCTTATGGTAAGAGATGAGGGTAGAGGGTAAGGTCTGGTAGTTGTTTTAGGCTAAGGTGAAGGGTGAGGGTGTGAATTTTAAAAATTATATCTGTTTTAAAATCCAAGATGGCGGTCATACACTTTTTGTGAAAAATCGTCATGGTAGTCATTTTCCGCTAATTTGAGGGTGTGAATTTTAAAAATTAGGTCGGTTTTAAAATCGAAGATGGCGGCCACATACTTTTTTCATAAAAATCATCATGGTAGTCGTTTTCGACTAATTCGGGTGCGCAGATTACTAAAATAATGTCTGTTTTAAAATCCAACATGGCGGCCATATACTTTTTTCGTAAAAATCGTCATGGTAGTCGTTTTCGACTAATTCGGGTGTGCAGATTACGAAAATAATGTCTGTTTTAAAATCCAAGATGGCGGCCATATACTTTTTTCGTAAAAATCGTCATGGTAGTCGTTTTCGACTAATTCGGGTGTGCAGATTACGAAAATAATGTCTGTTTTAAAATCCAAGATGGCGGCCGTATACTTTTTTCGTAAAAATCGTCATGGTAGTCGTTTTCGACTAATTTGGGTGTGCAGATTTCGAAAATAATGTCTGTTTTTAAATCCAAGATGGCGGCCGTATAATTTTTTCGTAAAAATCGTCATGGTAGTCGTTTTCGAGTAATTCGGGTGTGCAGATTTCGAAAATAATGTCTGTTTTAAAATCCAAGATGGCGGCCATAGACTTTTTTCGTAAAAATCATCATGGTAGTCGTTTTCGACTAATTCGGGTGTGCTGATTACGAAAATAATGTTTGTTTTAAAATCCAAGATGGCGGTCGTATACTTTTTTCTTAAAAATCGTCATGTTAGTCGTTTTCGACTAATTCGGGGCTGCAGATTACGAAAATAATGTCTCTTTTAAAATCCAAGATGGCGGCCATCCACCTTTTTCGTAAAAATCGTCATGGTAGTCATTTTTGACTAATTTCGGTGTGCAGATTTCGAAAATGATGTCTGTTTTAAACTCAAAGATGGCGGCTATATACTTTTTTCGTAAAAATCGTCATGGTAGTCGTTTTCGACTAATCAGGGTGTGCAAATTTCGAAATAATGTCTGTTTTAAAATCCAAAATGGCAGCCGTATACTTTTTTCGTAAAAATCGTCATGGTAGTCGTTTTTGACTAATTTCGGTGTGCAGATTTCGAAAATGATGTCTGTTTTAAAATCCAAGATGGCGGCTATATACTTTTTTCGTAAAAATCGTCATGGTAGTCGTTTTCGACTAATTCGGGTGTGCAGATTACGAAAATAATGTCTGTTTTAAAATCCAAGATGGCGGCCATATACTTTTTTCGTAAAAATCGTCATGGTAGTCGTTTTCGACTAATTCGGTTGTGCAGATTACGAAAATAATGTCTGTTTTAAAATCCAAAATGGCGGCCGTATACTTTTTTCGTAAAAATCGTCATGGTAGTTGTTTTCGACTAATTTGGGTGTGCAGATTTCGAAAATAATGTCTGTTTTAAAATCCAAGATGGCGGTCATACATTTTTTGTGAAAAATCGTCATGGTAGTAATTTTCTGATAATTGATGGGTGCAGATTTCGAAAATAATGTCTGTTTTCAAATCCAAGATGGCGGTCATACACTTTTTGTGAAAAATCGTCATGGTAGTCGTATGTAATATTTAACATGAATTTAACAGCAAAAGTCGGGCACAAGAAATTTGACCTGCTAAACAAGGCCAAAATCCGCACTTTCAGATTATTTTTTTTCGAAAACTATGCAATTTTCCGACAGACATAGTTTTTGAATATTTTAGAAAAAAAAATGACCTTTCGATAAAAAATATTGCGGACATAAAATTATTCACGGTTTAGGAGTTACTAAGAATTTTCTCCAGAAAAATTTAGGTTTTTTTTTTAATTTCGACTAAAATTAACGATATTTTCTTAAAGATATGATTAAAAGAGTTATAGATATTCAGGTCCCACGCCATATAAAAGAAAAACGGATGGTATATTTTCCATAGGAAAAAAGTTATTTCCGAAAAACTGATTTCATAAAAAGTGAGGCCTCTCCCGTCCCTTTGGCCCTATTCCGCCCATTCGCGAACTTGTCCTAGGTATCAACCAGGGCGATTTTTGTACCAAGTTTCAAAAGCAATCGGAGCAAAGATGCGACCGCTATCGTGATGACAGAATCGGGCTGCGGATATATACATACATACATACATAAATAATTTATATATATATAAACTTTTGAACCAGTGGTCATTTTGGAATCTGGGGGTCATAACTAGACCTTCTGTAAAGAAATTTTTTCAAAATTAGATTGTGTCGAAGAAATGAATAGGTAGACTCGATTTTCGAAATCTACCTAAAATTATGTCCGTTTCAAAATCCAAGATGGCGGGCATACACTTTTGTGAAAAATCGTCATGGTAGTCGTTTTCGGATAATTAGGGGCTCT
Source organism: Pammene fasciana (assembly GCA_911728535.1). Classification (NCBI taxonomy): domain Eukaryota; kingdom Metazoa; phylum Arthropoda; class Insecta; order Lepidoptera; family Tortricidae; genus Pammene; species Pammene fasciana. The sequence goes on from OU452275.1 coordinate 25,166,915, forward strand.
AGATTTCAAAAATTATGTCTGTTTCAAAATGACTGACTCCATCATAAGACCTTGGACTTCATCTCAAGCGGAAGTGCTCGTCAAGCTTAATCTAATGAGCCCAAACACGATAGAGTTGTGATGAGTAGATAGGCAGTTCTAGTGACCAACTCCTGACTCCATCATGAGACCTTGGACCCGATCTCAAGTGAAAGTGCTCGTCAAGATAAGGCTAATGAGCCCAAACACGATGGAGTTGTGATGGGTATATAGGCAGTTCTGGTGACCAACTCCTGACTCCATCATGAGACCCTGGACCTCATCTAAAGCGGGAGTGCTCGTCAAGCTAAGTGTAACGAGCCCAAACACGATGGAGTTGTGATGAGTATATAGGCAGTTCCGGTGACCAACTCCTGGCTCCATCATGAGACCCTGGACCTCATGTAAAGTGGGAGTGCTCGTCAAGCTAAGTATTAGGAGCCCAAACACAATGGAGTTGTGATGAGTAGATAGGCAGTTCCGGTGACCAACTCCTGGCTCCATCATGAGACCCTAGATCTCATGTAAAGCGGGAGTGCTCGTCAAGCTAAGTGTAACGAGCCCAAACACTATGGAGTTGTGATGAGTAGATAGGCAGTTCCGGTGACCAACTCCTGACTCCATCATGAGACCCTGGACCTCATCTCAAGTGGGAGTGCTCGTCAAGCTAAGACTAACGAGCCCAAACACGATGGAGTTGTGATGAGTAGATAGGCAGTTCCGGTGACCAACTCCTGACTCCATCATGAGACCCTGGACCTCATGTAAAGCGGGAGTGCTCGTCAAGCTAAGTGTAACGAGCCCAAACACGATGGAGTTGTGATGAGTAGATAGGCAGTTCCGGTGACCAATTCCTGACTCCATCATGAGACCCTGGACCTCATCTCAAGTGCGAGTGCTCGTCAAGCTAAGTCTAACGAGCCCAAACACGATGGAGTTGTGATGAGTAGATAGGCAGTTCCGGTGACCAACTCCTGACTCCATCATGAGACCCTGGACCCGATCTCAAGTGAAAGTGCTCGTCAAGCTAAGGCTAATGAGCCCAAACACGATGGAGTTGTGATGAGTAGATAGGCAGTTCTAGTGACCAACTCCTGACTCCATCATGAGACCCTGGACCTCATCTCAAGCGGAAGTGCTCGTCAAGCTAAGTCTAATGAACCCAAACACGATGGAGTTGTGATGAGTGTATAGGCAGTTCTAGTGACCAAGCCCTGACTCCATCATGAGACCCTGGACCCAATCTCAAGTGAAAGTGCTCGTCAAGCTAAGGCTAATGAGCCCAAACACGATGGAGTTGTGATGGGTATATAGGCAGTTCTGGTGACCAACTCCTGACTCCATCATGAGACCCTGGACCTCATCTAAAGCGGGAGTGCTCGTCAAGCTAAGTGTAACGAGCCCAAACACGAAGGAGTTGTGATGAGTATATATATAGGCAGTTCCGGTGACCAACTCCTGGCTCCATCATGAGACCCTGGACCTCATGTAAAGTGGGAGTGCTCGTCAAGCTAAGTATTACGAGCCCAAACACAATGGATTTGTGATGAGTAGATAGGCAGTTCTAGTGACCAACTCCTGACTCCATCATGAGACCCTGGACCTCATCTCAAGCGGAAGTGCTCGTCAAGCTAAGTCTAATGAGCCCAAACACGATAGAGTTGTGATGAGTATATAGGCAGTTCTAGTGACCAAGCCCTGACTCCATCATGAGACCTTGGACCCGATCTCAAGTGAAAGTGCTCGTCAAGCTAAGGCTAATGAGCCCAAACACGATGGAGTTGTGATGAGTAGATAGGCAGTTCTAGTGACCAACTCCTGACTTCATCATGAGACCCTGGACCTCATCTAAAGCGGGAGTGCTCGTCAAGCTAAGTGTAACGAGCCCAAACACGAAGGAGTTGTGATGAGTATATAGGCAGTTCCGGTGACCAACTCCTGGCTCCATCATGAGACCCTGGATCTCATGTAAAGTGGGAGTGCTCGTCAAGCTAAGTATTACGAGCCCAAACACAATGGATTTGTGATGAGTATAAAGGTAGTTCCGGTGACCAACTCCTGGCTCCATCATGAGACCCTGGACTTCATGTAAAGCGGGAGTGCTCGTCAAGTTAAGTGTAACGAGCCCAAACACAATGGAGTTGTGATGAGTAGATAGGCATTTCCGGTGACCAACTCCTGACTCCATCATGAGACCCTGGACCTCATCTAAAGTGGGAGTGCTCGTCAAGCTAAGTCTAACGAGCCCAAACACGATGGAGTTGTGATGAGTAGATAGGCAGTTCCGGTGACCAACTCCTGACTCCATCATGAGACCCTGGACCTCATCTCAAGTGGGAGTGCTCGTCAAGCTAAGTGTAACGAGCCCAAACACGATGGAGTTGTGATGAGTAGATAGGCAGTTCCGGTGACCAACTCCTGACTCCATCATGAGACCCTGTACCTCATCTCAAGTGGGAGTGCTCGTCAAGCTAAGTCTAACGAGCCCAAACACGATGGAGTTGTGATGAGTAGATAGGCAGTTCCGGTGACCAACACCTGACTTCATCATGAGACCCTGGACCTCATCTTACGTGATGCTGCTTCTCAAGCTAAGTCTAAGAACGTCAAACACGGTTGAGTTATGCCTAGTAGATAAGGAGTTCCGGTAACCAACTTCTTTCATCAGACCCTGGACTACATCAGGGCTCAAAGTAATAATAAAAAAGTAAACTAAACATAATCAGTGATCAACTAAACCTCAATAAATAAAGTAATAATAAAATAAAGAAAGTAAGGATCTTGGTAATTCATTCGCAGTGCTGCATACTTCTCGCAACTATAGGGCAATGGAAGCAGGTCACTACGTGTTGCCAATACCATAGAAGATTACCCGATTTAGGTGACCTCTGAGTGTAGCTATGTGGCAAACTTACGTAATGCGCGCGGGACGATTTAACACAGGTCCGTCGTCTACGAGCTCTCGTTCCATACTGAGCCAGAGACGGCGGCGCGGTGTGTTTTGTCAAGTTTTGAGGGGATTTAGAGTCATCTTTAAAAAATTCTACCATAAGTAAATTTAGGGTTACAGTAATGATTTTTTTTTTCATGGTAGATGCATAGTTGAACTTTGCTATGTTTATATTTTTAAGGCAGAATAATAATAGGACTTCCGTGAAAAAAATTTAATGTAACCCTGTTTTAATCAAAAATTTACAAGTATTCAGAAAGTATTTTCTCTATTATCCAAGATGAAATTTTAAATTTTTTTGCGGTGGCCGTCTTAAAAATTTTGTGCTGAATGAAACTGTATTCAAATTTTATAAGAAATGTTCTCTATGTTTGAGTTATCCTAAAACAAAACGACATGTATATCTGCAAATTCCGGAAAGGCCTTCCAAGAGAAGCCATGTTTTCCCTAATTTTTGTTCAAAAATGGTATTTTTTTTCCGGTGGCCGTCTAGATAAAGGTACGGACTATCATATACATAAAAAGTTAAGTTAAAAGCACTAAGTATTTTTGCCATATCCTCAAAAGAAAATTAAGGTTTTCGCAAAATATGCGCGTATAGGGAATAAGGCCTCTTAAGATTTTTTGTGTACACCTTCCACAATTGCCCAAGCTGATTAAATTTTAGATATCGTTAATTTTCCAACCGACTTCAAGATTTCGAAAGAAGAGATTCTCAATTCTTCGGAATTTTTGCTTTTTTTTGCTCTTTTTTAACGTATGTTCACCGATTATTCGAAGACGGCTAGACGGATTTGAAAAATTCTTTATTTGTTTGAAAGAGTATACTACACAGTTAGTTCCATTGTCACCAGGTCCATATCTGATGATGGGATCCTGGAGAAATCAAGGGAAGTATTCAACTATTATAGGCACACCTCTATAGGTGTATAAATCATTATTGATTTCACAATTTTTACAGCAACTCGGCTACATCCTTTTGAAGTAGTGGATCCTAAGTGAAGTCGGTTCTTTTTTTGTTTATTTAAAATTATTTGTTGACTTTATTCCTAGAAAAAACTTTTGTCCATGGACGGCGATCATTTATGTTACCTATTCTGTTACAGCGTAAAACAATTACACGACAAAGAGAACTTACACCGCGTGGCTGCATATCACGACGCCATGCTCAGCGGGCCCGCGCCTCGGTTGATACGGTCCCACCTGCCCTTGTCTCTGCTGCCCCGGCAGTTGCTGGACACGGCGAAAGTGGTGTACGTCGCACGGGACCCGAGAGATGTCGCTGTGTCTTATTATTATTTGTACAGACTCCTGTGGAGTTACTCTGGTGATTTTAAAACTTATTGGAAGCTTTTCCTGGATGATTTGGGTACGCATTGAAAGTACATTCCTAGGTACAGTCGACTACAAAGAGATGTACCCTGTTTTGGACCTTATTACAACGCAATAAGGTAAAAAGTGGATACATCTCTTTGTAGTCGACTGAACTATTATTTTTTAAGGTACTTGTAGAAAGGTAGATGCTTGTAAGACCCATTCTAACATTAAAATATGACACGGTTTTGTTACTGTTATAAATAACTTATGATACGAAATGAACTTGAGGCGAGCCACAGTACAGTCGCCATCAAATATATCGGAGCGGCCACGGTACTCAAAAATATCTGAACATGCACTTTATCGCCTTGACAATAGAAGCGTTGTTCAGATATTTGTGACCACCTAGGCCGGTCCAATATATCTGATGGCGGCTGTATAACTCGCGTGCGTCAACAAATTTGGTCTACTATCATTATCAGAATTAGTGCGTCTTTCACAGTGCTGCGGTTTCCACATGCGGCGCATGTTTATTCATTCCAAATTAACTACTAAAAACTAACACGATTATAATGATTTAATTCGTGAAATAAGGAGGAGGAAAGGAAGGAAATAACATTTCTTAAACCTGGAAGTAATAAGTAAACGTAATGGGGCCCACCCACTATCAGTCGGCCTGACGATACTGGCCTGTCAGTTGTTTGGAGCTGTCAAATGTTTGTTCTAATTGACAGGCCGATATCGTCAGGCGGATTGATAGTCGGTGGACCCCCTAAAAATATAATTATAGTGTATCAACTTATTATTCAAATAAACTTTGTACCTATTAATTTTTTAGTTCGTTGGTGTCCATACTTCCCGCATGTGAAGGAGGCGTGGGCGCAGCGCCACCATCCAAACTTGCTGTTCATATTTTACGAACATATGAAAGAGGTAATTTCCGTACCTACGTCAAAACTTATAAAAAGAACCTTGATAAAATTAGTAAACCGCGACCTATGTCCATATGAAAACTATTGAAAACAACAGTTTCTCAACGGCAAAGCCGTTGTGTGATGTACGGAACCCTCAGGGCGCGAGTCCTAATAGAACTTGACTGTTTTTTTACCTGAAGTCCAACCCGCTTATTCATAAACTTATTTCAAACCTCATTTAACTAAATCATCTTTTGTCCTTATCTGTCACTTTGACAGTTGTGTTTGTTAGACACAGACAAAACACAATTTAACTAAATGAGGTTTGAATCACGTTTATGAATTAGCGGGTTAGTATATTACAGTATTATTACCATAAACTCTATACAGAGTGTAAAAAAATACTGGTGATCCTTATAACTTATAAGGGCATACTTACTATTGGTATCGTATTCGTACCTATTATGAAAAAGTAAGTTTACATGGTTTTCCCATTATTATCACATTAATTTTGAAACTCAATTTAGATATGTTTTGGCCTGCAGAGTTAACCTGTCCAGTGTCCGGCTTTAACTAAGGTACTTTACTTTCGCACGTTTCAGGATTTGCCATCATCGATCAGACGGGTAGCAAAGTTCCTCAACAAGGACGTAACGGACGAACAAATGATGAAACTGTGTGAGCATCTCCACATTGAGAACTTCAGGAAAAACAAGTCAGTCATTCCGCCGTGGCCCAGCAACGTCAACAGCAACGGTGAAAGCTTCGTGAGAAAAGGTAACATACCTATCTAAGGTTATTATTACTTATTATCATCGAACTAGCGGAGCGTAAGCGAAGCGAGTTCCTATACTACAAGCAATTGGTGATACTGATGCTAAGACGAATTAATGCAAAAGTTAATCATGTTTTCAGGCAGATCGGGTGGGTGGCGCGAGTACTTCGACGAGGAGATGGCGACGCAGGCGCAGCGCTGGATGGACGAGAACCTCGCCGGCTCTGAGCTGCGCTTCCCCGGCCACACGTTGTAACGGGAGCGCGCGTGGGCTGTTTGTTCGCAGTAGGAGCAGCCCCGGCCCCGGTGCCCTGGCGCGCAGTGTCGGTGTTAATAGTGCTAGCGGTACACGCCGAAATTCAGTATAATGCTGCAAATGGTGTTAAAAGCATAAAAATCGGACCGATTGATCTTTAGGCCAAATGAATCGATTCGGCCCGTAGCAGTAAAAAAAAAAAAAAAACAGTGCAGTTATGACGTCATCTTTTTTTTGTATGGAAAAAAATTTTTTTTTGTTCTGAAACCTATCGTGTGTGGTATCAAATGAAAGGGCTTTCTGAGCTAATTCCAAAAATATGTCACATCATTACATTTCAGTCACATGTTTGAAATAAACATAAAAAACATTTTCAAAACATACCAAGTTTGGGCTCCTCGAGATACGACACCAAGGAATATTTTTTTGTAAAATATATCTCAAATGATACCTAATATCCTCATATCTAACCCCAAGAATGCAATTTTGAAAATAATTACATTTAGTATTTTTTTCTGATTTTTAATGTTTACAAAGTGCGTCGTATTACTCAATACGAGTACGAGTACCGTAATATCCTCCAACTTTGCCCTCAGGCGAAACTTTGCCCAACATTTTGAACAAATTCATTAATTTACGTAATTTTATAGTATGTATGTATGTATGTACTTTATTGCACATAAACAAGTTTAACAATATTACAACAGTAAAATAAAAAATAAAAAAGATATGCACAAAGGCGAGCTTATCCCTAAAAGGGATCTCTTCCAGCCAACCCATAGTATAGTATTCTGGTGCGGGCAAGTGTTGATGTGAAAAAATGGGAAAGCATGATGAGTAAAACCCATACTTATACTTATACCTGTATATAATAAGGCAATGGGGAAAGCCAGTGAAACCTTATTGTAGAGGGTGCTCTTTTAGATTCCATACAATGAGGAAAAGAAACAAAAGATGAATGGTCCTTAACAATGTACGGGAACTATGTACAGTTAAAAGGGTTTTCTTATGCAATTGTTTCCCTATAGCTTTTTGCTTCAGCATTTTCATTTTAGAGTATTGTGAGAGTTGCCATTACTCTAGATTGTTTATAACGTAATTCGATTTCAAAAGGATAATGAATGAAGAAGTCTTGATGTGGGCAATGTTACGTTGTAATGTAACAACTAGTGATGGCCAACTTTGCCCAAGACAAAAAAAAATCTTAGGGCTATCAGCTTTTTGTATTAACCACTCGGCACGAAAAAAGGTGATTATTGTTTTTGAAATATATATATGACGTTTTGGAACTGTTTCTTTATTTTTTTAATGTAATTGTTAATGTGAAACCATAGTATTCAATATATACATAATTTTCTTTGGTCTGCCGATTTATTTGTAAACATTACGAAGATAGGTTCGTTATGATTTGTTTCTATTATAAATAATGAAATATAACTCATTTAATTATGTTTTGTTTAATATACATACTAATGCCTGAAAAATAAAAACATGACTAAATAAAAAAAATTAAGTCAAAAGAGACAACCCTTGTACTTTGGAATGCTTGTATGCACCTTGTACCGTAAAGATCAAAAACGCGTACCTATCATTGCCCACCTAATTTGTACAAAAGTTCACGTACTTATCGCTGAACTATTTAAAGGGAATGATAGGACTACCCTAGAGACTTGCTGTAATTCTTGTTTCAATACTATAATCGCATTATTTAAGTGCAAATCGACTTGAACAATGTTGGGTAAAACTCGATATTACTTTACCCACCCTCAAGTTCGCAAAAAATGGGATAAACTTAATTCGCTTTAAGTAAGAAAAATCTTGATATGTGCAACCCGGGTTCCTCGAGCTCACCTATCACGTTATATCAAAAGAACGTGTAAACAGAGTTTCATTACTCCGAGAATTATTAGATCCCACATTCGTAATAATGAAAAATTAAAAAAAAAAAAACTTAGTGAAAATATTTTCAAAATTGCTTTCTTGGGGTTTGAAATGAGGATATCAGGTATCATTTAAGGTATATTTTACAAAAAAATATTCAACCGTATCGTATCTGTAGGAGCCCAAACTTGGTATGTTTTGAAAATTATTTTTATTTTCATTTGAAACAAGTGACATAAATATAATGATATGATATATTTTTAGAATAGGCTCAAAAAGCCCTTTCATTTGATACCACACACGATAGGTTTCAGAAAAAAATTTATTTTTTTTTCATACAAAAAAAAAGATGACGTCATAACGGCACTCTGTTTTTTTTTTTTTTTACTGCTTCGGGCCAAATCGATTTATTTGGCCTAAAGATCAATCGTTCCAATTTTCATGCTTTTAACACCGTTTGCAGCATGTTTAAGGCGTACCGCTAGGACTATAGGTAAGTTTAACTTTCGGATTTAGGCCAGAAGGTGGCGCCGTCGCAAGCCCGCGGCCCTTTATTCCTATGTCTTCTACCCTGGTTCCTTTTAAATAGTACAATATTTTGTACGAGGGAAAAAAATTTGGCTTGAGATTAAGACTTTGTAGGTAGATTACATATAGACGAACCACATTAACTCTTCCGGGCTATATATGGCAACACTTCTGTCAATTAGTTTGAGACAGATTAAGAATAATAAGCAAGATATTTGAACGGTTGCTATAGCCCGCACTGCATGAGCCTATTAGTCGACCATGCACGAGTCTAATTTTACAGAGATACCGCAAATCGATGTACAGTTTAGCCATTTGGCACACACATACTAGAGGTCAAAACTAAATTTTTGATCCGCAGTTCTTTAAAAAATTTCCCTTAGGAGGGGGGTGCTGATTCATCATTATTTTTGTATGAGAAAAAAAAATTTTTTTTTCAAAAACCTATCTTGTGTGGTATCATATGAAAGGGCTTATAGAGGCGGTTCTAAAAATATACCACATCATTACATTTCAGCCATTTTTTTTTTATTAAAACAAAAATAATTTTCAAAACATACCAAGTTTGGGCTCCTCCAGATACGATATGGCTGATTATTTTTTTGTACAATTTATCACAAATGATGCTTGATACCCTCATATCTAACCCCAAGAAAGCAATTTTGAAAATAATTTCATTAAGTATTTATTTTTTATTTTTCAATATTACAAAATAACGCAGTACAAAATGTACTGAAGTAGAGTTCTACTAAAGTTCTACTCCAGTACATTTTGTACTGCGTTACTTGATAATTTTGAAAAATTTTTAAAAAATACTAAAAGAAGTTATTTTCAAAATTGCTTTCTTGGGGTTAGATATGAGGGTATAAAGTATCATTTGTGATATATTGTACAAAAAAATAATCTGCCATTTCGTATCTGGTAGAGCCCAAACTTGGTATGTTTTGAAAATTATTTTTGTTTTAATAAAAAAAAAATGGCTGAAATGTAATGATGTGGTATATTTTTAGAACCACCTCTATAAGCCCTTTCATATGATACCACACAAGATAGGATTTTGAAAAAAAATTTTTTTTTTCTCATACAAAAAAAAAGATTAATCAGCACCCCCCTAAGGGAATTTTTTTAAAGAACTGCGGATGAAAAATATTGTTTTGACCTCTAGTATGTGTGTGCCAAACGGCTAAACTGTACATCGATTTGCGGCTTTATTTTGTATACAAGGGGCACTATATTCAATTCAATTCAATTCAGTTTATTTATTTCGAATCAAAGATCCATCGATTTTTAGTACAATTTAGGGTTAGTAACATATAATTGTAAATTATATTATAATTATTGGCGATTTTCGTTTTCAAATCGTTACCGGACTCTTAAGAGTCCGCTTGACCGTTAGAGAATGCCTTATGCCATCAAGCCGGCCTAATAATAACTATTATATAAAATTCATATGTAAATGAAGTGAAAACACTGAAAAGTATCAACTCTTTTTACAAAATTGATTGATGTGATTTATTCTTGTAAGTTAAGTAAGAATAACAGAATATTGTTACGGAACACTCTACAGCGTTCGTGGTGTAGTGAGTCAACCCGTGACCACGAACGCTGTAAAGTGTTGGAAACGTCGGGATGTCATTTATAATATATTCAGTATACGCGATATAATCCGTTTAAAGTTGTTTTATTTGTAGAATAACAGAATTATTGGCTAAAATAAATGCTTTTATCTACACCCATATCATCAGTGATCGGCGAAAAGGATTCCACACGGGGTGAATGACGTCAATCATTATGCTAGTATGGATATACCGCGGCATTTGCGGGATAGAAAAATAAAATTACAGTAATTTTCACAAACATTTCTAATTAAGTATTTTAATGAAATTATTTATTTCGCAAATTATTTTTTGTTTTTTTTGGTCTCTATTAAATTAAAATAACAAACCATTATTTTTTCAATATTTTGTATTGTTAGCCTGTTTCGTTTGACATCTAATATCCATTTATAAGCCGAAAATGATCTTTCCACTTCAACCGACGTTAGCGGGGCAAATTTGTATAAGGAAATTTCATCGGTTGCGGAAGCGTTTGCTATTCGTTCGGAGTATTCTCTTATAATGTCCAAATCTGGATTTCGAGCCATGACTGCTTCTAGTTTTGCCTCAATACGTAAGTTACTACTCCAACTTATAACTGTCCGTACTTCGTCAAAGATTTCTATGGTTTCAGTAATCGATGTATCACGTTCCTGGAGTTTCACTAAGGCCATCTCGATAATGCTAAAATGCTCATTTATATAATCCAAATGGCGTTTTATATATGGTTTCCTTAATATCTTTTTAGCTTTTTTTATTGATACTGCTTCCGAAGCTCTTAAACTTGATACGACTGAATTTATTTCGTTAAAATATTTAACGTAATATGAGACTGCTGAAAGCCAAGTTCCCCACCTTGTTATAACCGGTTTAGGAGGTAGAGGCATGTTCGGAAATTTTTCTTTTAATAATCTCACTCTACTCGGCGATTTCAGAAATATTTTTTTAAGATTAGCAATCAAAGCATCTACATCTGGGTATTGAGATCGAATTTCTTCCGCCACTCGGTGCAAAGCATGAGCCAAACAAGTTACATGCTTCAATTTTGGAAAGAAGTTTTTTAAAAGTCGTCCCGCCTTTAACATGTATGCTACGCTGTCAGTACACATTAATAAAAGGTTATCAAGTTTGGTTCCGAAAGATTCACCCCACAACTGTTTTAAACAATCTATAACAAAATTAGAAATTGTTTCCCCGTTCACTGTTTCTAACATTTTACATGCAACCAAATAAGTCTTTTTCGAAGTATCTGCGTTCAACGGCTTTACCAATAAATGGACAATGTATCTCCCAAGGAAGTCCGTCGTTTCGTCCAGTGATATCCACAATTTCTCATTTCCAACCTCGCCGTGTATCACACTTATTTTGTCTTGATAAAACTTTTCTAAATACGTTTTTCTTATAATAGTTTCGCTGGGCAACGTAAGGCTGTCACCACATGTGCAGCATATATATTTTCCGAAAAAAGATGTAAAAGCCGGGTTTTCAATTTGTTGCCAGGGAATGTTGCATAAAATCAGGAACTGGATTAAGTCGTAATAAAAATCTCCTTTTTTTTCTAGTTATACCTTTGTGTTTAAGTCCAGAAACATGTTTCTTGACGATATTTTTTCGGCACCCAATGTAAATTTCACACTTAGTGCAATAAATAGAGTTCCTAGTCGATTCATATAGCAAGTCGACATAGGGTTCTATCCAACTTTGTACAGTTTCTTCTTTTGCTGAGTGGCGAACTCTTCGCGGCATGACAACTGATTTTTAACAACCTTAATCCCAATAATAAGGCAATATTTCATTCAAAAGTCCAATCAGTTAAAGCCACAGTAGTCGTGCAGGATAATCACCAAGTCTATATAACAAGCCGGAGTCGTCGAAGTAAGAAAATAACCAGAAATCGCAACGTAAAAGCTTAACTATTGGCAACGTAGGGATAATTAGAAGACATATTGACAGTTGACTATTTATTCTTTTAAAAAACTTCTTTAGCACTTTGTGCCAGTAAATACACAGACATTTCAAAAAAGGTTGCGTAATCCCACACTTTAACGAGCCGAAGTACGTATGTCTAATACTTACTTCAATTCAACCTCTTGCCGTCTCTTTTTCACCCGATTAAACCAATAACGAAAAATTAGGAAAAACCACTAAATAATACTTAGAAGTTGTGGAAGATGACAAACTGTCCTAGGTATATATCCCCTTTCATTTTTTATTCTTATTTATATAATCGAACGAGTGAGTGGCATAAACATGAATGGCGCTCTAAAAGTTGAATGTTCTTTTAGAGCGCCATTGGGACGGCCGTGCATTTCGATGGCATTTCAATTTTGATAGTTTGTTAGACGATAACTTGAGTTTAGTTTTTACTATTGGTAAGACTAAAGCTGAGGCGCACCAATTGTCATGATTAAAATCTGAGCAGGATCAATCAAGGTGTTGTGGAGCCAGAAGACCCCAAAGAATTGAAAAGAGTTCAAGTTATACTGGTCAACGAGCGAGTTCTTAGTTCGGGGCGGACTACTAGTTATTACAAGTCGTAACCAACACTGATTCATTGTATTAAACATAATACAAACACGTATATTTTGGAGCAGTTTAAGTGGTATCGCGGGCGAAACGGCACATCCATAATACTATGTCTAGTTGAATTCCCGCGGTGTGGAATCCTTTTCGCCGATCACTGCATATCATAAACCCTCCATGATGCGTTCAAAAACCGCACGTTATGACCACCATAAAAAGAGACTGTTTTGTTAGAAGTTAGAACAAATGTCTTATCTGTAACGATGTTATTATTATCAAACTAGATGAAAACCCGGCTTCGCTCGGGTAAAATAAATGTTATGTATGTAAAGAAATAAATAATGAAAATATTATATGTAAAAACAACCTGGTTTCCCGCAATCCAGGATTCCTAGGATTTCTAAAGTCCCGTAAGCCTGTACTTCTAAGTCCTGGCACACCCGGGACCCTAAAATCCCGATTGTTTCAATTCCCGGAATCCCTGGTTTATAATATCTTAAAATCCCGGCCTCGCGCAGTTCCGAAATTACGATGTTTTTAAGTTGCGGAATCCTGGACCGCTGGAACCACTCCAGCAAGCCGCATTTTCAGAATCCCGGCCTCCTAAAGTTCCGGAATTCCGCATGCCCTTATGTCCGGGTTCGGGTGCACACGCACAGCAATCCAAAATCACGGTTTCACTATTTCCATAATTCGGGGTTTAGTGATTCCCAGATTTATAAAATCCTGGACTCCTGGGACAGGAACTCTAAAATTTATGAGACACATTTTCGGAATCTAGGCTTTTAAAAATCTCGGAATCCTGCATCCCTAAAGTTCCAGATTCCTAAAACCCTAAAATTCCGGCGTCCGGCATTATACGGCCTTATATCCCGGCTTTATAATGTCACGGACCCCATCCAGATTTTTTTGGGAACTCAGAATTCCTTATGTCTCAAAATCTCGGAATCCCTTATACCGGGACTCCCAGCACCCTAAAATCCCGGTTTCCCACATTCCCGAAATCGGGTCCATATTGGCTCACATAAAATTACTTAGCATAATTTTTTCAGTAATACCGTTTTGTGATCAGAATTATCATTCGTCATAAAAAAAATTGTCATAATTTTTATGGTTATAATATTTTTTCATATAACGACAGTGTTAATAATTGTTTGCTGTCCGAATTTTTTGAGACATAATATAATTTCCTACGTTTTTTGTTGATAGTAGTCATTTCTGTGACAGGGTCGACGAAGCCCCCGCTTTGCGGGGGCTTCTATTCTGGGTAGTTATGCCCTTCGGGCAGGATGACACACTAACCTAACCTAACCTAACCGAAATTGTGTTGTGTTGTGATCGCAAGATACCTAACACTCCTACTCGCTTCGCTCGTCGTCGTACCTAACGGTGACTCTGGAAAGTAATATTAGTATAATAGATATTTATATTGATTTACATTATAGACTTAAATAATTCGGAGTAACGATAGTTATGAACAAAAAATACTTATAAGAAATGATCATTATGATTAAAAAAATTATGAACAATAATTTCGGACTTCCAATAATCGAAGTACAAATTTTATGTGAACTTTGTCGCACCCCCCGAAATCCCGTATTTTAAGTCTCCTAATCAAGGATATCAAAACTCCGGACTCCCTTATGACTTTTAAATCCCGTCGGCCCGCATTTCTTGAATCCCGGCTTTCTAACGACTCGTAACACTGGCTTTTTAATCTCGGAATTCAAATATCTTGGTTTCCTGCATGGGTTTCTAAAACTCCGAATGCCGAAATCCTAAAACCCCAGAACGTCGCACTCCTGGTATATCGGGAACTCGGCTTTTTCATCCAGGAAACCCACCCGTTGCCTAAAGTCCCGGAGTCCCAGGATCCTTATATCTCGGTTTCTCGCATTCTCGGAATCCCTGGTTTTTCGGCTTCGTGCAGTTCAAAAATCCCGGTTTTTGAAAGTTCCAGTATCCCGGTATTCTTAAGTTACGGACTCCCAGGACCCTAAAATTCGGTTGTCCCGCATTTCAAGACCCCAGCTGTCTAAAATCCCGGAAGCCCGTTGAAGCATCCTGAAATCCGGGATCCTGAAATCCCGGCTTTTGAAAGTCCCGGGATTCCGTCCGTCCTACCTCGCTCGGGTAATACCTCTATATACTTTCGAAAAAACGTGGCCCTCCTTTTAAGTATTAGGTGGCATGTAATAAAAAAGATAAAAGATATTTATTATTAACCAACTTCAAAAAAGGAGGAGGTTCTCAATTCGACTGTTTTTTATCATTATTATGTTCTTTATTTATTTTTGGTCTTAGTGATAGGTTTTTTACAATATTTTTATAAAAGTGAAGTACAAAAATACATCAAAAACACAAAAAAACAATAAAAACATTATAAAAAACCTATCCTAGAGGGTATGGCAGGGCCCAGGCTGCCGGTGGTTAGGGCCGCAGTGAGAGGAACCGGCGGACTATCCGCGCCGTATCCATGACCACCGCCTTCTGCATCTGACCCTTGATCCAGCCACCTAGCGAAAGTCTCTCGAGGTGTTGATCGAGACATTATAATTTTTTTATTTTTTGTATGTATGTTACTCGATATCTCCGTGAATCGTGAACCGATTTTCATTTTTTTTTTATCGAACGGGTATATCCCCTAGACGGTCCCATTGTCACCAAGTCGGGGTCTGATGATGGGATCTTGGAGAAATCGAGGGAACTCTTCAACTATTATTGGCACGCCTATACTGATTTCACTATTTTTTACAGCAACTCGGGCACTTCCTTTTGGAATAGCGGATCCTAAGTGAAGTCGGTTCTTTTTTGTTTAAAATTATTCAATTTAGGCACATTACAATGCACTTATGAACGTCAGAGACAAACAGAAACTACTAATAAAAACTAAGTGCAAGCTGTGGATGCGATGTTTACCCTATAGCCAGCTATTAAATTTTCATTTTGTATAAGTCAAGAGACAGGCGCGGGCTGAAAAACAGCACTGTGTAGCCGACCAAGCTCGCAGCAAATGCTGAGCTCCGAGCCTATTGTCGCGAATTTAGTTCTTAAGTTGATTGTTTGTTGTGTTTTTTTCCTTTCCCTTCTTGAGTATTGTTTTTCTGTTTACTTCTAGTGTATATTACCACTCTTTTTTTGTGTCTATTTTTGTGCAACAAATAATGCATTTTTAATTTAATTTTTTACCAGTTGAGTGATCCAATAATTAACTCCGGCTCAATGTAGTTGAAGTTAATTACAGCAGTCAGAGACAGTAGCCATTAAAGTTATTCACTTTGAAGTGAAGGAGGTTGTTGTGATTAAAAACCACAAAAACAGGACACTGCACACGCTGCTTTCAACCTGGATCAGACATCAGTGAAAACCGCACGGATCAACTTTACATACATATCCGCACACTGTGTCATTAGAATAACTGCGCCATCCAATTGCACACACTATTTACTGTACTTATGACAGCATTTGGTCATACAATTCATGTTTATAAGCATATTTGCGAATACCTAGGATAAAAAATGAGCACCCCTAATTTTGACTACAGGCTATTTCATTAAACTATGATTAATTTGTATTCATTTTAGAAATAATCTTCTACATGCCTCATGACAACGTGATATCCTTTAGAACATTAATGTATTCATGGTTATTTACTCAAAGATATAACCAAATGTGCAATTTTTTACGCAAAGATTGACTTTACGTTTTAGCTAATTAATATAACACATAATTTTGTCATACTTACAGTCATTTTAATAAAAGATTAGCCTTTACATTTGTAAACAAACTTTTGTTGCGCTCGGCGCTACAATATCCGGCCTGAACATATTATAAAATGCATCAGTTTCTACACTACACTCATAGAACCAACGCTGATAATTATCTACAATAGTATTCGAGACATATTTAGGTAAAATACTTAGGTAAATAAACATAACCCGCGGGTCATTTCATTATTTTCATTGAATATGACGTTTGGATTCACATGACAATGACAAAACATGTAGGTAGTGTTCGAATACTTGCAAACATCTTTACATTTTCCTTTAATAGTGCTAATAGACTTACTGTAAAATAATATTTTGTAAATCAGCCGTATTGTATTAAATTTATTATCAGCATTTATTTACTTTTTACCTGCTTTTGTTTGACCACATAACGCAATGCACGTTGGACATATATGCGCCGAACGCAAACATGCACAGATAGAAAAAATCTCTTCAACCAAAGAAACCTATTTGAATCAAGAGATATCCAGTTTCCCATATAAGGAAAAAATTAAATTCTTTATTTTAAGATATAAAATGTTTCAAAGTTTATTACTTAATCTAATAAATTCAATACTTCATCCGAGATATAAAAATCTTCTTTTTAAAATAGCTTAATATTCTCACGAAGGGCGTTTGAATTTTGTTTTTGTATTGTATTTTTTTTAAATTGAACTTTATGTGTCTTAGCGCAATACATAAAGAACTTAAGCCAAGAAAGTTTGTTTCTTGGATGAAGACTCATAGTTTAAATTGAGAATTGAATTTCTCCACGGAAACAAGAAATCGCATTAGTTCAAGAGCATGTGTTACTTGATGTAAAATTTGATATTTTCACACCAAGATCTAAAATTTCTTGGCGTATGAAATCGATTACTTGAAACAAACAATAACATTTTCTAAGGCGGTTATCACACTGGCGCGGATCCGCATGCGGCACCGGTGCGCGAGCGAGATAGCGCTCTGCATGTGTATAGCGCTATCTCGCTCGCACACCGGCGCCGCATGCGGATCCGTCGTCAGTGTGATAATCGCCTTAGTGTCTCAGTGCACTACTTAAAAACCTAGTAGCAGAAACTGTGTTTCTCGGGACTAATCCCAAGAAAGGAAGTTTAACTAAAAGTAGATAATACAAATATAAATTATGATTATTTATATACTCACAATTTATAATCGTATTAACTAGAGCTGAGATTGCTATTGTGAATCTCAAATAAGCCCGGGTAAAGCGGCGAGGGTCATGAAGTTACGTTGAACAAACGTTCGCGTGTTCTAACCTACACGCAGAGACATCTATTGATGCGCAGGGTAACTAACGTCCAAGATTTAAATGTTTCAAAGCAAAAATTATGTGCTTCTTCTTTGGAATAGCTGTGGCTCTTGATTGTAAGTTGAAAACATCAAAGCAAAAATTAATCTCTCTTGCCTAAAAACTTAAAAATCTCAAATCTAACTTTTGGTGCTACTTCTTTAAATTAGCTTTGGCTCTTAGCTGTAGATTGAAAACATCAAACCAAGAACTAATCGATCTTACGTAAACACATAAAACTCTTAAAGGAAAATGTTGGTGCTTTTTTGCCGTAAATAATTATTATCTTAACTCAAATCATTACTATTCGCTTTAAAAATAGGTAAAGTTAAAGCTAAATAATTTTAAATCGTCTTTTAAAAATCATGATATTTTTAACTCAAGTCATGTTTATTGGTCTAAGGTTTATTACTCTCTTTAAGAAACCGCGTGCAAGAGAGTTTTGCGTTTTGAATTAAGATATTATTTCTATCTGTGTGGTTCACAATTTCCGAACGCACCCCTCACTGTGACGTCACGTCACTGACAACTAACAAAATATGGCCGGCGTTTATGTCGTGAAATTAACACTTTTGAACGTAAAATACGCGACAATCCGAATTTTGCCGATATAAGTGTCCAATTCAAAAACTCTTTATTCTTTACGCTCTTTCGTTTGAGCATAGTCTCGTTCGACTTTTCCGTACCGGGGGCTCGGGATTATTAATATAGATAATAAGCAAAAATTCGATATCATTATGAAAATCCGGCAGCCACGCCGCGCGATCCTCCGACCGCCGGCACGCGCCCCGCCGACACAATCGAGTTGGCCACGGCGTGCAATCTGTGAAATGGCAGCCATTTTAACAGTTTTTGAACGCGTCATTTAGGTTTTATAATATGTATGTAGATAAAGCAGTGTATGCAACTGTACGTAATTAGGCCTTAAAACACTCGTGTGATCTTATTATGAAACTCACTTCGTTCGTTTCATAAAACCACACTCGTGTTTTGAGGACCCCTATTACGTAACAGTTACTTAAACTACTATTAACTTCTGGTTAAACTGGAATGACCATCAGTTTCTTTTATTATACTTATATATGTAGGTATGATGTATGAAATGAGTGTGCAGGTAATTTAGGCATCTCCTTCAAGTCGCAAGATCTCCCTGAGCTGGTTCCGCAGGACCTTGCCGCTGGCGTTGCGCGGGATCTCCGCCACGAACCGCACGCCGCCGGTCAGCCGCATGTACCACGTCACCTGCAACGGTTACAGCTTGCTGTTGACTTTGCTTTTCCGTGTCATTCAGCTCTAAACTGATCAATTTTGAATGAACTGGGGTTGGATCGTGTGTTGAATCGTTTTCATTGAGTACCTGGTGAGCGACGTAGTCGATGAGCTCGCGCTCGGTGGCGGCGGCGCCGGGGCGCAGCACCACGAACGCGGCGGGCCGCTCGCCGTCCGCGCCGGCCGGTCGCCCCGCCAGCGCCGCGTCACGCACCGCCTCGTGCTGCATCAGCACACCCTCCACGTCTTCAGGACAAATCTTCACAAACAATAACATTCACACAATCATATTAGAATTAATAATTACAATATATTGTTTGTTCTCTTTAAATAGGAACACTTGGGTACCTACAATGTTAAAATTAAAAACTTAACTGTGGTTAAAACAGTTGAATGAACCTATTGTTTTGATTTAAATTTTCAGTAACTGATGCTTTCATCTTTTATTGATTCAAAACATAAAATTACATAAATAAAAGTGGATAGTCATACAGGTTTAGTTTTTCATCTCCAGTGCTTTTATTTGTCATTTATACATTCATGATGACATAAATAAGAACATGCATAATTGATGATTACAAGTCCATAATAAATGCAGCGTTTTTATTAAAAAAAAACATTAAAAAAATTACAAAGTTAACCAGAGATACACTTTGCCGATTTTTTTTCTCCCGCTCTAATTAAGTAAGTAAGTAAGTTTATTGACATCAAAAGGATTAAAACTATGTATACATAATTTCTTAACTATAATACATAGGATGCACTGACCAAATATTTTTCGCTGGTGCTTAAATAGTATTTTGTGCAACAGTTACATAATTAGGGTTCTTAAGATTCGAGGGTCGAAGTTACAAAATGAGGCGAAGCCGAATTTTGTAAAAACAGACCCGAGAATTTTAAGAACCCTTATTATGTACCGTTGCACACAATAGTTTTTATACGAGTGCTTAAGCAAGCCGGTAAGAATTGAGTTCGACGAAAGCCGTGCACAACCTACTGCTTCTATGTAATCTCGTAACGTTCGATCTCCCGGTGGATTGTGCCGGCGGCGACACGCAATGCGGGGCCCGACAACAGTTTCACAATATTGTATGGAAATCCTTTCTGTGATTGTTATGGATGCTACAATATGCGACCATAGAAGCTCTATCAAAAAGTATGCGCTAGTAGTTCCGCCACCACAATCTCAATTCGAGTATTACAGTCGCCGAGTATAAAAATAGGATAAACCTGTGCTATAAGTACCAGCTACCTTCCATTTGACTAAACTTTAGACGTGAATACTTATGCAAAAATAATACAATTATACATACTGGAGATAATTAAGACATAATCAAGTCTACCAAAGCGCGTTTTTGCGCGGAGTCATGAGCCATGTAATCGACATTGAAGTCACCCATTAGTTAGAGTGACGCAGATAGTTTTAGTTATATTTCTTTGTATTTGCGTTAGATTAAGATTTTATGCTTGAATAATAACTGCATGTGTTTGTGTTAGTTTACTTGAATTGAAATACGTTGTTTTAAATGGTGAACTTAATTTATTGTTGATGAAATATCTGCAATAGCCTAAGAGGTGAGCGTAAATTGATGAATTCTAGAATTGTACACTGAAAAAAATTAGTGCCAATCAAGTGGATGATCACAACATAAATAAACTTATGACTTTACAAATTATTGCAACCATAGAGTTAAAGTGATTGAACACGTGAACTGAACATCTGTAGTAGTTGACCGTCGATATCGCATCGTAAAGGCAAAGAAATAAAAAATATCTAATTTTACCAAAGCACACATTTGTTTCAATCACTCATTGTTAGTTACTTCAAAAAAGTTGATTCAGACTTAATTAAGCCTATAATGTGTGCGTGCCTACCGCAAGCGAATATCATGTTTGATATGATCAACTTTAGACTGGATAGCAACATACAAGTTTTTTTTGTTAACTTTGGTAATGTTGCAGTAATCAAATTTAAATGGTTGCTGATATCATTGTACTTGATATGCTCAGGTGGAATCAATTTACATTAAGTATATGTAATTGTTAACAAAATCTTGTTTGCTCCAATCACTTATTTTTTTACATACAAAATGTTATATATTTATACATACTAAATTTTTATTATATTTTTTTTTGTATGTACAGTCAGCGTCAGAGATACGTGACCCCCCTAGGTGTAAAACTGGAACTCTCGTTCGACACGAGAATCGGCATTTACCACACTGTCATTTAATTCTTTCAAAAATGAAATATCTCAAATCTGCTTGTCAGCTAAGCTGGGATCGATCCTGGGGCCTCGGCTCACACTCATTCGCTTCACTGATACATTAGTCCGGCTTTTTTTCCGCTGGGCTATCGTAACACATGGACTACACAACAAAAATATGAACCAGTTCCGACCGGCAATAGAGAACTATGACAAAATCTATAAAAATGGACTTTATTGTCAATGGCGCTTACGCCGCATCGGGTTACGCATCGTTGCATTTTTATTGGAGCATCGCTGATAATGGCGTAAGCGCCATCGACATCGAGGTCCCTTAACATAGATATTCTGTTCCAACTATTACTTATATCTATACTCGTCCCTGTTTTGCAAGCTTGCCTTGGATCATATTAGTAATGTCTTTGGTTTATCAATATTTTCCTACCCTCATTTTTATTCATTTTATTTCCACAGACGACTAACAACGACTTTTACCAATTACATTTTAAGGTTTAATTTACTGGAGTAAATGCGTCTAGTTATTTCGTGGAGAAAATTTGTCTGAGGGTAAGTCATAATTTGCGTGTGCGAATCATACCTGTGTCGCAACGCAATTACGATCTCTCGACAATCCTTTTGCATTTCAAGCAATTGAATAACTGCCCCCGTCCGTTTTTTTGTGTTTCAATGACAATATGGTTCGATAAAATTGTGGTTCTTTGGGAAGAGAACAAAAGTATTAAACAAATAGCACACGAGTACTGAATATAACGGTAAGTTTGACCTGTGACTCCATTGGGACATTTATTTTTTAGTAAAAAAAGTAAAATGTTATCAATAAGTTAAGCCACCAGATTTTGTTTGTGAGGATTTACTGTCGTGTGTTTACCTATATATGGGATAAGATAGAAAAATATATTTAACGGAAAAGTCTTTTAATCGGCAGCTTTTTTATGTGAAGTAATAGGTATAGTCTTAGAGCCATGTTTATTTTTAAAGCTATTTGAGTTTTTTAAGTTTTATCATCATAAACGAGCAAATTTAATACTATTTTTACTTGCAGAGAAATACGATTCGCAGATGGGTGAGATTCGTTATATCGTATTTACAAACGAGAAATATTTTAAGTCAGACAAAGATGGAAGAAAAATATTGTGGCGCAGAAGTGGAGAGCGATTTGACCCCAAAAATATGCTAGACCTTAGAACAAGCGGAAGGATATCATAAGGTGGGTATATTATATTAAGTATACAATTTTCATTACCTGCACTTTAAAAAAAAACTGTGATTTCAGTTTTACGTTTTTCAAGTTATGGTATGCTCATGATATTTTTTTTTAGCGTATTGGGGCTGGATGTCATCTATGGGGCCCGAGCAGCTCGTTGAAGTTGGAGGCCGAATGAACAGCGAGCGATACCTCGAAGTGTTACGTGACGTCATGTTGCCTTCCGTTCGCGTCGCCTATCCCGAAGGACAAATTTATTTAGTGCAAGACATAAATCATTGGTGCATGACAATAGTGCAGTGCATCGTTCCCGTATAGTGAAAGAGTGGTTAGCCTTACAAACAGACATCACTGTATTAGATTGGCCTTCTAAAAGCCCTGACCTTAATCCTATTGAGAATTTATGGTGCTTAACTGGGACCCTACACAAGTCAAATCAAGACAAAACTTAGACGAAGAAGTTTATAGAAAGTGGGAAGTGATGAGGAACACCAATGTATGTTCAAACATGGTTTCAAGCATGAAAAGCCGGCTAAAACAGGTAGAAGATAAAAAAGGTTTTCCTCTATGTTATTAGTAAAAATTGTAAAAAAAAATGTGTTGTTGGTATTTCTCCATTATTGGGCAAATATTTACTCCATGCAAGTTTTAAAATAATGAGTAGGTATAATGCTATTGTATAAGTAGTGTCTAACAAATTATATTGTTTTTTTGCAAATAACAAGATAGTGCTTAAACAAGTAGGCTTTTCCCAGAGGTAACTCGTTAATTTCTACCTTAAAAACTATACATATTGTTAGCCATTTAATGTAGTTTTTTTAACATGGATTCTTCTTCATTAGTATTATTTCAAGTCAATTTGATGTGACATGACTGAATAAAGTGTTTCTGTTAATAGGAAATTTCAATGTAACTTTAATGGGAGCTGTTTGAATTCGACCTAATTAGTGGAGAAATACCCTATGCTTACTAAGATTGTGGTAAGGTTGCATTGCATTGGTAACGGGCTAAGAGATGAATAATTGTTATCTTTGATAACATGTCGTTTCTCTTTGCAACGTTAAATAGCTGGTTTAGATTACGTATTACATATTGATAATGGCATACAGACTAATAGGGCGAGGGGCGGTCTAACCTATACTCATTTTTGAAATTGTTTTTTGAATAGCCCATTTTATACTTAAAAGCCTCTTCCCGCAATTTCCACAACTCCCACCGCTGTGTCCCGCCATCTCTGTCTAAAGTATAACTGAAAAATTGTGTTAAATGCAATAAGAATATTAATTTATAATCAAAGAAAAGGGAAACTATACATTTCACTTTTAACCGAGTAGTTTGGTATGGTATTACTTATAAAAAAAGTTATGACCCGACTTGTTTTTACGGTTCTACTCAATGAAGTAAAATGTAGGTATAATCTAAAGTAAACAACCAAAGTGTAATGCCTTATAAAGTTTAACAGCATGCAGACCACCAATACCACAATTTTAAACAGTAAGAGTTAAGCTAAAGGTATTTTACTTGTTAACTTTAAGTTTCACTGATGTATAATTGACTACACATTATAATTTAACTAGTAAATATTTAGCTGTAAAATATATAGTAATCAGTTTACAGAACACGCATAATATATCTACTGTCATATATATATATATTACCCCCATTATTCAGTTAGTAAACAATATTTAATATAATAGTATTTAAATACCTACTTTTTAGTTAATAAAAAGTTACCAGTGACTATGGAATTTTCATTATTAGTCCTTAAAAAAAAGATTTTAACTTCTATTTTAATGAAACTTACTATATTAAATAGGATGTTAATAAATTATTAATAAAAAAGAACAAGTATAAAAATACAAAAAGTATCCTCTACGTAGATTCGAACCGCGAACCTAGTGTTTACTAGTCTGTTACACTATCCATCACGCTGCACGGACTCTTGTGAAGTTAACGAAATTATTGTTCTAGTTAAAAATTGATTAAAAGGGTAATTTTAATGTTTCGAGTTAATAACTGAGTAGGTAATAAGGAATAACAAAACGTATAAAATAAATATTTGTGGTAATGTAAAAAAATATTAAAACCAGGATTATAAAACAAAAGTAAAAAAAAAAGCAAAAAGTGTGATTCTTATGCTGGGGTTCGAACTAGCGACCACCACATTTGTCTATTGCTGGAGGGGGGTCACATATCTCTGACGCTTACTGTACTCGCTAAAAAGTATTGTATGCGACGTTGTATATTATAAATTATAACTAAGTCAAAAAATACTCGTGGCGTTATTTTTGACCTCTCATACAAACGGTTGCTATTAAGTGACGATATTCCCCCTGCTAGCTGCCTCCTCTATAATACCCATTTGTTTTGTTATCGTTTTAGCATGTACGGTGAACGGTGCATTTAAAGGTTAAATCCTCACTTATTTCTTTGAATTTGGTTGTAACTTTTGAGGGTCTTTCTATTTCGGAAAGAAAAGGAATATAATTTGCTCTCGTGAACTGCCCTGATAAGCACGATTTAGTTTGGTATCTTGAAACAAGATTAAACAGGGTGTTGCTAAATCTCTGTCATCAACACTTCCTTTTGCAGCCACCAAGTGTTGGAATAATATACCACCCCCTATAAGATAAATTAAAAACATTAATAGTTTCAGAATTAGGTTACGAAAGTTCATGCTTGATCATCAGGTAAGTGAGGGAACCCTCAGACTCGAGACAAGCTGCATATAGGTAGTCTAAGTAGTAAATTATTTAAACTTGTATAGATGTCACATACAAAGGAAAAAGTGACAAACGCCTCCGGTGCCCAAGGCTGGATTCGAACCAGCGTCTTCTGCATTCGCGGCATAAAACATATTCATATTCGCGGTATATATTCATTAAATAATTTGATTTGTTCTTTCAGTAGTAAATTATTTTTTATTTATGTTATATTCTTTAGGTTTTCCATTATTTATAGTATTTATATTGTACTCACTGTCGTGTTATGTCCCATCCATCCGCTATGCCATGCACATGCCATGCATAAACTCGCCGATTCGTATAATTTTGTACATTTCCCTGTTCAGTTTTTTATGTGAACTGGTAGATTTACGAGTTATTTTAAATACCTACATATAATTAACTCCTCTTGTTGTTGTTTACAAGATAATATAACCTCAGGTCTATTGTTTTATGTTTTTACTTAAATATGCATAAGTGAATAATTATATAATAAGAAGCAGTACTTTTCAGCCTGAAACACAGGATTTCCTAGTTCAGGCATATATGAACCTCTAGTCGCCGGTGCAGACGACAACAAAGGGCATTATACGGATTTTAGTGATGATGGGATCCCCTTTTGCATAGTGAGACCTTAGGACCCATAGAACATTTTAGGAAGCAGAGCCATCTAAATTTATGGTGCGGTAGGGGTAAAAGGGGGGGAGATCTCTTTTATCAACACATAGATTGAAAACTATAAGTCTTAGCAACATACTTCAAAGGCAAAAATTGTAGAGAATTTAATGAACAATATATCCTTTATTGAAAGTTTTGTAGTAACTTTAACCGTTTTTATTAAAAATATGAAAGACTGAAATTGGGACACAAAAGTATGGGGGAGGGACGGAAACACCTGCTGGACGACTTGTTTTCACTTCTATTTTAAATTCTTCGTGTTCTAAAGGCAAAAGGTTGACTTTGAATGCGTAGCTGCAATATCCTCCCAAGGTGACTTCTGCCTTTGAAACTATATCGAAGCCACTGAAAGAATTAACTGCCCGAAAATATTGTGAATGTTCCAGATATGAGGCTGTGTAGTGTATAATTGAATAGAGGATATAGAAAAAGAGAATGAATATTAGGTACCAGTGGCGGCGCGTCCATAGAACATGATTCCCGTCGGCTTGCCTAAATTTCAGGCGCCTGAGCAGTTTTTCTACAGCTCATGAAGAAATTATAAGCCTAATTCGGCACTGGCTTGCCTAAGAAAAAATTTAACCTACCGCCACTGTTAGGTACCTACTTGTTTTTTTAAATGCTATAGTCTTTTTTCCTAGCGGTTGTCCCGGTTGGGGTCCGTTTGACAACCAAATCCCATGAATTGGCGTAGGCACTACTTGTTATGAATGTGACTGCCATAATCTTAACTTCCGACCCAGAGGGGAAACTAGGGCCTATCGGAATTAAATTCGGTTTCCTTACGATGTTTTCCTTCACCGAAAAAGCGACTGGTATTTCCTGCTGGTATTCCGTGCGGTACTAACTCAGCGGTACTATCGCCAACACTAGCTATTTTTACTATTTTGACTATTTTTTTAACCCCTATTGCAACGGCATAAGGTCTATCGACGGTGTGTTGCTGTTTGTACGAGCCATGGTTTGAACCCGATACTTTATACCCGGATTGAAAATCGGACGTCTTAGCGCCAGGTTCAATTTTTATTATTATTAAATATTATAGTAATTTATTTTTAATTTGTATGTCTTTCTTATATGATACCATTATTTGTAAAACATATTATTAGGTAAGCATTAGAGCTCCAATTAAGTCGTTTTTCATACATAATGAGATTGTTGTTGAAAGTAGGTTTACTTATTTTTTTTTCGTTAAAAATATTGAAATAAACTTATGATTTGTATAATTTTTATAAAGGGGAATGACAGGACTATATCATAAAATATTTTCGTCGCGTTACGACCATAAATAAAAAAGATATAGACATTTATTCAAAAAAACTTCAAACGTCGATTTCATATTTCTTATATTTTCTTAGTTTTTTTATATGGAAAGGTATAAGTAAAATACCAAAAATGAATTCGGCATCCTTGCTTTACACGAAAACGATATCAAACTTGACTATATAGCTCTACTTTTTTTTAATGAATTTTGGGGGGCACCCCCCACATTCCAAAAAACTTGCATCAATAATTTAAATGGCTCCTCTTCTTAAAGCATTGCTTGTATCGTAAGTACTAACTCTGCACAAGGAAATTTCATCATCATCATTTTCCGTATAATTAAGTGAACACCACCGACTACTCAGCTCTGTAATAATAATGCATAGTTCTAAGAATTACCTGTACAATTATTTTTGAATAAATTATTTGATTTGATTTGATTTGATTTGATTTGATTTGATTTGATTTATCTAATTGTATTTGTTTTTACAGTAGCGCTAAAGTCTATGTTCGCTGTCACTGTCAGTCAATCGATCATGACATGAATTTACGGTCGCGTTCAGAAGCAAGCATATTATATATTAACACTCAACTCTATTGCGCTACTGCTGTATTACTCATTAATGTTTTTTCTTTTTTTTTAAATCTAGTTGTTGTTTTGTTTTGTATAACTGTTGTGTTTTTTAATTCTTTGGTTTTAATAGTATTACTATTTGCTGTTTTGATCTATTGTGTTATTTCCGTGACTTCACCCACATGTGGCCCCGACGGAACACAAGCGCTGGCTCTCCAGGCTAGCACCACGCTGAGTCGGGACCATTTCGTGACATACTATGTATCATTTTCAGTTTTTTTCATTAAGTACATGTGTACCATTTATAACGCTTAAGTATTACGTCACGAATAAACGTTTTTCTTTCTTTCTTTCTTTCTTTCTTTTCCATTAAGGGACAGTAAAACGGCCAATCAGATTATCATCGAACAACTCCAGACCCAACTGTCATCTGGCTACTGGGACGTCTTGGCCATCCAAATAGGCTTTTTGATTTAAATAGGTAGTAATTTGTCCGACGATAACTTTAGTAACATTTTTCTGATCTTTATGAAATTTGTTGGGACTGTAGCAGAGATATACATAAAATAGAAGAGTTTGTAGGTATATGAGCAGGATTGATCAAGTGATTATGGAGCTAGAAGGAAAAATATCCTCCTTGGGGTCTTGTTATATTGGTCAACTCGTTTGCAAGTAAATAGCGAGTTCTCAGTTCGAGGCGGACTACTAGTATTAAACAAGGTCAACCTGGAAAAAAAAGATCCAACGCACTATATGACGGTACCTTTTTTGCTCTAAAAACGATAATGTCCTTCAACCTGTCTACGACAGCGACTCGTTTCTCGTCGTCGTAGTAGCCCAGGTCCCCCGTCAGGTAGAAGCCCTCCTCGTCGAAGTGGGGCGCCGCTGCCGAGGGCCCCAGGTAGCCCTTCATCACGGCCGGGCTGCGCACGCAGATCTCCCCGCGCTGGTTCGGACCCAGGACAGCCCTCGTTTCTACGTCCACAACCTGAAATAATACATTGTGCATCAAGG
Source organism: Pammene fasciana (assembly GCA_911728535.1). Lineage (NCBI taxonomy): Eukaryota > Metazoa > Arthropoda > Insecta > Lepidoptera > Tortricidae > Pammene > Pammene fasciana. The sequence goes on from OU452275.1 coordinate 25,195,700, forward strand.
CCAAACGGAATTCGATAATGACTCGAGGTTCCAATACTAGCCAGGGATCCACGCACAGATGTGCCCGCCGGATTTGTCTTACGGATATGCCCGGCGGACAGATCCGTTCGTGTATAGCGCTATTTAGATGTGTCCGCAGACAAATCTGTGTCTAATTCGCGCCATACACGCACGTCGCACGGATTTGTCCGCCGCGCACATCAGTCGGACAAATCCGGCGCGGGCACATCTGTGCGTGTATCCCTAGCTGTTCTTATTCCAGGAGCTGTAAAATGTTTCTCATCACACTTGCGAAGAAATAAAAAAAAATCCAAGCGAAACCAATCTGAAGTACGGTGCGGTTTTGACAGGTTAGATATCGAAGGCACAGAGCGGCACTGCCTCATTTGATGCAACTGGATGCAACGCATTCACGTTGCTCGGCCCGGCGCGCGGCGGTGGCGCGGTCATTTCTGTTAACAACAGCTTTGCTTGTGCCCACGCCGCGATGCAGTAACTCTCTCAGAAAGCTGGTCCTTGAAAACTTTACTAGGGTTATAGGAAATTTGGATTGTATGTAGATTACTCATTAGAGAGTTTTAAAATTTATTTTCATGTCGAAATTAAAAAAGTAAAGAATATTAGATGATGGAGAGCTATCTAGCTGCTATCCAATGCTGAAATGGTTCCTAATGTTGATTGTGAATGGTACCTTTAGCGTAACACCACGAGTGACATTCCCAGCAGCCTCTGATTTAGCGAACTCACGACGTACGGCTAGACCGGCTTCAGACGATCCATAACAATCTGACAACAATACATTCGGAAACCTGCAATCAAAAAGAAAATTGTCCGAAAGTTAGCCGAATATATCCAAATGAGGAATGCAACCGATGCTGCCTCAAAGGTGTAGTAACAATCAGAGCTACATTTGATTCCCTCGGCATGTGGATCAGACACTAATTATGTAGACACTTTACCAGTAATTATTTAACTATGTTTCGCAAGGAAGTGGCAGCCATTTTGTTCACGTCATTATACCGGAGACATTCCCTGTCATCTCACAGCGTTACGACAGGTGTCACCATACTCAACTATTTGAAAAACTCTATGATCGTACTTATGAGTAGCAATAGCTAAACGTTTACTACTAAAATACCTGTGTTTCAATGTTGTCATCAGTCTGGAAGGAAGAGTTGCGCCTGCGCTAATGATCCTCAATGATCTGGACGCGTCTTCGGGCGCCAGTTCATCAGTCAGCAACTGCTCGACAAATGTTGGGACGGTAATCACGACGTCCACCTAAAACAGGATTAATAATAATAACCTCAACCAAATTAAGATAGTTTTAGGATGCTGATGGCACGGCTTTAGCCGCTGCTCTGCACCGGGCATGTTTGTGGGAGCACACATGGATAGTTTCAGAATGCTGATGGCACGGCTTTAGCCCCTGCTCTGCACCGGGCATGTTTGTGGGAGCACACATGGATAGTTTTAGAATGCTGATGGCACGGCTTTAGCCCCTGCTCTGCACCGGGCATGTTTGTGGGAGCACACATGGATAGTTTTAGAATGCTGATGGCACGGCCTTAGCCGCTGCTCTGCACCGGGCATGTTTGTGGGAGCACACATGGATAGTTTTAGAATGCTGATGGCACGGCTTTAGCCGCTGCTCTTCACCGGGCATGTTTGTGGGAGCACACATGGATAGTTTTAGAATGCTGATGGCACGGCTTTAGCCCCTGCTCTGCACCGGGCATGTTTGTGGGAGCACACATGGATAGTTTTAGAATGCTGATGGCACGGCTTTAGCCGCTGCTCTGCACCGGGCATGTTTGTGGGAGCACACATGGATAGTTTCAGAATGCTGATGGCACGGCCTTAGCCGCTGCTCTGCACCGGGCATGTTTGTGGGAGCACACATGGATAGTTTTAGAATGCTGATGGCACGGCTTTAGCCGCTGCTCTGCACCGGGCATGTTTGTGGGAGCACACATGGATAGTTTTAGAATGCTGATGGCACGGCCTTAGCCGCTGCTCTGCACCGGGCATGTTTGTGGGAGCACACATGGATAGTTTTAGAATGCTGATGGCACGGCTTTAGCCGCTGCTCTGCACCGGGCATGTTTGTGGGAGCACACATGGATAGTTTTAGAATGCTGATGGCACGGCCTTAGCCGCTGCTCTGCACCGGGCATGTTTGTGGGAGCACACATGGATAGTTTTAGAATGCTGATGGCACGGCTTTAGCCGCTGCTCTGCACCGGGCATGTTTGTGGGAGCACACATGGATAGTTTTAGAATGCTGATGGCACGGCTTTAGCCGCTGCTCTGCACCGGGCATGTTTGTGGGAGCACACATGGATAGTTTCAGAATGCTGATGGCACGGCTTTAGCCGCTGCTCTGCACCGGGCATGTTTGTGGGAGCACACATGGATAGTTTTAGAATGCTGATGGCACGGCTTTAGCCGCTGCTCTGCACCGGGCATGTTTGTGGGAGCACACATGGATAGTTTTAGAATGCTGATGGCACGGCTTTAGCCGCTGCTCTGCACCGGGCATGTTTGTGGGAGCACACATGGATAGTTTTAGAATGCTGATGGCACGGCTTTAGCCGCTGCTCTGCACCGGGCATGTTTGTGGGAGCACACATGGATAGTTTTAGAATGCTGATGGCACGGCTTTAGCCCCTGCTCTGCACCGGGCATGTTTGTGGGAGCACACATGGATAGTTTTAGAATGCTGATGGCACGGCTTTAGCCGCTGCTCTGCACCGGGCATGTTTGTGGGAGCACACATGGATAGTTTCAGAATGCTGATGGCACGGCCTTAGCCGCTGCTCTGCACCGGGCATGTTTGTGGGAGCACACATGGATAGTTTTAGAATGCTGATGGCACGGCTTTAGCCGCTGCTCTGCACCGGGCATGTTTGTGGGAGCACACATGGATAGTTTCAGAATGCTGATGGCACGGCCTTAGCCGCTGCTCTGCACCGGGCATGTTTGTGGGAGCACACATGGATAGTTTTAGAATGCTGATGGCACGGCCTTAGCCGCTGCTCTGCACCGGGCATGTTTGTGGGAGCACACATGGATAGTTTTAGAATGCTGATGGCACGGCTTTAGCCGCTGCTCTGCACCGGGCATGTTTGTGGGAGCACACATGGATAGTTTTAGAATGCTGATGGCACGGCCTTAGCCGCTGCTCTGCACCGGGCATGTTTGTGGGAGCACACACGGATAGTTTTAGAATGCTGATGGCACGGCTTTAGCCGCTGCTCTGCACCGGGCATGTTTGTGGGAGCACACATGGATAGTTTCAGAATGCTGATGGCACGGCCTTAGCCGCTGCTCTGCACCGGGCATGTTTGTGGGAGCACACATGGATAGTTTTAGAATGCTGATGGCACGGCTTTAGCCGCTGCTCTGCACCGGGCATGTTTGTGGGAGCACACATGGATAGTTTCAGAATGCTGATGGCACGGCCTTAGCCGCTGCTCTGCACCGGGCATGTTTGTGGGAGCACACATGGATAGTTTTAGAATGCTGATGGCACGGCTTTAGCCCCTGCTCTGCACCGGGCATGTTTGTGGGAGCACACATGGATAGTTTTAGAATGCTGATGGCACGGCTTTAGCCGCTGCTCTGCACCGGGCATGTTTGTGGGAGCACACATGGATAGTTTCAGAATGCTGATGGCACGGCCTTAGCCGCTGCTCTGCACCGGGCATGTTTGTGGGAGCACACATGGATAGTTTTAGAATGCTGATGGCACGGCCTTAGCCGCTGCTCTGCACCGGGCATGTTTGTGGGAGCACACATGGATAGTTTTAGAATGCTGATGGCACGGCCTTAGCCGCTGCTCTGCACCGGGCATGTTTGTGGGAGCACACATGGATAGTTTCAGAATGCTGATGGCACGGCTTTAGCCCCTGCTCTGCACCGGGCATGTTTGTGGGAGCACACATGGATAGTTTTAGAATGCTGATGGCACGGCCTTAGCCGCTGCTCTGCACCGGGCATGTTTGTGGGAGCACACATGGATAGTTTTAGAATGCTGATGGCACGGCCTTAGCCGCTGCTCTGCACCGGGCATGTTTGTGGGAGCACACATGGATAGTTTTAGAATGCTGATGGCACGGCTTTAGCCGCTGCTCTGCACCGGGCATGTTTGTGGGAGCACACATGGATAGTTTCAGAATGCTGATGGCACGGCCTTAGCCGCTGCTCTGCACCGGGCATGTTTGTGGGAGCACACATGGATAGTTTTAGAATGCTGATGGCACGGCCTTAGCCGCTGCTCTGCACCGGGCATGTTTGTGGGAGCACACATGGATAGTTTTAGAATGCTGATGGCACGGCCTTAGCCGCTGCTCTGCACCGGGCATGTTTGTGGGAGCACACATGGATAGTTTCAGAATGCTGATGGCACGGCTTTAGCCCCTGCTCTGCACCGGGCATGTTTGTGGGAGCACACATGGATAGTTTTAGAATGCTGATGGCACGGCCTTAGCCGCTGCTCTGCACCGGGCATGTTTGTGGGAGCACACATGGATAGTTTTAGAATGCTGATGGCACGGCCTTAGCCGCTGCTCTGCACCGGGCATGTTTGTGGGAGCACACATGGATAGTTTTAGAATGCTGATGGCACGGCCTTAGCCGCTGCTCTGCACCGGGCATGTTTGTGGGAGCACACACGGATAGTTTTAGAATGCTGATGGCACGGCTTTAGCCGCTGCTCTTCACCGGGCATGTTTGTGGGAGCACACATGGATAGTTTTAGAATGCTGATGGCACGGCTTTAGCCGCTGCTCTTCACCGGGCATGTTTGTGGGAGCACACATGGATAGTTTCAGAATGCTGATGGCACGGCTTTAGCCGCTGCTCTGCACCGGGCATGTTTGTGGGAGCACACACGGATAGTTTTAGAATGCTGATGGCACGGCTTTAGCCGCTGCTCTTCACCGGGCATGTTTGTGGGAGCACACATGGATAGTTTTAGAATGCTGATGGCACGGCTTTAGCCGCTGCTCTTCACCGGGCATGTTTGTGGGAGCACATATGGATAGTTTCAGAATGCTGATGGCACGGCTTTAGCCCCTGCTCTGCACCGGGCATGTTTGTGGGAGCACACATGGATAGTTTCAGAATGCTGATGGCACGGCTTTAGCCGCTGCTCTGCACCGGGCATGTTTGTGGGAGCACACATGGATAGTTTCAGAATGCTGATGGCACGGCCTTAGCCGCTGCTCTTCACCGGGCATGTTTGTGGGAGCACACATGGATAGTTTTAGAATGCTGATGGCACGGCTTTAGCCGCTGCTCTGCACCGGGCATGTTTGTGGGAGCACACATGGATAGTTTTAGAATGCTGATGGCACGGCTTTAGCCGCTGCTCTGCACCGGGCATGTTTGTGGGAGCACACATGGATAGTTTTAGAATGCTGATGGCACGGCCTTAGCCGCTGCTCTGCACCGGGCATGTTTGTGGGAGCACACATGGATAGTTTTAGAATGCTGATGGCACGGCCTTAGCCGCTGCTCTGCACCGGGCATGTTTGTGGGAGCACACATGGATAGTTTTAGAATGCTGATGGCACGGCCTTAGCCGCTGCTCTGCACCGGGCATGTTTGTGGGAGCACACATGGATAGTTTTAGAATGCTGATGGCACGGCTTTAGCCGCTGCTCTGCACCGGGCATGTTTGTGGGAGCACACATGGATAGTTTTAGAATGCTGATGGCACGGCCTTAGCCGCTGCTCTGCACCGGGCATGTTTGTGGGAGCACACATGGATAGTTTTAGAATGCTGATGGCACGGCTTTAGCCGCTGCTCTGCACCGGGCATGTTTGTGGGAGCACACATGGATAGTTTTAGAATGCTGATGGCACGGCTTTAGCCGCTGCTCTGCACCGGGCATGTTTGTGGGAGCACACATGGATAGTTTTAGAATGCTGATGGCACGGCTTTAGCCCCTGCTCTTCACCGGGCATGTTTGTGGGAGCACACATGGATAGTTTTAGAATGCTGATGGCACGGCTTTAGCCCCTGCTCTTCACCGGGCATGTTTGTGGGAGCACACATGGATAGTTTTAGAATGCTGATGGCACGGCCTTAGCCGCTGCTCTTCACCGGGCATGTTTGTGGGAGCACACATGGATAGTTTTAGAATGCTGATGGCACGGCTTTAGCCCCTGCTCTTCACCGGGCATGTTTGTGGGAGCACACATGGATAGTTTTAGAATGCTGATGGCACGGCCTTAGCCGCTGCTCTGCACCGGGCATGTTTGTGGGAGCACACATGGATAGTTTTAGAATGCTGATGGCACGGCTTTAGCCGCTGCTCTGCACCGGGCATGTTTGTGGGAGCACACATGGATAGTTTTAGAATGCTGATGGCACGGCCTTAGCCGCTGCTCTTCACCGGGCATGTTTGTGGGAGCACACATGGATAGTTTCAGAAATATTTAGGACAACGGGCCTCGAATTGGTATCTTGTCGATTTCCGAATAAGAAATACTTAGAAAGGAAACTTGTGAAACCTATCTTGGAAAACTTTAGAAGAAATGACAATTGTTATTAGTTAATTTACCATTTATTAAAATACTTAAATGGAATATGTCACATATTATTATTCTCTTATTGAATACTTATTATTAAATAAACTTAATAATTTGCGAATATTGTTATTATCATTCGTTACGTCTTTGTCCCATTTATTTTGGTTCACCGCCGTTCTTTTTACGCAAAAACATGATACAAGGGTAAACTAATTTGAATATGGTGTTTATGAAAGCTGCAGGTTTTCTAGCGATGGTTCTAATTAGTCATGTTTAATCATATTCGGTTTGGCCGTTTTAATATAATAAGATCGTCAGATCTTTTCTTGTTTATATAAAATTTTAACTTCGCGCCTCATTTTATCATTCCAATTCAGTCGTTAAGATATATTATTATATCAATTGAAAACTTTATCTTATTAATTAAAATTAGAATGATTACTTTTCGACTTTTGTTATAGTCTGTCCGGAAAGAGAAGCATCGCAGAATGTATGAGTTCCCATATAAACCACGACACTTCTCCTTCCGGACAGACTTTAGCTAGCGTTATTCATTATGCAGTGGCGTCTCCTCTGCTAGCTGACCATTCTAGTGTTGCGCCGCAGAAGTTTCATTTCTTGTCACATGCACTGCGATCGTTCTCATTACCCCCACCATGCACTTCGCAAATAGCTTATATATATAACTAATACGGGTGATAAATGAAACCAGACTGATTTAGAACTCATTAGTGTAATTATTATTTAAGATATTTTTTAAGTTACACTTAACTATGACCCAATAATTACTTTTTGAAATTTTTATCAGCAGCAATGTATGTAAACATCATATTGAAAGTAACTGTCTTAACGCGAGTGTGTAAGCATTACATTGCGGGATGAATTATTTTGTATGGATAAAATTTTAATTGCAATTCTAAGTAAAAGTTATCGAATTACATTTCTTATGTCCTATACTAATCACCGTTATGAGATTCGCCCGTATTAAAACACACTTTCGGGCCTAGGCGAGGCCAGGGTATTTTCGAATATCTTAAATCGGAAGTTTACGAAAGCAAATACCACTTAAGCAAAAAACCAAAATCACAAATCATGTGCTTTAAAGTCACCTACAGATAAAATGTATTTACCTATAACCGTTTAAAAATATCATACAATTATCAAATATGACAGACCGACTCACGCGGGCGAAGCCGCGAGCGAAAGCTGAATTGAGCTGAAAATTAGTTAACTTACCAAAAATTTTTGAATTAGCTTCCAAGAAATATTATTTTCCGAATATACTACTATTTTCCCAGTACATAAACAAGTGTACATGCCCAAATTAGTGTAAGGAATAGTTATTAAACCCGAAAAAAGTACATTAATCGGTGTATGCATAGATTCAACGTTATCATACCTGAAACAGATACAAACAGAATATTAATTATTTGTAATTATTATAACAATTCATTGGGGATGGCTCCAATGAAAACCACGAAGCAAACCTTTGGTTGGACTGACAGACGTGATGCTGATGAGAGAGTTTTGCGTGTTGACTCGACGGCTCAGTCATGTCATGTGTACAATAGGGTACCTAAATTTGCCATTAATTGGCCACCGTTCAGTAACAGGACACCTCATACTAATAATAAAATATAAAAAAAAAAATTAAAAAAAAAAAAAAAAAAAAAAATTCATTTATTTCAAGCTTCGAGGCTCATAGTAGTATAAGGCAACAATACATAAAATCTCATTAGCAGTTATAAATTATAAAAATATACACCCATTGACAATAAATTAAAAACATAATTAAAAATTACAATTACAATTACAAATTACAATTAAAATTGATTGAAATAATCTATACATATAATAAACGCGTAAGGAGAAAAAAAATGTACATTAAAGATATTTGAGAAAATCTAATTTAGGGGGCCTTAGAAACGTTGACTGAATACATTTTGGTGATTTTTGGAATTTTTGTCTGTCTGTCTGTGAGTTTGTTCGCGATGTACGCCAAAACTACTGCACAGAATTTCATGAAATTTTGTATTATAGTAGTTTATACCCCGGGGTAACATATAGGGTAGTTTTTATCCCGCTTATTTAAAAACATTTTTTTTCATTTCAAGCAAGTCTGTTTGGAAAGAGAAGTGCCGTGGTTCATATGGAAGCTCATACATTCTACGACACTTCTCTTTCCGAACAAGTCAATTGTGTGAAAGTTGAAAGTAACCGGAAATATAAATGTCATCGACTAAAGGATGATGCACGGTGTTCCGGACCGTCTCCGACATGACAATTTCAAGACTTCGTTTTGTATAGAAAAGCGTCACATGATCGTAGGAGGTCATCTGTATGTGTAGTTAAGTGTCGGAAGTGTCGTGTCGGAGACAGTCCGGAACACCGTGCATAATATTCTTAATACTAGCTTTTGCCCGCGACTTCGTCTGCGTGGAATTAGTAATCCCCCGTTAAGGTATGAATTCTGGGTATCAAATATTCTTTATCCTTCCCCAGAGCTCAAACTATCTCCAGCATTCAACGGTTATCGATTCCCCATACAAACTTCTAACCCCCTTTTCAGCCCCTCTAGGGTTGATTTTCGGGATGAAAACTATCCTATGTCGTTTCCTGGGACTCAAATTATCTCCATACTAATTTCCATCTAAATCTGCTCAGCGGTTAAAAAGTCTTCATACAAACTTTCAACCCCCTTTTCACCCCCTCTAGGGTTGATTTTCGGGATGAAAACTATCCTATGTCCTTTCCCGGGATTCAAACTATCTCTATACAAAATTTCATCAAAATCCGTTCAGCCGTTTTCACGTGATGCGCGGTCAAATAAACAGACAAACAGATAAACAGATAAACAGACAAACAGACAAAAATTCTAAAAACTGTTGGAACGTGTTCTGTTATCTATTCTAAGTATCCCCAACCAACTTTTTTTCGAATATCTTCCATGTACAGACTTTCGACCCTCTTCAGCTTTATTATATGTATAGATGTACAGTCGACTACAAAGAGATGTATACATTTTTTCACCTTATTGCGTTGTAGTAAAGTTCAAAAGTGGATACATCTCTTTGTAGTCGACCCTACCTTCAATTTGTGGCAACGGAGGCCTAGGCCACTTTTTTCTTTGATATATGACCTCTATTTAAGGTTATAATTAATAATTGTAGTGTGTCAACATACAATAAACAATTTATTCTTCACACTTGACCATTGAGTTTTACCCCGTCCCTTTCATGCTGCTGAAGCAATTCTCGCTACGATGTTCCGCGCCTGAGCCCTATGTTGTACCTGGCATTTGGCCTTCGCATACATTGCCAAGACACTTAAGAATTAAGTTTTGTCCGGTCCCTTTCATGCTGCTGCTGAACCAGTTCTCGCTGCGACGTTCCGTGTCTGGGCCTTATACGATACTTGGCATTTGGCCTTCCCATAGATTCCATTACCAAGACACTTGACCATTGAGTTTATACCTGGCCCTGTCATTCTGCTGATGAAGAAATTCTCGCTGTGACGTTCCGGGCCTGGGCTCTGTGTGGTATTCGGCCTTTTGATCTCTGCATATATTGCCGCTCCCTTGGGCCTTTTACCCTCGGGTTTGCTAAGACACTTGACTATTGAGTGTATACTCGGCCTTATCATGCTGCTGCTGAAGAAATTCTCGCTGCAATGTTCCGGGCCTGGGCCCTATGTAGTTTTGGCCTTCGCATACATTGCCATTCATCCTCGGGCCTTCGGTCCTCGGGTTTCCTAAGATACTTGACCATTGAGTTTTATCCGATCCCTTTCAGGCTGCTGCTGAAGCAATTCTCGCTGCGACATTCTGTGCCTTGGCGCTATGCGATACTTGGCATTTGGCCTTCCCATACAATGCCGCTCACCCTTGGGTTTGCGAAGTTTATACCCGGCCCTGTCATTCGGCTGCTGAAGAAATTCTGGCTGCGACGTTTTGGGCCTGAGCTCTGTGTGGTATTCGGCCTTTGGCCTTCTCATACATTGCCGCTTCCTCGAGCCTTAGGCCCTTGGATTCGCGAAGACACATGACTGTTGAGTATTGTCCGGGTCCTTTCATGCTGCTGCTGAAGCAATTCTCGCTGCGACTTTCCGTGCCTGATGGACACTATGCGGTACTTGGCATTTGGTCTTCCCATACATTACCGCTCACCCTCGGGTCTTCGGCCCTCGCGTTTTCGAAGGCACTTGACCATTGAGTCATTGGTCATTGAGTTTATTGAGTTTATGATAGATAGTAGTACTAACCTTAGATTAAGATCACAAATGTTACTAACAAAAATGATCCAAGTTGGTCGTGAATAAAAATGATTTATTATTTATTATACTCGGCTCTGTCATTCTGCTGCTGAAGAAATTCTCGTTGCGACGTTCCGTGCGCGTGCCTGAGTCCTACGTGGTACCAATCATACATTTGTCCGTTAAGTTTATACCCGGCCCTGTCATGCTGCTGCTGAAAAAAAATCCCGCTACGACGGTGCTAAAAGACCTCGCAGCACTCCCCGGATTTTGTTAATCATCTGCTTTTCTACTACTACTATCAGAGAGTAGAATACCTATCTATATCCAGTGATATGTAGTCGAAAAATAAATAATTTGTAACAAAAATGTACCTATTACTATTTAACACGTAGAAAGCGTAAGTAGTGTTGGTCTGGAAATAATCAATGAAAATACCAAACCGCATAAACACACGCGGGCGAAGCCGCGGGCACAGCTAGTTTATAAATAAATAAATAAATAAACAGGAATGTCAAATTTTGTTTTGATGTCAAAAGTAACTGTATTCTATTTTAACCTATGCCTGTTTTTACATGCCTGCCGCAGCAGTGCATGATGTATGGACAGTCCAGTCTATCCGCGATCATCGTTAGAACGATGTTGGAGCTGCCTCGCACCCGCTGGACCAAGGACGCGGCGCGCAGTCGCATAGTGGTATGGAAACATGCAGTGCGCGCCGCCGCGAACATACCCGAGGCGCTGCAATAGCGAGGCAGCCCCATCACCGCTCGAAACGCGTTATTGTACTGGACGCGGAGTGCATTGTACGCTTTCTGCGTGTAGTTAGCCCACAAGCTGCACGTGTACAGCGACGTGCAGTACGCTTTGAATAGCGTCAACTTCACGTCGCTGGAACACCGCGCAAACCTTCGGGCCAACATGTTCGCCCTCACGCACAATGCCCTCCGCTCCCGTTCTATATCAACGTTATCTTTTAAGTCGGCAGTAACAATGTGACCTAAATATTTAAAATTGTCCACTCTTTCGAGTGGCACTTCGTACAGACTTACGGCCGGTACATCCACTGGTCGATTACTGCCGGCTTCAAAGACCATGTATTTACTTTTAGTCACATTATATTTCAATCCGTGGCTTGCGGCGTATTCCTCACAAATTTTTAACAGCCGTCTGAGACCACACACCGACGCGCTCAGCAGCACCATGTCGTCCGCATAGCTGAGGTTGTTTACACACACCCCATCAACATGACAGCCAACATGCTGACTGCTGAGTTTGCCGATGAGATCGTCCATGTACAGGTTAAAGAGTGCGGGGGAGGTCAACCCCCCCTGCCTCACCCCGCACTCCAACCCGTACTCTTCAGACGTTGCTCCCGCCCACCTGACTCTATTGACCTGGTGTCCATACCAGTATTTAAAGATATTAATTAATCCATTAGGTATGTTTATTTCTTCCATCTTTTCCCATAATACTTGATAGGACACCAGGTCAAAAGCCTTGGATAGGTCAAGGAAGCAAGCATAAACCGGGGTCTGACGATCAGTGTAATATCTGACTGTATGCTTCATACACAGTATTGCACTATCTGTGGACAAGTGAGGCCGGAACCCAAACTGATTGTCATGCAATCTTAAATATTTTTCCAACTGTGTATTAAGCATACAATCAAATACTTTCGCAACTATTGTTGCCAGAGATATGGGTCTATAGTTTGTTTTGTCCGTTAAGTCCCCGGTTTTGTTCTTCACTATAGGCACGACTATCGTTTTTAACATATCGGTAGGCATATATGAGTGACTTATGCAAAGGTTATAAAACATAGCAAGGACTCTTGCGATGTGTGGACCGGCATGCTGGAGGTGCTCGATGCTTAGCCCGTCATGACCTGGAGATTTACCCCTCGAGATAGATTTGATTGCATGCGCTACACCTTTAGCTGTAAATCTTATCCCCACTACCATGCCGGACAAAGCATCGAGCGCTGTCCTCCCCGCACCCAGAGGAGATTGCACGCGAAAATGATCCTTAAATGCATCCGCTATACTTTTAGGTTCATTCACCCCGTCGACACTCACCGGAAGACCTGGTCGAACGTTCATCTTTTTGGTGTCACGCCAAAAACCCCGGAAGTTGCCTTTAGAGTGTTTTTCAGCGAGAGTATCCATTTTTAATTGCTCCTCGTGATTTTGGCACCACTTTAGCCGAGATTTGAATACTTTTCGACTAACACACATCTCCTCAAACATTATACCTGACCTAGGCTTTCCGCATGACACCCAATCGAGAAACCTCTCCCTAGCCAGCCGATGAGCCTCAACAACATGTTTATTCCACCCCATCACACGCTTGCCCTTTGCCCTCTTGGTCTTATCACGCCTGCCACACACCGCTGCGTGACATAATGCGCTTACAATACTATCATACAAATCGTCAAGAATACGCCTATGAGCCACTTTATCACAATACCCGTCAGCACAGCTTATGAAGTTGTTATTAAAGTCAATACACCTCAATCTAGAATGAACCTCCCTTCTATATAGATCGGTTTGCTGCTCCGTTCGTTCCCCCCAAACTACATTTTTATTCGTTATTACTACATTAGGAAGTTTAGGAGTCAGCAACTCTAAATTGCATTCAATGATTAAGGGGAAGTGATCAGACCAGAATGAGTCATACTTGACTCGAACATCCCGCACTGAATCCACAGCGGCCTGAGTGAGAATACCGTGATCGAGCCAGCTGGCAGTTCCGTACACTTCGCTAATAAAGGTATAGGTACCAGAGAAAAGACCTAACTTATCTGTGTCGATGCACGACCAGTCTTGCTCACTACAAAACTCCATTAGCTCCGTGAAAAATAACTCCCCAGGGTTAGCATTAAAATCACCTAAGATATAAACGGATTCTACACCATACTCGTCTATTATTGCACTCACCGTACCCAGGCAGTCCGTGAACTCAGGCAGATTAACAGGTGAATTTGTAGGCATGTATACACTCATTACAATTATATGACTATTTTTAACGGTAATTTTTATAGCACACACTCGACTGTTATTGCATTGTATTACTGACACATCCGAAAAAACACTATGTTTCCACAGTAAGGCAACTCCGCCATACGGCCTACCCCGCAGTATTTCTGCTGACGTGTCCATGGCCGAGGTTCCCGTGAACCCAAAATCATTATCAACAGTACTAAGAAAACATAGTTCCTCTTCTTGTAACCATAATTCCTGTAACGCAATTACGTCACACGTACGACATAAGTCCCTTACACCATCAATTGAGCGTTTTATCGATTTGCAGTTGAAACTTGCAATATTACACACTTTATTATTTTCCATTATTCTTATATGCAGTAGGGCCGGTCACGGAGTTCCCCCCGTTCGAATAATTAACAAAGCGCCTAAATATGATGCCTTCAGGCCACAGTTTCTCGTCCAAATACATATGTAGCTTGGTCTCCGATACGAACATTTTGTATGCCTTGTAGTCTCTCTGTTTTTGGATATTTATTTGTTTTAACGACACCGTATCTTTTGTTTGACTATGGATGTATTTGATGACGTCATCTTCCGTAGTATCCCTATGTACGTTTGTAATGAGCACAGGTACCTTCCTTTCCGCGGCTTTAAAATTACATTGTAGGTCCCTTGCAATAATGAATCAGTTGACCTATAAACAGAGTTCAATATAGCGTATATTACCTACTGGTCACCTTTCAATACCTGGCCTGGCCTGGCTGTTGTTGTTTGTAGTAGTTGAATAGAGTTCATTATTAGTATGTGGTGGCCAATTACTGAACGGTGGCCAATGGGGAAGGCCGGTGAAAACTTTCTCGTTCCAGATTCCATACGGTGAGAGAAAGAGACACATTCAATGATAGAAAGAGACAGAAGATGAATGCTCCTAACAGCATGCAGTCAAAAAGCTTTTCTTACGCACAAATCTTCCCTACATGGCGTTAATCTACAGCATTTTAGTGTATTTCCGATACCCGTTTTAGGGTAACTTACTCACTGTCGGTCCCTATAAATATATTACTAGTGGTGCGGGCGGCGTTGGTAAATGATAACACGATATGCCGTTAACTGACTCCAATATATATTGTCAATACACAATTAAATACAATAATCACAAATAACCACAAGTTTACTGATCAATGGTCAAGGCGGGACTGGTTTTGGCGGGGCCCGGATCGTACCCGCGGGCTTTGCCTAGTCAGCTCATATCGCAGTACTAGCGCACTGGAATATGAGCTGACGTAGCTGACGTGTCCCTACATCATTTCCCCCTTTAACAAAAAAACATAACTAACACAGTGATCTCTCTTACGGGATCAACCTTTATTTACGCTGCCAGTGTGACCCTAGCTTTACAATGGTCTACGCTAATCAGCATTAGTGTTCGCATATCGTACAGGTGCGCATTCCGCTGACGGCGCGGAACGTGCACTTGCAAACATTTTGTCACACGGGCAAGGCTTACAATTTATATTTTATGTCATGATGGTGAAAAACAAGCATACGGTTTATTGGTTATGTTTTATGTTTAATTACTAGTTTAACACAGATATGATGTACAGAATTAGATTTGAATATACTTTTTGAAATAATTATTTGTTTTTTTTTTTGGTACACTTCACTTCACTTAATTAATATATTACAGGTTGTTGTTTAGGTTGGGGCTGGGCCTGCTCCCGGTGCACAACGACGGCTGTAGGTTGCACTCTAGCTACCGCTTTCTGTAGCCAACTTCGAATGCATTGACGACACTTAGTGTATATGAAATGCAGTAAAAACAGTATTAACACAACGGAGATAACTAGGAGGATAATTCCGAAATAGTTGAGCTTTGCGTCAACTTGTCCAGTGACGCTGTGGACCTCTGCGATCGCGATGTTATTGTGGGATCCATCCTCCTTGCTCTGTCCGTAGCCCATTTTAGTAGGAAAATACAATTCACTTGGTATTACGAATAAATATATGACACACGTAGTGTGTATGGTCGGTTAAGATAATTTACAAATATTAACTTTAATTTACAACTAAACATGCTTATAAGGAAATTAATCGATGACATAACAATCTGTAAAATTCAGCATCAGTAATAAAATTAGTTTAGGTCTAAAGTACAAAATTATTTTGCTTGAATAACGCCTGATGCTAGCCAGCCAGTACTATTGCGATTATCGCTTTGCGATACTATGCTAATGACATTGCATTATTACCTATGATTGATGGGCAAAATAACGCTTTGTTTAAAGACGTGTCCGATAAATCAGTATATTGTTAAAAAAATAATGTAAAAAAAAAAATAATGTAAATCGTGGTGTTCTTATAGTTATGAGTAATCGTCTGCAAATCTTACTGGTTTTTTTACCGTCCTACCACTCTTAGTAACGCGAGGAATTACGTTCCCTTGACTTGTCTGCGTTATTTTGGTAGCGCGTGGTATCGCATTAGCTACGCTATCGCTACGCGTTGTAGTGGCGTCGTCTACTTTATCGCTTGCGTCCCAAGTAGCAATGGAATGTCTTAAAAAGGGTTTGTGGATATCTTGAAGACAATTAGACAATTTTTTGCTGTTGTCTTGGTTAAGACCATTATGTCCCTGAAGATCCCTTGACGATATACTTAAGATACAGTTTAGAAAAAGTGGGCACAAACTTATAGTCAATATCAAGAAAGAGTTAAATACTATTGCTTAGACAAACTTAAACCCTACTTAAGAATGGGGGTTTAACAGATCTCTAAACTTTGGTTTCAAGATATCTCGAAGGTTGACTTAATACCAAGAAATAAACTTAAAGATATCTACAAGACTTACTTTAAACTATTAACACTGAGTTGCACAAATTCGATCCCCTCTTAACAAAGAAAATTTTAAAACTTTTTTTACTCATGGAGTTGTATTTTAGAAAACATGGCGAACTTTTATAAACTATAACAAGAATTCATTGAAGGATTATCAAAATGGCGATTAACTATTTTCTTTACGTTTACGAAATACCGTTTTATGTCACTATAGGCATTTAAAAACTATAACGCATGATTGTTTATCGTGTAAAATTGACCGAAAGGGCTATAAAATAGACGGGCCTACAAAATACTGGAAAAATAGCAATACATTTTAGGAATAATATGATGCTAAATGAAAAATTTGCTTACATAAAGAGCAGAATACTACTTTTCTGTAAATGTTCGAGATATAAATGCAATTATTATCACTATAACAAAAATCTAACTTCAATGTGCTTAAATTTTGTATGATTTAGCGTCGGAATTTTTCAATTTCTTTTTTACCAAAAGTATAAAATGGCGTTAAGGGGCTACTTTGAAAAATTATAGGTTTTTTCAAACGCTCTAGTAACTAAACGGGAAAAGAGACTGAATTTATTTTCGAATATATATTATTAGACTATATACTCTAGTTTTTGGCACAAGCCGAAACACGATTGCTGAAAGTTGCCTCGATAGAAAAAAAATCCGAAGTTGGGTCCTTTTTCCCCTTATTTTTCTTAGCTTACGTAAACTATAAGAGATTAAGAAATATAACTAAGTAAAAAATATGGTATTCTGGTTTATCTAAAAAGTCACAGAAGCAAAATTAGACAAAACTTTATAGATTCGCTTATTTATCGTAGTTTGGTCAAAAAGTCTGATCCTAAAGAGCGCTGCATCTCTTTCTTTCGTGCACGGGAGCCATAAACGTGTCTCTAACGGATGGGCGTGGCTTGTCCGAATCGAGGAACGGCCTTAAGTCTTATTATTCTTAACGAACTATGACTTAAGACGATACTGATTTTGTAAGGTTACTTTAGATAAAGTATAGAAAAAATTGATTTAGAGTAGTACTGGTTTAGAGATATTATACTTAACTAATACTAAAAACTGAATTAGTGTAGTTCTACTTAATACTTAATGGGACTTTACAGAATCTTTAGTTTGATTTAGTGAATGCAAGTTGCCGTCCATTGACGGTATTCTTTATGCAACATAAACCATTAAATAGAAATACAAATAATTTATTCGTGGCGAACGGTTACATGGTATTCACACATAAAAAAACAGGGAAGGAATATGAGAAAGAAAAAAAAAACAATCTAACGACAAATGATTCTCTGCTTTTTCGCTGAAAATTGTATTGCCGAATTTCACTTGCCAACCAACTTTTCGCAGAAGTTTCATTTAGCCAAATTTTATTTCCCAACTTTACATAATCCAACCTAACCTAACCCAACCTAGTAGGTAATTTTCATTCCCCAACTATGGGGTTGGGCAATAAAATGGTTGCCAAATAATTATTTGGTAAAAGTTATACGGCCAAACGAAACATCTGCGAAAAGTTGATTGGCAAGTGAAAGTTGGCAATACAATTTTCGGCGAAAAGGCAGGATACCTACTAATCTAACATGACATACCTATCACATCTAAGCCACGAAACGGTCACGACTCAGTATGATGCTGGCCTGGTTGGGCTAACGCAGGTCTTCCGGACTTAACGTGAGTAAGTGAGTGAAGGCACGGAGTGCGACACAACATTGAAATAACTAAAATAAAAAACATAGCGCAATAAAATATTACATAGGGATTCAAACTTAATTTTATCGAATTTGACTCTCTATGTAATAGTAGTAAATCAATAATTAGATTAATTAGGTATTTTATAACTAGCTTTATCGGCCCTTCTGGCATGAACACTACACTCACCTTTTTTGTTTGTATTTAATATTTTAGATGTGGGTAGTTTTTAGTGGGTCCTTCTCTACGCTCAAGATTCTAAATTAGAATCACTCGCTACGCTCGTGATTCTATTATAGAATCTTTTGCTTGCTCAGGACTCAAAATTAGCACTCGAAGCAAATACTAACTTTCTTCTCTCGTTGTACAAATATCTATTAATACATTTTTCAAATCCATTTTTTTTCTTCCCATACAATGAAATAATGGTTCTCTGCCTTTTCGCCGAAAATTGTATTGCCGAATTTCATTTGCCAACCAACTTTTGGCAGAAGATTCATTTGGCCGAATAAGTTTTACCAAATAATTATTTCGCAACCATTTCATTTCCCAACCCCATAGTTGGGAAATGAAAATTGCCTACTAGGTTGGGTTAGGTTAGGTTGGATTATGTAAAGTTGGGAAATGAAATTCGGCCAAATGAAACTTCTGCGAAAAGTTGGTTGGCAAGTGAAATTTGGCAATATGATTTTCGGCGAAAAGGCAGAGAAACATGGTATCCAGCCTTCTCGCCGAAAATCATATTGCCAAATTTCACTTGCCAACCAACTTTTCGCAGAAGTTTCATTTGGCCGAATTTCATTTCCCAACTTTACATAATCCAACCTTTTTTTTTCTTCGTCAGAAAATGCTTTTGCGCATACCCGGTCTTGTAGAGGGGGACCGGGTTATGCAGGACTCAACGGGTGTAAATTGGCCGTAATACCTGCTAAAAACTGACGTTGGCCGCTTCGCTGGCTTTAGGCGGGAACACGGGACCACTTGCGTATTCTCCGCGAACCCACCAGTAGCTTAACTAGAAATTACTAGTAACGGGGGAAGGATCACGTTACTCCCCCGGCTGACTTTGCAGAAACGCGCTTTGCTTAGCTTCGACGCGCTTCCCGCTCGAGGGACTCAGCTGAATGCGACGGAAATCCTCTATCTCCGCCGCCCGCTACCCTTATTTAGGGTGGGAGATTTCGCTCCTCCCTACTCTTCGACGGCGGATGGAGTCCGCTTCCACTGCAACCTCCCTTTCGCGCTCATTGCTCTCCTTCTGCGCCACCTCCTCACAGAAGGAGAGCACCGCCCGCCACGCCGTGTCTTGCCTCACCATCGCAGCAACCACTGCCGGCAAGGACAGATCCGCACCTATTACCGAAACCAGTTCTGTACGCTGCGAGCCCCATGCCGGACATACTTGCAGTGTGTGCTGGGCCGTATCTTCGTCCGCTCCGCATTCATGGCATTCAGGGGTTGGTTCCGAAACCGGCCGAAGCAGCCGTGCCCCGACAGGATCTGAGTCAAACGGAATGTCAGGACCCCATGCCGCCTTTCCACCCAGTCTTTTAGGACCGGGCGGATGGCTTCTATCGTACGGGTGCCAGCTATTTTTTGCTCTAGCGGCACTTCCAGGCTCCCATCGCGTCATTGGAGAGATCAACGCGTCGAGCCTCAATCTCAGAGGGAGCAGGCCAATGATTCCGCTCCCATTCCTCCACTCGCCAGAAGTAAAGTTCCGCCAGAACTTTGGCTTCCAAGTCCCAGGGTAGGGATCCGGCCAAAACGCATGCAGTATCAGTGGATACAGTGCGATACCCACGCACCGTTCGCAAAGCCATTGCCCTCTGAGATCTCCGCAAGTGGGCTGTGCAATGTCTGCTGATGGTATCAGCCCAGATAGGTGCGCCATACAGGGCCATAGAGCGCACAACTCCCGTGTATAAGCGGCGGCACGAGGCATTAGGTCCTCCCAAGTTTTTAAGTAGACGCCCGGGGGCCGCCGCAGCGCTCATTAATTTTGGGGCCAAACGCTCGAAATGAGCCTTGAAGTTCCATTTGCTGTCAAGCACAACTCCCAGATAGCGCAGAGTTGACTTGACAGCGATTGGAACTCCTCCGACAGTAATTTGGGCACCTATTGGAGGTGCTTTTCGACGACCGTAGAAGCAGATGGCCTCTGAGTTTTGGAGGGCCACATCAGCGTAACAAAATACACTTATTCCACGATGATTTTCTCCCCGCAAGACCCAGTCATAACCGACATTCCAAAGAAGTGGCCCTAGAACCGACCCCCGAGGAACGCCGCACTCCATCTTTTTCCGCGCCCAGGTGCGCTGCCCAGGCCACTCCACAAATCGATCACTCAGATAGGCCCGGATAATACGAGCCAAATGAGGAGGAACGCAGTGGTAGCGCATAGCCTCGTTTATTGTTTCCCAAGGCATGGTGTTAAATGCGTTTCGAATGTCTAATGATATTGCCAGAACCACCTCGCCTCGGGAAACAGATTCTTGGGCCAGGGTTTTGACACACAAGACGGCATCAACTGTGGAATGGCCGCTCCTGAATCCAAATTGGTTTTCGGCTAAGTCTGGCCCCACTGTGTGCATGTGCTTGATGAGGCGGGACGGACGCTATGATGCGCTCGAATAGCTTCCCTACCTCATCAAGCAAAACGATTGGCCGATAAGCCGAGGGCGAATCTGCCGGGCGACCCTCTTTTTTCAGGAGGACTAGTTTTCCTGTTTTCCATGCTACAGGAAAGGATCCCTGCTACAGGAAAGGATCCCTGCTCCAGGCACGCTGAAAAGAGGCGAATAAGACGCGGCTCAAGCTCCGCTATTGCTAGAGCCCATGCGCGGCCAGGAAGTCCGTCTGGGCCCGGGGCCGTATTTTTGATCCGCATTCGCTGAACTGCTGCTCCCAGTTCCCCGGCAGAAACTGCCGGCACTTCTTCCGTCTCTTCAGCATGCAGTGGCGCCATTACTGGAGGATTGACATTGCCTCGGGCAGGAAACAGTACCGTCACCACTTCCTCGAGGAAGTCCATTTCTAGGGTTTGCGTGAGAGGAGGGGCCCAAGGGCGCAGCTTGTTTCTCACAAGTTTATAGGGCCCGCCCCAGGGATCCGAATTTAGTGATTCCAGAAATTCCTCTCTCGCAGCATCCATGGCCCGGCCCATAGCAGTCTTGAGAGACTCCTTCGCTGCTTTGTACAGGGAATACAGGGTCCTCTCCGCCTCCTCATCTGACCGCCGACGTCTCCTCTGTCTTTGGTACTGGCGCCGCGCATCTGAGCAGCCTTTGCGCAGGAGTGCAAGCTCAGCTGTCCACCAGTACACTTGAGTCTTTTTTGATGGGGACTTTGCCCGAGGCATCGCCGCGTCGCATATCTGCGTCATGGCTTCGCGGAACCAGGATGCTTCCGCCTCTACCACAACCTCACCTTCTGGCACGGGCAGCCATGCCTGAACTATTGCCGCTTCTGTACATAATCCAACCTAACCTAACCCAACCTAGTAGGCAATTTTCATTTCCCAACTATGGGGTTGGGAAATGAAATGGTTGCGAAATAATTATTTGGTAAAAGTTATTCGGCCAAATTAAACTTCTGCGAAAAGTTGGTTGGCAAATGAAATTCGGCAATACAATTTTCGGCAAAAAAAAAGGGCAGAGAACCCATTACCAATACACTGTGTAGAAGATTTTCTCTGCGAAAAAACGATATATTTCTCTTCGTGAAAAGCAATTCTCTAAAATGTTATTGACGGATTTTCTCATTTTACGCGTCTTAGTTATTTAAATTCCTCCACAGTCGCCAGGACGCTCGCGTTTCCATACAAGCGTAGTTCAGGTCTCATTTTAAAACGACATGCTTTAGAACCACGAAATTTGGCAAGGGCATTCTAGTAGTACAGATCTAGGTCGGTAATTCGTTTTCGTTGCTTTAAATTGTAATACAAAGAAAATACAACCAGTTACAGATTTACATACAAAACGCTTAAATCATAGTATATTTTAATTTACTTCTTTATGTCTATATTTTTTGAATAAAAGTTTTGTATTTTGTTTTATGAGTCTAAACTCTTGTGGCAGAACTTAAGGACCGACTAAGTAAAATATTACCAAAATTTAGACTAAATAGCTGCAAATTTGTAGTTTTACTTTTTACCCGTTCATCTCATCAATTTTATATAAAATTTGACGAAAAATGTCCAATACAGGAATTCCTATATTTCGATATTGGTCCGCTTCAATAGTCGTCTCACACGCAAAAGGCACAAAGTAATAATTAGATAATTACTAGCCATATTGTGTTTTGAAAATTAATGCGAATGCGAATATTTGCCGCTAATTTTCGCTAATACGAATATCGGGCCAATGACCCAGGCATTCCTTTAATATTTAATGATTCAGACGTGATATTTTCTAAACGAATTTTATACCTGCGGAGAGCAAAAACATTAAATAAACTTTTTATTTCATCCATCTATAACTGGTTCTAGTTTGTTGAAAAACGTCCCGTTAAACTTATTTTTACTTAAACTTGAGTAAATTTAGTGAAAAAAGAATACAATTAGTCTTTAGTAAACCAATTTATGCAATTTGGTGTTACAATCATCTTAAGTTTATTTACAAAATCAGTTTTTACTTTGCGATTCTAAACCGATACTTGAATTATACCATTGAGTCTTAAGTGAGCCTTGAAATAATCTGAGTTGAGTAAAAAACACATTTTTAGACTTAGTCGTAGACAGACTTAACACTAAATAGTTTTAAAAATACTTAAGTAGGGTTTAGGTATTCTTAATTTGCTAAAGTAGGGGTACCTTAAAACTATTTAGTTTTTAAGACTAAAATTACTTAAGAAAGTCTTTTTAAATTTAGCTAATTCTAATTTTAGAAACAGTTAAGATATATAAGGTTTAGCCACTATTCTTGTTTGCTACTTGAGGTCCGCGCCTGTGTCCGAGTTACCGTTTAAAACATAAGCTGGCTTCAATCTATCTATTGAAATACGAGCTTGTTTGTTAGGCAACTGGATTAAAAAGACCTTTTCACCTTTCTCTAGTACCTTATACGGACCGTTGTAGGGTTGCTGTAATGATCTGCGTACAGAATCATCTCGAACAAAAACAAAATCACTAGTTTTTAGATCTTTATGCACAAAACATGCTCGCTTGTTACGCGATGCTTCTGAAACCGGTTTGTATTTACTTATTCTATCCCTAATACTAGAAACTAAACTAAATGGGTCACCGGATACTACATCCTGTGACGTGCTAAAGAAATCTCCTGGTAAACGCAGTACGCGACCGAAAGTCATTTCAGCAGCGCTGATGCCGCTATCGCTCCGGCTTGCCGCTCGTAACCCTAACATTACGGTTGACAGCTGATCTTCCCAAGTACCGTCATCGATTTTAGCCATAAGGGCGGCCTTTAACGACCTGTGAAACCTCTCTACCTTAGCGTTGCTCTGGGGGTGATACGGGGTAGTCCTTATCTTGTTTATACCCAAAAGTTTCATCAGCTCCCCAAACAGATTGCTCTCAAATTGTCGCCCTTGATCGGTCGTCAGCCTAACTGGGCACCCGTAACGTGCTATCCATTCATCATAAATGGTCTTTGCTACCAGTTCTGCGGACATCTCTGGCAGAGGAAAAGCCTCAGGCCAGTTGGTTCGTCTGTCGACTATAGTCAATAAATAACGGTTTCCGCGTGGAGATGTCGGGAGCGGCCCGACTAAATCTACGTGGATGTGCTCCATGCGGTCGACGTCCTCGAAAGTTCCTAACTTTGAAATCGTATGTCGACTAATTTTCGACCTCTGACACTGTATACATGATTTAGCCCACGTTCCGATGTCCTTATTCATACTAGGCCAGAAAAACTTGCGTGAAACTATTTTACGAGTAGCCCGCGTTCCGGGGTGACTTAGGTTGTGTACACTCTTGAACGCTATCTGTCTAAAGCATTCTGGTAGATATGGTCGTACTTCTTTTAATGACATTTCGCAGTAGACAGACTTGTTACAGGTAGGTATTGTAATCAATTTCAATTTTATATTACTATTTCCGTCGAGTTGACCTGATTGCGACATGTTTTTCAACCATTCGTCTTTCGCTTGCTCATCAGCGAGCTCCGCGTAATCGAGCACCGTGGGACAAACAATGGTCTCTATGCGCGACAAAGTATCAGCGACAACGTTCTCTTTCCCACTTATGTGCCTAATATCGGTTGTGAATTCACTGATGAACAAAAGTTGCCTCGTTCGTCGTGGCGTCTCGTTATTATTGTCGCCTAACTTATCGAATGCGTGGCATAAGGGCTTATGATCCGTATACAATATCAGCGGTCGGCCTTCGAACGATTTCCGGAAGTGTTTAATTGAGAGATACACCCCTAATAACTCGCGGTCATAAGCTGAGTAGCTTCTTTGAGCATTACTCAATTTTTTAGAAAAAAAACCTAATGGCTCCCACTTGTTGTCAACCAATTGCTGTAAAACCCCCCCGACCGAACTATTTGACGCGTCTGTCATAAGGGCCAATTTCGCGCCGGTGCGTGGATGAGACAGTGTAACGGCATCCTTAAGGCCTATTTTACACTGTTCAAACGCCGCTTCGGCTTCGTTAGTCCATATTATGGGTGTTTTATCGTTTTTCTTAACGTTAACGAGATACCGTTCTAACTCTAACTGAATTTTTGCCGCTCTCGGTATGTGTGGGCGATAAAAATTCAGCATGCCTAGGAATCTCCGCAATTGATCTAGAGTTGCCGGTTTTGGATAGTCCGCAATAGTTTGAACCTTTTCCTCGAGAGGTCTTATACCTGCCGTGCTTACCTCGTGACCCAGGAAATCTAGTTTTGATTGCCCGAAGCTGCATTTACTTAAATTGATTGTTATGCCAAATTGATCGAAACGTTGGAATACTTGCCTTAGATGCTCTCTATGCTGCGCCTCACTGTCGCTCGCGATAAGAACATCGTCAAGGTAGTTAAATAAAAAATCCAGGCCTTCCAGAACTGAATTGTTCATGAACCTCTGGAAGGTCTGGGCGGCGTTTCGGAGTCCAAAACTCATTTTTGGAAATTCTAACAAACCAAAGGGCGTGATTATAGCTCCTTTCTCTATGTCCTCCTCGGCTACACTTATGCAATGATAGGCTCGGTTGATGTCTAGTTTTGAAAAGTATTTTTTTCCATCCAAAATATATGTAAAGTCATGCAACCGAGGTATGGGGTATCTGTCCGGTTTTGTAATTGCGTTTAACGCTCGGTAATCCCCACAAGGACGAATTTCGCCGTTCTTTTTCGTCACTATGTGTAACGGGCTGGCCCACGCGCTTTTAGATGGCCTGCAAATTCCCATTTCCTGCATTAGGCGAAATTCTTCCTTGACTTTAGCATACCTGTCAGGTGGCAAGGGACGTGCTCGAGCGAATACCGGCGGTCCTGACGTCTCTATGTGATGTACGACGTTATGTACCGGCATTTCCTTAAACGTTGCGGGTTTGGTAATATTTGGGAATTGTGACAATAACCCGCTATATGGATGGCTATTGTCAATGGTGTTGATGGTAGCCTGATCCGTAGTTACGATCGACGCTATAATTTTTAAATCCGTTACCCGGTCGATTAATCTATGTTGGCTCAGGTCAACCAATAGCTTGTGATAGATCAAAAAATCGGCTCCTAGTATTGGCTGCTTAACATCTGCTATTACAAAATTCCACCTAAACGGTCTACGCAATTTAAAATCTAGCAACATTGACTTAACACCATACGTTTTAATTTCCGTGCCGTTGGCTGCAAAAAGTTTAAGATCGACACACTCACCAGAACGATGTTTCTTGGATGCTGGTATCACTGAAATGTTCGCACCTGTATCCACTAGAAAACGTAGGCCAGAGTTCATGTCCATTACGCACAAACGACGGTATGACGTAATAATAGCACAGGTTTCCGTCGTACCCTGTACTATTTCCACTAGTTTTCCGACTTCTTATTGCCCCACGCGCAGGGCTCGCGGCACCTGGTTGCCTTATCACCGAACCTGTAGTGATAGTAGCACAACCAATCGGGTTCCTCGCTGGCGTGCCGCTCTGGTGACGGGAAATGCTCCTGCCCCTTGATGACGATCGTCCTTCGCTCTGACCTCGCCCGTAGTCCCGGCGCCTGGATCTCGAACGCTCCATCTCTGTCAGCCGTACGCTCAACTTCGCAATCTCGGCGATAATTAATGCAGTATCGCTGCTGGAACCACTTGGCGATATCCGGTGTGGTGTGCCAGACGTCGTTGCCACTTCGGAGACTTGGATAACCCTGGTGGCCTCCGACACGTCATCGGCGATGCTAGCCAATGTATCCAGATCGGTCTCTCGGGATGCAACCAACACTGCGCGCGTTGCCGTCGGTAAGTGGTTCTGCCACATTATTCTCAAGGTCTCATCAGGGAAGCTGTCCTTGGCCAAATTACGCATTTTGGCCAGGAGTTGTGACGGCTTTTGATCTCCAAGGTCCATTTCCCCGAGAAGCTTTTCCACCTGCCGATTCTTCGAGTCTTCTAACATTTTGAGCAGCTTACTTTTTAGTTCCTGGAACTTATTCGTGGTGGGCGGATTCGTCAGGAAGTCTGTTAACCGCAGTATAACTTCCTTTGGTAGCTTCGATACCACCATATCAAATTTGGCATCGTCGCCTATCCGTTGTGGGTTCAGGATAGCCTCCGCTCGGATAAACCAGACGCGTGGCTGATCAACCGAGAATTCCGGAATCCGGCTGGATACCGCGATTGCCATGACCTCGGCGGATTGCGGCACCACTATGTTCTGAAGCTGCAGCTTGTGAGTCTCGTCCGTTTCCGTTCCGTTACCCATGTCACTGTTACGGATCTTCGAAAAGTCTATTTAAAAATAACCAACGCCACTTATTATTGTTCAAACCGCGGGTCACCACTTTAGGGTAACTTACTCACTGTCGGTCCCTATAAATATATTACTAGTGGTGCGGGCGGCGTTGGTAAATGATAACACGATATGCCGTTAACTGACTCCAATATATATTGTCAATACACAATTAAATACAATAATCACAAATAACCACAAGTTTACTGATCAATGGTCAAGGCGGGACTGGTTTTGGCGGGGCCCGGATCGTACCCGCGGGCTTTGCCTAGTCAGCTCATATCGCAGTACTAGCGCACTGGAATATGAGCTGACGTAGCTGACGTGTCCCTACACCCGTGGATTTCAAGTTTGGAGCGATTCCAGACAAAACATTGCGTAATTTTCACGAAAATAAAACTACTTAGCGCCATACAATTTTTTTTTCTAAGGTCGTGTCACTTTGACAGTTTTCTTCCCCATACAGTTTTCAATGTTAGTTCCCTTAACGTAGTGTTATATTCTCTTTGGTTAGTTCCATGAGACGCATGAGCAACAGAAATATTTATAACGGGTTCCCCCGCGGTGGCCGAGAGTCGGGAACTACCCGGGGGGAGGCGGCGCGCGGCGGCAGCTGCGGTGGTGTTGTGCGTTCACTTGTTCACTGTTGTCGATCGGTTTACATGAGTGCCCCGGTATTAATACGTTACAGACCTGTGTAGTTCGATAAAAGCACCAGTCGACCCTTATTATTCCAGAAAATTTATCGGTGGACAGTTCGAGTTATAGTTGAATAGATTTATAGTTGAGCTGAAAACTCTGTTTTTCACTTTGTGAAAAAAATATAACATTTTGGAATTGCACCTACTTACATGGGATCAACGATCATGTCGTTGCCAGTACTTAGCTACTTACTGTCGATCAGGTGGTGAGACCCTCACCAGACAGTTGCGATGCGTCAGCAGCACCGCCTTGGACGGGCCGGTGGTGCCGGAGGAGTAGGTGACCAGCGCCACATCGTCGCCGCCGACTGGCGCCGGCTCGAACGCGTCGCACGTCACGTCCGCCAGCATGGACTCGACGGACAACGCTACATCTGCTATTGTCTCGAAACAAATGTAGGTTTCAATGAAATCTAAGTCTTTCAGCACGATGCCGTATGCATCCCAGAACAAGCGCGAGCAGATGATGTACTTTGGTCTCGTTAGGTTCAACTTATGCACCAGGGTAGCTGAAAATTGATGATTTTTTTAATCATTTATTCAGGACCACCACGGTAGGTCCGCCTAAAAAAGTCAAAATCAAACGCTGGCATATTTTCTTACATATTTTTAGAAATTGGGAATATTACTTTCTAATAGGATACACTAGTTTTTTGGCCTTTAGACCATAGTCATACATATACTGGCGGTGGCGGTGCGCGGCCGCCGTGCTAGGCTGAGCGAGCAACTTACTGCACAACCTGTTGTTGGGCATAATTTAGATGATATTGTGCAAAAATGGAATTTCAACAAGGCGGACTTTAAGTCATTATATTTGTTGTTAACATCTGTAGATTGGACTTCACTGTATTGTATAAGTGAGCCGGAGGATGCACTAGATTATTTTTATAAGGTAATTAATCGCATTATGGATGACAGTGTCCCAAAAAAGAAATCACAAAATTTTAATAGTAGGTACAGTTATCCAAAATGGTATACTAGAGACATTATTAAGGGTATAGAACTTAAAGCGAAGCTCCATAAATTATATAAATCGAGTAGATCAAGTGACGATTATACCGCTTTCTCAGTCTGTAGGGCTAAGGTTAAGTCTATGATATCGGAGGCGCATGATGTCTTCCAGGAGCGAGTGCAGAGCCAGCTCACCAGAGATCCAAAATCATTCTGGAACCACGTTAGATCGAAACGGGAAACAAGAAGTCGTAGAACCATAACCAAGAGTGGGAATAATTTGTCAGACTCGGAATGTGCGGAAGAATTCGCTCAGTATTTTCACTCGGTATATGGAGAGGCGCAGGCGAAGCTGAACGTCGAGGACGCCATGCGGGAGGGCGGCTCGGGCGCGGCGCGTGTCGCGCTGCCTCGGCTGGCGCTGCGTGACGTGCGCGCTGCGCTCGTGGCGCTTAAACCAAAGCGCTCGGCGGGCCCAGATGGCATTCCTGCTTTCATGGTGAGGGATTGCGGCAGAATCTTGGAAGAAACGCTCCTCCACATTTATAACTTGTGCTTGGAAAGATCATACTTTCCGAGGCGTTGGAAGGTCACTCGGGTGATTCCTATACCTAAAGACAAGGTGGGGTCGGACATAAGCAGTTTTAGACCTGTAGCGATACTTTCCGCGCCTGCAAAAGTGTTTGAATCGGCAGTGCAACGCAGTATCCAG
Source organism: Pammene fasciana (assembly GCA_911728535.1). NCBI lineage: Eukaryota > Metazoa > Arthropoda > Insecta > Lepidoptera > Tortricidae > Pammene > Pammene fasciana. The sequence continues at coordinate 25,225,274 of OU452275.1, forward strand.
GACCAGGTGTCGGCACAACTATCTGACGCGCAGCATGGGTTTCGGAAGGCGCGGAGCACTACGAGCAATCTACTGAACGCAATGGCATACGCGATCCCGTATGTTGACGCGGGGGTGCAGGTTGACGCGGCGTACTTCGATTTCAGGAAAGCATTCGACATGATCGATAATGATGTCTTGTTGACGAAGTTAGCGGCAGTCGGCTGCACTCCCAAATTGTTGCAGTTCTTTGCAGACTACATGAGGGATCGGCAACAATACGTTGAGTACGCGGATTGTAGGTCTCTTTCGTATTACACCAGGACCGGGGTAAGTCAGGGCAGCAATTTAGGACCTTTAGAGTTCGTTATAATGATTAACGATCTCCCGGAAGTGGTAAAAGAGGCCAAATGTTTACTGTTCGCGGACGATCTGAAATTGCTCCCTGCAATTAAGGACGAGGGAGACTGCGAGCGCCTTCAGCGAGACATAGACAGAGTGGTGGAGTGGAGCCGGAGAAACAAGTTGCAGTTTAATGTGGACAAATGCGTCACTATTACATTCACCCGGGCCAAAACACCACTCAACTACAACTATGTGGTAGCAGCAGAGCAGCTGGTAAGAGTGAACTCCGTAAAGGATCTGGGAGTATGTGTCAGCAGTGACCTATCCTTCAGGGCCCATATTGTTGGCGTATGTAAAAAGGCATTTCAAATTCTAGGTTTCGTACTTCGGCAAGCGGCGGGCTTTACAAATATAAAAGCAACAGTAGCTCTGTACAATGCCTTAGTAAGAAGCCAACTAGAATTCAATGCAGCAATATGGGCTCCACATGAGGCAAAGTATAGCGTTATGATAGAAAGGATACAAAATAAGTTCACAAGGTACGTATACTGGAAATTGTATGGAGTGTATCCTTTCTATCCCCTAATGTATCCTACACTGTTTGTATTGGGGATGGTAGGGTATAATAAGTTAGAAACTCGCAGGGATCTAGGATTAGCATTTTACTTGCTTCGGATTCTCCATGGAAACATCCACAACCCGGACATCCTGCAGAAGTTTAACAGGTACGCGGAACGGCGGCGGATGCCGTGGTTGCTGGCACAGCCAACCGGCAACACTAACCTGCTTCGGAGGGCGCCCCTCAGCCGCGCCATCCATATTCTGAATCTGGTTGCCGACAAGACAGATCTATTTTATTGTCATATGTCTGAATTCGTTAAAATTTGTGTGTATATACTGTGTTATAATATGTAAGTAGAATTATTTAGAGTAAGGCACTATTGTATTAGGGAACCCTGTAATGATAGTCGCTTTTATTAAATAAATAAAATAAATAAATAAATAAATACTATTTTTCACTTCTCATGCCCAAAAATAATGAAATAAAATAAAACAAAATACCTAATGATTATTTACGCACAATAACTTATCTAAGGTGAAAATAATGGTTTAACTTGACGGTCTTTTTCAATTCAGTTCGGCGCGGCGAGGCGGGGCCCGGCGATGCTGGGCCCGGCGCGCGGGGATGGGCCGGGCGCCGTGCAGACTTTACGAAATTAGATTTTAAGGACATAACATTAAGAACTATGAGAAGTGAAATTATGTATACATCATTATTAGCCCTAGGGGTTAAATGTACTACTTTAGTCCGCCTTCGTAAGCCTAATTACCTAATACGACAGACTTTTTGAGCATGAGATGTGAAAAATCATAAACTCTTTTAAGTCCTTCAGTCTTCAGTGGTTAACAAGTTACTTCTGTAGGTAGCAGGTTGTATAAGTAAGTAAATTTATGATATCTTAGTTTTAAATTCAGGCATACTTAGTTTTTCTTTGTTCCTCGTATTGTACAGTCAACGCCATAAATATGTGTACACTGTTGCACCTCACTGCATTGTAATAAAATAAGGTTCAAAAGTGTACACATCTTTTAGGCGTTGGCTGTACCTGTGAATGTCTTTCGTGTTCGTCTTTTGTATGCATACCCACTAATAAAATTTTCAAAATTACCATGTTAATGCTCGAAGGTAATGTTACTGGTAGCATTCCGCTAACGGGAACATTCCGCTTTTGGTAAGATACTGGATACGGTGTCGACCCATCACTAATTCCCGCAGTTTCCAAGGGAAAATAAACGCCTTTCCAAACCAAATGGGTGTGTTGAAAACATTCATACTGATATTGTGTTTTCAAAATCTCTTAGATAGCGTTGAAAAGCTAACGGAGCCTTTAAATAAGATTATTTAACATAACTTACCTCTACCACACTGTAACTCTATAGGAGTGTATGCGGCCCCCGCGAGCATGCAGGCGAGCCCGGCGGGTAGCAAGGCCGAGTGCTCGTCGTCGGCGACGGCCACCGTGTCGCCGCGCGCCACGCCGAGCCGCGCCAGCGCCGCCGCCAGCCGCACGGCGTAGCGCACGAACTCGCCGTAGCTCCACTTCTCACCCGTCACGCAGTTTTGCTAAAAATATTATGAAACAGTCTCACACAAATCAACCTAATCCCACGGTAAGCTCAAATTACTACATGTATGTGTGACGCCCGAGAGGTAGGAAATTATGCAAAGTGCAAGAGATCTATGACATAGCCAACTACTTCGCTTACCACGTCACCTAGGAAGACCTGGTATAAAATGAAAGTGTAGTTGTAGTACTTGTTGTAGCGTAGAAGGAAACTTACGAAACACGTGCGGTCCGGGTTGACTTGTCGCATCCTGTCCAGCGTCCATTGGCCAAAATTTAGGTGGGCAGGAACCAGGAGCTCTCCTTTACCGTGCACATACATCACTACGTTTATCTTAATGCCTGTGTATCGTAATGCTTGATATTTTACACCACGCGTGATATTCCAGTATACATATGTAGCCAATTACGTAACCCCCCTAATTTACAGAGATCGTTAACATAGGTACACGTACAATTCATGAACTGCCAAATGATAGCATATATACATTTAAATATTATAATTGCTAAATACCTCATGTACACCATATTCACCTCCTCCCATTCCATCTCCAAGACACCCAATGTATGAGAGGAGGAGGAGAGGAGGAGACGCAGACCGCACAGGACCGAGGTCAGTGGAAGAATTTAATTCGAGCCCTATACTTACTACCTCAGCAGTGGGTAGAAGGAAGAAAAGAAAAAGAAAGAAGAAGTCGTACCTTAGTATTTTTCTGTTTTATACAAATCTGGTGATCAAAGTTTTAAATTGGATGCAAATATCCAATAGTTTGGTGTTGACAAAGTTGGTGACCTTTTCGATTAAAATGGTCACAGATATATTTGTTGTAGGCAGGTATAATAATTAGGGGATACAAATTAGGTGGCAGATCTAAATTTGTGTGGCAGAAAATATAGTTGCCGAAAACTAATTATGCTAATTTGTTTCTTTAATCGTACACTAAACCATATGCTAAAATTAAAGGAAATGAAAAAAACACGGATATACTGCCGCGAAACGAGATATTTATAGACTCAAACAAGATTTACCTACTGAAAATATGGCTCGTGAAAATTCGTAACCAACCAGTTTGGCAAGAGAAACTACCTTTACGAGTCGTTGATGCAGCAGTAATGAGTATATTATTGAGGAGACATTTTTTGGTCTGATTGTGTATAATCGGTGCTGCCGCGCCAAAAAATCGGATACTCATAACTATCACGCGACCGCGACGGGGACAAATATAAAAATGTTAAGTACATTCTTAAAGTAAGGGTTAAGGTTTATTCAATAATGTTGATACAAGTGATACCTTAATTACATTCTAGGATTGCGATAACAATCGCTTACACCTACTTATTCACGACGGTGACGCATGCGCCGTACATACTCGTATCGCTGCCTCAATATTACAGGGTTCTATGTTACATTTTCAAGGTACAGTACAGTTAATATGGATGGTAGAAGGTATTCGCAGCGTGTATGATTGTGGCGCCATCTGTTGGGCAGGTTTTCAATCTCTTATTTTCTTTTTTATTGGTTTTTAAATAGGTTGTATTTTTTGCATACCCATATGAAATGCCACTGGCTGATTCACTATTTTGACAGCTGACAGGGGCTTCTGCAGTTTCATTCCTTGTCACATTGTACACTACGATCGTTCTTGTTACCCCCACCATGCACTTTGTACATATAGCCTGGTAAATGAATGCTTAAAAACGGGTGTAGCTGGAAAAGCGGAAAGCAGAAATTTTGACTTTGGAAGTTTGTTAAGACTAGTTAGGAGACTAACATACTAAAAGTCCCCAGCCCGCGGAGGTGAGCCCAAGGAGGGGGGAGGCAAAGAAGGTCCCGTTTTTTGGTTTTTTGCTAACATCTTCAAAACCATGCGTCATAGACAATTTTGTTGTAGCACATAATTAAAGCTGATAAAACTCTCTACAACTCTCATGAACTCAGTTTTTACCTAACACTAATGGTTGTCCAGATATGAGCTCCGAAAATCGGACGTTTTTGTAAAGTGGGGGGTATTATTATTATCCACAATTCTTGTCATACTAACTGGCAAAAATTAATCTGGATAAAAATCCACCCCCCATAATACCCCATACTTTACAAAATCGTCCGTTTTCGGAGCTCATATCAGGATAACCATTAGTGTTAGGTAAAAAGTGGGTTCATGAGAGTTGTAGAAAATTTTATCAGCTTTAATTATGTCCTACAATAAAATAATCTGTGACATATGGTTTTAACGATATAAGCAAAAAACCAGAAAATGGGACCTTCTTTGCCTCCCCCCTCCTCGGGCTCACCTCCAGGGGCGGGGGACTTTTAGTATGTTAGTCTCGTAACTAGTCTTAATAAAGTTCCAAAGTCAAAATTTCTGCTTTCCACTTTTCCAGCTAGAATCATTCGTTCACCACACTCATAGCGAATAAGGATGTCAGCCCCTATGTTACAAAAGTTGGTTTTGGCGCTTCAATCTATTAGTAGTTTATGTAACTGTTACGTAATAGGGGTCCTTAAAACACGAGTGTGGTTTTATGAAACGAACGAAGTGAGTTTCATAATAAGATCACATGAGTGTTTTAAGGCCTAATTACGTACAGTTGCATACACTGCTTTATCTACATACATATTATAAACCCTAAATGACGCGTTCTAAGACTGTTAAAATGGCTGCCATTTCACAGATTGCACCGCCGTGCCTAACTCGATTGTGTCGGCGGGGCGCGTGCCGGCGGTCGGAGGATCGCGCGGCGCGGCTGTCGAGGAGGCCGGATTTTCATAATGATATCGAATTTTTGCTTATTATTTGATAATAATAACATCGTTACAGATAAGATATTTGTTCAAACTTCTAACAAAACAGTCTCTTTTTATGGTGGTCATAACGTGCGGTTTTTGAACGCATCATGGAGGGTTTATGATATGGGTGTAGAATGTGTAGATAAACATAGATAATAAAATATTATGAGGCGTATTATGAACGCGTGCGGTCTGCCTGCGATCACACCACCTATAGTATGTGTGAAACGCCCTAGATTTGTCATACTTCACTCTCGCTCTTGTAGAGTGCTCATAAGTATACTTGATAGGTTATTTTTTTGCACACGAATGAAATAATACGGTATGTACAGTAAAACAAAAAAACTTGAATAATAAGTGATCTGAATTGTTTCTTACTAACACTATATGGACATGTCTGAATTGAATTGAATTTATTACTCCTTATGACTTCAGGAATTCGTGGTTAAAATCTCTCGCAATGCTCACGGGCACCGTGTATGTTTAATTATTTACATGATTTTAAAAACTGTCATTGATTACAATAGAATAGGTACCATTTTAAGCTACCATGGCCATTGACGTCCTTATTTATAAACGGGTACTAAAGTTAAGAGATCGCTGATAATAGTTTGTCCCTTTCCCTCATATAGGTTGGACGGAAAGGGACAAACGATTATCAGAGGCCTCTTCACTTTAGAAGAACAACAAAATCTCTTTTATAACCTGTCTACTTTTACTCCTAACCTGTCTAGTGTAAACTTAAACTGTGCGTTAAAAATATTTGAAAGTCAAATACCGGTCCCTTTTACATAAATGATACAGGTGGCCCATTAAGAACCATTGCACGTTTAAAAAATATCTATTATTTTATCTTTAACCTGTCGATGTCGATGCCATCACTGTTTCTGAAATCACCCCTAATGGCTCCTCACATGATGGGCCATCATAGGGACGCAGCTATGCGTTAGAGCGAACTAACGATATTGCGATCTCGTTCCGTCGTATAGCTGCGTCCCTATGATGGCTCATCATGTAGAGCCGGCCTAAAAGGATGCAATGTATTGGCGACTGGAACCATCCTGTCTGCCGTCAACACAGTGTATCCTCTTTTCTAAAAGGTCGGCAACGCACATGTGTCACTTCTGGAGTGGCAGGCGTCCATACGTTACGGCACGCTTTCCGTTACGCTGCTTACCATCCGGCGGGCCATATGCTTACTATAAAAAGGGACATTTTATTGACCTAACTGTGCGTCATTTTGTAGGCGTCTCTCAAACTACAAGAATAATTCTACGTTTAAACAATCAGAAAGATAAAAACTTCAGTGGTTAACAAGTTACTTCTGTAGGTAGCAGGTTGTATAAGTAAGTAAATTTATGATATCTTAGTTTTAAATTCAGGCATACTTAGTTTTTCTTTGTTCCTCGTATTGTACAGTCAACGCCATAAATATGTGTACACTTTTGCACCTCACTGCATTGTAATAAGGTTCAAAAGTGTACACATCTTTTAGGCGTTGGCTGTACCTGTGAATGTCTTTCGTGGTCGTCTTTTGTATGCATACCCACTAATAAAATTTTCAAAATTACCATGTTAATGCTCGAAAGTAATGTTACTGGTAGCATTCCGCTAACGGGAGCATTCCGCTTTTGGTAAGATACTGGATACGGATCACTAATTCCCGCAGCTTCCAAGGGAAAATTAACGCCTTTCCAAACCAAATAGGTGTGTTGAAAACATTCTTACTGATATTGTGTTTTCAAAATCTCTTAGATAGCGTTGAAAAGCTAACGAGCCTTTAAATAAGATTATTTAACATAACTTACCTCTACCACACTGTAACTCTATAGGAGTGTATGCGGCCCCCGCGAGCATGCAGGCGAGCCCGGCGGGTAGCAAGGCCGAGTGCTCGTCGTCGGCGACGGCCACCGTGTCGCCGCGCGCCACGCCGAGCCGCGCCAGCGCCGCCGCCAGCCGCACGGCGTAGCGCACGAACTCGCCGTAGCTCCACTTCTCACCCGTCACGCAGTTTTGCTAAAAATATTATGATATCACGGTCACGGTCGCCATGAAATAGGCAGAGCGCCGGGATGGGTTGTAGAGGGGTTCAATCACCAAACACAGGTTATAAAGCCATAGTTTATGTAACTATACTATTCACTACTGCACTCCAGACCATCTCCCTCTTCTAGCAATACATCACAATATATATTACTCACTCTACGTGCTCATGAGAGGAAATCCCTTCTCGTATGGAGAGGTGCTTTATCTGTACTACGTGGTTTACGCGCCTTACGTCGACTACGTGTAGATATGCGCATCTGCCTATCACAAACAGTCTCACACAAATCAACCTAATCCCACGGTAAGCTCAAATTACTACATGTATGTGTGACGCCCGAGAGGTAGGAAATTATGCAAAGTGCAAGAGATCTATGACATAGCCAACTACTTCGCTTACCACGTCACCTAGGAAGACCTGGTATAAAATGAAAGTGTAGTTGTAGTACTTGTTGTAGCGTAGAAGGAAACTTACGAAACACGTGCGGTCCGGGTTGACTTGTCGCATCCTGTCCAGCGTCCATTTGCCAAAATTTAGGTGGGCAGGAACCAGGAGCTCTCCTTTACCGTGCACATACATCACTACGTTTATCTTAATGCCTGTGTATCGTAATGCTTGATATTTTACACCACGCGTGATATTCCAGTATACATATGTAGCCAATTACGTAACCCCCCTAATTTACAGAGATCGTTAACATAGGTACACGTACAATTCATGAACTGCCAAATGATAGCATATATACATTTAAATATTATAATTGCTAAATACCTCATGTACACCATATTCACCTCCTCCCATTCCATCTCCAAGACACCCAATGTATGAGAGGAGGAGGAGAGGAGGAGACGCAGACCGCACAGGACCGAGGTCAGTGGAAGAATTTAATTCGAGCCCTATACTTACTACCTCAGCTGTGGGTAGAAGGAAGAAAAGAAAAAGAAAGAAGAAGTCGTACCTTAGTATTTTTCTGTTTTATACAAATCTGGTGATCAAAGTTTTAAATTGGATGCAAATATCCAATAGTTTGGTGTTGACAAAGTTGGTGACCTTTTCGATTAAAATGGTCACAGATATATTTGTTGTAGGCAGGTATAATAATTAGGGGATACAAATTAGGTGGCAGATCTAAATTTGTGAGAAAATATAGTTGCCGAAAACTAATTATGCTAATTTGTTTCTTTAATCGTACACTAAACCATATGCTAAAATTAAAGGAAATGAAAAAAACACGGATATACTGCCGCGAAACGAGATATTTATAGACTCAAACAAGATTTACCTACTGAAAATATGGCTCGTGAAAATTCGTAACCAACCAGTTTGGCAAGAGAAACTACCTTTACGAGTCGTTGATGCAGCAGTAATGAGTATATTATTGAGGAGACATTTTTTGGTCTGATTGTGTATAATCGGTGCTGCCGCGCCAAAAAATCGGATACTCATAACTATCACGCGACCGCGACGGGGACAAATATAAAAATGTTAAGTACATTCTTAAAGTAAGGGTTAAGGTTTATTCAATAATGTTGATACAAGTGATACCTTAATTACATTCTAGGATTGCGATAACAATCGCTTACACCTACTTATTCACGACGGTGACGCATGCGCCGTACATACTCGTATCGCTGCCTCAATATTACAGGGTTCTATGTTACATTTTCAAGGTACAGTACAGTTAATATGGATGGTAGAAGGTATTCGCAGCGTGTATATGATTGTGGCGCCATCTGTTGGGCAGGTTTTCAATCTCTTATTTTCTTTTTTATTGGTTTTTAAATAGGTTGTATTTTTTGCATACCCATATGAAATGCCACTGGCTGATTCACTATTTTGACAGCTGACAGGGGCTTCTGCAGTTTCATTCCTTGTCACATTGTACACTACGATCGTTCTTGTTACCCCCACCATGCACTTTGTACATATAGCCTGGTAAATGAATGCTTAAAAACGGGTGTAGCTGGAAAAGCGGAAAGCAGAAATTTTGACTTTGGAAGTTTGTTAAGACTAGTTAGGAGACTAACATACTAAAAGTCCCCAGCCCGCGGAGGTGAGCCCAAGGAGGGGGGAGGCAAAGAAGGTCCCGTTTTTTGGTTTTTTGCTAACATCTTCAAAACCATGCGTCATAGACAATTTTGTTGTAGCACATAATTAAAGCTGATAAAACTCTCTACAACTCTCATGAACTCAGTTTTTACCTAACACTAATGGTTGTCCAGATATGAGCTCCGAAAATCGGACGTTTTTGTAAAGTGGGGGGTATTATTATTATCCACAATTCTTGTCATACTAACTGGCAAAAATTAATCTGGATAAAAATCCACCCCCCATAATACCCCATACTTTACAAAATCGTCCGTTTTCGGAGCTCATATCAGGATAACCATTAGTGTTAGGTAAAAAGTGGGTTCATGAGAGTTGTAGAAAATTTTATCAGCTTTAATTATGTCCTACAATAAAATAATCTGTGACATATGGTTTTAACGATATAAGCAAAAAACCAGAAAATGGGACCTTCTTTGCCTCCCCCCTCCTCGGGCTCACCTCCAGGGGCGGGGGACTTTTAGTATGTTAGTCTCGTAACTAGTCTTAATAAAGTTCCAAAGTCAAAATTTCTGCTTTCCACTTTTCCAGCTAGAATCATTCGTTCACCACACTCATAGCGAATAAGGATGTCAGCCCCTATGTTACAAAAGTTGGTTTTGGCGCTTCAATCTATTAGTAGTTTATGTAACTGTTACGTAATAGGGGTCCTTAAAACACGAGTGTGGTTTTATGAAACGAACGAAGTGAGTTTCATAATAAGATCACATGAGTGTTTTAAGGCCTAATTACGTACAGTTGCATACACTGCTTTATCTACATACATATTATAAACCCTAAATGACGCGTTCTAAGACTGTTAAAATGGCTGCCATTTCACAGATTGCACCGCCGTGCCTAACTCGATTGTGTCGGCGGGGCGCGTGCCGGCGGTCGGAGGATCGCGCGGCGCGGCTGTCGAGGAGGCCGGATTTTCATAATGATATCGAATTTTTGCTTATTATTTGATAATAATAACATCGTTACAGATAAGATATTTGTTCAAACTTCTAACAAAACAGTCTCTTTTTATGGTGGTCATAACGTGCGGTTTTTGAACGCATCATGGAGGGTTTATGATATGGGTGTAGAATGTGTAGATAAACATAGATAATAAAATATTATGAGGCGTATTATGAACGCGTGCGGTCTGCCTGCGATCACACCACCTATAGTATGTGTGAAACGCCCTAGATTTGTCATACTTCACTCTCGCTCTTGTAGAGTGCTCATAAGTATACTTGATAGGTTATTTTTTTGCACACGAATGAAATAATACGGTATGTACAGTAAAACAAAAAAACTTGAATAATAAGTGATCTGAATTGTTTCTTACTAACACTATATGGACATGTCTGAATTGAATTGAATTTATTACTCCTTATGACTTCAGGAATTCGTGGTTAAAATCTCTCGCAATGCTCACGGGCACCGTGTATGTTTAATTATTTACATGATTTTAAAAACTGTCATTGATTACAATAGAATAGGTACCATTTTAAGCTACCATGGCCATTGACGTCCTTATTTATAAACGGGTACTAAAGTTAAGAGATCGCTGATAATAGTTTGTCCCTTTCCCTCATATAGGTTGGACGGAAAGGGACAAACGATTATCAGAGGCCTCTTCACTTTAGAAGAACAACAAAATCTCTTTTATAACCTGTCTACTTTTACTCCTAACCTGTCTAGTGTAAACTTAAACTGTGCGTTAAAAATATTTGAAAGTCAAATACCGGTCCCTTTTACATAAATGATACAGGTGGCCCATTAAGAACCATTGCACGTTTAAAAAATATCTATTATTTTATCTTTAACCTGTCGATGTCGATGCCATCACTGTTTCTGAAATCACCCCTAATGGCTCCTCACATGATGGGCCATCATAGGGACGCAGCTATGCGTTAGAGCGAACTAACGATATTGCGATCTCGTTCCGTCGTATAGCTGCGTCCCTATGATGGCTCATCATGTAGAGCCGGCCTAAAAGGATGCAATGTATTGGCGACTGGAACCATCCTGTCTGCCGTCAACACAGTGTATCCTCTTTTCTAAAAGGTCGGCAACGCACATGTGTCACTTCTGGAGTGGCAGGCGTCCATACGTTACGGCACGCTTTCCGTTACGCTGCTTACCATCCGGCGGGCCATATGCTTACTATAAAAAGGGACATTTTATTGACCTAACTGTGCGTCATTTTGTAGGCGTCTCTCAAACTACAAGAATAATTCTACGTTTAAACAATCAGAAAGATAAAAAGTAGTGATTCTGTGAACCGTAGATTTCGGAGCATTTCCCCCCTTTTTCCCGCCTTTCACCCTCCCTCGTAACTTCTTTTACAACAATCTCAGAGGAAGTGTGGGCTTGACCTTTTACCCGAAAATGATTGAAATCCGTCCATAAATGACACGCCAGCAAACTTCTCCCCTTTTCCCCCTCATTTTTCCCCCAATCAAAAAAATGGCTCGACAATTTTTGGCAAATAAATCAAGGAACGTACATGCCAAGTTTCATCGAAATCGGATGAAAAATGCGACCTCTAGGCCGACACTGGCCAACCAACCAACCAACCAACCAACCAATACACACACATCAATCTGCCAAATCTTCGTATCAGTGAAAACGGAGACGTTCGTCGCCTCGCTACGCTCGGCTCCTCAGTCAATTAGGTATATACGTATAGATGATGTCAGTCAGAATCAGAAATAGAACTATATAATTAGGATACTGCACGCCTAGCACATGAGTGACGCGACAGTATCTCGCGCGCGAGATAGTCTATCCGTCCCTTTCTGACTGTGTCAATTAAAAAGAGACGGGTAGTCTATCTCGCGCGCGAGATACTGTCGCGTCACTCATGTGCTAGGCGTGCTGGGATGAAAGTAACAGAAAAAAACAGATTGTAATAATATAATAAAGCTTACTCGTATATTATCTATTAAAACATACATTAACATGATGGCCACATATTCCACATACGAAAGTGCACAGAGATATTTTTTTTGTTAAAGCAAGTAATAAATATTAATCATTAATAAAATTTAGTGAATCTCTGGAAAAGGAGATTATACACGAACGGTTATAAACCAGTTTTACTAATAGTATTTACTAGTACTAGTGGTTCTGTGAACCGTATATAGACTTCGGAGAACATAAATACCGCGCCAGAAAACTTTCCCCCTTTCCCCCTCATTTTCCCCCCTATCAAAAAAATGGCTCGACAATTTTTGGCAAATAAATCAAGGAACGTACATGCCAAGTTTCATCGAAATCAGATGAAGTCCAACACTGACCAACCAACCAACCAACCAATACACACACATCAATCTGCCTAATCGTCGTACCAGTGAAAACGGAGACGTTCGTCGCCTCGCTACGCTCGGCTCCTCAGTCAACTACACAGATAGAAATAATATCTTAATTCAAAACGCAAAACTCTCTTGCACGCGGTTTCTTAAAGAGAGTAATAAATACCTTAGACCAATAAACATGACTTGAGTTAAAAATATCATGATTTTTAAAAGAAGATTTAAAATTATTTAGCTTTAACTTTACCTATTTTTAAAGCGAATAGTAATGATTTGAGTTAAGATAATAATTATTTACGGCAAAAAAGCACCAACATTTTCCTTTAAGAGTTTTATGTGTTTACGTAAGATCGATTAGTTCTTGGTTTGATGTTTTCAATCTACAGCTAAGAGCCAAAGCTAATTTAAAGAAGTAGCACCAAAAGTTAGATTTGAGATTTTTAAGTTTTTAGGCAAGAGAGATTAATTTTTGCTTTGATGTTTTCAACTTACAATCAAGAGCCACAGCTATTCCAAAGAAGAAGCACATAATTTTTGCTTTGAAACATTTAAATCTTGGACGTTAGTTACCCTGCGCATCAATAGATGTCTCTGCGTGTAGGTTAGAACACGCGAACGTTTGTTCAACGTAACTTCATGACCCTCGCCGCTTTACCCGGGCTTATTTGAGATTCACAATAGCAATCTCAGCTCTAGTTAATACGATTATAAATTGTGAGTATATAAATAATCATAATTTATATTTGTATTATCTACTTTTAGTTAAACTTCCTTTCTTGGGATTAGTCCCGAGAAACACAGTTTCTGCTACTAGCTGGTAGTGCACTGAGACACTAAGGCGATTATCACACTGACGACGGATCCGCATGCGGCGCCGGTGTGCGAGCGAGATAGCGCTATACACATGCAGAGCGCTATCTCGCTCGCGCACCGGTGCCGCATGCGGATCCGCGCCAGTGTGATAACCGCCTTAGAAAATGTTATTGTTTGTTTCAAGTAATCGATTTCATACGCCAAGAAATTTTAGATCTTGGTGTGAAAATATCAAATTTTACATCAAGTAACACATGCTCTTGAACTAATGCGATTTCTTGTTTCCGTGGAGAAATTCAATTCTCAATTTAAACTATGAGTCTTCATCCAAGAAACAAAGTTTCTTGGCTTAAGTTCTTTATGTATTGCACTAAGACACATAAAGTTCAATTTAAAAAAAATACAATACAAAAACAAAATTCAAACGCCCTTCATGAGAATATTAAGCTATTTTAAAAAGAAGATTTTTATATCTCGGATAAAGTATTGAATTTATTAGGTTAAGTAATAAACTTTGAAACATTTTATATCTTAAAATAAAGAATTTTATTTTTTCCTTATATGGGAAACTGGATATCTCTTGATTCAAATAGGTTTCTTTGGTTGAAGAGATTTTTTCTATCTGTGTAACACCGAAAAAAAATTCCTTTTTCATAAAACAATAAGGTATTATCTAGAAATATTGCGTAGTATCGCCTAGATTTTTTTTAAATTAATAATGTTTCTTATTCCCGTCTTTTAGATATTAAGTTTGTAATTCCAACAATATTTTTTTCTCGTGTGCCTCCTTATCCTTAACCTCCGTAAATTTTAATAAAAATAATTGTAACAGATCATAATGCTAACCAGAATATATCTAGACTATTCACATAGGTAATCAAAACCAGAAAGTGTCTACGTTACCATCTAATAGCTATTCCTCTAAGTGTCCTTTAATAGGCACCATAGAGTAATTTATTTATATGTATAGTAGAGCTTTTGTAAGCTCAAGTCTATCTAGGCCACCTACAGATACCCAAAATGTAAGAGAAAAATGTCACCTGCACTGCTACTCCATCTAGTAATGAATATTATAGCGTACTAGTAGTAAACTCTGGTAGTTACTAGATGGAGTAGCAGTGCGGGTGACATTTCCTCTTGCATTTTGGGTATCTTTAAGGTGGTTTTCGGGCAGATGGCGCCATAGACTTGAGCTTCCAAAAGTTTTTAGGCTGTGCTGCTCTACTATACAGGGTGATCAATCCAAAACGGTCAGTATGGAGAAGTCAGAAACTATAATGAGAGATAGCCACATCTGTTCTTAGGAACCATGGCTTATCGATTTTAAATTTAATAATAATGACATTCAAGCTTTTTTTTATATCCCATACATAACCGGGAATCGAACCTGGTCATGTATAAGTTACTCTATGATAGGAACCGATCGAAAGTTGTTCTATAAATTCTATAATGTAGTTTTCGCCGCGTCGGCGTCGCCGTCGCCGTCGGGTGTGCCGCGGGCCATGGCCTGCAGCTGGGTGAGCGTCAGCGCGCGGACCTGCTGCACGCTCAGCACCAGCCGGTAGCCGTGCTCCAGGACTTGCTTCACCTCGGTCACCATCAACGAGTCCAAGCCCATTTCTGACAGCCTCGTGGTGCCCGACACTTTGCTGGGATCCTTGATGCCTGCGATCAAACAATTAGGTACTTAACCCTCTTTTTCTCTTGGCAGTCGGATAATAATAATAATCGACGGCCTCCAGTCCGTAGCCCTGTCGGTAGTGACGCTGTCTCCGACGCCGGACCAGGGTTCGAATCCTGGTCACAATCGTGTGACGAGGCTTCTTCTAGAGTGCACAGTGGTCAAATGATACACCAGTTAAACATGTTATCGAGATATATTTTTATGACGTAAATTAGAAATGTAATCAAAAAAATTTGTGTCACAATGACAAGGCATTGTATATAAAGAGTAGGTCGTAAGCAACCCCACCTCATCGAGTACCAAAATCCGGCTTATGTAGAACAATGCACGGTTTAGAGTTATGTACGTACCTACTTAGGTTGGGTTGGGTTGTTGTACAGTCAGCAAAAACATCATTATAAAATCTAACCCATCGAGTGGCAAATTAAACCTTATGCCATTCTAAAGTACTAATCAACCAGTAATAACAAAGAATGGTAGCTCTGACCTTAAAGAAGCGCTGGTGGCGTCAGACTTTCAATCCGGAGGTTGCGGGTTCAAACTCCGGCTAGTTCCACTGAGTTTTTCGGAACACCACCAGTTGCTTGTCGGTGAAGGAAAACGTCGTGAGGAAACCGGACCTTATCCCATTCTAACAAGGCCCAGTTTCCCCTCTGAGTTGAAAGGTCAGATGACAGTCGCTTTCGTAAAAACTAGTGCCTATGCTAGTTCCTGGGATTAGGTAGCCAAGCGGACCCCAGGCTCAATAGAACAAAAAAATCTGGGACAAACGCTAGGGTAGCTGACCTTAAACCTGGAGCTTTTGTTATGCAGCCAAGGTTCATGTATTTAGGTGTAAATCTACTAATGCAAGTACGACGACGTGCACATGAGTTCACGGGATGGTTTAAATTAAATGAAGTGCGTACTTAGGTACTTATCAACAAGTACCAAAAATAAAGTTGAATTGGCCAAAACCATTATTTATTATTCTTAGTTTGGAATAATGCGCGGTACCTAATAAATCTAATTTAAGACAGATACTTAAAAGATCAATTTCGTTATGTAGAAATGGAGTCAATAATCCTTCATATTTATTTTCGTAGGTAATGCCCAACGCTTAGCAATAAAACAAATAACATACCAAGAATACTAGCGATATTTTGCAAAAGATCCTGTGTTGGTTGCTGTTGTTTGCAGCGCTTGTTGGCGAGCACAATGGATGACACCACGGCGTGTGGCATCAGGAGCAGCTTCTCCAGCGTCACCAGACACGAGGCGATGCTCTGCGGCACAGTGCCGCCCACCTCCTCGTCCTCCGCGAACATGGCGGCCGCGAGCCCCACGTCGCCGACGGCGCCCCACTGCACCGCCAGCGCCGGCAGCCCCTCCGCGCGCCGCCGCTCGCACAGTCGCTCCATGGCGCTGTTGGCGAGCCCGTAGTTGCTCTGGCCGGCGTTGCCGCGTCCGCATGACACCGACGAGAACACCACGAAGTACTCCAGATCCGGCGCCAGCTCACGCGACGCCGAGTCCAGCATGCGCGTCACTGTTACATACACCAAAACAAAAGTTACATCAACAATTAGTGATGAACAAATGTCATATTATATTGGAAGTAGTTTCTAACAGACCCTCAATCTTGGGTACGGCGACGGCTCGGAAGGCGTCCGGTGTCTGGTTCTCGAGGAGGGCGTCGCGCAGCACGGCGGCGAGGTTGAAGATGCCGCCGACGGGCGCCGCCGCCGCCGCCTCCCGCAGCAGCGCGCGCGCGCCCGCCGCTGTCGCCGCGTCTGCCAACGACACCAGCACGCGCACGCCCGCCGAGCGCCATCTACCAACAAACAAGCCGGCTAGCTAGAACTACGGTGTTCGCCATTGTGTCAAGAAGAAGAAGAAGTAAAAGTATCTCTTAGTTCAGATTAGAATGGTGAACTGTGTTGTGTGTCACCTGCGGATGCACCAGGACTGGTAGCCAGTGCGCACGCCTGCGCGTGAGTTGAGGACGACGGCGCGCGCGCCGCGGCTCACGAGCCACTCGCACAGCTCCAGGCCAAAGCCACCCAACCCACCTGCAACCATTAAACGAGAGAGAAATAAAAACCGGTCAAGTGCATGTCGGAACACGAATAATGGAGGGTTACGTACATACTCGAAAAAACTAATAGCAATAGGTCGTATCCCCCTATGAAAGACTATTTGAAGATATAACTCGAAAACGCCCTAACCGATAAAGTTCTAAACAATCTTCTTTGAAAGAATAAGGGCCGGTTGCACCAAACTGTCTGTAAACGTAAACGTAATTGTAAAAAAAATCTTGTATGAAAAGTTTGACAGTTTTCTATGGGATGACAGCTCCGTCGCCATATTTAACGTTGATGAGTCTGTTAATTGTGCGTGGTGCAACAAGTATACAGTATACAATGTATCTGTGTATCTTCTCCAATTTTTTTATATTATTTGGAACTTCAGTTCAAAAGTAACAGGGAGTACACAATTTAAATATTGCATTTTCGGAGTGATTATTTCACATTGGTTTTCGATACTTACTATGGAGAAAACATATACTTACACCACGACGCGAATTATTTTTTTGCGTAGTTTTTGTATGGCTAAAAAAATAATAAGCTTTAAAATTTATAATTTTTTCTCGACGCGCACATTCTTTTTCACTTTAGGTACTAAAAGAAAACCTTACTAATTCGGAAGTATAGTGACAAAGATTGACACGGCTCCAGCAAAATAATCCTTATCTCTTTATTACCTTTGAAGAATAATAAGGAAGGAAACGTACTTATAAACACTGCTCAAAACCGGGGTGCCAAAGGATGTGGAGCTAATCATCGTGGTATTCGTGGTGCTGGTGCCTCATGTCAGAAGTTTTAAATTGTATTGTCAGTGGAAATATCAGTTTTAGATAAAACTAGATACCGTCAACTGCTACAACTATGTAATGTCTGCGATGCTCAACTTTGTCTGGCTTGAAAAACATGGCTTTCTTCAATAACAAGCCTTTGGATATGTTGTTCCTAGGTAGACAACACATTTTTGAAAAAAAAAGTATCACTTTTATCGCACTTTTTTAGGGTTCCGTAGCCAAAGTGGCAAAAACGGAACCCTTATAGTTTCGCTATGTCCGTCCGTCCGTCCGCGGTCTAGCTCAGTGACTGTTGGCACTAGAAAGCTGAAATTTGGTTTGAATATGTGCATTAACCAAGCCGACAAAATGGTAGAATAAAAACTGGAAAAATATATTCTGCTATAGTAGGGTTTTGTCTCAGTACAAATGCGAAAAAAATTGTGCGCATCGAGAAAAAGTTGTGAATTTTTGACCATAGATAGAGTGAGCAAAGATGAATATTTTTTAGTATTTGCGGTCTGTAAAATTTTTGGACCTTCACGTCAAAATCAGGGGTCCCGTGCAATATGTTATTACTGTCTGGTTAAGACTGCTAGGGGTTGTTTGGTATCGTTTCTGTGTAAAACAGACATGCAAAATTCATTTCTGATATTAAAAATGTAAAATTTTGTTTTAAAAAAAAAGTTGTGCCGCGAGGAAAAACACAATTTTATTTTTATATTTTTAGAACGACATATAACTAATATATATCCTTTATTTCAAATAATAAAAAATATTATAAAGAAGCATATTTAATATAGATTATAGAAGCATATACATTTTATACACCTTTAATACAAAAAACTTCTGGTTTTTTTTATTACTTAAGTTGAGTAACGGAAAACAGACGTCGCGTCGTTTGAATTGTGACGGTTTATGTTAAAGTTAAGGAGGAAAAATATGTTTTAATTTATTGTATTTTTTCATTTCTGCATTTTGTGAAGTTATTATGAATAAAATTTACTAATAACAAGCAATACATGCATTTTAAGGTCAATACGCTACGGATGTTCACGTTCACATTGATTATCGATACTTACTATGGAGAAAACATATACACCACGAAGCAAACATTTATTTTCGCGTAGTTTTTGTATACTATAAGCCTAAAAATTGTATATATTTAGAAACTACATAAAATATGCTCCTTTATAATATTTTTTATTATTAGAAAAAAAAATGATATATATTAGTTATATGACGTTCTAAAAAAAGATAAAAAATTGTGTTTTTCCTCGCCACACAACTTTTTTTTTAATAAGAAATTTTACATTTTTAATATCACAAATAAATTCCGCATGTCTGTTTTACACGGAAATGATACCACACAACCCCTAGCAGCCTTAACCATAGAGTAATAGCGTATTTCACAGGACCCCTGATTTTGACGTGAAGGTCCAAAAATTTTACGGACCTCCAATACTAAAAAATATTTATCGTGGGCCATTCTATCCATGGTCAAAAATTCACAACTTTTTCTCGATGCGCACAATTTTTACAAATTCGAGCTCTGCTACTAGGGTACCTCCCGTACACGTGAAGTGGGCGCCAATTTTTTTTTCGTTGCACCCCAGTTGTGGGGGATATCTTTGGATAGGTTATTAATAATAATTAGGGTCTTTTAAAACTGTTTTTGGATAAAACTAATATTTTCGTAAATAATAGCTCCGAAAGTTTAAAACAGGGCGTCCCCCCCCCCCCCCATCTAACTTTTGAACCGCGGGTCCAAAAATTTTGAAAAAAATCATGAAAGTGAGGCCTAATAAGTGCCTTCAATGAAAACTATATTGAATTAAATCGGTTGAGCCGTTTTTGAGTTATCACTCGAAAACCCATAGTGAAAGGACGTAAGTGACCTGTAACATGCCCGACATGCTCTTGGCCGGTTTTTTTACAGTTTTTTCCTACAATAACAAAGTTTATGGTCTCTCTGATGTCTAAATCGATTAGAGAATCGATCTATCCTGATTAGCGCAATACAAGACCAGCGGAAGGAAAGAGATATGGAATGCAACACAGCTCAGCCAATAACGACGCAGCTGAAGAGCCGATTGGCTAATAATTTACCTAGCGCTCATTGGCGTCAGTTCAGTGCTCACCCAGATCGAACTCACTGCGTGTGCACGTGCACGTGTTTCATATAGGAGACGCACTCCGTGAAAACATCACTTAACGAACCAGTAGAAGTGCGCTCTTCAAAGTTACACTGTTTTGCCAAACCGATCGTCTTACTTCATCATCCACTGTTGAACATAGGCCTCCCTTTTAAATGGGGGTTTGCCATACTGGCCACGCTTGGCAGGCGTCAGGCGAGTTGGCGCGCGCAGTTTTTTTTTTGTTTATTGTTTGTAGGCTTTCGGAAGATGCTGCTGCCCACTATCGTCTTACTTGCGCTCCGTAATTACACAACCTGGAAAGTTATTCCATTGGTGCCTAGCGCAATTTAGTTTAATTATGAAGTTTTAATGGAGCCATTCAAGTACTGAACTTGAATGAACCCCGCTCTCACTGGTACGTCCGACTGCAAGATTCGCCCGCGCCGCGCGCGCACGCGTTAGTTTAGGTGAAATTACCCTGTGTTTTATTATGAGCGTGGACGTGGACTGATAACGCCGTCTTGTGCGACCTTACTCCGCCTATATTACCTTACCAAGACACGATGCCTACCTTGTTACACCGGTGAATTCATTTAATTTTATACCGTATTCACACGTAATAAATTACACTTTTCTACTATTTTTTTAACGTGGTACGTCAATATTATGCAGAATTGGAGAGCCGCCTATATACAGTGAAGATGACCAAGTCTTTGTGACACTTTAGGATTTATAAAACGGCCAGTAAATTGAAAAATAATGGGAATGTTACTATTATTATTAAATCAAAGAATGTACTACGACAATTACGACTTACAGCATCGCATATTACAATATGGCTAGTTATAGAAAAAACAACCCTGTATATAATTCCTGACATGGGAGAAAGGAAAGGAATAAGATATAAATAGCTATACCTATGGTAAAAAAATTTTTTTCAAGCTATAGGCAAAGTTGAGCATCGTAGGCAAAGATGTAGTTGACGGTAGCCATGAAATTGATAATACATATATCGCTATCAACTATGTATAATGTGCGCAGGAATCACACACCCCCCAAAAATATTTCTTATAATTCGTAAGAAAATTTAGTACGCAATTGTACGCATATATTCATACAGTCATATATAACGAATTCGTAGAAGAAGAAGTACGTACTAACCGATTATCACGTAACTCTTCCCAGGATGCATGTGCGCGCTCGGGATAGCGGGCAGCAACAGCGGCTGCTCTGTCTTATTATTAGCCGACTCCTCCTCGCGCACGCGGATCATAACCTTGCCAATGTGCTTGCCCGTCGACATGTACCTGTAGGACAAACCAGCCGTAAGGGTGTGTTGTAGGTAGGTACCACAAAAAGGTTTTGTTTATTTATTTTTTTATTTCAAACATACCGAAAGGCTTGCTCAAGCTGGTCGTTAGCGTAGACGGTAGCAGGCAGTGGCCGCACAGCGCCAGAATCGATGCCTCTTTCTACTAATCGCGTCACCTCCACTTTCTCAGGGTGGTCGCTGCCCTCGCCGAACAACGCATCCAGCAGGACACCATGCACCGTTGCATTTTTCAAGAGCACAGCCATCCCGAGCGGCGTGTTGGCGCTCAGGTCTAGCTTGCCGACCTCGAGGAAGCGGCCGCCCTGCCCGAGACAGCGCAGCGACGCCTGCAGCTGGGCGCCCGCGAGCGAGTTGAGCACGAGGTCGACGCCGCGGCCGCGCGTGCGGTGCAGCACCAGCTGTTCGAAGGAGCAGTCTCGTGAGTTACCGACGTTGGCGTCCGGCAGCTGCGGGAAGCGCTCGCGGACGAAGGCGCGCTTCGCGGCCGTGCCGACGGTGGTGTAGACGGTGCAGCCGGCGTGCAGCGCGACGGCGATGGCGGCCTGACCCAGGCCGCCCGCACCCGCGTGCACCAGCACGGCCTCGCCGCGCCGCATGCGCCCGCGCACTACTAGCGCGTAGTACGCCGTCGCGTACGCCACCGGCACGGTCGCCGCCTCTTCCAGCGACCACTGCTCCGGCACCTCCCACATGAAGCTCTCGTCGGCGAGCACAGTGGTCGCTATACCCATGGTCTGAACTATACCCATAACGCGCTTGCCAGTTGATGAATACCCGCTGAACTCAAACCCAAGTATACATTCCTGAAAAAATAAACAAATAACTAAGTATAGGTTACACAGGAAATAGGTGTCCATTACAATGAAAAAAATCTACTTTGAGTACTCTGGAACATCACGGGAATACCTATAGAACCTGCCTCCTTTAGATTTGTGGTCCAGCGTGCTTCCAATAACACCCGACGTTACCAGGCGACGAATCCATTTTCCAGAGTTCTTTACAGTTGATTTTTAGGGTTCCGTAGCCAAAACGGCAAAAACGGAACCCTTATTATAGTTTCGTCATGTCTGTCCGTCGCGTCGGTATGTCACAGCCATTTTATTCCTAAGCTGCCTATGAGACATAGGTACCTTAATAAAATATACACATAAGGTGTATTCTGTACGCCGCCGTCTTGTAGTAAAATTGTAGAAAACAATATTTTTTGCGCTTTATATTAAATTTGTAAATAAATTTAAAAAACATTTTTTTAACCAAATATCAACATGTTATACATTAATCGACGGGTTTTTTTTAGTCTATGACAAGTTCTGTAAAACTGTAGCAGCATCCGCGCCTAAGGAGCCATCACCTAGATACCATAAATTTAATTTAGAATTTAGTTTTGAAATTATGGATTTTATAGCTAAACTATAAATTGCAGGCAGTCCAAGCGGGACGCCCCGTTGACAACGCGTGCATGATAGGATGGTTTTGTCACCAAAGAGTAATGTTGTGGGTGCCGGGTGCCCCCGTGTTTTGAATATCTTCTTCCATAATCGCCATCAGATACGATACGACCTTTTGATATTAGTTTGGTTCTGCGTGGTCTGATACGCACTTGGCCGGTTTTTTATTTGTTGTATTTCTATTAAATATAAATAAGAAATTAACTTCAATATATTAAATTCAACGTGGAAATATACGTTGAGTACGTTTTTTACCTTATCAGCGAGGGCTGCAGGGAGGGCGTCCGGAGGCAACTTGCCGGTGGCGAGCATGACGTCGCGGAAGTTGATGGCGGAGTAGCAGACGCGGCACAGGTCGGTGCGCGGGCGCCGCGGCGCGGCCGCCGCGTGCCGCAGCGCGCTCTCCACCCAGCGCAGCGACGACAGGTCGCCGCGCGTCAGCGTGTTCACGTACGCGTGCTCCACCTGCCACCGACAACTCATCTTACTTTATACTCACTATTCCTGGGTCCGACACGCACTTGGCCGGTTTTTTATAAATAAATATCAAAGACATTATCCGATCGTTGAAAAAATAGAAAAAATAAAAGAGGAGTTAACCAACAAACTGCCTCGCTTACCATTATTTTTCCCGCCAACTATTAAATAGTTGCTGCAACTATAAAATATGATCCTCTGATGCAATTTGTTGGTGAATAAGTCAGTGACAGAAAGAATAAAGAGTGAATACTCCTCCCGGACTTAGACGTTGCTAACATTTAAGAGGCTGAGAAGACCCGATGACCTTCAAATTGACTTTACTTAAACAGTCATATAGCTATAACTACTTGTTTTAGAAAAGTAAAAAAAATATATGTTAAAAATTCATTATATTTAAAAGAACTTGGTTAATTCCAATACACAATTGGACGAAATCGGCTCGATAGAAAATAATTCCAAAGTTACATCTAAAATTAGCTTAAAATAATTGCACGTCTTTAGTTTCTTGGCTTATATGTCTGTACGCTGTAAAGTGTTCGAAACGTCGGGATGTAATTTAAAATTCAGTATACGCGATATAATCCGTTCAAAGTTGTTTTATTTCATGAATAACTATCGCGGCAACCGTAGAAGATTTTATATGTCTGTAATTAAGGACAACATTCCACCACACTAATACTAAAAACTTCGTTGCCTTAAATTTCTCAATTAATGCATAGTTTTTTTTTAATCCATCAATTTGCAAAATTTGCAATGAGCTCCCATACTAATCGTAACGCAGTGTTTCTCTTTCACTCGCGCTGAAAACGATAGGGAGGGAATTTAGCTCTTATCATCCTCTTAATGAATAATCAAACAGTTACACAATATACAAGGATGTTTCAAAATGTAACCTCTCGCTGGACGGGTGCGGGCGCGGCGACCGCGTCCTGGAGCGGCAGCGGCAGGTGGCGGAAGGTGCCCCAGCGGCCGGCGCGCAGCACGTTGAAGGCCAGGTCGCGGCGCACCTGCGCGCTGTAGGCCGGCGCGGCCGGGGCGAAGGCGTCCGGCGCGCCGGGCAGGTAGTACACGCGCAGGCGCGCGCCGCCGGGCTCGCGCCGCAAGCACGCGCCCAGCCCCAGCACGCCGGAGCCGGGCGAGCGCGACCACACGAACACGCGCAAGTCCTCGCTCTCGGCGCGCCTCATGGCGACCTTCAGCCGCTCTACCCAGGCGTAGTCGTCGTCGCGCACTTCTATGACGATGCTCGTCGTCGGCACGGACGCCGCGTGCCTCAGCAGCACGTACTCGCTTGACGTAGAGTGGCTTCGCGACACCTTCATATACACGATACAATTTAACTACCACTATGTTTCACAATTATAAAGTATCACCACTGTGACAGCATGTAGCAAGATGTACCAGTGTGAGTCCTGCAGCCGTCGCAAGCGCCTGCACCGTTGGCTCGTGGAGCCCGCGCGTCTCGTGCAGCAGCACGAAGCCGCTGGGCCGGCTCGCCGCCGCCAGCGCGGACAGGACCTCATGGCGCGTCAACACGCCGGCGCCCATCGCCACGTTGCAGCCCTCCTCCAACTCCCCGCTCGTCGCCACCTGGAATTAATTTCAATTAAAAGCTATTGATCGTATATTTGTATAAAATGATTTTAATGAGGGTAGATATTTTATTTAAAATATTGTTTATGACTAAACTTTATCATATATAAAGAAACATATAATACATATTTACACAAACTTTGACTAAGTAAGCGGTTCAACATGCAATCCAACATAAGTCCGGTATCTATAGGTATTCAACATAGAAAAAATAAAATTAGAATTTAACTAGTAGTTCGCCCCGAACTGTGAACTCGCGAATCTTGTGTTTCGCCATAAATGTGCAATACTTAATATAGTTTGGCCAGAGTTTGTTCCACTTCAAGCATAGACAGGGAGAATCATACTGTCTTTTTCTAATGCTAGTACTCTCACTACTAAAAAAGGGATGGGTATAGCATGTTACTCTGACTGTTACTGCGCTTTTGGTTTGCCAGACTATAGAATTACTATACAAATACCAAAAATAGGTATCGGGTATTTTTTTTCTCAACTAACCATCAAGGTGAAACTAAACGTCCATATTAAATTGTGCGGTTGATGCGCAAAATTTTACCGCGACGAAATCGCTTCAGATTTGACAGTTTTTGTCTCATCTAAATTTAAATCCACCTCTCACATGCCTCTCACTCTGTTGCTTTGACATGTCGTTCTCACCTGTGGACCATCTATATAGGTTTCGGTCACCATCATTATGCGTCTATGGTAACTCTATCTAACTGCTCTAACATGGCTCTAACACAGAGTAAATAATAGTATAACAGAGAGGTCTCTGCTACAACCCCAACAAATTTCATAAAGATCGGAAAATCGTTACTAAAGTTATCGTCGGACAAACTATCTAAATCAAAAAGCCATCCAAATGCCGAGACGTCCCAGTAGCCAGGTGACAGTTGTTGTTTGTAAGAACGATCTTCGCTTACGCTCCGCTCGTTCGACTAATAATAGTTACTTTTATTCCAAGCGTGTCCATGGCACCAGCATACTGCGGCGCGTTCACGCCGGCAGCCAGCCAAGCCTCCGCACGCACCGCAGGCTCCGCTTCCAGTGCTTTAAGATAAATGAAAGAGCATTTAAATTCAAATTAAATTAATTAATTAATTTCAATTCATTCATTAGTATTTTTATCTACACCTATATCATAAACCCTCCATGATGCGTTCAAAAACCGCACGTTATAACCACCATAACAATAAATTGTTTCGTTAGTAGTTAGAACAAATGTCTTATCTGTAACGATGTTATTATTATCAAATAATAATCAAAAATTCGATTTCATTATGAAAATCCGGGATGGGCCCCGCCCGCCGGCACGCGCCCCTCCGACCGACACAATCGAGTTGGCCATGGCGATGGCAGTGCAATCCGTGTAATGGCAGTCATTTAATCATCATTTCGGCTTTATAATATGTGTGTAGATAAAGCAGTGTATGCAACTGTACGTAATTAGGCCTTAAAACACTCGTGTGATCTTATTATGAAACTCACTTCGTTCGTTTCATAAAACCACACTCGTGTTTTAAGGACCTCTATTACGTAACAGTTACATAAACTACTATAATACAATAAAACTGCGTCATATAAAAAACTTATTACAAATCGTATTTTATGTGAGGCAGCTGGCCTTTTTCCGACTCTGCCGTAGGTACTTATGTACCTTGTACTACACGTGGTAGCAGAAGCGCGTCCGCGGGCCGCCGTAGTGCGGGCTCGGCCAGTTTCAGCTTGAGCACATTGCAGTTCTCGAGTGCCAGTTGCAACGCGGCGCCCAGTGCATATTTGGAGCTCTCTGAACCCTCGGTGTCATCCAACGGGACGAACACGTACTTCTGAACACTGGGTGTTGCCTGGGCGTTGATGCGGCGCCGAGCCAGCGATGTTTGTACACCGCGGAACTCGACACCTCCGGCTACAGTAACATTGAGGTTCCGGTAATGTCGTACCGACACTACGCCATCACCGGCCTCTACTGCCTCGCGGTGCGCCGCAGGGTCGATTACTACTCGTTGTAGACGCGTTGGTAAATACAGGTTTCGGTTGTCGATGCCGATGAGGGAAAATTGTATCGCCGTGTCCATGAACGAAACCCAGTTTTCCTCCCAATTGAGTAAGCCTTGTGTGCCGAGCGCGTCTGCGGACTTGATGCCACGGAACGCGCCTCTATAGTTGTAGCCGCGCAGCCGCAGTTCCTTGTATATGTCCTCCTGGTCGAGCGCCGGCAAGTCCGGCCGCTCAGTGTCGCCCTCCCGCAGCGCGTGCGCGGACAAGCGCTCGGCGGCGGCGGCGGCGAGGCGCGCCGTGCCCGTCGCCACCACCTCGCCGCCCTCGCACACCTCGAACTCGCCGGAGCCGCTCAGCAGCGACACGAGGAAGCGCACCGGCCCGCCGCGGGGCATGATGGTGGCACGACGGAAATGTACATCTTCGACCACCACCGCCGCCTGCTCTATTTCCAGTTTGCTCATCTTCGCTAACGTACGCCACACCAACAGCTGTTGACCAAAAAAAAATCTTAAAATCTTGCTACACTCGCTCGGTCGATATAATACGTAGTAGCTAGCCGATTTACTTAACCGATTTCAAATTCGAATGATACATTGGTTCAAACATACATTGGTATAAACCACTGACTTAGGAATAAAGAGACACGGTCTCATCGCGATTTAGTACCGAAACCAGTGTCGCCACGGTCAAACATGTGTGCATTTCATCTACATATATAATATTGTATGTATTAGGGTTACACACACATAGATCAAGTCCACTACGTGGAGTCTTATACTGTGGTTGGTGCACATACAAGATACATGGATTATAATTACACAATAACCATGTCAACGAACGCTTCCGTGTTTGTGTTCGTACCTCCTTGAGCCAAAAAGTCATATCTTCATACTATATTTTTATCACATACGACTTTTTACTTTAAATGGAAATTTGACAAACATTCAAACCTTCATTCTTCCATTCATTCATTCGATAGAGATGGGAAGTGCAAAAATATTTTCTATCGATACCAAATTTTATAGACTTACTTCGACTTTGAAACTATCTCCTACTAAGGTTAACTAGAATCGATAAGTTCGCCTTTGTACCTACTTTGTTTCTTTCCTACATCATGTTTGTATTCTTACTTCTTTTGTGTAAAATAAAGTGTAAACATACGTACAGTACGTATCTCGTCTAGTAGTAGTAGTAGTTAAGTTAAGTATGTAGAGCATGACATTTATCTTTACTTCACAAGTCCTGAGATGTCGAGACCAAAGACGAGTTAAAATGGTAAAAAAAAACATATCCGCTAGTGTGTCAAACGACGATTTTCACTAATGTTATAAAAAAATTACAATATAACAAATCTTGTTTACTTTGAAATTAATTGAGTAGGTAGGTACAGTCAGCACCAATAGTATCTTCCTACACGAAGACCTACAAATAAGAGCGTGTCACATATATTTGCGGCCTTCGTGTAGGATCTAAGGTAAGTATTATTTTATATTTAATGAAAATCACACCCCGGTGAATTTACTCATTAATTATGTACATCTGACTACATATTTTAAATTTTTACCTAAACTTCAGTTTTGAAGTTTAGGTAAAACTGCAGGGGTGCAGAATGTATAATGCTAACTCTTTTCCTTGTTAGCACTGTCTTCACTGATTTAAGTAATTATCATATTTATTCTACCTGTGTCTGACAACCTATTAATCCTAAAATATCATCTAATCGCAAAAATGTATCTAAAATATATGGTCTCATCCGGTAGAAAGCATAAAAAATATGACCAACAAATACTATAGTCACGGAAACGGCACGTGAAGTGATTTAAAATCAATTACGTATTAGTACATAATTGTGACGTTTTCAAGTCAAAGGTACTTACATAATTATCGGTTGTCAATAAGGCGTTAATGTCTTAAAAGTTCATTTACAAATAAACTTTATTAACAACTGACAATGATTGTACCTTTGACTTGAAATGGTCACAATTACATATATCTTATTTTAGTACACCAAAATATCGATACATTACAATTAAACATATCGACTTATTCGCAGCTCTATTTCGTTCATCACTGACAATATTTTGACACGTTATTTCAATTTTGCGAGTACTGTCATATTCCACATGTTTATTGTCCATTGCGTGGTAGCCTCGATAACATCAAAGGGGAATGTACACAAAACAAGCAATCGATGTCATTTGAATGCCAAGCAATGGAAAACGTATTCTAATATTTTTCGCTCTTATCTTTATTTAAATAAATTGTGATTAGTCTTACCAGTGATAAATAACGTCACAGTTTCGCAAATTCACAGTCGTACTGCGGTTTTTACACGTAATTATGGCACAAATCGGCATTTTATTTTGCTATTTATACCATATTGGTTGTCATGCAACTGACAATATGATCACGTTTCTTGATCGCCTCGATCAAGATTCAGAGACAAGCTTGCAGCTGTCAAACCACTTCTCTTTATAATTCAGATTTCTATGGTATAAACACAAAAGTAGGAAGTTACAAAATGGGTTAATAATAAACTATTAACTTAGTTATAAAGCCCGCCCCGCGACACCCCCGGCGCAAAGGTGCCCATCACGCTCGCCGCGTTGCCGCGCTGAATCGCGATGGACAGACGTTGCACCAGGAATGACCCGGAACGGGGGTCATGACCCCTCTCCGTCAATTCGAATACGCAAATATTTAGGGAAAGTAGGGAATTGTATATTATGCGAACTGACGCTTTCTGCAATGTGCGCGTGTGTGCTTGTATTGAATAAGGAAATAACTGTTTTATACAAATACGATTGTCGCTCTATCTTGACTTAATTTCTTTAACAAAATCCGTACATACGATTTTTTAGAGTTTCTTTTGTGCAATCAAACAAATCAATACAAAATAAATTACAATTGTTTGATTAGATTGTCGAGTTTTGGGCGTAATCAGTATTAACTTTGATTTCTATGTTTTTCCCGACCACGGAACAATGGTGTTCCGGATCTTTGCAAGGAGTATGCGGAGACAATTTAATGAGAAGTAAGGGGTACACTAAACGGATGCTGCCCCTGTCCGTGTCCGTGACAGAACCCGCCATGGTGTAAGGACTGTTGACTAGGCTATTGGGTGAAAATTTGACAAACTACTGGGTTATTGGATGAAGAACCGGATGCCTGCCTGATAATAAAACACCACCTATTCCATTTTCTGTCCGGCAGACGGTGACTCGCTCTCCGCAAGATGGGCCCCCATAAAAAGCGACATCAAAGTTGGCTCACGGGCAACACCGGGAGCCAGCTCCCGCACCGGTGGGGTAGAGGGGTCACTGAACTTAAACATATATCTAACTCGCCACTTATGTTTCCTTTCTACATTTATCCTCTATCCTAAAATGCAGCTGTAATGATCCCACTCTCGACAGCCGGCTACGGCATGCCAGGGGCAGGGGAACTGTCCCACCCAGCCGACTGGGCAACGCAGGGGCATTCAGGTACATGGAGTCACTACTTCTCGATAGCTCGCCGCAAGCTGCCCTGTGTTGACTGATGGCGCTGGTAGAATCAGTGGGCGAATCTTTTATTGTTTCTCAATAACAACCGTCTGAAATGTATGGTCTCATTCCGACACTCACAAGGTATCCGGTCGCCGGGAACAGGACTCTGCCGTCGATGTTGTGACCCGCGATGAAAGCGTCTTCAGGGTTGCCGAGGTCGTACTCAACGACGATCTCACTGCGGTCGGCCGTCTTGAAGTCAGCGACGCTCCACTCCACGCTGTGGTCCCAGCCCACGTGCGACGCGAGCGCCGGCGTGCCGCGGGACACCGGCCACGACACAAGCGGGTACAGTTGCGAAACCTGTCGCATGGAAAAATACATTACTTCTGATCTGAGTCTCAAAACATATTCAGGACAAATATAAAAACTTCACCTGAGGTTGTGCCCCGACGGCATAGGTCTTCCCCACAGCGGCGAGCAGATGCACGAGCGCGTCGGGCGCGTCGCGGCGCACGAGCGGCACGTGCAGCGCCCGCGGCAGCGCGCGCCGCACGATGGCCTGCAGCAGCGCGTGCGGCGCCACCTCCAGCAGCACCGCGTGCGCCGGGACTAGCGCGAGCACGTCAGCGAAGCGCACCGGTGCCAGCATGTTGTTCACGAAGTACTCGGCGTCGCTCAGCTTAGCTGCAAAAGTATACGTATATAGGTCAACATGTGCCGTTGTTCATACAGCGTATTGAGATTGTTAATAGGTGTTTTACT
The DNA here is from genome assembly GCA_911728535.1 of Pammene fasciana. Classification (NCBI taxonomy): domain Eukaryota; kingdom Metazoa; phylum Arthropoda; class Insecta; order Lepidoptera; family Tortricidae; genus Pammene; species Pammene fasciana. Next base: position 25,256,531 of record OU452275.1, read on the forward strand.
CGTAACTCTTATATCTACGGTAGTCCTTGCATTTTAAGTGGCAATTTCAGTCAAAATGAACACAACTTAGATTACAATTTGTTTTAGTTACTCACCCAACTTGGATCCCCACTGATCCCGCGGAATGGAAGAGGAGAGCCAGCGGGCGCTGCGTTGTTTCGGCGCAGGGATCAGCCGCTGCAGGCGCGCGCGCGACGGCTGCGCGGCCGCCGCCACGTGCGGGCTGTGGAACGCCACGCCGGAGCTGTTGACGCGCCGCGCGAATACACCTTCGGCACTTAGCTCCGCGACGAACTTCTCGACGGAGCCCAGCGGACCCGCGATCTGCGATTCCATTACAGAAAATTACTAACACAAAAATTCCTCTTAACATTGCATTGAGTATACAATAACCTATATTATCTTTATAATTTGTGCATCATAGAGTTTGCCCGACGAGGCGATTCACGAGGAAAAAGTGGCAAATTCATAAAACGCCGTACCTGGCAATTTTTGTATGAAATGACAGCTCGAAACTGACAGCTTATTTAATAACTACAATAATATTCGGTCTGGCGTCCGGCACCGACAACGTCTCCAGCAGCTCCTGAGGATGCCTCGTAGAGTAGAGAGACAAAATACGTGTCGAGTTTTGGTATTATTGGTGGTGGTTTGTTGTATTTATTTTGCGGCAGGAGGGTTGGGAGCATTAACGCATGCAAATATACTAAAATAAGTATAACTGGTTGTCACTAATCAACTAGCACGTTATTATACCGCGGAATAGCAAAGTTATATTATTGAAGTTGATAATATGGGTTTTAGCAACCAGATTCCATAACTTAGTTAATTTAATATGCAAAATTATTGCCATATAAAGAACAATAAAAAATGCTTGTGACACGACTCGTTTGTCAGGCGAGGCGCTTACTGCGACTGAAGAAACGTTGAGAACATTGCTGTTCAATTACTAACGTCTAGGTACTTTACTTAAATACACAGTGACGAGTTCAGCATGGATCATTTCTGTTAATCTTAAAACTATTGTATGTACAGTCAACGCCATAAATATCTGTACGCTTTTGCATCTTACTCCATTGTTAATAAGGTTCAAAAGTGTGTACATATTTTAGGCGTTGACTGTACAGGGTGACTTCGAGATCAAGGCAAAATGGAATGCGACTATTCGCTAGGTCGTGTTTCAATTACACACTCGTGGTTAAAATACAACTTTAAAATACTCCCTTGTATAGAAATAGTAGAGTATTTGGGGATAAAGCTGATATCAATAGTCACGGGCGCGCTTAAATCCTTCACTGCACTCAGGACCCAGTCTTAATTAACTCATAACCCCCTCGCTGCGCTCGGGAGTTACATCTGGAGTCTTTCGCTACGTTCAGGATTCAATAGCGCGGCCGTGACATAAAACAGTGCTTGGTGTACTATCTAATACTATAAAAACGTCAGACAAAAAAGGTGTGGAGTGTCTCTTATCTTATCTTATACAATAAATATTGGAATTTCATCATCACGTTTCATGCATCAAGATGTAGCCGTAGGTATGTTAGGGAATGCAAATAGAAGTTCTGTGCCGCCTCTATAGACTAGGGATGTCACGAATATTCGCATTCGTATAATGCGAATATTCGCATCATTTTTGACATTCGTATCAACATTCACATTCGTAATTTACTTTTCAAATGCGAATGTTGGTAGAACACATCCTGTTTTGACCGCACTGACCCGGCCCATGGTCATATCCTTGCTCATACACATGAAGTGAAAACGACGGTATCACTTGACTCCTTTTGATCATTAATATAGGACTCCATCACATGTCATGTTCTGTATTTTTGAACTATGAAAGCATAAAAATGATAAGCAAGAATAAGTTTTTTGAATCTACTCCGTAACATTCGTATTCGCATTCGCATTCGGACATTCGCATCCTGAATATTCGCATTCGCGAATGTGAGAAAAACGACATTCGTGACATCCCTGCATAGACAGACATGAGACAACTCACAGTAACGCTGTCTGGAGAGTTGTGGCAGGCCGGGACAATGTCGGCGGGGCAGCGGCGCGCGGCCTCCTGCCAGGACAGGCCGACGGCGGCCATGGCGCCGGGCGGCGGGTCGGTGTCCGCGATGCTGCGCACACGCCAGTACGCACACAACACCGCTTGCTCCACTGATAGAGTCTCGTCAGCGTAAGCGCATCCTTAAAATTTAAAAAGTAAGCGTCACTTTGTACCAAAGACATTACCCATTATAAAATTATTCTTAAAAAACCGGCGAAGTGCGTGTCGGAACACGCATAATGGAGGGTTGCGTAGCAAAAATATTACAATCGCAAGGTCGTATCTGCCTATGTACAGTCACGGACTTTAATTCTTGTGCCATTTACGGTTCAAGCTATCTTCTTTTATAAAGTGTTGTAAAGTGAACCCTAAATGGCTCTACAATTAAAGTCCTTGACCGTACATAGTTTTTTGGAAATAATTTAAAAACGATTCTGACATAATACATGTCTCGCAAGTCACCATGGTGAAACAGGGGAATGGTCGCATGAGTTACCTAATAATACATAGTTAAAGTGTTGGAATGTTCCGTGCTTAATGTTAGATGGATTTAAATCGATCATTGGGTGTCATTTAATCGATCTGCAGAATATTTCTATTATGGTAAGCAAAAATATATATTTGGTCAGCAAAATTGGTCACTTGGTAAGCAACTTAAGGTCAGCAAGTATTTGTAAACCAGTTCGTAGTTAATGTCAAATTGAGCTGCTCTAAAATAATTTAGTTGGCAATTTAATTATTTGAGCGGCAGTAAGTTAACTGCATTTAATCAGATTTCTTAAAGCAATCAGTGGGTAAGCGAATTATTTCATTTTGGATTACAATTGGACTGATCCGCAAAAAATGATTCGCAAAAAAATCTATTGATCAGCAAATGCCTTACCAACCTAACCCAACTTTTGCTGATTAGGTGATTTTTTAAACAAAAAACAAAGGTTTAGGTATTTTAACGAATCTTCTACGATTCATGAACTTTTTTCGAAAATTTATATATAATTTAACTAATGTAAGACATTAGATTCAGTCGGTTCTGGCGCTCGCTCGGCTTCGCGCGCTGTTAGGTCACGGTTCACCTAACACACTCCTCCTCGCTTCGCTCGTCGTCGCACCTACCTTGGCTCTGTGACACGACAGTTTTCTGTGATTATATTCCCAAACGCACACATTGGCTACTCATGTCACGTGGACCAATTTCACTCCGGTTGCAACTCTGCCGATTTTTCAAACCAAACGCCACCACCTTTATTATATCAGATTACCATTGCTTTAATATGCATACCTCTCAATAAAACTGGTTACAGTCATGTTTTTTCTACCCACCAATTTTTAAATCTTGCTGACCAAATAATTATTTCGCAGCTCAACAATTTATTGAGCAGATAAAGTATAATATAGGCAGATCAATATTGGTTAAAACGTTGTCCGTTTGTGAATTTTTTGCTGAACAAGAGTGGCAGCTCCATATTTATTTATTGCCAGCCAAATTTTTATAAGCTGACCAACTGATTTAATGGCTATTTTTTTTTGCGAATCAGTTTTAAAAATGGCTGATCAAATAATTACTTCCCTTTAAAAATTAAGCAGTGCATAAGCAGTATATGCCACAATCGTGCCATATCATCCATAGTATGTCATGAGGTAGTAAATTAATTATTGTGCTATACAATTTTAAGTTTTGCCTAAAATGTAACAAACCAAAATACCTAGTGTAACAAGTAGGTTTGACGCGCGTGTATTCTTACCGACTTCTCCGACGGAGTGTCCGATGATACCGTCTGGGCGCACGCCAAGCTTCCGCAACACGTCCACCAGCGCCACCTGCACGGCCGCGATGGCCACGCCGGAGTTGACGAATTCATCAAACGCAGACTCCGGCGCCTCTGTGATCAAGTGGACAAGATTCAGCCCGTGCGGCTCGAGCGCTGCTGCTGACCGCGCGATGCTTGCAGCGAATACCGGTAACCGCATCAGTGTGCGCGCCATTCCAGCCCATTGTGAACCCATACCGCTAAACATGAACCAGATCGGCCGAGGATCGCTTGCACTTTCTAGCACCTCGAGTGCGGAAGATGTCGGGCTCAGCACGGCATACCCACGGTACGGGTGACCGGGGGTAGCACGCGCGTGCACTGCGTCTATAAGAGCGTGGAGCTCTGCGTCGCAGGGATGCGCGGCGGCCAGCTGGAGCATGCGGTCGACGGCCTCCTCGGTGCGGCCTGAGGCCAGCACTAGTCGCGGTGCCGGGCACGCCGCGGGCGGCGGCCGCGCGCCCCGCCCTCCTTCGAGGATCACATGTGCGTTAGAGCCTCCAAACCCAAAAGAATTTACCGCCACCAGACCCCCTTGCCATTCTGTGTTCTTGTCCACAACCTGCAATATACGAGTATGTTTATTAAAACTTTTGCAAACTCGACCAATATAGTATTTTGTGTATAACGGTTACATAATAAGGGTTCTTAAGAGTCGAGGGTCGAAGTAACTATGTACCGTTGCACACAATAGTTTTTCTACGAGTGTTTAAAATAGGTAAGGATTGAGATCTAGAAAATTCTCGGAAAGTCCTGAATGTATATTAATTACAGGTCCCGTTTTCATGTCCAGACCATTTGACGTTCCAGGACCTCGAGGAGTCACCAACATCTTTGAAAATGTCGTCCGTCTTCAAGAACTTCGCCTTTAATTCTTAAACCTCGTATTCTTTGGAAATATGATCCAAAGCAACATTAAAGCTTATTAAATTATGCACAATACAGTTATAAGTTATACAGTGTTTACGAATAAATTGCATTTTCTTAGAGAATATCCCCATAGATGATATGTCTCGTCAGTATACCTTCCCATGGCATATTCCATATATATAGAACTTTTAAAATTACCAATTAGACCTTACCAAAGAAAATTAAATACCTAGAGTGTTCCCTCCATACATGGCTAAATGCGTATATACTATATATATTATAAGTATAATAAGTTTTAAGCGAGCTTTGCTAAAAGTTATTATTCAAAAGATTTCTACTTAATATTTACGTATTACGATTTAACTGTGCTTAAAACTTAGTAAAAATTAGTTTAACCATACCTCCATATATTAATAAATATATGGAGCTATTATTTAATTAGTAGTTTTGCTATGTATGGAGTTAGCAATCTATCTACTCATTTATCTATGACCTTACTTTATATAATGGTTCTTGAGCTATAAGTACAAACATCAACGTTGTACGCGACTGCGCCTCAAACAAAAACTAATAATTTTAAACAAAAAAAGAACCGACTTCACTTAGGATCCGCTATTCCAAGAGGAAGTGGCCGAGTTGCTGTAAAAAATAGTGAAATCACTATAGGTGTGCCTATAATAGTTGAAGAGTTCCCTCGATTTCTCCAGGATCCCATCATCAGATCCCGACTTGGTGACAATGGGACCATCTAGGGGTTATACCTGTTCGATTCAAAAAAAAATTTTGAAAATCGGTTCACGATTCACGGAGATATGGAGTAACATACATACAAAAAAAAAAAAAAAATTCAGTCGAATTGAGAACCTCCTCCTTTTTTGAAGTCGGTTAAAAATTAAGTTTATCCTGTAGCCTAGGATACTAAGCGTATTTTCACAAATGAGATATCATTAGATTCCTTTTAATTTGCTCTGGTGCCTAACTATTGAGCGGATTTGGATGAAAGATACGTCAGTGAGTTGATAATTAACACTCTAGAGCCACAAAATATGAAAATACACATTTACTGGAATTGAGGGGCCAATAACCGCTAAGACTAACTAAAGTGACGGAAAAACCAGATTGTAGTTGTTAACCAGCAGTGACGGTAACGAAATTTGACACCCAGAATTTCCCAGATCTCTGTTACTGTGTCTGAAAAATTGAGCTTTCAGGACCCCGAGGATCGGCTGCCATCTTGAAAAGTGTATTTATTATTCGATTTTTAATTTCTTTTTCCTTAACAGTTGATTTAATGTCAATATCAAGTATGGCAAAATAATAGCTTATTAAATTTCTTACAAAAAAGTGTTGACGAAAATAAAGAAAGAGATTTCAAGATTTGTCGTGTTTTGGCCGTATTAGTACCTATGCAATGCAACCTCAATAACTCCGACTAATTAAAAAAAGTGTGCAGAATGAGAATATTTTTTGGTTGTTTTGAAACAGAATACTTTCGATTTTGTTGACTATAGGAGGTTGCGCGTCCCGCTGTTCTCCTCTACACAAGTCTTCTTCTTCTTCTTCTTCTTCTCATCATATTTTCTGCTACCAAAATTTAGATTCGCAACCTAATTGGTACGGCATAATTATAATATTTATCTGCCACCAACAAATATATCTGTTAACAAATATATGCGACCATTTTAATCGAAACGGGTTAAAATCCCAAAGTCTATGAAACACCAATATACACATATTTGTATCCAATATAAAATTTTGATCGCCAGATTTGTATTTCCAGAATATAGCCCGCCAAACGAAGGAAAACTTAGGGGAAATAATTCGTGTATAGCTGAATTTTGGTATAGTTGTAGATAAAGGTGTCTTACACAACATACTAAAAGTACTCGTGGTTAGGGGCGCCGCTAACGGGGAGAGGGGGGTGTAAAGGTCCCTTCTTTTGGCTTTGGCTTTTCGTAAAATGTTCTTCTACTTAATTAATCCACAAGTAATTTTCTACAAAAAAGGTTTCTTACACTTTTTTGCTGGGGTCAATGTATAATGAGATTTCGAGGAAAGTCACTTTTTGAAACTTTCGGAGCTATTATTTACGACACTATTAGTTTTATCTAAAAATTGTTTTATAAAACTCATATGTATATTAAAAGCCCTATCCAACGACACCCCACACATTAGGGGTGGAGTAAAAAAAAATATTTACCCCCACTTCATGTGTTCGGGGGGTACCCTAAAAAATAATATTTTTTCAGATTTTGCTTTAAAACTTTGTCTGCGTGTACAAAACACATACTCATACGAAATTTAACTATTCTAGTACTAACCACCGCTACTGAGTACTTTTAGTATGTTGTGTAAGACACCTTTATCTACAACTTCACCATACACGAATTATTTCACCTATCGAGCAGTTAGTGGGCTTCCTTCGGTGAGCTAATAGTAGGTACATTAATTCCGAAATTCAATAATAAAATAAAAATTACGGAGTCAAGATAGGTGCGACGAGCGAGGAGGAGTGTTTTAGGTGAACTGCTAACTAACAGCCAGAACCGACTTCTAAAGTTGGAGCAATTTTTTTGAATGACCAATATGTTTTTAACTTTGATTATTAAACTAACCGGATGCGAGACGCGCTCTCATTTCTATCGGAAAAGTCTGGCGTTTTTTGCGGGGGAGGGGAACGTCAAATGTATGCGAAACGTCAAAATAGCCACGTCAAATAAACGTCAGTCCATACAATGAGTATAACCACTGGTCATACTCATTCGGCAGAGGGGAACGCCTGTCAATGGCTATACTAGCTCTAAGGTTTTTAACGTAATTGTTTTCATTTATTGTTAGGAGATCCGATTTTGGTATCAGATAGGTATGTTATTTTGATGATACAAATACTAGTAGTCCGCCTCGAACTGAGAATTCGCGATTTACTTGCAAACGAGCTGACCAATGTAACAAGATCCTAAGGAGGATTGTTTTTCTCTTTCAAGCTCCTTAACCACTTGATCGATCCTGCTCATATACGAACTTACAAATTTTATGTATCTCTGCTACAGCCCCAAGAAATTTCATAAAGATCAGAAAAACGTTACTAATGTCGAAATCAAAAAGCCATCCAAATGCCGAGACGTCCCAGTAGCCAGAAGTTGTTTGTAAGAACTCGCTCCGCTCGTTCAATTATCTGATGATACATTTTTGTTGGCCGATCTATTAGTTTAATGACAAATCTTATTATTTTGGTCATCTATTTATGATGTTTTGTGATTTATTAAATCACACCCCTTATTTATTAAAAAATGTTGTAAATTTTTGTAACCAGGTTCTATTTACATGAGGATTTCATTATATTTTAAAAAGGCGTAGATTTGAAATATCATTTAGGACTCGTATTAGATTGTCGTAGTACCTGCAGGCGCCCGTCCCTGAACGCAGGTATATTCACATTTGGGGTCTTGAAATGCAGGTTTCCCGGGATCACACCACGCTCCATTGCCAGCACCAGCTTGGCAATGGAACAAAGCCCAGAGGCCGCTTCCGCGTGGCCCATGTTGGATTTGACCGAGCCAAGAAGCAGAGGCCCCTTCCGGTCCTTGCAAAATACCTCTGCTATCGCGTTCACCTCCTCGAGGTCACTCGCCTGCAAAATTTAATTTGATTTGACAAGAGACTGTCATAGAATGCTTTAACGGATTATATTAAGCAAATTAAACATCTTTTCACCTTTGTACCGGTGCCATGTGCCTCAAAGTAGACAACTTTTTGTGGTTGTAAGCTAGCCTCCCCGAAAGTGTCTTGCGCGAGGCGAAGCTGCATGGCACCTGTTGGGAATGTGATACCCTGCTCCTTATAGCCATCATTGTTGATGCCAACACCATGAACCGTGCAGTACACACGGCGCGCGGTGCGGTGGCGCTGCAGCAGCACGGCCACCACCGCCTCGGAGCGCACGTAGCCGCGCCCGCTGTCGTCGAACGCTGCACAACGACCATCGGGCGAAAGCATAGTCAGTCGATGATAGTTTTGTGAAGAGGCCGGATCAAGGCACAGGTTTGTACCAGCGACTATAGCTGCGTCGCATCGGCCAGCGCGAATATCGTTCACAGCCAACGTCAACGCGTGCATAGAACTGGAACAGGCAGTGTCCATTGATATCGACGGACCTTTAAAGTCAAACGCGTAAGAAATCCGGTTTGAGAACATGGTTCTGTGACAACCAGTAAGTGTGTAAGTATTGATCTTGTCAATATCTTTCGACCACGCGTCATAGCTTTCTGAAGGGCCAACCCCCACGTAGACGCCAGTGCGCGAGCCGCGCAGCTCGATGGGATTCAGGCCAGCATCCACCATGGCCTCGTGTGTTACTTCCAGCAGCAGACGTAGTTGCGGGTCCATTAAGTGCGCTTGCTTGGGATGCACGCCAAAGAAGGCCGCATCGAAGTGCGCCAAGTCCTTCAGCTTACCACTCCGTTCAGGCAACCCGTACCAGCCTACACACAAATTGTGATATAAAATTAACTAGGTTTTAGTTTTCAATATTTTAATCAAACTTGGTATCAGAGCTGAGTAACGGAGTCGGTATATCTCTTGACGCGCGGGATTGTGACAAGCTAAGTACAAGAAAAAGCATCCTATGTCTTGATGAACATACGAGAAATCTTCTTTATTTGACTATAAGTCTTACCCACGTCTTGCCTGACTCAAGTTTAAAGTACCTATCTATAGCTCTTGTATGTGTGTATACATACGTACACTGTTTAGAGACAAATGTACCGACTGCATAATTGCCGTTCGTTTCAAATACAGTAGACGTAGACAGTACACCTTTATGACGGTCTTTCCCTTTATTGAATCTGATCCTTTGATTTTTGCGGCGAGGCGGCTAGACGTTGCCGGTTGCATAGAGCCGTAATGGCGTGCGCGACGGAAAAAAATGCTTCCGGGATATTCTCAATCCAGGACATTATTATATTATCTTGAAAATATTTCCTCGTGACAAGTATTAATTTCCTTTACCAAAAATATGATACTTCGCTTAATAAAACCACGTTTTCTTAAAATAGAAATACAAAAATGTATTGTTTCAAGAGTACGAGTATATTGAGTAAATAATATTATTATTTATTTATTATACCAACAACAAAAATTAAATTTAAGACAAAGACCCTGCAAAACTATCTCAATAGTTTGACTGCAGGAAGGAGTTAGAGATTGTACTTTAATCAAACAAGTATCATATTAGGTAAAAGAAAACTAGAAAATCAGTAAGAAATTTTCGTTAAAGGAAATAAATACTTGTCACGAGGAAATATTTTCAACACAATATAATAATGTCTTAGACTGAGAATATCCCGGAAGCTTTTTTTCCGTGTGTGTGCTCACCCGGCGTCCACCGGCGATCGTCGGCCGTGACGAGGTCGACGCCTGCGAACAGTTGCTGCGCAAACTCCTCGATGCTGCCACTCTCGGGCAAGCGGCCCGATAGACCCGACACCACTACGTTCAAGGCGCTGTCCATCTTGTTCGTTCGACCACAATGCAAATTATACCAACACCTGCAAAAACCACAACAATTAGATCTATCATCTAATACTTCTTAATAGTACCTACATTTGTAAAGGATACGAGTAAATAGCGGATAATGTCCCGCCCAATAAAATCGGATCCAGATTCTGCAACTCAATATGTACTTAAACAAAGCTTATAGCTCACCGAAGGAAGACCACTAACTGCTCGATAAGGGAAATAATTCGTGTGCAGCTGAATTTTGGTCAAGTTGTAGATAAAGGTGCCTTACACAACATACTAAAAGTACCGGTGGATTGGGGTACCGGTAACGGGGAGAGAGGGGTGAAAAGGTCCCTTTTTTGGTTTTTCGTAAATAACTCAGTAGCGGTGACGCATACGAAAAGATGTCCTTCTACTTAATTAATTCACAAATAATTTTCTACAAAAAAGGTTCTTTACACTTTTTTGCTGGGATCAATGTATAATGACTAATGAGATTTCGAGGATATACGATAATCAAATTAATCACAGGTCGTGCTCGACGCAGTGATTTTTTCCATTTTTCCTTACAATTTTAAAATTGAAATATCGTATGCAGACGTTTCTGCTTAATACAAAATTAATTAGTACGGGTTAGCGCATTATTGTTATCGATGTTATTCCAATGACTTGGAACTTCGGTGCCGTTAATGTGTAGGTATATATTATACACTTACGGTAGATGTGGCTACACGTCTTCCTGTGACGTAAGCAAGAAAGAAGAACAGATGGAAATAGTCACCGAGGTTAAGTAAGCGTCGATAGCACATTTGGTAGTGCGATCGAACCGGTGTTCCGACAGGTCGCAAGTTCGATTCTTGCTCGACGCGGTGAATTTTTCCATTTTTCCTTACAATTATAAAATGAAAACCAAGTAGATCAAGAGTAGGTGGTAGGCAACCCTACCTCATCGAGTAGCAGAATTCGGCGTATGTAGAGCAATGCATGGTCGAATGCTATTTATGTATTTTAGTACCTGGTAGCTGTACCTGAGGCAAAGTTGGAGCATTTTGTACAGTCAGCAAAATATTGTTTGACAAAAATTACAATATTTCATTGACTAGCAAGTGGGTACGTGGCCCATTTGATAGTTATCGAGGAGGTATGTCGAAAAAAGGGTGGCAGCAACACGCAAACCTACGCAACACGCAGTATAGATTTTTTTCTATAAAAGTTGGTTCGTTCTTTCGAATGACACGAGCATTATCTTCAACTAGCGAGGAAATGCTGCCAGCGTCCTCGGCACGATGCCTCAGGGACCCATTTTAGATATAGATTTTTAGTATTTAACTTTTTAGTATTTTTAAGTAGGTACGTTAATTTTGGGTTACTTACATAGTTTATTTAAGTTTTTTCATGTGCCTAGTAAAATTATAAAAATAAACTCCGGCACACCGGCTTGGTTTTACATTAGCCACGCATCTAATATTAACAAGGCGTTAAAGTGCATGTTCAGATATTTTGGAGTACCTTAGCCGCTCCAATATATTTGATGGCGACATGTACCTATATATCAGCTGTAGAAAGAGACTTGCTATTGCGTCACAATGCTGGCAAGTTCGATAAGTGGATGAGAACTAACATAATACCTATCTCTACCAATGAATAATGCGAAATCTAAAACAATAGATAAGTAACTAAAAAAAACGGTGTACAAGGGCAAGGTTTGCAAGAAATGAGATAAGTATCAATAATGCAATAGAATTCACGCTTCTTTCTTATAGTTACGATCATTCAGTATTTGCTTGGTAAGGTCGTAATATTTAATTACCTACTCGTAATCAGAATCACTAGCAGAAATGCATTGTTCCACGCCACCGTTCGGAAATGTGGCAAAATGGTCTAATCCAAGTTGGAAGGCAAGCATGAATTGGTTGTGCACCTGAACCACATCACTAAAACAATGTATTTGTAGCATTTCATTGACTGATGGCGAAATAGCCCGCTCAACGAAGAAACTTAGAGGAAATAATTGGTGTATAGCCGAATTTTGGTATTGCGGTAAACAAAGGTGTCTTACATAACATACTAAAAGTACCGGTGGATGGGGGTGCCGCTAACGGGGAAGGGGGCAAGGGGGGGTGTAAAGGTCCCTTTTTTGGTTTCCCATTTTCACTTTTCTAATACCATCACTGAGGAGGTCGCAGAGGGTTTTTATTTTTATATCACGACGGTGGCAAACAAGCATACGGCCCGCCTGATGGTAAGCAGTTACCGTAGCCTATGGACGCCTGCAAACTATAATGGTAGATACCATTATAGTTTCGCTATTTCGTTTGTCCCCGTCAGTCCGTTCACGGCTTTGCTCAGTGATGGCTAGAACTAGAAAAGTAACATTTCGCATGATTATGTGTTTTATCGCGCCGACAGAGTTTTAAAACAAAATTTACAAAAGTTTATTTATTTTATATCTTAAGTTGGGCTTATATATACTTCTCATAGGTTTTCCTGTATTATGAAGGCAAATATTTTTTTCAATTGGTATTTATTTCAAATTTTTAGTACTAGTAATTTCGGAGATAGTGGGTCAATTTCAATTTTCATCTTTCCGTCTTAAATAAAGGTTTTTCGGTAACTACTTGACACAAATTTCATGTTGTTTTTGCCCCTAGTCTCACTTGGTCGCATTTAGCATCTATATAGTAGAGCAGCACAGCCTAAGAACTTTTTGAAGCTCAAGTCAATTGCGCCCTCTGATAACTTAAGTAGGTACATAGTCTACACACATAATAAATTTAGCTGTTGCATGCTAGCATAAGTAGTTACTAATTTTATGCCTTTGTACTTTGCAACCACTTATCAATGCTGTGAATAGAATGACATCTCGCAGTTTGAGACTCAATTTTGTTATAATTGAGTTTCAAACTGCAAGATGTCATTCTCTTGTATAGCAATAACCAATGTTTAAGTTGGTAATTTGTTACTGTGCCTTGTTGTAATAAAATAAAGCTACATACTTAGCTATTTTATTATCATGTACTTTACTTACCTATGTGGTTTCTCCAATATAGAAATAGAACAAAGAACCGTTAGTAAACAACCACGCGACTAAGCCACTTCCAGCTCAAAGCCTGACTGAATGCCGAAGCGAGAGCAGCAAGCAGATTATTGAAACAGTCGTACAATTCTCTTTTAAAAGGGAATTGACACTGCGAATGTCATCTTGCTAAGTGCAACGTGCTAAGTGCAACTTGCTAAACGATTTCCCAAAAAACTTATCACAAGTCTGTTTTTAACAGAAACCACACAGAAACGCATAAATCATGCTCTATGATTTTAGAGAGCCTTTTGAGAGCCTCAAAGTTTAGTGCCTAGGGTACCACTTTGTTGATACCTACCTAGGTACCTTGAAAAAACGTCGATGTCATACTTTTAGCCAAGATACTATTAAGAGCCATGTAGGGTGATAATATTATCGCTTTTCTTTTTTCTTAATATCAGACTCCCGATGGACACCAAAATAGCTTGAAAACCTAATCATAATCACAATATTTGACACAGGCACTAGTTTTAGTAAATGTGATATTTGTAATATAATAATAAGTGGCGAAATTGGAGCGGAAGTCAGTAAAAGAGGCGGGATTGCGTGAGAATCAGTGAAAGTAGGGCGGAACTAGTTGAAACTGAAGCGGAACTCGCGGAAATGGAGCGGGACTGGCGGAATTGGAGCGCAACTGGTGGGATTGGAGCGGAAGTCAGTGGAAGTGAAGTGAAAGTGGCGGCAATTGGATGCAAATAGAGCGGAACTGGGTGGAAGTGAAACGTAAATGGCGGAATTGGAGCGGAACTGGAGCTAGACGTGTGCGCCACTTTAAAATGATCGGCGGCGACTTTTGCCAAAAAATCGACGGCGCACTGTGGGGCGAAATGACGAAAAAGCGGACTTTCGTACTTTTTGCGAAAATTGTAGTTAAAAAAATAATATTCGATATGAGATAAGACGAGAAACAATATATTTGGTATAAAATTTTTCTAAATAAGTTATATTTAAGGCAGAAAAAATGTGGTTTTTTTATGGGACCCAAAATTAGGTACTTACCAAATTTCAATGAAACTGAGAAACTACGTCTTCTAACCTTCAAAATATTATTTTCCTACTTTAATAGAGTACAAAATGATACATAGCTTAGTTCTGTTGGGAGCAATGGAGGGAGATGAAAATTGACCAAAATTGATATAGAGTTTGCCCGGAAATAGAAGTATCGTGGTTTATATGGGAGACAACAGACAGATGGATAGCAGATACATGACAAAATTTTATCGGGGTACTAGGGTACCATGATTGTATGGGGGGTAGTTTTTTACAGAATTACTTAGTCTACTTTCAGTATTTTTGACATACGATGTTATTGTCATATTAGTAGAGAGGCCAGCAGCTTAGATAAATTTTTCTATTTTTTCACTAGTATACTGCTGACGTTGGTCAATAATGTCCCCCCACTATGTAATGAGGTGTCATCAGCTCATAAAAGTGTAGAGGAGATAGTTATGGCATTTAGTTGGAGTAGTGGTCAATACATCCAAAAAGAATTGGATTATTTATTACTTATTAGGGTATTGAATCTCATTTCATGAAGATCACTATGTTTTCTAATCAAATCAGCCAGTTCATCGCTCAACTGGCACCTTATTATTAGTGTTCGTTTTCTTTTTAAGATTAGTTTGTTGAATTGGAAAATGAATGTTCAAAACATGAAATAATTTATTTTTACAGTTAATGTCAAAAGTACTTATTGTTATTAAATATGAATGAGAATGAAGAATGAATGTCAAAATGCAGAATGTCAAAATAAAATAATCGAATGGATTATTTGCTAAACAAACGTCTTTCAACCATTTCGCGTTCTTTGTTTTGGATTTTAATTCATACCGCTGCGCGTTGTGATCGCTTGTGGCGTTATCTATCACGGTGTATCTATCGGTGTTATAAAAAGAGCATGTCACTCGCGCTATGTGATATTCCGCAGTCAATGGATGATGCACAGTCCACTGTCTCAATGATTACCATTTTATGCTATTATTCCGAATAATTGTGTAGTTTTTTGCATAACATTAAATAAACACGAATAACTATGGCTTTAATTTTCTTATAAATTCGTTTTCTATTTAGTAACTATTTGGTTTTTATTCATTTCTACAATAAGCACTTACAGCCAAACCTTACGTGCTAATTAGTATATTTATATAAAAATTAGCACGTAAGGTTTGGCAATGTAAAATGTTTAAAATAGATAATCAAATGACAACATATGTCAGATCAAGCACAAAAGTATTGGTACAAAATTACTTTTATTAAATCATAAACAAACTAGGTAGTACGAGTAACTCGCCATTTTTTTGGTACACAGTTTTATTGCTGTCTGTACCTAGTACCTAGCATTGTCATATAAACCACGGAAGTAGTTTGGAAGTAGTTAGAAGTAGTTAGTTCAGCTCAATCAAACACTGGGAAGTTTTTGAAATTTAACTTACAAAATTTGATGCGTATACATAAACAAACAAACAGATACACGGGGTCAAGTTAAATAAAATCCTTCTGGTACAAGCTGTTGTCCTCCCCATGATTGATTATGCTGATGAGTGCTACTCGAATGCCATTCAAACTTCCCTGACAGACTTAAACTGGACAGACTGCTCAACAACTGTAAATATTAGGTTCATATTTTGTCTTCGGAAGTACGACCATACATATCATATCAGCTTACCGTAAGCAGCTCAATTGGCTTCCCATACGCGAGCGTAGGTCTCTTAGACTCCTGTGTACCCTGTATTCTTTGCTTTTTGATCCTACCACACCTCAGTATCTTCGATCTGGATGTAATCTTCGCACTTCTCGCAGCCTTAAGCTCGCCATTCCCCATTCCCCTTCATCACACCGGTTTCATGACCAATTCCTTTACTCTCCAGCCAATACGCCTTTGGAATGACCTTTCGATTGACATTAGGAAAGCTCAGAGCAAGTTCACTTTCAAGCGCATGTTGCGCAAGCATTTATGTTTTATGTGATAAATTGCGTGATTGATTATCGTCATGATGTTTCACTGTAGGTACACATATATAAGAATATGTATGTAAGTTTATTATATTATGAATTATATGTATAAGTTTATTTTATTCTGTATATTTGATTAAGTATATAGTATTTATTTTATATTAAGTAACTGTGATACCGTTTGAATACATTATTTCATAAAACCTGCACCAAACATATCTCTTTTTGGCCCAGTGGTTGACTGGTAGAGAATGCCTTAAGGCATTAAGTCCGCCATTTGTATATTTTATGTGCAATAAAGTTTAAATAAATAAAACTGTTTAGAAAATAATATAATGTCAAAAATAACTAAAAATGTAGACATTCCTATAAACGCTCTAAACAATGTAAAAATCATAGTCGCCCGGACCGACAGCGCCCTTCGTTCCCTTTCGTTTCGTATGTCCAGGTCGTATTTGAGGTCGGTCGTGATCTCGTGATAACGTGGCCTAAATACTTAAAATGGTTCACTCTAGCCATAGGGGTACCATTGAGACAAATGTCAGGGACTTCCACTGCCTTGGCTACATTATAGTATTTAGGGCCGTGTGCATCCACATATGTTTCACATATTTGGAGCAACTTCCGCAGCCCACACACCGACGCACTCATCAGCACCATGTCGTCTGCATAACTTATGTTATTCACACAAACTCCGTCCACATGACAGCCGACATGGGTTCTGCTGAGCGCCTCGATTAGTCCGTTGACATACAGATTAAAGAGCGTTGGTGAGGTCAACCCTCCCTGTCTCACCCCGCACTCCAACCTGTATTCATCCGACTGCGCGTTTGCCCATCTAACACAGTTGACCTGGTTACCATTACCAGTACCAGTACCTACTTAAATATACCTATGAATGGTTCCCGCGGTAGGCTCGTATTTTCCAGCTTGTTCCACAGTAGGTCATAGGGAAGTCATTACTTCTACACATTGGGATGTCGTTTTAATTAAACTTATGTTTTAGAGTGGTGGTATCCTGTACACGTTTATTTTAATTTAACACTGCTTTATTAAGGGATTGATAAAACGCCTATATAAAGTTTACGGCAAACAGTGTTCGAGTGTTGCCCATAATTGGGATTGTTCATTTTTTTTGGAAATGTATATTTCCAAAACCATTTCCAGGTCTAGGTTTATCGATCATCTTTTGATTAATATTTCACGAAATTAATAAGTGGATTCGGATATTTTCGCATAAATATGAATGACCTTTGTTTGACTTTGTCCTCACAACTACCATGTAAAACCTCTTTGTAAAACCTTTGTAAGCATTCCTATAAAAATAAAATCAATGTCATACCATTGTCATACGTATGGATGGTAGAAGGTAAGGATGACAATCTCTATGTTTCAAAAGTGTCCACCAAAAGGCGTGGAATTGGTGGCGCCACAATAGCTTTCGTGTACCTTTCTATACTTCGTTTTTTTGAGATTACAAATTGAGTAAACATAGAAACAGAAGTTGCCAACCTGTTCTAACCTGTTCTGTTTGAATGTTCAATTTAAACACACTGCAAGCACACTAACAAACGATTAGTTAACATGACATGATGAAGAGTTCACATTTGTAAATAAATAATGACAATTTGCAGATTATAATACATAACAGCAATAAAACCACAATTTCGTTTTGATTATCACGTTAGAGACACTAGACACATGAAATTGAAAAACTGACAGTGTCGTGACACACGCGTACGCTGTTTATAAATCGAAAACCATATGTTTCTAACCTCTTTTTCTCCAGGTTTTTTATTGTGCAACATACACTAAAACATTAACAATGATAAGATTAATTATTTCGTGAAAATGACTACTATTACAATACTGTAAAATAAATAATATTATTCAATTTAACATTTACAAATACCTACGCATGGCTTTATTATAAATACAAACATATTTAAATATTTTTTTCACTTCTCATGCTCGTAAAGTTCGACTTTAAGTCGTGCGTAGACGACATAAAATCGCTCTTTGTGCTCTAGTGCATAAAGTAAAATTTTCTTCTAAAACTAAGACAATGAGGCTCAACAGCCAAGCACAGTCAAAATATATTGCATAATTTAATTAAGCAGTAAAATTGCGTAGACCACTGAAACTTGTTGTTTTATTTTATTCTTGCTATTATTATTTGAATATTGTGTTTTCTGTACTTAAATGAATGAAATTAGATAAAATTGGAGTTGATTATTGTTACAAAATTCCCTGAAATGTTTTATGACTTGGCAGAAAACAAGTATCTAAGTATAAATTCACATGATGAGAATTAAAAAAAAACATTAAAAAATTAATTAGTGGGAATAGGGAATATTACGCAAAACTCTGCGTAGGGGGCGGCACTAGCACATCCAGAGGGCCTACCACGAAACACGACAATAAAAATTTCGTTACCTGGTTCTCTGTCACTCTTTCATATTCGAGCGATAGAGAGGCACATGTCAAAATTTCGATTCTCTCATTTCACGATAGGCCCTTTGTAAACAAACCGCCTTGGTGCGCAAATGACATATTTATTCGTTATAAATTATCTATGAAAAGTAGTAAAAAAACTGTTTAAGGCCTAGTATGTATTAAAAACTCTATGGTTTACCGGTGTGCTAGTGCTGCACTCTGGTGGCAGAATATTGCAGTAATATCCCCTATTGGTTATTTTTCATGTTCTTTTACTTTACAGCGATTTTATTGTTTAAATTGAAGTGAACATATTATTGAACGATTAAACATAAATAATGACGTCGAGTGACGTTGAAATTGCACTGTAGCTTTATAAGTTAATCGAACAGAGTGAGCAAAAAGTAGTAGAACAATTAATATGGCCACCGAAATCAATATTCTTTTATATGTGTAATGTAATTATTTATTTGCTCTCCACTTAAATTTTCCTCGCAATCGAAGTGAAAAGCAGAATGTATACCTCGGGCATAATCAACCATTTTTATCCTCAACTATATTGGTCCTCGCTGCGCTCGGACCAATAAATTGCTTCGGATAAAAATGGATCGCTTTATGCCCTTGTTGTACAATCTACTATTTTTTTCACGGATATTTGTAGTACTTATATTACGATTTATAATATAAAAGAAATCCGTACATATTTACAAAATAATTATTTTTTGGAGAAGAAAAAACTCTAAATATTAATTTTACTTAGAACGTCAAAAAGTATTAAATACCGATAATTTAAAATTAAAACTACTTTTGACTTTTTCGTCGTGAACATCGTGGCGTTTCTCTGTATTCTCTCTTCCACGGTGAGTATCGGTTTTTTTCAGGTAGGTAGGCATCAAAAAATTGTCATCGTGGGACCCTATATACAGGTTGGATTTTCTTTTTGGGTCAGTGAGGGCAGCTACCAGATTCCGTGCTGCTACGCGAAAATGGTCTTAGAAGACCTTCCCTCGATTTCCATTTGGATAATTTGTGCCCATTTAAGAGCTATATCAGCTCTATAAACGTTTATGATTCTACTATAGAACCAACTCAAAATGCTAAAGGCATAAAGAAATGTAAGAAGGGCGTTATACTGCTTTGATGTGTTACTTGGGCTGTAAAGAAAGGAAACTATAGATCTATAAAGTATAAATTTAGTTTTTAGGCAATTTACATATTGTAGAACGGGGAGGCGAAGATGAAAAGCCGCGAGTACAGAATACGTTTTATTCGGACGGAAGAGTTACAATTAGTAGACTAAACTTAGACTATTAGTGCTCACTAGCCGCGTAAGACCTAACGAGGGGTAGGCGCTTACGGGTCTAGGGAGATAGTACTGGAGTGTCGACACTAGAGTGCTCAAACGTGGTTGGGTCACCTAGCGTGCGTCTACCAGTCCCTACTGCGAATCTCAAATAAACCTCGGCAAAGCGTCGAGGGTCATGTTTTTTCGTCGACCTTCCGTTAGCGACATCTAACTCGATCGCTGCGCCATCTCTTGGTGCACGGTGTGAGTAGCGCCGTAGTGCAGTTGCATCGTTGCATGGTGCATATTCTGGTACTACTAGCGCCATCTGTCGGCGGGTAGTAGTGATGGTGTTACAATATATGTTTTGTAAGACTGTTTGTTTTTAATAAAAAAAATATTGAAGACAGAAAAAATATGTGTTTTTTTTGTATCGGACCCAAAATTAGGTACCCTATTGCTAGGGAACCATAAGAAACTACGTCTTCTAACCTTCGGAATATTATTTTCCTATTTTAATAGAATCATCATCATCTCAGCCATAAGACGTCCACTGCTGATCATAGGCCTCCCCTTTCGACCTCCATAAGTATCGGTCGGAAGCGAATTGAATGGAATTTATCATTAAAGGGGGGGGTTTGCCATACGAGCTACGCTTGGCATGCGGGTTGGCGCGCGCAGTTTTTTTTTTGTTTATTGTTGTTTAGGCTTTCGGAAGATGCTGCTGCCCATCTCCCGGTATATTAGCAGATTCCTAGTGCAACCATGGGACGATATGGTGGGGGACAATTCTAAGGCCGGGCACCCCACGGCAATAGAATACAAAATGATAAATATAAGTAGCTTAGTTCTGTAGGCGCCCGTTTTCATGCATAGTCCATTCTCAATTTCTGCGCCCCTGGTAGGCTTTTATACGCAAATAAAAACACAAATGAAACACACGAGAAAGAAATCTACCAGAGCCCGAATTAATAAAAATAAAATAAAATGTAGCAACTATTTACCCCCCATACAAACATGGTTCCCTAGTACCCCGATAAAATTTAGTCATGTATGTATCTGCTATCCATCTGTTGCCTAAGAACCGGAAAGAAAAGTGTCGTAGAATGTATGAAGCTCCCATATAAACCACGATACTTGTACAAATACAAATACAAAATACAAATACAAATAATTTATTTATAACGCCAAGTTACAAGTCAGTCTTAGGTCTAGGAAATACATTTGGTATTGCGTAATGTACAATAAATCGGTACAGGTAAGTTATATAAGTATTTAACATAAGAATAATTTCAGTCATTAAAGTCATTGAGTAGGAAGCTCATACAATTCATCTACAGAATAAAACGTATGGTCAAGGAGCCACCTACGTAGTTTAAGCTTAAAGGCCACTATGGAAGCCGCATCCTTTTTAATGTATTTCCAGGCAAACTCTATATAAATTTTAGTAAATCCATGCACCCCACACATCTAAACCAAATTGTTAAATAGCAATAATGGCGCGTAGTCACAGTCATGTGAGGCAACCGGATGGCTCGCGGTATTTAAGCGCCCTATGGAACCGCCCTGGGGGGTGATTTTTGAGATTCGAGCACTCGAAAGTGACATTTAAAACTCTGAATAAAACGATGAAATTATGTTTTAAAAATAAAAGCGATAGAAATTTTGAATAATTATTATTTAAACTATTAATTCCATGCGGAAAAATTGGCGGTAAACTTTTGTGTGCGATTATTTTCGAGCTTGAATTTTTTGAATTGGAGCGTCCGGCTGTCAAAAATCGGCCCCCTGTGCTCGTTCTTGTTCACCTACAGATACTGGAAATTGAGGGG
This sequence comes from Pammene fasciana, assembly GCA_911728535.1. Classification (NCBI taxonomy): domain Eukaryota; kingdom Metazoa; phylum Arthropoda; class Insecta; order Lepidoptera; family Tortricidae; genus Pammene; species Pammene fasciana. The sequence continues at coordinate 25,278,351 of OU452275.1, forward strand.
GTGGCAGGGTGAAAACCCTATTTATTCGGCATAGGCACATGTATCACATTGCACTATTAAAAGTCCGATGTTGCCGATACGAATTGCTTCTGAACTCAGCTGGTTTACGCCAATTTATTGAAGTGAAAACTTCTTTAGTCGCGTACCGTGGGTAAATCTTATGAGTTTGCGTCACCGACACCATCACGAAAACAAATGTGTCACATACTCGGAAATAGTACCATTTGGTAGATATGGAGTTATGCATATACCTATCCTAAAAGAGGATATAATTTGATAATTTATAGGGTTCCGTACCTTGAAAGGAAAATACGGAACCCTTATAGGAGCACTTTGTTGTCCGTCTGTCTGTCTATCTGTCTGTCTGTCTGTCTGTCAAGACCATTTTTCTCAGGAATGCGTAGAGATATCAAGCTGAAAATTATATCAAATACTGAGGTTTATTGTCCCTTGGAGCTGTGAAAAAATCAAACTTAAAAGCCAACGCAATCAAAAGATACAGTCGTTTATGCTGCAAATTTTAGAGTATTTTGGAACTCGCAAAACCTACGGGGTACTTCCCGTGAACTCAGAAACTTGAAATTTGTCACGAAGCAACGTTATATACATAGATAATGGAAAAATTACAAAAAGAAGAAACTTTTATTAAAATCATACTAAAAATATATATTTTTTTTTCATTTTTAACTTACTACCTTTTTTTCTCGTAAACGCGTGAAGTTATTATGAAATAGGCAGAGCGCCGGGGTGGAGGGCTGGTGATGAAAACACAGTTATTCGGCTTCAGAGGTGTATGTAGGCTCTTACTATCTCTCCTCTCCCCTATGACTAAATTAAGTAAGCTTGATACATTATATACTATTATATACTTATTCTACGTGCTAGGAGATGAAATCCCTTATCAAGTGGATGCGCATGATCTAATCGATTGTGCTGATCACTCAATATGCACGGACGTGCACATATGAGTGTCTGCCTATCACAATTAAATTGAAATTCATGTCATATACTCAGGGCTATAGGACCTTGCAGATGTAGCAAAACCAAACTTTTATGTCAATGCAATCAAAAGAAAAAGCAATTTAAGTTGCACATTTTGAAACTGAGTACTCGCAAGAAACTCAAAACCTAAAGGGTACTTCCCGCAAACTCAGAAACTTGAAACTTGGCACGAAGAAACTTCATACAGCACAGACAAAGGAAAAATTACGAAAAGTAGAAATTTTTAGTAAAATCATACATAAAGTATTTTTTTAAATTTGTAACTTACTACCTTTTTCCTCGTAAACGCGTAGAGATATGAAATTGAAATTCATATCAAATAATCAGGTCTATAATACCTTTCAGCTGTAGCTAAACGAAACTTTTATGTTACGGATTTCATTTTCATTTAGTAATAATCATAGGTCGTACAACTTTTGCTTGGTATAGGTTTGTACGGAACCCTCGGTGCTCCCGCACACACAATTTAAAGTTCGTGACGGTAAAAAAGACACTCCTGCTTCGAAGTTACATAGTGCGATGATAGGTACCAAATGTTACATGTTCACAAATAATAACAAAGGTCAACTATGTCAGAATCGTTGACGTGGTTCAACTTCTTTAGGGTTGAACACGCAAGGCAAGGGTAGAAAGAAATCCTATAAGTACCATTATCATGGCTAATACGATACGTTACAAATTCATCACTGTTTATACGAACTAATTTATTGTTTGATTACCTGGGCAGTTTAAGAGTCATTAATAAATAAAAACAGGCCAAGTGCCGGACTCGCGCACCGACCGAGGGTTCCGTACAAACCTATAACAATTGATATTTCTTATGATAAAAGAAACGAGTACTCAGTTTCAAAATAGGCACCTTAAATTACTATTGCTATTGATGGGCAGCAGCATTTTCCGCCAACCCGCCTGCCAAGCGAGGCGCGTATGGCAACCCCCCCCCCCGGCAGCTCCGCTATTCCTGGCGCGGGAGGTCCAAAGGGGTGGCTTATGTTCAGCAGTGGACGTCTTATGGCTGAGATGATGATGATGAAATTGCTATTTCTTTTGATTGCCTAGACATACAAGTTTGGTTTTGCTACAGCTGAAAGGTATTATAAACCTGAGTATTTGATATGAATTTCAATTGAATACCTCTACGCGTTTACGAGGAATAAGGTAGTAAATTTAAAATTCCTTTGTTACATACTCCAGCTAAGTAAATAATCTAGACACATGGTAGTTCGCAGAGCAAGGAGCCAGCCGCACACCAGCCGGGGTTACTTACAAGAACCATTTCATGTATCATCAACAACAAGGTCATATTTTATTATTGTAGCGATATACAGTGTGTTTCTGTAATAGGAGCAATAAATTTAAAACGTAGATTCTACTCCTCAAACCAGGAAACGTTTGTTCAGCGACTTTTAAAAATAACGTATGGTTTGATTTTTAGGACACTTAAAGTTTTTTCGAACACGCAATGTACCTATTCCGAAATTGACTATGTCTGTAGAGTGACAAGCAATGTCAATTAGACGGATTTTAACGTTAATTGAAGAGTTTGTATGAAAAAGAGACAATCTACAAAATACATATTTTTTTAAAGTTGTTGATGAACAAAAGTTTTGTAGTTTGAGGAGTAGAATCTATGTTTTAATTTATTGCTCCTATTACAGAAACACACTGTATTGTTAGATAAGGTGTTTTTAGTTTTAAATCAATATCATATTAAAACGTGCAAAACTTTGTCTACTCGTAAACCTTAACTAGTAGTCCGCCTCGAACTGAGAACTCGCGTCTTCCTTGCAAACGAGTTGACCAATATAACAAGACCCTAAGGAGGACTTTTTTTCTCCTTCTAGCTCCATAACCACTTGATCGATCCTGCTCATATACGAACTTACAAATTTTATGTACCTCTGCTACAGCCTCAATAAATTTCATAAAGATCAGAAAAACGTTACTAAAGTTATCGTCGGACAAACTATCTAAATCAAAAAGCCATCCAAATGCCGCTCTTGTCCCAGTAGCCAGGTGACAGTTTGGTCTGGAGTTGTTTGTAAGAACTCACTTCGCTGACGCTCAGCGAGTTTGATAACTTAAAAATATAATATTTAGGGAACTGGTAAATTAAATCAAAACTACCTAAAGAAACCCAAAGCATCTCTCAGCGCAAAGGTCTCACGCTCGCTGCGCTGCCGCATTGGATCGCAATGGACAACCTCTGCATCAGGATCGACCGAGTGGGGGGAGGGGGGGGGGGTCAAGTCAAGGCCCCTCTCCTGCCCACGGCGGCCCAGGGTGATATTAAAAAGCATTTTAATATATTAAAAAGTAAATTTTCAGGAAAGTAGGGGTATTTTGACTGGAGCTACAGAGTTTGCGCACCATTCGTTGCGGTTACGATACAATGATGTACCTAATTACGCAGGTGCTCGTAAATTACGTGGACGCCAGTCGCGCCACACTACCGCAGTTTGTAAAAATCAGCGCATCTTGGCTCACACATCTTCTGCACAGACCCGCAGTGCAGTGCGGCCCTGATAGCATTAGAAGGAATAAGGTTCATACATTCGTAAGTCATTCATTTTTGTACTTTATACGGTCTAGGACTTTTTATAGGTACATCGTTCTCTTTACATTGGACATTTCATAGAGTAAGTATTAAACAAAAGAAGATAGCTTGAACCGTAAATGCCTCAACAATCAAAGTCCGTGGTCCGAGACTGCACATATTATTATGTCGGAGCGAAGGTGGTCACAAATATCTGAACAACGCCTCTATTGTCAATCCGATAAAGTGCATGTTCAGATACTTTTGGTTTTGAGTACCTGCCCTGGCCCCTGGCCGCTGGCCCCTGGCCCCTGGTCCCTGGCCCCTGGCCCCTGGTTCCTGGCCCCTGGTCCCTGGCCCCTGGCCCCTGGTTCCTGGCCCCTGGCCCCTGGCCCCTGGCCCCTGGCCCCTGGCCCCTGGCCCCTGGCCCCTGGCCCCTGGCCCCTGGCCCCTGGCCCCTGGCCCCTGGCCCCTGGCCCCTGGCCCCTGGCCCCTGGCCCCTGGCCCCTGGCCCCTGGCCCCTGGCCGCTGGCCGCTCCGATCGATATATTTGATGGCGACTGTGCCTGAGAATTTCATAGTTCGTTTTGTGTAATATTTTGTTGACTATTTAAACACACTAGAATGAAATATTTTTTATGCCACACCTGGCCATAAAGTGGCTTTTTCCGCACGCTGCGCGTACGGAAAAAGACGCTTTCTGGCCAAGTGTAGACATAAAATGATGTACACAACACGGGAGGTAATAAAGAAACTCCTCGATCGCATATTTACATCCCTCGCTTGCAGCTCGGGCCGCAAACTTCTGCGATCTCGGCCTTTCTTTGTTTTACCACCCTAGTTGTGTAATGTACTAAAGCGATGATTTAATAGTAGTTTATACAACATAGTGGGGTGGCCAAGTTGAAGGGGAGAATTCTTCGTAGGACTGAAAAGGTTTATACCAACAAGTGGTATCGTTGGAATCAGCATAAGCTACTGATTATTAAACTATCTCTTGTCACTTCATAAAGTGGTGGAATGAGTTTTTAAGACGTCACAAAGATGGCGCGCGACTTAGGGTTAGATTTTGTCGATTATTTAAAAAACTATTTAGTCAATTTAAGCAAACAAGGTGTCATACGATTGATATTTTCATGCTTAATAAAATTTGTAAGTCTACTTTCAACCAAAAAGTTAAATAAAAGCCAAATTGATTTTTATTTAAATTTCTAACACGCATTAGTTTACATTTTTAATTATGTTAAACTTTATTGCACAATAATAAAAAAATAAGTCCAAAAGGCGCACTTAATGCTTTAAGGCATTCTGTTCCAGTTAACCATAGGGCAAAACAGAAATTTGCTATGGTGTGTGCAGTGAGATAAAAGGATTGTGTAATTATTAGTCTCATATTTAAGTCCTAATTTCTAACTCTACACATTGTAAAGAAATATTTGTAGCTAATATATGTTATATATGTAGTATATGTGTACCTATATGTAATAATCTTTACCTTTATTTAGCTTTATTATTATACCTTTTATCATTAAGTAGTGTATTTTACAGTGTGTTTTTAACATACTGTTTACGCTGTTGGGGCAGGTCTTGTAAAACAGTTATTATCGAGGCCAACAGAACACAGCATGCTGTCCTTAAAACAATGTTAAAGAAACCCTTCCGTATTCCACACTTTTACTATATAAAAAGTCCGAAGTGTTGACGGTTCGTCAATTTACCTACTCAAAATTGTTGTTGATAAGCACAAGCAAATACTTGAAACGAAGAGTGTATCGAACACAGGTTCCGTCCGTGAATACTGCCCTTGTAAAACGATTAGAACTGTATATTCTATATGGTTTTGTTTATAATTCCGTGACTAAACACTTAAACATTAAAGATAAACCCGTTTTTAAAGCCAAATAAGTCACTACAAAAGCAAAAGCAATGGCTAGCCAGCTTAACCTATGAATATACTGAAGATATTATCCAAATCAGAAAAAAATAGTCCTTCGTGATAGTCAAAATAAGCTTAGAGTTAATTTGATGCACTTTTACTTAAGTATAGTTATAATAAATTAGCTTAAGTAATATTTATACTTATGTATTGTGTTGGTTGTAGATAACATCATACTTTAAAAAATAAATCTATAATTTGTCAACCGGTTATAGCATATATTGTCATAACATGTGATATTGGTCTCCTCGATATAGGCATGCCTAGTGCGAGTATCAAGGTTAACTTATTTAAGGAGTTCCAACAACTAACATACAAACAGAGAAGTTCGGAGTGAACGAAGTATTCTTTTGCATTATGTCGAGCACCCAAAGGTTGTATGGAATATAATGATCTGGCGTTCGCACAGCTAAAAATATGTATATCTTCGGGTAAATTAGGTACATAATCCGATATCGTTAGATAGACTTTATTGCGTTTCTATTTAATTGTCCTGTGCAACTGCGAAATCATTTTATTTATTATAAAAATATAGACATCTAATTTTGAAACGGCCACAACGAACTGTTGTTAGTAAACTCCAGTGGGGATTGAGTTCTAAGGACACCTGATTGGTTTTCTTTAGATATCGATACTTTTTGCGGTCTAAGAACAGTATTGCCAGTCTTGTGTTTTTTTCACATGTAATGTTTTTAATGGGATCTCATTCCTTTTTGTAAGTAGGGCTCCTTTTTCTCCTCCCACGATCTTGCCATGCACATTCTCACCCATGAACCCGTACGCATGCCCAAATCCAAAGGTATTAATGGGAACCTAAAATTGCCTTTATTTTACTATCAACTACTATGGTCAAAAAAAGATCAAAATGTTATCAACTGAAAATGTACTTGTAAGGTTTGTAAAACTAGGCAACCCGGCTGACATTGCAGTATGTTAAAATTTTCAGAGGCTTTATAGCTCTAATACTAGATGTATTCAAAATTTAATCAAAATCAAAAAATCTAAAATACTACAAGCTCCAGTATATAATAGTCAGTCAGTAACAAAATTAAGGAACTTTGACTTGAAATCATTCTTAAATTATAAGTTAAATGATTTTGAGAGTATGTCTTCCTTGTGTTATGACTTCTTTTTCACTGAAAATTTAGACTTCTAGCTACCACCAAACAGACTACTCAGGCCGTGAGACAGACTAATAATTTCACAATCCTTTTATCTCACTGCACACATCATAGCAAAATTTTGTTTTGCCCTATGGTTGACTGGAACAGAATGCCTCAAAGCATTAAGTGCACCTTTTGGACTTATTTTTTTATTATTGTGCAATAAAGTTTAACATAATTAATTATGTAAATTAATGCGTGTTAGAAATGTAAATAAAAATAAATTTGGCTTTTATTTAACTTGTTGGTTGAAGATAGATTTATATATTTTATTAAGCATGAAAATATCAATCATATGACACCTTGTTTGCTTAAATCGACTAAATAGTTTTTGAAATAATCGACAAAATCTATCCCTAGGTCGCGCGCCATCTTTGTGACGTCATAAAAACTCATTCCACCACTTTATGAAGTGACAAGAGATATTTTCATAATCAGTAGCTCATGCTGATTCCAACGATACCACTTGTTGGTATAAACCTTTTGGATCCTACGAACATTGAAAATAAGATAGCTCCTACGAATTGGCCTTTCCTCTAACAGTTGTATAAGAGGGGTCAAAAAAGGTGAGTGTCGTGGGTAACAATTTGAGCCGTAGGCGCAGCCGGAGGCGAAAATTGTTAAGAAAAACGCCACGAACATTTTTTGACCTACTTATACGACGTTGCATACAATACTTGTTCTACGACTACACTTACGTTTACATAAAATCCGAAATTGAACACAACATGGATATTGCAGTTATTTTGTCTCACATAATCAACAATAATTTAAGTTTTACCTTTCAAAACACAGTATTTCAAGAAGAATACTACAATAACACAAACAGTCGTTATTTAATCAATTATCAAATCAGAACAGAGTTTAGTCAAAATCATGTTAAAATATATTATTTTTCAAAGTTTGCAGTTTGCCCCCACAAACGAACGTAAAAACTACAAAGTATGTCTTGGGTTCTTTAAGTTCTTTTCATTTTTTCTTTCTTAAAGTTTTTTTTTCTTAAAACGCTGCGCTTATTTAGGTTTCTTAGGTTGGCAGTAATTTATTTTCTTCTAAAGTCATGACAGCAAGCAGTTCCATTTTGGCGCTTTTATAGAACAAGTGCTATTTTGGGGAATAGACTAGATAGTATTTTCTTCGAGTATATTATCTATGTTGTTATATAGGTGATGACACTGATGACGAATGTATAAATGACAGATAAAAGTACGGGAGTAGAAAAAGTCATCAATACAACTAATAATATCGGACGCAATAAGAATCCGGTAACGTTATTTTTCAATTTTGCTAAAACTTTTCATATGGTTTAACTATTAAAGAGCGTTAAATTAACAAGTTGTAATGCATAAATTATAAAAACTGTATAAATGTAAAACTTATTCTATATTGTTATTTTATTTTGAATAATCGACAACTTTTTCACCAATTTTTGCTCGGAGAGTTTCTAACAGTTATACATTTCGTACTATTCGGATAGTTTGGATTGCAAACTCTACTTACGAGATTCGATTACAGGCAACGGGTCAGTGAAACTAAATAAAAACTTGTAAAAGGCCACAGTGTGGAGTTAGCTGAATGATGATTTTGTTGGTTGCATATTGTAATGTTTTTATTTAATTAGATTGCACCTATCCCCGGCTGGTTGTTTTGGGAGAGCTTGCAAAGTCGTCCATGTGCAACATGTCTGGTCGAGTGTGGTCCGTATTCCAAGCGATGAGAGGCGCCGGCGCAGGTGCCGGCTCGCCGATGACGTTTCGTATTCAAGATGTACCCGAGAACAGGATCAACGACGCCGTAGATCTGTTTGTAAAATATTTTCTCGGCGAAGAACTGCTTCTGACAGCCGCAGGTAATATAAAGAAACTAGGATATATAACCTAAAATAAATACTCGTATCATATAATATACTTCAGAAAAAGTGACCAAGTCCTCCGGTAGCCGAGGCCAGATTTCAACTGGCGTCTTCAGCTTTTGCCTTGCCGGAGGCCTTGATAACTTTTTCTGCAGAATATGACATCTCTCCCAGTTTACAAATTTATTTATAGTAGTGTTACGGCAGTGTGTCAGTTAAGTTCGCAGAGTAAAGAAGCGACACAACGGCCGAGCCGTACCAACTATTTGGGGCCACTTTTCTGTCATCAAAACCTTCAAGAAGTTCCAGACTACTTCCAGGTCACCTAGAATGTTGAAATTTGGCATACCTACAACTAGGCACTCGTGTATTAACAATGGTAAAAATAAGATATAATTTTTTTTATGTTTTTCACATTTTATATGAAATATAAAAAATCATTGTTGCATTGTTGTTGGCTTGGTTTTGTCATTAGATCTCAATACTTTTTGCGGTAGAGCTTGCGTTGCGAGACGGGCATATTTGAACATGTAATGTTTTTGATGGGATTTTCAATATTCTAAGGGCTCCTCTATATGATGGGCCATCATAGGGACATAACTATGTGTTAGAGCGAGCTAACAATATTGCGATCTCGTTCTGTCATATAGCTGCGTCCCTATGATGGCCCATCATATAGAGCAGCCATAAGATCCTACTCCCTAAACAGACAATGTATATAAGTAGTTCTTGTATGCGTCCTTCATTTCGCCATTTATTTTGAACATTATCATGTATACACGGGTGTTGCGAGAAACCCGAAGGCTGTAACAGAGTTCCGAACAATAATAAGTGAAACGATGAAGAATCCTACTTCACACGTTACGATATGTTGTAAAGAGGAAAATGACGGTAATGTTGGACAAATCGTCGGTGCCTCTTTGATGACATTGATTGCAGTAGGGCAAAAGGATCCGTTAAAAAATATACAGGTATTTCCTTATTAAGTATTATCCAAACTGGAAAAGTTTCGTAAGAAACTTCAATGAACCTAAAGTAAAGTAGTCAGGTCGAATAGCCTACGATAGCCTGGAGCCCTCCAGAAAAAATAAATTTAATTTTTACAAATAATTCAGAACGTTTTTATCCGTTTTTAGGGTTCCGTACCTCAAAAGGAAAAAAACGGAACCCTTATAGGATCACTTTGTTGTCCGTCTGTCTGTCTGTCTGTCTGTCTGTCTGTCTGTCAAGACCATTTTTCTCAGGAACGCGTGGAGGTATCAAGCTGAAATTTATACCAAATACTAAGGTCTATTGTCCCTTGAAGCTGTGAAAAAATCAAACTTAAAAGCCAACGCAATCAAAAGATACAGTCGTTTATGCTGCAAATTTTAGAGTTTTCGGCACTCGCAAAACCTACGGGGTACTTCCCATGAACTCATAAACTTGAAATTTGGTACGAAGCAACGTCATATAGCATAGACAAAGGAAAAATTATAAAAAGTAGACATTTTTAGTAAAATCATACAAAAATATATATTTAAAATTTTAAACTTACTACCTTTTTCCGCGTAAACGCGTGAAGTTATTAAGTTGAAATGCATGTCAAATACTCAGGGCTATAGGACTTTTCAGTTGTAGCAAAATCAAACTTTTATGTCAACGCAATCAAAAGAAATAGCAATTTAAGTTGCATATTTTGAAACTGAGTACTCGCAAGAAACTCAAAACCTAAAGGGTACTTCCCGTAAACTCAGAAACTTGAAACTTGGCACGAAGAAACTTCATATAGCAAAGACAAAGGAAAAATTACGAAAAGTAGACATTTTTAGTAAAATAGTACTTTAAATATTTTTTTAAATTTTAAACTTACTACCTGTTTCCTCGTAAACGCGTAGAGGTATTAAATTGAAATTCATATCATATCATCATCATCATTAGTCGTTCCCTCAGAGCTGAGGATCGTGACATCATGTCCTTCTGTTGAAGATCAGGTTCCTCCATAGGCTTCTATCCCTCGCTAAGCGCATGGCTTCTTGCAGTTTTAATTGCATGGGTGCAGTGATTTGGGCACTCCATCTTGCGGGGGGAGGGCCTCTAAGTCTTGTGCCTTCAACTTTTCCCGTCATGATTATTCTCTCCAAGCTATCCGAGGAACGTCGTGAGAGGTGTCCGAAGTATGTGAGTATGCGGTCGTAGCACGTCGTCGACAGCCGGCGTTTTATGCGTAATTCCTCTAGTATGGACTGATTAGTGCGCATCGCAGTCCAAGGTATCCGCAAAAGCCGTCGCCAACACCACATCTCAAACGCGTCAATACGGCTTTTAAGGTCTGCCTTGATAGTCCACGACTCAGAGCCGTAAAAGAAAATTGTCAGAATCATATCATATACTCAGCTCTATAATATCTTTCTGCTGTAGCAAAACGAAACTTTCATGTCCACGCAATCATAAGAAATAGCAATTATTTTAGGTTTTTACGGAACCCTCGGTGCGCGAGTCCGACTCGCACTTGGCCGGTTTTTTTAGGTTTTCCGTAGTCAACTAGGTTACTAACCATTATAATGACCGCCATTACAGCATTTACATCGCCATGGCCAACTGACTGCGGTCGGGGCTTGTAAACGGTTTTTTGAAGAGAATAATAAATTGCTTAGTCCTATAAATATGTCTTGAGTTAAAAATATCATGATTTTTAAAGAATAAAATTTATTCTTTAACTACCATTCGCTTTAAAATTGTGTAAAGATACAGCTGAATAATTTTATTTATTGAATAAATTTGATTTGTGTTTGAGTTAAAATATTAATTATTTACAGCAATAAAACTGTCTTAGCAATAGAGATTGCAAGCTCCTAGAAAACGGTTTTAGCTGGAGTAATTCTTCCTCAAACCAAAAATACTACCCATCTCCAAAGAAAAACCACAAAAAAATCCTTTGAGAGTTTTACATTTTTAGGCAAGAACGATTAATTTTTGGTTTGATTTTTCAATCTGCTGTCAAGTGCCAACGCTAATTCAAAGAAGAAGCACCATAATTTTGCTTTGAGATTTTTATGTTTTTAGACAAGACCGATTAATTCTTGGTTTGATGATTTCAATCTACAGCCAAGAGCTAAAGCTATTCCAAAGAAGAAGCACTAAAATTGTTCATTGAAACTATTAACTTTCTAAGCAAGAGCGATTAATTCTTGTTTTGATATTTGTAACCTACAGTCAAGAGCAATAGCCATTCTAAAGAAGTAGCACAAAAATATTGCTTTGAAACATTTAAGTTTTGAACGTTGGTTACGCTGCGCGCCAATAGATGTATCTGCGTGTTGGATACATCGTGGTAACGTTTGTTAGACGTAACTTCATGACCCTCGGCGCAGTAGCGATTTCATCTCTAGGTCATAATACAATTACATATAAATTATGAGCGTAAGATATTCGTTATTATATAGTTGTATTATCTCTTTTTAATTAAACTTTGTTCCTTGGGGTTAGCCCATAAAAAAACGAAGTTAAAATTCAATTCAGAAAGCATTATCGTTTGTTACAAGTTACCGATTTCATACACCAAGAAATTTTGGCTCTTGGTGTGATTAAACATCATATCTTACATTGAGTAACATGTCGGGGAGGAGGGCTGGATTTTCATTACGATATCGATATCGACGTAGTAATGAATTTTCATTATAACACTGGCACAAATAATAAAGACTGTATACGTTAAAATTCGGCCGCGCATGATCTGGTACATCTCCCTTTCGGATACACATTTTCAAGTAGTTCTTTTTTTATAAATAATCTGTAATCATAGTAATATATAATTAAAATAGAATCATATTACAATTGTATGGGCTTGTCTCAGTTTTTACTGAAGGTATTCCATCATATCTTTAATGTTTTGTCCAGCGTTTATTGATAATCTTCACTCGCTTCCTGCTACAATACCACAATTGTATTTATATTTTCACAACCGGTTTTATGGTCAATAGAATGTCATCTTACAAAAAAAAATTGTTTTGAAACTCTATTCTACTTGAGGTAGTCAGGAAAACTTTCTACTCCAAGCACTGAAAGTAGTTTTTATATGGCAGCCATTTTTTTGTCAAAAAGTCAAACTCACCAAAGTTAGAACACCTCCGAACTATTTCAATCTAAATACACTTAGAAAAATGTTAGCTATGGTGAAAAGAGAATTTAATAAGGAATAATTTGATTTATCTTATTTATAATAAAAAAACTATTTTATCAGGAAAATTTGGTAAACACTGTCAGAACACTGTGGACAACAAAATATAGGCACTGTGGAATATATAGTGATCAAACTCATAGACAACGTAACGTTTATATTATGTTTTCAATTTTATTATGTAGCTTGATAACCCCAAGTTATTAATTAGAAGTGTTGGTTGAATATGCACATTCAATAAAAAGATGTACCATACCATGCGTGGCCGGATTTTAACGTATACAGTCTTTACACTGATTTAGGTACATTACGGGTTGCATTAATGGTGGTTATAATATACGGATTCCGAACGCTGAATAGAGGATTTAAGATAAAGGTGCAGGTTGTAGATGAATACTTTTTATGGTTTACAGGTAGAAACCGACGAAATGAAGCTTTTTTTCAAATTAGATGAAATGTCTGACTTGCGTAAACAAATGAAGAAGCTAAATATTACTTCCTTTTACAACGATGTAGGTTTGATTGTTCATCCAGAATTCAGAAGATTAGGAATAGGATCGGAATTAGCTAGAGCGAGGTAAGTTTTTGCCTTTCTAAGAATACCTATCTGTGAACAACACTTCCGGAGTTACTTTGGCCATGTAATGAGAAGGGGAAACGAAAGTTTGGAAAGACTAATTTTATTGTTGTTGGCAATACTGAAGGCAAAAGGTCACGACGCCGTTCACCGGCACGACGGACTGACCAACTCAAAGGCGAGGACCCATCTCAGAATTTCCACGATGTGGTGAGGAAGTCGTAGGTATACATAAATATGCTAATAATAAATTAAGTCCATAATTTTGTCCGATCCGAATGAGGTTCCAGGCACATTATTGGTTGTTACCTTAGTTTCCGCAACCTTAATACCTTTTTTCATTAAATCGAGTTACTTTTAAAAGCCTACATATGCCGGTGGTCCTTGCCTTGCTCTTGCTGGAGACTTCAACACTGATGTTGTGGGAGCAGCTTAAACCAACTTGCAGTGTTCAGACTACCTTTGTATGTTTGTTGGCCGAACATGGTCTTCTCGCAGATATCAAAACTAAAACCTGCCAGTCACCCAAATCGGCCGCTAACGCAAGAATTTTATTGTTTCCTTATATAGGAAACACAAAATATCTTGAATCAAGAGTATTAACTTGCCTAGAGAACTATTTATTATAATATTTTTCTGTGCGGAGACTAGCCTCAGTTGTCGTAGGCATATTTTGATTGCATGGCCGATAGATAGGTCATTCTCAATTTTTTGTCTTGCGGTCCGTGAAAATAAAGAATATCTGTCCAATTTATGTCATAAATATGTTTAATAATTATTTCTATTTGACAGACCTTCAGCATGCAAGGCATACAACGTGGCTGCTACAGGCACTGCAACAACTACCATGGGCACTCCAAGAGTTGCTAACAAAGATAACTGGGAGACCATCACAGAGATCCAGCTAGATGAACATGGGCAACAGTACGGCGTGACTTTCGGAGAAGGTGCGCTTATGAAACTACTTATCTGGAAAAACCCAGAATTTAAAAGAACGTAAATGACAAATAAATGATGATATTTCCGCATAAGGTCTTTATTTACTCGTATTTGCGAAAAATATCCAAGGATTTCGATGCTTGCGCACACGTGGATGCCGACGCAATTTCAAAAACCCCTCGAAGCTGTCTCCCACTTTCGTCAACAACATGTGTTAAGTAAACCTTTTAGCCGACCCTGCACGAATCTAATTTTACAGAGATACCGCAAATCGATGTACAGTTTAGCCATTTGGCACACACATACTAGAGGTCAAAACAAAATTTTTGATCCGCAGTTCTTTAAAAAATTTCCCTTACAAGGGGGGTGCTGATTCATATTTTTATTTGTACGGAAAAAATTTTTTTTTTTTGAAAAACCGCTCGTGTGTGATATCATATGAAAAGGCTTATAGAGGCGGTTCTACACCGAAAAAAATATTTTTCTACAATACTACAAGAATGTGTTGTTGAGAAAAATATAGTTATTTTTACTAGAATCTGGCGGAGGTAACAAAAATTATTGTATTTTGTAAAATTTTGTTTGTAAACGTTACTGGACGAGTCTGGTTAAACGCAATCGTAATAAATACAAAATATTTGTGTTATTTACAATATATATCGTAGTCTGCACAATGACGCATTGTATTACAATTCCAAATACTGATTAATATTTTCACGGAACACCGCTAAAGCGCTCGCGGCCTAGCGGGTAGAACGTTAGACTTTCAATCGGGAGGTCTCGGGTTCAAATCCCGGCTGGGGTACCACTGAGCTTTAAGCCTGGAAAATCCTGGATTTCGGTTGCAGAGCGGCCAAAAAAAACATAAAGAAAAAAAAGAAAAAAAAAACAATGTATACACACATAACTTTTGTCTAGTGGATACATGTCAATTACAATATTTTATAGTTATCAGGACAATATTTTATAGTCATCAGTACAATTCATATTGTAATACTCACGATTTTGATATAACCAGAAAAGTTTTGTTATGTTTACAAAGTGTTTAGTCGTCACATATACAGCAAGACAACACTGTAGAGATAACCGGATTCTGGTTACCAGTACGAGACTTTTTTTTTCAGTGTAACAATATACCACATCATTACATTTCAGCCATTTTTTTTATTAAAACAAAAATAATTTTCAAAACATACCAAGTAAGAAAACGTTTTAAATTTACCTTGGTCTTATAGGGTTCGTAGCGAAAACGTAAATATAACGTTTATATAAAATGTGGTTTTGGCACAAATTATACGACTTTTTAAGCCTTTGATTAAAATAATGGTGTAGATATGGTACCAGGCGCACGATCGTGTGCCATCAAATATAGGTGCCGGCGCCTATATTGAATCAGTCGTATGATGGCCGCTGAAGCGTCAACGCTGTCAGAGTCTTCAAGAAAATACCTTAAAATCATGCTAAGTTGTGCCTCTTTTCACTGTTTTAATAGCTCAAAATATAAAAACAATGCCCACGGTATCACTTTGCATTCGTAAATAAATACTGATTTAAATACGTAAAGATATTTAATTTAGCATTTGTCATAGTCATTATTTGACCTAAAAGTTATTTGTCCTAATAATCAAAACACCTAATTTCAAATGAACTAATATTATTTATCCTAATATTTTATACCCTAATATTAAATGTCCTATTGGTCATAAAATAATTTTAAACAAAAAAAGAACCGACTTCACTTAGGATCCGCTATTCCAAGAGGAAGTGGCCGAGTTGCTGTAAAAAATAGTGAAATCACTATAGGTGTGCCTATAATAGTTGAAGAGTTCCCTCGATTTCTCCAGGATCCCATCATCAGATCCCGACTTGGTGACAATGGGACCATCTAGGGGTTATACCTGTTCGATTCAAAAAAAAATTTTGAAAATCGGTTCACGATTCACGGAGATATGGAGTAACATACATACAAAAAAAAAAAATTATGATAAAAAAAAAAAAAAAAAAAAATTCAGTCGAATTGAGAACCTCCTCCTTTTTTGAAGTCGGTTAAAAATAACCTTAACCTACCTATCTCTGGGAGCAGTTTTGTTTCAGGGCAAACATTACATTATGACAAGTAATTGTTAGGATAATTGATCATTAGGGCAAATGACAATTAGGACAAAACGGTTAGGGTAAGTGATTTTAGGACAAATGTCATTAGGGGTTTCAAATGTTACGGCAAATAAAACTAGGATTTTTGAACATTATGGTAAACAATTTTAGGACAAATGAGCATTAGGACATTCATTACATTATTACAAGTGACTGTTAGGGTAATTGATCATTAGGGCAAATGACAAGACAGACTGACTGAAGTTTTTTAGTTGGAAAAAAGTAATTCCAACGTTGGTAAAGAAGTTGTATATATCATTTATATAGAACAGGGCCTATAATTTAACATTATAGTCCTTAAGCCCGGGCCCATATTACCTACGTAACACGTAAAATGTATGGCAACATAGATGGAAAAGTTGTGCTGAATCAGGATCAGTAGATAACTGCATAAAAAATTGGCCGGAACTCCAAAAAAAACCTCACTTCCGGTTTCAAAATGTATGGGGGAAAACTTACGTCATATGTCATAGCTAAAATCCATAAATGGAGTTATGTAGGCCTTCCACCCTAGAACGAGAAAACATAAGTCTGCTAGTTCTGCAGATATGGCCGGGCCGGGAGTCTGTCAGGTACTTCCAGCCATATAAGAACTGGCAGACTTATGTTTTCTATTTCTATTATTTAAGGCCTACATAAAGTACATAATGCCACGTGTCTTGTTTCTAGGTCCTATTTTTGGTTTAAGCTAAGAGTGGTCTATCAGTTTCTAAGTAAGAGAATCACTACATAGTATAAAACATAGTCGCTTTCCGCTGTATGTCCCTATGTATGCTTTACGAGTCGCTGTGCTTAGATCTTTTACGTCACTCTGGGCGTTAAGTGATATATTACGCCCACGGGCGCAGCGGCAAATCTCACTTCACACCCAGGAGAAGACGTAAAATTGTGTACGCACTACGGGCGGTAATAAAGAAGGCCTCAGATCGCTTGTCTATATCCCTTACCTTCGGTTCGGGCCACAAATATCCGCGATCAGAGCCATTCTTTATTTTACCGCCCCACAGTGTGACAAGAAGCCTCATTTTTGGAGATGTTCTGTTTATGGTAAAAACTGGTAGTCTATACCAAAACAATGCTACGACTAAAGCTCCCGATTGCCAAAAGTTACCAGTTTATGAGAAATATTTTTTTGAAAGTCAGGAAAAATGTACCCGGGTATTGACTAAAACTCAAAATATGCTGAGAACGACACCGATTATCAAAAAATAGTTCAAACAAGTATTTTAGAACTATCTATAAACTATGCAACGGAATAATCGGTACAGTCCTAACAGCATTCATATCGTTATTAGAACCAAATTAGTCATTTTTGGTTTTTATTTTTTTTCTCGAATAGTCCACCATATTATGTTGTGATTTTTGTAGAACGGAAAGCTACTTAGCTGTTCTATGTGCCATAAATATTTCATGAACTAATGCCGTGGACTATTGAAGTTACGGCACATTGAAATGTCTTGCTAGGGTTGTCACACAATATCCGGATAATTAGAACAAGTTAGGTACCTAGTGTAAAAAAGTAAAATATTTAATAATCTTCGACGGTCTAAATTACATTTTCGGCTTCTAACAGTTCAAAATCGTCACAGGATCTGTTGCAATATTTTTCATCACTTGTTTCAGAGGACGTACTTGGATTGTGTTCAAATAGTATAGAAGCAAATTCAACAAAAGTCGTCTCCTTCACGATTTTCGTAGACATCTCTTCTAAATACCTAAAACTGGTATGGATGTGTTCCTCGTAGTCTCCTGAATACGAATTGACTGGTTTTAGTTTATGGAGGGGGGGACGGGTCGGTAAAAAGGGGGGGGAAAGATGGCGGCTGACTGCCATCTAAATTTGTTTACATCTCGAGTCCTATGAGACCGATCGGTTTGTATGAGATGTCATTTGAAAGACTATTAAATGTACTACAATTGTTCATAAGTAACTGTAGTCATCACTTTAGTCCTTTACAAAATATTTCAAAAAATATGATTTTTTTACCGTGCATGTTTGCGTAAGTACTGATAAAACATGCTTATAACTCAATATATTATACCTTTACCGCAATCAATGTTATTATAAAATATACAGGAAAATTTATGAGCTTTCGAAAAATATAAGCTTTATTAGTAAGTAATATTATATAACCGAGTATTGATGAATTTTGTTCAGCGTGGGTCACTGCGCTTCCTCATAGAATGGCAGCCGACCGCCATCGTATTTTCATTATTTCTCGGAATCTATTTTACGGATCAAATCGTAATTGGTATTATTTGAAAGCATTTAAAATTTACTTTAATCGGTTCTTTAAAGTCTAAGTTGCAAAATTAACAGTTTATTATTATTTTTAGAAAATGTAACATTTTTTACCTAATAGACTGGAAGAAACAGGCTTGTTTGGAGAAAGGTCATCGATATTCCTTCTAAATACGTAAAACTGGTATGGATGTATTTCTCATTATTTATAGGACATGAATTGATCAGCTTTATTTTATAAAGGGGGGGACGAGTCGAAAAAAAGTAGGGGGGAAAGATGGTGTCCGCCCGCCATCGAAATGTCATTGAAATTTGATCACATCTCGAGTACTATGGGACCGATATATTCGTGTGAGATGTCATTTTAAATATCATTAAACGTACTATAATTGTTTTTAAATAATTGTAGTCAACACTTTATTCGTTTACAAAATATTCGATAAAATATTACTTTTTACCATATTTGCGTTACTACTGAAAAAACATGCTTATAACTCAATAAATTACAACTTTACTGCAATTAATGTTGTAATAAAATATACGGGAAATTTTATGAGCTTTTGAAAAATATAAGTTTTATTTATATATAATATTGTATAACCAAGTAAATGATGAATTTTGTTCAGCAAGGGTCACTGCGCATCATCATATGAATGGCGGCCGACCGTTGTCGTATTTTCATTATTGCTCGGAATCTATTTTACAGATCACCTCGTGATAGGTATCATTTGAAAGCATTTTAAATTTACTATAATCGGTTTATTGAACTCTGAGATAAATAATTATCCGTTTGTTGTTATTTTTAGAAAACGTAATATTTTTATCTAAAAGGCTGGAGGAAACAGATTTGTTTGGAGAAAAGTCGTTGACATTTCTTCCAAATACATAAAACTGATATGGTTTTGTTCCTCATTGTCTCCAAAATATGAATTGACCAGGTTTTTTTTGTAGAGGGGGAGCGAGTCGAAAACAAGGAGGAGGGGGATAGATAGCGTCTGACCGTCATCAAAATGTCATCGAAATTCGTTCACATCTCGGGTCCTATGGGACCGATCGGTTCGTGTTAGATGTCATTTGAAAGGTTATTAAACGTTCTACAATTGCTTTTAATTAATTATAGTCATCACTTTAGTCGTTTACTAAATATTTGATAAAAAATGTTTTTTTTTACCGTGCATGTTTGCATAAGGACTGATAAATCATGCTTATAACTCAATAAATTATGACTTTATCCTATTTAATTTTATTATAAAACACATGGGAAATTTTATGACATTTCTATAAACGTAAGTTTTTTTATATTCAACTAGCAGTTGCCCGCGGCTTCGCCCGCGTACATTATGATTAATGCAGATTTCTACTCTTGAATAAAAGTTTTTCCCCGCGACTTCCTTTGCGTAGAATTAGTAATTGACCCCCCTTTTTACCCTCTTAGGGAATGACTTCTGGGATAACTATTACATATGTATCCATCCCCAGAACTCAAACTATCTCTATACCAAATCATCTAAATAGATTCAGCGGTTATCAATTCCCCATATAAACTTTCAACCCCCTTTTCACCTCTTACAAGGTTGATTTTCGGGATAAAACTATCCTATGTCGTTTTCCGAGACTCAAACTATCTCTATACCAAGTTTTATCTAAATCGGTTCAACTGAAAATAATTCTCTATAAAAACTTCCAACCCCTTTGCTATGCACCCCCGTAAGCTTTGTTTTTCGAGATAAATACAATTTTGCCCCTTCCCGGGACCCAAACTATCTCCATACCAAGTTTCATCTAAATCGGTTCAACATTTAAAAATGCCCCATACAAACTTTTAACCCCCATTTCACCACTTTAAGGGGCTACTTTGAAAAATTATAGGTTTTTTCAAACGCTCCATTGATTAAACGGGAAAAGGGACTGAATTTATTTTCGAGAATATATTATTAGACTATATACTCTTGTTTACGGCACAAGCCAAAACACGATTGCTGAAAGTTGCCTCGATAGAAAAAAAATCCGAAGTTGGGTCCTTTTTTCTCTTATTTTTCTTAGCTTACGTAAACTATAAGACCTTAAGCAATATAACTAAGTAAAAATATGGTATTCTGGTTTATCTAAAAAGTCACAGAAACAAAATTAGACAAAACTTTATAGATTCGCTTATTTACCGTAGTTTGGTCAAAAAGTCTGATCCTTAAGAGCGCTGCATCTCTTTCTTCCGTGCACGGGAGCCATAAACGTGTCTCTTACGGATGGGCGTGGCTTGTCCGAATCGAGGAACAGCCGAGAAACACGCAAGTACGGGTCTTAGTTGCGCCTCAAAGGTTTCGTACGAACAACTTTTTTATTACATTTTTGAAAAAAGACGCTTTCAGCATGATTTCATGAGAATTAATAGGGCGGCTGAGTGCGAATCGGACACGTACCCCGATTTTTTTTGTCTTAATTCGGACTGGTGCTTGACTGCACTCTTATTAGTTTTCTTGTAATTTATACGTAAATAACTATTATATCTATAATTTTTGCAAATGTTTCTGTCGAACAGGTTCCGATATTGATTAACTTACACCTTTTTTTTAATAACTTCAAAGTTATCTATGTTAAAATTATACTAATTAGAGATCCTCACATTAAGTCCTTTTATTTGATACGCCACACAATAAAATTATTTGTTTTTTGATTTCTCATTTACCTACCCACAAATCCCCCCCCCCTAAATGTTTAAAATTCATAAATTGGCATTACATGCCTGCCTTTGGGTCACTGACTTACAAACAAAGTCGCACCATAAGGGTTCCTTTTCTACCATTTTGGTACGAAACCCTAAAACATCCTTTTCGCTTCCCGGGACTCTCTATACTAAGTTTTATCAAAATCGGTTCAGCTGTTAAAAATTCCCTATTCAAACCTCCAACGCCATTTCATCCCCTTAACCTTAGGGTTAATTTTCGAAATAAAAACTATTTATATGTCCGTTCTCGGGACTTAAATTATCTCTATACAAAGGTTCATCTAAATCGTTCACGTTTAAAAATTCCCCATGCAAACTTGCAACCCCCGTTTCACCCTTAACCTTTAGGGCTGATTTTCGAGATAAAAACAATTTTATGTTCCTTCTCGGGACTCAAACTATCTGTATGCTAATTAGCATTAAGTTTCATCTAAATCGGTCCAGGTGTTAAAAATTTCCTGATCAAAATTCCAATCCATTTTTCCTTCAAGGGATGATTTTCGGAACGAAAACAACCCTTAGTCATTTGCAGGGATTCACACTTACTATGTACCAAGTTTCGTCTAAATCGGTTCAACGGTTTAAAATTCCCTATAAAAACCTGCAACCCCCGTTTCACCCTTACCTTTTTTTACCTTTAAGGGTAGTTTTCGCGAAAAAAACTCTTTTTTTTCCTCCCCGGGCCTCAAACTATCTGTATACCAAGTTTCATCTAAATCGGTTCAGCTGTGAAAAAATCCTATATAAACTACCAACCCTCTTTTCACCCCTTTACGGGTTAATTTTTTCAATGAAAATAACCCTTAGTCGTTTCCCGGGGTGCAAACTATCTATTATATCAAGTTTCATTTAAATCGGTTAAACGGTTAAAAATTCTCTATACAACCTTCCAATCCCCTTTTCACCCCCTTAAGGGCTGATTTTCGGTATAGAAACTACCCTATGTCCTTTCCCGGAGGTAAAATTATTTCTTTAACAAAAATTTCGAAATTGATGCCATTTTCGTACTTAATTAACGTCCCAAAATACCATAAATCGACTCCCATATTGATATTTAGTAATTTCAACCCTATTGCACCCCAACAGGGGGATGATATTTCACGCCCGCCACGTTGTATCATAAAATCATTGGTGTTTTCGTAATCAGCGACCCGATAAACCATAAAAAAGATACCCATGTTGATTTTCAGACTTTGTCACCCCCATTTCCCCTTTATGGGGTTGAATTTTCAAAAAACCTGAAACACGTGTTTACATATTTATTGTTAGGAATACTCCTGTGAAGTTTCAAATAAAACAGTCTAACTAATCTTGTTTCCCTATACAAACTTTGGACCCCCATTTCACCCCCTGGGGGATAATATTTTACACCTGCCACGTTGTATAATAAAATGGTCGTTGTTTTCGTAATCAGCGACCCGATAAACCATAGAAACGATACCCATATTGATTTTCAGACTTTTTCACCCCATTTCCCCCTTTAAAGAGTTGAATTTTCAAAAAAGCTGAAACACGTGTTTACATATTTATTGTTAGGATTACTCCTGTGAAGTTTCAAATAAAACAGTTTTAACTAATCTTGTTTCCGTATACAAACTTTGGACCCCCATTTCACCCCCTGGGGGATGATATTTTACACCTATCACGTTGTATAATAAAATAGTTGTTGTTTTCGTAATCAGCGACCCGATAAACCATAGAAACGATACCCATATTGATTTTCAGACTTTTTCACCCCCATTTCCCCCTTTAAGGAGTTAAATTTTCAAAAAAGCTGAAACACGTGTTTACTCATTTATTGTTAGAAACACTCCGGTGAAGTTTCAAATAAAATAGTCTAACTAATCTTGTTTCCCTACACAAACTTTGGACCCCCATTTCACCCCCTGGGGGATGATATTTTACACCTGCCACGTTGTATGATAATATGGTTGTTGTTTTCGTAATCAGCGACCCGATAAACCATAGGAACGATACCCATATTGATTTTCAGACTTTTTCACCCCCATTTCCCCCTTTAAGGTGTTAAATTTTCAAAAAAGCTGAAACACGTGTTTACTCATTTATTGTTAGGAATACTCCGGTGAAGTTTCAAATAAAATAGTCTAACAAATCTTGTTTCCCCATACAAACTTTGGACCCCCATTTCACCCCCTTACGGGGTGAATTTTGAAAAATCCTTTCTTAGTGCACCCCTAGACCTTATAAGGGACCTACATGCCAAATTTGGAAATTCTAGACCCAGCGGTTTAGGCTGTGCGTTGATATGTCAGTCAGTCAGTCAGTCAGTCAGTCAGTCAGTCAGTCAGTCAGTCAGTTTCTTCTTTTATATATTTAGATGTTATCTAACCAATTAATGATAAATCTTGTTGGCATGGGTCACTGCGCGTCGTCATATGAACGGCGGCTGACCGCCGTAGTATTTTCATTGAACTTTGATTTAATAGTCAATAGTCAATTCATATCCTGGAGAGAATGAGGTACACACCCATATCAGTTTTAGATATTTGGAAGAGCTGTCGACGACTTTTCTCCAAACAAGCTCGTTTCCACCAATCTATTAGGTAAAAATGTTACGTTTTCTAAAAATATAATATAAACGGATGATTTTACATCTCAGACTATAAAGAACCGATTATAGTACATTTGAAATGCTTTCAAATGATACCTATCACGATGTGATCCGTAAAACAGATTCCGAGCAATAATGTAAATTCGACAACGGTCGGCCGCCATTCATATGATGATGCCCAGTGACCCATGCTAACCAGAATTCATCATTACTTGGTTATATCGTATTATATATAAATAAAGCTTATATTTTTCGAATATGACCCGTGTATTTTATCATAAGTCATAACATTATTTGCGGTAAAGTTAAACATTTTTGAGTTATAGGCATGTATATCAGTACTTAGGCCAACATACACGGTAAAAAAACAAATATTTTCAAATATTTCGTAAACGACTAAATTTATGACTACGGTTATTCATAAACAATTATAGTACATTAAATAATCTTTCAAATGACAACTCACACGAATCTTTCGGTCTCATAGGACTCTAGACGTGAACAAATTTCGTTGACATTTCGATGGCGGGCGGACACCGTCTTTCCCCACACCTTTTTTTCGACTCGTCCCCCCCTCTATAAAATAAAATTGGTCAATTCATGTCCTGGAAACAATGAGGAATACATCCAAACCAGTTTTAGGTATTTGCAAGAAATATCGACGACTTTTTTCCAGACAAGCCTGTTTCTTCAGTCTGTTAGGTAAAAATGTAACATTTTCTAAAAATAATAGTGAACTGTTAATTTTGCAACTAAAATGTCAAAGAACCGATTAAAGTACATTTAAAATGCTTTCAAATGATACCAATTACGATTTGATCCGTAAAATAGATTCCGAGAAATAATGAAAATACGATGGCGGTCGGCTGCCATTCTATAAGGAAGCGCAGTGACCCATGCTGAACAAAATTCATCAATACTCGGTTATATAATATTACTTACTAATAAAGCTTATATTTTTCGAAAGCTCATAAAATTTCCTGTATATTTTGTACTAAAATTAATTGCGGTAAAGGTATAATATATTGAGTTATAAGCATGTTTTATCAGGACTTAGGCAAACATGCACGGTAAAAAAATCATTTTTTTTCAAATATTTTGTAAAAGACTAAAGTGATGACTACAGTTATTTATAAACAATTGTAGTACATTTAATAAGCTTTCAAATGACATCTCATACGAACTGATCGGTCTCATAGGACTCGAAATGTAAACAAATATCGATGACAGTCAGCCGCCATCTTTCCCCCCCCCCCCACCCCCCCCCCCCCCTTTTTACCGACCCGTCCCCCCCTCCATAAACTAAAACCAGTCAATTCGTATTCAGGAGACTACGAGGAACACATCCATACCAGTTTTAGGTATTTAGAAGAGATGTCGACGACGTATCTCCAAACAGGCAAATTCCGCCGTACTAAAATAACGGTACTTGCAACAAGGCTAATGCGGCAGCAGGGTGTGGTTGTTTTTGTTACATCTTTCGCCTTTGATTTTTTTTTTTTTTTTTTTTTTTTTTTTTTTTTTTTTTTTTTATTCGTTCTAAACAATAGATATTGTGTTGAACATAATAACAAACTACATTAAGTATAAAAGCAGAATAACATAACAAAGGAGGAAGCTTATACAAATACAATCAAACCAAACTGACGATATACAAATTTTTTGGTAGGTACCGCAAGTGCAGAAACTAAAGAGAAAAAAAAAATCCAATATATTAGTGTTATGTCAACTCAATTAAAATAATAGCTATTAATAAAATAATTATAAATCCTGAAATATAATAATATCGTCAATTTAGTATTACATACATGGCCATATTGATTTTGGCGTTGTGCAGAAATGATTGTATCTGAAGATACCATTACCAATGCCCTGTGAAAAAGATCAAACATAATTTTGATCCTATCTGACTGTGTATGATGTTTGCGATCATGTCGCCAAAATTTATTACGGCATTTCCGCCGCTTGCTCCGAGATGTTACAGGCGTTTGCAGCGTGCAAGGAAGGTCTGTCTAAGGCTGCTGTTCTAGCCCAACCTGAAACAGATATTGAGCTTGCCATATTTACTGATGCGTCAGACGTAGCAATCGGGGCAGTTCTGCAGCAACGTGCATCACAAGGACCGTGGGAACCCCTAGCATTTTTCTCTCGCCACCTCAAACCGTCGCAGAAGAAATACAGTCCGTATGACAGAGAGCTCCTGGCTATTTACGACGCTATACGCCATTTTCGTCATATGGTCGAAGCCAGGCCATTTACCATCTATACGGACCGTAAACCACTGACGTTTGCGTTCACTTCAGCGAGAGAGAATTGTTCCCCCAGGCAGTTCCGGTACCTAGACTTTATCTCCCAATTTAGCACCGACATACGCTACATAGCAGAAAAAGATAATGTGGTCGCGGATGCGCTTTCAAGAATTGAGGAGATCAGTGGACCTATTGACTACGAAGCCTTGGCACGATCGCAGCAAGATGATCTTGAATTGAAAGACCTTTTACAAAGAGGGTCAGGTCTCAATTTAAAGAAAATTCAGATGCCCGATACGCAAACACAGGTTTATTGTGACGTCTCGACAGAAAATGCAAGACCGTACGTCACTGATGTTTTTCGACGACCGGTGTTCAAAGCCATGCACAATCTGAGCCATCCAGGTGTCAAAGCTACAGCCAGAATTGTGACACAAAGATTCGTTTGGCCAGGAATCAAGAGAGATTGCCGCCAATGGGCAAGAGAATGCGCAGATTGCCAGAGAAATAAAATCTCGCGTCATACTACCTCTCCAATCTCACCTTTTCCGACTCCATCCGAAAGATTTTCTCATGTCCATATGGACATTGTAGGGCCATTACCTTATTCTTCTGGTTTCAGATACTGTCTCACGGTCATCGATCGCTTTACTCGTTGGCCTGAGGCATACCCTTTGCCTGACATCACGGCGGAGACCTGCGCCCGCGCCTTTGTTGCGGGCTGGGTGGCTCGGTTCGGGTGCCCTCAGAAGATCACCACCGACACAGGCGCACAGTTCCAGTCTGAACTGTTCCGTGCCTTGTCAGTCATCCTCGGTGCTGAGCATCGCCCGACCACATCTTACCATCCTGCCTGCAACGGTATGGTGGAACGCCTCCACAGACAGCTGAAGGCAGCTATAATGTGTCACACCAACATCCACTGGTCAGAGGTCCTGCCCTTGGTGCTGCTGGGCATCCGCAGCGCCTGGAAGGACGACGTGAAGGCTTCAGCGGCTGAGCTTGTATATGGGGAACCTCTACGCTTACCTGGTGAATTTAGCGAATTTAGCCGAGTCGATTGGAAAGCTACTAGATAAAATGACTAATATTATATAATAGAGACCTGTTGCGGCATCAAAACGCCGCTAGAATATGTTAGTATCAACAGTGAAATAGAAAAAAAGTCGTTTATTATTTTGTAATCGGCGTTTTATGACCAGACCCGGTTACCATAGAAGGGGTATTGTATCAGGTATTTGATACCGTAGTTTACAAACCCTATCAATTCGGTAAGCACATCATTGGCTTACCCAAAGGTAAGCGCTTACCGAATCGAAAACTCACAATGAGGTTACCCTATCAAGTGTTTTTAGAATGCGATTAAGCTATTGTAAAATGGAATCTATTCGTCTTTTGTTAAGACGTTCGATAAGGAAACTACATTTAATATAATGATAGCCCACCTACAGCCAGGCTACCGAATCGAAAAGATTAATCAAATGAACGGGTTTTCCGGTCCCTGGTACCTACACTAAAACAAAAGATATAATTCTGAACAAAAAATAACCAACTTCACATAGGCTAATACACTTTCCCAGAGCAAATACTGCTGTAAAAAATATCAAATCACTGTGGGTGGGCCTATAATATATGAAAAGTTCCCTCGACTTCTACGTGATCTCCTCATCATCATCAGATCATCAGAAAAAAAAATTCCAATCGGCCAGCCGTCTTGGATAATTGACGAACATACATTTAAAAAGATGCAAAAAAAAACAACAACAACAAAGTCCTCCTTCAAAATCTTCAAGTCGGTTGAAACTGAATAAAATGGTGCCCTCAATCAAAAGTAAAACCACCACTTGATTTTCATTACATTATGTAATATGTGTACAGGTGAATTTTTTTTTGGGTCAGGGAGGGCAGTTACCAGATCCCGTGTTGCTACGCAAAAATGGTCTTAATAGACCTTATCTCGATTTCAAATTAACGAACATTCGTGTTTACACATTTTGCAAGAAACATACAGGGTGCGAGAAAACGGTCATTTTTGACAAACTTTTTTTATGCCTTTCGTTCCCATTTCGAAGACAATGCAACGATAAACACGCCTATATAACAAATTGTATCCAATAAAAAAACTGTTTTAACTTGTTAGTGCCAACCCTGAAACCGGGTAATCCGGATATAACATAACTTTGTTGATAACTTTGATAGTCCACGCAATACCGTTCCTATATTTTTATAACTTGTAGGAGAAATAGAATGCTATTTTTATGTTTAGTAATTAAAGTATAATATCGAGTAATTTCCGAGAAAAAAAATAAAAATGAATATTCAAAAAATATTAATAACTTCGAAATGATTCACTTATTGCGTGTTCCAATGATTGGAAATGGAAGTCTTTTAAAATTTGTATTCGAGTTTTTTTATATAATTAATCTAAAACTTACAAGTTCCTCGTTTTTTATATTTGTAATAAAACCCGGTTAAAGCAAAGATGATTTTCAATATTTTTTTATTACAGAAGCAGTAACTTTTGACAATCGGGAGCTTTAGTCTTAGCATTGTATTGGTCTAGGCTACCGGTTTTTAACATAAACAGAACATCTCCAAAAATGAGGCTTCTTGTCACACTCGCCCTAGGTGCGTAATGTACTATAAAACAACGCAATGGATTTTGATGCGGTTTTTTTAATAGATACAGTGATTCAAGAGCAAGGTTTATAATTATGCTAGAAGAAGTTATACTCTTCGAATAGCTTCGTAAATAGGTAATCAATACTCACTATTCATTTAATAATTATTATTAAAAGGCTAATAGCCACTAAAAATCTTAACAATCTTTACCATCATACGAGTAGTCCATCGTGAAAACATCAAAATCCCCAGCAAACGAATCTCGGTGCGAAGGAAAGTAACGATGGCCCTTCATGTTTCTCGTAAAAATATCAGTAGACGGCTTTCCAAAAGCCACGTAGATCTGATTAAAATGGCAACTAATAGGTCCCATTACTCCCATTGAGAATTAACATTTTAATTAGTAATAGGGTTTGTAATAGTGTCTAGAGAATATAATCACCAAAATAAGTCTAATTTACAATTGTCATTAAATAAAGGGATCGGATAATCGGATCGATATTTACCTAAACTTGGCAAAATCCCGGAAATTGTTGTGAAAATATGGAGTCGGCTTCTTTTTTATTATAAGTTTAATATATATGCACCGGGACTCCGGGATCGCACAAAATGACATAAGATGGTACAAATTTGCCTACGTGTTTAGTTAATGGCTATTTTTGTAGTGTAGTGTAGCAGCAGCGTGAATTGGCAAAGTAACTTAAGCATTTCTCTATACATATCTTACATAACTATTTACTATTTATTATAGAAGATTCAAGGGTTCTGTAATATAGGAGAATAATATAACTTTTTTTGTGTAACACAATATATGTGACGTTTTCAAACAAAATGTAAAATTTTGTCGATTGTAAATAAGGTTCACGTCTTTTTAGTAAGAGTATTTTAGCAACAGTAACATAATTACTTATTTTTTTTATTACTTAACTTTGAATAGCATTGGTACAGCTTACCGTTTAAACAGAGAAGATAACTTTCTTTCTTTCTTTCTAAAACAAAAGTAAATAATACACCCGAATGCATATACAGTACCTACAGCAACGAATGATCTATGCACTTTCGAAAACTATTAAATGAATAGTATTAATATTACTCTCAACACCTATATATACTTAAAGTACACGTGGTGACAGATTTTCTTTGTATTGCCCGTCTTTTTTTACCTGCTATGTGTAAGACAATGGCGGTAGCAGAGATAACGGAAGGGCAAATTTTTAGACCACGGGGATAATGTTGTCGCGGAGATCGCGAGTGACGAAGAAAACAATCGGTAAGTTACATCATATATGATAGTATAATGGAACGTATTTCTATTCACTGACAGCTCTAACCTTTGTATTGTCTATGATAGGACATTAAAAAAAAAGAGAAAGAAGATAGTGACACGAGGCGCTGTGGGGAGTTTGATCTTCAGCGCGGTGAGTTATTTTCTATCATTGTTAATCTCAAGTGACCAACAAGCTCAATATCAAATATGCATCCCAATGGGATTGTTTTCGAGACATGGCAATTAGCAATATAAATCGTTAGTCGTAGATGTTTATCTAGACTCATAATACAAGTAAAAGCAAGCATATTAAGGAGGCAATAAGCGGGTGGCTGTAAGGGGAAGGAGGAGGCCATTTAAGGGCGCAAGCCCAAAACAATTTGACTCGAGTAGGGGTGTTTACAAGAAACCTAGTGTTGAGGTTTCACTCTATACCACTACCTAGTGTTGTGGTAAGGATAGTCCCCGTGATGTGGTTGGATCGCTTAGGCGAAGCCAGACCTTAACCGTGAGATAGTCATGGGTCACTCGAGCCAAGGATCAATGTTAATGTTAATAATATTGCTGAGTCCCGAAAGCAAGAAGCAGATGTTTTCAATCAATATTATTTTTGTCGTATATTACACCCTCAATCATAAATGCGGCGACAAAAATAAATGGTGGAGATGCTGGGATATTTTGCGTTCGTTGCGTGGGAATAAGAAGTAGCTTAATTGATCAGTTCAAGTTGTTTCAATATTAGTGACAGTAATTGACTAAAAGCAAATCAATCAAGGAGGCCGGTAGTGGCTCCTTCAAGGTTAGTAGGGTGTCATGTTGGTCCAGCAAGGACCGTAAAACAACGTGGCACTGAACACCATCAGCCCGTAGTGGCTACAAGTCAAGGAGGCCGGTAGTGGCTCTTTCAAGGTTAGTAGGGTGTCATGTTGGTCCAGCAAGGACCGTAAAACAATATGGCACTGAACACCACCAGCCCGTAGTGGCTACAAGTCAAGGAGACTCATAGGGGCTCCTTCAAGGTTATTAGGGTGCCATGTTGGTCCAGCAAGGACTGTAAAACAACGTGACATCAAATAACACCAGCCCGCAGTGGCTCCAAGCAAAGCAAGTAAGGTTAGAGTATTTAGTGAATGCAATAAAAACAAAATAAAAGGCAATTGATCAATATAAGCGAACTGGGTTCCTACGTAGCGGCGTAAAATCCCTCGGATCGTTGTGTTTTTTTTTACGGCAGATTGTATTCTATTTTGCAATGAAATTATCCACATATGTGTAAAATATTTGGCATTTCTTTTTTCCCTGCGTGAACGCGCCTTGCGCAGTGGTGTATTATCCACGATATACATTTAAAAAAAAAAAAAAAAAAAAGAAACTAACTAAAACAAATAAAATTACATACCACCCGGAGTTGTTTTATTTTTACGTTGTTTTTTATTATTACTTATTAATCTTATTGTTATTAATTTCATGCGTGTTTACCCTGATTTTGCATTTAGATTAGTCACAAAGGCGTGTCGGAGAGAGACAGACGTATAAGCTTCTCATTCTGACAGTCTCGTGATGGTAGCAGGCGGGGGATTTGGTCTGTGGTCCGGTCCGCCCGTCTGTTGTTGGTTGGTACATCTGTTAACGGCTCTTACTATAAGTTTTGGAACGCACCGTATCCGTATAGACTAGAGATGTGACCAATAGAGGAATAACCGATTCGATTGTCTATTGATCGAATTATTGTAGTAGTTATTTGTGGTATCCGTATAGGAAATTAATATTTTATCTAAGAAAAAGGCAGATTATAAATTAGATGTGAAAGTAGACAGTTTTCTTTAAAAAAAAAAAAAACAAACACTTTTGGACCTGACAATTTCTATCCAAGTAATAATGTTTGGGAACTATGTAAGTGCACATCACTACAAACGAACGAGCATGCCGCGTTTTTAATTGTCAAAGAGAAAAATTTTCACTTTGACAGCTACTTGAGCAACGTTTTGCTGGGAAGTTATTGTTAACATAATATATCAATAGAAAAGGTGTATTTATGAATGTAATTCACAGAAAAGGTGAAATCTCCTAAGCGTAGAGTACGGCAGTCTGATAACACAGACGCTGAAGTGAAAGCTCTTGATATAACCTCGACCGTCATCGAAAATAGCGTAGCGTTGTAAGTGTTCTCTTGATATTGTTTTCGTTAATAGACCATTCCCATTCATTGATATTGTGACTAAAAGATCGTAAAAATATGACTGACATCCCGCGTGAGGTCATAAGGTACATTAAATGAAACTAGACTTTTGTTTAATATAAATGAAGTTTCCTTTAGCCTACATTAGGCAAGTTGTATTTGTTTTGAAGTACAAGAATAAGTCCCGAAATACCTTTAAGGGATAATTATGATATTAGTAAGAACCCGAACACATTATGTTCTATTATTTTCAGGCAAATTGGGACTAAAGCAGATTTTGTAAGAGCACATTTGGTAAGTGAGTCGCTATATATTATTTAAAAAACAAAAGTACTAAAATGGAAGAAGCATTAAGAGGGAAGGTTAAGATACGTCATAAAAAAATGACAGAAATTACTCAAAAGGCCATGGCTGCACTGGAGGGATCGGAAATACAATTACCGGATGTCGCATTTATGCGCCTACATTTAAAGACAGCCATTGAGGCACTAGAGAAAGATACCTATAATTTCATACAACATTCCGAAAATGCTTTGCCATCAGAATACATCGAGGATCAAATGAAAGCTGAGGAAGTTCTAGCCCATCTTTCTGCCTTAGTGGAATTGAATTCCAATACCGAGAAATCAACTCACCAAGTGACTCGTTTACCAAAACTAGAACTGCAAAAATTTGATGGAGATACTCTGAAATTCACAGAATTTTGGGACCATTTTGAAGCAAACATAGACATGAGAAACTTAAGGGAGGTTGACAAGCTATCATATCTCCTTAGTTCACTTCAAGGGGCAGCATTAAATACCATAGAAGGTCTACCAATTACAAACGAAAATTACAAGGTTGCAGTCGGTATGCTCAAGGAACGGTTTGGTTCAAAGGAGAAAATAGTTGATGCCCATTATAAGGCTTTGATGAATATAGAAAAGAGTAGCAGTGATGCTTTTAGCTGCAGGAAGACTATAAATGCTCTTGAGAGGCATTTAAGGGTTTTGCATAACCTTGGAGAAAATACGGATAGCAATCACCTACGCGTTCTGCTGTGTGGCAAATTTCCAGAAAATGTTATGTATCAGGTATATCTTCTGTCTCCGAAAGACCAAGACATTTTAAAGCTCAGAATGAATCTTGAACAGGTTATCACAGCCATGGAACAATCGAGTCAACAGACATCTGCAGGTTGTTTGCCAGGAGGTTCGACCCCATCACTCCCAACTACTTCAACAGCGTCACTAGTTGGAGTTGGAGTACCAACATCAAAACCAGGGTCCAAGAGGAAATATATTTCATGTCGACGGAAGAATGTAGAGAATGAAATAAATAAGAAAAGACGACTGGCTTGCGTTTTCTGTGAAGGAGACCACTACAGCAATGCCTGTATCAAGGTGGCAAGTCTCCGGGATAGGAAAGCAAAGCTTAAAGGAAGATGTTACATTTGTTTAATGAGGGGACACAATGCGTCAAAATGCAGGTCTAGAAAGAAATGTTTCTTTTGCAAAGCAGGACATAACAGTGCCCTTTGTCCTAAACAAACGAAGAAAAATAATCCGGACCCCACAATTTTAGGAAAGGGTGAGTCATCACAGACACATGAGTCAGGAATATCAAAAGTGAATTCATTGAATAATAATAGTAATATAAAGAAAACATTTTTACAGACGGCAGTGGCGACAATCCAGAACAAAAACAATGAATTACAGTGCAGGATACTTATGGACTGTGGATCGCAGCGCAGTTACCTCACTACTTCAATGGCAAATAGTTTAGGTATTATTTCGGACAGAGATGATTTTCTTACAATGTATACTTTCGCATCAAGCTCTCCAAAGACAATTCACAGTCCATCAGCCAAAATAAATATCAAAACGAAGAGAGAAGTTCAAAAACAATTTAGAGTGAACTTGGTTCCTCACATAGCAAGTAAGATTCCTATTGTAAATATTGATACCAAGAAAGCTGTAGACTTTCTGGCAGATGATAAATCTAAAGGCGAAGATGTTGATTGCCTTATAGGAAATGATTATTATTTTTCACTAATTCGAAGTGAGCGTGTCAAAATGGACGACGTAGTTCTAATAAATACTGATTTTGGTTGGATTATGTCTGGTATTACCAATCAGGAAGAAGAAAATACTTTATCGGTTATAACATATTATACCCATTGTCATGATACTAGTTGTAGCTACTTCAACGAGCCTGACCTGCCACTTAGAAGCATCGACATGAAATTTTTATGGAACTTGGAGAGTATCGGAATTACAGATTCTCCCAAAACAACTAGAGAAGAAGAAGCTGTAAAATATTTTAATGATACTGTGAAGTATAGTAATGGTAGATATGAAATAAAGTGGCCATGGATTCAGTATCCACCTGAACTGCCAACGAATTACGGCCTAGCCTTTGGGAGATTGAGGAGCTTGTTACGGAGGTCAGACGAAGATACTCTCAATGAATATCATCGAATTCTGAAGGAACAACTGGATGCAAATATCATTGAAGAGATAGAGCCTAAGACGATACCTATCTACCAAGCAACCCCACCTGTCCACTATTTACCTCATCATATAGTAAAACAGGTAGGCAAAAACGGACGTATTGTTTATGATGCCTCAGCAAAAATAAAAGATTGTAATAGTCTAAATGAATGTATGTACCGTGGTCCGTCACTGCTGGAAGACCTAACTGCCCTTTTGTTGAAATTTAGAACTGGGAAAGTCGGAATCACTGCGGATGTAGAAAAGGCGTTTTTACAAATTGGACTTCAAGAAGAAGACAGAGACGTGACTAGATTCCTCTGGGTTAAAGACGCTACTAAAGAACTGACAGAAGACAATTTACGTCATTTCCGATTTTGCAGAGTCCCATTCGGGATAATTTCTAGTCCATTCCTATTAACAGCAACAATTCGATATCACCTCTCCAAAACAAATGAAGCACTTCTTAAAAAAATTGCAGACAATTGCTACGTAGATAATCTAGTCACTTCTGTAAAATCCCTGGACGAAGCTTCACGCTTATACGATGAGACTAGAACAGTATTCAACGAGCTTTCCATGAACATTAGGGACTGGGTATCAAATGATAGTAAATTTATGGAAAAAATCCCTAAACAACAGTCTGGAAATCTAAAGGAAAAAATGAAAATTTTAGGGTTAAACTGGAATTTGGAAGATGACACTTTACAACTTAGAGTGGAAGACAAGGCATTGGAAGCTCAAGCTAAAGATGAACTAACCAAGAAGGATATTCTCAGAGCGCTTGCTCGTGTCTATGACCCGTGTGGGTTTGCGTCGCCCCTCGTTTTACCAGCAAAGGTACTATTTCAAGATTTATGTATTCAGAAATTCAAATGGGACACACCCTTACCAAAGGAAATTGTACAAAAATGGAGGTCGATTGTAGAAAAATTAAAAACAGTAAAAAATATCAAGATCCCAAGATATCTGGCGGAAAACGTGCCTGAAGACCCAAAACGATATGAACTCCATGTGTTTACCGACGCATCTAAATGTGCCTACTCAGCTGTAGCATACCTACGGATCCTTTGCGGGGATAATATTAAAACTGCATATGTGATGTCCAAGTCTCGTGTGACACCTGTAGAAGATAAGGACGATTTGAAAATTCCTCGCCTAGAGCTGTTAGGCTATTTGATAGGGAGCAGGTTACTTAAGTACTTGAGAGACAACCTGAATTTGACGATTCACAAGCAATACCTATGGACTGACAGCCAAGTCGTGCTTTACTGGCTTAAAACTAACAACCTGTTACCGCCCTTCGTAAAAAGGCGCATTGATGAAATAAATCAATTAAAAGATGTGGAATTTTGTTATATAAACACAAACGACAATCCAGCTGATTTAGGCACAAGACCAGAATTGTGGGAGGAAAAGAACACCTTATGGTTTGAAGGCCCAAGTTTCCTCACCAAAGAAGCTAAATTCTGGCCGAGCAGCAGATATTTAGATCAAAAGACTTTCCTTTTGCTAGGGGAGGTCCTGGACATAGTAGATGGTCCAGAAATGGTTATGAAAGGTTATGAGTTAGACCCACCTGACTATCTTACAGAAGAGGTTCCGGAATGGGAGCATATAGATGAACAAGGAGTTACTAATACCATGGAGACCGAAATCAATAATACAGAAATATTGAAGAAACTTCAAAGGGAACATTTCCCTGATGAGTTAAGTGGCAAAAAGACATGTTTGGCGAGAAACCTGGATCTTTTCATAGATGTCGACGGAATTTTGAGATGTGGTGGACGTATGAAAAATGCTAATTGGTCTTATGATAAAAAACATCCAATACTCATCCCAAAAAATTCAGAGTTTACCTCCAAAATTATACGAGATACACATGAAAAGAACTATCACGTAGGCCCACCACATACTCTCAACATCATCCGAGAACAGTACTGGATTCCACAAGGCAAGGCTCAGATAACAAAGGTAATTAAAAAGTGTGAAAAATGTTTAAAACAAGGCGGAGGACCCTATAAACTGCCTCAAACTGCGGACTTACCTCCTGAACGAGTAAACTACAGTTCTCCGTTTACGTTCACGGGGGTGGATTACTTCGGGCCGATGTATGTTAGCACTACGAATGGCAATAGGGAAAAGCGTTGGGTCTGTCTGTTTACCTGTTTAGCAGTTCGAGCAATTCACCTAGAGGTAGTAAAGGACCTTACAGCAGAGGAGTGTCTCCTGGCGATAAGACGATTGATAGCTGCTAGAGGCACACCATACTCAATTATATCGGACAACGCCTTACAATTCAAGCTTACTTCCGAAGTATTAATTAACACCTATTGCACAGAAAATCAAATCAAATGGAAATTCATTCCACAACTGGCACCGTGGCACGGCGGGTTTTACGAGCGACTCGTAGGAATTGTTAAGCATTGTCTGAAAAGGACTTTGGAAAAGCACTTATTGAACGACAGCCAATTAGCCACTGTGATCAAAGAAGTTCAAGCAGTTGTAAATACAAGACCATTGACCACCGTTGGAGCTGATTTGGAATATATATTGAGACCTGCAGATTTCCTGACCCTAGGGAAATGTTTGGAAATGACTCCTTCAATGGATGTAACAAACATTGATGGCACTGACACAAAAAGAAATCTTATTCAAGGATGGAAACGAGGTCAGAATATCCTGGCAGAATTTAAGAAGATGTTCCAACATCAATATCTTCCTAGCTTACGTGAGAAGCATAGAGGATTCAAAAAGCAGCCTAGAGTGACCTCTAGTAGAGTACCTCAGCTTGGAGATTTAGTACAGATCAAGGATGAATCAAAAAACAGAAGCACTTGGAAGGTTGGGAAGATAACTTCATTAATAAAGGGACAGGATGGACTATGCCGGATAGCAAAAGTGAGAGTAGGGAATACAGAATTCACTAGATCTATCGGCCATCTTTACCCTTTGGAAATTGAAGACTGCAATGAAGAAGAACCTATAACCTTGGATCCCGTAATTCTGGATCCAAAACAGCCTGCGGATGGGGACCAAGTTGGAAATAGTATGTTCCCATCACCCATTCCGATGGATGTTGAACTTCAAGAAGACTGTGAACTCTCAAGGCAACCAATAAACTGTATGAATGAACCCTCTGATGGTGAGATATCTAAGCCGACTGATGAGCAAGTCACGGGGCCAAATGAAGAAGACGAGGAGAATCTAGCTGGAGAATCTGTGGTAGAGCCGGTCAACAAAGATATGGCTTGCCCGATACAGGATATCGAAGCTGAACCAACCATTGATATTGCACCTAGTCTGGTAGATGAAGTTGCCTCTGATGTAAGGCCGGAGAGACAAGCGGCTATTCGAGCAAAAGAAAAAATAGCCGAATGGACCCGTAATTTAGTGGTCCTGTTGCAATAGACTCTCTGCTGGCGGGAGTGTCGCGGAGATCGCGAGTGACGAAGAAAACAATCGGTAAGTTACATCATATATGATAGTATAATGGAACGTATTTCTATTCACTGACAGCTCTAACCTTTGTATTGTCTATGATAGGACATTAAAAAAAAAGAGAAAGAAGATAGTGACACGAGGCGCTGTGGGGAGTTTGATCTTCAGCGCGGTGAGTTATTTTCTATCATTGTTAATCTCAAGTGACCAACAAGCTCAATATCAAATATGCATCCCAATGGGATTGTTTTCGAGACATGGCAATTAGCAATATAAATCGTTAGTCGTAGATGTTTATCTAGACTCATAATACAAGTAAAAGCAAGCATATTAAGGAGGCAATAAGCGGGTGGCTGTAAGGGGAAGGAGGAGGCCATTTAAGGGCGCAAGCCCAAAACAATTTGACTCGAGTAGGGGTGTTTACAAGAAACCTAGTGTTGAGGTTTCACTCTATACCACTACCTAGTGTTGTGGTAAGGATAGTCCCCGTGATGTGGTTGGATCGCTTAGGCGAAGCCAGACCTTAACCGTGAGATAGTCATGGGTCACTCGAGCCAAGGATCAATGTTAATGTTAATAATATTGCTGAGTCCCGAAAGCAAGAAGCAGATGTTTTCAATCAATATTATTTTTGTCGTATATTACATCCTCAATCATAAATGCGGCGACAAATGTCGTCCTTGAAACGTCGAAGGAAGACAATTATTAAACTACTCGTAGTTTTAAAAGTACCAGTACTCACGACAAGTTCCGTTAAACTAAGTTACGATAATGATTAATGATACTTCGCTAGTTGAATAAATTTCAGTTAAATTGAATTTAATATTTCCCCATAGTAAATTACATTAAATACATAATAAATAAGCGTATTAAAATGTTCAAATATGAGTTTAGATTGCCTTGTTACATAGTTAAGAAATCCCGGGAAATTTATTACGAAAATAAAGTCGAGCCTGTCTCCATACCGTTCACGCCGCCAAAGTTTAGGTAAATATCGATCCGATTATCCGATCCCTCATTATATTTACCTAAAGCGTCAATTATTGCATTATGTAGGATATTTGTGATGGTCTAGAAGCCTTAATTGGTATATATAAAACCATATTGCGGAACAGCTGGGCAGCGTGCTATTAATGTTCCTGTAAGACTCGCAAAATCTCTTATTGTGCAACGCTTAACGCACGCATACGCAATTATATCTGTTGTATTAACTACCAGAACTCCAGAACTCAACTACTTGGGCTGATTCGGGCTCAATCACTCCTATTATCTAGTATTATCACAAACCCTCAAAGAGTCTAACGAACGGTAGTTTAGCTGTTAAGTAGGTAGTGAAGCGTTACGCTCCAGTCGACATCTGCCGACTTTCTTTGGAACTATCGGAGCTATTTCACAGCTAGCGTTTTGGTGCCTCGCCTGTGAAGTTGCATGACATTGTGGTTCGCCTTTTTATCATTAGATGGCGCCATTATAAAAAGTGTTTTATAAATTCTGGCCACGGACCAGTACAATACGGATGGTACTTTGACTTTATTTCCCTAACCACAGTTGAACCTTATTACCGAGCTACACAGTCGTTTTAGGTAAGCTCGTAAAAGCGTTTCACTTTAGACCGTAAAGTTGGGGGCGGTGTCTCACTCGCACAATGCTGCCAACTTATGAAACTTACCAATTTGTGTGTTACACAATTATTTGAGTAACACACTACAAATAACTTCCTACTTATAATAATTTATTGCAATATTTGGATTAGTACTTTATTTCCTTTTAGCTGGTTTGAAATGTTTTACGATGTAAATATTATACATTCATTAAATTAAATAATTGCAATTTAGTAGTAATCCAATAGTAAGTTTTGATAATATTTTCAAATACGGTCTGGTATCCCCATCACTGACATCAATAGGGTGAAGATGATGTCAGCAAGATGCGATCAATGCGGGTCTGTTTTGTTTTACAAAAAAATTTTATGATTTGTTTCTAGGCATTACACAGGAGAGGCCCGCGGGTCTTTTCAGGCCCTGTCGAAGGGGTCCTAAAATGGCATAAGGCCATACGTAAAATTGTAGTGGTAGTAGTATAACACTTTATTGTACGTACAACAAAGAAAAATACAACAAGAAGAATGCACAATATGGTTGACTGGAAGAGCTTTGAGCAGTTAGATCTAATGATGCTTTCTTTATTTAGCTTTAAGTATATCAAAGACGGAGAGAAGTCGACGAGTAAGTACCTAAACTTTTCTTACGAGTTAACCGCCATGTGGGAAGTTTGTTATGGTGATCATTGTACCATCGGGTTCATAATTGCATACCCAATTTATCAATGAATTCATTCATAAATTGGGTATGCAATTATGAACCCGATGGTACCTACCGATGATCGTCTCTATGAACGGTCTCATCACGTAACCTCGTCCTGGGCCTTAGAATACTTCCCCTACGGAGTTGTTATGGTTGGACCGAGGGTCAGATACAGAATATGGTAAATAATCCTGGACACAGCGCGTTTATACCGGCATTACACTTGCCTAAATCGGGCCCTAACGGCACTCACTCTGCAATACGCTAGACACGTTTGGAGACATTGCTTAACGTGTCTAACGTATTGCAGCGTCCTTGTAATAGCCAAATAATGGCAATAGGCAAGATGCAGTGTTTTCATTTATGCTTCAGATTGAAAGAATCGCACGTAGAATAGACCACAAGTGTGTTAAAAAATTAAAATACTATAATTTATAGTCCAAAAATGCTGTTACAAACTGACAATTTAAATTTTCGCGCCTAAACGGATCTACAGTTCCTGTGACGTCACTCATGCGTGTGTCACTCGCCATATTTGTTCGTCCTTGGTTCGTCCCTGTCAAACCTGCCAACAGTGTCAAAAGTGTCAAATTCTGTTTTTTTTTTGACCCGGATGCTAGCCCTTTAAGCCGAATCCCATAGAACAAAACTAGTGACAGTTGCCAACCCTCTAGTGTTGTCAACAGGTGTGACGTCACCAGACGCTGATTGGTGGATTAAAACACGTTCCGTTTCACGTGACTTGAAATCGTAATTATTGTTTTAAATTAGTCAAAACTAAAGTAAAAACGTTACAATACCTAATATTTTATGTTTTTTCACCATTTTGATAAAAAAATAATGGTAAATATTATAGCTGCATCTTCCCTATTAGTCCAACGCCTCCGACGGTTCCTACCTCTGCGGCCCTGACCACCTCCGGCTTGCTCGATTCCTTTAGGTTTTCAAACTGTGTTTATATGTACAGTCAGCAGCAGAAGTTGCTAAGCGGTCACCCGCTTAGCTAGGTGTTGAAAATGACCTTCTCATGCTCTTATTCTCGTAATGAAGTCGTATCAAGTATCATTTTGAAGACTTCACCTGCTTAGCTACTTCTGCTGCTGACTGTACATATTTTGTATATTATGATTTATATTAAGTATATGTGTAGTGTAACCTAAGTTATCAAATAAATAAAGATTATGTATATTGTATTTCCATTATGGTTGGTGTATTGTGTTTTACATGAGAGAAACCGTCTATTAAACCAGATGATGTTTTGTTTCTGTCTCACGCATTTTAATGTGTGTTTATGTTTAAAAACTATTTTTTAGTTGGGCACAACACACACTTAGCGGAATTAATCCCGGAAGTCAAAACAGAAATAACAGTAGACAAAAATCAAACGCGTAGAAAAAATTAAATATACCTGCATTTCATTTTTTTTGACATACCATAGGCTAAAAAAGCCGTTATCCCCATACTGTCCCGCATACATCATAGTTCATATGGTCAACCTACTTAGAAAGAGATGCAGCCCCCAACTTAACTTCTCTTTCGGCCTCACTCTGTGGCCGAAGTATTAACTCCATTATAAATCTAACTTCATGATTCTGGCCAATTGGATTTTATCACAGGAGCTGGCAACCAACATTTATTCGCTGTGTGCATGATTGTGGCGCCATCTCTTGGGCAGGTGGTCAATCTCTTTTTTTCCTTTTTTAT
This sequence comes from Pammene fasciana, assembly GCA_911728535.1. Lineage (NCBI taxonomy): Eukaryota > Metazoa > Arthropoda > Insecta > Lepidoptera > Tortricidae > Pammene > Pammene fasciana. Next base: position 25,320,441 of record OU452275.1, read on the forward strand.
AAATAGGTTGTATTCCTTGCTTATATGAAATGTAACTGGCTGATTCACTATTTTGACAGCAGACAGGGGATTTGCAGTTTCATTTCTTGTCACATTGAGCACTGCGATCGTTCTCGTTACCCCCACCATGCACTTCGCACATAGCGAATATGTAGGCAAATTTTGAATTTTAATTTCGGAGATTCGTGATTGAAAAAATATTGAAATTGTTTTATTGCGGAGGCAGATCTGGAAAGAATTTCGACGTGGTAGATTGACCAGATTTATTTAAAAGGCTTTAAAGTTTATTCGTTGTCGCCTTATTTATTTTTTTGACGAGTAATCCAGTTGCGTATCGGTAAATCCACAAGTTTTTTACGTGCAGTGAAACCGAAAGCAAAACGGCTTATTCCGTGGAACCTCTTACCGGCCTATTGGTAGTGCCGTGATTCTGCGAGCGAGGAGTACGCATTGTTCCGGACCCGCTTTTCGCTGCGGCGGTCTCCTGAGCCAAGAAATTGACAGCCTAGCTTGGCGTCAGCAGCCGAGGGTTATTTTCGCCGCAAAAGGAAGGAAAACAAACCGCTTACCCGCGCGGTTTCCAGATAAGCACAGCCGATATATATATACCCTCTTTGTCAGACTTTAAACCCCTAAATTCACCCCACATCGTTACCCACGGATCTCAAGAGAATAATTTTGAAATTTAGATATTGTTGAAATCTTAAACCTGATTCCTATTTTTTAACTTAACTAGTTTCCCTGTTTTTCTTGTGCCGTATTAGATTTATTTTATTTTTCTGTTAAATATTTGCGATCCTCATTTCTTTTAAAAAAGAAAAAAATCTCTTAATTCTAATTGCCTCGTCAGTCGGGCCTTTTTTTAGTTCTTTGGTTTAAAGTTTAGGTTATTTTCATCCACCGAATCAACAGCCATCATCCATTTCACTCGCTTCCCATTTCCATTAATTTATTTATTTAAATAAATTTTCGACCGTGTCATTTTTGCGGTGCGGATAGCAATATTCCCCATTTTTCCGGGATTAAATAGTAGATTGTACAAGAAGTGCATAAAACGCACCATTTTACGCGAGGCGTTTATCCATACGAGCGAGCTTGCGAGCGAGGATGGATATAAAGTACGAGCGTAAAATGGGTTTTATGGACGAGTTATACACTCTACTTTTTACTTCGATTGTGAGGAAATAAAAAGAATAGGAATTTCTTTCATAAGTGTTTATATTGTTTTACTTCTCATGCTCGTAAAGTTTCACTTTATGCTGGGTATAGGCGGACTAAAACTCAATTTTATGCACAAGTGCATAAAAAATTGACTTCTTCTAAGGCTATTTTGACAATGGCAATTTTTTATGCACTTGTGCATAAAATTGAGTTTTAGTCCGCCTATACCCAGCATAAAGTGAAACTTTACGAGCATGAGAAGTAAAAACATTTTATTTCAATTGTGTACTTTGTCAATATATATAATTAACATAATTTTAAATAACAACTTTAACACTTTTGTTATCGACTGTACTTAGTCCAAGACTAAAATATTTTTGTACCAAAATATCTTACCGATATCTTTTTTTCTTTATTATATGGTGTGAATTTGATTTTTGTTACATCGTTGAAAATATCTTTTTTATACAGTGTGAAATTTTATACGACACCTTTTTGATAATTATTTGTGAAGTTAAAAATTATACGTATTATGCAGCAAATATTTACTAGTTTTACTGCAGTAGGTACTCAAGCAGTTCTCGTTTCACTGATACAAAATATTTAGTTATTCCTATGTCAGTGACCCTAACCTTTGACTTGTTTAACGTAGGCAGTCTACCTGTTACCTTCTCGGATGTTTGCAAAGAAACCAGTAATGATTTAATTTTAGGAAAAGTACGTAAATACATAATGGACGGATGGCCAAATAAAATAAGTGACTTGAAAATTAAACCTTACTACTTATGTCGAAATCAACTGTCGTACGAAAATGGATGCATAATGAGGGGGCATAAGGTTATAATATAATTCACGAGTCGTTTCGCGAAAAAGTCTTATCTGAGCTCCGGCCATAAATCGCATCTCGCTATCGTGAAGACTAAGGCAGAGATTAGGTCTAGGTTTTGGTTCCCGGGCGTGGACGAAGCTGTAGAACGAATGATAGGGTCTTGCGATGTTTGCATACAGATGCGACCTGCGCCAGCGCGAGTCAAACCCGTGCCATGGGACTGGACACCACCAAAGGAGGCTGGCTACCGTGTGCATGCCGATTTTCTCGGCCCAATAAACAACCGCATGTACTTAGTGTTAGTCGATGCCTATTCTAAGTGGCCGGAGGTGTACGATATGGCCAACGCAACTACATCGACTGCTACTACAGAAAAACTTTATGAGTTTATGTCTAGGTTCGGTATGCCGCGGACTTTAGTGACGGTGACGGACAATGGCACAGCTTTTTGTTCCCAAGAATTTCAAGCATTTTGTGTACTTATTTAACGGAATATCGCACGTTACGTCACCACCGTACCACCCCGCGAGTAACGGTCAAGCCGAGTCGTATGTGAAAGTAGTTAAATAGTACATTACGTACCTAGGGCGGTAAAATAAAGAACGGCTCAGATCGCGGGCATTTGTGGCCCGAACCGAAGGTAAGGGCCATAAACAAGTGATATTCTTACAGATATTCGAGATATGACCAAAAATCTGAAAAAAGGTACCTGAGCTTGGGGGAAAGAGGCAGGTTGAAGTTAAATGCATTTATACCGGACGCCTGCGGTTTATTTCATTCCGATTTGTGAAAAATGTTTGAAATGAATCAGGCGCTCGAATAAGACTGGTTAATTGACAGCTTTCCGTGCCAAGATGATATTACCGATATTTATTTCTTAACAGAAAGTCGACTCTAATCGCTAGTATTCTCGGTTTAAATTGTTATGAAAAATTATATGTCATATAAAGGTTTGACCCATAGATATCTGAATTATAAATAGATATGGTATGACAACTAAAACATTGTCCCAAAATCCTGATCGACTCGATCTTAAAACTTGATCACAATGTCAATAACATGACGACCGGTCAGTATAAATACAAACATAAAATCAATGTTTTGACAGGGTGTAATCTAAAACGTGATACAAGATAATCAAACCTGAATCTATTCATGATATTGAACAACTTTTACTATGGGAGCAACTTTGTAAAAAAATAAAAAAATTGAGCTGCTCCATAGAAAAAGTCAAGGATAGGTAGACGAAAATGTATGAGAAGTTTAATTTTTTTTATTTTTTTACAAAGTTGCTCCCATAGTAAAAGTTGTTCAATATCATGAATAGATTCAGGTTTGATTATCTTGTATCACGTTTTAGATTACACCCTGTATTTTATAATGTTGAATCATTTTTTATGGTTCCGTGGCTAAATTGGCATAAACGGAACCCTTATAGTTTCGTCATGTCCGTCCGTCCCTCCGTATGTCACAGACATTTTGAGACGTATCCTTATAACATTTTAACACAAGGTGTATTTTATGCGCCACTAGTGAAATTGCTAAAAAAAATATTTGAACATTATCGGTTAAGGAGTTTTCGAGTGATCTCCAAAAAACTACGTACATAGGCAGATACAACCTTGTGATATAACTTGTGATTTTTTAAATAACTCTCTGTTATGCGTGGTCCGACACGAACTTTAGCCGGTTTTTGTAAAATATACCTCAAATGATACCGTAATATCCTCATATCTAATCCCGAGAAAGCAATTATGTAAATATTTTCGTTTATTATTTTTTCATTATTTCAAAGTGTGATCTATCAATTTTTGAATTAAAGATTTAAAAAGAAAGCATGAAATACTATGTTTACCGAGCTATTGTGTTGCTTTTGATTCTAAATTTGTCTTGAGCATGTACCATCGGGTTCAAAAATGCATGGGCAATTTATGAATGAATTCATTGATAAATTGGCCATGCAATTATGAACCCGATGGTACTTCGCCCCCGCATAGTCCGCATGCCTGCTTCCCTTTCTGCTCGCTCGGCGGCCGAAAAACTCAATAACCCTCACCCGCCACCCATTGTGCCCGTACGGTTTACACTGTCAGGAATACGTTAGGTCAGAATGCAAACAAGTAAACATAACCGACCGTGTGCAGTTTTCATTCCATTCTGGAGTCGAATCAGGCAACCGGTCTGGGTACCTGACGTTTGCCTCCAACTTTTAACATTCGCCTCACAAACTTAGGTAGAAAATCCATCCGATACGTCATTTTAAATATGTTATTGTAAATATTATGTCGATCTTTAATCGATTACTATTTGTTCAGAATTAAACACTAATAAATAATCACAAATAGTTTTATTTTTATGCTGATGTTGTCAACCTACGCGAAAATAACTATTATGGACATATATGAACCCTTAACTTTGGAAGGCACAATAATTTCCTATTTTTAACAACAATATGAAGGCAATATAATACAATACACACTATACAAATCTATTAAAACGAACTAATACGCGAAATAGATATAATTATGAAGTTATCAATATTTATTACAAAAATTTCATAAACAAATTAAGTATACATAATAAAGTAATTGATCCAAGAGCGACTCCATTGCTCTTATGTGCCATGTGATTTTTGAACGTCAGATGAATGACAGGTGAAATTTTATCCTATCTTTCTTCTAATTTGTAATACAACCTTAACGATGTTAAATAATTCGCACTGGCCGGCTACACATTTTTTTGTGCTATATTTTCGGAAAATCTTGTTTGTGTCTGCGCCTCTATTATATTATAACTCAATGCCTATTATATAAATTGAAAATGGTGAAAGACAGACTTAACCTTTTCGACGCCATGTCAAACGCAAAACCTACCACTCAGACGCCACGACATCTAAATGTCAAAAATGAAGTTAAACTTTATGCGTGTGCATGTAGGTCTATTTTGCTCTGTGGTCGGTGACCGATATATCGGTCTTTGGCGTTGGACCTGCGGTGCCGATATATACGTCTTTGGCGTGGAAAAGGTTAAACAAGCAGGAGCAGCAGCGGGGAAAGTCAGGCACTATTTGTGAAATACAAACAAAAGTTATAACAAATTATATTTGTTGTGTTTTTTCAAAGATCTCTTCTGAAATCTCATTATTGTTGTACTGTGTTTTAAATTATAGAAACGAATTGAGAAAGTCTTGTGAGGTTTTATTTCTTTTGAAAATATAGAAGTCTGTAAAGATCATGCGTAAAAGGGATCCAAAAACAAAAAACAGAGCTATGAATTATTTCATTTGAAAGTTCGTTCGTTTTATCTACTTAATTTCGTTATGGAGACACCAAGTTGAATTCCATTGCATAACTAAGATATTCATGATTTAGTCAGTCACAGTAATTACTAGGAAGTGCGCCTATGCCTAGACGGACTGGTTACTGTTAGACCTCAGTGGCCAACACGTCCGCCGAGCGGTTGTGAACGCAGTCCAGCTGCAATGCTTTATTTGTACTGCGACTAAAATATGAAAATCTCAGTTCTGCTGTGGAATTCAACTTGGTGCTCATAGAACTAAAGCCGATAGAGATACTTATTTTATTACCTCTTCTCTGATGGTTTTTGGAACACGATCCATACAAAGTGGCCCGAAATCCTTTACCAAAACGCAGCACGTACCTTATGCATACATGAAAAAAGTCCGTAGCATTTTTGTGTAGAATCTGATAAAGCCTCAATCCTTATCCTTACTAGTCCACAGAGAGTACATAATATAGTATATGCTTTAATTGAAAATGTGTGCCGTAAAATTGTATGCAGGCATTTTATATACTTATTGTAAGTATTATTCTACGCAGACGGAGTTGCGAACAGAAGCTAGTCTTTACATATTTCTTTATACGTGTATCCTGTATTCTAACGTTACCTATTTTACCTCATTTTTTTATTTAATAGCAAATTAAAGTAGAAAGTGTGTGCAAAATAACTAAAACGTATGACGTTTCAAAAAATACAGCCGTCGCAGTTGCCACTTTTGGCCACGTCAAGCGCTGCGATTGTTTTCGCTTTTCCCGCCCAGTCTCTGCACCCGGCCAATATTAGGCAATTGTGATTAGTTGATTACATAATCGATTTTTATCGACTTACGGAAATGTTATATGAATCGGAACACTAAATTTAAAAACAAATAGACGTAGACCGTAACTGTTTGCATGCTAAATTGTTATTATAAAAATTTCAATAACTAAGATATGAAAAAATGTAACATTCATTAAGCTATGTTTATGAATAGTGAAGTATTAGGTTTACATACATGACAGGCTTTAATATCGTTATAGGATTTTGTTTATAATTTCAAAGTGTCTTGCGCGTTTACGTTCTACGGGTGTTGCGATGTGTCAAAAGTTCATTCTTACAGATTTTGAACTATAAGCTATAACTAATGTGTTAATGTCAGTATGCTAATGGCCCTAGCAGCCAAAGCTCTAATAAATTAAAAAAAAGTCAGTTGTCAAAATATTTCGGTAATTAGTAATTACCTTATGACCGGCCTAGGTGCCGGCACTAATGTTTGTAGGAATTTTAGGTCACTGGTTTGTCTTAATAAAATCACTGAATAGAATTCATATTGTATTTTTGATTTTGCACATAAAAAAGGTAGAAATAATACTAAAGAAACATAGCTTCATAAAATCATGGACTTGTGCGCGCGGCCATTGTAGGACAAGTGAAGTTTCATTGGAAACAAACAAAGGAATCATATTTTTGACCATAGACTATTGACATTACCAACCTACGTGCGTAGCGCTGTTTGAGAGATAAATAAACAGTTTCACAAAAGATAGCATATTTAACATAATGCTTATATCGCTCAAACACCTTAATATGGTAGTGGCGTCTACTTTCCGCACGAAAGTAAGATAAAAAAACCGGCCAAGAGCATGTCGGGCCATGCTCAGTGTAGGGTTCCGTAAACTGAGACCATTCATTCAAAAGGTCGTTTCTTACGGGAAATTTGGCGGCGCTTACGTCATTTTTACTTACGTCCTTTCACTATGGGTTTTTGAATGATAACTCAAAAACGGCTCAACCGATTTATTTCAATATAGTTTTCACTGAAGGTACTCATTAGGCCTCAGTTGCATGAATTTTTTCAAAATTTTAGGACCCACGATTCAAAAGTTAGATGGGGGGGGGCCCTGTTTTAAACTTTCGGAGCTATTATTTCCGAGAGTATTAGTTTTATCCAAAAACTGTTATAGAAGATCCTAATTCTTTTTAAAAGACCTATTCAACGGTACCCCACGCAACTTGGCTGAAACGAAAAAAAATTTTGCCCCCCACTTCACGTGTATGGGAGGTACTCTAACAAAATATATTTTTCGCGTTTTTATTCTACCGTTTTGTCGGCTTGGTTAATGCACATATTCAAACCAAATTTCAGCTTTCTAGTGCTAACGATCACTGAGCTAGACCGCGGACGGACGGACGGACGGACGGACGGACATGGCGAAACTATAAGGGTTCCGTTTTTGCCATTTTGGCTACGGAACCCTAAAAAGGGGAACAAGCAAGACTAATAAGTATCAAACAAAAGAAATACGGCTGATAATTTGGCTGCTGGAAATAATGGGTCAATGAGGTGATATGGGCGGCGATAGGAGAAACAGTGCATGAAAGTAGCCTATAAAAGGAGCCAGATATTTGTATGCCTGTCAAACGAGGCAATTAGAATTTAGAGTAATTTTGGCTTAATATAAAAAATGCGGATCGTAGATACGAAAAAATAGTAACAATAATAAAAAACTACGACACGCGCGATAATCAGTTATTAATTTTAAAAAGGAACCAGGTCATATAAAGACTATACTAGAAAATGACGATAAAATGTTTTACAGTTTCACGATGAGAAGTCCCGAACACAATTTATAACACGCTGCTTTCAGTCGCTCCGGCACGCGAAATGCGGACCAGGTCTTAGGGAGCCTGGCAGTTGTATCACGACGGCTGCAAACAGTTAGTATCCAAGTCCTTTGGTGACACTGCGGGTCTGCGGGACTGGCCACACAAACTGGATTTCTTCGAGCGGAGCGACTGTACGCGCTCGGCTATCACCAACAACAACAACAAATTCCAAATCCCGCACACACAATATTAAGGACAACCAATGACTTCATAGGGAAAAAAATGAATCTATCTCGAAATTGACCACTAGTCGGCCAACTGCACCGTATCTCGTTCGAATCTAGAGTTTGGCTACTGAAATTTTACACAATCTTTTGGCGGGAAAATCAAAAAATCTTGGGCTGGTCACACTAGAAATTATAGTTTTGATACTAGAAAATATTTTTGATATTTTAAAATTCATTCGAATATTTTTCTTTTCTTCGTGAACATGCTTCTCCAAAAATTAAAAAAGGAACATATGTTGCATGCGGCACACAGGCGGCATGCTACAGTAGGTAATATGGGCCCGGGCTTAAGGACTATTTATTTATGTGCTCGCAACTGCAAAGGACCAACTCATACATCTTTCCCCTACTTGATTAACATTTTGTGTTTTAAAACTAATTAAATTCGGAATTATGTAAAAATGTTAATGTTTTACATGAATGAATATGAATACAGTCAAGGTCTAAACTACGATTTTTTAACTTACGTCAGCTGCCTCTTAAAAGAAATTATTTTTCTACTCATCAGTAAAAGGAGATAAAGTTTGGCTAACCAAATTTTGTTGACAGATATTTCGTTGTTGTATCACCAATTGTCAATGAATAAAACAAGCTAAAAGTCAATTGTCAATAATAATTTATGTCATTCAGTCAAATTGTCTCCTCGTCAAACTGTGTCCCCCAAAATATCGATACTAGAAGAAAAATTGTGAGAACCAAACTTGTAGAGAATCAAATATCCTACAATTTTTGTCCTCACGGTTTTACTGTAAAATCAAAAATGGCGGAGTTATTCAAGAAAAGTCTACTTTTTGAATTAACACTCCCAGTTTTTCAAAAATATCATTTTTGTGATAAGCTTTTATTGCTGACTGTGCTCTTTTATGAAATCCCTATCTGATCACCAAGACGAATGCAACAAGCCCAAACATGACCGGATAATATGGAGTAGTCAAGGAGTTCCTATGCCACCCTCCAGATCCATCATCAGATCAGCTCCATCATGTCATCATATTATTGCATTGTATGTATGTATGTAAACACTTTATTGTACATAAAAAAGTTACAATAAAACATGATAAAAATTGTCATAATTCTTTTTGCACGTCAAAACATAAACTGCCAAAGTTCGTATTCTGTATTTGCCGCTTGACAGCAGCGGCCAGTACGCGTTGAAACCTCTGTAGTTCCTACAGTACTCCACCCCTAGACTGTGGCTACGGTCGGTAATAGTCTTGAAGGTGTGCAGGGAATCGAACATGACGTCCGCACCGTGTCTTTTCAACCTGGTTCTGATCTGGGGAGTTTTTATCGTCTGCACTGTGAGCTTCTTCCCGCTCTGAGGGTGTTTCGTCGCCTGTATAGGCAGGTGATGAGGAAGGAATGACGTCTTCTCTCGCTAAATATGCTGGCTTCAGTCGATCGATTGTCACTGTAATTGTTTTCCCATTGACTTCTATGTCATAGGTTTTAGCTTCGTGCCGCAATACTTTAAACGGGCCTTGGTATGGTGCTTCTAGTGATCGGCGTTCGGGCCCTTGACGGAGGAAGACATACGCAGATCCCTGTAAATCTTTCGGGATGTAAAAAGGACGACTGGAGCTCGTGTGCCATGATGTTGGCTGTGGAGAGAGTTTGCTCATGTGGTTTCGCAGACGACTGGCAAAATCAGAAATGTCCACTACAGCCTCTGAAGTTGAAAAGGAGAAGAACTGATTTGGTAATGATAGTGGTTCGCCATATACCAGTTTTGCTGGTGAGCTATTCAGGTCTTCTTTCCAGGCGCTTCTGATTCCCAATAGTACTAATGGGAGTGCTTCCGTCCATTGAGATGTAGCGTGACACATAATGGCGGCCTTAAGTTGTCTGTGGAGCCTTTCCACAAGGCCGTTAGCGGCAGGGGGATAGGCTGTGGTGGTGAGGTGAGTGGAACCCATGAGTGCAGATATCTTTTTGAACAATTGTGACTCGAATTGGCGTCCACGGTCTGTAGTTATTCGTTGTGGGCAGCCAAAACGTGCTATCCAACCGCTGACAAAGGTCGCGGCGCAGGTGTCTGCTGTAATGTCTTGCATCGGGTAAGCTTCTGGCCAACGGGTGAAGCGATCAACCATTGTTAGACAGTACCTAAAACCCGATGACGGCGGTAACGGGCCGACTATATCCATATGAACGTGACGGAAACGAGCTGATGGAAGACAAAATTCTGCCAAGGGTGTGCTTGTATGCCTAGTGACCTTACTACGTTGGCATTGTTGGCATTCTTTTGCCCACTGCTTACAGTCTTTTTTAATTCCAGGCCAGACGAACCTTTGAGTCACTAAACGAGTCGTTGCCTTTGCTCCAGGATGGCTAAGGTTATGAAGTGAATCGAAGATTTGCCGGCGGAATGCTAATGTAACGAATGGTCTTTGGTTCACTGTAGAGACGTCGCAGTAAACCTGTGAACCTGAGACAGGGTCGGTAATCTTTTGCAGTTGAAGCGAAGAACCACCTTGTAAAAGTTCTTGTAGCTCAGTGTCAATAGCCTGGGCTTCAGCGAGTGATTGGTAATCTAAAGGTGCAGTATTAAGTTCCTCGATTCTGGAGAGTGCATCAGCTACTACGTTGTCTTTGCCGGACACAAACCGTATATCTGTGGAAAATTGTGATATAAAATCCAAATACCTGAATTGTCTTGGTGAGCACTTATCGCGGTTTGTCAAGAAGGCAAATGTCAGTGGCTTGTGGTCTGTGAGGATTGTAAACGAGCGGGCTTCTACCATATATCGGAAATATTTGATAGCCTCGTATATCGCAAGAAGTTCTCGGTCGTATGGACTATATTTTTGTTGGGCTGAATTCAGCTTTTTGGAGAAGAAGGCTAACGGTTCCCACAAGCCGTTTTTGCGCTGTTGAAGCACAGCTCCGATCGCGACGTCTGATGCGTCGGTTTGTAGAGCTAGTTGTGCCTCAGTGTCCGGGTGAGACAATAAAGTAGCCTTTGACAGGTGTGACTTACTCAGTTTGAATGTCTCATGTAGCGAAGGAGTCCATTCGATGGGTGTTGACGCTTTAGGGTCTCCAGCGAGCAAGGCAGTTAGAGGTGATAGTATTCTAGCTGCTCCTGGGACGAACCTTCTATAAAAGTTAAGCATACCCAAATACCTTCTTAGTTCCTTAATAGTTTGCGGGGCTGGAAAGTCGTTAATGGCTTGCACCTTCGACTCCAATGGGCGAACGCCTTCTGCTGATACGCTATATCCTAAAAAAGTTACCTCGGACTGCCCAAAGACACACTTCGACGTATTGATCAAGACGCCGTAGTCTTGAAGTCGACCAAAGACCTGGCTCAGGTGTTTCTTGTGTTCGGCTTCTGAGGTTGAGGAAATCAAAATGTCGTCGATATAACCGTACGCGAAATCGAATCCACGGAGAAGCTCGTCCATGAATCTTTGGAATGTTTGGGTTGCGTTCCGTAATCCAAAGGTCATGAATGGAAATTCAAACATACCAAATGGTGTTGTAATGAAGTTTTAGGGATATCTGGGCCATATACGCGTATTTGGTTATAGGCTTTGATGAGATCTATGGTGGAAAATATGTTTTTTCCTGCCAGAAGATAAGCAAAATCTTGTATATGACGGACGGGGTACTGGTCCGGTATTGTTCGTGCATTCAGCGCTCTGTAGTCTCCACAAGGTCTCCATCCATTATTTTTCTTGCGCACTAGGTGTAAGGGTGATGACCAGGGGCTTTCTGAACTGCGGGCGGTTCCGTTTGGTAGCATGTCATCAAATTCTTTTTTAGCAATCTTCAAGCGTTCAGGATCCAGACGTCGAGGACGGCTGGAGACCGGGGGGCCAGGCGTTGTCCGTATATGGTGCACGGTATCGTGTTTAGGGGCACCTAGCTTACCGGAGGGACGGGTGATATCTGGGAAATCCCGTAAAAGCAGCGTATAAGCGGAATCGTTCGTCAAGGTAGTGTGAACTGATGATATAGTTTCATCTGCGCTAACTTGCTGCGCGTCGATAGACAGAGAAGTAGTTTTGTCAATAAGCTTTTGGTTGCGGCAGTCGACGAGCAAATTGTAAAAGGCTAAAAAGTCTACGCCGATAATAGGTTTTGAGACATCAGCTACTGTAAATCGCCATTCAAAAATTCTTCGTAAGCCGAAATCGAGATGAAGTGTGATACGTAACCATACGTTGCTATAGTTGTGCTGTTGGCGGCGTATAATTCGTATTTGGTCTTGTTGCGGCGTTCGTTGACAAGTAAACGTGGGAATACACACAGATCTGAACCTGTGTCCATTAGATATTGCGTTTTTGATGCACGATCTGTCATGAACAATCGGCCTGATGAGGTGGGGCAGACGTGCTCGGCCACTATTGTCTGCCCTGGGTGTTTCCCGAGTTAAATGTACACGGTTGCACACAGTTTTCTGCCTTAGATCCGAAATGGTAATGGAACCAGCAAACTGTCAACCCTTCGGGAACATCACGCCTAGTGTATGTTGAGCGCTGGCGAGATTTCGAGCGAGACGCTTCCCGGTTGCGAGATTGGTAACGTCGAACTTGTTGTCTGCCTTGGCGTTGCGAGTTATCTCCAATAAGCAACGCTTCTACTTGTTGGGTTAGCTGTTCGACGCGTTGGCTCAATTCTGATATAGCACCTGATGAAGTACTGGCAACGTGTTTCGGACTAAGTGCCAGTTCTTGGATTCGGTCAGCTAATTCAGCTACGTCATCGAGGGCAAGCCTTGGTTGCGATGCTACAATTGTTTGTATGTTGTTGGGTAAGCGGCCTGATCAAACTTGACGTAAGAAATCGTCAGGGACTGATGGTCCTGCTAAGCTGCGCAAGTGCCTCAAAAACTGTGTGGGTTTGCGGTCCCCGAGCTCTTCGTTAAGTTGTCTTGTTTTTTGTTCTTGAGAAACTGACAATCGTCTAATTAACTCTGTCTTCAGTTTGTCGTACTTATTTGATTCGGGTGGCGATAGTATTATGTTTTTCACTTCAATCGCAAACTGAGGGTCAAGCTTACCAATTACATGGTAGAATTTGGTTGTGTCGCTGGTGATTCCGGATAGAGTGAACTGACTTTCGAGTTGTGCGAACTGCGAACCATACCGCGGGCTCTTCGGGCCAAAATGGAGGTACGCGTATGCCGACTCGGAAAACCCCCGTTGCGGGATTTGCGCTGGTTGATGGCAAATTCTCTAATTGCACCACAGGAGCCGTAGGAGGTGGGGTTGTATCACGGTTAATATCATTACTGTTCGACGTCCTTGATGTTGCTAGTCGCGGTCACCACTGTGGTTTCACAATCAAACCACTGAATCTTGTCCATAAACTTCTTTATTACAATTAATGAAACGTTTGCATTTAACTACGTCAAGAAATAGCGAGCAATATAATCACATAAAATATCACATTCATAAGAAACGTAATTCTTTTTGCACGTCAGAACATGAACTGCCAAAGTTCGTATTCTGTATTTGCCGCTTGACAGCAGCGGCCAGTACGCGTTGAAACCTCTGTAGTTCCTACAAAAGTGTTGATTGTCATTAAACGAAAAGAATAAATGAGAATATGAATGTTGTATTTTACTATATATATTTTAGTAAAACTTATAAATAAATTTATATCCCAACGGGTCCTTGTTTAGCACATTGTAATAGTTTGGGGCGGAATCGATTAAACAACGATTTTCCAGATTTTCTCGCAATTTCCTTGGAAATGCGTTTCCAGATTCTTTTCATCGCTTGTATGGTAGTTGCTGGTTTATTTAAGTCGCAATATCTTTGCTTGCACAGAGCCCAAAACTTTTCTATCGGCCGAAGTTGGGGCATATTCGGCAAGTTGTCTCGCTTCGGCACAATAGCGACTCCTGCCTTTTTGAGTTCTCTAAGCACAGGTCCGACGTAGTAGTGTGACGTAGCGAGATCTGGCCAAAATAAAATAGGCCTCTGCATGTTAAGCTTCCGAATGAATAGCAATAACCGTTTTTTAATACTAAGTATATTTCGCCGTTCACAGCTCGATTAGTCACAAAGGGTTCGGAAATGTCCCCTTCTTCAGAGATCGCTTGCCAAATCATGAAACGGTGTTCAAACTTCCCAGTTGGGAACAATGTGTCTTCGACTGGAGTCTCTTGTTCATCGTCCGACATGTAGTACTTGTCTCCTGCCACTTGCGTTGGGTCTAAGGGCACGTACGTTTCGTCGTCTAAAACAAAGAAGAAATTTCGTCCGCTCGGAACGCTGTCTTTGTATAGCTTTGCTGCACCCCTAATACACCGATCAAGCTGATTTTGATTGTATTTGGGGCTGCGTCTCTTCTTTCTGCTCCGGATTCCAGCGGCTTTCTTTACTCGTCGGTACGTTGAAAGACTCAATCCCAGTTCTCTTGACGCGACGCGATCAGATTTGCTACGATTCTGTCTCGCCTTCCGTAATACTTTTTTTTTGCAATTTAGGCGTATTTATAGTTGGTTTTTGGCCAGGAAGTGACCTAAATCCCACTTGATGATTATTTACGTACCGATTGATTACGTTTCGTATGGTCCGGTCAGGTACGTTTTGCTTGCGAAAGTGATGCAAAGTCAGTAGACGGTTTTCAGAATGGAGTTTGTAAAAGTCTATTATTAACTTAGCTCGACATTCATGCTCGGCACGCTTCATTGTAATGCATTTTATGAAAACATGCAAAGGAAATGAAAACTAGAAGAAACAACGATTAAAATGCATTTGATATTTATTTTAGTTTTTTAAGCGCGGACGGGTTTATGTCGTTTTATTACAAAAGTTCCTATGGCTACCTTCCAGACTCATCATCAGACCCTGGATACAGTCTAAAGATAAATGATTCGTCAAGACGAACCAAACGAGCCCCAATTCGATAGGGTTCCGTCGTTTCATTAAAGAGTTCCTATGGCCACCTTCCAGCTCCATCATCAGATCAGCTCCACGTCATCATAATATTGCATTGTCACGCGATTTACATATATGTGCAAAATTTGAGCTCAATCGGAAACCGGGAAGTGTGTCAAATTTAACTTGCAAGATTTGATTACAGACAACGGGACAGGTGAAAGTAAATAAAAGCGTATAAAAACTGCGCGCGCCAACCCGCCTGCCAAGCGTGGCGCGTATGGCAAACCCCCCCCTTTAATGATAAGTAGGTCCAAAGGGCAGGCCTATGTTCAGCAGTGGACGTCTTATGGCTGAGATGATGATGATGATGATGACATTTGCATATGCATTGATTTATATTTATAACAATTTGATGTCTAATTACATATATTTTCACGAGTAAATTTTCATTTGTGTCTACTGTATTTACATGTATTGTGCACTTGTGAATATGTTCAGAGAATAATATGCCATTTTCTCTTTATATTTAACTATACATTTTTGATATAGATTACAGCTAGCACACACACAACATTTAACTAAATCTAGTCGCGACTTTCACCTACATGTAGTTCTCGTAGGTGCTTGGCACCTTTATCGTAATAGTTTTTTTGTTTGCTTTGACGTGATTGCAGATAGTGATTGACATTTCGCGGGATTTTCGGTGCTGGAATGTGGGAGAACACAACTTTCTGTCATTCAAAAGCTCAGCAAGTGAAGGTAAATAATTATCAAGTAGCGTGTTCAAGTAAGTGTCCAACAGAATTATATTAAAGTCAACTTGGTCGAATTTAGTTTTCTTTACATATTTTTAATAATTTGGACTTTTCAATTTTTAAAATAAATGGCATTCTGTCCACAATATTGGGACAATTATTTTGCCAATGTCGAGGTAGAGACGACAAGTGTACGGTTAATTAGTTAAAATTTCCCTCCAAGAGCTGGACGTTGTACAGTCAGCGTCAAAAGTAACTACGCAAATGAAGGCGTCAAAAGTCTTTATTTAAAGGCAATAAGGACTTTTGACACCTTCATTTGCGTAGTTACTTTTGACGCTGATTGTACGGTGAGGTTAGGCTTTTTATAAGGAGATAGCTACTTCCTACAAAAAGCACGTGGACTAACGGATATCTAACTCAAACAGGGGTTACACTTGTTTTGAGATTAATTCTTCATTAGTTGCACACTAGTTTGTTAAATCACTGCAGAATAAGCTATATATTACACACTGAATCACGAAAATTAACAAAAAATAAGAAGTTAATCACAAAACCAAACCACCTTGCTCGACAAGATGGCCGCAAATCCTCGTATAATTTGGACTGCTCGCTCCACTTGATATTACATTGTGGGTAGAGGGGGGAGGAGGTGACATATTGAAAGAACCATTCTTTAGAAAAAGTTTTAAATTCGGTTAAGGCAAATTCGGGCCCATTGTCTAAAACTACTACTTCCGGTATACCCTGACGACTAAATATCTGTTTTAGCTTTCTAATTGACCACACGGGAACAAACAGATTTGACTTTGACTACTTGTACAAATTTACTATAGTAGTCGATTACCAACAGATAGAAGTTTCCATCGAAATGAAATATATCAATTCCTAACTTATACCATGCTCTTTTTGGTGGTTCATAAAAATACGGTACATAAAAAACTTTAATTACTTATACTGTAGTAACAATGCGAAGTGCCGTGAAGTCAAAATAAGACTTGGCTTAAAAGGTCGAGACCTTTACCTGGCTTTTTTATGGCCTTAGGTATGTTAGGTATGTTACTTTATATACGTGCGATAGTTTTTCCAGAACATTCACAGTAGGTACCTATACGGTTGGTAAACAGCAGGTATCGAGATCATCTCTCGCTTCCACGTACAGGCTATCCTGCTCGCACACCTTCTGGAATGTTCCGGAGAGAAGAGGGGTGTAACTAGGCCTGAAACGGCCTGAAAACGGGTTTTCAGGAAGTAGTGCCATATGAGTGTTAGTGGCCTGAAACGGCCTGAAAGCATGTTTCAGGCGCCTGATAATGATTGTAACCGTGAGCAATTTCCGAATCTCTGGTATGTGTAAAGGCTTCCCCTGAAACGGCCTGAAAACGTGTTTCAGCTGCCTGAAAACGCCTGTAACTCGTTAAAAATAAAACGTTCCTTTCATGTCGTCTTTACCCCGTCTCCGTAATAATATTTTACTTCGATCGCAGTGGGGGGACCTTTTAAATTGTATAAGACAATACTCATAAAAAGGTCCCCCGACTGCAATCGAAACAAAATATGTATTATAAACATAGCTCGGACAAGACGTCGCAAAAAATAATTTTCTATGGAACAAGATGCACACTTTTGACACTTTTTGCATTACGTTTACCTTCGAGGATGACAAGTTCAGGGCCGGTGATGGCTGATCTTTGTTATCGTCTCCGGTCATGGTCAAAACTTGTTACTAAGCGGTAATTTACAACAAATATACTTACCTACAGTAATTAATAAAAACAGCGTACTGAAAGTGGCGGTAATTATTCAATACAGTACAAAATTAAACCTTAGTACAAATGAAATAAGAGCGAGTTGAAATGTTAAATTATTTCGTGAAATTAAAACAATTAAGTAATGAATGAATCCATAAACGACGGATACACGATTCGACATTTAAAGTTTTTAAAGCCTAAAATTATAAAATTCAATGTGGTTTGCGGGAGAAGGTCGTAACTGTATACGCTACACGCGGCGCTTACGATTTTTTATGTGAACTGTCCAGAACGAACGAACCTTCACAATCCGGGTAGATGCGATATAACTATGCGAAAATTGCGAAATATTTGTGTTTGAGACGTTTGAGTGAAACGAATGAAATCTCGAATATATTATTTATTACTGTACTAGCGACCCGCCCCGGCTTCGCACGGGTGCAATTGTACATATAAAGCTTCCTATTGAATCACTCTATCTATTAAAAAAAACCGCATCAAAATCCGTTGCGTAGTTTTAAAGATCTAAGCATACATAGGGACAGACAGCAGGAAGCGACTTTGTTTTATACTATGTAGTGATTTACGCTTATAATGCCGGCTTTGGCTACGTTTGTACTCTAGTAAGTCTAATACCAAGTCTTACGTACGCAGACAGAGTGATTCAATTTAATCGTTTTTTTAAACTGATTAGGAGTTTGCATGGCAAAAAAAGTAAAAATACACATTTACGAGAGAATACAAATTATAAAATTCTAATTGTGAAAAATAATCATTTCAACAAATTATACCAATATAACGCTCAACAGTAAAGAAAGGAAAACAGCGGGAAAAGGGGAAATTCACACTCAGTTACTTGAAAAATGTCCGTTTGGGAATGCCGGCAGGCGAGTTCCTACGATCACCACAGGAAAACTGACTTTTTCACCAAGGCCTTGGAATTTTCTCGTTGTCTTCAACAAACACTGAATTAATTAGATTTTTATGGATTAATGACGAGCGGATTCGGCACGGATCGCTTAAGAGTCCGGTAAACTTTTTTTTCGATTTTGCTCAACTTTTTGACGCTATTTTGCAGTAACTAACATAACCTCTATAATTTTGTAACACTTTTTTTATTTTCATATATATATTTTAAAATAGAGTATGTTTTGCTAGAGCAATTTTGCTAAAAATTGCCGTAGTTTAGGTGATATTTTTGGGAAGATATTAAAGTATTTTACAAATATAATAATACAAAAATATACTTCGCTTTATGCTTTATTCAGATAATATAAAACATATTAGGGTCCATAACAAATAATAATTAAAAATCATATGACAAAATTGCATGAGTCAACGTCCTCACTAAACAAGCTCTGTAAGAATTGAGTTTTAAGACCTACTAGTACTTCTTTGCAATAACAAGACTTCAAGCTATCTTACCAAATGCAATTCATGTGCATAATGTCATTATTAGCGATTTTCGTTTTCAAATCGTTACCGGACTCTTAAGTCGCCTTTTTTTGTTTTTTTTTTTTCGGCGAGGGAGGTAATACTCATGTATACCATTTAGCCCGTACTAAATGGTTATGTCCGACTCAACAGGGGTCCCAGTCGCCTACGGACTAAACCCTCCCCCGCTTCGTGTTTAGTGTGCTGGAGCTGTAGTGTGCAGGTGGAGTACTATTGAGCTGTGACTGAGACAGCTGTCTCACGAGAGGGAGAAAGAGCGCTTTTGGTCGTACAGGTAAGCACGTCGTCGCGCCCTTCTAAAGTAAGTAAATACATAAATAGATATATAATAGTAAGTAAATTTAAATTAGAAGTGTTTTTTTTATTTTTATTTTTTTTATATATATTTACACACTCATACGTACACACTAACACATACGCATATACGCACACTAACACATAACACACACACACACACACACACACACACACACACACACACACACACACACACAGACACGCGCGCGCACACGCACACACATCTATATATATTATATATTTAAACTGTAACATAAAGAAGAAGTAGTTACTTGTGATATTATTAGGTTCCATTGAAAATTTTAAGGTTGTTGATTATGTTGTTTATAAACTTGGTGAATGATTTTATGGATGACTCTTTGGTTATTATTTCACTAGCTGTGCCCGCGGCTTCGCCCGCGTGTGTTTAGGCGGTTTGGTAATTTCACTATTTCCAGCCCAATACTCTAAAACTTATGCTTTCTACACGTTAAATAGCACATTTTGTTGCTAATTATTTATTTATCGTATGGCTACATGTCACTGGATATAGATAGGTATTTCTGCTCTCGGATAGTAGTAGTAGAAAAGCAGATGATGAATAAAATCCAATGAGTGCTGCTAGGTCCAGATGGGACAGTGCAGCTGCCAAGTTTGTTACTCTTTTAGCACCGTCCAGGGATCACGTGTAGGGTTGTCTAAGGTATTTCCTACGGACGTAGAGTAACATTGACTAATTATGTAAGGGAATGTATGAGAAGGCCAAATGCCATCAAGCACCGCATTATAGTGTCTATGCACGGAACGTCGTAGCGGGATTTTTTTCAGCAGCAGCATGACAGAGCCGGATATAAACTCAAGTGTATTGGTAATATAATGTATGGAAAGGGTTTACTAATATTTCGACGAAAATTATTTAGCAAATTCTTAACTCCCCGAACTACGTATCCCATATTTTTATTTGGTCAAATTATTTTTTCCCAACTCAACGTTTCGCACTGATATCATTTCTGATTTTTTAAAGATGTCAGTTATGTTTTCGTCAAACGTATTGATTGGCATACATTATTTTCATCTCGGCCAAATTATCTACGGATAAGAATCTCCTTTTAATTTTTATTAATGTATCCAATAAAACATGCCAAAATAAGCATGCTCCGTCTGTTTTTAGGGTCATAAAAAAAATAACCCTAATCGACCTATCTCTGGGAGCAGCTTCGTTTTTAGGACCATAAAAAATAACCCTAACCTACCTATCTCTGGGAGCAGTTTTGTTTTTAGAGTCATTAAAAAAATTACCCTAACCTACCTATCTCTGGGAGCAGTTTTGTTTTTAGGGTCATATAAAAAAATAACCCTAACCTACCTATCTCTGGGAGCAGTTTTGTTTATAGGGTCATAAAAAAATAACCCTAACCTACCTATCTCTGGGAGCAGTTTTGTTTTTAGGGTCATCAAAAAAAAATAACCCTAACCTACCTATCTCTGGGAGCAGTTTTGTTTTTAGGGTCATCAAAAAAAAAACCCTAACCTACCTATCTCTGGGAGCAGTTTTGTTTTTAGGGTCATCAAAAAAAAATAACCCTAACCTACCTATCTCTGGGAGCAGTTTTGTTTTTAGGGTCATCAAAAAAAATAACCCTAACCTACCTATGTCTGGGAGCAGTTTTGTTTTTAGGGTCATCAAAAAAAAAGAACCCTAACCTACCTATCTCTGGGAGCAGTTTTGTTTTTAGGGTCATCAAAAAAAATTACCCTAACCTACCTATCTCTGGGAGCAGTTTTGTTTATAGGGTCATCAAAAAAAATAACCCTAACCTACCTATCTCTGGGAGCAGTTTTGTTTTTAGGGTCATCAAAAAAAATTATCCTAACCTACCTATCTCTGGGAGCAGTTTTGTTTATAGGGTCATAAAAAAATAACCCTAACCTACCTATCTCTGGGAGCAGTTTTGTATTTAGGGTCATCAAAAAAAAATAACCCTAACCTACCTATCTCTGGGAGCAGTTTTGTTTTTAGGGTCATCAAAAAAAATAACCCTAACCTACCTATCTCTGGGAGCAGTTTTGTTTTTAGGGTCATCAAAAAAAAACCCTAACCTACCTATCTCTGGGAGCAGTTTTGTTTATAGGGTCATGAAAAAACCCTAACTTACCTATCTCTAACAGCACTAATTGCTACACAATTATTTACCACATAAACTTTGACAATATGTTATTTGCCTTAGAAAATCATTTGCTACACAATTATTATTAATTATTATTTACTATATAAAATTTGACGTAATAACATTTTGCAATATAAAAATTTAGCGAAATAAAAAAATTACGAAGTAAAATTATGCCAAGGATTGGTTTGCGAAATTAAACTTCGATGAAAAGTTGGTTGCTAAATGAAGTTTGACGAAACATTATTCGGCAAAAAGGCAGTACACCATGGGAAGGCCAAATGCTAATTATGTTCGTATAGGGCTCAGGCACGGAAAGTCGCAGCGAGAACTGGTTCAGCAGCAGCATGAAAGGGACTGGACAAAACTTAATTATTTAAGTGTCTTGTCAATGTATGCGAGTGCCTAATGCCAGGTAGGTACAGCATAGGGCTCAGGCACGGAACATCGTAGCGAGAATTTCTTCAGCAGCATGGACGGGACCGGACAAAACTCAACGGTCAAGAATGAAGAATAAATTGTTTATTTTATGTTGCCACACTACAATGATAAATTATGAATTTATGATCTTATATAGATGTCATATATAAAGAAAAAGTGGCCTAGGCCTCCGCTGCCCAGGGCTAGGAATGAACCAGATAAGTAGATAATTTAATTTATAGAATAAAATATCTCACAAATTGAAGGTACATATTAAGAATTATGCTTGGTGTTCCTGACCGTCTCCGACACGACACTTCCGACACTTAACTACACATACAGGTGACCTCCTAGGATCATGTGACGCTTTTCTATACAAAACGAAGTCTCGGAATTGTCGTGTCGGAGACGGTCTGGAAGGTGTTCCAGACCGCATCATCCTTTATTCGATGACAATTATATTTCCGGTTACTTTCAACATTCACAACGAAATTGACTTGTTCGAAAAGAGAAGTGTCGTAGAATGTATAAGCTTCCATATAAACCACGGCACTTCTCTTTCCAAACAGACTTGCTTGAATTGGAAAAAAATGTTTTTAAATGAGCGGAATAAAAACTACCCTATATGTTACCTCGGGGTATAAACTACTATAATACAAAATTTCATGAAATTCTGTGCAGTAGTTTTGGCGTACATCGCGAACAAACTCACAGACAGACAGACAAAAATTCCAAAAATCACTAAAATGTATTCAGTCAACGTTTTTAAGACCCCCTAAATCAGATTTTCTCAAATATCTTCAATGTACATTTTTTTTCTCCTTACGCGTTTATTATATGTATAGATTAATGGTATAGGGGTCTATGTTTAAGTTTTCGCAGATTATTTACTACTAGTGTTGTCGCACGGGCATAGATCGTCCGGTGTGATTCGGAATCTGTGTAGGTAAGATTTGTTGTACCCATGGCCAGTGAGGACCTGTGTTAATTGAAAGGACAAATGGATAGAGCCGCGCAGCGTTCTTACGGATTGTAAGGTAGGTAAGTGTATTTTTGTATGTTGCCCTGCGTGACTGTTCGTATAGATCTTGTCGTGTTCTATATCAATGTTTTTACGTGCATGTAGTTTGTGATACGAGAGTGGGAAATAATCGTATTCTGGAAGTTTATGTAGAGTTGCAGCATGTTTGGCTGCCATGTCAGCCCTTTCGTTGCCGCTGAGTCCTGCATGCGCTTTGATCCAACAGAACTCTATTGTCATTTCTCCCGACTCTTTTGTCTTATGTATAAGTTTGTGAATATTATTTATCAGCCTGTTGGTGCTGCTGCGGTTGGTTAGTTCTGCTAGTGCTGCTTTAGAGTCAGAGAACAGAGTGACCCTTGCTAGTCTTTTAGTGTGGCATTCGTGACAGGCGCGTTCTAGGGCGAAACATTCAGCTTGGAAAACTGTGCAACAGCTGTGTAATTTAAATTTCTTTACGGTGCTTTTACCATTTGGATAGTCTATAACAAATGCTGCACCGACTAGGCCTTCATGTTTGCTGCCATCTGTGTATACTCTGTGCATGTTGGCTTCTTCATATTTGTTGTGTTCTTCTTGGTTATTGATTTCTGATATTTTAAGTTCGGTTCTGTGTGCTGGGTGCAGGAGGCTGGTTATTGGTATTCTTTTGTCAAATTTTATATCGGTTGGAAGGTATTCCGTGGTCAGGTTTCGCTTTACCTGTTCTATAGAAGCTACTTCTTGTATTTTGAGATGCAGTGGTGTTAAGCCGGCTAGAGTGATTGATGATATTGTGGGTAGGGTTCTAAAGCCGTGTATTATTTTGATGGCAAATCCACGTTGTAGGCTTAGTAATTGGTCGGTTACTTTTTTATATCTAGTTGCAGTGTGCCACACCTCGGCAGCATACGTTATTATTGGTTCGATCACATGTTTGTAAATAGTTCTCATGTTGTCACTGTGTATTCCCCAGGTGGGTTTTACATACATGCATAGTTTTTTGTAGATATTCTGTGCTCTTTGAATTGTGTAGTTACAGTGTTTGATGAATTTTAAATTTTGGTCTATGATTACTCCGAGTAATTTGAAATCATTGTCAAATCTTATATCGATGTCGTTCATTGTGATTTTTGCAGCCTTGGCTTTTGGAGTTGGTGTTATCATATGGGTTTTTTGTGGTCCAAATTTTAGTTTGTTGTTTAATCCCCATTCTTGTATATTTCTTAATATTTTGTATGTGTTATTTTCTAACTCATTGATATTATTTGCTGTACATATAACTAGAATATCATCTGCCTGGATGTAGTTTCCTGGGGGCATGGGATATATCAGGAGCGAATCTGTGATTGTGTTCCAGAAGATAGGACCGAGTACGGATCCTTGTACACATCCTCTGGATTGTGTTTTTGTTGCCGTGGCGTCTGCATAGTTTAGTATTATTTTACGGTTAGTGAGATAGCTGTTGATGATGTCAAAGATGTTTTTTGGGCATTTGATGTCTATAAGTCTACGTAGTAGTGCTGGCCACCAGGCATGATCAAAGGCGCCTTCCATGTCCAGTGAGATGGCCAGTATAAGTTTTTTGTTCTCTTTTGCTTTTTTCATTATGTTAATTGCGTTGTGCAGTGCATCTGTAGTGGACTTCTGTTCTCGGAAGCCATATTGATTATCGCTGCACAATTGGTTCTTAGTTACATAGTATGTGAGGCGTTTAGCTATCAGTTTTTTTAGTACTTTCCCAAGGATGTTAATTAATCCTATTGGTCTGTATGACGATATATGGTTAAAGTTTTCCTTACCAGGCTTTGGTATTGTTTTAACATATGCCGTCTTCCAAGGTGTTGGGAAATGGCTCAAAGATAGGCATCTGTTGTATAATTCATTGTTGCTGCCTACGAAGCAGGAGGTCCCGGGTTCGAATCCTGGTAAGGGCATTTATTTGTGTGCTAATCTCAAATATTTGTTCCTGAGTTATGGATGTTTTCTATGTATATAAGTATGTATTTATCTATCTAAGTATGTATATCGTCGCCTAGCACCCAGTCCCATAGTACAAGCTTTGCTTAGTTTGGGGTTAGGTTGATTTGTGTAAGATTGTCCCCAAATATTTATTTATTTTATTTATTTATTTTAATTGGGTGATATGTTCTGGGTATGTTTCTATAAACTTTTTGCAGATGTCTGCGGTTAAGTTATCTATACCAGGTGCTTTTTTAGGGGAAATTCCCTTGATTGCCTCCAAAACTTCTTGTACTGTGAATGGTGAATCACTTTCATTTGTTATTGGTGTGTTTTGTATAGAATTTCTTATTAGTCGCCATATTATAAGTAAAATGGCTCCGCTAGGTGTCGCTCGAAGCACGAGTGCGAGCGAGACAGCAATATACAAGAGTGTGAATATGCGGGATGAGGTAAAGGAGGATATTTCAAAACCGTACAAATTTTGATTATTTGCAATAACGAAACTTAACAATAGGTGTACCTACAAGGTGTAACAAAAATACTGGTGATCCTTTTAAGGACATAATTGGTATCGTATTCTTATTGTAAAAAAGAAAGAAAAAAATATTTTCTCGCGAAAAAAATTTTTGGTTTTGTATGGAGGGTTGGCCAGCTGGGACGACTCGCCCCATACAAAAACATTTTTTTTCGCGTAAAAAAAAAATTCTCTTACTTTTTCCTACTCCCAATACGATACCAATTATGCCCTTAAACGCATCACCAGTATTTTTGTTACACCCTGTATAATAACTGAAGAGTTCCCTCGATTCCTCCAGGATCCCATCATCAGATCCGGACCTGGTGACAACGGAACCAACACAACTGTGAAATATACTCTTTTACACAAAAAAGAATTTTCATCAAAAAAAAAACAAACAAAGATCCCGACGAATTAATATCCTCCTCCTTCGAAATCACGAAGTCGGTTGAAAAAGAACCGACTTCACTTAGGATCCGCTTTTCCAAGTGGAAATGACCGAGTTGCTGTAAAAAAAACTGGAACTAATCACTATAGGTGTGCTTATAATAGTTGAAGAGTTCCCTCGATTTCTCCAGGATCCATCATCAGATCCGGACCTGGTGACAACGGGACCAACTGTAAAGTATACTCTTTCAAATAAAAAAAGAAATTTCCAAATCGGTTCAGCCGTCTTCGAATAATTGGTAAACATACATAAAAAAATAGCAAAAAAAACAAGTAAAATCCCGACGAATTGAAAACCTCTTCCTTCGAAATCTTGAAGTCGGTTGATAAAAGCGAGCTTCGGCCGCACACGGAGCCATTGTTACATTCCGTTTGGTTACGACTGTAACGAGCAGTGCGTGCAGTGACTAACCGCCGTCACTTCAGCGAGCAGCAGAGAGTTAGTTCAAACTTCGATAGGTAAGTCAATTTTGTAAAACCGTGTCTTGAGGTGGATACTACTATAAAGGCACAAGTCAAAATCGAGCACACTATTAAGTGCATGGTCAACTCAATTTAATAGATGTTTCTCCGTTCGCGTATGTTTATAAGTAATCAGTTCAAA
Source organism: Pammene fasciana (assembly GCA_911728535.1). Classification (NCBI taxonomy): domain Eukaryota; kingdom Metazoa; phylum Arthropoda; class Insecta; order Lepidoptera; family Tortricidae; genus Pammene; species Pammene fasciana. The sequence continues at coordinate 25,346,801 of OU452275.1, forward strand.
ATTACATGGTGATTGAATAATTTGATTATGTCACGATAACGTATGTTAAAATATACAATAATTTTAAACAAAAAAGAACCGACTTCACCTAGGATCCGCTATTCCAAGAGGAAGTGGCCGAGTTGCTTTAAAAAATAGTAAAATCACTATACATAGGTGTGCCTATAATAGTTGAAGAGTTCCCTCGATTTCTCCAGGATCCCATCATCAGACCCCGACTTGGTGACAATGGGACCATCTAGGGGTTATACCTGTTCCATTAATTTTTTTTTAAAATCGGTTCACGATTCACGGAGACATCGAGTAACATACATACCAAAAAAATAAAGATAAAAAAAATTCTGTCGAATTGAGAACCTCCTCCTTTTTTGTTTGAAGTCGGTTATAAATCAGTCGAATTGAGAACCTCCTCCTTTTTTGAAGTCGGTTGAAAATAAAGTCACTATTACATTACCTTTTTACATACATTTACATATAGTACATTTATCGACTCCAACAGAATATTATTATATCTTTAATGTTTTGTCCAGCGTTTTTTGATAATCTTCACTCGCTTCCTGCTACAATACCACAATAAAATTGTATTTATATTTTCACAACCGGTTTTATGGTCAATAGAATGTCATCTTACAAAAAAAAATGTTTTGAAACTCTATTCTACTTGAGGTAGTCAGGAAAACTTTCTACTCCAAGTACTGAAAGTAATTTTTATATGGCAGCCATTTTTTGTCAAAAAGTCAAACTCACCAAAGTTAGAACACCTCCGAACTATTTCAATCTAAATACACTTAGAAAAATGTTAGCTATGGTGAAAAGAGAATTTAATAAGGTATCATTTGATTCATCTTATTTATAATAAAAAACTATTTTTAACAGGAATAGTACATTATTGCAGAGGACGGGAAAGGGAAATTCGTGGATGAGCGATTTTTTCGGACGAAGCGCAGCTGAGTCCGAAAAAATAAGACGAGTCCACGAATTTTTATTCCCGCCGAGGCAAATATAGTGCTTTTCTCTAAATGTGCGAGGAAATAAAGTAAAGTAAATGAAATTAATTACAGGTTTTGGTTACGTTATTAGCGTTCAATGTCATGAATTAGCTTCCCTCTATAATTTTTTTTAAAAGTATTAAGAACTATGTATACTGCCAATTTTCATTCAAATAATATTTAAAAAGAAATTTTCGTCAAAAGCTATTTAAGACAGTATTAAATTTGCTCCTTTTATGCAACAGATACAAGATTAAACCTTAAAAATAGTTGTTTTGTCTATGATTGTATTAAGCCTCATTCGCACGATCAGACGCGGTGCTATGACAAAGAACGAGACAACCAAGGTTTTTGACATGTTTTTGATCTAACTATCTCGCTCTATCCTACAGTTTGAAGGGATTGCCGTTCAGACGGTGTATAGACGTCGCTTAAGTATTGGCTGTTTGAAATGATATTTTCACGCCACCTGCTCGGAAATGTGGCAAAAGAAGATCAAAATCCAAGCTGGAAAGTAAGCAATTGCTGTAGCATCTGAACTACCACTACAAGAATTGCTATTTTGCAGCAATGAAATGTCATTGCATTGGACCCGCCAATGAGAATCATTTAAAACATTAAAAAGGTCTTTTTTTGGCACCACTTTTTCATTCTAAAATAAAATAAGGTTGTTTATCGAACCAATTTACTTGTTTAAAAAAAAAGAAACGTCAAAATCGTTCAGATCACCCTTAAGGCGTTTTTACCTTTTAACCGTCTGTGGTTTTCTATCAAAAAGTGGGTAAGCAGTGAACCGGCTATTAGACATGGCAACTTGCAGGGCCCAATCTGTTGTGTACCCTGCCTCTCCCTCTCCCTCCTTCAGCTCCCTACGGGCCCTACCTTTAATTACACCTACCAACCTGACAGATTGGGCCCTGCAGGTTGCAATGTCTAATAGCCGTTTGAGTCGGATTGAAGCAAACATCGTAAAACGCTTCTTAAAAGTGAAAAAAAAGTAATAAAGGTGGAGCGAGAAAAATACATATTGAATTGGATAATGTTTGACCGAAAAACAAGAAAGTTGTATTTATGCAGTAAAAATGAGTTCAATAAGTGTAGAAAATGTTATTAATACACTGGCGCCCACCGAAATTCAAGAAACTGCACAGGCATAGAAATTTGTTACCAGTGAAATCGCGTCCTAAATAAGAAGGCCCATGAACAGTGATATTATGTATACAATATAATATCCGACGAACAATTCATATTATGGAAGGATGGCGAAAAGAAGCATTTATTTGCAGAAAGTTACATGCTCGTTTACTTTATCGTGCTTGTGAAAAGCATATGAACCGTCAATATATCTACCTATAAATAGTATCTATTAAAGTGTTTGTATATGCCAATTAATTTTTTATTTTATTTCCTCACAGCAGTCGTGAAAAGCACTATGTAATGTCTCGGCCGAAAGCGCTATAGGTGGACTCGTATCTTCGAGGGCCTCCCCTGGCGGGTCGGCCCTCGAACTAACTCGATCCACCTATAGCTTACTTTCCAGCCTCTACAACAATGTACTATTCTTAGTCGGATGAAAAGTTTAAAAGGTAAAAAACAATACAGTAATGGATTTTACTAGTCAACGCCTAAAATATGTATACACTTTGAACCTTATTACAATGGAGTAAGGTGCAAAAGTGTATACATATTTATGGCGTTGACAAATTACTTCACGGCCGCTAAAACAGGTAAATAATGATTTTTATTTTTTTAAATTCGTTTTGGAAAAAAATGAAGAACTTCACGTACTCATTTTGCTACAGTAAGCTGAAAATTTCCGAGCACATTGGAGAAAAATTTGGTAAACACTGTCAGAACACTGTGGACAAAAAATATAGGCACTGTGGAATATATAGTGATCAAACTCATAGACAACGTAACGTTTATAACTATTATGTTTTAAATTTTATTATGTAGCTTGATAACCCCAAATTATTAATTAGAAGTGTTGGTTGAATATGCACATTCAATAAAAAGATGTATCATACCATGCGTGGCCGGATTTTAACGTGCACAGTTTTTAATTTTGTAATTTCATGGTTATTTTTGGATTGGTATCTTCTATTAGGTATCCTGTGTTATTGTTACTTGTATGTAATTAGAGCTGAACTTATAGAGGTTTTCAACACACTTGCTTATAACGAAGTTCTAATTCCACCGCTTTTAGACTCATAATCCTAGATATTAAATACACGTGCATTTCACAACTAGTGCCATAATGTAATAATCTGAGCAAGTGACGTTTGTACTCTAATACCAATACGGCTGCCATGAGTTTGACATTGACATTTTTCGTTAACGAGTGACGAATTTTCTATCTATGCACCTTGTTTACACTAAAATGTTACAAGCAAGATGCACAGACAGAACACTCGATAAATTGTTCTCGAAAACGTCAATGTCATAACTCATGGTAAGCGTACAAGTCTTACGTACGCAGACAGAGCAATTTAATATAATCGTTTTTTTAAACTGATTAGTAGTTTGTATGGCAAAAAAAGTAAAAATACACATTTACGAGAGAATACAAACTATAAAATTGTAATTGTGAAAAACAAAACATTTTTACTAACTATTTTACTCGTTATACACAATAAATTATGTTTTAAACACAAATTATATGTTTTAGTATTGGCTGTTTGTCATATTAGTAGCCTTTGCCTCAAGACGCGCGTGAATGCTATGATTATAATAATGGGTTCTCTGCCTTTTCGCCGAAGATTGTATTGCCGAATTTTACTTGCCAAGCAACGTTTCGCAGAGTTTCATTTGGCCGAATTTCATTTCCCAACTTTACATAATCCAACCTAACCTAACCCAACCTAGCAGGTAATTTTCATTTCCCATCTATAAGGTTGGGAAATGAAATGGTTGCGAAATAATTATTTGGTAAAAGTTGTTCGGCCAAATGAAAATTCGGCAATGCAATTTTCGGCGAAAAGGCAGGATACCATAATGGTTGATGGGTTATACACGCTCCAAAAGTGAAGGCCTTAAAATGAGTGAATTCAAAGAATTGTCACTAGTCGCGCACCGGCAAGCGAGAGATGCGGACGTCCCAATGAGCTGCCGTCACCAGCGTGAAAAAGAGACGAACTATAATTTTCTAACATTGAGAGTGACAAAGATATAATGATTGTCAAAATAGATAAATATAACAACGGAATCATTGCTAGGTTATGAAATAACTTTGGAAGTATTTTTATGCACATTTTGTTAAATAGAGTATAACCCACCCATAGTAAATATCATTGCGCGAATGCAAAAAAATGGGCGCCATATTAAAAGTTTACCTGAAGTCATAATTTATTTGTTAGATTTCTCTCGTTGTGTTTCATTAATTTAAACAATTTATATTTTAAATGAATAAGAAGCCAACTTTATTGTTCATTTGAACCTCCGAAGATATTTTTAAATTGTCATAAAAATCTAGTGAGAAATAGGTACTTACATCGAAGCAAACTTACTAGTTAATTTATTCGACAGTAAATGTGAAGTGTTGGATTTCATGAAATGCTTTGAAAAAGAGTTCCAGGGAAATAGATCCAGTCAATAAGTAAAGGTACCTAAGTAAGTACCGCTATCCTGTAAACATTCTGAAAAACAATGTAGTTATCAAAAGTTATTACTTACACTTTTCTGTTTTTTTCCTCGCAAGTGTGTTGAAAAACGTCGTATAAAACGCGTGTGCCTTATCATTAGTATCATTACATAGCTCGGCTCCCTATAAGAATGAAGAAAGTTAGTCGTATAAACGTGCTGGTGACTTTTATACGACATCACTTGCTAGTTCACTTGTCGCTTACATGACCCGGAGTCCAAAAAAATACTTTAAAAATCTAATTTGTATCGATAACATATGTATATCGGAAGTCGATAAATGAGAAATCCTAATGACAGCTCAAAAGTGCTACGAGGATTCCGGCCTCTGATAATATGACACACTTTTTGAGCCTGAGCAGTGGAAAACACTAATAAATGTGTAAACAGGCCCTTCGTCTGGGCATATTTGATGCTTGCCTGAAATAAATGTACCTATTAATTATTTTAATAACTTGCTGATTTCATTTTAAGTTGTAACTACTCAAGAACATGACTTTCCAAGATACAGACACGAACGGTGTGCTGTTTGAGACTGACGCAGAGACCGATGACCTTGCTCTGATAAAGACTCCGGTCAAAGAAGCCACAGACAAAGAATGGAAGAAAGCTTACAATTGGTATATCATCGTCGCCATCTCAATGCTGAATTCAGCGGGACTCTACGGAGGCTATCTGCTTCTAGTCTCAGCGAAATGGCTAACGGGTTTATTCGGTGAGTTTATTTTTAGGGTTACGTAGCCAAATTGGCAAAAACGGGACCCTTGTGTAATATCGTATAGTTTAGACTGAGAAGACGGTTTCATTCTGTACAAAAGGTAATGATATCCCATCAATTACAGGCCTAGTCAATCTTGAACTTTTTGTTCCTGGTTCAATTTTGTTGTTTTTTAGGGTTACGTAGCCAAATGGCAAAAACGCCCAAGTAACACATCTAAGCAGTATAACGCCCTTCTTACCGCATTTCTTTATGCCTTTAGCATTTTTAGTTGGTTCTATAGTAGCATCATAAACGTTTATAGAGCTGATATAGCTCTTAAATGGGCACAAATTATCCAGCTTGAGATCCTATATCTGTCATTGGACCACACATCATCCAGCTTGAGATCCTATATAGGTTATTGGGCACACATTATCCAGCTTGAGATCCTATATAGGTTATTAAGCACATATTATCCAGCTTGAGATCCTATATAGGTTATTGGGCACACATTATCCAGCTGGACAGGATTTGGAAGAACAGAGGTATTCGTCGCTCAACTAAAGTACGCTTGGTAAAAGCCCTAGTCTTCTGAATATTTCTGTACGGTGCCGAAACTTGGAGCCTGAAAAGCTGCGATAAGGCAAAAATTGACGCTTTTGAGATGTGGTGTTGGCGAAGACTACTGCGTATACCCTGGACAGCTAGAAGAACTAACATCTCAATCTTAAGAGAGCTTAATAATGCCACACGGCTTTCCAAAGTATGCCATGAGCGTGCCCTTAGGTTCTTCGGACATATTATGCGGTCTAGAACGCATGAAGTTGAGAAGCACATCATTCTGGGCCGTATGAATGGCAAACGTGCTCGCGGTGGGGCACGAATGAGATGGTCCAACGCTGCAAAAAGGTCGGCTGGTGGCAGCCTTAACCGTGCAGTTCACATGGCCTATGACCGCACGTTATGTAACGAGCTACATGTGGTCGCGATCCTCAGCAATGAGGGAACGAGAAAGAAGAAGAGATCCAGCTTGAGATCCTATATAGGTTATTGAGCACACATTATCCAGCTTGAGATCCTATATAGGTTATTGGGCACGCATTATCCGGCTTGAGATCCTATATAGGTTATTTAATAGCATTACAACTAGCTAAGCGCATTAAAGAAGTATAAGTTAGCTCGATTAAGTTGCCCATCGCTTTAAAATAGCTTTACAGAAGCATTATACTAAAGCATCCCTAGATCCCTACATCATTGCAAAAACGTCTCTAATACCGACGGAACAAATGTTTTAATACAATGAACGTTGTGATTTACCTTCTTTGTCACACAATATGAAATGGACGACGACGGTACATAACTGAATGAGTGACATGACACCATTGACACTATATTTGTATGCATGGTAACAAAATTTATAAAAGTTTTTTTCTACTCGTCGACTTTAATCTGTGTATTAGGATTTTATAGACCAGACTTAAACCTTACACATTTAAATATTGGATAGTCTATGGCACTTCTGTGATCATTAAATAGATTTATTAAACAACCCGCCCCTAAACTAAAATAATTTTGAAAAGAGAATATCATTCACATCTCGGTAAAATGTGTAGAGTTTGTCCGGAAAGAAAAGTGTCATGGTTTATATGGGAGCTCATACAATGTACGACACTTTTCTTTTCGGACAGACTCAACTTTATAATTTCCGAACGTACTTAATCTGTCAAATTTTCTTCTACTTAAACTTGCTTCTACGTTATGATTGGATTATAAAAAAGACCAATCACAACTACACCGACATCTTGGAAGTAAGTGTAGACACAGTTTATTCTATCCATCTCTTTCTACTACGCACACAATCATATGTATATCTCTTTTCGGTGGTGTCTGTACCACCGAATAGGCTTAGATACAATTACTTCCGGTTTCAAAAATAGTGTTTGACGTTTGATTGGGAAAAATTTAGAAAAATGAAAGAAAATCAATTCTTACTTAATACTCCTAGAAAAAGTATAGTATACAATAGTGACGTAATTAAGCTTTTCAATCTCATACCTTAATAAGGCCACTCAGCACGCTTTGTGGCCTAAACGCGGTACTAGACTGAAAAGCTCTTGATTATGTCACTATTGTATAAAATACTATTGGTCTTTTATGTTACTATATCCTTCAAATATTACTGCGCAATGTAGTTTACTGTAAATGTGTATACGAGTTTCATTCAAAATTTTCACGCGCCTTTGATTTATTGTCGTTCTGCTATAAATAAATATTATATAAAGATATGCGTCCAATAACCAAAACAATTGTGTGATCCTTGTATAGCACGAATTTTGCATAATAAACATAATAGTGTTGGTTGAGCAGTCTTAAATTAAGTTATTTTATTATTACAATGGTATTTTCCTTTTATAAAAAGATCCGAATGTTGAAATTTTGACTCATACAATTTTATAAGCAGATTTTTTTACCATGGGTTTTCATTTTATCCACAACTACACGCTGGCGTTATGTGCTACATCATGGCTCCTCTACATGATGGGCAATCATAGGGACGCAGTTATGGGTTAGAGGGAATCCCGATCAGGGCATTTATTTGTGGAACTTAGCCTTTAGTCCGCATTTTGTACCTACTTTTTTATAATTGTGCAAAAAAAACATTAATTAATAATAACTAGTTGTTCTGTGAACCGTAGACTTCGGAGCATTTCCCCCCTTTTCCCCCCTTTCCCCCTCCCTTGAAACTTTTTTTACAACAACCTTTAAGGAAGTGTGGGTTTGACCTTTTATCCGAAAATGATTGAAATCCGTCCATAAATAACGAGGCAGCAAAATTCCCCCCTTTTCCCCCTCATTTTCCCCCCAATCAGAAAAATGGCTTGACAAACTTTGGCAAATAAATCAAGGAACGTACATGCCAAGTTTCATCGAAATCGGATGAAAAATGCGACCTCTAGACCGACACTGACCAACCAACCAACATACCAATACACACACACCAATCTGCCAAATCGTCGTACCAGTGAGAGACCCCAGACCCAACACGCACCCGCGCGCCCGTGCGGCCTCCCCTTGTGAGTTAAAACGGAGACGTTCGTCGCCTCGCTACGCTCGGCTCCTGAGTCAATAACTTAACGGCCTCCTAGCCTAGTTGGTAGTTGGTAGTTGGTTGGCCTACGAAGCAGGAGGTCCCGGGTTAAACGGCTATTAGACATTGCAACCTGCAGGGCCCAATCTGTTGTGTACCCTGCCTCTCCCTAACCCCTCCTTCAGCTCCCTACGGGCCCTACCTTTAATTACACCTACCGACCTGACAGATTGGGCCCTGCAGGTTGCAATGTCTAATACCCGTTTTATATTTTATTCTTTCGTTACAGCAATGTTCGATGATTTTTAAAATTACTACAGTACTGGAACAGTTTTGAACTTTTATTATTCACAAGTGCGATTTTCATTTTTAGTTACAGAATATAATATGATCAGTCATAGTAAAAAATCTTTTCTAACAGTTATTGACGATGCGCTAGGTATTATATAGATATTTGTTAATAACACCAAGAAAAGATTATCCAAATTACATTTTTCTTTACCACACTATTGCATTTAACTATTTCAATATCATCTGTCATTTTATAACAGTTGGGTCAATAGATTATGTGAGCATATTCGTAAACAATTTGTAAAAATATGCGTGACCTTGAATTCTAAACGAACGACAAATGGCTAAGACGAAGAATGCTATTGACAAAACCGTTATAAAATGTGAAGTTATGTAGCAATAATAAAAAGCGATAGCCTGATAGAGAAAAATAAAACTTGCATTATCTTTTCTTTATGTAGCAAACAAATACGTGTATTATACCTAGCGCCATGCTAACAATTGTTAGAAAATATTTGTCATTATTAGTAGGTACTTAACGTATTCTAACGGGGCACAATATAAAATCGGACTTGTGAGTTTTGTCATTTTTATAGGTTAAAAAGGCGTAGTTGTACTCCACTAAATGGGTGTCATTTACTTCTACGATTCATGAACTTTTTTCAAAAAATTATATATAATTTAACTAATATAAGATATTAGACTCGCTTCGCTCGCTCGGCTTCGCGCGCTGTTAAGTCACGGTTCACCTAACACACTCGCTTCGCTCGTCGTCGCACCTACCTTGGCTCTGTGACACGACAGTTTTCTGTGATTATATTCCCAAACGCACACATTGGCTGCTCATATCACGTGGACCAATTTCATTCCGGTTGCAACTCACGCTACCAGCTTTATTATATCAGATTACCATTGCTTTAATATGCATACCTCTCAATAAAACTGGTTACAGTCATGTTTTTTCTACCGACCAATTTTTAAATCTTGCTGACCAAATAAATTATTTCGCAGCTCAACAATATATTGAGCAGCTAAAGTATAATATAAGCAGATCAATATTGGTTAAAACGTTGTCCGTTTGTGAATTTTTTGCTGAACAAGAGTTGCAGCTCCATATTTATTTATTGCCAGCCAAATTTTTATAAGCTGACCAAGTGATTTAATGGCTATTTTTTTTGCGAATCAGTTTTAAAAACGGCTGATCAAATAATTACTTCCCTTTTAAAATTGTTTGATGTACGGAACCCACAGGGCGCGAGTCTTACTCGCACTTGACCGGTTTGTTTGTTTTTCTTATGTACGAGGTTTGAAAGCCAAAATACGAGATTTTTAATCGAACACGTCTGGCAACACTGGCCGGGAACAAACGTCAAAATGATCTAGCGTATTTAATTATTGAAAAATCATGTTTTTAAAGTGAATTATAACAAGTTATTGAGTAAAATGCAAATATCTCAATGTAATTAAAGTGTAACAGTGTTATCACTAGTGTTAGTTTACTTTAAGGAGCAAATTATTATGACTACAAATGATTGAGTATGAAGTAATCCATGGTCAGAGGGATGAACTCCAAGCTACATAGAGTTTGAGCAATGCCAGGAGATACTTGAACAGGCATTGCAACGCATCAAGGACCTGGAGCAGCAGCTGGAGGAGAAGGAATTAAAACTAAGCAGTAATTGCAAGTATTGCTCCAAACACTCCGGGCCGTCAGACAACAATTTAAGTATTTTTGCTGAGCTTAATAGTTTTGAAGTAGATTTAGTAAATGACAGTATATTAGTGGATTCTCCTGTTATAGAAAATATAGATTTTTCAAACTCTGTGGGCATAGAGTTTAGTAACAACAGTAGTGACAAGAAGATTTCTTGAACGGAGCCAAAAAGATCAAGAAATATTTAAAATTAAAAAGATTCATTAAAAAAATCTAAACTTTTACTGAAATGCCGCAAATTCTTATTTAAATCATTAAATTCTAAATGTAATCATGTTGCCTTGAGTGATGAACTCCTTAAGTGCCAATTACAATTTGACCAGACAGTGGAAGAGCTGAATCATCGCTCCGCTGAATTAAGCAAATTAGAGTTAAAGTTAAAAGACCTTAATAATAGGCATGAATTATCAAGTAAAACGTTACAGGAATACATACTAATGTACATAGCCTTTATGTCTAATGTTCTAGCACCGGGCAGCGTCTGGCCGCACCGGGCTCGCCCGGGCCGCGCGCCACGCTGCTGTCCAGCGCCTCCCTCGCGACTACTCCGCGCCGCGAACCCGAGCCTGCCCTTAGTCTGGATGACCAGCAGTCAGCGCTGGATTTGTTGCTGTCATGGTCATGCATGCTCAATGTGCATAAAATATTTTGAAGAAAAATCACAATGTCGCGAAAAATCCGGTAAGCTGTATTGAAACCGTGTTTTCGATCGATTTTGAGTTGATTTATGTAAATATTAAAATATTTTGATGATTAAGTACTGCGGTATTGCAATCTTTTATTGAAGTTAAAAATTTGTGGAAATATAGTGCTACTGACCGTATTGGATTGCTATTTTGTTACATGTGGGAATTATGATTTGGTTCCTACTTGAGGCTGCAGTAATCAACTCATATATTATTATAATGTATACGCAAGGTATTCATTATGTTCGTTTCTATTTTTACTAATAATGTAAATGTGAACGTGTTTCTGTATGTTTATAGTTTCTATAAATCATGATCATCATTCCATGCACCCGGAGTTGTAAATAATTATGTATTGTTACATAGGTACTCATACTAATTTGTGTACGTATTTTGTTCCAGGACACTCAATAACACTCATAAGGAATATCGGTTAAACCGGACGTGCCCTTATGGATAATTTTATCAGCCGAGAACAACATGCACTTATATTTAAATGTAACAAAGGAGGAGTATCATCAGCGCCAGAAGAGTTGCGCTTTTCAGATGTTGGAAATCATATGCCCAAAATTGCCATAATAGAAGATGCCGTTTTTTGCATGACACGAGCTAAAGAGCAGCGATCCGATTTTTTGCAGGCTATGCCTTGTTCCCTTATGTGCTGCTCCATGTTTTGACAAATTTCACTCACAAAAATCTGGCCCGATTAAAAAGTAAATTCTTGTGATATAAATAAGTACCTATAATATATAATACTAGGAGGAATCTGGTCGCCAATAGAGGTCTGAGGGAATATATTTCCAAATGTTTTTTTTTTATAAAAAAATAAATAATTTATAAAATCTAAGTATGGTGTTTCAATCTCCTACATGCATAAATAAATATACATATCATTTAAATACTCTAATATAAACTCTCACGCTATGCCCTATTAAGGGTTATACAGCGTAAAGCATCATATAATGCTATTGTATAGCCTAAGGCACTAAGAACACCTAAAACAGCTGAAAGCTGTACAGTTGCATTATGGTTTGCTGCACTATAGCTGAAGTCTTTACAAAAGCATTTAGATATGCCCTTGTACAACCGTTATACGGCGTAAAGCATCATATAATGCCTCAAGATACTCGTTCAACGTATATAAGACTTTATGCGGACCTTAAGCTCTAAATAAGTTAACTATTCATAAGTTATAATGAAATGAAATGAAAACGTTTATTTTCAGGCAACTAGTGGCCCATAGATAAATACCTTAAAGAATAGCATACATATTACATTATAAATTAAAACTATTATTTTGGTGACACGACGGTTTCCTGTTGTGCCACCTGCTCTGGTGTAATATTTGGCAGCGTTCCCCGGAACCGCCGAAACACTACACCCTTCGGCCAGAAGCCTGCGCTCTCGATGGTCTCCAGCAGCGGCCGCGGCACGCGCACCACAAACGAGCTGAAGTGCACGTAGTAGCGCGATCGCAGCTGGAACACCCTCAACTCGTAGCCAGTCTTCTTCAAAACGTAATCCACCACATCTGCTGCCGTGGCGGAAAAATGCAGGCGCGACACGTATAGCGCCTTATTCGGCGTGGCAACCCGCAGACCCGGGGTAGCACCCAGTTCCGCAGTACCACACTGGCTTTTACGAGGCGCCTTGCGCGCCCCAGTTTTCTTCGACAACGGTGTGAGACCGTCGTCGTCGCGGGGAAGCTTCTTATCATTAGAAGCGTCAGAATCGGGCACCTTTGAAGGCACTTTGCTCCGTTTTGCAGCAGCAGCAGCGTAGTCGCGACGAGGTGTCGAAGACATACCCACTGGAGCAGCTGACGAGACGGCGATACACGAAGTGCGGGGTGCGGGGGGCGGGCCATCGCAAACGGCGTTAGTGACTGTCGTCATATCGCTCGTTGCTGACCCAGCACTGCACGTACTCGCACGCGCATCGCTACACGCGCCAAAGTCAGTGGCCTCGCGTGACCTACATACCAAAACTGTGTCACGTAGTGTGACTACCTCGGTACGAAGATCACTAATGGTGTTATTAGCCACCTCCAACTTCGACTGCACCTCTGCCAGACTTGTCTTCAGGAATTTTATGTCCTTCAGCAGCCTGGTGACGTCGACGTGATCGAAGGAAACCGGCGGCAACCGGTCCAATCGCTTCGCAACGAATGCTGGCACGTCGTCTGGATCTGTCTCATGGAACAGGTTTATAATGTCCTGGAGACTCTTCACACCCCCATCCCTCCGCCGGGATACCATCTGGTCAGCTTTACCGAGCGTCTGGAAGAGCAGCGCCTTGCCACTGCAAATGTCGTCTTCGCTAAAACTTGATTTGCAGATCTGCTTGATGCTGGTTTGGTCCAGGTTGCCGATGGCATTCTGTATAAACGCCAGTAACTCATTCGCTATGAGTTGTTGCGAACCCATTGCAAATAAATACGGGCAGCGACCTAAGTCGCGCCGATCGCGAATAATTATGTTATTCGATAATATGCAGTGAGTCGCGTCCGTTTCCGAGCGCGCATTGCACTGCACTGAATAATAATATAATGCTTCCTGTGTTACTTGGGCGGGACCCTTGTGTAATATCGTATAGTTTAGACTGGGAAGACGGTTTCATTCTGTACAAAAGGTAATGATATCCCATCAATAACAGGCCTAGTCAATCTTCAACTTTTTGTTCCTGGTTCAATTTTGTTGTTTTTTAGGGTTCCGTAGCCAAATGGCAAAAAACGAAACCCTTATAGATTCGTCATTTTTTTAAATTTATTTTCGATATTTTTTGATACATTCGTATTATTACAAGTTCGCCAAACCAACGTTTAACGGCGATGTTATGCACTATTTTCTCACTTAAATTATTAAGCATGCACCTATAATTAACCTAACCTAACATTTACTTAATTAATTTAGACTGCCTTAGCGTATCTAATAGGAACTTTTTAAGTTTATTTTTAAATACTACCTTACTACTACTGCTGTTGCAAGCATCCTCAAGGAACACATCGTTAAACATTCTAGGAGTTAAATAACTGCGCATTCACTTCCCATAGTAGTTGTTAGCCTTGGGCCTTGGGCTCGACATACTTCCGTACGGTCGTAAATCTTAAGTTGCCATTGTATGATTTAGGCTTTTTAAATTCTGTTTTGTTAAATTGGTCAATTGCTATTAGATATTTTACTTTTTCATGCACTGGCAAGATGCTCATTTTTTATATATATGTGTGTGGTTGCGATTGCATTTTTCTATTGTTTTTTTATCTGAAATGATTTTAATTTTTCTGGTTTGTAAGTACAGAATTCTATCTAGATAGGTTTTAAATGTGCGTCCATAGGCTATGGCGCCATAGTCGATAACTGCGTCTGCCAATGCATGATAAACCATACATAAAATTTTCTTACTTACTAAATTTTTTATACTAATAAATTTAGGTAATACTAGCTGTACCCGCGCGGCTTCGCTCGCGTGCGTTGCAGTAGGTTCTGTCACTTTTCATTACCCTCAACAGTCCATTGCTTAAGGCTTTCTACATATCAAATTTGAATCATGATCATGACATATTTTTGTGTGCGTGACTTTAACTCTCGTCGCGATACCTATGTTGCATGAACTTCTATTTCATACATGTTCCTAAAAGTAAACAGCCAGATCAAGACTACTACTTACTTACTAACATTATTTCTTAATATTTTACAGCATTCTTCTTGTTACTGGCGGGACTTCTTGGCGCCACAGCGGGTTCCCACAGACTCTGGAGCCACAGGTCCTACAAAGCTAAATGGCCTCTGCAACTCATTCTTATGATCTTCCATACACTTGCATTTCAGGTAAGGATTAAATGTCTCATTATTATGGCAAGGTATGGAATTTGGAGAACTTCGCTTACACTTTTATTGTTAAAAAGAATACTGAATATATTGCGTAATATGTAAATAGCACTCAAATACCATCAAATAAGGGCGTACCAAACATATCATCTATTTCATTTTTACAAAATAAAAGATTAATATTATTTATTAATCTATTATTTATTTTTATTTGTATGTCTTTCCCGACCACGGAACAATCGTTAGCACTATAAAGCTGAAATTTGGTTTGAATATGTGCATTGACCAAGCCGACAAAACGGTAGAATAAAAACGCGAAAAATATATTTTGTTAGGGTACCTCCTGTACACGTGAAGTGGGGGGCGAATTTTTTTTTCGTTCCAACCAAGTTGTGTGGGGTATCGTTGGATAAAAATAAATAAATAAAAATAAACTTACGAAATTACAATTACTTATGGTTTAAAATCTAACAGTTATATAAAATCTAAATTAATTCGTAGAGACCCCTCTTCGGGTGAAGGCCTCCTCCAGTTTCAGCCAGTTTTTCCTGTCCTTGGCCTTCTCAGACCAATCTTTGCCGGCTGTAGCCACGATTTCGTCTATCCATCTTTCTTTGGGCTTTCCCCTATTTCTTGTACCCGTAGGCCCGCGCCAAAGGTTGGTAATTTTGGCCCATCGTTCTTTATGCATTCGCGCTGCGTGTCCACACCATTTCCATTTCAATTTTTGGGCAAATGAAAGGGCGTCGATAATACTTCATTTCTCTTTCTATGTATTAGTTTTATGTTAAGAATACGTCTCTCCATGGCCCGTTGACACCGTTGTATCTTGTTTCGCGTTTCATGATTATATATCCATGATTGGCATGCATATGTCAGGCTAGGCAGTAGACAGGTATCTAGGATTTTTTTCTTCAGCTTCACTGGCATGTTTGATTTAAATATTTCTTTATATTTCCAAAATTTTGACCATGTGATTGCAATTCGTCTCGAGATCTCTTCGGTATTTCTGTTCTTATTAAAAGAGATTTGTTTACCTAAGTAGATGTACTGTTGGACATATTCTAATGGGCTTGAGTTCACCTTTATTTCTTTTAATTTCGAGTTTGTTATAATTTTAGTTTTTTGTACGTTTAACTCTAAGCCTATGTTTTTGCTGGCGTAGTTTAAGTCATTTAACATTATTTCTAGTTCGCGTGCTGTTTCTGAAAAAATGACTATATCATCGGCGAATCTTAGGTTGCTTAGATATTTGCCCTGTATAAACAAACCTTTAGATGTCCATTCTGTCTTTCATTATATTTTGATGAACCGCAATAAATAATTTTGGTGAAAGTGGGTCTCCTTGTTTTACACCACGCTTTATATTTATGGGTTCGCCAGTTCTGTCCAGTATGATTTTGCTGATGCTCTTGCTGTATATATTATCTTTTATTATTTGTATGTAGGTTTCTTGGACATTTTGGGCTCTCAGTGCGTTCCAAATGCTGATATGCGATATAGAATCGAACGCTTTTGCGTAATCGATAAACGCTATATATAACGGTCGTTTAAATTCGGTATATTTTTCGATCACTTGATCTACTGTGTGTATATGATCTATAGTGCTGACGCCCTTTCGGAAGCCGGCTTGCTCTACAGGTTGGTAGTTCTCTATGCACTGTGGCCGGGCCTGAGGTCATAATTTAAAAAAATGCATGTGTTCTTTTTAAATATCCAATGATCGTATATTATTCACCTATCAGTGTACTCCAATTAGGTATAAATAGATCCTGGATTGTTAACTACTTTCATTATCTTACGAACCTCGAAAGTGACCATATCACCCGTTTGTGCGCGCTCCCTCATCAGCGACTCATTAAGCTATCGGTCATCAGTAGTGAATTCCTGTGAAAGTTGGTGTTTTAGTTTTTATTATTATTATGGATCTTCAAGAGTCAGGTACGTTATATTATTTTACATATATATTTTGTTACATGTATTATATAGTAATAATAATAGGTCTACGCCATGACTAACTTACATGCGAAACATTATCAGCCGTATTCATAAAAAGTTAGAAGCTCGCTGATCGGTCGATCAGAGGTAGGTACCGAATTTCTTGATGCATAATCGCATATTAGCGATAATCTGTCCCTCATCGCCCTCCTATAAGGGCCGAAAGTTACGAGACCGTAGACCCTCCTTTATCCCCATATTAAGTCACAAGATGGCCGACACAACGTTGAACAGCTGATTTTGACAAGAGCTCACTGTACACAAATCGAGAAGATTTCTAGCATATGTAGAGTTACTTTTATAAGTTTCTGTGTTTTGTTAAGTAAATAATTCTAATATCAATAAATAGTATAGTTTCGACCTCGGAAACGGCAAAAAAACTAATCTCTTGTTTTCGTCGCCTGAATATCGTAATAAAACGCAAGTAATTTAAGTAATTTGGGCTATCGAACAATGCAAGTGAATCGCCGGCCATTCGCCGGCGTCGAAAGTTACGGAGAGAGATATTTCGTGGTTTACAGACTATCCGAAAGTACCTGACCTATGGAGACCTCGTCACAGAAGAAGCGCAGCAATAAGAGAAGTAAGTACCTATACCTATTATAAGTATATTGGTTAGTTACTTATCGTTCGAACCCATATTGGTTAGTTACTTATTGAACCCAATACTTATAGTGAAATACTATTATTTATTCTGTGCCTATAGGTAACGTTATTTTTTACCTTCCTATATTTGTATTTTGTTAAGCTTTTGACCGCCAAGCGTTGAACAAAAATGACGCGCCACCGACGCCAAGTAATCGCGTTTTGTCATGCGAAATTGAACTTTGCGAAAGCCCGCGTAGGTGCACTTGCACATTGCACTACAAAGCCTGTCGGTTGTTGCCGTCGTTGGCGTCCAATGTCCATGGCACGACTTTTTGATGTCGGCCACAGCCGACTGTGGCGGCCAAAGGGTAATAAACAAATCTAGGTAAGTATGTAGGTAGGTAGTCGTATCGTAAGGAAATCGATCGATAGGTAACTTACGTACAGTCAGCAGCAAAAGTAATTAAGCGGGTAGGGTGTTCAAAATGAGCTGGACACGACTTTATTGTTTAGAGAATAAGAGCGTGTGTAGGTCATTTTGAACACCCTACCCGCTTAGCTACTTCTGCTGCTGAGTGTACTAAAGTGGTTACCGACAATGTGGTACATTTTGCCTTATAAAGTCACAAATTATCAACAAAGTGCGGCCCGCTTCAATTTCATTACGTACGGTCAGCTGCAACTAAAAAGGCCCCCGCTGCATACAAACTTTGTATGCAAGGCCTTTTCTCTGCAGCTGACTGTACTATGTGGCCCTTGGTTGCTAAAAGGTTGCCGACCAGTGCTACATTATTAATTCAATTGTTGTTAACCAAAGTAAATAATCACAAACAGCTTAAGTTGCCAAAAGGAGGATAATAAATATTACAGAAACTTCATTCAAAAAAATAAGATTTTTATCTAATCAAAACATATCCCGTTGAATAAGAAAACAAAAAGCCAGAGACTTTTGGGTTTGTTTAATTATATTTATAACCACACCAAGTTATGTAGTTACTCATTTTATATATTTTTTTGTTTCAGTGTGATTGCAGCGGTGAAGCTGGCGAGGCGAGGGCATGCTGGCCGACAGTGACATTTCCTTGAAGTGTGTTGATGGTGTAAATATGTCCATAAGTAACTTGGCCCATCAGAATCTGGAATGAAAATAACAATTTCAATTAAAGATTTTTTAAACCTATAATGTAATTTAATTTTTAGTATACTTCGCTAACCATAAGTTCAACTTTTTTATTCAATAGGGTACATTGTTGATTACATCAATCAATTCAACAATGTATCTGCTTGATGGGAAAGGAATGAAGATGGAAGATAACGAATAATTGAGAGTATGACCCGCCACCAATACTCAGTAAGATACATACAAATTCAAAATCAAAAATAGCTTTCTCAGAGCCACATTTCAATCTAAATGATGGTTGACATAGCTAAGACTCATAACTATGGTTATTCTGAATGCCAGTTGTGAGCATTAAATAAAATAATAATGTATATTTTGCACTAATAAAACTACTACTTTGGCAGTATGATCTGTCCGGAAAGAGAAGTTTCATAGAATGTATGAGTTCCCATATAAACCATGACACTTCTCTTTCCGGACAAACTAAAATAAAATATTTCTTAGACATGTAACCAATGCACAGGTATGTGGTGATAGGATATGCTTATAAATGTAGAAATTTTAAGTACTACCTACTATTATCATGTATGTAGTCCTGTTATTGATATCTTATATGAAACTCTGCGCCAATCAAGTAAATCACCAACTTGTTGTGACAGCAGCCGGCAGGCTCCAGCTAATTTTCGGTAACATTCAGTAAACTCCTGTTTTTTGAGCTAATCAACCATTCTCTCAACGCCGTTATGGATGATATTGACACTGTAAATAGTAAGAAATAGGTAAGCACGCTAAATAATATTATTTCCTTAATAATTCTGAAGTTAATGATCAACAATTACTTGTCTATAATTATTTTTACTGAGAAATATATCAGACATAGGTAGTTACGTTTATAAATGGTCTAAACCTAGTTATAAGTAAATGAATTAATTGTTTTTCTTACCTTACCACGTCCAGTGGTTTCTCGTACAAATAAACTTCTATTATTACAGTTCAATTGTTCACCGTTTCTCTTCATCTTCACTATAGGTAGGTACATTACTTTTATTCATGTGTTTTAATACAGTACAAAGGCTTTTTAATCTAAAATTTGTTACAAAAATATTTATTCAAACCGTAGTAATATGCAAAAGAGAGTGAACAAGCGTGTTCCCGATTCCCGCTATTACCGCTGTCATGTGTCATGTTCTGTCAAACTTTTTTTTAAATTGCGACGAAACCAGGTTTTTGTCTATGATTTTACCAGAAGTGCCAACATAACGCGTCTAATCTATCAATAAGCGGTGGATGAGATATGAGCAGGATAATTTGTGATTATGAATCAAGTAATTTTACATGCCCGAATTAAGCCTAATCAGCGTATCAACTGGTTCGAATATCAGACGCCGATTAAGGATTTTTTATGAATACGGCTGTATAAGAATATGTTTTTAAATGAAAGTTTTAGTTATGTTATTTTTCTCGCTGAATGATGAAAAGCTTGATTTTTCTTAATTAATAGGCATAAAACTTTACTTGCCTCATTTTGCCACTTTAGTATTTAGATTCCTGCTACGCCTAAGAGGGCCTTCGCGTAGCGGTACTACGAAAATATTACGACACAAAATTAACCAATTATTATTCTTTTTTCCAGGTGATATGTACGTCGCATCATTTACAAGGAGATTTATATTTGAACTGTGGTTATCTACGAGTGGTTCAGATGTAGAAAGACGTCGCAAACTGAAACAACATTTGATTGAAATGGTCCCATATGCAGATAACGTGAATACTAGCAACTTAGAAAGTAATAAAGTACATTTGCGAACGAATTGTGTTGCTTTGGAAATCGTGTTCGAGAACAAAATCTAAAGTTCTTATGAAACATTCCGAAACAGCCTATTTCCAAGAAAAAATTGACAAACTTGTTCGTACAACACTGACGTATGGCGACAATAAAGAAATTAAGATACACCATTGTCGTGTCCAGTGCGCCAAGCGACCTAGACGCATTGATGACTAATTAAATAAATATTAATTGCGAAATTAGCGCGGCCCGGTCGCTGCTAGCGAACTGACGCGATGAGTGCCTCCGATCAGAGTCAACCCGTCGTGAATGATTTCCTCGCCTTTCTGCAACAGAAGGAGAAGATGAAGCGGGAAGGGAAGATGAATGTGGCCACCGGTGTCCAGTTCAGTTCGTGGGCATCGAGTTTCACCATAGAAGACATTCTGCGAAGCGAAGCAGGTGTTGTACCAGTCCCTAGAAATCGTCGGCACATATGTACCTCACCGGAAAGGGGATGAAACCGGGAAGAAGACCCTTGCGGATATTATGAAAATCCTGAAGGAGTACGAAGAGCGCATTCCGGAGTTTGTGGTGGCGGATACCTCTATCCTGCCGTGTCATATTCCGGATAATATCGACGTCCGCTGCTTGTTTAAGGACATCGTGGCCCTTAAAACAAGTTTAGCAGGAATTATTTTGAAATTTGAAGCGGCCCAAGTCACAATTGCCGAATTACGCAACGAGGTCAACAGTTTGCGAAATGCTCCAGCTCGGTCGGTGGCATCAAATTTCAAGAGCGATGACCGTCCCGGTGCTATAAGCGCCGAGTCTGTCAGTTTGCGTGTTGCTGACACTGTACAATGTGCCGCACCCGCCGCCGCGCCGCCCGCGCGCCCCCCGCGCTTGCCGCCGCCTCCTGTTTCCAAGTCAAGTAAGCGTTATGCTGACGTCGCCGGTCAGCCTGTCGCAGCTGACCGGGTCACGGTGCCTTCTAAGGCATGCGTGGTACGGGTTCGCGATAAGGAAAAGTCCTCCCGCACCAATGTGGATAAGGAGGGGTTCACACAGGTGGAAGGGAAGAGCAAGGCGCGCAGGGCGCCTCGTACACAGATAGAAAAGATATTTTAATTTAAGACTGAAAACTCTCTCAAACACTGTTTTTCAAATAGAATAATATAATTCTTCATCTAATAAAAATGTCTTAAGCTAAAGGGATATTACTTTTTCAAAGAAGAATCAAAATGTTTCAGTCTCAACTTTATATACATTAGGTGCAAATAGAACAGATTTGAGTTAAAGAAGTATTTATTTGAAACAAAATATTATACAGTTTTAGTATGAATATGCTAGTTCTTAAAAAACGTATTTGTTTCAAGTAACCTATATCAAAGCAAAAAGTATTCCCATTTCAAAAGAAGAATCATCAAAATTTATATACATGATTTCTAAGTTTTTAATAGTAAACTATTATTTCTTGGTTTGATATAATAATATATATTCTACAGTCAAGATATAAGAAGTTCAAATAAATTATTACATGGTTTTACGTCAAGATTGAGTTAATTCTTGGCTTGATTTTAATAGTTCTTGGTTTGATGCTTATAATCTCTATTCGAAATTCAATAGCTCTTAAATAAAAATTAACACGCGCTTACGTCAAGATTTATTACATTTTTGGTTTCATGTCCCAAATTCTTGATTTAATGTCTACAATCTCCACTCGAGAATCAACAAGTTTAATAGCAAATCAGATTTATGTGACCCTGCTAAGAGACTTTTGTTGTTTGTTTCACAAATTTTATTACCCAGTAGATGTCGCTAGCAGCGCGCTACAGCAAACGTACATCGCGGTGTTAAGATTTTTCCTCGTTTGGTTAGGTCCGCCGCCTGTCATTCGTGTTTGTAGATTCGATACAAAGTTTTGTATCGAATCTTATGGATAGAGTAATCTCTAGTTATAGCCCACTGCATCCTCTCGGGGAACTAAGTACTATAATTAGACATTATACCACAGATTTAAATGCTATGGCCGTCTACTATATAGTAGACGGCCATAGTCTAAGAACTTTTTGAGGCTCCAAATATTTAGCGCCATCTAGTTCAGAGCCAATATGCATGAGATAAAATCAGCGCCACCTAGTAACGAATAACGGACTAGTAGTACACTAGTCGTTGTAGGTGGCGCTGATTTTATCTCATGCATATTGGCTCTGTTTAGGTCGCTCTGAACTAGATGGCGCTAAATACTTGGAGCCTCAAAAAGTATTGTATTCACCCCCCCCCCCCCCCCACGCAGTTTACTCAATACAAATGTAAGTGTATTTGGTTTAAGATACTTAGTTTTCACCCCAAGAAACATTAACTTTTACTTCAAGCATGTGACTCTTTACCTAATACCGTCTTTTTAAAATGAAAAATTAATGTATTTGGTGTAAGTAACTTCATTGTTTCACCCCAAGAAATATTAACTCTTACTTTAAGTATGCACAACTCTTAACCAAAAACCGCCATAACTCTGAATACAAGCATTTTTCTTAATAACAACCAAGAAAGATTATCCTTGTTGTTAAGAATTAAGCTGATTTGCTTCTGAGTAACAATGATCACTGAGCAAAACGGTTACGCTCTTGGAATAAATGATATATTTTATTAAATAAGATTGTGTTACTAATCATGTAAAGATATAAAATGTTTAGTGTAAGTAATAAACTTTGAAACATTTTATATCTTAAAGCAAGGATTTTTATTTTTTCCTTATATGGGAAACTGGATATCTCTTGATTCAAATAGGTTTCTTTGGTTGAAGAGATTTTTTCTATCTGTGTAAGACTCAGTGTGGCACTTCCGAGCCGGTTAATTCTGGTCTTCGGATTGCGACACCAAGTATGGCGCTCTAAGTGTCGCGCTTGCATCACTCCGCCGTGGCTGACGATGTGGTGGAGTACGTCCGCCGGACGACTGGCTTCTCGTTGAGGGTGCACCAGCTGCGGTCCCGACACTACGTGCACTTCAGCTCGTATGTGGTGCGCGTGCCGCGGCCGCTGCAGAACACCATCGCGAGTGCAGACTTCTGGCCGAAGGGTGTCGTGTTTCGACGGTTCCGGGGCAATCTGCCGAACCCTACACCAGATCAGACGACGCAACGGAGCCACGCAGTTACGTCGCCTAAATCAAACTAGTTTTAAGTATTTTTGTAATTTGTTTTTGAGTTCACAGTGCCTTGGTTTTACTGTAATGCTGTGTTACTTATTTGAATAATAAATAAATAAATTGCTTGCAACTGACCATGCTTGACGGGAAAATTTGTGCTGCTCTCAGTGATACTTCAAATGCAACGTGTTTTATGAGCGGTAAGCTGTGCCCACTGAAATTAAAAACGTCGTTGCTTGCATTGAGAGGCCGATGGATTGGAGTAAGTTAGAATTCGGACTTTCGCCATTGCATTCGTGGATAAGATTTTATGAATATTTTATTCTTTCAATCTTTCTTGAAATCACCGGTATACAACAGAAGCTAATCAAAAAATGCGGAACTATTTTAGAGTGCATATCATCTGGCTATAAAATAAATGTAAATAAATTTGACGAGTATGCCATAACAACGGCGAAAGAACTACTGATGGCATACGATTGGTATCCTTTAGCTTCTTCTGTACATAAAGTGCTCGTACATGGTGCTAAAGTTATTGAAAACGCTTTAGTTCCTATAGGTGAACTGTCTGAAGAGGCTGCAGAGTCAACGAATAAAAATATTAAGATCTTTAGACGCAACCACACACGAAAAATGTCTCGGGATCTCACCAACAAAGATCTTATTCACAGGCTTCTGCTAAATTCAGATCCCTATGTCACCTCCAGTAGACAGTTGCCCCGAAAAACAAATCTTCTCTCTCTTTTGAAGTTTTAAGTTTATTAGATGTTACTGAATAACGTAGAATGTAATGTTTTAATTTTTGTATAAGTATTTAATTGCTATACACACTGTCTTGTTGTTTTTTATTGTTATTTGTTTTGAATATTGAATTATTCTTAAAGAGTATTTTTATTGTTTATATTTTCAGGCCTATGTTTAAGAAATAGTATAGGTTAAAGTCTAGTTTAAGGAATTTTTACGATTTATTTTTTACATAAACACAATGTTTTTTTAATGTACTTTGTTTCATTTTTTTTTTTAATTTAGCATGTAATATACCTAAATACGTGTTTCATTGAACTATACTAGTGGAAAATTGTATTTTGAAAGTATTTGTTACCAGAAAACAAGACAACTGATAATCCAATGAATTATGACCGCCTTACTTAAGCGCGCCGGCCACTGTGCTATGGTAGGACTTAGTGTTTCCTCGATACACATTGCGAAAAGTTTATATATACTAGGTAGCAGGCTAATCGGACGATAGTTTCCTATATCTGCATGACTGCCTTTTTTATGTAGTAGTGTTATATTTGATTCGGTCCACCATTTAGGTACTTTCTGTTCTTCTAAAATTTTATTAAACAGATTAGTAAGTGGCATGGCCATAATGTGTCGGGCTAGTTTCAAAGTTTCGTTGGATATTGAGTCTGGGCCGGGACTGTTATCAGATTTTAATTTTTCAATTTTTCTTAATATTTCGGTAGAGCTGAAGTTGTGTGGTGGCGTCGTATTAATTTCATTTAATTAATTATTCGTTGGATAGGTCTTTTAAAAAGAATTAGGGTCTTCAAAAACAGGTTTTGGATAAAACTAATACTCTCGGAAATAATATCTCCGAAAGTTTAAAACAAGGCCTCCCGGCCCATCTAACTTTTGAATCGTGGGTCCTAACATTTTAAAAAAATTCATGAAACTGAGGTTTAATGAGTACCTTCAATGAAAACTATATTGAAATAAATCGGTTGAGCCGTTTTTGAGTTATCATTCAAAAACCCATAGTGAAAGGACGTAAGTAAAAATGACGTAAGCGCCGCCAAATTTCCCGTAAGAAACGACCTTTTGAATTAATGGTCTCAGTTTACGGAACCCTACACTGAGCATGGCCTGACATGCTCTTGGCCGGTTTTTTCCTTTTGAGGTACGGAACCCTAAAAATTAATGAAAAACGTTTATTTTCAGGCAGCTAGTGGCCCATAGATAAATACCTTAAAGACTAGCATACATATTACATTATAAACTAAAACTATATAAACTACACTAAACTATATATACTACTACTAGAAACCACATAGATGGCGCTGTCAATCGGATTCACGATTTAACATGCTCCCAGGCAAGGAGTTGCAACTACCGACAGAAAAGACGCAGCGGCAGTTAATTTTATTTATTTTTTGTTTTCTTTTTCACAGTACATGTTCTTTCTCTTAAACTGTTTTGATATGTTTTCTAAAAGAACTATGTATTCTAATGTATTATTAAAATTGAATTATTACTGTTTTGGCAAATCGAGTCCCAACCATTGAGTTAATATACGTAGTAATTATAATTGAATGGTCCCAACGACTTTCATGCCGGTTAAAAAATGCTTCTGGGGTCATAGGTGTAGGGTTAGAACCGATGATACTTATTGTTTATTTCTTTCGTTTATAAGTGTATTGTAATTAATCTAAATTGAAGAATACCTAAATATCTACAATACAGCATGTTCTTGTAGTGAACTAGAATCCGTAATTGAGTGTTAATATCTTGGACTAACGGTGGATATAAACTTAATAAACTGTGTTATAAACTTAGAATAATATTAGAGAGATTTTATCACTTTCAATATGTAGTCAGCAAAAAACCCTATTTCTTGTGTACCACGCCATAGTGGAATCATTAATTGCCTACGGTTTGAGTGTGTACGGGAGAACTTTTCCGTCTTATATTAGTAAGGTAAAATCATTTCAGATAAGATTTAAAAAAATCTTGTACCTAAAGTAAAAAAGGAAAAAGTAAGTGTAAAGAAGATTATGATCAGTTATACTGAACGTGTCGGGTTCTCTAAAAATTTTGGTATCTTATAGCCGTAGATCAATTTGAGAGCAACGACTATAAGATACCCAGACGTTATAAATTATAATAGGCGGTTAAGAACTGATAAAAGACCACAATATGTCGAACCAATAACTTGTAATTGGTAAATAATTGTTACATTTACAGATTTTACAACAAGCTATTTACTAGCATAAATCATTTATTTACATCACTAAATATACAGAGGTACTACAGTACAAATACTAAACTAAATTAATAACTATCTCAAATCTAAACTAGGCCCTTGCGGCATTGTACCATGTACTTGTAATTACTATGGAGAGAGGACATTACAAACATAACACCTCGAATTTCAAAACCTCGAACATCAAAATTCTGACTGAAAATAAAAACAAACCGGCCCAAAGGCCTAAATAATTAAATTCAAATCGATGTTAGAGATATTCAAACCAAATGTTACTTAATTAATTCAACTCTAAATTTAAATTCAATTTTTAAGGAAACAGCCTATGTTTTGGAATTAATTTAAAAGGGATTATAGCAAAGATAATTTAGATAAGTTTCGAGACTGCATAACTGCTCTATCTTTTAGTGATGAACTAAACGAAAATGACACAAATTCATCATTTGATAGTTTTCATGGTATGTTTTTGTTATTCTACAATCTATGCTTTCCAATTATTAAGATAAAAAGAGTTGCAAAACCCTTGAAGAATAAATGGCTTACAAAGGGAGTAAAAATCAGTTGCATGACTAAAAGGAAATTGTACAGAAAAGCTTCTCAATCGATGCAGAGTAGAGACTTTCTAATAGAGTATAAAAAATATTCCAAAATGTTGAAAAAGTGTCTTTATAAAGCGCGACAGATTTCTAATAACCGATTTATAAATAAATCAAGTAACAAATGTACAGCGTCATGGTTAGTCATAAAACAAAATTGTAATTTAGAACTAGCAGCTGAAGAAATTTAGATAGGGAATGATACTTTTAACAGTCCACAAGATATAGCTGACAAAATGAATGACTACTTTATAAATACAACAAATGAAAAACCACAACGAGTTAATCAAGCTAAAAATATATCTCAAAACGTACGCAGTATGTTCCTTACCCCCGTAAATAATTTAGATGTAATAAAGGTAATACAAGGTCTACGTAATACAAACTCTACAGGATACGATGACATATGCACTAAAGTTAATAAATTATGTGCTACAAGTCCACACCATTAAGTCACGTCATAAACCTTTCATTTACACAAGGTACCTTTCCGAATCGTCTTAAATATTCTGTGGTCAAACCATTAAATAAAAAGGAAATCAAAACTGAACCTAGCAACTACAGGCCTATCACACTTATACCTGTTTTTTCGAAAATATTTCCGATAAGTAGCTAGGTATTTAACACAATCTCAAACATTTAAGGATGAGCAATATGGGTTTCGGAAGAACAGTTCAATTACTAAAGCATGCTTTCACCTGGTAAAGTATATCACAGAAAGCCTGGACAGCGGTATATTTATCGTTGCAATACTATTGTTCACCATAAAACCCTTTTGAATAAATTGTCTAAATATGGCTTAAGAGATACTGTCCATGAATGGTTAACTAGTTATCTTAACGACCGACAGCAGTGTGTGGAAATTGTAAGAACAACAGGCAAAAATAAATTGTCGTATAGATCATGTTATAAATACAACTCTATAGGAGTACCACAAGGAAGCATATTAGGTCCACTGCTATTCCTTCTATATATTAATGACCTACCTAACGTTACGAAACATAAATGTATTATGTTCGCCGATGACACGACATTACTTATAAAATGTAAATTTATTTATCGTATGGCGGTTACACACTGGTTAGCAAATAATTTTTCACTTAAAATTTACAATTGTGCAGATATAAGCTCGCATCCTTTGTCAGGTCTTTAAAGTCCTCAGCTGGTCCGTTGTATTTGGTAATGGGGCACTCGAATACCATGTGGTGTATGGTCTGTGCCGGGTGTCCACACTCGCACTCCGCCGAATCGCTCCACCCCCACTTCTGCCATAGGTAAGCACAGTTACCGACACCAGTTCTCAGGCGGTTGAGTCTGCACCACGTCGGCCGACTTTCATTAAACCCTTTGGGTCGCTCCTGTGTGTTTAACTCAAATATGGTATTGTCTACACTATGTTGGGCTTCCCATTCTTTCATCCACGCTTGGCTGGCCATCCATGTTGGGTTGTAGGTATGAAAGGTTTTAGCTGGTGGGTTTCGAGACTTAAGTCGGGTATTTTGCACACTATCCAGGTCTTTATGTATCGGCAGTGAAGAATTACCAGACATCTTAGCAAGTTCTCGTGCTAGGCATTTTTGTCTACGGATATTAGGTGGTGCAATGTGACTGAGGGCCGGCAACCAGTAAGCAGGCGTTGGCGTAATGCAACATGCGTAATGTGTGATTAAGCTCCACGTCTACTCTGGCCACGTGTGCACTGTTCATCCAAACAGGTGCACAGTACTCCGCCGTCGAGTAGACGAGGGCCATAGCGGTTGTCTTCAGGCAGGAAGCGCTGGCACCCCATGATGTTCCTGTAAGTTTCTGGACTATGTTATTCCTAGTCTTCAATTTTCCAGACAGCTTGCCAAGGTGGTTCTTATACGTCAGACTCCTATCAAGGGTGACACCAAGGTATTTTGGGCAGAAATTATGACGTAAGGTTGTACCTCTAAACCTCACCTTCAGCTCTTTGTTCGCTAGCCTGTTCGATAGATGGAAACAGCAGACCTCAGTCTTGCTGGCATTTGGGCGTAGGCGCCAGTGCTGGAAATATAAGTCCATGGCCTCTAGGTCTGTTTCCAAAATGGCTTCTGTTGTTTCCATGCTTTTGTTCTGCGTTACTAAGGCTAGGTCATCAGCATAACCGAACTTGCGTGAGGTCGTGGCAGGTAAGTCATGTATGTAGAGGTTGAAGAGCAGGGGAGCCAGCACGGAACCCTGGGGTAAACCATTATTTAATATCCTCGTTTTACTCGACTGTTGGCCCAGGTGTACCTGAAACGGCCTGTTTGTGAGACAATCTTCAATCACTCTGAATATCTTAAGACATGGGACAGCTTTGAGGAGTTTATAGAGTAGGCCTTGACGCCACACAGTGTCGTACGCAGCCGTGAGGTCTATGAAGACTGCTGAAGACTTTGTTCCAGACTGGAAGCCAGCTTCGATATGGGTAGTGAGGGCTAGGACCTGGTCACAGCAATTCCGTTTTGGCCTGAAACCAGCTTGCTCATGAGGGATTTTCGAAAGAATGGTCTCCGATATGCGGTTGTAGATCAGGCGCTCCAGTAACTTGTAGACAACGCTGAGTAGGGCTATAGGTCGGTAGCTGTCTGCTCTGTCGGCGGGCTTTTCGGGCTTAAGTATAGCAATGATTTTTGAAAATTTCATTTTGGGTGGTATTTTTCCAAGCTGGATTATGTTTGTATAGAATGCCGCTAGCCATGACTGGGTCCGTGGGCCACAATGCTTCAGGAACTCTGGGAATATTCCATCTTCTCCGCAAGCCTTGTTAATGGCGATATGTTCAATGGCGGATTTTATCTCAAGTATGGTTATAGGGCCGCTATACTTATCATCTGGGCTGGCTTGGGATTTTATGACTTTCAGCTTCTTGCGAATTTCACGAGTGTGAGGTTTGTGACTCGGAGCTTTCGAGAGCTCTACTATCTGACCTCCAATAGCATTTGGACTAGTTTTCGAGCTGCATTTTTGAGACACCTGCCCAGCAGTCAACCTTCGCAAAAGATGCCACGCCTTACGGCTCGAGTGCGTGAAGTTCATTTTTCCAACTGCCTCTTCCCATTTTGCCTTACGGGCTTCATCCAAGGACTTTATAAGTTGGTGGGCCGTATTTCTATCGGCCGTTTCTTGAAATTCTTCCCAAAGCTCCTCAGTCTCGCTATTCCAGCACGGGACATACTGTTTCCTATATCCTCGTGGAACGCACTGTTTTGCAGTAGAGATGATAAGCTTTTTAAAACGATCGTAGTTTTTCGTTACTGGTTCTACCCATCTTATCCTCTCGTCCAGTTTTTCTGCGTATTGTTTCCAGTCGGCTTTTTGGAAATTCCATCGTGGGCCGGGATAGGATTGGACCAAAGGGATTTTTAAGCCAATTTCTAGAATTATAGGCCGGTGCTGGCTGTTCGGAAAATCACTAAGAATTGACTTCTTTACCGGAACTGGGAGACCATTGTCATCCTTAGAGGTAAATACCAGGTCAGGGTTGTAGCTTCGGCCCCATCGAGCAGACTTGAATGAACCTTTAGTTTTGTTATCGTGGACAAGATATGTGTTTGTTTTTTCCGCCCACTCCGTGATATCTTTGCCGTTTTCATCAATATCTTTGTAGCCCCATGAGGTATGATGACTGTTAAAGTCTCCCGCATACACTGAGGGATGTTGAAGGTCTGGCAGTGCGGGCTTTGGCCATCGGCTTTTGGGCGGTTTGTAGATGTTACATATTTTGGTTTCGCCTACTTCGATTGAGGTCACGGCAATGTTCTCTCGGTCTATACTATTGGAGATGATGGTGGTGGATTGTGAGATTGAGTGGTGGACGTATGTTGCGGTACCATATTGAGCATGGTACGTGGCTGCTACCAGGTTATATCCAGCGAGCTCTCCTCTGCGAGCGAGTTGCATTTCATCTGCAGTATGCGTCTCTTGTAGTATTACTACGTCAATGTCAAGATCATTAATAATTTTGGATAAACAGTCTGATTTAGATCGGCTTATGCCTTCTATGTTAAGTTGACAGATACGGACTGAGGGTCCGACATCCTTTGTCGACGGGGCCTTTGGGTTACCTCGTTTCGCATTCATGTTAATCGCTAATAGATTTCGCTTTCTGTTTCCAGTGTGCGCTGCGAGATTCAGAAGGAACAGTGCAGCTGCCAAGTTGTTGCTCTTTTAGCACCACCCGGAGGTCACGTGTAGGGTTTCTTAGGGCACTTCCTACGGACGTAAAGCAACAAACGACCTCCATAAAATGTAAAGACATTATGACATTTGAATACGATATAAACAACGCACTGAGAAACATAATAAGCTGGCTAGAAGAAAACAATTTAAAACATTAATTTTAATAAGACAAAAGTAATACAATTTTTGACATATAAGAGTAGCATTATGAATTTGAATGTGACATATGACAATCATGTAATTGAAGAAGTTAAATCTACGAAATTCTTAGGTATAACACTAGACTGTTTCTGTAACTGGAAGAGTCACATTGATGACTTGTGTAAACGGCTCGACCGATTTGTGTACGCACTAGGTCGTATACGAAACGTAGTGTCGGAAGAAACAGCTCGTTCAGCATACCACGGATATTTAGCATCTGAATTACGATATGGAATTATAATTTGAGGAAACTCAGTAGATGCGAAAATTATATTTACACTGCAAATATGAAATGTATACGAAATGTATGTGGTGCCGAGTTTTTGGAAGATTGTGAATCACTATTCAAATCAAAACGCATATTGACCTTACCTTCTCTCTACATTTTTGAAATATGCATTTTTGTTAAGAAATATATGACACTGTTTAATGTAATGACCACCCGCTCCCTGAGAGGGACACACAGGAAGAAGTTAATAATGCCTAATTGCCTATGACTAATTTAGAGCTACTTACCTAAAAAACATTTGTACTGTATGGCGATCAAAATATTTAACATTCTTTCTGATGAATTTAAAGAACTACACTTGCACAGCTTTAAGAAACGCTTATTTCAGCATTTCATTGAAAATTGTTATTATTCCATAAATGACTATTTAACTATTTGTAAATTGTAAGTTGACTATATACAGGGTGGATTTTCTTTTTGGGTCAGTGAGGGCAGCTACCAGATCCCGTGCTGCTACGTGAAAATGGTCTTAGAAAACCTTCCCTCTATTTCAAATTAACGAAGGATCGCTTTTACAGATTTTGAAAAAAACATACAGGATGCGAGAAAAAGGTCATTTTTGGCGAACTTTTTTTATGATGCCATTTGATCCCATTCTTATCCAGGATCAAAAGCTTGTATGGAAACAAAAAAAAATTCCGGCTAGAAAAGCCACAAATCGAGGAAACATTTTCCCATACATTTAGTATGAAAATGAAAACTTTTATTTTTCACATGCAATTTTTTTATAGAAGTCGATTCCAATCCTATTCAGTATCAATAGTTTCCATGGGGTCAACTTACGATAATGTACCAAACAGCCACAAATTGAAGAATCTTTTTCCATACATTTGAACCCTGTATGTTTTTTCCAAAATCTGTAAATGCGGTCCTTAATTAATTTGAAATAGAAGGAAGGTCTTCTAAGACCACTTTCACGTAGCAACTCGGGATCTGGTAGCTGCCCTCACTGACCCAAAAAAAAATCCACCCTGTATAATTTAAATAATTCTATGACATGTTTGTAAAAGAGTATAATTGTTAATTATTTAATTTCGCATATTGTTATTTAATTAAAATGAATTGTAAATAGTCTTAGTGTAAGTTTAGGTTACATCTTGTACTATAGTTAATTTAGTTAGAAATAAGAATACAATTTTTTGTACGCCAGTCTTGGTAAAACAAGAATCGAACAATAACTGACATAACACCTTCAAGTACGCTTGTTTGATGCAAATAAACGATTCATTAATTCATTCAAAATGTGCCTACTTACAGAACTATATAATTCATTCTTACCTAACACATTTGCATGTTTTCTTTTTTTTTTTGTTAAATACCTACTAATAATAGACATAAGTCACATATTTATTGTAAATAATTACTTTATTGTTTAGTGAGTGATTGAGCGCGACGCGCCAACAACCTGCACGCCTAGCACATGACTGATGCGACAGTATCTCGCGCGCGAGATAGACTACCCGTCTCTTTCTAATTGACACAGTCATAAAAGGACGGATAGACTATCTCGCGCGCGAGATCGAGTGTCGATCATGTGCTAGGCGTGCTGGTCACTCCAGTTTGGTGCAATATTGTACCTACTGAAACCTGTATTTTTTTACATGAATAAATAATTTAATCTATAATTTAATAATAATAATCTTTGATCTTTATTTTTCCTTGCTTGAAACCCACGCAACGTTAATTATTTTTTTGAATTGTTTTTAGTACTCGGTGAAAAACTGGGTTTATGAACACCGCATGCATCACAAGTACTCGGACACGGACGCAGACCCGCACAACGCCACGCGTGGCTTCTTTTTCTCTCACGTTGGCTGGCTGATGATGGAGAAACACCCTGACTTCGTGCGCAAGAGCAAGGGGCTGGATCTCAGTGATATTGACACAAACCCCATTTTACACTTCCAACAA
The DNA here is from genome assembly GCA_911728535.1 of Pammene fasciana. Taxonomy (NCBI): domain Eukaryota; kingdom Metazoa; phylum Arthropoda; class Insecta; order Lepidoptera; family Tortricidae; genus Pammene; species Pammene fasciana. The sequence goes on from OU452275.1 coordinate 25,380,530, forward strand.
AAGTAAGTTAAGTAACAACAATGTCAAAATGAAAATTCTGATCCGACCCTAAGGGCCCCTAGTCCTTCTGAAGAGAACATTAAATTTTAGCAGTCATATCTCTCCTTATAGGCAAGATCGTAGTTGTATATTTCCATCATGGATAAAATTTATTTGGTTATAACCGAAAGGACTCGCGTACAGGGATTCCTCGGTACAATACCGATGTACAATTAAATACATACCAATTCCTAGGTACAATTAAATACATTGTGGCTAAATGTACAATAATAATCGAAAACTAATCTTTTGAAATAAATAAAACGTCCAAAACAACAGACTTTCGAAGGAGGAGGTTCTCAATTCATCTGGATCTATGTTTTTTAACCGACTTCAATCCCATACGAGGAGTTTCTGCATTCAGTTTGGTGTTTTTAATGTATGTTCACCCGTACTCTGAGACCCATGGTCCAATTTAAATATTTTTTTTGTTTAGAAGGAACTACAAGTTGGTCCCATATTCATCTGGTGTTGTTGATGGGGTCCATGAGGAATTGAGGGAACTCCTAAATTTTAAAAGGCATATGCATGGTGATTTGGGTGTTTTCCTAAGCAATTTAAGCATTTTCTGACGAAAACTGCCAATTTGATGAAGTAGACCTGCTGATGATGATTGTTTTGATGATAATGATAGTAATTTTTTTAAATGCCTCATGTATAAGGTTACTCGGAGACCCGATTGGAAAATTTAAAAAGTTGCAGTTCTCTGCCAATCTTCTTATATCCGTGTAGTACGCATCATATGACTAACCTTCTTCTTGAATCCGTTTATTTAGATTGTATGCATTAATAAAATTACTTGATTTTGTCTTGGTTTGAAGTAGTCGTCAAAGATCTGTATAACGTCTACCAACTTCTTCTTATCTTCTGTCTTCAACACATTATAGTATAATTCTTGGGCAGTCCAATGCAGTTTATTAAAATTGCGGCTTTTCTGGCTTCGGACAATTTCTCGAAGCCGGCTGCTAGAAATAGCATGAAGTTTTTAAAACATCTTTGCCATTGTGGCCAGCAATTTTCAATGTCGTTGAGGTTCAAACTCTGCGGCATTTTATATTCGACCACACACATATTATTCACTTTTAATTCCAATAATTCTTCTTCTTTTTTATCGTTATTACCCGGTGAATGGCGTACCGGCACCGGCGAACACAGTCATGTACTTTCTTAATCCGTTTCAATCTTCGTAGATACGATTCCGTTTCGACTGCGCCATGTATTGTTTCCAATAAAAAGATTTGTGTAAACTTATAGTCTTTATTTAACTATAAACTCCTTTTTTTCATGAACCACATTAACAATACAATTTATATTTACTACACAGTTACATAAAACAAAAACCACTTAAAAACTACAAAAAGCCCGTAACCTAACCTAATATCCGAGCCCCCAGATGTCCCCCAAATCGCTGCCCTGGGGAAGGGTGCCCATAACACTGGCCCTATAAACTTAGATATTAATATTTATTACAAATATTATGAATGCGAGAGATATGTTAATGTGCCTTGGGGAAGGGCAAAAGGGGAGCTGTCAAAATGACAACCACAGATAACATTTTCTAAACTGGTTACGATCAGGATCACTATAATACAATGATGAAGTCCAAATATAATAGGGAAGTAATTATTTGATCAGCCGTTTTTAAAACTGATTCGCAAAAAAAAATAGCCATTAAATCACTTGGTCAGCTTATAAAAATTTGGCTGGCAATAAATAAATATGGAGCTGCCACTCTTGTTCAGCAAAAAATTCACAAACGGACAACATTTTAACCAATATTGATCTGCCTATATTATACTTTAGCTGCTCAATATATTGTTGAGCTGCGAAATAATTATTTGGTCAGCAAGATTTAAAAATTGGTGGGTAGAAAAAACATGACTGTAACCAGTTTTATTGAGAGGTATGCATATTAAAGCAATGGTAATCTGATATAATACTCGTAAAGCTGGTGGCGTTTGGTTTGAAAAATCGGCAGAGTTGCAACCGGAGTGAAATTGGTCCACGTGATATGAGCAGCCAATGTGTGCGTTTGGGAATATAATCACAGAAAACTGTCGTGTCACAGAGCCAAGGTAGGTGCGACGACGAGCGAAGCGAGGAGGAGTGTGTTAGGTGAACCGTGACCTAACAGCGCGCGAAGCCGAGCGAGCGAAGCGAGCGTGCCGCGGCAGCGGCCGGCGAGCGCCAGAACCGACTGAATCTAATGTCTTATATTAGTTAAATTATATATAAATTTTTGAAAAAAGTTCATGAATCGTAGAAGATTCGTGAAAATACCTAAACCTGTGTTTTTTGTTTAAAAAAAAACCTAATCAGCAAAAGTTAGGTTAGGTTGGTAAGACATTTGCTGATCAATAGATTTTTTTGCGAATAATTTTTTGCGGATCAGTCCAATTGTAATCCAAAATGAAATAATTCGCTTACCCACTGATTGCTTTAAGAAATCTGATTTAAGGCAGATACCTTACTGCCGCTCAAATAATTAAATTGCCAACCAAATTATTTTAGAGCAGCTCAATTTGACATTAATTGCGAACTGGTTTACAAATACTTGCTGACCTTAAGTTGCTTACCAAGTGACCAATTTTGCTGACCAAATATATATTTTTGCTTACCATAATAGAAATATTCTGCAGATCGATTAAATGACACCCAATATAATATCTGGAACTTTACTTATGAACTTTTTCATATATCTTCATCGACTATTCCGAGACTCATTGTCCGATTATAATAATTGATACTATATACTAGGTGTAACGAAAATACTGGTGATCAATTTAAGATCATAATTTGTATCGTATACTAATAACAAAAAATTAAGAAAAAAATGCTGGCAAAGAAAATCGGTTTTGTATTGAATTGAGGGTTGGCCGGCTGGGCCCACGGATCCCATCCAAAATTTTTTTCGTGTCAATATTTTTTTTCTTAGTCGCTATGGATACCAATTATGCCCTTAAACGGATCACGAGTACCTACTCGTATTTTTGTTACATTCTGTATAGTATAACTACTAAAAACGGGAAAATAAAAACTTTTTACAAAAAAACCTACCTAGGGCAGATGCCCCGGTTGTGGCCACTGTGCCGGTTTTGGCCATTTTCAACTTTATTCAGGTATAGACCTATTTACAAGTCTAAGGTTTATAGTTCATAGATGAGTAAATTATGCCAGTACAGATGACACTGTCATCTGTCAAGTATCAGTTGTCATTCAGATATCAGGAGCCATGGAAAAAAGTGGCCAAAACTGGCTCCTGGGCCCTTTTTTGACATCTCATTAAAAGATAAAGATAAAAGATAAAAGATATTTATTCTTCAATTTAGGCACATTACAATGCACTTATGAACGTCAGAGAGAAAAGAAACTACCACCGGTTCTAACCCTACACCTCTGACCCGAGAAGTATTACTTATTACCGGCAAGAAACTCGGCGGGACTTATTTTTTCAAAACAGTACTACAAATACATTAAAGATACTATACCGTACCATTAAAGAAAAAAATAAGTTCTAATGTCAGATTCTGAACAGCGAAGATTCATATAAATATAGTAAAATATTTTCAACGACTCAGTACATAAATAATGTCATTATTCCTTATTGACACAAAATGACTGACGTCTGAATACACGAACTCTCCTTAAAGTGGCCAAAACCGGGGCATCTGCCCTACTTCAAAAAGGAATAAATGATTCATTATAATATTTATAGGTATGTGTTACCAACTGATATGTTTATGTTGGTGACAAGCCAAAAAGTTATAATAACGGTCAAATCAACTTCAAGTCTGAGCATCACAAAACATCGGTACTAATAATGCAAATAAGGGTGTTATTCTATATGAAATGTGACAACCATGTATATACAGGGCGCAGAGAGCTGGAAAAAAAACAGCGGAGAGGAGGGGCCGTGTGCTACTTACTTAGCCCTATAAATCGGGCCTAGGCCTCAAAGTTTAGGATTTTTTTTAAACTGTCATAAAAATTCCGAAATGCATTACATAAAGTCAAAAAACATTGCGTGGTTTTATGAAACCACGATGCAAGTGAAACTTAACTATGTTAGCATGGCGCTTAGAACTTGGTGCCCAATTGGTTTGTCATGCTTACAGACGCGTACAGAGCTGGAATGACTTGACAAATGTAATTCAATAAATATAATCGAAATATGTTTCTAATAGAAAAAAAAAACATTGTGTGGTTTTTAGAGATGGGCCGACTAGTCCCCGACTAATCGGGAAAGCCGACTATTCGGCATCATTTGTAGTCGGCGATTAGTCGGCGACTAGTCGGCAAAAAATGCCGAATATTCGGCACTTTAATACCTACAGGAAATTAAGAACTTGCCGGAGGTTTAACCCTTTTCTTAGTTATGAATATCTAAATCTTATTATAGTGTTTGTTTTCCTTTTGCCTTCAAACACGCCAGCGCTGGTCATGAACGCTTGATAGACAATGGCACGGCGGACGAAGTGAAACGAGCGTTTTCGATTGCACCCGAACTTAGCTAAAACCTACGATCGGCATTGCCGATTAGTCGGCCGATTAATCGGCAATTTGAAAACCGATTAGTCGGCCGATTGTGTAGTCGGCAAAAACCCTAGTCGGCCCATCTCTAGTGGTTTTATGACACCACTATGCAAGTGAAACTTTACTATGTTAACATGGCGCTTAGAAATTGGTGCCCAATTGGTTTGTCATGCTAGACGTAGATGTACAGAGCTGGAATGACTTGCCAAATGTAATTCATTAAATATGTATAAACGAAATATGTTTCTAAAATTCAGAAAAATATAATTCGTCCCACGGGGTTTGAACCCTCGCCCATTCGTTCGTTTCATGCCATAACCACAGTGCCAGTGCTGCAGTTACACTAAGACGCGAAATATAGATTTGTACACCGCGGTTGACTGCCAACATGACATGAACCTTATTGCTTATGAAATAAGCCTCACCTTACTATAAACGAGAATCAGCGTTACATATGTAACGCATGTCGCGCAGAAGAGAGACTTTATTCGAGGCGATGGAATAAAAGTTTCACTTTAAAAAATTATTCGTCCCACAGGGTTTGAACCCTCGCCCATTCGATCGTCAGTCTCATGCCATACCACAGTGCTACCGATGCAGTAACGCTAAGACGCGAAATATAGATTTGTATACCGCGGTTGACTGCCAACATGGCATGAACTTTATTGCTTATGAAATAAGCCTCACCTTACTATAAACGAGAATCAGCGTTACATCTTGTAACGCGCGACATGCAGAAGAGAGGCTTTAAACTTTGAGACGATGGAATAAAAGTTTAATTTTAATAACTTATAAAAATGAACATGTAAGTATCATTTTTCATTATTATTATTATAATTATAGTGGAAAAAAACTGCAGCCCTTTAATGTTTCTGAAAGATGTAAAATAAATTCCTAATGTCCAACTAAGAATTGCATTAAAACAAACTAAAAGACATCGGGCAGTTCTGATTTCAGGACAACATCCCCAGCTTTTGCCCTTTCCAACGATATGCTACGTGCATACATTTTTATTCAATAACGAGATTTACTTGCTAATTTTGTTTAGCCGGAGACTATTATAAACTTAAGTAAGAGCTATGGACAATTTTTTTCCCTCAACCTTGGGGCCTAGGCCCAATTTATAGGGCTAAGTAAGTAGCATATGGCCCCACCTCTCCGCTGTTTTTTTCTTATCCAAGCCTCTGCCAAACACCCTGTATACTCTGATACATGTACATCTAATTTGTCAATAATCAGAAGGCGGCAAATAGAAAAAAGTATGTACCTAGTACGCGTAAGATTGATATTCCATAGAAAGTTTGAATATGATTCCTTTTTCTACTGAAAAGGTAGGTACTGGGTGTCTGTGTATCGAAAAAATAATCTAGGCTTCGTTCGAGATACGGATAGTTCGAAAACAGTTTATTAACAAACATAAGACACATAATAAAATTATACTTTCTGTATTTTCTAACAGTTGACGCATTGTCAAAACTAATTAATACCTACGTGCAATCCATACCGCATTAGATTAATTAATACAGGGTGTTTGGTCCATCGTTTGCCAAATTAAAATGGCGAATAGGTGGGGTAATTTTTTATCACTTCACTCCTTCTAAAAAAATCTAGGGTGTGGACCCTAGATTATTAGGGTATTTTTTTTTTGTTTTTGAAAAAAGCTTTAGGTGCGACCCGTTTAAACTTAAATTTAAAAAAAAGTTTGTGGTAGAGAGATGCACTGTTTATTGCATCATGATAAGTAACAATAATTTTTCTGACTCACTTACCTTTTTAGCGAAAATAATATTTTAATCAGAAGGACATTCTAGCACCATCTTGCGTTAATTAGTAGCAACTGTGTCATCGATTTTTCTTTATGGCATGTTTGGAGATTTACCAATTTGCTAACAGATGGCGTTAGAAATTGCTGTTGTATTATTTCTAAATTATGTATTTCTCTTTCTAAATTTTAATTGTATGGCGTGGAGAGTATTATATTTTAATTCGTCGTTTCAGTTAATATTTGGGGGCCGTAAACGTTTGGGCGTTTGTTTTTACACTGGCAAGCGTTCAGCTGTCAAGTGTCACTTCTCGTAAATAGCGTTATTCGTTCCGAGGGCCGCTGGCCACTGTTTGCGTTAATGGGGAGTTAAAACCCTATAAATATGTAATCCTACTCCATATCGGAGCTTTGTAAGTATTTTACTTTGGTTTTGTGGACTACAGCCTTGGCCAGAAGTGTTGAGCACCAATGCGATTTTCATACAAAAATGGAAAGTTTAGTCCATCGTTTCCATCTTTGTTTAAGTTATTTTGTCAATTAATTTAAACTAATAGGCATGTTTTGTTGAAGTTAGTAGTAACTGCATAGAATATTTGCAATATGTCGCACCGACTTAAATTTACATTTTTGGTACCTTCTGTTTTCATATTTTTTAAGTACCTTGAAAGTGTTATTAAGTGAAGTTTTCTATATTTATAAATAAAATATAACATTTAACGTTACCGTACATTGTTAGGATATGGAAATATTGCTTAACATCAAAATTGTAAACAAAAAACACCTATGCTCAACACTTCTGGCCAAGGCTGTATGTTCCAAAAATCCATGTTGCTAATGGTCGGTGTTTTTATTTTTAGCTTATTACTTACGATGTCGTACTAGCACGTTATGGTGTAGCTTCCATGGACCCATGACGTCGGAAACTGGTGCATCGCCTGAAATGGAGAGCTTTGCATGCCCATAGTTCCGTCATGGGTAAGATTCTGGCTTAGTTTCGTAATTCGTCCAACTAAATGTTAAGATTTTGGTGGAATTCTTTGTAGGTATTTGTAGGTCCTTTCTGCCTCCCGTTTTTCTTCTACACATAATAAAGAGAGTTTCGTCTACCTTTTTACTACTCAAGGATGCGTCCTAAATGGAGTAATCCTAGTATCATGAGCTTCGAACCACGTCGGAGAGTGTCTGCTGATGGTTTGAGACTGTAGCTGGCCCTAGAGGATGTTGGCGCCTGGGTCCTGTCGCACACAAGACAGTACCTAGCAAGCTGCATTCCCAAGGATCCCTGGTGACGAGTTCGGACAGTCGGTAGTCTCCTGCTTCAGGGCAGAGGTTCCGTTCTTACCTTATTATTATTATATTTTTCTCCAGCCTAAACTCGGATGGCGCCCATTCCTACTTAGTAAACTTTCATAATCAGGCTGACCTAAGGGCGTAAGGTCCAAGCATTTTAACCAAACCCACAAGGTTCCCTAAGTGCTCTATACATATAAGGTAGTTACCGGTGCATATTTAACTAGAGCTATAAGCCGTATCTATACTTTAATTCCTTTTATTGGCTTTACAGCCACTTACTGTTTTAATAATAAATCGAATTAAAATATTTTATTTTGTTTCCAATTTTTTGAAATTGTTTTAAAAATATCAGTATTTTGTCTTCTTTCTAATGATGTACAAAAATACCAAAAAACCCTTTCACATAACTTTATTCATCCCGATTTTTATGTCGGACGCATCATGTTGAATGATGAAAACAATTAAGCCATTGAAAAAAAAACCTAGCGGTTAAACGTCAGCAATTTTTCATTTCAAAACCGTGCAACATTATACACCTCATGATTATAGTGGATCTCTCTATGCATGCCCGGCATCGTTTCCGTATCTTTACTGTCGTAGTCCTCAGCAGCATGTCCAGTCTCATCGTGGCGAACGCCATATTAAATTAAATTAAATAATCATTTATTTCAGATAATTGACAATCCATAAAATTTGTTAAAATTCACCTTAACTACTTAATTCCTAGTGTTAGTATTTACTTACGAACTAGACATCCTTAAAACCTACATATTGATGCGCTCCAATAAAACTTCCCTATTTGGAATTTCCACGGCTGTTACAAACTCTACTCTTTCCTACACACGGCGTACACTTGTTAGTGTACCTTGGCCCGTCCCCATACGGAAACGATGCCGGGCATGCATACGGGCTGATGGGCAGCAGTTTGAACACCTTTGTCAATGATAAAATGAATAAAATGGTTTTATTCACTTTTGTTTTTGTCAATAGCTCTTAAGTTTTTGATCAGTCTTCGGCTAAAAACAAAATTAGCAAATAAATCTCGTTCTTGAATAAAAAATTATGGATGTAGCATATCGTTGGAAAGGTCATAAGCTGGGGATATTGTCCTGAAATTAGAACTGCTCATAGTCTTTTAGTTTTTTTTAATACTATTCAAAGTTGGACATCAGGTATTTTTTTACGTCTTTCAGAAACTTTAAAGGACTGCAATTTTTTTTTCACTATAATTTACACCAAATATCCTTTTTAATACAACATAGCGACACTCAGGATAATAAAAATAATAAAAAATGCTACTTACATCTTCATTTTTATAAGTTATTTGACTTTAAATGATGCACTTCGGAATTTTTATGAAAGTTAACAAGTTTTTTTTCTTCCCTTAACTTTGGGGCCTAGACCCGATTTTTAGGGCTGAGTAAGTAGTAGCATATGGCCCCACCTCTCCGCTGTTTTTTTTCCAACCCTCTGCCAAACACCCTGTATAATGACTGGTGTTTTTGTTTTCAGGTATTACGTCATTCTCCTCTCTTTAGTATGTTTCATCTTCCCCACTGTGATCCCGGTCTACATCTGGAACGAAACTTGGATTAACGCTTTCTGCGTGGTAATTTGTCTCCGCCTAACTCTCTCCTTTAATATTACCGGCTTAGTTAACTCAGCTGCCCATAAATGGGGATACAAGCCCTACGACAAATACATATCACCAACAAACCTTAACATGATATCGCTTCTTCTGCTCGGAGAAGGCTCCCACAATTACCACCACACATTTCCCTGGGATTACAGAGCAAGCGAATTCGGGATGCTAAATATCACTACTTCGTTCATAGATTTCTTTAAAAAAATCGGATGGGCCTACGACTTGAAGGCAGTCTCTGAAGAAATCATTCAAAAGCGTGTTATGCGAACCGGAGATAACTCACACCACATATGGGGATGGGGCGACAAGGATCAGCCAAAAGAAGAGGTGAATGTAGCAGTTAGAATCAACCGTAAAAAAATATAAATATCGTCGGTGGGAATTAAAAAATCGCTATTTGTTTTTAAGCTACTTTTCAGGAGACAATAAATACTGTTTATTTTATTGATTGTAGCATTTTTGTTAGACCTGTATTTTTTATAATAGAGTTCGGTATTTTATACGTCACCCTCGAAAAAAAATGGCAGTTTCTTCATTGAAACTATGCGATATTAATTAAAAACCAGAATACTGCTACAAAGGGAAGGGAAGCGTAAGTTGGTCTTAAAAATACAAATTGTTAAAATTGTGTGATGTATATGGAACCCTCGGAGCGCGAGTCAACTCGCACTTGGCCGATTTTTTTATTTACTTTAATGACAAGGAACCCTAAATCCTTACAAAATTTAGAAAAAACTAGTCAATAATTAGGCCCAAGCTTCTCATAGTATGAGTGCATTGTAGGTAAAATAGTTAGTGTGCTTTAGAGTTGTAAGCACAACTTTTATAGTTCTTATCAAATTTTATAAATTCAAACTGTGTTTTAAAGCTGAATAGTTGGTGTTTTTAATGTTATACAAAACATTCGTGTATTGTACTTTCTTTGGCCACAGAATTAACATATACATTTTATTTTCCTAACAAAATATTTTATTTTGTCAACAACTCCTAAACTATACATTATTTTCACAAATAATGTATGTATGTATTATAGTAAATTCAATAAGCTTTCGATCGATGCTACACACATGTGTGTATGTGCCATGGTATAGCTTTAATTTATGTTTTACAAATTTCGGTAGTGGTCACGTTCATAACGTCATTATTTGGACCTCAATCACTATAGAGATATTTTTCTGACATTTAAGGGCTCCAAATTTGACCAACAATATACTCGAAGCTTCTGCGGATATTCTGTAAATTGTGAAAATTGTTAATTTTTCACTCTAAGGAAATAGCTCGGCACTGCCGACATGTTTTTTAACATAGCTGATTTTAATAATTTTTATAGCAATGTATAGCTTAAATAGCCTGTTTTGTTATTGTAGTACTCGGCTTTAAAGTTGGACATATAATTTTGTTGTAAAATGCAAATATCCGAATTATTTTTTAGCCTGATTTTGGGTTTTCGTTTATAGCTGTCAAACTGTAATATACAGTAGTATATAATGTTTTACAACAATATAGCACATTTAATCTTCTTTCGTTTGATACTACACACGTATAGGTGCAATGCACAGTTTTGATGAAATTTACACTTTTCGTAACGAAGCGGCAGCCATTTTTATGACGTCATTACTCGAGAGACATTCATCGACGTCCCCGTCTCTCGGCAGTTTTAGGGTCCTGGTGTCGTACCCAACAACATACTAAAAGAAGGTAACCGTATCCAGCTCTGAACTATATTCCCATAAGGGAGAGCACTAGTAACGTCGGGGTCGTGAATCGGTTCGCCTAGCACTCTTAGTGCTTGAGAATGGAGACCTAAGCTCTCCGAAACATGTCGCGCGTAGTGACTACAGCCGCATGCAGTGATAATAGTGAGAAAGAATGCTATTTATTTTAATAATCTTTCTAACTGAATAACCAGGTACGCTTGGGTATGGGTATACCGTAGTAGTAGTAAAACAAATTATAAATGTATAAAGATGTCATATACAAAAGAATAAATGACCAAAGCCTCCGGTGCCCAAGGCTGGGGTCGAACCAGCGTCTACATACATACAGGCTGGTGCAAAACTGGGAACTATGCTGAAAGTAAGTTTTTATTGTTTTACAATCGATTTGTAATAATGAAAGCCCTCGCAATTAAGAAAGAGAAATGAATTAGAATATAGTTATTTATGCTACAAGTGCAGAAAACAAGTAATTGCCGAACGAGTGGCGGTGTGAATTAAAACACGACCGAAGGGAGTGTTTTAACACCGACACGAGTCGCAATTACTTGTTTTATACAAATGTAGCATACAAAATTTTACAATACAATGCATTAGGCGAGGAAATAAAATACCTAAAACACCTGTGTAAGAAAGAGGCGGCATGTTGCTTTTGGTGGTTCATGTAAAATCTCCGGTTGCGTTAAGTATTTATATCACGGCACTTTGTAACTAGACACACTAGCTGGTCTAGCTAACAAGTAAATTCAGTGGAACAGCTGACTGGTTTAAATTATTTTCAGAGATTCAAGTCTATGATTAAATTGGTCATATTTTAGTGATTAATATATTTCATTACAATATTTATTTTAACGCAAAATAAGTATTTCTTTAATTAACTGAATTAAATCAACACACAAAACATTTCTTTTAAAAGCTTAAAGAACAAAGAGTAGTTCACCAAAACATGATATTAATAGCCCATCAATCAGACGTCAAGTGTTTGTTTAAACTTATCAACATGGGGCCCATTAGAGGACCAGAGGCAGCCACACTCGTCTTACTGAGAGAGGCGATCGAGCTAGTCAAACCAGACGCGCTAGCGAGGCCGGGTTTAATATATACCGCTCCCCGAGGGAATTCGAGGCATTCTTACTTTGCCCGTCGGATTGTCATTGACTCTGGCTCACTCGTAGTACTTATATCGGGATAACTAAGGTTATTGTCGATAAGGTTGAGAGTTTGACTCAGTGTAGCTATTCTGTTGCATTGCGTTGGATTTTCGACTTTATTTAATAATAAGGTTGAGAGTTCAACGGAGCGCAGTCTCGCTGCGTCTAGTTGGATTTTCAATACTTGTTTTGCTTACGTGTTTTAGTGAGTTTCTCAGCAATTTTGAGCTAGATCAATGTCCAGGTTGCATGGTCGACCTAACTGAATACACTTCGCCTAACGGTGACAAAAAAGTTTATTCAGGAATCCTGTAGAGTTGTTAGGTCCAGATCGGGAGGGGGGTCTGGCGTTAATCTCTTTACCAACATAGGTGACGATTATTACCCCTTACGTTTCTTAAAGGTCTGACAGATGGATGCGAGGGCCTCACGTGCGGGCCATTAGGAGTATTCCTTACTCGTTGAACTCTGTTGGTAATTGAGGAAACGTGGTCTTGTTAAATATATGTATATATTCCCATTATATATCTGGCTAGGGCGCCTTACTCAACTGTACCCAGGCCACGGCTCAAACGGTTGGGGGGAGGCAATCACACAGACACTAGGGTTTGCTATACCTCGGTTTTGTCGGCCGAACGTTTTCCAGCTTAGCTTAGAGCTAGGGTTTCCCACACGCTTACACACACACACACTCACATTAGAATAGAGGTTCGCCTCTAATTCTTTGCACACATTAGAATAGGTGAATTGGGGTAAAGTTAGGGTAGAGTCATACACAGGGTGTTAGGATTTTATTACTTTTTATATTAATTTGAATTTGGTATTGTTTACAATCAGTAGAGATGGGGTAGGGATAGGAAGATTTGGTGATAGTTGCAAGAGATGGGGGTGGGGATAGTGTTAGATTTATATTATCATTTATATTAATTTGGTTTGGTTTATAACTTATGATCAATAATAGCTATAAAATATGGATTAATAAGTTCAGTAAAATATGGATGCGATACTGAGACGCGTACATTAAATATGATGCAAGGTAATTTATACTCATATTGAATTTGGGAGAGTTTAGGGGAACAAAATTATTTGAGGACAAACTAAATAAGTAATTTTGTTATAGGGAGCTGGTGACAGGCGGAGCAGTTCACTAGTGACAATTGAGCTTTTCTATAAGGGGTAAATAAGGGTAGTTAAGTCATATTTATTAGACGTTCTCAGTATTTTATACATATTTCGAACATTCAGATGAGTTTCTTGGCGTTTCTTCTTGTCTGAAAGTAGGTTCCGAAACGCTGGTAAATATACAATATATAGTGCTTAGGAATACCTATTAAAAACAATACAAAACAAAATAGGTATTATTTAGATTAGTTGGCCTGTCTCCATCCGTACTGTTATAGGGCAGCCTCCATTGGAACTTCGAAGAAAACTCTCGAATATAACCCAAACAGTTTATTCTCCCAAAATACACTGCACAAACTTACACACTAAAATTTTAAGAATATTAGTAGATCTAGATTTAAAGAGTGAATTACGAATGACAATGTTTTTAATATTATTCGGATTTTATACATTCATATTGCTGTCATCGCTTCACCTACATTTGAGTATCGCTGTGTAAGCTAAATAATTATGAGTGTATATAACAGGCCCCCCGATAAGACGAGGCTTTATCTTAAATAGATGAAGCTGAGTAGTAAAATTACATATAAAGGTCTTATTAGTAAGTAGGTATGGAATTATACATTTCAATAACTTATTATACTTATAGTTATAATCTTATGATATCCTAAAACTAATTATGTTTAGCAGTTTAATAGTTTTAAAGAGTCTAACAGAAATATTGGTGAGTTTTGAATTCCTATAATAAACACAGAATTATATTCGACATTGGAAGACAGGAAGAAAATATATTTATTTAACGTCACAACATTATAGTTACATTATTAAGAATACGTAGTGAATACAAAGTATTGAATATTTTCGCTATATTTTACAATAAAGTGACAAGATTTTGGTTGGACGGAAATCCATTTATTATTTTATTATTTAGTAGGTACATGCCAGGCAGCGACATCACAAAAATCTATTTAGAATCACACTCTTTTAAGGTAAGGGTTTGTAAATTTCAATTAAACTTAAAGACGAGTTTCGCATCATGGGGCTGATGTTGGAGTAAATATTTAAAAGGAAACATAAAAAAAGAATATCCACTATTCTCAGTATACTAAAAACGTTTATGTCATTATAATGTAGTTTATAATCGCTTATCGCAATGTAAGAGCGAGCAAGCTGAACGAGAGAGAAAGTATTAGGGTTTTCCATTTTGTGAGGTACTTACCTACTGACAATGGAAGGTATTGGTAAACAACGTATCTTTTAATACAAAGACCATCTTTTGTTAAAATAATAGGAGGTTAATTTGGAAATTTCAATATTAGAGTTAATTGATGATATAAAGACATTGTGAAGGATGTCAGCTTTAGGAAATAAAATTACATTTAAAATAGAATCTAAGTAATTGGATACCGTGTAATGTTGAGCTCTCAATAACATTTAAATACTAGGTTGTTGGCATGCGACATATTTAGTAGTTCATTTACTTTTGTAACTTGAGATATGGACTGAGTCATGTGTTTTAGTTGTGAGTTTATTTTACTTCATTAGAATTGAATTAGAAATGGTTGAGATGCAAGCATTAATGTAAGATTTGATTATATGGATATTTTCTTTCATGGGTGGAAGATTACATAGTTGTGTTTAGGAGTTAGTTTTTATTTAGGGATGAGCAGGTTTTATCTCATTTACATGATATTTAGTATGGCGGCGGTTAATACAGAGAGTGACGTTATTTTTATTATGAACTTAGTTAAAAATGATAAAGTAATCTTTTCACTCATTTTAGATTTTTGGAGCTTTGGAGAAGTTTTATTAACTTTTAATTCAAGGACGGAAGTATTCGGATCAGTATGCTCGGTGCCTGATTGATATTCGTCAGATTCTTCGGTTATGACCTCACTCTTAGGATCACTCATTAAATATGCAGTTCAGAACATCAGATAATATAAAAATCTAAATAATAATCATGCTCTAAGTAAAAATATTAACTAATTGTTCATATAAATTGTTGCACTTGTAGTTTGAATATGCAGGAAAAGTTACTTTCACGAATAATTAAAATTAACTCACAAAATCACAACGATGCGCAGAAACATCCTCTGCAGCGAACGGGTTGTTGACCTGCCACGCGATGTGTCGTATTCAGGTTGCACACACGGCGAAATACGTAGGAGGTGTCACGTTTTCTCGAAACGTGCAGGTATCCAATATGGGATAGGTGCGGGCTAGTGAACTGGACAAAGTCACTAGACTGATCGTCGACCTGGAGCAGTGCTGGTAAGGGTGATATGTTGTTTGTGTTCCAAATGCGGGCTCGGCTAGGTTGCCGAGACTGATCGTCGATCCGGGGTTGCGATGCGAGCTCAGCGACAGTGCTGAGACTAACCGTCGATCTGGAAGCTGTCCTTTGAGTTCGGAATGACGGGACCTGACAGCCTCTTATGTCATCCCACCGCTGCCACCAATTTGTTATAGGGCAGCCTCCGTTGGAACTTCGAAGAAAACTCTCGAATATAACCCAAACAGTTTATTCTCCCAAAATACACTGCACAAACTTACACACTAAAATTTTAAGAATATTAGTAGATCTAGATTTAAAGAGTGAATTACGAATGACAATGTTTTTAATATTATTCGGATTTTATACATTCATATTGCTGTCATCGCTTCACCTACATTTGAGTATCGCTGTGTAAGCTAAATAATTATGAGTGTATATAACAGTACGTGACAGTAAGTAGGTATGTTTGTATCTTTAGGTATTAATAAAATAAAATATTTTTTACACGCATAAAATATATTTTCCTTTAGCTAGCTAGGTCAGTTTAAGGGGTTAAGAAGGAAAATATAAATACAAACGGCAAGGGCTTACTACTGTCACGGTAACTGGTCACGGTAAGGACGGTAGGAGATAATTACAAAAAAAATATGTATAATTTATTTAAATTTGACAAGCTTAAGCATTATATTAATGTTATCGGTTTATAGTACTTTTTTACATAATGTTTTCAAATGCAATAATAGGGTTTTTATACTCGGCGACTGTAATACTTGAATTGAGATTGTGTTGGCGGAACTACTAGCGCATACTTTCCGATAGAGCTTTTATGGTCGCATATTGTAGCATCCATAACAATCACAGAAAGGATTTCCATACAATATTGTGAAACTGTTGTCGGGCGCCGCATTGCGCGCCCCGCGTGTCGGGCGGGCGCCGCCGCGCCGACACAATCCACCAAGAGATCGAAGTTACTCAATTATATGAAGCAGCAGGTTATGCACGGCATTCGTCGAACTCAATTCTTACCGGCTTGCTTAAGCACTCGTAGAAAAACTATTGTGTGCAACGGTACATAATTAGGTCTTAAAATTCTATTGCACAAAATACTATATTAGGACTAGTAAGAAAATCCAAATCTAATTAATCTACACATAAAACACGATGGGTTCTAAGGTTTACAACGGGGTTTCTACTAGACGATCACAATCATGGCCTAATTAAATTATTTTCTAGTTAATAATTAATCGTGGTATATTTTTGTTTAAACGGCATAAGGTTTAGTTAGTTAAAGTAACAACTTGAATTTATCACTTATTTAATCCTAAACTGCACTAAGATCATTTAATCAAGCGTCTCACGAATTATTTTATTCACAATTTTTACCCAAAGTCACATAAGCCCACATTAACATAAGTTCAAATAAAGAAAACATTTCCCGCGGTCAGCCAAATCTTGGGTCATAGCATTAACATTAGTGTTATTTAATTTGAAATGTAATAAAATAGATTTAGGTAGTAGATTTCAATATTATAAACTAAAAGCAAAGCAATGATTATTAGAATTGAAATCTGTAGGTCATAAAACATAAGATACCTAAAACTTTTTAAATTTAAAAATAAATGTTCATGTCCAACGGTCCGAATCGAACAAGGAAAACTTATGTAAGATAAAATATTTATTATTACTAATATTGTATTTTAATTATATTTCAAATAAAATAATACAAAACCAGTATAGTATACTTCCTTTTTTAATTTGGTTGTTTTTATTTTTAAATGAATTTATGTAAAAAAATACAAATACCACGATATTATTTTTTAAACATTAGTTTGGACCAGACCCAACAAGCGGAGCGCGGACATGCGCGTTGGACGGTAGCGGTCCTAATTACACCTGAGGCATACTTGAGATAAAAATTTGTAACAATATTTGTGTTTATAACTTTCCGGAAAATACATAATTCATTCTGGTTTAATACAAATAACAATTATTTCAGGAGATGTTTACTTTATCTAAGATCTATTTAATTAAATGTTTTAAATTAAGGTACCAAAGTAGAGGACTAAGATTTTGTTAGGAATCAATAACTCGGGTTAGACTCGATAAATGGAAAATTAAAAAGCTACTTGTCCGCACGTGTGCGGAAAAGAAGCACTTTCTATGCATGTGTGGACCTATACAAAAGAGCACTTTCTGAGCATATGCATTGTAAACGTTTTTTATATTACTTTGTCAACCCTAGTACTCTTACGACTCTATGATGACATTACTTGTCAGTCGTGTAAAGTTTGTTTGTTTACTATTAAGGTTATTGAACCCGTTTACTAATTAGGGTTGTAACATGCAGTATTTTGCACTTCAACTTCAACAAGCTCTAACTTGGAAACGGTTAGGAATATTAACATGGTTCATCGGTTTAAAACTTATTACTAAACCTAAACAATCCCCCATCTTCGTAAAAGGCCATCGTTATGTTCCACCCGATATACTAGTGTGACTACTTAAAAAATAAACAAATCAAAATATTCATTAAAAATAATTTGATTTGTTCTTTCAGTTCTACTGACAAGCAGCGCCATCTCTCTAGCATTCAATGAACTCCTAAGATGTGTTGCATCAGTGTATAGAGGGAGTCCTCTGTGCTCCTTTGGGGCATGAATCCGAACTGACGCGTACTCAGCTTAGGTAGCAGATAGAACTTCAGTCTGCCCACTAACATCTTTTCAAAGATTTTACCGAGTATTAGCAGGAGCCTAATCGGCCTGTACGACTTCGGGTGTGTGTAATCGCTCTTTCCCGGCTTCCTAAGGACCACAACGGTCGCTTTCTTCCACTCTTTTGGAAAATATCTTTGTTCCAGGCACTTGTTTAGGAAACACAGGTAGGTGTCTGAGTCGTTAGTAATAGTTTGAAGGCATATGTCTGCGGTGAAACCATCTGCGCCTGGTGCCTTCTTGGGATTGAAAGACCTGGTTGCTGTGATAAGTTCCGCCATCGTGAATGGCGGGTCGGAAGTTTCATCTTGCTCTCCGGCATTCAAGTTTCTTATATCCCGCTGATAAGCGTCATCTTCAACTTCGAGATCATCCGGATAAAAGGTCTCTGCCAGCAATTTGACTGAGTTCTTTGTATCCAGGTTCTCTCCTTGTACTCTCAGCGGCAGGTCTTCCTCTCTCCGAGATGTTCTTCCTATTACTCTGTATATACCTTCCCAGACACCTTCTCTATCCTGCTTACAGCAAAACTGTTTCCAGCTTTCTGTTTGAGCCTTGGTTACTTCCTCTTGGTAGATTTCTTTCTCATTTAGGTACTCCTCGATAACCTTTGACCTTCGATCTGGGGCTGCGCACCGTATTCTGCGTTTTCGTGTGGCTACCCTCTTTTTTAGTTCCGCGAGTTTTTCTGTCCACCATGGTAGTGACAGCTGTTCGTTGGTTTTGGTTTTGGGCATACTCTTATTACAGGCTGTTGTTATAGAGTTTCAAGTTTTCGGTTAATGTATCGATTTCTATGGTACTTTTGATTCCTTCTATTTGTGGGATGGTGAAGTTATGTAATGTTAGTTGGTCTGTCAGTACTGTCCTGAAATTTTCCCAATTTGCCTTTTTTGTTTTGAACTTTCTTGTGGTCCTGTTGATTTTGGTACCTCTTGACTTTGCGAGCCTGATGTCGAAAAGTATGCCATTGTGGTCTGAACATGTGAGGGTCTCGTCCACTCTCCAGCTGTCAACCAGGTCCAGAATATCGGTGGAGCAGGCGGTTATATCCACGAAGCTCTGGTAGCGCTTACCCCCCCCGAATCGTCTCGAAGGTCGGAGTTTCGCCAGTATTTAAGATGCTGAGGTTAAGTTCTCCGAGGGTCCCCACCAGTTCTTCACCTCTGTGATCGTTGTATGGGCTCCCCCACCACGTGCTTTTAACATTTACGTCACCTCCTACTATCCATCTCTTCGATTCCAGTTCGCGGTCTATTTTGGTTAGGTGATCTAAGTCCGGTCCTATGTCTTGGTTCGACTCTGAGTTTTCGAGATATATGGAGGCGAGCATAATGGCCCAGGCACGAGTGTGGATTCCCACCACGACCACGTTATTTGTGGTGAGCTTTGGGTACTGCACTATGTCGAGGTCCTGGTCAAATACTAAAATTGCAGATTTGACAACACCGTCTCCGACGTCGGCATTTTGCAGTACCCTTATACCGTTTTGGCTCTTCATTGTTTTTTTGGCCGAACCCACGTATGGTTCCTGGAGAAGTGCCACAGCAATCTTGCGTTTTTTAGCTTCCATGAGCAGTTCGTTGGTTGCTAATCTGCAACGCTGGAGGTTTGCTTGCACGAATTTATATTTGTTACAGTCTGCCTGGGTGCCTTTAGCAATACGCTATTGCAGACCTCGCTAACGTGTCCCACTTTTTGCGTATTGGGCATTCATCGCTGAATGCGTTATGCTGCACGTCTCTCAGGTTTGCTCTGGTACAATTTTTACATGTGGGTGGTAAATCTGTCAGGAAATATCTGGGCACTCGCTTCTTAGGTGGGGGCCCCCACAGTGACTACAGAGATCCACTGCCTCAGTGCAGTGCACCATCGGTGACTGGTCCTCGACCTTGATCCGCTGGAGGTCTATATGGACTTTCCCTGTTTGCAGGACCCTCTGCCAGATGATTGGCAAGACACTTACCACAATGTGACTGGTGTGAGGGTTTCTAGTTTTCTTCCTGTACTTTATTTCCACTCTATTTTCCTGGTTGTCGAGTCCGTTAAAAACATCACGATTCTGGTTCCTCAAGGCTCTCAGGACATCTTCGTCTGTGTTCACCTGTAGAACGCTCTTGAGTACCAGAAGGGGATCCTTGTTCTTCACTTCCTCGACATTCAGGTTTACCCCATCCCTACCCAGTCTCTCTTTCACTCTATCTCTATCTTCCCTTGTCCCGAAACCCATTATAACTTTTCTGTCTTTTGCTTTCCTAACCCTGTCTACCCTGACCCAGCCCTCTTTTGCGTCGACGGCCTGACGGACTTTATTTAGTACCTGGTCTCCGCTCTCCTCCTCGTCTGTTGAAGTAATCACCACTGAATGCAGCGTTTTTCTGGCAGGCAATTGGGTCTTTGTTTGTGACGCCACTACGCTAGCATATGTGGTGGTGGCCACTTTCTCGAGGGTCTCTTTTTGCATTTCTAAGGCTTCCGTCAGCCGTTCCATTCGTTTGTTATTTTCTAAGAGTAGCCTTGAGTGATCTGCAATTTTCTCCACTAAGTCAGCCTCGAGGGCCGCCGCATTGGAGGTGGTTTCCCGTGGTTTATACTCAGGTGTGGGCATGGGGCATGTAACCTGTACAGCGTTTACAGGTTTTGTTTTCAGGGCAGTTTCTGAGTCTTTAACTAGCTGGTATAGACGTTCCAGGGCAGTTAGTACGGCGTTCTTAATTTCCGCTTTTGTATTCCTTGACGCGTTTATATTCGTCTTGCCCGATTCCAGGCAAGCTCTGGCCTCTGCCAGCCTGCCTTTGTGTTTTGTGTTCCGCGGACTCTGCCCCTCTGTTCCATTTTCTGTCGGTCTCTTTTTGTCTGTTTGTTCCGACAATGTAATGGTGGTGTTTAAGGTTGTCGTCGTCTGCGGGGCCCTTTTGGGCAGTGGTTGAGGAGGTGACGAGCCGGGAGCCGAGGCACTTTGTTTTGGTTCTTTTCCAGCGCTGGGCAGCTGATGTTTTTGCTGGCTTGTTTCTTCCGAGGCCTTGGGAGCCTTCGGGGTCTCCTGTGCGTTGGGGGCGGGTGTGTCGGAGGGGGCCTGCCCCTGAGTCTGAGCTTTTTCCCACTCCCCTATGCTCTTTCTTACGCTCTTTGCCTGATCTTCCGTTGGAGTGTCCCTTTTCTCGGCCGTTTGGACCGGTGTTCGGTAACCGAACATATTTGAGTCTACTTTTAGGTTTGTATAGAAGAGGTGTAAATTTGTATAGGAAGGAAGATTTGGAGTAGCTTAAGTAAGAGTAAATACAATGCACAATATTTTTGGGTCAATAAACCCGCCGTTGTAAAAAGAAAATAAATATGGGGTCAAATGCTGAATCAGTGATCTTTGGTAAGGTTTTATACGCATATTTTTCACCCCTGTAAAGAGAGGGTGCTGTCTGAAGCGTGAACAAAATATTGAAAATATTGAATTTGTTGTCTTAATGTAGAGTCGTAGCTCTACTGTCGGCTTTCTACTGCTAAATAGCGTTAATAGGGTCTCTGTCTCTATATTTCGTCTTAAAACTACTTAAAAACTAGTTTATATTTTTGGGCTCTACGTAGAGCCAAAATTCCAGGTCTAAAAGATAGCTCTCCCCGAGACCTTTCCAACAATACCAAACACGGGTCTGCTATTTCTACTGGTTCCGGAGATATTGCGGTCTAAAATTTCTGGTATCGGTCCCGGAACCGGTTTCTTGATTCGGTATCTGCTCTTATCTCCGATTCTATTGGTCCTACAGGTCCGTGCTTAGGCTCGCTGCACTGGGCTCACTGAGCTCTTGCCTCTGAGGGCAATTTCAGGGGGGAATTTTTTTTCAGTTTTCAGTTTCCTGAAAATTCCTGGAGGGCACTGAAAACCCTCTCCTCGCCTGCTGCTGACCCCGGTGGTGTCCGCAGTGGAAACCGCAGTCTTCTACGACCCTTCGTTCGGGAGATATTACAGTTTGAGTTTTTTCAAAATGGCGGCGGGAACTGTCAAAGTCGAACTTTGGTCGCTGATATCTCCCGTTCCCGTGGTCGTAGAAACTCCGGATTTTGGACGGCACTAGTTTAACGGACCTTGGCTATCGGTCCAGACCACTTTCAGGCCTCGAAAATTTTCAGGAATTTTCAGACGAAAAGTATTCAGAAGACTCCTGAAAACCATCGGGGGTGATGGATGGTCCTGCGCTGGTGTCAGCAAAGAAAACCGTGAGTCTCTAGCTCTTCCGGTCACCGAGATATCGCCGAGCTGTCAAAGTGGTGAAATTGCGGAAAAAGAGAAAAAGTTAAATAATTTAAAAGGTATATAAGCTAGAGGTTGTTTTATTTATTGCAAAAATCGGGGCAACGGAGCTCTAAATTACTGCCAATTTATAGATTTTTAAAGCAAACTTCTTTAAACAAAATTTTAAAAAGATTGCAATTTTCCTTGAAAATTACGAGGGAGGTGAACTTTGTGAATAAAATTAAAACTATGCGTCTGGCTGAAATAATGAATATAACGTAAAAGATAGGGAAAAATTTAAGTAACAGATTGGAATAATAAAAATTGACCCAATGGTTTTTGTAAAAACTAAGATTTGCTAAATTGCTATTGCGCTCTGACAGGCGCCAAATTTTTTGTGCGAGAATTTGTTATTTTTGTATGGGGAAAGGGTGGAAATATAGAAATTTAATACAATTATGGAGAGACAAAAAGAAATAATGATTTTTAGTGCAGAGAAAGTAGAGAAATTATAAGAAATGAGCAATTTACAGAATTTTTAAAATTGTGAATTTTGGAAAAAAAGGAAAAGTGAAAAATCTCCGTGACCAAAGGGGTCACGGAAATAGGAGTGGTGTCAAAAAATAGGGCTTAATTAGTTTTAATTTGGGTACGAGTTTGAGATTTTTAGGTCTGTACGCGGGGCCACTATGCCGGGAGTCAGCGTCACCTGCTACGCTGATGATACCCTGGTGTCGGCCCGCGGTAGGACCAACAGGGAGGCCGCATACTTAGCTACGGCAGGGGTCGCATACGTGGTTCACAGAATACGAGCACTGGGCCTTGAGGTGGCCTTACACAAATCGGAGGCACTGGTCTTTCATGGGCCTTGCAACAAACCACCACAAGGCTCAGAACCACCGTAGGGGGAACTTCCATTGCCGTCGGGTCAACGATGAAGTACCTGGGACTCGTGCTCGACGGCAGGTGGAAGTTTGAGGAACACTTTCGGCGGTTGGCTCCCAAGCTGATGGCTACCGCTGGAGCTCTCGGGCGAATACTCCCGAATCTGGGGGGGCCAAAGGGAGCCTGCAGGCGGCTTTACGTAAGTGTGGTGCGCTCTATGGCGCTCTACGGGGCTCCGATATGGGCGGTCACCCTGAGAGCCCGAAACGAGGCCCTATTACGGCGGCCGCAGCGGGCCATAGCTCTCAGGGTGGCTCGAGCGTACCGCACCGTCTCGCATGTAGCAGCCTGTCTGCTGGCTGGGAGCCCGCCTTGGGACCTCAAAGCTGAAGTCCAATCCAGCGTATATTGGCGACTTAAGAGAGCAAGGGCAGAAGAGAACTGGCCTGCACCTCGAGAGGTGCGCAAATGGAGGGAAGAAGCGCACGACGCTCTCTACCAAAAATGGACGGAACGACTTGAGATCCCGGGTGCTAGCAGGGATCTAGTGGCCGCTATTCGGCCCGTTCTAAAAAAATGGGTCGAACGCAAGCATGGCGCACCCTCCTTCCACCTCTCACAGCTTCTGACGGGGCACGGTTGCTTCGGCTGGTATCTGTGTGAGGTGGTGGGACGGGAGCCAAATACAACGTGTCACCACTGTGACAGGATGGCCGTGGACACGGCCCAACACACGCGCGAAGAGCGCCCTGCGTGGGCGGAGCCTCGCGCTGACCTGTCCGCGGTTGTTGGAGGAGATATCTCACTGCCGGCACTAATACGCCAAATGACTGAGAGTGAGGAAGCGTGGGTGGCAGTAACCAACTTCAGTGTCACGGTGATGACACAAAAGGAGGCTGCGGAAAGAATGCGTGAGGACGACGCAAACTCGCTTCCTCAACGCCGCAGAAGGCCAAGAAGGCGGCAAAGAGCCTTCGCAGCCAGGGTGCTGCCGCCTTAACGGGAACCTGCGGGTGATGGATCGGGAGCTCCATCGCCCGCCTGAAGAGGTTTCGAGCTGGAAGGCCCTCAAGTGTTCCGAGGTGCCATCAGCGGAGGATACTGCTTGAGCAGCACCACAGAATGGGCCTTAAAAGGCAACGCTGACGGGGTATCGGAAGTTGGCAGTCGCGTTCCCGAAATCCCGTCCAAGAGCGAGCGGTGGAACACCCCAGGGGTTTTAGTCCGTGTGAGTCGGACATACCCACTCGGCTTCTCCCGGGCCGGGTGGGATCCATAACGGATTTCCCCTGGGTCAACAAAAAAAAAAGGTTAGGTTAGGTTTTTTTTTTTTTTTTGCGGCGAGGGAGGAAATACTCATGTATACGGCCGGGCCCGTACCCGACCGCATGCCCGACTCGACTGGGAATTGCTCCCAGTCGCCTACGGACTAAAACCTCCCCCGCTTCGTGTGGAGTGTGTGTGGTGTGAATTGATGTGCAAGTGGAGTGTGATTGTGGTGTGTGTGTTTTAAGTTGATGGATAACGGGCCCTCGCTATTGGTACGGGCGACCCGTTATCCGGTCAAAAATAAGGGGGTATGGTCGGCCGCCCGGCCGCCCGCCTCAAGACATATGTCATTTAGTGCGGGCGGCCGCCCGGCCGACGCCCCCCTGTAAGTGGATTGAATTTCATGTGTTATATTATGGCGAATAAACTAGTGTGTGGAAATTTTTTAGGGGTATTAATTAGATAGGGTTAAATAGGATTAGATAGGATAGAATAAGATGGGTGGATATATATATATATATATAAGTAGTTAAAAATATATGAAGAAATAAAGTTATTGACCATAGTCAATGCGGTTTCTGATTCTGTGGTGAATGGACACCATTCTTGGGCAGTACATAGATGTGGCGCTATGCGCGCTGCTGATTTGATCTTTTGGGCCCTTAATGTTTTTGTTATGTTCATTACAGTTGTGGCATTTTAATTTTGTTTGGTTTTGATGGTGTGGACAATTCTTAAATTCGTGGTTGGGGCAGGCGCAGTGAGAACATGTTATGGTTATTGCCTTGCAGTATTTCCTAGTATGCCCAAATTGCAGGCATTTAAAGCACTGCAACACTGGGACATACTCCTCCACGTGCACACGCATATGGTCAATGTTGACTTTGGTTTGTTTTATTAGAGCTTTAAAAGTGTCCGGAGTGGTCATGAAACAAGCGTTATATAAGCGATTATTTTTATTGCTGCGTTTAAAATGGAATTTGATGTCATAGTCGTTCTTTATCGTTTCTTTCAGGGTTGGATTTTGATGAATGATTATGTCGGTGAGCTCATTTGCCGGTATGTCAGCTGACACCCCCTTTAGCATGACCATAGGCCGGAGCGTTTTAGAGGCCTCCGCAATAACTTCTGCGTTGATGTCGTTTGTCTTTCTGAGAGCGATGTGACGCTGCTCCGCTTTATCGAATTCCACCCGGACCTTTCCTTTTGATAGGAACTTAGTGGAGACGGGAGCGAAATCCGTGTCTTTGAAAGTCACTGATTTTCTCCAGTCATTGAGTGTATCAGCAGCGCCGCAGTCTGTCTTCTTAGATGTTATTACAATAGCGGATATGTATTCGGGTTTAGGTTTAGGTTTTCCAGCTATTTCTGAGTATGCGGGTTTTATTAATTTAGTGGAGTTTGATTGTAAGAGTTTAAATTCTTCACGGATTGTTTTAGTTATTACATCTTTTATGTCTTGGATTTGGATACTATTAGGATCTGTGTTGTTATTGTCGTTATTTTGAACGTCCAAACGGTTTGGGACGGTCTCTGTTATATTATTGTTGCTATTGTCAGGGACTTGAGCTGTTGGTGTTTGTTTTTGTGTAGTTAATGTGGAGTTTGATCCGATACTAGTAAGCCTCTGCTTTGGAGGTGGGCTTTTTGCTGCCTCAATCGCCTGTCGGACCTCTCTCAGTTTTGTTGGCTGAATGTCATATTTCATTATGTTTTTCAATTTGTCCAGTGCTACTGTGATTTCGTGCGATGCTCTCGTAATGGCATCTTTGTTTGCCCTGTTCACACTCTTCTCCGCGTTGACCGCCTCGCCGGAGAACCTCGCCAAGCGGCCAACGACAGAGAAGAAACTGTCTACGTCAGTGACATCTTTCCCGCATGCTCCGATCTCGATCTGGTCTTCAGGTTTTAACTTCTTTGTTTTAGATTTGCTGACTATTTGGCCGGTTTGCACCTGTGTCGGGTTTGTTGTCTGTGATTCTGTCATCAGTTTTTGTGTGGGTGCTGTATGTAAAATTCCGTCAGGGTTGTCTGTCTGTGTTTTTACTAAATTGCCAATATTTCGTAAACTATTAGAGGAAGAAGTATGAATATTGCATGCAAAAATCAAGGCGGCTAAATTGTACAAAACTGCTGAGTTTCAGATTTTTAGAGCTAAATTTATTGAACAAAGTTGTTAAAAGTTTGAATATTTGTATATAGAATTTTGAGGGAAGTGAACTTTGTTTGTAACACGGAAACGAAACGGAAATAAGAAAAGTATTAAATAACATAAAAGGTAGCAAAAATTTTAAGTAATTATATGCAGAAAGAATAATCGAAATTGACCGAGCGGATACTGAAATAAATGAAAATTACTGAATTGCTCGCACGGTCTATCAGGCACCTTGATTTTTTGGTCAAGTTATTGAATATTTTTGTATGGGAGATGCGTGAACTTTAGTAGTTTGTGAATCGGGTAATTTAGAGTAAATGAAGATACGATTTTTGGAAAAGAAAGAATTTGAAAATGTTGAAAAATGAGGATTCTATGGTCTGTTGAAGTGCTAAAATTTTGAAAAATAGGGAAAAGTTGAATAATTTTGAAAGTAAGTAAGTTTGGGTTAAAATACTATACTCGAAAAATCGGGGCAATACGGTTCTAATTTACTGCAAAATTTAAGATTTTTAAAACGGACTTCGTCAAACAAAGTTTTAAAAAGTTTGAAATTTTTATGAAAAATTACGTCGGAAGTGAACAATGGCTGTAAAATTAAAAGTAAGCGATGTATGGCAAAATGTTATATTACAAGAAAGATTAAGAAAAATTTAAACAATGATATGAGATACTAAAATCGAAAATCTACTAAGTGGTATTTGTAAAAACTAAAATTTTCTGGATTGCTATTTCGGTCTGTCAGGCGCCAAAATTATTGTGTAAGAATTAATTATTTTTGTATGGGGGAAGGGTGAAAAATATAAAATTTAATACAATTATGGAAAGATAATAAGAAATTATGATTTTTAGTGAAGAGTAAGTAGAGAAATTATGGTAACTGATTATTTTGCAGAATTTTTAAAGTTGTGAAATTTGGAAAAAGAGGAAAAGTGAAAAATCTCCGTGACCAAAGGGGTCACGGAAATGGGAGCGGTATCAAAAAATCGGGCTTAATTAGTTTGAATTTGGGTATGAGTTTGAGATTTTTAGGTCGATGTATTGTTTCTCAAAAAGAGCTTGGTTAGGTTAGGTTAGGTTAGGTTAGGTTAGGTTTTTTTTTTTTTTTTGCAGCGAGGGAGGAAATCCTTATAGGATACGGCCGGGCCCGTACCCGACCGCATGCCCGACTCGATTGGCGATGGCACTCCACCCTGAGATGGAGTGCCATCGCCAGTCGCCTACGGACTAAAACCTCCCCCGCTTCGTGTGGAGTGTCATTGGTGTTAATAGGTGTGCACGTTGAGTTTGTTTGGGGAGTGTTTGGTTTTGATTGTGGGATAGCTGGCCCTCGCTAGGGATACGGGCGACCAGCTATCCACAAAGAGCGGTTGGTTGGAGGGAAGTCTTGCGAATGCCCTCCGGTGTGTTGGTGTAAGTTTTTGGGGGTTTTTGATTTGGGTGGGGTTGGGTTTTTTTTGGCGGACTGCATGGCAGTTTGCTCCAGCGAGCCGTTGGTCCACCGCTACGGTGCATAGGCGCACCGGCGCGGTGGCCCGGCGGTGCAGTGTGTAAATGGAGCTGTGGCGTTAGTTAGTAAATTATTTAATTTACTAAAGGATTGAGAGATTGGGGGATGTTGTTGGGAGTGGTTGAGTGAATGTGAGTGTATGGGGGTGATTAGGAGTGAATTGGGGCTAATATTTAAGTGTATAGGAATTGGTATTTGGGAGCGTATGAA
The DNA here is from genome assembly GCA_911728535.1 of Pammene fasciana. NCBI lineage: Eukaryota > Metazoa > Arthropoda > Insecta > Lepidoptera > Tortricidae > Pammene > Pammene fasciana. The sequence goes on from OU452275.1 coordinate 25,409,042, forward strand.
GTTGGTATTTGGGATAGTATAGGGATAGGTAGTTGGATGTGTATGGGTTTTTATAGTTGCGAGTGTATGGGTTTTTATATAGAGAAGTTTTTTGGGGTTGCCTGCCGACAATTGCCGCAGTTTGCGCCAGCATTCCGTCGAGCCACCGCGGCAGCGCAATAGCCCACCGACGCGGTGGCCCGACGGCGCATTATGTTGATGGCGATGAAGTGATAATTAGTAGATTACTACTAAGAAGAGAATGGGGGTTTGGGTTTTTGGATGAACTTGGCACTAAAGCCCACGCAGGAGTAAACTCGACTGCAACCACTCTGTGACTGGTAGTTAGCAGAGGGAGAATAGCAAACGCGCAACTGAGCGGCTATCCTCCCCCTCCAGGGTGCACCACGAGGAGGTCTACCAGCCCTGCACCCCTGGTTTTTTTTTTTTTTTTTTTATAATGCTACCTCCACATGGTTTGGAGCCTATGTTATCCAATTTGCGTTCATTCTAGTTCTCGCTTTTATTCTGCTCGCACTTTCATTCTTCATACTGTTCTTTCTTACTTTCATCTTCTTTCGCTTCCCATTTTGACTTCACACTCTAGCCGCGCATAGTTGTGCACCCCTGGTTAGGTTAGGTTAGGTTAGGTTAGGTTTTTTTTTTTTTTTTTGCGGCGAGGGAGGAAATACTCATGTATACGGCCGGGCCCGTACCCGACCGCATGCCCGACTCGATTGACGATGGCACTCCACCCTGAGATGGAGTGCCATCGCCAGTCGCCTACGGACTAAAACCTCCCCCGCTTCGTGTAGAGTGTGGTTTTGGTTTGGTTGGGGGTGTGTGTTGAGTATTGTTGGGGTGTATTTGTTTTTGATTGTGGGATAGCTGGCCCTCGCTATCGGTATACGGGCGATCCACAAAAAGCGAGTGGTTCGGAGGGAATTCATAGGAATGCCCTCCAGTGTGTTGGTGAGGCTTTTGGGGTTGATTGGGATTGATTGGGGTGGGTTTTTTGGGGGTAACTGCCTTGCAGTTTGCTCCAGCGAGCCGTCGGTCCACCGCTACGTTGCATAGGCGCACCGGCGCGGTGGCCCGGCGGTGCAATGTGTAAATGGAGCTGTGGCGTTAGTTAGCAAATGACTTCATTTACTAAATTAAGTGGTTGGGGGTAATTGAGTTGTTAGGGGATTTTTGATTGAGGATGTGAGTGTATAAGGGGATTTAGGAGTGAATGGGGGCTAATATTTGGGAGTGTATGGTTGATATTTGGGAGCGTATGGGATCCGATAATTGGAAGCGTATAAGGGTAGGTAGTCGGGAGTTTATGGGGGTTTTTATTTGGGAGTGTAAGGGGGGGATGAGTTTTTTGGAGGTATCTGCCGGCGACAGCCGACAGTTTGCGCCAGCATTCCGTCGGGCCACCGCGGCAGCGCAATAGTGCACCAACGCGGTGGCTCGACGGCGCATTATGTTGATGGCGATGACGTGCTTGATAGTAGATCCACTACTAATTGAGAGGATGGGGGTTTTGATTTGTTTGGGGACACGGCACTTAAGCCCACGCAGGAGCAAGCTCGACTGCCAACCATTCTGTGACTGGTAGTTAGCAGAGGGAGAATAGCAAACGCGCAACTGAGCGGCTATCCTCCCCCTCCCAGGGTGCACCACGAGGAGGTCTACCAGCCCTGCACCCCAGGTTAGGTTAGGTTAGGTTAGGTTAGGTTAGGTTTTTTTTTTTTTTTTTTTTTTTTTTTTTTTTTTTTTTATTACTACCTCCACATGGATCGGAGCCTATTTTATCAAAATTGTCATTCATTCCAGTTCTCGCTATTATTCCTCTCGCACTTTCTTTCTTCATACTGTTCTTTCTTTCTTTCGTCATCTTTCGTTTTTTACAGCTGGGACTGCTGTTTGTTTTTTTTTTTTTCCCTATGCTATTAATATACTTTATTTTATTTACTTTATTTCTAGGATCTGGGGGGAGGTGATTTCCTCTGACATGGTTCAGGTCAGAGATTTTGTTGACAGTTTTTATTGCTGTTACATGATACTTCTTAAGACTATTACACTCAATTATTACATTATTTATTTTCTATTTTTGTTTACATTTATATTTATGGTACTGCTAATATATACTTATTATATATATCAGTACATAATTTATTCTACTTATTTCTATTTTTTACTGCTGTAACAATTTTTACACAGAAGCTCAAAAATATCTCTCTCTTCTCTCTATCCTTAATTATGTCGCTTACTCTTTTCCACTCTATCTTTTCTCCCATTTTGACTTCACACTCTAGCCGCGCATAGTTGTGCACCGGGCATTCTGTTACTAGATGTTCTACAGTTTCATGCTTGCTCGGCTCGCAGATGCATGATGGGTTGTCCTTGCATTTGAACCTGTGCAAGTACGAGGAGAACCCACCATGCCCCGTCATTAGCTGGGTCACTGCCCCTGTCGGCTGGATCTTCCTTACTAGCCGGTACGCGGCTATCGCATCCGGGAAGAACGCCTTCGTCACGGAGGCCGTCGAACCCGACGCGTATCTCTCAGCCCATTCGCCGAGCGTCTCTTCACGAATGAAGCGCTTGGCGAATGAGATGGGACACCGGTCGTATTCCGCCTTCCTCCTCGACGAAAGCGCTGCAACTTTTGCCAGCTCGTCCGCCCGTTCGTTACCCGCGAGTCCCGCGTGTGCTTTGACCCAGAACAAAGATACATTTTTGCCCTGGTCAGATGCCGCTTGTAGGTTGCGTCTCGTCTCCAGTGCCAAGCGATGGAGCGAGCCCCGGTTCGTCAGCGTCTCAAGAGCAGCTTTTGAGTCGCTGAAGATACCGAAGCTCGCCTCCTTCCTTCCCTTAATCTCTTTAGTTGCCCTATGTATGGCCAGGAGTTCGGCCTGATATACGGTGCAGTAGTTGGCTAAGGTGATTTTGATGGCTTTGACTTCGCCCTCACCTTTCCATATGGAAAGGGAGGCTCCGACTCTGCCATCAATTTTACTGCCATCAGTGTATATTTGGACTTCCTGCACCGCATATCTGTCCAGGGCTTCACGGTCCAGAAGGCACGTGAAGTCCAACTCCTGGCAAAGGGCCGGGTGAGGAGACTCGGAGTATTGAGACGCAACCTCCATCTCTCTGTCGTCGGGTAACGCTCGGGTCAGGCCTTTCCTGGCATTGTAGAGTTCGGCTGCTTCCCGTATGCGGAGATCAAGGGGCAGGATCCCAGTTAGCACCAGGGCCGAGTCCAGAGACACTGTGCGGTATGCCCCACACAGCTTCTGGACAAAACCCCGCTGCACTGCCGCCAGCTCCTTCCTGGTGCCCAACTTTTGCGCGGCTGGTGCCCATGCCGCTGCTGCGTTTAGGTTAGGTTAGGTTAGGTTAGGTTAGGTTAGGTTAGGTTAGGTTGCTGGCGAGGCCACGGAAGTGTACTGCTGGCGAGGCCACGGAAGTGTACTTCGGAGTTCCCGTGGCTTCGCCTGATAGCGATGAGGCGGCTAACAGAGTGGTTTTTAGTGGGTACACCGAAATGGGAGTCCCACATAACCACCGTGGCCTCATGTCCCCGAGGCCCGGCGGTATGCGTAACGCATTTTCCACTCTATAAAAAAAAAAAAAAAAAAAAAAAAAAAAAAAAAAAAAAAAAAAAAAAAAAAAGGTTAGGTTAGGTTCCCCTTCGATGTGCTGTCACCTTGCCGCGGTGAAGGGGCTTGCGTGCTCCAATGACCCTCAGGGCTATGCCGGATAGGGCCTCCCAAGCCGGACAGGCCTGAGGGGAGGGGCCAGACTAAGAACAGCACCGGGTGTGCGGCTCCGCGTGTCCCTCTGAAACCAGCAGAGGGCACAGTGCGAGACGCTACGGAGTGGAGCTCAGTTTCATGAGCTAGGGTGGCTTAGGCCACCTGGCGCGATGTTGTGGCTACGGCCACCAACGGGCAACCCGTTACCCGCAATGAGCGGACCGGGGATCTCCCTCACTGAGAGGAGGGTCACGTGGAGTTAACCACTATAAAAATCCCCAATCCCAAGGTGTGACTGGCGTGCTGATGGGATGCGTGGCTGGGGGGAGCCCAGTCACGAACGTCAGAAGGGGGGGCATACCCCCTATAAAAATAGCAAAAAAATCATGAGTGGCAAAAATAGTATTGAACTACCCCAGGAGGTCCCAATCCTCTGTGTCACCACAGAACGGGCAAGTGCCCGCGCTGTGGTGGCATGCTGCCCGCCGTATTCGGGGAGGGCAAACCGCTCAAGGACGACAACCGACGACCATGGCAAGCGCTTATTGGACAACGATTATGCATACGGAATAGTATTAAGACTACGCGGAGGAGGGGACGAGGAGGATGCGAAGACGGCGCCCTCTCCAAACCCCTCAATTATGGAGTTTCGCCCAGTTCGGGACAGATCGGGGCGTTTTATACGCCACGCCGTCCCCGATGTCGAGAACGGAGAGGAGGAGGCGCCCGTGGTACTGCAGGAGTTAGTGCGGTCGCCCGGACCCATCCCTACGAGGGTGTTTTGTGGAAGGATGCCTCGCGGTGCGTCGGATATGGTCTCGCCAGGTAGGGAGGAATTCTTTTCCCCCGCGGAAATCGATGCGCGCGACCTCCCCGGTGAAGAAACCTACGAGACAGCCGATTCCGATGGTTCGCTGCCTGCTACCGCCTCAGGCTGGTCCGGGGGAGCACGGAAGCGGCTGCTGAGTGAAGAAAAGGGTTCGGAAGTGTCCAGTGATGATGCTGCCGGCCCCGGAGCGAGGCCTAGCTCCGGACCAAATAAGAGAGGACGAGGCCATTACGTGGGGGTGGCCCGGGCCAATCGGGCCGAATCGGCTGAAGCCTCGGCGAGAGCGGGGGCTTGGGCTGAGTGGAGGAGATCGCTCCCGGACCTACGAGTGGTCCTGGCCCGCTGCGATCGAGAGCTTGTGGCCCGGGCACCGACTCCAAAGAGTAGTAGGATGGGGTCGGGGGCTGTGGCTCCTAGTGAGAAAGAGATGGAGGCCCACGTTGGGACAAAGGAGGCGGATGCCGAGTCTGATGCGGGGAACATGGTGGCTATGCACTCTGCGTTGGCTAGCGGCAGCACACAAGAGTTGGAAACTGGAAGGGAGCTGGAAGCTCCTGCCGGCGACAAAGAGCCAGATGTCGCATCTGATGCAGAGGGCAGGACCCCCCTCTACCCCCCTACCAGTAATGGGAAGACGGCCAGTTTCAAAGCAGATGCTCCCTTCGGGAAACTCTGGCGCAAACAAGGCGACAAGCAACCCACTGAAGAGGGAACATCTGGCTCCGATAACGACAGCAGATCTGGTAATGAAGGAAGCATGCCCCTGCGTAACAAATTTCTTAAAGGGGCACCCAACCGGGGAAGAGGCCTAATAAATCAGTTTCTTCCCGGCTACAGCCAGGAGGATCTACCATCGGCGGACCTAGAAGAGAAGCTGCAAGGAGCCCTTAGTGCTGTGAAGCACGTAATTGCCACGTCGGGCCACCTAAAGGGCACACACCAGAGACTCCTTAAGGACTCAGTCACAGCTCTCGGTGACATCTTCGAGGAGTTAAAGACGCGCACTGCAACAGAAGAGGTGGCCCGTCTGGAGGCAGCAAATGCACAGCTTACATGCCAGCTGGCGGAGCTGCGAAAACAGGTACAAGAAATTCGCAACCAACCTGCCGTGGCGTCTGAGTCAGAAGTGAGACAGCTTATTGAGGAGGCGCTGAACACAAACCGTGCGCAACTGGACGGCATGCTGAACGCCCGGCTTAAAAGACTAGAGTGTCGACTCCTTCCGGAGCTACAGACGCGGCCGGCCCCGGCCTCCAACCTACGGGCAGCACAGACTGCGCCTGCCGGTCCTATTGGGCAAGCGTCGAGCTCTGCAGCTACTAAACTCGTGCCGGAAACGGAAGTGGTGTCTGTTCCTTCTTCCGCGTCTTTCGTGCCTGATGACGAGAAGCAGAGCACTAAACGCAAACCCAAGCGCAAGAAAGCTAGTCTGGCTGCCAAGGAAGCGGCTGCAACCAGACAGGCAACTCCAAGACTGGCGACAGAACCGGACGCTGGACCTCCGAAGCAAACATGGAGCGAAGCAGTAGGCAACAGGCGTAATAACAAGAAGGCAAATAGGACAACCAAAGCGAGCAGTAAACCTAAGGCCAGTTCTCAACAAAAGAGGAAACTCAATCCACCTCGTACGGCTGCCATCACATTGACGTTGAAACCAGAGGCAATCAAGAAAGGGGTTAAGTACGAGACAATCCTGGCCGAGGCAAAAAAGAACATCAAGCTGGAGGATCTCGGAATCGCTCCCGTATCGTTTAGTACTACGGTGACCGGTGCCCGAAAGCTGGAGCTACCGCCGGGCACAGAAAATGCGGAAAAATCAGCAGATGAGCTAGCTAAAAAGCTCCGCGAAGTCATTGGTGCTGAAGCCCATGTTGGGCGGCCAACTAAATGCGCCGAAATAAGAGTCACAGGGCTAGATGACTCCGTAACGGCCGAAGAAGTTGTGACAGCCGTTGCGGCGGAAGGAGGCTGCCCTGTGGATGCAATACGATCTGGCACAATTACGCATGGGCAAGCAGGCTCCGGATCACTATGGCTCAAATGCCCAGTGGTTACAGCTAAGAAGATCCTAGAATCTGGCCGCCTCTTAGTGGGTTGGATCTCTGCTCGAGTTGTGCTGCTAGAGACAAAGCCGATACGCTGTTATAAATGCCTGGAAACGGGCCACGTCGCAGCAAAGTGTGACAGTAATGTAGACCGCAGCAGCCTCTGCTATAATTGCGGTATCACGGGCCACAAAGCCCAAGAATGCACTGGCGAAGCGCAGTGTGCTATATGCGTGGCTAGTGGAAAACCGGCGGGTCACCGTATCGGCGCCAAAATTTGTCAGAGCGATAAGGCACGTACCAAGACAAGAAGAGGAAAGAAGTCTGTACCTGGCCCGGTAGCCAGCCCGTCTTCCCAGCAACTAGCTGATGAGGGGTCTGTGGAAACTCCAAAATAAAATGGCACTGTCATGCCTACAGGCGAACATCAACCACTGCGCCAATGCCCAGGATCTGTTGGTCCAATCGATGGCGCAGTGGCAAATAGGAGTAGCTGTGGTCTCGGAACCCTACTTTGTTCCCAACAGGAATGACTGGGTCTCGGACGTTGACAAAACTGTTGCCGTCATAGCCCCTGCTATGACAGGAACATTCGAGAAAACCATAAGAGGTCAGGGTTTCGTACTGGCTGTTATAGGCGGAATAGCCTTTGTCGGAGTATATTTCTCACCTAATCGCTCTCTCGCTGACTTCGAACAGATGATCACGGATGTCGGTGCTCTGGTTGGACAGCTTAACACCATCCCCGTTATTGTTGCTGGAGATTTCAATGCTAAATCCAAGGCGTGGGGATCTCCAGTGACAGACGTCCGGGGTGAGGTGCTAGAAGAGTGGGCCATTGTGCTTGGGCTAAAAGTTATGAATACTGGGTCGGAGAGCACATGCGTAAGGCAGCAAGGCGAGTCCATAATAGATGTAACGTTTGCGTCTAACACCTTAGTCCATCGTGTTAGAAATTGGAGGGTAGACGTAGACGTCGAAACGTTATCGGACCATCGATATATTAAGTTCGATATAGTATCAGTCCCTGCCAATGTGAGAGCAATTAGGCCCGAAGGAGAGGCCAGCTCGAGGTGGAGAGTGGCGAAAATGGACAACGAGCTCGCAAAAGAGGCTGCGATTGTTGAGTCCTGGGGAGTTAGTGCTGAGCTAGCGGAAACGACAGAAGTCGAGCGTGAGACTGAACAACTTAGTGCAGCCCTGACTCGCGTGTGCGATGCAGCAATGCCGAGGGCTAAGCCTGTCGCACCGAAACGTCAGGTATACTGGTGGCGACCAGAGCTCCAGCAGCTGCGGAGCGCCTGTGTGGCCGCGCGTCGCCAGTACACTAGGTACAGGAGAAGGCGCATTCGAGTCCAAGCAGAAGAAGATGTCCTGTATGATGCTTACAGGGCTGCTCGTACATCCCTGCAAACGGCCATTGCACAAGCCAAAGAGGCGGCGTGGGAGGAGTGGCTGGAAACACTCAATAGGGATCCCTGGGGCAGGCCGTATCGAGCTGTGAGGCAAAAGCTCCGACCCTGGACGCCTCCGCTAACTAGTAGTCTTCAGCCGGACCTCTTGGAGAGGGTTGTGGGTGCTCTGTTCCCACAGAGAGATCAGTTTGTGCCGCCAGCAATGGTGCCCGATTCAAGGCCTCCAGAAACAGTGAACGATGTCCCTCCTGTGACGGAAGCAGAACTCAGGGCGGCTGTTCTCAAACTCCGCTCGAAAAAGACGGCCCCTGGGCCAGACGGTGTACCAGGACGTGTGGTGGTAATCGCCATCAGTGAGTGGGAGACGAGAGTCAGAACCCTCTTCAATGCGTGTTTGACTTTCGGGCGATTTCCAGAACGGTGGAAAACGGGAAAATTGGTGCTGCTCCAAAAGGATGGACGCCCGCCCGATCAGCCATCGGCCTATCGTCCCATTGTGTTGCTTGACGAGATGAGTAAGCTTTTTGAGCGAATTATAGCCTCTCGTCTCACCAGGTGTATGCAACCGGGCCTAAGCGACAGCCAGTTCGGATTTCGCCCACTTCGGTCCACGTTGGACGCAATCGCGCGAGTCAGGGAGTTCGCGGAAGAGGAGGTTTCACGGGGTGGGGTGGTGATGTCCGTGTCACTCGACATCTCCAATGCCTTCAACACCCTACCCTGGGAAACAATAAAGGCGGCATTAAAGTATCACAGCGTGCCTCCCTACTTACAAAACCTAGTGGCGGATTACTTTGCCGGGCGCGCTGTGATATTTCCTACCGCCAATGGCTGGAAGAGAAGGGAAATGTCGTGTGGTGTTCCGCAGGGGTCAGTATTGGGCCCGCTCCTGTGGAACATCGGCTATGACTGGGTCCTGCGTGGGGCCACTATGCCGGGGGTTAGCTTAACCTGCTACGCTGACGATACCCTGGTGTCGGCCCGCGGCAGGACGCATAGAGAGGCCGCGTACCTAGCCACAGCAGGGGTCGCGTACGTGGTCCAAAGAATACGGGCACTGGGCTTAGAGGTGGCCTTGCACAAGTCTGAGGCCCTGGTGTTCCACGGACCTCGTAACAAACCTCCACAAGGCTCGGAAATAACTGTGGGAGGAACTTCCATTGCCGTCGGGTCGACGATGAAGTACCTTGGACTCGTCTTAGACGGCAGATGGAAGTTCGAGGAGCACTTTCGGCGCCTGGCTCCAAAACTGATGGCTGCTGCTGGAGCACTCGGGCGGATCCTCCCTAATCTGGGTGGGCCAGGAGGAGCCTGTAGGCGGCTATACACAGGTGTAGTGCGCTCCATGGCGCTGTACGGGGCCCCGATATGGGCGAATACCCTGAGACCTGGAACGGTGGCCCTATTGCGGCGACCGCAGCGGGCCATAGCTCTCAGGGTGGCCCGGGCGTACCGCACGGTCTCACATGCAGGAGCCTGCCTGCTCAGTGGAAGCCCGCCTTGGGACCTTGAAGCGGAGACCCAGTCCGGCGTCTACTGGCGGGTTATAACAGCCAGGAGGGAAAACAACTGGCCAGCCCCTCAAGAGGTCCATCAGTGGCGTGAGGAGGCGCGTAACACTCTGTACCAGAAGTGGTCAGAGCGATTGGAGATCCCGGGAGCTAGCCGGGACCTGGTGGCTGCTATTCGACCTGTTCTAAAAGAATGGGTCGAACGCAAACATGGAGCGCTCACTTTCCACCTCACGCAGGTCCTTACGGGGCATGGCTGCTTTGGAAAGTACCTGTGTGAGGTGGTGAGTAGGGAGCCATCGACAGCCTGCCACCATTGTGATAGCAGAGCCGTGGATACGGCTCAACATACTCTGGAAGAGTGCCCTGCGTGGGCGGGGCCTCGCGCTGTCCTATCTGCAGCTGTAGGAGGAGACCTCTCACTGCCCGGCCTCGTCAGGGCCATGGTTGGCAGTGAGGAGGCTTGGGCGGCAGCAGCCACCTTTGGCTCCACTGTAATGAAGCAGAAGGAAGCTGCAGAGAGGACACGCGAGGACGATGCAGACTCGCTCCCTCAGCGTCGCAGAAGACTAGGGAGGCGACGCAGAGCATTCGCTGGTCGAATGCTGCCGCCATAACAGGAACCTGCGGGTGGTGGGTCGGGAGCCCCACCACCTGCTGAGAAAGGTCCCATGCTGGGAGGTCCTCAAGTGTTCCGAGGGCCCCCAAAGGAGAATACTACATCAGCAGAGCAGTAGACTGGGCCTAAAATGGTAACTCTGACGGGGTATCGGTGGCTTGCAGCTGCGTTCCCGATTCCCCGTCCAAAGAGCGAGCGGTGGAACACCCCAGGGGTTTTAGTCCGTGCGAGTCGGACATACCCACTCGTCTTCTCCCGAGCCGAGTGGGATCCATAACGGATTTCCCCTGGGTCAAAAAAAAAAAAAAAAAAAAAAAAAGGTTAGGTTAGGTTAGGTTTTTTTTTTTTTTTTTTTTTGCGGCGAGGGAGGAAATCCTCATAGGATACGGCCGGGCCCGTACCCGACCGCATGCCCGACTCGATTGGCGATGGCACTCCACCCTGAGATGGAGTGCCATCGCCAGTCGCCTACGGACTAAAACCTCCCCCGCTTCGTGTGGAGTGTGGTTTTGGTTTGGTTGGGGGTGTGTGTGGAGTTTATTTGGGGTGTTTTTGTGTTTGATTGTGGGATAGCTGGCCCTCGCTATCGGTATACGGGCGACCAGCTATCCACAAAAAGCGAGTGGTTCGGAGGGAATTCATAGGAATGCCCTCCAGTGTGTTAGTGAGGTTTTTGGGGTTGATTGGGATTGATTGGGGTGGGTTTTTGGGGGTAACTGCCTTGCAGTTTGCTCCAGCGAGCCGTCGGTTCACCGCTACGTTGCATAGGCGCACCGGCGCGGTGGCCCGGCGGTGCAATGTGTAAATGGAGCTGTGGCGTTAGTTAGTAAATTATCTGAATTTACTAAAGGATTTAGTGTTTGGGGGAATGTTGTTGTTGGGAGTGGGTTGGTATTTGGGAGCGTATGAAGGTTGATATTTGGAAGTGTATGGGGGTTGGTACTTGGGAGTGTATGGGAATTGGTATTTGGGAGCGTGTGGGGGTTAATATTTGGGAGTGTATGAAGGTAGGTAGTTGGAAGTGTATGGGATTTATATTTGGGAGTGTATGGGGAAAGTTTTTGGGGGTACCGACAATTGCCGGCAATTTGCGCCAGCATTCCGTCGAGTCACCGCGGCAGCGCAATAGCGCACCGACGCGGTGGCCCGACGGCGCATTATGTTGATGGCGATATAGTGTTAGGTACTAGATAAACTAGTAATGAGAGGATGGGGGTTTTGGTTTTGTTGGTGTTTGGGTTTGTTTGGTTGGAAACACGGCACTTAAGCCCACGCAGGAGCAAGCTCGACTGCAACAACTTCTGTGGCTGGTAGTTAGCAGAGGGAGAATAGCAAACGCGCAACTGAGCGGCTATCCTCCCCCTCCCAGGGTGCACCACGAGGAGGTCTACCAGCCCTGCACCCCGGTTAGGTTAGGTTAGGTTAGGTTAGGTTAGGTTAGGTTAGGTTAGGTTAGGTTAGGTTAGGTTAGGTTTGGTGCCGGCCATCGGAGACTTCCCCCCTCTGGTGGTCCTGGACAAGGGACCAGGCTATGTCGCGGCTAAATGGGAAAGTATAGTGATAATCGGCACATATTTCTCCCCTAACCGGCCGCTCATAGCCTTTGAGAGGCACCTTGACAACCTGGCGAGGGTGCTGAGGAGGGTCGCACCAAAACCGGTGCTGCTTATGGGGGACCTCAACGCCAAGAGCGCGGCGTGGGGCTCCCCTATTACGGATGTGAAAGGGGCATTGCTGAGGGACTGGGCGGTGGCAATGGGGCTTGCCGTCGTTAATAAAGGGCACGCCAACACCTGTGTGCGAGGGCAGGGGGGGTCCATTGTCGACGTAACGTTGGCAACCCCTGTCATTGCTGATAGAATTGGCGACTGGCGTGTCCTGGAGGAGGTAGAGACCCTCTCGGATCACATGTTCATTCGGATGAGGGTCTCCCCACCGCGGGCGGCCCCACCGCCTGTCCTTGACAGGCACCGCATGGGAGGTGGATTACCAAGGTGGTCGCTGGCTGGCCTAGATAGAGAGTTGGCAGAAGAGGCGGCACTAATCGAGGCCTGGTGTGCTACCCCGCCAGATCTGAGGGTGGAAGAACGGGCAGTTTGCTTTCGCGCATCGTTAACGAGAGTCTGCGATGCATCAATGAGGAGAGCGAAGCGACTGCCCGGTAAAAAGCAGGTGTACTGGTGGACGGAGGAAATTGCCGCCCTCCGCACGACTGCGAATGCCGCACGGAGGCAGTATACGCGATGCCGGCGCCGGCGACATACCGCCGAGGAGGAGGAGTTGCTACTTGGAAACTTAAGAGCAGCCAAAGAGGCTCTCACACTGGCTATAGCCAAAAGAAAAGATGAGGCTCGTGAGGAGTTTTTAGGTACGCTGGACAGGGACCCATGGGGGCGACCGTATAAAATAGTGCGGAATAAAATGAAACACGCTCCCCCCATGGAGTCCCTTGAGCCAGAAATACTCAAGAGGGTGGTTGAGGGCCTCTTTCCTGCGGCGCCAGCCTTTACACCACCGGTAATGGCAGTCCCAGTGGAAGATAATCGAGAGGGTAACGGAAACATTCCGGAAGTTACAGATGGGGAGATCCTCGGCGCAGTCATCCGCCTCAAATCCTGCAAGAAGGCCCCTGGCCCAGATGGTGTTCCGGGGAAAGTAATCTCGGTGGCCATGAAGCACCTGGGCCCCCAACTGAGAGTAATATTCGATGACTGCCTCAAGGAGGGAGTGTTTCCGAAAATATGGAAAGAGGGAAGGCTGTGTCTGCTGCGGAAGGAGGGCCGACCAGCAGACTCTCCTTCAGGGTATCGCCCCATTGTCCTCCTAGATGAAGTAGGGAAAATGCTCGAGCGAATAATCGCTCGACGCATCGTCAAACACCTGGAGGACAAGGGCCCGAACTTAAGTGAGAGGCAGTTCGGGTTCAGAGAGGGCCGATCAACAATTGACGCAATAGGCACTCTTAAAGACTTTGCTGACCTGGCAAAGGCAAAAGGGGAGGGAACCATAGCGGTATCACTTGATATTGCTAACGCCTTTGGCTCTCTCCCATATGAGGTCATTAGGGAGGCACTTAAACATCACAAGGTGCCTCCCTACTTGAGGGCAATCGTGGGGCACTATCTCAATGACAGGGTAGTGCTCTATGAAGGAGCTGCGGGTCGCCAGGTGCGGAAAATGGAGTGCGGTGTTCCACAAGGGTCGGTGCTGGGACCCCTGCTTTGGAACATCGGCTTCGATTGGGCGATCCGTGGAGCTCAACTCCCCCAAATGGTCATCATCTGTTACGCGGACGACACGATGGTGGCCGTAAGGGGGAAAGAGTATGGAGAAACTCTGAGGAGGGCGGCGGTGGCAACGGAGATGACCATTGGGAAAATAAGCTTGTTAGGTTTGAAAGTAGCGGTCTCCAAAACCGACGCGGTGGTCTTCGGAGGGAGGGGCTGGCGCTTGCGAGCTGATGATAATATCCCTATAGGGAATGAGGTGGTCAAGGTCAAGGCCCACATCAAATACCTGGGCCTAATCCTGGACCGCAAGTGGGATTTCGGGGAGCATTTTAAACAGCTTGCCCCCCGTCTCATCAGCGCTGCGGCAGCGCTGGGCCGCCTCCTTCCGAATGTGGGAGGCCCTAAAGCCTCATGTCGACGCCTCTTCGCCAACGTTATTAGGAGTATGGCGACATATGGGGCGCCGATATGGGCAGAAAGACTGTCGGACAAAACAAAGGCCCTCCTCAGAAGGCCACAGAGGGTAATGGCTCAAAGAATGAGCCGATGCTATAAAACTGTCTCATTTGCGGTTGCCTGCGCCCTTGCCGGTACTTTACCGTGGGAGATTGACGCGAAGTTGCTGGCGGAGCGCTACAAACAGAGGGTGGAGGCCAGGACCAATGCCAACGAACGTCTGGCCCCACAAGAGGTAGCTGCTAGGCAACGAATGGCAGTGGAGCGGGAGAGAGACCGGTGGAAACACTCACTGGAAGATTCCCCTTATGGCACTCGCACAATAGGGGCGCTCCTCCCCTATTTTGAGGATTGGCTCAACCGCAAGGAGGGGAGCCTTGATTACAGATTGGTGCAGGTAATGACCGGACATGGGTGCTTTGGTCATTACCTGCACCGAATCGGGAGGGAGCCCACAACACGCTGCCATCACTGCGGCGAAGAGGACGATACGGCCCAGCACACACTAGAAGAGTGTACAAGCTGGGCCGTAGAGCGCTCTCACCTGAGGAATATTCTGGGGACGGACGATCTCTCTCTGCATAGCGTGGTAAAATGTATGCTCAGCAGCGAGAGATCATGGGAGGCTGTAATAGAGTTCTGCGACAAGGTCATGTCGCAGAAGGAGGATGCGGAGAGAGTGCGCGAAGAAAATGCCAATGCGCACCCACTCCGGCGCAGACGGGTGGGGAGAAGGCGGTTACAGTATATCAACCGTCTACTCCCCCAGTAGGGCCGGTGGGACGGGGACCCACAATATGAGGCCTTACACGTCTGGGGGAGGGGTCGCCGCGTTGCCGACCCTTCCCTCCTTTGGCGCGAGGGTGCCCCCGGTATAATGCCGGGGCAGCCGGGGGGGACGTCCTGGTAGAATAATTCTGATCCCATGGCGTCCCCCGATAACGGCAAAGCGGGTAACGCCGGTGTGTTTTTAGTGGGTATGCTCCTCCCGTCACCATCATTCGGATGGCGGCTGGAGGAGAGAGTCCCACATAACCCTCCAAATGGCCTCCCCCGGGCCGGAGGGTATGCATAATGCATTTTCACATCGTCAAAAAAAAAAAAAAAAAAAAAAAAAAAAAAAAAAAAAAAAAAAAAAAAAAAAAAAAAAAAAAAAAAAAAAAAAAGGTTAGGTTAGGTTAGGTTAGGTTAGGTTAGGTTAGGTTTCTGCGAAAACGTGATGGCGCAGAAGGAAGTAGCGGAGCGCAACAGGGAGGAGGATCCGGCCTCCCAGCCAATGCGCCGCAAGCGTGTGGGGCGGCGGCGGTTGGCATACGACCGCCGGCTACCTCCATAAAGAGACCTGTGGGCGGCAGGCTCGGGGACGTCTGTCGCCTACACAAGGGTCCCCGCGTTGGAAGGCGTACCGCTCCCGCGGTGCGCCCGCAAATGAGGAACGGGGGAACGATTCCCCCCCAAGTCGCGTCCGGTTTCCGGGCAGCCGCTGGCGAGGTCGCGGAAGTTATGCTTCGGCGTCCCTGTGGCCTCGCCTTATAGCAAGGAGGCGGCAAACAGAGGGGTTTTTAGTGGGTATACCATGGGTCTCATCAGCCTATATGGGAGTCCCACATAACCACTGGGGCCCGTCCCCGCGCCCCAGTGGTATGCGTAACGCATTTTCCCCTCTTAAAAAAAAAAAAAAAAAAAAAAAAAAAAAAAAAAAAAAAAAAAAAAAAAAGGTTAGGTTAGGTTAGGTTAGGTTAGGTTAGGTTAGGTTAGGTTCCTCTTCGAATGCTGTCACCTTGCCGTGGTGAAGGGGCTTGCGCGCTCCAATGACCCTTAGGGCTATGCCGGCTAGGGCCACCCAAACCGGACAGGCCTGAGGTGAGGAGCCAGACTAAGAACAGCACATGGGGGCGGCTCCGCGTGTCCCTCTGAAACCAGCAGAGGGCACAGTGCGAGACGCCAGGTCCCACTGGGATGGAGTTGGAGCTCTATTGTAAGAGCTGCCATAGGTGGCTTGGAACACCTGGCGCAAATAGCGCGGTGCTGTGGCTACGGCCACCGTCGGGCAACTCGTAGCCCGCACTGAGCGGAACGAGGACCTTCCTCACTGAGAGGAGGGTCACGTGGAGTTAACCACTATAAAAAATCCCCAATCCTAAGGTGTGACTGGCGTGCCGATGGAATGCATGGCTGGGGGGAGCCCAGTCCCAAACGTCAGGAGGGGGGCATACCTCTCTAAAAAAAAATAGCGAAACATGAGTGGTCATTACAGTTATACACTACCCCAGGGGGTCCCAATCCCCGGTGACACCACAGGACGGGTAAGTGCCCGCGCTGTGGTGAAATGCTGCCCGTCGTATTCTGGGGGGGCAAACCGCTCTAGGACGGAAATAAACAACGACCATGGCAAGCTTATGGACAACGATTATGCATGCGGATTAGTGTTAAGGTTGCGCGGAGGAGGGGACGAGGAAGGTGCGAAGGCGGCACCCTCATCAAACCCCCAAACTATGGAGTATCGCTCATCTTTAGTCTTAAGATTACGTGGAGGAGGGGATAAGAAAGGGGTCACAACACCCTCTCCAAACCCCCCAATGGCGGAGTCCCATCCAATTCGAGACAACCCGGGACGACTCATAAGTCACGTCGTCCCCGATGTCGAAGATGGAGGTGAGTGCAGCAGACCAGCAGGCATCGACCTCCACGCGGCGCAGATCCAGATCCCGCCAAGAGGTCATGCAGGCGGCCTGTCGCACGATAGCCCTAGCCGCTTCTTACCGAGAGGGCAGAAAAAGGAGGGCCCCGTGGAAGAGAAGATTCGCGCGGAGGCGCCGATAGTTGAGGGTAGCCGAGGGCCCCGATTTGAGAAAATCCCAAAGGTGATTCTAACCCGACTGAATGAGGGGAGTTTGGGTCGCGGGGATCCGGAACAGGATACGGATGAGACCATGCACACAGCGCGGTCCATCTCACCTGTCGGTGCCAGTGTTGGTGCCGACCTAGACGGCCAACGGCCAGCCTCCGCGGACGAAGCGAATGCTCCGCAGCCGGAAAAAACTAGAGGAAGGACTAGGAGGCGGGCGCGCCCACACGTCCTAACTCCATTTAAATTTGGAGACGCAATGGAGCGGCGGGAATCGTCCGTCGACTCTCCAATGCCCCGGTCAGATGCGGAGGACTCGACGGGGATGTCAATAGTGGACGCGCTTGAGGAAGCGGAGAGAGGGCCTTTTCCATCAGGCTCCCACTACATTGTTGCGCATGCCCAGCCGCTGAGCGGAAGACTCTGGCAGGCGCCCCGAAAGAGGCCTCGCCTCCAACAAGATGGACCACGGCGAGTGGTAGCTCGCTCTCGGTGACGGTGGGGAGTGGCCGCTCACCCGCTGCCATGGCAAAGGCCAAAGAAGCGTTTACGGCCGCCAGAGAAGACCTTGAACTCCAGGCAGAGAGGGAGCTGGCTACCTACAACCAGTCGGTTGAAGCGGCTGCTAACGTCCAAGCAGACCGCCATATGAACCGGCCAGGGTTAGGCGACCCCACTCAAATGGCAATACGTACATCTGCCGATATACAAGCAGAAGTCAACGAGGACCTAGAGGTCATTGAGAAAGTGGCCGACAAATCGGGACACTTGAAGGGCACCTTCGTTAAGGCCCTACGTGGTGTGGTCACCAGGCTCGGCAAGAATTTTGCAGCCATGAAGTCCATCACTGCTACGGAGGAAGTTGCCCGCCTGGAGACGGCCAATGCACAACTCTCGTGGCAACTGGCCGAGCTGCGCAAGGAGGTTGCCCAACTGCGTGCCCAGCCTCCAGCGGCGACTGAACAAGAACTGAGGAAGCTGGTCAAAGAGGCGTCGCGCTTCAACCACGAGCAGCTTTGCACAATGCTGAACTCCCGAATGGCGAGTATCGAATCCCGACTCTTTCCGGAGCCAAGCAGGCGGCTTCCGCTGGCCGCTGATCATCGATTGGAGAAACTGACCGACAGCGGGCCACCTTGTCAGCAACAGGAGGAAAATGAAAGATCATCTGGCCAAGGCATGAGCTCCAATGCTGCCCACGTGGGGCAAACAGTCATCACAGTCCCGGACGCTGTTTCTGACCCGCTAGTGGGAAAGCAAGGAGTCCAGAAGAATAAGCGCAAGAGGAACAAACTCAGCCTGGCTGCCAAGGAAGCAGCTGCTAACAAGCAAGCACCCCTTGCATCACCGGCACCTACTGCGCCTAACCCCCCGCGCGGAGCGTGGACTGACGCTCCGAACCGGAATGCCAAGAAGAAGAAGGCCAACAGGGCAAATGCTGTATCGGATTCCATGAGCGTTCCGAAGCAGCGGGCCCCGCGAAGGAGAAAACTGAAACCTCCACGCACCGCTGCGGTTACTCTTACGCTGAAGCAGGAGGCCATAAAAAATGGGGCCAAGTACGAAAATATCCTGGCCAAAGCCAAGAGTCACATGAAGCTGGAAGAGGTGGGCATCACCGAAGTGCGCTTCGGGACGACGGTCACTGGAGCACGAAAGCTTGAAATCCCACCCGGTACGGAAAACGCGGGAAAAGCGGCAGATGCCTTGGCGGTAAAGCTTCGTGAGGTCCTGGGCGATGAAGTTCACGTTCATCGCCCTGTGAAATGCGCGGAGATACGTGTGACCGGGCTGGACGACTCATCAACTACGGAGGAAGTCGTGGAGGCCGTTGTTAGAGAGGGGGGCTGCGCTGGGGACACCATCAAGCCTGGCATTATTTCTCGGGGGTCAAGTGGCGTTGGATCGCTTCGGGTAAGCTGCCCAGTAGCTGCAGCGAAGAAAATGGTGGAGGCAGGCCGTCTCAAGGTCGGGTGGGTCTCAGCTCGAGTGGTGCTGCTGGACGCTAAGCCCTTGCGGTGCTACAAGTGCCTAGAAACTGGCCATGTTGCGGCCAAGTGCGATAGAGGAGTGGACCGCAGTAACTTGTGCTATCGATGCGGGAAACCCGGTCACAAGGCTAGGGAATGCTCTGATGAAGCATGTTGTGCCATCTGTGTGGCGGCAGGTAAACCGGCCGCTCACCGCATCGGTGGCAAAGAGTGCCAAAGCACGAAGGCTTACAACAAGAAACCCAGAAGAGGAGGAAAGACAAAGGATAGCGCCGTAGCACCCGCGTCTTCCCAGCATAGTGCAGTGGAGGAGCAAATGGACACTGTATAATAAAATGGCCCTTAAATGCCTCCAGGCGAATATTAACCACTGCGCCAGGGCCCAGGACCTCTTGATCCAGTCCATGGCAGAGTGGCAAATAAAGGTGGGCATAGTTTCGGAACCCTATTTTATCCCTAATCGGGAGGACTGGGTCTCGGACCACGACGAGACGATAGTAATAATAGCACCAGCCGGAGCCGGTTCCCCCGCCTTTAATAACATCGTGAAAGGCCATGGGTTCGTGCTCGTTTCAGTCGAGACGGTAACCATCGTAGGGGTATATTTCTCACCCAATCGAAGCCTCGCCGACTTTGAGCAGATGCTCACAGAAGTCGGGGCCCTGGTTGGGCAGGTATCTCCCACCCCTGTGTTAGTCGCCGGGGATTTCAACGCGAAGTCAGCGGCATGGGGATCTCCCGTGACAGATGTACGGGGGGACGTGCTGGTGGAATGGGCGATCTCTCTTGGGCTGACTGTCCTCAACACCGGATCGAAGAGTACGTGTGTGCGACCACAGGGTGAGTCAACTGTAGACGTTACCTTCTCGTCCAATGCACTGGCGCACCGTGTTCTAAACTGGAGAGTGGAAACTGGTGTGGAGACATTATCGGACCACCGGTACATAAGGTTCGATGTCTCCTCCCACTCTGACATGGCAAGGGGAAACCGATCCACTGCGGGGGACAGTCGACGGTGGGTGTTGGGGAAGCTCAACAGGGAGCTCGCCAAAGAGGCGGCTATTATTGAGTCGTGGGGGACTGGCTCTGGCCTGGTGGAAGAAGGGCAGGTGGAGCACGAGGCCGAGCGCCTTGGCACCGCTCTTGTTCGCATCTGTGACGCGGCGATGCCAAGGGCTAAGCCTTTTGTTCCAAAGCGTCGAGTATACTGGTGGCGTCCAGAGCTCGGCCAGCTGCGGAACGCTTGTGTCGCGGCACGCCGCCGGTACACGCGATGCAGACGACGGCAGATTCGGGACCACGCAGAAGAAGCTGTCCTGTACGACACCTACAAGGCAGCTTCCAAAACCCTGCAAACTGCCATAGGGCAAGCTAAGGAGGCAGCGTGGGAGGAGTGGCTGGAGTCACTAAACAGGGACCCGTGGGGCAGGCCGTACAGAGCCGTGAGACAACAGCTCCGACCCTGGGCTCCCCCGTTAACCAGTAGTCTCGAGCCGGAGGTCTTGGAACGGGTCGTGAGCACCCTTTTTCCCGAGAGAGGTGAGTTCGTACCGCCAGCAATGGCACCCACCACGCGACCACGGGAACCCGTGATGGAGGTGCCCCCGGTGACAGAGGCCGAGCTTGGTGCGGCTGTTCTTAAACTTCGCTCGAAGAAGACAGCCCCCGGACCAGACGGCATTCCGGGACGCCTATTGTCAATCGCGCTCAGCGAGATGGAGGAGCGAGTCAGAGCTCTCTTTACCGCGTGCCTGACCCAGGGGCGGTTTCCCGACAGGTGGAAAACAGGCAAGCTGGTACTCCTTCAAAAGGAGGGGCGCCCACCTGATCAGCCGTCGGCTTACCGCCCAATAGTGCTACTGGACGAGCGGGTGCTCTCGGCTCGGCTCGTCAGTAGCATGGAGCCGGGTCTCAGTGAGTGCCAATATGGCTTCCGTCCACTTCGTTCGACATTGGACGCGATTGCGCGTGTAAGGCAAATCACGGAGGAAACTGTAACCGAGGGCGGGGTGGTCGTGGCAGTATCACTTGACATTTCTAATGCTTTTAACACCCTGCCCTGGGAGACAATTTTGGAGGCACTAGAATCCCACAACGTGCCTGCTTACCTGCGGCGGGTCGTGGCAGCGTACTTTACGGGAAGGATGGTGGCCTTTCCTGTGAAGGATGGTTGGAGGACGCGAAGGATGTCATGCGGTGTTCCACAGGGTTCGGTTCTCGGCCCGCTCCTGTGGAACATTGGGTATGACTGGGTGCTGCGTGGGGCCACACTGAGGGGAGTCAGCCTGACATGCTATGCTGACGATACCCTCGTGTTGGCCCGCGGAGGAAACTTCAGAGAGGCCGCGTACCTTGCCACAGCTGGAGTGGCGCAGGCTGTGCAGAGGATCCAGGCACTGGGGCTCCAGGTGGGCCTCAACAAGTCTGAAGCCCTAGCATTCCACAAACCAAGGAATGCACCGCCACCCATGGCCACAATTACAGTGGGCGGAACCTCTATCGCCGTCGGTTCGACACTGAAGTACTTGGGACTCGTCCTTGATGGTAGATGGAGGTTTGAGGAACACTTCCGGCGACTGGCCCCTAAACTCGTTGCCGCCGCCGGCGCGCTCGGGCGAATCCTCCCAAACCTAGGAGGGCCAGGGGGGGCATGCAGGCGCCTCTACATAGGTGTGTTGCGCTCAATGGCGCTTTACGGGGCACCAATATGGGCGGAAACCCTGAGTGCTCGGAATGTGGCCCTGCTACGGCGTCCGCAGCGCGCCATAGTACTCAGGGCGGCTCGAGCGTACCGCACCGTGTCATACGTCGGGGCCTGCCTACTCTCTGGGAGCCCGCCCTGGGACCTGGAAGCCCAGGCCCTGTCAAGGGTCTACTGGCGGGTGAAACAGGCTAGAGAGGAAGAGAACTGGCCTGCCCCTTGCGAGGTTCAACGGTGGCGAGCTGAGGCTCGAGACGATATGTTCCGCAGGTGGTCGGAGAGACTAGAAATCCCGGGAGCTAGCCGGGACCTGGTGGAAGCTGTTCAGCCTGTTCTGAAGGAATGGGTTGAACGCAAACACGGAGCACCCACATTCCACCTCACACAGCTCCTGACGGGGCATGGTTGCTTCGCCAGGTACCTGTGTGAGATTGTAGGTAGGGAGGCGTCAACAGCGTGCCACCACTGCGGAGGAAGAGCCGTGGACACAGCCAAGCACACGCGCGAGGAGTGCCCTGCCTGGGCCGAGCCCCGCGCAGCCCTGTCCACGGTTATTGGAGATGACCTCTCACTGTCAGCCCTAATCAGCCGTATGGCCAGCAGTGAGGAGGCATGGGCGGCAGCAGCCACCTTCAGTGTGACAGTGATGACGCAGAAGGAAGCGGCGGAGCGGAGGCGCGAGGACGACCCAGACTCAATCCCGCAGCGCCGCAGGAGACCAGGCAGGCGGCGGAGGGCCTTCGCAGGCCGTCTGCACCCGCCATAACGGGGTATAGAGCTCCCGAGCCGGAAGGCCCCCATTGTGTACTGGGGTGCCACCAGCGGCGAAGGTAGGGCATCCTTCCCTATCACCTACGTGGGCCCGTGAGGGCAACGCCGACAGAGTTCCGGAAGTGAGCAAAAGCGTTCCCGGAGCTCTGTCCAAATGCGAGCCGCGGAACACCCCAGGGGTTTTAGTCCGTGTGAGTCGGACATACCCACTCGGCCTCTCCTGGGCCGAGTGGGATCCATAACGGATTTCCCCTGGGTAAAAAAAAAAAAAAAAAAAAAAAAAAAAAAAAAAAAAAAGGTTAGGTTAGGTTAGGTTAGGTTAGGTTAGGTTGGGTTGGGTTGGGTTGGGTTAGGTTAGGTTAGGTTAGGTTAGGTTAGGTTAGGTTAGGTTAGGTTGGGGTGCTACGGACAGGAAACCTTCTAGAGTGCCAGGGCTCTTCTCATTCTTCTTGATCCGGTTGATCCGGGAGAAAGGGAAGGGTTCTTGGACGGTGTGCCCCGGGGGCAACGGTAATTAATTTCTTGGATTCAGGTTATTGCTTACCGGTGCTGCTAATGTCCTGTCGCGGGGGGGTATAGGGGTTCCACTCAGGGATCTCTGATTTAAGCAGAGGGCTTCTGACAGTTGGTGAAGGTAGCGTTGGGTGGGTAGTGTGAATGAGTGAATATTAGGAAGGATGGATGTGTGGTGATGTTATGTCGTGAGGATTTCGCGCCTGGGAGGATGGAGGTCGGGTTCACCTAGTCTCGGTGTCGAGGCGGGGTGGGCTAGCGGCAGCTGCCGATCTCAAACTCGTTTTCCTAAGTGATGAGGTGCTTGTGGTCATGTCTCGCAGCCTTTGATAGGACCGAGGGCCTTGCCTTAGTTGGCTGGGTCAAGAGGAGACAACCTCAATAAAAAACTTTAGGTTTAGTTATCCCGTGATACCGCCCGACCTCACGGTGTATATAGGGTTGCTTCGGCACAGGGGGCGCTGCCGGGGTGGACACTTTATTTCCCCCATACTCGTGGGAACAGAAATTTATGGCTACTTTACAAAACACAAAAAAACAAAATGAAGAGGAGGGAGAGAATGACCAGGAGTTAGGTGCACTTTTGCCACCTGCAGAAGGTTCGCGGGTGGTGGAGGTGGATATGGAGGATCTGCATCAGGCTCAGGAGGATGATGTCCCAGGGCAGTTGCGTTTGGCGGGAAGTCGCTTTAGGAAAAATAGGGGAGCTAAGAGGCAGCGAGTGGGTGGAGCTGGTTCACAACAATCAGGGGACAGTGAAGAACACTCGGATGGGCCAGTATCAGGTGCGTCTGCTCCAGTAGCACGTGCGAGAGGTAGGCCGCCAACGACGGGGCAATATGTTGGCTTAGCTAAGGCCAAGGCGGCGCTGAATGCTGCGGTGCAGGAGGAGAGGCGTCTAGCGGATGAGAAGGAGATTACTGACTCAGGGAAGCAGGCTCGAACCCGGTCCGCTCGTCCTCTGGATATGGCGAGTTCGGATGCACTAGCGTCGGAGTTGCGTGGCAGGACCATGGATTGGGTGGCTGTGGTGGTTGCTGTTGCGTCCAAGTCAAGATCTCTAAAAGGGACTTATGTTCGAGACTTGAAGGATGCAGGGGAGGCGATCACTAAATACGTCACGGAGTTGGCTAAGAGATCAGAGTCGGAAGAAAACAGGAGACTACAGGCAGAGAATGAGCGCTTGCGTGCGGAGTTGGCAGCAACCACGGTGAGGTTGGAGGCTCAGAGCCAGGCGTCTCAAAGTAGTGTGCCGTCTAGGCCAAATGAGGGTGAAGGGGATGCTTTGCCTGCGCCGGTGCTTTCATTGTTGGAGCGCATGGAGAGTGACCTTATCGCAAAAATAGGGCGTATGGTCAATGCCAGGATCGATGCGAGGTTCGCGGCAGCTGAAGCACCTGCACAGCGTCCGTCTTTAAACGCGGATAGGCCAAGGCCGGGACCTTCAGCTGTGGTTGTGCAGGCCTCGCTGCCATCAGCTGGGGTTAAAGGAGTGTCGGCTGGACCGAAGTTGGCGGCTGGTGTCAAGGGTAGGAGGAAGGCTGCGGCTAGGCGCGGTAGAAAAAAACGAGTGACTTTGGCCGCCCGGGAGGCGGCTTCAGCCAGGATGGCTGCGGTGGCATCAGCTGCTGCTCAGGTGGTGGATAGCGGGCAGGTTGTGCAGTCTGGGGCCCGTCAGGGTAGCAGGCCCGCTAGTGGTTTGGCTGGGACTTCGGGTATTACATCTGCTCCATCAAAGGCCTCTCAGCCAGTCAGAAGGCTTAATCCCCCGCGCTCGGCAGCGGTCACTTTGACCCTTAAGCCAGAGGCTGTAGAGAGGGGGGTCAAATACGTTGACATTTTGGCTGAGGCCAAGAGGCGTATAACATTGGAGGAACTTGGCTTCAGTCAAGTCCGTTTCAGAACCACTAAGACTGGTGCTAGAATGCTAGAAGTGCCCCCTGGCACGCAGGATTCAGTAAAAGCGGCGGATGCTTTGGCGGTTAAGCTTCGGGAGGTCTTTGGCAGTGACGACGTTCAGGTCAGTCGTCCGGTGAAGTGCGCTGACATTCGCGTATTGGGGTTGGATGACTCGGTGACGGCGGAGGAGGTTGTGTCGGCAATTGCTACGGAAGGTGGTTGTGCAGTTGATGCCATTAGGCCAGGCGTGATGTCATTTGCTCGCGGGGGATCAGGCTCCCTGCGGTTAAGTTGTCCAGTGGTGGCGGCAAAGAAGGTGGTGGAGGTGGGCCGTCTTAAAGTTGGATGGATTTCGGCTCGGGTGATCTTGTTAGATGCTGCTCCGTTGCGGTGTTTTAAGTGCCTAGAGTTGGGTCACGTGGCGGCAAAATGTGACAGGGGTATTGACCGCAGCGGTGTATGCTTCCGTTGTGGTCAAGGCAGTCACAAAGCGCGGGACTGCACAGCTGAGGTTCACTGCGTGGCTTGTGCGGCAGCTGGTAGGCCTGCGGATCACTTGATTGGCCGTAAAGGGTGCCACAGTGGGGACAAAAGCAGAGGAGGCAGGAGGTTAGAGGGACGCCCGGTAGCGCCTCTTTCTTCTCAGCATGGTGCTGTGGAGGAATCTATGGATACAGTGGGTTAGGATGGATTTGAGATGTTTACAGGCGAACATAAATCATTCGCGTAATGCTCAGGATCTTTTCGTGCAGACCTTGGCAGAATGGCGGATTGGGGTAGCTGTTGTCTCTGAGCCTTACTCAGTTCCCAATCGGGATGGCTGGGTGTGTGATCAGGATGGGTTGGTTGCTATTGCGGTGCCGGGATCTTTGACAATTCGGCGAAGTACTAAGGGGAGGGGTTATGTTATGGCTCTTGTCGGTGGTGTTGCAATAGTGGGGGTGTATTTCTCGCCCAATCGAAGTCTCGCGGAGTTTGAGCAGTTGCTTGCTGGGGTCGGGGCTTTGGTGGGTCAGTTGTCACCTGTTCCGGTGCTCGTTGCTGGTGATTTTAATGCAAAGTCGTTTGCCTGGGGGTCTTCAGTGACGGATGCCCGAGGGGAAGCTTTGGAAGGCTGGGCGATTTCCCTAGGATTGTCTGTGCTCAATGAGGGGGCGGCTAGTACGTGCGTACGCCATCAAGGTGAGTCCATAGTGGACGTCACGTTTGCATCTGATGCTCTTGTACGGCGCATTCGGGGCTGGAGGGTTGAAGTGGATGTAGAAACGTTGTCTGACCACCGATACATACGGTATGACGTTGCTGCTTTCCCTGTGTTGGCGCAGGGGCAGCCGGCCGTGTTTGGGGAAGGTCCAAGGTGGGTGTTGGGACGCCTTGACAGGGAGCTTGCCAAGGAGGCGGCTATTGTGGAGTCATGGGGAGTTTCGACCGGGGCAGTTGATGATGTGGATCTTGCAACTGAGGAGTTAGGTGGTACGCTCACTCGGGTTTGTGATGCGGCGATGCCAAGGGCAAAGTCTTCTCAGCCCAGGCGCCGGGTCTATTGGTGGGGGCCAGGACTTGCTCAGTTGCGGGCGGCTTGTGTTGCGGCGCGCCGTCGGTACACGCGTAGCAGGAGGCGTTTACTAAGGGATAGGCTGCAGGAGCAATCACTTTACGAGGCGTATCGGGCGGCATGCAGCGCTCTGCAAGTGGCCATTGTGCAGGCGAAGGAAGCTGCGTGGGAGAAGTGGCTACAGTCCCTTGATCGGGATCCGTGGGGAAGGCCATATCGGGCTGTTAGGCAGAAGCTCCGACCCTGGGCCCCTCCGTTGACGAGCACTCTTGAACCGGAGCTTTTGGAGCGTGTGGTGCATACCCTCTTTCCAGACAGGGGTCGCTTTGTGCCGCCAGCGATGGAGTCGACCACTGGTCCGCGTGTGGTGGTTGCGGAGGTTCCCCCCGTTACTGAGGTCGAACTCAGGGTTGCTGTCCGTAAGATTCGCTCGAAAAAGACGGCACCTGGACCTGACGGAGTGCCAGCGGGTGCTTTAGCGATAGCAGTCAGTGAAGTGGAGGATAAGGTTCGGGGCCTTTTCACTGCGTGTCTAGAGCAGGGACGGTTTCCGGATAGGTGGAAAGTGGGTAAGCTCGTTCTCCTTCGGAAGACGGGGCGTGATCCTGATCAGCCGTCGGCTTACCGTCCCATTGTGCTCTTGGATGAGGTGGGGAAGCTTTTTGAAAGGCTGATCGCTTCCCGTCTTGTCAGGGGAATGGAGCCGGGGTTAAGTGAAAACCAGTTTGGGTTCCAACCACTAAGGTCGACGCTGGATGCCATTTCCCGGGTAGGAGATACTGTGTCGGAGGAGGTTTCCCAGGGTGGAGTTGTGATGGCGGTTTCTTTGGATATCTCCAATGCCTTTAACACTCTACCCTGGGAGACTATTAAGGCGGCTCTCCAATATCATAATGTGCCGGGTTACCTGCAGAGAGTGGTGGCGGATTATTTTCACGGTAGGCAGGTGATCTTTCCGGCGAGGGAAGGATGGGGCAGGAGGCTTATGTCGTGTGGTGTTCCACAGGGGTCGGTTCTAGGGCCACTCCTGTGGAACATTGGTTACGACTGGGTGTTGCGCGGTGCTACTTTGCGAGGAGTTAGTGTAACTTGTTACGCTGACGACACTCTTGTGTTGGCACGTGGCGCAACTCATCGGGGAGCGGCTAACCTTGCCACTGTTGGTGTGGGTCTTGTAGTCCAGAGGATACGGGCGTTGGGTCTGGAGGTGGCTCTGCATAAGTCGGAGGCCCTAGTTTTTCATGGGCCTCGTAACGCGCCGTTACCAGGTGCAGTGCTCTCTGTGGCGGGCGCTTCCATTGCTGTCGGGTCAACAATGAAATACCTGGGGCTTGTCCTCGATAGTAGATGGAAGTTTGAGGAGCATTTCCGGCGCTTGGCTCCTAAGCTGGTGGCTGCAGCCGGTGCGCTTGGGCGTATTCTCCCAAATTTGCGGGGTCCAGGGGGTGCGTGTCGACGCTTGTATGTAGGGGTGATTCGCTCAATGGCGTGAGCAAGCGCGGCAGGATCTCCTTCAAAAATGGTCGCGCCGACTTGAGTCACCAGGAGCTAGTGACGATTTGGTGGATGCGGTTCGACCGGTGTTGAAGGAGTGGGTTGAACGAGGATATGGTGCCCCTTCTTTTCACCTCACACAGCTATTGACGGGCCATGGTTGCTTCGGGAAGTACCTGTGTGAGGTGGTGGGAAGGGAGCCTACGGTGACATGCCATCATTGTGGTGGTGTGGCTGTGGACACGGCTGAGCATACGCGTGTAGGGTGCCCGGCATGGGCGGAGCCTCGCGCTGCCTTGTCTGTGGCAGTTGGAGGGGACCTCGCGTTATCCGGCCTTATCAGGGCCATGGTTAGCAGTGAGGAGGCTTGGGTGGCAGCAGTCGACTTCAGCGTCAGAGTGATGAGGCAGAAGGAGGCTGCGGAGCGTGAGCGCGAGGATGATGCGAGTTCGCTCCCTCAGCGTCGGAGGAGGCTTGGTAGGCGCAGGCGGGCTTTTCCTGGCCAGTTATCGTCGCCTACTCAGGGACCTGCGGGTGATGGAACGGGAGTGTCATTGCTCGCGCAGAGTGGTCCCGGGCTGGATGGGCCTTGAGTGTTCCAAGGTTCCAAAGCGGAGGTGGTTTAAATTAGGATTGGGCCCGTTTGGGCAGCGCTAGCGGGGAACCGGTGGTGTTCAGTTGCGTTCCCGGAACCCCGTCCCGTCGGTGAGCGGTGGAACACCCCAGGGGTTTTAGTCCGTGGGAGTCGGACATACCCACTCGGTTTCTCCCGGATCGGGTGGGATCCATAACGGATTTCCCCTGGGTCAACAAAAAAAAAAAAAAAAAAAAGGTTAGGTTAGGTTAGGTTAGGTTAGGTTAGGTTAGGTTAGGTTAGGTTAGGTTAGGTTAGGTTAGGTTAGGTTAGGTTGGGGTGTGGGACAGGAAACCTCCTCGAGTGCCAGGCCCTTTGTCATTCCTCTTGATCCGGTGGATCCGGGGGAATAGGCAAGGGGTCCTGGACGGTGCACCCTGGGGGCAACGGTAGGTAATATCGGTTGGTATTGCCTACCGTTGCTGCCAATATCCTGTCAGTCCCTCCACGAGCTCTCTGGAAACAGAGTAGATTAGTGGGGTGGGCGCTGGGGGGGGGAGGCTGAGGACGGCCTTATGTACTGCAGTTCCCGAACCAGGTACGGTGGCGGAAGATGGCGGGACGGACCTCCTCCTCCGGGCGGGAGGGGTACCATGGCCTGGACTCGCGGAAAAGAGCAGTACTTAAGGCTGGGGCCATGGGTTGGTACTATGGGGTGCCAACTCATCGCAAAAACTCAGCCACAGGACGGAGGGTGGTTGAAGTATCCTGGATGTTGCAGATAACTATCATTGTCTTGGTTTGCACTCTTAGGTACCCGCCTCGCCTAGACCAGACTTTGCTAGTTATGGGCAGCATTTGGGATGGGCTTAGGTTAGCTTACTAGCCTTTGCTCCCACTTTTGGTGTTGCCGATGAAGGGACGCGGATAGGCAGACGGCCGGTGACCCGCTCTTGGAGGCTAGCCCAACCACCCGGAGACCCATCAGCGTGACTCTGCCTAGGCAGATTCCACGTCTGATTGGGGGCGGAGTGTAGTGGTGGTATGGCTGGAAGGGACGTTCTCCCGGAAGGCATCCCCACTACACGGGTGCCGGGGTAGGGGCGTTTGTCCTCCTGGTGCCATGCGGGTGGGACCGAAACACCGGTCCCGGCTTCCTCGAGGTTAAGGGAAGCCAGTGGCGGAGAGCACGCTGGTCATGCTACAGCGTGCTCGTTTTGCGGAGAGGGTTCGCCCTAGGGCGACAGTGCTGGTGGTGTCGCGGTGACAGGCTCGCGATCCCGTTGCATCACCATTAAGGCACGGAGAAGGCAGCATCCCAGAGTTTTAGTGGGTAGGCCGGTGCAGACCGGAGAGTCCCACATAACCAATGCGTAATATCTGGCTCCACCTCGGGGGCCTCATGTTACGTATCGGTATGCGTAAAGCATTTCTCTGGGCCAACAAAAAAAAAAACAAAAAAAAAAAAAAAGGTTAGGTTAGGTTAGGTTAGGTTAGGTTAGGTTAGGTTAGGTTAGGTTAGGTTAGGTTAGGTTCACTTATTTTTCCCCCAATAGGCCACTTTGGGAATTCGAGGGTTATTTAAATGATCTAGGGGGGCTAATAAGAAGGTCAGCACCAACTCCGGTACTCGTAATGGGGGACCTCAATGCTAAAAGTGCAGCCTGGGGTTCTCCTATTACTGATGTGAGGGGCGAAACCCTTAGGGACTGGGCGGTAGCGATGGGCCTTGCGGTTTTAAACCAGGGTAATGCCTACACATGTGTGCGGCATCAAGGAGGATCGATTGTTGACGTCACTCTTGCAACCCCAGTTGTCGCAAACCGAATTGAGGACTGGCGTGTCCTGGAGGATGTGGAGACCCTCTCCGATCACGTCTACATCAGAATGAGGATTTCTCCATCTTCAGTGGCCCCACTACAGGCTCGGCCGCATACAACGGAAAGGCGGCGTCCCAACGGCCGCTTCCCTAGGTGGTCCTTGGCTAGCCTAGATAGGGAGATGATTGAGGAGGCCGCATTGATAGAGGCTTGGTGTGCTCCCCCGCCTGTAGACCTCGGAGTTGAAGAAAGGGCTGCCCGCTTCCGTAACTCGCTTACCACTGTGTGTGATGCTGGCATGTCGCGGACGAAGAAACTGACTGGCAAAACACAGGTCTACTGGTGGTCAGAGGAAATTGCGGCCCTCCGAGTAATCGCCAATGCAGCACGCCGTAAATTCACAAGATGTAGGCGTCGACAACATACGGCGGCAGAGGAGGAGATACTTCGGGAGGCCCTTATAGCTGCAAAAGGGGCATTAAGAGAGGCCATAGCCAAACGAAAGGATGAGGCCCGAGAGGAATTCCTGAAAACCTTAGACAGTGATCCGTGGGGGCGACCCTATAAAATTGTCAGGAATAAAATGAAACATGCTCCCCCCACGGATTCATTGGAGCCAGAGCTTCTAAGGAGGGTGGTAGAGGGTCTCTTCCCTGTGGCACCAGACTTTACGCCTCCAATCATGGCGCCCCCAGTGGAAGATCCGGAGGGCTTTCCGGATGTCCCTTTAATCTCGGACGGGGAAATCATGGGAGCGGTCTTCCGAATGAGAGCCAGTAAAAAGGCTCCAGGACCGGATGGCGTGCCGGGGAAAGTTCTCTCCCTAGCATTAAAACACCTCGGAGTCCGACTTCGAGGGTTGTTTAACGACTGCCTCAAAGAGGGAATCTTTCCTCGTTGCTGGAAGGAGGGTAGGTTGTGCCTACTGCGAAAAGAGGGTCGCCCAGCTGAATCACCTTCAGGATACCGCCCCATCGTCCTTCTAGATGAAACCGGAAAGATGCTGGAGCGCATCATAGCAAGACGGGTCACTAGGCATTTGGAGGACACAGGACCAAATATTAGTGACCGGCAATTTGGGTTCCGTGAGGGGCGATCTACAATAGATGCAGTAGGCACGTTGAAAACATTCAGCGACCTGGCAGCAGAGAAAAGGGAGGGAGTTATAGCAGTGTCTCTAGACATCGCCAATGCCTTCGGCTCCCTCCCTTATGGCGTAATAAAAGAGGCACTCAGGCATCACGGTGTACCTCTTTATCTGAGGAAAATCATAGAACACTACCTCTCTGATAGGGCAGTGCTATATGAATCTGGAGACTTGCGCCTAGAAAGACGAATGGAGTGTGGTGTTCCGCAGGGGTCGGTTCTAGGGCCCCTGCTCTGGAACATCGGTTTTGACTGGGCTATAAGAGGGGAGCAACTTCCCCGCATGGTCACAATTTGTTACGCCGATGATACAATGGTGGCCGTGAGGGGAAGAGATTACCAGGAAACCCTAAGGAGAGCCGCAGTGGCAACCGAGCTCACGGTGGGACGCATTAATCTGCTAGGGCTTAAGGTGTCGCTTAACAAGACCGATGCCGTGGTTTTCGGAGGAAGAGGCTGGAGACCGCAGCCTAATGATATGATCCCTGTAGGGGGTGAAGTAGTCCCCCTAAAAGCCCACATAATGTACTTGGGCCTCATCTTGGATCGCAAGTGGGAATTCGAGGCACACTTTACCAACTTGGTTCCTCGGCTCGTTGGTGCTGCTTCGGCGCTGAGCCGACTTCTGCCCAATATTGGAGGCCCCCAAGCCCCATGTCGACGCCTATATGCGAACGTTATTCGCAGCATGGCGCTATACGGGGCACCAATATGGGCCGGGAGGCTTAATAATAAAACGAGAGCCCTCCTCCGGAGGCCTCAGAGAATAATTGCGAGACGCATCATTAGAGGGTACTCGACCGTAGGGCACGCAGCCGCTTGCGCCCTCGCCGGTACAATACCGTGGCACCTGGACGCCCAACTACTGGCAGAGAGGTACAGTCAGAGGACAGAACTACTCATCGCCGATGAGCGCCTGGCTCCTCGAGAGTTAGAGGCCCGACTTGAGACGGCAAAAAGAAGACAAAGGGATCGATGGAAAAGCCAGTTGGAGGATGAGCCCTATGGAACGTATACTATAGGGGCGCTCCTCCCATCCTTCGATAGCTGGCTGGACCGCAAAACTGGAACCCTGACTTACAGGCAAGTGCAGGTAATGACCGGACACGGCTGCTTCGGTCATTACCTGTACACAATAAAGCGGGAACCTTCGCCTGTTTGTCATCACTGCGGATACGAAGATGACACCGCATATCATACGATGGTAGAATGCCCAACATGGGCTCCAGAGAGATGGGAATTAGAAATGGCCCTGGACGTGGATGATCTCTCGCTGCATAATATAGTGGAAAAAATTCTGGTCAGCGAGAGATACTGGACGGCGTTCAATAACTTTTGTGAAAAAGTAATGAAGAAGAAGGAGGAAGCAGAGCGGGCGCGCGAAGAGAGAGCTGATGCGCATCCGCTACGACGCAGGCGGAGGGGAATCAGGCAACGACAATTCGTCAATGCCTTGATTCCTCAGTAGAGCCGCGGCCTGGGGACCCGCAGATGAGGCTCTACATGACTGGGGAAGGGTTGTAGCGTTACACAATCCTTCCTTCTTTAACGCGAGGGTGCCCCCGGTGAACAGCCGGGGCGGCCGGGGGAACATTGTGGTAGAATATTAGTGACCCCATGATGTTCCCCTACAACGGCAGAGAGGGTAACGCCGCAGGGGACGTTAGTGGGTATTCTCCTCCCCTCACTCTGTTTCGCAGAGGGAGTTAAGGGAGGAGCGAGTCCCACATACCACCCCATCCCCAACGGGCTCTTGCAGCCCGGGGGTGAGATACGTAAATGTATTTACCCCTGCGTCAAAAAAAAAAAAAAAAAAAAAAAAAAAAAAAAAAAAAAAAAAAAAAAAAAAAAAAAAAGGTTAGGTTAGGTTTTTTTTTTTTTTTTTTTTTTTTTTTTTTTTTTTTTTTTTTTTTTTTTTTTTTTTTCGATCTACCTCCAACATGATCGGAGCCTGTGCTAGTCCGTTTCGCTTTCATACTAGTTCTCGCATTTATACTTCTCGCACTTTTATACTTCATACGTGGTCTTTCTTTCATTCATCGTCTTTTGCATCTGGTCTGGGTGGGAGTCCCAGCTATTTTTATCTAGTCTAGCTGCTACTAGGGTTTTACTGCCTTGAGTGTTTTTATTTCAATAAAAGACAGGGGGTGATTACACTTTTCGGTTGGCTTCGTTTTACATTTTTATACCTTTTTTCCGTAACACTATGTTTTCTTACATTAGAATTTTATACATTTTATTGTTTTCTTGTACAATATCTTCTTAACTGCATTATTCTATTTTACAATACTCTTATTTCTATGTTTATTACATTATACTTATTATAATATATAAACATAATTTGCTTACAACGTTTTGTTTCTTTTTATTACTTTTTGGGCAATTTTTTCGCAGAATTTTAAGAACTTTGTTTTGTCTTGACTTTGCATAATTTCCGGTATGTTATTTAGCGTTAGGTTTTGTCCAATACTCTGTTCCAGATCAAAACGTTCTCTTGCATGGGCTGGGCATTCGAGCAATATATGTGGAACAGTTTCTTTAGCTTCTGGGTCACAGATGCATGATGGGCTCTCTTTACACTTAAAGCGGTTTAGGTATTCCGAAAACCCACCATGACCCGTCATTATTTGGGTCCTTACGTTCGTTATACTCAGCTTCCTTGTTGTCCTGTATGCCGCAACTGCGCTTGGAAAGAATATCTTAGTTATTGACGCTGTGTCATTGTTTATGTATCTTTTGTTCCATTCGTCAAGCGTAGCCAATCGAATGCTCCGCTTGACGAATGATACTGGACATAGATCATATTCTGGTTTTTGTTTGGACTTTTCAGCAGCCTCTTTTGCCAATTGATCGGCTCTTTCGTTCCCCTCCAAACCAGCATGTGCCTTTATCCAGTGTATTGAGAGAGTTTTGCCTTGGGTTTTGGAAGATCTAATGTTCTCTCTTGCCTCTACCGCTAGAGGATGGAGGCAGTCGCTGTTTTTAAGGGTTTGGAGGGCAGCCATTGAGTCACTGTAAACCCCAAACGTTTTCGCCTTGTGTTTTTTAATTTCTCTTGTTGATACACACAGCGCCAGAAGCTCCGCCTGGTAGACAGTGCTGTAGGTGGGTAAAGCAAGTTTGCGAGCCTTGGTTTCAGCTGCTTCATTCCATATGGAGAGTGCTGCTCCCACTTTACCTCCGATTTTACTTCCGTCTGTGAAAATGCGGACCTCGTGGTTGCTGTGTGCATCTACTTGTTCTCGGTCTACCAGGCTTATTATTTGTATCTCGCTTCTGTCTGCGGGATGTGGGGCTTCCGTGGCTGGTGACATGCGCTCTACCTGCGCACCCATCAGTTCTGGCAGGGGTACTCCCCTCTTTGCCTCATATAGTGAGGCTGCCTCTCGGACGCGGAGGTCAAGAGGAAGTATCCCTGTCAGCAGCAGGGCTGAGTTCAGCGACACTGTACGGTAGGCTTTGCACATTTTTTGCACAATCCCTCGCTGGACGACTGCTAGCTGTTTTATTGTTCCCAGTTTTGTTGCCGCCGATACCCACACGCTTGCGGCATACAGGACGATAGGTTCCACTGTCGCCACATATATTGTTCGAATTATTTCTGGGTTTAGTCCCCAGCTTGCTTTGGCCGCTCTTGCTAACCTCTTATGTACTCCAATGGCCTTCCTACAGACATTCGCCACGTGTGAGTTGAACGTTAGTTTGTCATCGATGGTTACTCCAAGTATTTTTATCTCTCTTGACATTCCAATGGTCGCTCCGCCCATGCTCAGGCGTGGTGTGTCGTATTTTAGTCTTTTGGTAACTACCATTGCAACGGTTTTATGAGGAGCGAATTTCAATTTATTTTTCACACCCCACGTCTGAACATGTTCGAGCGCGGCATTGGCCTGTCTCTCGATCTCTAATGCGGTTTTCCCATCGAATATTAGAACCACATCATCTGCGAATGCCTGACAGTATACGCCACTTTCTTCCAGGCTCTTTAGGAGTGGATCCAGCAGGAGGTTCCACAGAATTGGTCCACCTATGGAGCCCTGTACGCACCCCTTGCTAGTTTTCGTACAATGTTCCTCTCCCGCGTACCTTACTTTGACTTTTCTATTTGTCAGATAACTATCAATAGTACTTCTCAGACTCGTTGGGCAGTTTTCTTCAGCTAGTCGGACTCTTATTGCTGGCCACCAGGCGCTATCGAAGGCTCCCTCTATATCCAACGATATTACGGTTATTATTTTCTTTTGGTCTATTTTCCGTTTAATATGTTGCATCATGGTATAGAGGGAGTCCTCGGTGCTTCTTTGTGGCATAAAACCGAACTGTCTTTTACTCATACGTGGGATCAGATAGTGTTTTAGTCTGGCTACTAGCAGTTTTTCATAGATCTTACCCAGTACCGGGAGAAGTCCAATCGGCCTGTAAGATTTTGGATCCATATAATTTCCTTTTCCTGGTTTTCTTAGGGCTATTACGGTTGCTTCCTTCCATGCTTTGGGAAAGTAGTGGTATTCTAGGCATTTGTTTAGGAGTGTTAGAAATAGGTCGGGGTCACTTTTGATGACTGCGCTGCATATATCGGCGGTAAAGCCGTCTTCTCCTGGCGCTTTCTTAGGGTTGAAAGACTTTGTCGCCCAATTTAGCTCCGCCATCGTAAATGGAGGTTCACAAGTTGCACTTTGCTCGTCTTCATTTACTCTTTCGGCCTCCAGTCTGATATGTCGGTGGTGCTCATTTTCGTTATTGGTAGTGTCCCTTTGAAAAAAGGTCTCCGCCAATAGCTTCGCCGAGTCAACAGCATTCAGTGTTTTTCCGTCCCTTTGGAGCGGCAGGTCTTCTTCCCTTTTTGTTACCCTCCCTATGACCCTATAAATACCCTCCCACATTCCTTCTCTATCCTGTTTTTGGCAAAAGTCTTTCCAGCTTTCTACCTGGGCTTTGGCTGCTTTAAGTTCGTATTCCTCTTTATCTTTTAGGTACTCTTCGACTACTTGTGATCTTCGTACAGGTGCTGCGCATCGTATTCTGCGTTTTTTGGTGGCGACTCTTCGTTTCATCTCGGCAAGTTCCTCGGACCACCACGGCAAGACTAGTTTTTCACTGTTTTTCTTTTTTGGTATCGCTATTTCGCATGTTTTTGTTATTATTTCGGTAAAAGTTTGGATTGTTGTCTCTATTTCATTTATAGTGTCTATTTGTTTTATCTCTGTTTTAGTGATTTGGTGTTCCTGTGTCAATTGTCTGATTTTCTCATGAAATGTAGACCAATTGGCTTTCTTTGTGTTGTACTTTCTGGTTGTTCTATTGATTTTTATTCCGGTAGATTTTATGAGATGTACGTTGAATAGGATACCATTGTGGTCCGAGCTTGTTAGTCCATCGTCCACTT
Organism: Pammene fasciana; assembly: GCA_911728535.1. Classification (NCBI taxonomy): domain Eukaryota; kingdom Metazoa; phylum Arthropoda; class Insecta; order Lepidoptera; family Tortricidae; genus Pammene; species Pammene fasciana. The sequence continues at coordinate 25,445,576 of OU452275.1, forward strand.
TCCAGTCATCCACCAGATCCAGTATGTCGGTTGAACAGGCTGTCACATCGACATAGCTGCTGTAACGAACGCCTCCTCTGACCGTATCGAAAGTCGGGATTTTCCCTGTGTTTAAGATGTTGAGGTTTAGTTCGTCGAGAGCACCGAGCATGTCTTCGCCTCTATGGTCGATTACTGGACTGCCCCACCATGTGCTTTTCGCGTTTGCGTCCCCCCCAATAATAATTTTTCTTTCTCCTATTTCTCTCTTAATTCTCGCAAGATGTTCTAAGTAGGGGTCGATTGGCTGGTCGGGCTCAAAGTAAAATGAGACGAGTATAATCTTCCAGGTGTTGGTGCTGATCCCCACCACTGCAATGTTTTTCGTGGTGAGTTTAGGGTACTGTGTGACATTGAAGTCTGCATTAAATACGGCTATTGCCGCTTTTACAGTCCCGTCCCCATCATCGGTGTTCTGGAAGACTCGCACGCCTTTCTGGCTCTTCATCTCTTTTGCCCCTCCAACGTAAGGTTCTTGTAGAAGAGCTATTGATATCTTCTGCTTCACTGCTTCTACAAGAATCTCGTTGGTTGCCAGCTTTTTCCTTTGCAAGTTTGCTTGAGCTATGCGGTAGAGAGTTTGTTCACCTTGGGTGCCCTTAGCAGTACGCTACGGTAGATCGTGCCAGGTCGTCCCATCTGCGCCGTACCGGGCGTACTGAATCAAACGTGTTGTGTTCCGTGTTGCCTAGGCCGGCTTTATCACAGTTTCGACATTGAGGTGCTTCTCTCGCGAGCCAGTTGGGACACTGAGCCTTCATGTGGGGTTCACCACAATGGCTGCACAAGTCCGCCGGCTCTCTGCAGAAGCGCTTTCCGTGCCCAAAACCCAAGCAGCGTGTACACTGCACCAGTGGTGACTGATCCTCGACTCTGATGCGTTGGAGGTCTATGTGCACACTGCCCTGCTCGAGTGATCTCTGCCATATGGTAGCAGAGACACTGATGACGACATGGTTCGTGAGTGGGTTGCGGGCCTTCTTCCTAAACTTGACTTCCATCCTGTCTTCCTCATCGCCGAGGTTGCTAAAGACTCCCTTGTTTTGGTTCCTCAGTGCTTTGAGGATATCCTCGTCCGTATTAACGGAGAGGACACCCCTGAGCATCAGGAGCGGGTCCTTGTTCTTTACTTCCTCGACGTTGAGGTCGACTCCTTCTCTTCCTAGTCTGCTCTTTAGCTTTTCTCTGTCCCCTTCTGTGCCCAGGCCTAGGATTATTTTCCTGTCTTTGGCTTTTCGTACTTTCTCCACTGTTATCCAGCCTTCTTTGGCATCTACAGCTTTTCTGACTCTTTCAAGTACGTCTTCTCCGGTTTCAGTGTCATCTTTGGAGGTAATTACTACAGAGTGTAGAGTCTTTCTGCTTACGGGTGACTTCTTGTTTTGTACAGTGGGTTGCTCTGCTGTTACAGTCGCGTAGGTCCTAGCTGTGACTCTCTCTAGGGTTTCTCCTTGATTTTCCACCAGGGTTTTTATTTCTTCCATTCTTCTATTGTTTTCTTGTATAAGTTTCTTTTGTTCTTCTATTTTTTCCAGGATCAATTCTGAGTCCGGGTTTACCACGAATGTGGTATCGGCTCTCGTTTTTTGCTTTGGTTCTTCTTTTCCAGTCACTCCAGGCTTTTCTTTTCTGGACTCTGCCTCAGCCTCCTTGACTAGGTAGTACAGCCTGTCCAGTCCCTCAATTACATCAGCTTTGATGTCGGCCCTAATATTTCTGCCACTGTTTAGGCTCATCTTGGCCTTGTCATGGTAGGCTCGCGCCTCTGCCGTTTTATTGGCATATGTCCTTTTTGTTGTTGGGCTTGAGACCTTTTTTACTGCGGGCTTATTTTCCGCGGGACGTTGTGGTTTTGCTTTCGCAGGGCCTGCCTGCTTTGTCGCATTTACGATGGGCGTGAGGGTTTGTGTGGAGTCGTTTCTTGCCGTCTCCCAATCCCCAATGCTGCGTCTCACGCTCTGTTGAGGTTGGGCCGAGGGCGAAGGTAGCGTCTCCTGAGCGCGCCCCTGGTCTGTTGCGCCAGAGGCGGAGCCAGGCGCAGGCAACGTCCCATGGGCGCGCTCCGGCGATGCCACCTTGGTAGGAGGTTTGTCCTCCTCCTGGTTTTTTATCGGGGTTCGGCTAAGTAACATGTTGGATGTCATATATTTTATAAGTCAATATAGATCGACGTAGTCGTTAAAATAATAAAAAGAAACAAAAGGTTTGTATAAGTTGTATAAATAAATTAAGGCTAAATACAGTTTGTATAGGTAGAGTCAATGACTCTACAATCTACTTATGTCTACGGGCTTTGCCCACGAAGTTTTGGCGTTCGGGGGTCGCTATTGTTATTTTTAATTCGAAAAAACAGATGTTCGTTTTTTAGACTCTACGTAGAGCTTTAATTTGTAGTCCGTTGAATAGCTCTCCCCAAGCGCTTTACAACGATACCAAACACGACTACCCCACTCCCAAGGGTTACCGAGTAATGGCGTTTCAAAAATTTCGGTATCGGTCTCCAAAACCGGTTTCAGATTGGGTATCTGCCTGTAACTCGGGTTCCTCTGGGCGAAAATTGCCGTGCTTGGGCTCGTTTTACTTGGCTCGTCAAGATCTATCCTTTGAGCTACTTTTCAGGACCAGAAATTTTTTGAAAATTTCCGGTCTGAAAAGTCCTGAAGGATTCCTGAAAAGTCAGCCTTAGTGCGAAGGGACCCGTGCCGAAGTCACTGTTGAAAATCCCGGTCTTCTACGACTTACCGTTTAGGAGATATCACGGTTTGAACTTTTTCAAGATGGCGGCTAGAACTGTCAAAGTCAAACTTTGACCGTTGATATCTCCGGTTCCTGGGGTCGCAGAAAGCCCGGATTCTCGATGCCTATACTAAACCTATGCTAGACTATCGGTTGCGACCACTTTCAGTCCCAAAAAATTTTCAGGATTTTTCAGTCTGAAAATTGCCTGAAATTTCCTGAAAAGTGCCGGGCCCGATGAACGGCGCTGTGATTTTCTACAGAGAAGAAACCCCGAGTCTCTAGGCCTCTCAGTTTCTGAGATATCGTCGTTTGAAATTTGCCAAGATGGCCGCCGAACTGTCAAACTTAATGTTTGAGGGCCGATATCTTTGCAACCAGTGGTCGGAGAAAGTTCCGGTTTTCTTCTCTGCTATCTGCCTTGTCTCTTCTGTCACTTAAGGGTGGTCACAACCCTTAAAAAAAATTTTTCGAGATTTCCACCTGGAACCGGTAAAAATCGGTTCCTATTCAAAAAACACTGTCGCAGGTGAAAATCCGAAGGTTTTACGTCAATTGGTTACAGAGATATTTAGGTTTCAAAAATGATACCGGAAAAAACAAAATGGCGGTTTTCCGGTTTCTGTTCAATTTTAAAGCTACGGGGTTCGCGATAACGCTTCCCCGGGGTAATATGGATGTCCTAAAACTATCTACACACTCAAAAAACAATTATTTATATTAATTTAGAATTTATGGCCAAAAATAGATTAAAATTCGGTATCTCCGGAACCACTTGACATAAAATCACCAAAAAATCGTCAAAATTACAAGTAAATGCACGCCTATAATATACACACGTAAAAAAGAATAGCCCAATATAATTATTTTTAACAGTCAAAATTTTTTGAAATTTTTATAAAAAATGAGTTTTCTCAGTGAAAACTGTTGGGAAAATTGTCCAGTTTTTAAAGAACTCTTCCTTAGTTAAGCGCGCACCAGAATTCACCATAAAATATGTATAGTCTGCCTGAAGTTTTCAAGATATATGTCACTGAAGTTTCGAATTTGATAAGTCTATAACTCAAAAACCACAAAGGATAAAATTCTGTTCAATGTACCGTTTTTCTCCTACTTGAGAGGGGCGTCGTTCTGCGTTGTCAAAAGTAGCCGCGCACCGCTGGATCTTCGACCACGCCACCACGTGGTACTTGTTTTTTTGGTGATTGTGCTTCAACGGTGAGTCGCCCGGATGTGGTTGAGGCGTCGCTGTGTAGAGCTCGTTGAGGCGCTTCTGGCGATGTATCGCAAGTGTGGGTTTCAGCTGCCAGACACGCAGAATTCCACAGTTTAAAGGTTTATAACCTCTAAAAACAGTGTTTTCGGCTCCTGCTACTTTGCACTAGGGTTTGCGGTTTGATCACTGTGTTCCACTTTGTAGCACTTTTAATTACGCACACGTGGACACTTGTTTCACTGCAATCCGATCAAAATTGCCACTTCTGCGAATTTTTTAGCGAGGAGCACTGCGGAAACGATGCTGTTCCGACGCCGGGAGGTGCGCGACTGGGTTAGGTTAGGTTAGGTTAGGTTAGGTTAGGTTAGGTTAGGTTAGGTTAGGTTAGGTTAGGTTAGGTTGGGGCGCTAGGTCGGGTAACCTCCACGAGGGTCTGGGCCATCCCAATGTCTGTTGATCCTCGCGGATTCGCAGATAAGGGAATGGCTTATGGCTGGTGCGCCCTGGGGGCAACGGTAAGGGATCTCCTACGTGGGATTGCTTACCGGTGCTGCCAATAACCCGACACCCGGGGATATCCCGGGGGGGGGGGGGGGGATTGTGCTCTCGCAGTTTCTCGGTGATCTCCTAGGCTATACCGGACAGGGCTACCCATACCGGGCAGGCGAAGAGTGAGGGTCACTGTTGAGAGCAGGGAGGGAATTTGTGAGGGAGGGGGATGGGTTCACCTGCTTTCGGTATAGAAACCGGGTGCACAGGCTCTAGCCACCGTCCCCAAACTCGTTATCCCAAATGATTAGGTGTTGTTGTCATGTCTAGCAGCCTTTGATGGGACCGAGGGCCTTGCCTTGGTCGGCCGGGTCAAGAGGAGACAACCTCAATAAAAAAACCACAACCCCCCGCATGGCGGTCCACCGTGCTGAGGTGCTCTTTTTAGAGCGGCTGGGGTGTACATCAGCCACTAGTGACCAATCCTGTGATACCGCCCGACCTCACAGCGTATATAGGGCCACAGCTTGGGTATTGGGGATCTCTGCCCCTGTGGAGTTTTATGTTCTCCCCTACTCGTGGGAATCAAATGGAAAATCTAAATAAAAACAATTCAAACAAAACAAACCTAAAAGATATGGTGGGCGCTACAAGTGCCGGAAATGAAAGGGACGAAGACGTTTCTGAACTCAACACGACACCGGCACAGCCACGGCTGAAGGAATGCCGAGTGTCACTTAAACGTCTGGACGGAACGATGGACCCAAATGTGAATAACAGGGATCGGAGTCCTTCCGAAAGAGGAGAGGGATCAAAGATGAAAACAAATACGACCAGAACTGGACTGTCTGGGAGAATGCGCCGACTGTCTGATGCGACAGACTCCGACGACCTTGCTGAAGACAATGACAGGGCTAATGAGAAGTCGGTGGAAAGGCAGGTTGCCCAAAAACGATACCATACTGGATCGGACGAGGATACGTGGCGGGGGAACTCGCCAAAAATCAATACAGCACGTAGAGGTGGGAAATACGGAAAGGGCAAGTCCTGCGGAGCGCGCCTGAGTATTACAAAAACCAAGTCCCTTGGGGCAAACGTGGGAATCGCCAAGGCCAAAACATTGCTGAAAAGAAGGCTTGAAATGGGTACTCTTGAAAAAGAAGCGGATAGGGATACCGGGCATGCGTCCCAATCTCGCGGGCCAATCTCCTGCTGGATGAAGGACCAAACACCCGACCAGGTCATATCTGTTGAGGAGGAAGAAATGGAATACGACCCGGTGCCGGAAGGCCGTGAGTCTCCAGCTGCTGACGGTGACGAGGCAAATGTGGCCCGCGAGGCAGCCAAGAGGGTGCTGGCAGAGATCAGCAAATCAAAGAATGTCAAAGGAACAACCCGCGGCCGCATCAACAAGGCGTGCCACGAGATAGTAACAGCCATGGATAAAATGGACTCAAGAGAGGAAAATGATGAGGTCTTCGCCCTTCGGGCGAATAACAAAAGACTGAAGGCAGAGCTAGATTATGCGACGACTGAGCTGAAAGCCCTTAGAAGGGCCTTCTCCGATCGGAATAAGAAGGAGACTCCAGCAGGTAATATAAAGGCAAACCAGGCTAACCAAATCCTAGGGGCGGTAACGGATGCCTTGTCTGAGTTTAGGGAGGAGCTTTCGGCGAGTCTCTTCAAATCGATTGGGGATATGGTTAATGCCCGCCTAGATGACATAAAGAGCCGCCTCCCGCCGGAGCCAGTCGTCCGCCCGCCACTGGCGGCGGACCAAAGAAAGGCACCCGCGGCTACTGCTGCGACGGTTTCTTCTACAGCCGCCGTGGTTGTTCTGCCGGATGATCCATGGACCCCGCTGCCTGCCCCAGTCCCTGGTCCTGCCCCGAAACAGAAACAAACGGTAGATAGACCTGTAGAATCGACGGGATCAACGCTGATGCCCCCTGCGAGGGCTGCACCAGGTCCAAAAAAGCCGCGAAAGAAACAAGCGGCTACCGAGCAGGTACCCCAGGTAGCACCTCCCCTTCCTGCGGAAAAGTTGACAAAACCCACCCCCGCTCCGGGGAGCTCGGGAGCGAAGAGGTTCTCTCAGACGGCACCGCCGCCACCACCGACGACTGCTGAAGAGTGGAGCGAAGTACTAGGCCGTAAGGCAAAGGGAAAAGCTAAAAAGGCAACAGCTACAGCAGCCCAACCGGCTGTCAAACCAAAGCCAAAGCCGAAGCCGCGTAAACTGGTGGCACCATCGACGGCGGCTGTTGTAGTGGCTCTCAAACCTGAATCAGAGGCCACATATGCGGGAATCTTAACCAAGGCGACGACTTCGTTTGGTCTAGCCGAGGTGGGCATAGAACATGTTAACGTTAGGAGGACAGCTGACGGGGCGCGAATCATCGAGGTATCTGGTACCGACAATGGCAGGGCCGCCGATATCCTACGCGAGAAATTGGAGGGCCTCATCGGCAACGACGCGAATGTGTATCGGCCAACAAAAATGGCCAGAATGAGGATATCAGGACTCATGGAAACTGCAACCAAGGAGGCAGTGGCCGAGGCAATATCAGCGAAGGGCGGTTGCAGACTTGATGAAGTGAAGGTTGGTGCAATCAGCACCGGATATAATGGGGTAGGATCGACCCTCATTAAATGCCCGTTGACAGCCGCCAACAAGATAGTAGAGGGAGGACGATTGCTTGTGCAGTGGTCTAGTGCACAAGTACACATACTGGATCCAGAACCGTTCCGCTGTTATAAGTGCATGGGGACGGGACACACTCGCAGTACTTGCCCATCACAAGTAGAGAGAGGGAACATGTGCTTCCGGTGTAGCAAGCCGGGACATAAAGCGTCCGGCTGCACCGAGACACCATTCTGCGCAGTATGTCATCAAGCCAAGAAACCCGCCGGACACTATATGGGTGGCCAAGCATGCCGCCCTCCACCGACTAAGGGTAGACAAGACCCCATCCGGACCCAGAGGTCCGATCAGAGTTTTGCCCAAGAGGCTGACGAGGGACAAAACAGAATGGATTTGTAATGGTAGCACGCCCTTACGAACTCCTACAGACAAACTTGAACAACTGCGCCCGTGCCCAAGACCTGCTCATGCAGGTAATAGCAGAGTGGGGCATAGGGGCGGCTGTGGCAGCGGAACCATATTACGTTCCTCCCCAGCCCAACTGGGTAGGAGCAACTGATAGGACAGTGGCTCTAGTAGTACCGGCCATTGGGAATCAACCTCCCTTGATTGCCGTTCATAAAAGTCCCGGAATTGCAGCAGCCAAATGGGGAAATATCATATTAATCGGCACTTATTTTTCCCCCAATAGGCCACTTTGGGAATTCGAGGGTTATTTAAATGATCTAGGGGGGCTAATAAGAAGGTCAGCACCAACTCCGGTACTCGTAATGGGGGACCTCAATGCTAAAAGTGCAGCCTGGGGTTCTCCTATTACTGATGTGAGGGGCGAAACCCTTAGGGACTGGGCGGTAGCGATGGGCCTTGTGGTTTTAAACCAGGGTAATGCCTACACATGTGTGCGGCATCAAGGAGGATCGATTGTTGACGTCACTCTTGCAACCCCAGTTGTCGCAAACCGAATTGAGGACTGGCGTGTCCTGGAGGAGGTGGAGACCCTCTCCGATCACGTCTACATCAGAATGAGGATTTCTCCATCTTCAGTGGCCCCACTACAGGCTCGGCCGCATACAACGGAAAGGCGGCGTCCCAACGGCCGCTTCACTAGGTGGTCCTTGGCTAGCCTAGATAGGGAGATGATTGAGGAGGCCGCATTGATAGAGGCTTGGTGTGCTCCCCCGCCTGTAGACCTCGGAGTTGAAGAAAGGGCTGCCCGCTTCCGTAACTCGCTTACCACTGTGTGTGATGCTGGCATGTCGCGGACGAAGAAACTGACTGGCAAAACACAGGTCTACTGGTGGTCAGAGGAAATTGCGGCCCTCCGAGTAATCGCCAATGCAGCACGCCGTAAATTCACAAGATGTAGGCGTCGACAACATACGGCGGCAGAGGAGGAGATACTTCGGGAGGCCCTTATAGCTGCAAAAGGGGCATTAAGAGAGGCCATAGCCAAACGAAAGGATGAGGCCCGAGAGGAATTCCTGAAAACCTTAGACAGTGATCCGTGGGGGCGACCCTATAAAATTGTCAGGAATAAAATGAAACATGCTCCCCCCACGGATTCATTGGAGCCGGAGCTTCTAAGGAGGGTGGTAGAGGGTCTCTTCCCTGTAGCACCAGACTTTACGCCTCCAATCATGGCGCCCCCAGTGGAAGATCCGGAGGGCTTTCCGGATGTCCCTTTAATCTCGGACGGGGAAATCATGGGAGCGGTCTTCCGAATGAGAGCCAGTAAAAAGGCTCCAGGACCGGATGGCGTGCCGGGGAAAGTTCTCTCCCTAGCATTAAAACACCTCGGAGTCCGACTTCGAGGGTTGTTTAACGACTGCCTCAAAGAGGGAATCTTTCCTCGTTGCTGGAAGGAGGGTAGGTTGTGCCTACTGCGAAAAGAGGGTCGCCCAGCTGAATCACCTTCAGGATACCGCCCCATCGTCCTTCTAGATGAAACCGGAAAGATGCTGGAGCGCATCATAGCAAGACGGGTCACTAGGCATTTGGAGGGCACAGGACCAAATATTAGTGACCGGCAATTTGGGTTCCGTGAGGGGCGATCTACAATAGATGCAGTAGGCACGTTGAAAACATTCAGCGACCTGGCAGCAGAGATAAGGGAGGGAGTTATAGCAGTGTCTCTAGACATCGCCAATGCCTTCGGCTCCCTCCCTTATGGCGTAATAAAAGAGGCACTCAGGCATCACGGTGTACCTCTTTATCTGAGGAAAATCATAGAACACTACCTCTCTGATAGGGCAGTGCTATATGAATCTGGAGACTTGCGCCTAGAAAGACGAATGGAGTGTGGTGTTCCGCAGGGGTCGGTTCTAGGGCCCCTGCTCTGGAATATCGGTTTTGACTGGGCTATAAGAGGGGAGCAACTTCCCCGCATGGTCACAATTTGTTACGCCGATGATACAATGGTGGCCGTGAGGGGAAGAGATTACCAGGAAACCCTAAGGAGAGCCGCAGTGGCAACCGAGCTCACGGTGGGACGCATTAATCTGCTAGGGCTTAAGGTGTCGCTTAACAAGACCGACGCCGTGGTTTTCGGAGGAAGAGGCTGGAGACCGCAGCCTAATGACACGATCCCTGTAGGGGGTGAAGTAGTCCCCCTAAAAGCCCACATAAAGTATTTGGGCCTCATCTTGGATCGCAAGTGGGAATTCGAGGAACACTTTACCAACTTGGTTCCTCGACTAGTTGGTGCTGCTTCGGCGCTGAGCCGACTTCTGCCCAATATCGGAGGCCCCCAAGCCCCATGTCGACGCCTATATGCGAACGTTATTCGCAGCATGGCGCTGTACGGGGCACCTATATGGGCCGGGAGGCTTAACAACAAAACGAGGGCCCTCCTCCGAAGGCCTCAGAGGGTCATCGCGCGGCGTATTATTAGAGGATACTCGACTGTAGGGCACGCAGCTGCATGCGCCCTCGCTGGTACCATGCCATGGGACCTAGACGCCCAACTACTGGCAGAGAGGTACACTCAAAGGACGGTACTACGAATCGCCGATGAGCGTCTGGCTCCTCAAGAGTTAGAGGCCCGGCTTATGATGGCAAAAAAAAGGCAGAGAGATCGGTGGAAAAGCCAGCTGGAGAATGAGCCCTATGGAACGTACACTATAGGGGCGCTCCTCCCATCCTTCGATAGCTGGCTAGATCGTAAAAGTGGACCCCTGACCTACAGGCTAGTACAGGTAATGACTGGACACGGCTGCTTCGGTCATTACCTGTACACAATAAAGAGGGAACCTTCGCCGGTTTGTCACCACTGCGGGTACGAAGATGACACTGCTTGCCACACACTGATGGAATGCCCAACCTGGGCACCAGAAAGATGGGAGCTAGAAATGGCCCTCAACGCGGATGATCTCTCGCTGCATAATATAGTAGCAAAAATTCTAGCCAGCGAGAGATCATGGGCGGCGTTCGATAACTTTTGCGAAAAGGTTATAAGGAGGAAGGAGGAAGCAGAGCGGGCGCGCGAAGAGAGAGCTGATGCGCATCCGCTACGACGCAGGCGGAGGGGAATCAGGCAACGACAATTCGTCAATGGCTTGATTCCTCAGTAGAGCCGCGGCCTGGGGACCCGCAGATGAGGCTCTACATGACTGGGGAAGGGTTGTAGCGTTACACAATCCTTCCTTCTTTAACGCGAGGGTGCCCCCGGTAAACAGCCGGGGCGGCCGGGGGAACATTGTGGTAGAATATTAGTGACCCCATGATGTTCCCCTACAACGGCAGAGAGGGTAACGCCGCAGGGGACGTTAGTGGGTATTCTCCTCCCCTCACTCTGTTTCGCAGAGGGAGTTAAGGGAGGAGCGAGTCCCACATACCACCCCATCCCCAACGGGCTCTTGCAGCCCGGGGGTGAGATACGTAAATGTATTTACCCCTGCGTCAAAAAAAAAAAAAAAAAAAAAAAAAAAAAAAAGGTTAGGTTAGGTTAGGTTAGGTTAGGTTAGGTTAGGTTAGGTTAGGTTAGGTTAGGTTAGGTTAGGTTAGGTTAGGTTAGGTTAGGTTAGGTTAGGTTAGGTTAGGTTAGGTTAGGTTAGGTTAGGTTAGGTTAGGTTAGGTTAGGTTAGGTTAGGTTAGGTTAGGTTAGGTTAGGTTAGGTTAGGTTAGGTTAGGTTAGGTTAGGTTAGGTTAGGTTAGGTTAGGTTAGGTTAGGTTAGGTTAGGTTAGGTTAGGTTAGGTTAGGTTAGGTTAGGTTAGGTTAGGTTAGGTTAGGTTAGGTTAGGTTAGGTTAGGTTAGGTTAGGTTAGGTTAGGTTAGGTTAGGTTAGGTTAGGTTAGGTTAGGTTAGGTTAGGTTAGGTTAGGTTAGGTTAGGTTAGGTTAGGTTAGGTTAGGTTAGGTTAGGTTAGGTTAGGTTAGGTTAGGTTAGGTTAGGTTAGGTTAGGTTAGGTTAGGTTAGGTTAGGTTAGGTTAGGTTAGGTTAGGTTAGGTTAGGTTAGGTTAGGTTAGGTTAGGTTAGGTTAGGTTAGGTTAGGTTAGGTTAGGTTAGGTTAGGTTAGGTTAGGTTAGGTTAGGTTAGGTTAGGTTAGGTTAGGTTAGGTTAGGTTAGGTTAGGTTAGGTTAGGTTAGGTTAGGTTAGGTTAGGTTAGGTTAGGTTAGGTTAGGTTAGGTTAGGTTAGGTTAGGTTAGGTTAGGTTAGGTTAGGTTAGGTTAGGTTAGGTTAGGTTAGGTTAGGTTAGGTTAGGTTAGGTTAGGTTAGGTTAGGTTAGGTTAGGTTAGGTTAGGTTAGGTTAGGTTAGGTTAGGTTAGGTTAGGTTAGGTTAGGTTAGGTTAGGTTAGGTTAGGTTAGGTTAGGTTAGGTTAGGTTAGGTTAGGTTAGGTTAGGTTAGGTTAGGTTAGGTTAGGTTAGGTTAGGTTAGGTTAGGTTAGGTTAGGTTAGGTTAGGTTAGGTTAGGTTAGGTTGGGGTGTGGGACAGGAAACCTCCTCGAGTGCCAGGCCCTTTGTCATTCCTCTTGATCCGGTGGATCCGGGGGAATAGGCAAGGGGTCCTGGACGGTGCACCCTGGGGGCAACGGTAGGTAATATCGGTTGGTATTGCCTACCGTTGCTGCCAATATCCTGTCAGTCCCTCCACGAGCTCTCTGGAAACAGAGTAGATTAGTGGGGTGGGCGCTGGGGGGGGGGAGGCTGAGGACGGCCTTATGTACTGCAGTTCCCGAACCAGGTACGGTGGCGGAAGATGGCGGGACGGACCTCCTCCTCCGGGCGGGAGGGGTACCATGGCCTGGACTCGCGGAAAAGAGCAGTACTTAAGGCTGGGGCCATGGGTTGGTACTATGGGGTGCCAACTCATCGCAAAAACTCAGCCACAGGACGGAGGGTGGTTGAAGTATCCTGGATGTTGCAGATAACTATCATTGTCTTGGTTTGCACTCTTAGGTACCCGCCTCGCCTAGACCAGACTTTGCTAGTTATGGGCAGCATTTGGGATGGGCTTAGGTTAGCTTACTAGCCTTTGCTCCCACTTTTGGTGTTGCCGATGAAGGGACGCGGAAAGGCAGACGGCCGGTGACCCGCTCTTGGAGGCTAGCCCAACCACCCGGAGACCCATCAGCGTGACTCTGCCTAGGCAGATTCCACGTCTGATTGGGGGCGGAGTGTAGTGGTGGTATGGCTGGAAGGGACGTTCTCCCGGAAGGCATCCCCACTACACGGGTGCCGGGGTAGGGGCGTTTGTCCTCCTGGTGCCATGCGGGTGGGACCGAAACACCGGTCCCGGCTTCCTCGAGGTTAAGGGAAGCCAGTGGCGGAGAGCACGCTGGTCATGCTACAGCGTGCTCGTTTTGCGGAGAGGGTTCGCCCTAGGGCGACAGTGCTGGTGGTGTCGCGGTGACAGGCTCGCGATCCCGTTGCATCACCATTAAGGCACGGAGAAGGCAGCATCCCAGAGTTTTAGTGGGTAGGCCGGTGCAGACCGGAGAGTCCCACATAACCAATGCGTAATATCTGGCTCCACCTCGGGGGCCTCATGTTACGTATCGGTATGCGTAAAGCATTTCTCTGGGCCAACAAAAAAAAAAAAAAGGTTAGGTTAGGTTAGGTTAGGTTAGGTTAGGTTAGGTTAGGTTAGGTTAGGTTAGGTTAGGTTAGGTTAGGTTAGGTTAGGTTAGGTTAGGTTAGGTTAGGTTAGGTTAGGTTAGGTTAGGTTAGGTTAGGTTAGGTTAGGTTAGGTTAGGTTAGGTTAGGTTAGGTTAGGTTAGGTTAGGTTAGGTTAGGTTAGGTTAGGTTAGGTTAGGTTAGGTTAGGTTAGGTTAGGTTAGGTTAGGTTAGGTTAGGTTAGGTTAGGTTAGGTTAGG